>OX104115.1:55420495-56919377 GCA_944474755.1 Limnoperna fortunei | reverse complement strand
TCAACATTCGTAGTTTCTGGTTCAATATTCGAAATTTTTAGTTCCTAATTCAACATTCGCAGTTCCTAGTTCAACATTCGTAGTTTCTGGTTCAATATTGGAAATATTTAGTTCCCTCGTTCAACATTCGCAGTTCCTAGTTCAACATTCGATTTTTCAGTTCCTAGTTCAACATTCGCAGTTCCTAGTTCAACATTCGTAGTTTCTGGTTCAATATTCGAAATTTTTAGTTCCCCGTTCAACATTCGCAGTTCCTAGTTCAACATTCGATTATTCAGTTCCTAGTTCAACATTCGCAGTTCCTAGTTCAACATTCGTAGTTTCTGGTTCAATCTCTGAAATTTTAAGTTCCTCGTTCAACATTCGCAGTTCATAGTTCAACATTCGATTTTTCAGTTCCTAGTTCAACATTCGCAGTTCCTAGTTCAACATTCGTAGTTTCTGGTTCAATATTTGAAATTTTTAGTTCCTCGTTCAACATTCGCAGTTCCAAGTTCAACATTCGATTTTTCAGTCCCTAGTTCAACATTCGCAGTTCCTAGTTCAATATTCGTAGTTTCTGATTCAACATTCGAAATTTTAAGTTCCTCGTTCAACATTCGCAGTTCCTAGTTCAACATTCGATTTTTCAGTTCCTAGTTCAACATTCGCAGTTCCTAGTTCAATATTCGTAGTTTCTGATTCAACATTCGAAATTTTAAGTTCATCGGTCAACATTCGCAGTTCCTAGTTCAACATTCGATTTTTCAGTTCCTAGTTCAACATTCGCAGTTCCTAGTTCAACATTCGTAGTTTCTTCTTCGATATTCGAAATTTTTAGTTCCTCGTTCAACATTCGCAGTTTCTAGTTCAACATTCGATTTTTCAGTTCCTAGTTCAACATTCGCAGTTCCTAGTTCAACATTCGTAGTTTCTGGTTCAATATTGGAAATTTTTAGTTCCCTCGTTCAACATTCGCAGTTCCTAGTTCAACATTCGATTTTTCAGTTCCTAGTTCAACATTCGCAGTTCCTAGTTCAACATTCGTAGTTTCTGGTTCAATATTCGAAATTTTTAGTTCCCCGTTCAACATTCGCAGTTCCTAGTTCAACATTCGATTATTCAGTTCCTAGTTCAACATTCGCAGTTCCTAGTTCAACATTCGTAGTTTCTGGTTCAATCTCTGAAATTTTTAGTTCCTCGTTCAACATTCGCAGTTCATAGTTCAACATTCGATTTTTCAGTTCCTAGTTCAACATTCGCAGTTCCTAGTTCAACATTCGTAGTTTCTGGTTCAATATTCGAAATTTTTAGTTCCTCGTTCAACATTCGCAGTTCCTAGTTCAACATTCGATTTTTCAGTTCCTAGTTCAACATTCGTAGTTCCTAGTTCAATATTCGTAGTTTCTGATTCAACATTCGAAATTTTAAGTTCCTCGTTCAACATTCGCAGTTCCTAGTTCAACATTCGATTTTTCAGTTCCTAGTTCAACATTCGCAGTTCCTAGTTCAACATTCGTAGTTTCTTCTTCAATATTCGAAATTTTTAGTTCCTCGTTCAACATTCGCAGTTTCTAGTTCAACATTCAATTTTTCAGTTCCTAGTTCAACATTCGCAGTTCCTAGTTCAACATTCGATTTTTCAGTTCCTAGTTCAACATTCGCAGTTCCTAGTTCAACATTCGTTGTTTCTTGTTCAATATTCGAAATGTTTAGTTCCTCATTCAACATTCGGAGTTCCCAGTTCAACATTCGATTTTTCAGTTCCTAATTTAACATTCGGAGTTCCTAGTTCAACATTCGTAGTTTCTGGTTCAATATTCGAAATTTTTAGTTCCTAATTCAACATTCGCAGTTCCTAGTTCAACATTCGATTTTTCAGTTCCTAGTTCAACATTCGCCGTTCCTAGTTCAACATTCGTAGTTTCTGGCTCAATCTCCGAAATTTTTAGTTCCTCGTTCAACATTCGCAGTTCCTAGGTCAACATTCGATTTTTCAGTTCCTAGTTCAACATTCGCAGTTCCTAGTTCAACATTCGTTGTTTCTGGTTCAATATTCGAAATGTTTAGTTCCTCGTTCAACATACGGAGTTCCCAGTTCAACATTCGATTTTTCAGTTCCTAATTCAACATTCGCACTTCCTACTTCATCATTCGTAGTTTCTGGTTCAATATTCGAAACTTTTAGTTCCTCCTTCAACATTCGCAGTTCCTAGTTCAACATTCGATTTTTCAATTCTTAGTTCAACATTCGCAGTTCCTAGTTCAACATTCGTAGTTTCTGGTTCAATATTCGAAATTTTAAATTCCTCGTTCAACATTCGCAGTTCCTAGTTCAACATTCGATTTTCCAGTTCCTAGTTCAACATTCGTAGTTTCTGGTTCAATATTCGAACTTTTTCGTTCCTCGTTCAACATTCGCAGTTCCTAGTTCAACATTCACTTTTTCACTTCCTAGTTAAACATCCGCAGTTCCCAGTTCAACATTCGTAGTTTTGGTTCATTTTTCGAAATTTTTAGTTCCACGTTCAACATTCGCAGTTCCTAGTTCAACATTCGATTTTTCAGTTCCTAGTTCAACATTGGCAGTTCTTAGTTCAACATTCGTTGTTTCTGGTTCAATATTCGAAATTTTTAGTTCCTCGTTCAACATTCGCAGTTCCTAGTTCAACATTCGATTTTTCAGTTCCTAGTTCAACATTCGCAGTTCCTAGTTCACAGTCGTAGTTTCTGGTTCAATATTCGAAGTTTTTAGTTGCTCGTTCAAGATTCGCATTTCCTAGTTCAACATTCGATTTTTCAGTTCCTAGTTCAACATTCGTAGTTCCAAAGTCAACATTTGCAGTTCCTAGTTCAACATTCGAATTTTTAGTTCCTAGTTCATCATTCGCAGTTCCCAAATCAACATTCGTTGTTTCTGGTTCAATATTCGAAATTTTTAGTTCCTCGTTCAACATTCGCAGTTCCTAGTTCAACATTCGATTTTTCAGTTCCTAGTTCAAAATTCGCAGTTCCTAGTTAAACATTCGCAGTTTCTGGTTCAATATTCGAAATTTTTAGTTCCCTCGTTCCCTCGTTCAACATTCGCAGTTCCTAGTTCAACATTCGATTTTTCGATTCCTAGTTCAAAATTCGCAGTTCCTAGTTCAACATTCATAGTTTCTGGTTCAATATTCGAAATTTTTAGTTCGTCGTTCAACATTCGCAGTTCCTAGTTCAACATACGATATTTCTGTTCCTAGTTCAACATTCGCAGTTCCTAGTTCAACATTCGTTGTTTCTGGTTCAATATTCGAAAATTTTAGTTGCTCATTCAACATTCGCAGTTCCTAGTTCAACATTCGCAGTTCCTAGTTCAACATTCGTTGTTTCTTGTTCAATATTCGAAATTTTTAGTTCCTCGTTCAACATTCGCAGTTCCTAGTTCAACATTCGATTTTTCAGTTCCTAGTTCAACATTCGCAGTTCCTAGTTCAACATTCGTAGTTTCTGGTTCAATATTCGAAATTTTTACTTCCCCGTTCAACATTCGCAGTTCCTTGTTCAACATTCGATTATTCAGTTCCTAGTTCAACATTCGCAGTTCCTAGTTCAACATTCGTAGTTTCTGGTTCAGTCTCTGAAATTTTTAGTTCCTCGTTCAACATTCGCAGTTCATAGTTCAACATTCGATTTTTCAGTTCCTAGTTCAACATTCGCAGTTCCTAGTTCAACATTCGTTGTTTCTGGTTCAATATTCGAAATTTTTAGTTCCTCGTTCAACATTCGGAGTTCCCACTTCAACATTCGATTTTTCAGTTCCTAATTCAACATTCGTAGTTCCTAGTTCAACATTCGTAGTTTCTGGTTCAATATTCGAAATTTTTAGTTCCTCATTCAACATTCGCAGTTCCTAGTTCAACATTCGATTTTCCAGTTCCTATTTCAACATTCGCAGTTCCTAGTTCAACATTCGTAGTTTCTGGTTCAATCTCCGAAATTTTTAGTTCCTCGTTCAACATTCGCAGTTCCTAGGTCAACATTCGATTTTTCAGTTCCTAGTTCAACATTCGCAGTTCCTAGTTCAACATTCGTTGTTTCTGGTTCAATATTCGAAATGCTTAGTTCCCCGTTCAACATACGGAGTTCCCAGTTCAACATTCGATTTTTCAGTTCCTAATTCAACATTCGCACTTCCTACTTCATCATTCGTAGTTTCTGGTTCAATATTCGAAACTTTTAGTTCCTCCTTCAACATTCGCAGTTCCTAGTTCAACATTCGATTTTTCAATTCTTAGTTCAACATTCGCAGTTCCTAGTTCAACATTCGTAGTTTCTGGTTAAATATTTGAAATTTTTAGTTTCTCGTTCAACATTCGCAGTTCCTAGTTCAACATTCGATTTTCCAGTTCCTAGTTCAACATTCGTAGTTTCTGGTTCAATATTCGAGCTTTTTCGTTCCTCGTTCAACATTCGCAGTTCCTAGTTCAACATTGACTTTTTCACTTCCTAGTTAAACATCCGCAGTTCCCAGTTCAACATTCGTAGTTTCTGGTTCAATATTCGAAATTTTTAGTTCCTCGTTCAACATTCGCAGTTCCTAGTTCAACATTCGATTTTTCAGTTCCTAGTTCAACATTGGCAGTTCTTAGTTCAACATTCGTTGTTTCTGGTTCAATATTCGAAATTTTTAGTTCCTCGTTCAACATTCGCAGTTCCTAGTTCAACATTCGATTTTTAGGTTCCTAGTTCAACATTCGCAGTTCCTAGTTCACAGTCGTAGTTTCTGGTTCAATATTCGAAATTTTTAGTTGCTCGTTCAACATTCGCATTTCCTAGTTCAGCATTCGATTTTTAGGTTCGTAGTTCAACATTCGTAGTTCCAAGTTCAACATTCGCAGTTTCTAGTTCAACATTCGATTTTTTAGTTCCTAGTTCAACATTCGCAGTTCCTAGTTCAATATTCGTAGTTTGTGATTCAACATTCGAAATTTTAAGTTCCTCGTTCAACATTCGCAGTTCCTAGTTCAACATTCGATTTTTCAGTTCCTAGTTCAACATTCGCAGTTCCTAGTTCAACATTCGTAGTTTCTTCTTCAATATTCGAAATTTTTTCTTCCTCGTTCAACATTCGCAGTTTCTAGTTCAACATTCGATTTTTCAGTTCCTAGTTCAACATTCGCAGTTCCTAGTTCAACATTCGATTTTTCAGTTCCTAGTTCAACATTCGCAGTTCCTAGTTCAACATTCGTTGTTTCTTGTTCAATATTCGAAATGTTTAGTTCCTCATTCAACATTCGGAGTTCCCAGTTCAACATTCGATTTTTCAGTTCCTAATTTAACATTCGGAGTTCCTAGTTCAACATTCGTAGTTTCTGGTTCAATATTCGAAATTTTTAGTTCCTAATTCAACATTCGCAGTTCCTAGTTCAACATTCGATTTTTCAGTTCCTAGTTCAACATTCGCAGTTCCTAGTTCAACATTCGTAGTTTCTGGCTCAATCTCCGAAATTTTTAGTTCCTCGTTCAACATTCGCAGTTCCTAGGTCAACATTCGATTTTTCAGTTCCTAGTTCAACATTCGCAGTTCCTAGTTCAACATTCGTTGTTTCTGGTTCAATATTCGAAATGTTTAGTTCCTCGTTCAACATACGGAGTTCCCAGTTCAACATTCGATTTTTCAGTTCCTAATTCAACATTCGCACTTCCTACTTCATTATTCGTAGTTTCTGGTTCAATATTCGAAACTTTTAGTTCCTCCTTCAACATTCGCAGTTCCTAGTTCAACATTCGATTTTTCAATTCTTAGTTCAACATTCGCAGTTCCTAGTTCAACATTCGTAGTTTCTGGTTCAATATTCGAAATTTTAAATTCCTCGTTCAACATTCGCAGTTCCTAGTTCAACATTCGATTTTCCAGTTCCTAGTTCAACATTCGTAGTTTCTGGTTCAATATTCGAACTTTTTCGTTCCTCGTTCAACATTCGCAGTTCCTAGTTCAACATTCACTTTTTCACTTCCTAGTTAAACATCCGCAGTTCCCAGTTCAACATTCGTAGTTTTGGTTCATTATTCGAAATTTTTAGTTCCACGTTCAACATTCGCAGTTCCTAGTTCAACATTCGATTTTTCAGTTCCTAGTTCAACATTGGCAGTTCTTAGTTCAACATTCGTTGTTTCTGGTTCAATATTCGAAATTTTTAGTTCCTCGTTCAACATTCGCAGTTCCTAGTTCAACATTCGATTTTCCAGTTCCTAGTTCAACATTCGTAGTTTCTGGTTCAATATTCGAACTTTTTCGTTCCTCGTTCAACATTCGCAGTTCCTAGTTCAACATTCACTTTTTCACTTCCTAGTTAAACATCCGCAGTTCCCAGTTCAACATTCGTAGTTTTGGTTCATTATTCGAAATTTTTAGTTCCACGTTCAACATTCGCAGTTCCTAGTTCAACATTCGATTTTTCAGTTCCTAGTTCAACATTGGCAGTTCTTAGTTCAACATTCGTTGTTTCTGGTTCAATATTCGAAATTTTTAGTTCCTCGTTCAACATTCGCAGTTCCTAGTTCAACATTCGATTTTTCAGTTCCTAGTTCAACATTCGCAGTTCCTAGTTCACAGTCGTAGTTTCTGGTTCAATATTCGAAGTTTTTAGTTGCTCGTTCAAGATTCGCATTTCCTAGTTCAACATTCGATTTTTCAGTTCCTAGTTCAACATTCGTAGTTCCAAAGTCATTATTTGCAGTTCCTAGTTCAACATTCGAATTTTTAGTTCCTAGTTCATCATTCGCAGTTCCCAAATCAACATTCGTTGTTTCTGGTTCAATATTCGAAAATTTTAGTTCCTCGTTCAACATTCGCAGTTCCTAGTTCAACATTCGATTTTTCAGTTCCTAGTTCAAAATTCGCAGTTCCTAGTTAAACATTCGCAGTTTCTGGTTCAATATTCGAAATTTTTAGTTCCCTCGTTCCCTCGTTCAACATTCGCAGTTCCTAGTTCAACATTCGATTTTTCGATTCCTAGTTCAAAATTCGCAGTTCCTAGTTCAACATTCATAGTTTCTGGTTCAATATTCGAAATTTTTAGTTCGTCGTTCAACATTCGCAGTTCCTAGTTCAACATACGATTTTTCAGTTCCTAGTTCAACATTCGCAGTTCCTAGTTCAACATTCGTTGTTTCTGGTTCAATATTCGAAAATTTTAGTTGCTCATTCAACATTCGCAGTTCCTAGTTCAACATTCGATTTTTCAGTTCCTAGTTCAACATTCGCAGTTCCTAGTTCAACATTCGTTGTTTCTTGTTCAATATTCGAAATTTTTAGTTCCTCGTTCAACATTCGCAGTTCCTAGTTCAACATTCGATTTTTCAGTTCCTAGTTCAACATTCGCAGTTCCTAGTTCAACATTCGTAGTTTCTGGTTCAATATTCGAAATTTTTAGTTCCCCGTTCAACATTCGCAGTTCCTTGTTCAACATTCGATTATTCAGTTCCTAGTTCAACATTCGCAGTTCCTAGTTCAACATTCGTAGTTTCTGGTTCAATCTCCGAAATTTTTAGTTCCTCGTTCAACATTCGCAGTTCATAGTTCAACATTCGATTTTTCAGTTCCTAGTTCAACATTCGCAGTTCCTAGTTCAACATTCGTTGTTTCTGGTTCAATATTCGAAATTTTTAGTTCCTCGTTCAACATTCGGAGTTCCCACTTCAACATTCGATTTTTCAGTTCCTAATTCAACATTCGTAGTTCCTAGTTCAACATTCGTAGTTTCTGGTTCAATATTCGAAATTTTTAGTTCCTCATTCAACATTCGCAGTTCCTAGTTCAACATTCGATTTTCCAGTTCCTAGTTCAACATTCGCAGTTCCTAGTTCAACATTCGTAGTTTCTGGTTCAATCTCCGAAATTTTTAGTTCCTCGTTCAACATTCACAGTTCCTAGGTCTACATTCGATTTTTCAGTTCCTAGTTCAACATTCGCAGTTCCTAGTTCAACATTCGTTGTTTCTGGTTCAATATTCGAAATGCTTAGTTCCCCGTTCAACATACGGAGTTCCCAGTTCAACATTCGATTTTTCAGTTCCTAATTCAACATTCGCACTTCCTACTTCATCATTCGTAGTTTCTGGTTCAATATTCGAAACTTTTAGTTCCTCCTTCAACATTCGCAGTTCCTAGTTCAACATTCGATTTTTCAATTCTTAGTTCAACATTCGCAGTTCCTAGTTCAACATTCGTAGTTTCTGGTTAAATATTTGAAATTTTTAGTTTCTCGTTCAACATTCGCAGTTCCTAGTTCAACATTCGATTTTCCAGTTCCTAGTTCAACATTCGTAGTTTCTGGTTCAATATTCGAGCTTTTTCGTTCCTCGTTCAACATTCGCAGTTCCTAGTTCAACATTGACTTTTTCACTTCCTAGTTAAACATCCGCAGTTCCCAGTTCAACATTCGTAGTTTCTGGTTCATTATTCGAAATTTTTAGTTCCTCGTTCAACATTCGCAGTTCCTAGGTCAACATTCGATTTTTCAGTTCCTAGTTCAACATTCGCAGTTCCTAGTTCAACATTCGTTGTTTCTGGTTCAATATTCGAAATGCTTAGTTCCCCGTTCAACATACGGAGTTCCCAGTTCAACATTCGATTTTTCAGTTCCTAATTCAACATTCGCACTTCCTACTTCATCATTCGTAGTTTCTTGTTCAATATTCGAAACTTTTAGTTCCTCCTTCAACATTCGCAGTTCCTAGTTCAACATTCGATTTTTCAATTCTTAGTTCAACATTCGCAGTTCCTAGTTCAACATTCGTAGTTTCTGGTTAAATATTTGAAATTTTTAGTTTCTCGTTCAACATTCGCAGTTCCTAGTTCAACATTCGATTTTCCAGTTCCTAGTTCAACATTCGTAGTTTCTGGTTCAATATTCGAGCTTTTTCGTTCCTCGTTCAACATTCGCAGTTCCTAGTTCAACATTGACTTTTTCACTTCCTAGTTAAACATCCGCAGTTCCCAGTTCAACATTCGTAGTTTCTGGTTCATTATTCGAAATTTTTAGTTCCACGTTCAACATTCGCAGTTCCTAGTTCAACATTCGATTTTTCAGTTCCTAGTTCAACATTGGCAGTTCTTAGTTCAACATTCGTTGTTTCTGGTTCAATATTCGAAATTTTTAGTTCCTCGTTCAACATTCGCAGTTCCTAGTTCAACATTCGATTTTTAGGTTCCTAGTTCAACATTCGCAGTTCCTAGTTCACAGTCGTAGTTTCTGGTTCAATATTCGAAATTTTTAGTTGCTCGTTCAACATTCGCATTTCCTAGTTCAACATTCGATTTTTAGGTTCCTAGTTCAACATTCGTAGTTCCAAGTTCAACATTCGCAGTTCCTAGTTCAACATTCGATTTTTTAGTTCCTAGTTCAACATTCGCAGTTCCTACTTCAATATTCGTAGTTTCTGATTCAACATTCGAAATTTTAAGTTCCTCGTTCAACATTCGCAGTTCCTAGTTCAACATTCGATTTTTCAGTTCCTAGTTCAACATTCGCAGTTCCTAGTTCAACATTCGTAGTTTCTTCTTCAATATTCGAAATTTTTTGTTCCTCGTTCAACATTCGCAGTTTCTAGTTCAACATTCGATTTTTCAGTTCCTAGTTCAACATTCGCAGTTCCTAGTTCAACATTCGATTTTTCAGTTCCTAGTTCAACATTCGCAGTTCCTAGTTCAACATTCGTAGTTTCTGGTTCAATATTCGAAATTTTTAGTTCCTAATTCAACATTCGCAGTTCCTAGTTCAACATTCGATTTTTCAGTTCCTAGTTCAACATTCGCAGTTCCTAGTTCAACATTCGTAGTTTCTGGCTCAATCTCCGAAATTTTTAGTTCCTCGTTCAACATTCGCAGTTCCTAGGTCAACATTCGATTTTTCAGTTCCTAGTTCAACATTCGCAGTTCCTAGTTCAACATTCGTTGTTTCTGGTTCAATATTCGAAATGTTTAGTTCCTCGTTCAACATACGGAGTTCCCAGTTCAACATTCGATTTTTCAGTTCCTAATTCAACATTCGCACTTCCTACTTCATCATTCGTAGTTTCTGGTTCAATATTCGAAACTTTTAGTTCCTCCTTCAACATTCGCAGTTCCTAGTTCAACATTCGATTTTTCAGTTCCTAGTTCAACATTCGCAGTTCCTAGTTCAACATTCGTAGTTTCTGGTTCAATATTCGAAATTTTAAATTCCTCGTTGAACATTCGCATTTCCTAGTTCAACATTCGATTTTCCAGTTCCTAGTTCAACATTCGTAGTTTCTGGTTCAATATTCGAACTTTTTCGTTCCTCGTTCAACATTCGCAGTTCCTAGTTCAACATTCACTTTTTCACTTCCTAGTTAAACATCCGCAGTTCCCAGTTCAACATTCGTAGTTTTGGTTCATTATTCGAAATTTTTAGTTCCACGTTCAACATTCGCAGTTCCTAGTTCAACATTCGATTTTTCAGTTCCTAGTTCAACATTGGCAGTTCTTAGTTCAACATTCGTTGTTTCTGGTTCAATATTCGAAATTTTTAGTTCCTCGTTCAACATTCGCAGTTCCTAGTTCAACATTCGATTTTCCAGTTCCTAGTTCAACATTCGTAGTTTCTGGTTCAATATTCGAACTTTTTCGTTCCTCGTTCAACATTCGCAGTTCCTAGTTCAACATTCACTTTTTCACTTCCTAGTTAAACATCCGCAGTTCCCAGTTCAACATTCGTAGTTTTGGTTCATTATTCGAAATTTTTAGTTCCACGTTCAACATTCGCAGTTCCTAGTTCAACATTCGATTTTTCAGTTCCTAGTTCAACATTGGCAGTTCTTAGTTCAACATTCGTTGTTTCTGGTTCAATATTCGAAATTTTTAGTTCCTCGTTCAACATTCGCAGTTCCTAGTTCAACATTCGATTTTTCAGTTCCTAGTTCAACATTCGCAGTTCCTAGTTCACAGTCGTAGTTTCTGGTTCAATATTCGAAGTTTTTAGTTGCTCGTTCAAGATTCGCATTTCCTAGTTCAACATTCGATTTTTCAGTTCCTAGTTCAACATTCGTAGTTCCAAAGTCATTATTTGCAGTTCCTAGTTCAACATTCGAATTTTTAGTTCCTAGTTCATCATTCGCAGTTCCC
This sequence comes from Limnoperna fortunei, assembly GCA_944474755.1. Lineage (NCBI taxonomy): Eukaryota > Metazoa > Mollusca > Bivalvia > Mytilida > Modiolidae > Limnoperna > Limnoperna fortunei. The sequence goes on along the minus strand of OX104115.1, from coordinate 56,908,268 downwards.
AAATCAACATTCGTTGTTTCTGGTTCAATATTCGAAAATTTTAGTTCCTCGTTCAACATTCGCAGTTCCTAGTTCAACATTCGATTTTTCAGTTCCTAGTTCAAAATTCGCAGTTCCTAGTTAAACATTCGCAGTTTCTGGTTCAATATTCGAAATTTTTAGTTCCCTCGTTCCCTCGTTCAACATTCGCAGTTCCTAGTTCAACATTCGATTTTTCAGTTCCTAGTTCAACATTCGCAGTTCCTAGTTCAACATTCGTAGTTTCTGGTTCAATATTCGAAATTTTTAGTTCCCCGTTCAACATTCGCAGTTCCTTGTTCAACATTCGATTATTCAGTTCCTAGTTCAACATTCGCAGTTCCTAGTTCAACATTCGTAGTTTCTGGTTCAATCTCTGAAATTTTTAGTTCCTCGTTCAACATTCGCAGTTCATAGTTCAACATTCGATTTTTCAGTTCCTAGTTCAACATTCGCAGTTCCTAGTTCAACATTCGTTGTTTCTGGTTCAATATTCGAAATTTTTAGTTCCTCGTTCAACATTCGGAGTTCCCACTTCAACATTCGATTTTTCAGTTCCTAATTCAACATTCGTAGTTCCTAGTTCAACATTCGTAGTTTCTGGTTCAATATTCGAAATTTTTAGTTCCTCATTCAACATTCGCAGTTCCTAGTTCAACATTCGATTTTCCAGTTCCTAGTTCAACATTCGCAGTTCCTAGTTCAACATTCGTAGTTTCTGGTTCAATCTCCGAAATTTTTAGTTCCTCGTTCAACATTCACAGTTCCTAGGTCAACATTCGATTTTTCAGTTCCTAGTTCAACATTCGCAGTTCCTAGTTCAACATTCGTTGTTTCTGGTTCAATATTCGAAATGCTTAGTTCCCCGTTCAACATACGGAGTTCCCAGTTCAACATTCGATTTTTCAGTTCCTAATTCAACATTCGCACTTCCTACTTCATCATTCGTAGTTTCTGGTTCAATATTCGAAACTTTTAGTTCCTCCTTCAACATTCGCAGTTCCTAGTTCAACATTCGATTTTTCAATTCTTAGTTCAACATTCGCAGTTCCTAGTTCAACATTCGTAGTTTCTGGATAAATATTTGAAATTTTTAGTTTCTCGTTCAACATTCGCAGTTCCTAGTTCAACATTCGATTTTCCAGTTCCTAGTTCAACATTCGTAGTTTCTGGTTCAATATTCGAGCTTTTTCGTTCCTCGTTCAACATTCGCAGTTCCTAGTTCAACATTGACTTTTTCACTTCCTAGTTAAACATCCGCAGTTCCCAGTTCAACATTCGTAGTTTCTGGTTCATTATTCGAAATTTTTAGTTCCACGTTCAGCATTCGCAGTTCCTAGTTCAACATTCGATTTTTCAGTTCCTAGTTCAACATTGGCAGTTCTTAGTTCAACATTCGTTGTTTCTGGTTCAATATTCGAAATTTTTAGTTCCTCGTTCAACATTCGCAGTTCCTAGTTCAACATTCGATTTTTCAGTTCCTAGTTCAACATTCGCAGTTCCTAGTTCACAGTCGTAGTTTCTGGTTCAATATTCGAAATTTTTAGTTGCTCGTTCAACATTCGCATTTCCTAGTTCAACAATCGATTTTTCAGTTCCTAGTTCAACATTCGTAGTTCCAAGTTCAACATTCGCAGTTCCTAGTTCAACATTCGATTTTTTAGTTCCTAGTTCAACATTCGCAGTTCCTAGTTCAACATTCGTTGTTTCTGGTTCAATATTCGAAATTTTTAGTTCCTCGTTCAACATTCGCAGTTCCTAGTTCAACATTCGATTTTTCAGCTCCTAGTTCAAAATTCGCAGTTCCTTGTTAAACATTCGCAGTTTCTGGTTCAATATTCGAAATTTTTAGTTCCCTCCTTCCCTCGTTCAACATTCGCTGTTCCTAGTTCAACATTCGATTTTTCAATTCCTAGTTCAAAATTCGCAGTTCCTAGTTCAACATTCATAGTTTCTGGTTCAATATTCGAAATTTTTAGTTCGTCGTTCAACATTCGCAGTTCCTAGTTCAACATTCGATTTTTCAGTTCCTAGTTCAACATTCGCAGTTTCTAGTTCAACATTCGTAGTTCTTTGGTTCAATATTCGAAATTTTTAGTTCCTCGTTCAACATTTGCAGTTCCTAGTTCAACATTCGATTTTTCAGTTCCTAGTTCAACATTCGTTGTTTCTGGTTCAATATTCGAAATTTTTAGTTCCTCGTTCAACATTCGGAGTTCCCACTTCAACATTCGATTTTTCAGTTCCTAATTCAACATTCGTAGTTCCTAGTTCAACATTCGTAGTTTCTGGTTCAATATTCGAAATTTTTAGTTCCTCATTCAACATTCGCAGTTCCTAGTTCAACATTCGATTTTCCAGTTCCTAGTTCAACATTCGCAGTTCCTAGTTCAACATTCGTAGTTTCTGGTTCAATCTCCGAAATATTTAGTTCCTCGTTCAACATTCGCAGTTCCTAGTTCAACATTCGATTTTTCAGTTCCTAGTTCAACATTCGCAGTTCCTAGTTCAACATTCGTAGTTTCTTCTTCAATATTCGAAATTTTTAGTTCCTCGTTCAACATTCGCAGTTTCTAGTTCAACATTCGATTTTTCAGTTGCTAGTTCAACATTCGCAGTTCCTAGTTCAACATTCGTAGTTTCTGGTTCAATATTGGAAATTTTTAGTTCCCTCGTTCAACATTCGCAGTTCCTAGTTCAATATTCGATTTTTCAGTTCCTAGTTCAACATTCGCAGTTCCTAGTTCAACATTCGTAGTTTCTGGTTCAATATTCGAAATTTTTAGTTCCCCGTTCAACATTCGCAGTTCCTAGTTCAACATTCGATTATTCAGTTCCTAGTTCAACATTCGATTATTCAGTTCCTAGTTCAACATTCGCAGTTCCTAGTTCAACATTCGTAGTTTCTGGTTCAATCTCTGAAATTTTTAGTTCCTCGTTCAACATTCGCAGTTCATAGTTCAACATTCGATTTTTCAGTTCCTAGTTCAACATTCGCAGTTCCTAGTTCAACATTCGTAGTTTCTGGTTCAATATTCGAAATTTTTAGTTCCTCGTTCAACATTCGCAGTTCCTAGTTCAACATTCGATTTTTCAGTTCCTAGTTCAACATTCGCAGTTCCTAGTTCAATATTCGTAGTTTCTGATTTAACATTCGAAATTTTAAGTTCCTCGTTCAACATTCGCAGTTCCTAGTTCAACATTCGATTTTTCAGTTCCTAGTTCAACATTCGCAGTTCCTAGTTCAATATTCGTAGTTTCTGATTCAACATTCGAAATTTTAAGTTCCTCGGTCAACATTCGCAGTTCCTAGTTCAACATTCGATTTTTCAGTTCCTAGTTCAACATTCGCAGTTCCTAGTTCAACATTCGTAGTTTCTTCTTCAATATTCGAAATTTTTAGTTCCTCGTTCAACATTCGCAGTTTCTAGTTCAACATTCGATTTTTCAGTTCCTAGTTCAACATTCGCAGTTCCTAGTTCAACATTCGTAGTTTCTGGTTCAATATTGGAAATTTTTAGTTCCCTCGTTCAACATTCGCAGTTCCTAGTTCAACATTCGATTTTTCAGTTCCTAGTTCAACATTCGCAGTTCCTAGTTCAACATTCGTAGTTTCTGGTTCAATATTCGAAATTTTTAGTTCCCCGTTCAACATTCGCAGTTCCTAGTTCAACATTCGATTATTCAGTTCCTAGTTCAACATTCGCAGTTCCTAGTTCAACATTCGTAGTTTCTGGTTCAATCTCTGAAATGTTTAGTTCCTCGTTCAACATTCGCAGTTCATAGTTCAACATTCGATTTTTCAGTTCCTAGTTCAACATTCGCAGTTCCTAGTTCAACATTCGTAGTTTCTGGTTCAATATTCGAAATTTTTAGTTCCTCGTTCAACATTCGCAGTTCCTAGTTCAACATTCGATTTTTCAGTTCCTAGTTCAACATTCGCAGTTCCTAGTTCAATATTCGTAGTTTCTGATTCAACATTCGAAATTTTAAGTTCCTCGTTCAACATTCGCAGTTCCTAGTTCAACATTCGATTTTTCAGTTCCTAGTTCAACATTCGCAGTTCCTAGTTCAACATTCGTAGTTTCTGGTTCAATATTGGAAATTTTTAGTTCCCTCGTTCAACATTCGCAGTTCCTAGTTCAACATTCGATTTTTCAGTTCCTAGTTCAACATTCGTAGTTCCTCGTTCAACATTCGCAGTTCCTAGTTCAACATTCGATTTTCCGGTTCCTAGTTCACAGTCGTAGTTTCTGGTTCAATATTCGAAATTTTTAGTTCCTCGTTCAAAATTCGCAGTTCCTAGTTCAACATTCGATTTTTCAGTTCCTAGTTCAACATTCGTAGTTCCAAGTTCAACATTCGTAGTTTCTGGTTCAATATTCGAAATGTTTAGTTCCTCATTCAACATTCGCAGTTCCTAGTTCAACATTCGATTTTTCAGTTCCTAGTTCAACATTCGCAATTCCTTGTTCAACATTCGTTGTTTCTGGTTCAATATTCGAAATTTTTAGTTCCTCGTTTAACATTCGCAGTTCCTAGTTCAACATTCGATTTTTCAGTTCCTAGTTCAACATTCGCAGTTCCTAGTTCAACATTCGTAGTTTCTGGTTCAATCTCCGAAATTTTTAGTTCCTCGTTCAACATTCGCAGTTCCTAGTTCAACATTCGATTTTTCAGTTCCTATAGTTCAACATTCGTAGTTCCTAGTTCAACATTCGTAGTTTCTGGTTCAATATTCGATTTTTCAGTTCCTACTTCAACATTCGATTTTTCAGTTCCTAGTTCAACATTCGCAGTTCCTAGTTCAACATTCGTAGTTTCTGGTTCAATATTGGAAATTTTTAGTTCCCTCGTTCAACATTCGCAGTTCCTAGTTCAACATTCGATTTTTCAGTTCCTAGTTCAACATTCGCAGTTCCTAGTTCAACATTCGTAGTTTCTGGTTCAATATTCGAAATTTTTAGTTCCCCGTTCAACATTCGCAGTTCCTAGTTCAACATTCGATTATTCAGTTCCTAGTTCAACATTCGCAGTTCCTAGTTCAACATTCGTAGTTTCTGGTTCAATCTCTGAAATTTTTAGTTCCTCGTTCAACATTCGCAGTTCATAGTTAAACATTTGATTTTTCAGTTCCTAGTTCAACATTCGCAGTTCCTAGTTCAACATTCGTAGTTTCTGGTTCAATATTCGAAATTTTTAGTTCCTCGTTCAACATTCGCAGTTCCTAGTTCAACATTCGATTTTTCAGTTCCTAGTTTAACATTCGCAGTTCCTAGTTCAATATTCGTAGTTTCTAATTCAACATTCGAAATTTTAAGTTCCTCGTTCAACATTCGCAGTTCCTAGTTCAACATTCGATTTTTCAGTTCCTAGTTCAACATTCGCAGTTCCTAGTTCAATATTCGTAGTTTCTGATTCAACATTCGAAATTTTAAGTTCCTCGGTCAACATTCGCAGTTCCTAGTTCAACATTCGATTTTTCAGTTCCTAGTTCAACATTCGCAGTTCCTAGTTCAACATTCGTAGTTTCTTCTTCAATATTCGAAATTTTTAGTTCCTCGTTCAACATTCGCAGTTTCTAGTTCAACATTCGATTTTTCAGTTCCTAGTTCAACATTCGCAGTTCCTAGTTCAACATTCGTAGTTTCTGGTTCAATATTGGAAATTTTTAGTTCCCTCGTTCAACATTCGCAGTTCCTAGTTCAACATTCGATTTTTCAGTTCCTAGTTCAACATTCGCAGTTCCTAGTTCAACATTCGTAGTTTCTGGTTCAATATTCGAAATTTTTAGTTCCCCATTCAACATTCGCAGTTCCTAGTTCAACATTCGATTTTTCAGTTCCTAGTTCAACATTCGCAGTTCCTAGTTCAACATTCGTAGTTTCTGGTTCAATATTCGAAATTTTTAGTTCCTCGTTCAACATTCGCAGTTCCTAGTTCAACATTCGATTTTTCAGTTACGAGTTCAACATTCTCAGTTCCTAGTTCAATATTCGTAGTTTCTGATTCAACATTCGAAATTTTAAGTTCCTCGTTCAACATTCGCAGTTCCTAGTTCAACATTCGATTTTTCAGTTCCTAGTTCAACATTCGCAGTTCCTAGTTCAACATTCGTAGTTTCTGGTTCAATATTGGAAATTTTTAGTTCCCTCGTTCAACATTCGCAGTTCCTAGTTCAACATTCGATTTTTCAGTTCCTAGTTCAACATTCGTAGTTCCTCGTTCAACATTCGCAGTTCCTAGTTCAACATTCGATTTTCCAGTTCCTAGTTCAACATTCGTAGTTTCTGGTTCAATATTCGAACTTTTTAGTTCCTCGTTCAACATTCGCAGTTCCTAGTTCAACATTCGATTTTTCAGTTCCTAGTTCAACATTCGTAGTTCCAAGTTCAACATTCGTAGTTTCTGGTTCAATATTCGAAATGTTTAGTTCCTCATTCAACATTCGCAGTTCCTAGTTCAACATTCGATTTTTCAGTTCCTAGTTCAACATTCGCAATTCCTTGTTCAACATTCGTTGTTTCTGGTTCAATATTCGAAATTTTTAGTTCCTCGTTCAACATTCGCAGTTCCTAGTTCAACATTCGATTTTTCAGTTCCTAGTTCAACATTCGCAGTTCCTAGTTTAACATTCGTAGTTTCTGGTTCAATCTCCGAAATTTTTAGTTCCTCGTTCAACATTCGCAGTTCCTAGTTCAACATTCGATTTTTCAGTTCCTATAGTTCAACATTCGTAGTTCCTAGTTCAACATTCGTAGTTTCTGGTTCAATATTCGATTTTTCAGTTCCTACTTCAACATTCGATTTTTCAGTTCCTAGTTCAACATTCGCAGTTCCTAGTTCAACATTCGTTGTTTCTGGTGCAATATTCGAAATTTTTGGTTCCCACGTTCAACATTCGCAGTTCCTAGTTCAGCATTTGAAAGTGTTTATTTTGTGACGTATCAATGAATTTACAAAACACATAAAAGATAAGGATAAATACAATGTATTTCAGCACAGTTTTAAAGTACATGTATTGGATTTATGAAAGTACTTAATATTATAACAGGTGCATCTTTTGTTTATTTAAGATCTGATTATTAGATTGTCACATTTGTACTCCTAGTCATGTAGCAGGAGCAAAACTGTTCTAGTGGTACTCTGGTATTACTGGCCTAGTTGATAAATATTGTCCTAATTTTATTTAAAACTATAAGAGTTATAGGTATGTGTTGTTTATTTAAGATCTAATTATTCGAATGTCATCTTTTTAGATTAAGTCAGTTAGCAGCAACAAAACTAGTCGCTGGTAACTGTAGTATTACTGACCTAGGTGATAAGTATAGGCCTACTAGAATAGCAGAACTTTACTCTGAGCTTTATGATAATGTATGGACAGAAGCAGTCGATCAGCTTACAAATGAAGGCAACATAGATTGGTCTGAGGAAATATTTGTGAGACACTTGTTCATAACCCTGCAAGTAAGTTCATTAATCATTAAATAATTAAGCAAATCATATTTTTTTACCCTTGCAGTTGAATGATGCTACAGATCACCTCTGACACCTTGTGTTTATCGACAAACTCATGATGTAGATTATAATCTTTACCTTGCTCAAAAGCATATAGGCAATATCCGTTCAGAAGTTTACGTAGTTTGAGAACGCTGCAGAATGAAGTATTAAGTGGCATGAACGGGAGGGGTGGGGGTGTTCATACCACTTAATACTTCATTCTGCAGCGTTATGGGGTATAAGCTGTCATGAATGAAATATTAATGTCAATGTATAGTTAGGTAAAAGCCCAGTTACATATTGGGAATAAAATATATAAAAAAAACATCGACTAAAAACCATTTCTGAAGTACAATGTAAAGTTTTATTTACATGTCTTTGCATAATAGACTTTTGACGCTCCATGTAACTGCTTTTTGACAAAACATTATTTATTGATACTTTCGGTAATTATTCAGCTTAATTTGATTACTTCATTTTCATCAATATAAGTATGTTCATAAACCTTAAGTAAAATCAGTTTAAATGTTTGTCTCTTTTCTAAAAAGATGTCATTTTTACATAATGTCGTCATGTATACGTCATTTTAAAAATACTCTCTCCTGATGGTTTTGTTCTTTAAAAACACATTTAATAAGAAAATGATCTATGGGATGATATCCTTTAGATAGCAAATAAATATAGAATAACATAATTTACATATTTTACCTTTAATAGTGCTTTTATATACGTTTTAGGGACCATCATATAATTAAGACGTATCAACACTCATGGGGGGCTACATTGTTGTTTTTAAATTTAATTCAAATATGTATCAAAATCCCAAATCTCTTTTATTGTATAAATACATATATATCTATTAGAAATATTAGTTATAAAGAAGTCGCTATTAGAAACGAAGATATTTATAATACTAGAAAAACTTAACAGCCTGCCTACACTGCTGAACTGATTTATAGATGGTCATCTTTGAAGCCAACAAAGGATAAATTGAGAATAATTAAAAGAAGGACCCTCTATTCTTTAATACTATATATAACCGTATATGTAGCATAACAGTTGAAACGAAACAGACTTCAACAGTGTTAAACAATGAAATTTATAATCCATCACGACTTGTAGTTTTAGTGAAACCCATGACTCATGGCACTGTCCCATTAATGCGTGGTAAGAAATATATATAATCAGAAACAAAATTTGCCCTTTGCGTCCATCTTTCATTCCGAAAACGCTTTAAAAAGAAGTCTTTGTAAGAAACCTGACATCATTTGCACAATGTTACAAACATTTGACCTGTAAATAATCTTTTTAAAAAATTATTATATTGCAAAAGATGTTTACTGATTATTAATTGAAACACTTATGGTCAGTCAGTTGACTGATGCAATGATAATATTGAACACTTTATTTCAGTCGAGATTAAAGGTGTCCTCACTGAAATTACACACAATGTATATGATAGCCGTGCAGTGGTTTGACAGCGTTTAGTTGATTATAAATGCATAGATAGCAAACTTCTGCTTCTTCTTTAAGTCAGTAGATAAATGCGACGTGACAATTCGAAATAAATAATTAACATTATGCTTTTAGGCTTGCTACAAAAGCTGCCTTGCGATAGCAGAAGACCAAACTCAGAAATTAATCCAAGCGATCTTCATACATGCGTCATTAGAGGATGTATGTCTATATGCATATTTTCTTAAGATATATTTTAGATACTTTAAGGTTTGCATTCTTTTACGCAACTATGCCCATGTTTTTCCTTTTGTTTCATTCAATCTGTCGGTTATTCGCGTTCCTGATAATATTGAATATATGCCCCAATTTAGCTTTCGTAGGATTGCAGCAGCAAAAATATGCAAATTAGTTTTAAAAAGCGGTATTTCAGCAGTTCATTAGGTAAATATAAGTTGATTAAAAGTAACGCTTATATACTGCTTTTATTCAACTTTAAATCAGCTATTATCAAGCTTTTTGATTAAAAATAATACCGCTGTAATCATACTTAAAGATAGCTTTTTCTCAACTTAAAATTGTCCTGGGTTATTAAACCATAAAAATTAATCCCGGTAACTTTATATCTCGAATTCCCGACGAAAAAATGTGTTCTTTCCCTGATCTCGCTTACGCTTTAATCCTAAATCCCCGGTCAAATTTTAACCAAATACCGAATTCCCGTTAAAACAAATGCCCAGCCCTGGCGTCCCGAAAAAGGTTCTCCCGACCCTCATATATGGCCACCCACTCGAATTTCGACGATTTTCCTTTATTTGGGATAGTAAACAACAAATTCAAGGCGAAACTACTTTTGAAATATATTACCGTCTCCCATGGGAGACGGTATGCATAGTCAAATGACGATCAGTCTTCGGAGTAAATGACTCTCTGTTACTTGATTGGGTGGTTTACTAAATCTATAAATATTTTTGTCATTTCATTGGTTTACGTCTGGATTGCACTAGTATGTGTACTGAAATTTCGATATATTCTTAGGTTGAATCGGGAATGTAATCAGTATTTTAGTGTAGTAATGTTACGTTCCACATATTGACTTCTAGTTCATTGAATGCATTGGTCAGTGTACAATTATAAGGTAAACATTGTTCCAAAATCTCCCTACTTTATAAAGCTGTTTTGGAAAAATATATGTTCTATATCTTTATTTTCGTTAATCAGTATTTTAGTGTAGTAATGTTACGTTCCACATATTGACTTCTATTTCATTCAATGCATTGGTCAGTGCACAATTAAAAGGTAAACTTTGTACCAAATTCTCCCTACTTTTCAAAGCTGTTTGGGTTATGAAAAAATTATATGTTACGTATCTTTATTTTCGTTCTAATATTGATGCTAATTTAACAAAACATATTATTACGGATCATTTTAAACATTTGTTTAGGGAGTCAACTTTTGTTTAATTATTTTTGTAAAAGCACGTGTGAAGTGACGACAGTCATTTAAATCTCTCAAGCACCATTGGATAATAGTTTAGCTTAAACAATGTCCTTACAAGGTACATGTACATTGTTTACCTATCCTACATATTAATTACAAAAAACAGATACTTTAATAAATCCATAAAATTTTTAATGCAGCTAAGAGACGGTTAGCTTTTTAGAAAAGCTAAACTTGTTGCATTTATCGTGGCATTTATCATGTTTATTTCAAATGATTACACTCAATAATAAATTACAGATGTTTAAATCAAATTAATGTCGTAAAGCGAATATGAAATAAGAACAGAAACTTAGAAAGTAAAGCATATTATTTATGATACATTAAAAAAAAACAAATTTATACATCTGTTTCTCAGACATACACCCTTCGCCTCGATCTCGATAAACTTCCGGTATATTCTATAAACCTGACCAAATCGGAATAAACACGTTGTGAAAAGGGTATATTGAAGGAAACTATGATCACTCTTAAATATAGACAATTGTTTATTTTCTATTCTTAAAAATAACCCACCTTATTAGAATTTAGCCATGCATGTATAGCTTACCCTTTTATATAATTAAGTCAGTTTAGTTTGAGAAATAAATTTACTAACTTCCAAATTTTTCTAAATAATTTAAAAATAATTCCAACTAATGCCTCATACATTCAAGTTTTAAGGTGTCAGTAAACAGTTATAAATAATTTTTATTTCAAAATTTAATTAAGTTACATAAAATTTCTGTAAATAAAGCTAAATGGAGATTAAAACATGACAGAATGAAAAAAATTAATGTACATGTATTTCCGATTAAAAAATCGTTTCCAATCCGTCATTTCGAATTATCTCCCTTTAAAAACGCCAACTTTTGAGCGAACAACCTGACACAATTGCGAATTAGAACCGCAAAAAATCAACCGATGGGTGCAAAATGTAGCGTATGTGTAATTCTATTATTTTTTTCATATTCTAGGCGCTTCCACATCGTTTCGATTTGTGGTGCAATATTTTAAATCGACGAATGTCACTTCCGCCATTTCTTCGTCGTCATTTTTCAGTGAAATTCTTCAAACTTTTACACCGTATGTCATATTTCATACAAAAAATATGAAAATCAGTTATCTGAGGATCAAAATATTGTCAGAATATGCCAATGCCACACATTTTATAATGCGTACGAGTCCGTTTTGCAAGCTAACCTATCGTGAAATAAAACGTCAGATTTTCCAATCGAAAATCACGTGACCTTGTCAAGAAATTGGAAGCCTATGAGAAATGCTTTCCGACTGTAAGTATTGTTGTTTAGTGATTAAAAAGGGGTACAACACTGGGTGTTATTCTTCTAATTGAAATGGGTATAATCATACAAAAGTGCAGTTATTGCAACAGAAAAATGAAATGGGTAAATTAAACTATAAATAAATAAATAAATATTTTAGTTGAAAAGAAGATCTGTAACATATATTTTGAACTAAACGCGCTTTGGGTTCTTTGTATAAATACCCCCACTGAATACTTTTAACACCATTCAAAATAAATAATGGTTATGGCACAGTAAACTCCAAGTACATATTACCCAACATACTATGAGGCAACAACTTAGCCTTCAATGTTATCTTTCCCGATGTGAAAGAACTATAATGTATCAGCATGCCCAGCCACTATTGACACTAAGAACGACACTATTACTGGACTAGGACAGCACCAACATAGTCACTCTGCCGAACAAGCAAAAATTGTAGCCAAAGACATGCACCTGATATCGACCAAATGCCAGGAAGAAGTAAGACCAATACCAGCTATCTACCAAGAAGAGATGTCAAAGCTTATAGGGATGACGAGTAGGACGACGATTCGAGAAAAGTTGTTGAGAAAATACCGACATTCAATCTGCAAAACCAACATTTTGCAGAGCCCGCCGTAAACAGAGACCAATTCCTACTATTCGACGACAGCAAACAAGGACAACGTATCATCGCCTTCGCATCGACAGAAAACCTGACTCATTTTTTTGCTTCAGACTACATCTTCTGTGACGGGACCTTCTACACATGCCAATTACTTTTCAACCAGATCTACTGCTTTCAAATACAGCTTAAAGGTACTATGTATCGAGTTGTATATGCCCTACTACCTGGGAATAGCGAACAACCTTACAGATTTTATCCGCCTATACTGCAAACAGCAATATGACTCATGGACTATGTGGATGCCGTGTCACAGCTGCTCCATCTGGGGTAAAAACTCAATAGATATTACTTGTGCTTGAATTATTTGTACTGTGTTTATAATTTAAATTTGAAATGTAGTGTTTGTTATCATTACCTGTTTGTTATATTTTGCTATAAATGAACATATTTATAATGCGTAAAATAATATACAATATATTCAAAATATATTCTTTGAAATATACAAATATCTATTTATTACTTAAGGTATTTTCACATACCATATATTTTTTTAAATCTGTTTTAAAAATTTATAATTTTGTTAAGTATTTATTGACTGTATGCAGAATTTTTAAATTCCAAATGCAAATATACAAATACTATCACTCAATATAATTCATTACCACTGTACAATATAACACAATTTTACCTTTACAGTTAATTAATTACCCTGTAAAGGGGACCCCTTAATCCTCACTAATGACAGCCTACAATGTTCTTTGATCTTTGAAAATGTTAGCATTCCGGCACACAGCCAGACGGGGCTAGGGTTTCTGGCTCCTAGCTACAAATGAATAGTACATATGTATGCATATTCCGGGTTTCAGCCGAATGGTGGCCTATGGTAAATAAAATGGTGTCAGTCTGTCAAAGTCGACAAAATATTGACATTACACACTAAAGGGTAGGCCCTGTAAAATCTAAATGACATAGATTGAGACGAGCTGGTGTTTTTGACTCATAGATATTTATGAAGAATACACAAGGGTGAAAAGTATTACAAGTCCCCTACAGGCAAAATAAAAATCCAAGAGCCATAATTTTGTCAAAAATCATTGGACCGGAACAACAATATTTACTTGACCTGTAATTCATCGTGGTTTAATCACATACTAAATATCAGCTAAATATCTTCAAGCATTGTCAAGAAAAAGAAACTGTTATTTTTACGATATTGTATTAAATCCAGGAGTTAAAATTTCGTCAAAAATCACTGGACAAGAACAACATTAAAACTTGCTCTGTAACTCATCATGGTTGACTCACAATCCAAATATCAGCTCGAATGTCTGCAAGCGTTTAGAAGAAAAGTCCGGCAAACATGTGTGTATCGGACTGACGGACTGTCGGACGAAGTGCAAACCTATAGTCCCCTTCGACAAAGCCGGTGGGGGACTAACTAGTTATGGTAGGCACTTCCGGTTGACAAAGCAATCATATATTTTCAATTTTCGAAAAATATTTGTCAAAAATAGTGTATTCCGTCTAAAAATGACCTAGCAATCTATGTTTTCAAGTTCAAAAGGTGAAAAAAACTATCTAACAGAAAAACTTTTTCCAGTGGGAATGCCATCTTGCTTTTGTCTTATTTTTTCTTTTTTTCTTCAACTTTTCAAAACCAAATAATTTAAATAGTACGCGACATTTCATTGTGGTCTTTGCTAACACGTATGGGCACTGAAAGTATAATCGGAATTTACTCAGTTTTCCTACCAAAGGTCGTGAGTTATCTCCATGAACTCCGGGTAACAACTTGACGCAACGATATAGCTTAGTAATAGATTAAAGTGTCTGTTAAACCCATTAAACCAAACAATCAACCACAAAAAATAAATAAATAAATAAAACAAATAAAAGTGCGCATGCGAGTAACCCCACTGGAATATAGTCATACCCCACACACCGTAAATCCTAAACACCTAAGGTCTTCACAACTGGTCATCTGGTGACATATTTACGTTAAAAGTCTCTAGGTCATGTCTTGAAACTAATTTGTATGCAAAAGTGGCAATTTCCATACAAAGATACACCCTATCAATTTGTAAATGTCATTATTTAAATGTCATTACAGCCACCTTTTCAAAACCAAACTGTAAATAAAGTACTTAACATTTCATTGTGATGTTTTGCAAAAAATATACGATGGAGACAACACTGCGAAACTGAATCATTTTTCTTGAGTGTCACATCTCCCAATCGCCGAGAACCTTGTTTTGTGTTATATCTGAATCTATAACAGATAGCGGAAAATGATGTAGGCAAATGTCAACCAAACAATAAGTAGATGAGACAACTTAATTCATAGCTCGCTTAATGGTAGAAGAATCTTATGAATATGAGACTATAGCGTTGTAAAAAATTCTTGCAACCGGAAGTTTTCAAGTTAATCTCCAATTTCTACGCAACATCGCAAAAATCTACGTTGTAAGAGATAAGTGTGCAACAAAACTGCTTCTAGATATCAAGAATTTAAATTTCGTTAACGAAAATAACTTAACACAACTTCAAATGTTTTTCCTTAAATAATGTATTTTTTCTGTTTGGAGGATATTTTCTTTCCTCCATTTTGACTCGAGTTCTCGTAAGTTATCGCAACTATGTAAAATAAATGCAAAACTCGACACGAGAAAAAAATACAGACGAAATGTGTTTTTTTAAATGTTATATTTATAAAACTGTTATTTTTTAACCAAAGTATTTTAATTTTTGATGTTATGCAAAAAACGTGCAACGATAGTTGACCTGATATAAAAAACGTGCAACGATAGTTGACGTGAATTATTTTTCGTCGATGCGTTAGCGACCAATAACAAAAGGGGGTAGCAAGTGTAAGATGCAATTTTAATTATCGATTGAAAAATTGAATTATAAGTCTTATAGCCATTCTATAGTATACTAAGCAAGTAGTTCCTGCCATTTAGTTTATATCATGCAGACAACCAATATTTTTACCTTAGTACCTGTCCCTGTTTACACTAGTAAAGACGCTGGTAATACTGAACTGTACCATGATAATTTTCACACATTATTATGTTCTTATTGTATTTTAATATAATTCTACTTATGTCTTAAATGTCTTATGGATTACATTGCATTGTTGATTAATGTGCTTTTATCCAATAAACTGACTGATTGGTTGATAATTAAAATGAAAAATTGTGTTCTTTTAAGAAATAGCTCTTGTTCAGCGTGTACATTTTATTAATAATGTTATGATTTTATTGTTAAATCTTAATTGTATATTTTTCAGAAGCAAGACACAGAATTATCAATCCTGGAATTATAGTCACTTGCTTGCAGAACCTACACATATATAAAGTTGGGAATACAAATACTGAAACTGATTGTTGGACTGGACAATTGGCCACAGTTTGACAGCAGCAACATAGATGAGACAAATGAACAATGTGTCAAATTGGCCCTTTTAAGGGCCACCAAAGTTATTCAAAAAGAGTCTAAATTGTGTGATGCAAATTTTTAAAACAAAATTATTATAAAGCATTATTGTTTTTAACAACTTCATAAAATTCCTATCAAATTAAGCAATACCCTTCTAAATTTTTGCCAAAATGTCTGAAAAAATACACTACACAACTGTAATCAAGGCAACTGAATAAGTGAGCACTGAAAGACAAAAATCCGTGAGATAAATTAGAGGCCAGTGACAAAGCTTCATTTTGAGGTTTCTATTTTTATTAAGGCCAATGCCCTATAGTCATCAGTCTGTCCGTCCGTCTGTCTGAAACTAATCGTGTCCGAGCTATAACTTTTTTATCTTTTGAGGTAGGCTTTTGATATTTGGTATGTTGGTACATGTAGATAATATCAAGGCGATGTGTTGCATACCATGGTTGGTAACCTTTCACCTTGACCTCAAGGTCAGCTGGACCCACAGAGATGGATTCCATCTCTGACACTGATCTAGTTTTTACTGTTCTTAACCAAGTGCAATGTACAGAGGTAGTTTAACCAGGCTCGCAGTTAATAACTGATCATTAATCAGCTCTTGTTGCTATGTTGTGCTTAAAAACATTAATCTACAAGAAAATTTACAAGACAATTTTTCCTAAAACTTTCAGAAAGTTACCAGATCACTGGGATATATATCATTTGTGGTCTATCAGTACAGTGCTAATTTTAACCACTGAATTTAAACTGTTTTTATTTTTCTGTTCTAAATGGCTCACAAATGCAAAGTGTAATTTTTATATTTCAAAATTTTTGTCTTTCTTTGGATTGTAAGTCCATGGGTGAAAATAAGTTTTTCAACAAGAAACCCTCTCATGGCGTACAGATTTTATTGGAGGAGGATGCTGGAGTACCTGACCTTTAGCAGGAAAACTTTCAATCTTTGTCAACTAAAATATCAGTTGAGCACTGCCTACATTGAAAGTCTACTCTTCAAACTGTGTTCCAGAAAATTTACAGGTGTGACATTAGTACCATCCCCAATAGTGACAGGAGTCTCTTGCTTGCTTCTCCCTTTATGACATTAATGAAATAAAATGATCTATAGTATAATTGTAAACAATTACAAGGATGGCTGGTTTGTTTGTTTGAATGTTTATAGCCACTCAGCAATTTTTCAGCTATACCATGTCATCCAGTTAAAATTGGGGAGGAAGCTGTAGTACCTGGAGAAAAACCAGACATTTGGTAGTAAAACTAGCAATCAATGTCATATAAGATAATAATTGCAGTCAAGTGCATCCTGCCAGCAGTGAGACTTGAGCACACAACATCATGGTTAACAGACACCATGTGATCAATGGTAGACTAACCATCTTAACCACTCGGCGGCACTGAGGCCCCAAGGATGGTTGGAGTTTTATTATGCAAAATTTATTTTGGAGGAAATTATGGATTTTTGTGCCTGTGACGAAGTCGGGGGTGGGGTATAAATTTACCATTGTTTTAACTATTTTAACACAAAACCTGAGCTAGTTATATCCCTTGGATGTACACATAACTATTCAAGTTAATAATTTGATATTATTTTATCTCGTGGCCTCATTCGAGGATGGGGGGGGGGTTTCACATAACATAAACATTGCAGATGAATTATTTAACAATCGTGCATCAAATTAAGGTAAAAACATATTATACTATAGAAAACTTCAAAAAAGGGACAGTCTTAGTCCGAGAATCCTCTGCCGTCCAACGCATTTTTTTTGCGTGGGACACAAAAAAAAAGCGTTGGACGGCAGAGGATTCTCGGACTAGGGACAGTATATATACTAAGACTAAGTTCTATAGACTGTCACTGCCTAGGATTTATATTGAAGGGATATCGCTCGCCTGATAGGTCACACATATTTACATATTATTATAAAAAAAAATTAGGAAAGCTTAGATAAGAGCCACTATTTGACGATTCCGTTAACAGCTCAAACTCACAAAATCATAAGTAGCAAACACCTATGATCTAAACCAATGGTCATATAAAGTCTTGACCCTGAAAATGGAATCGACTTGCGGAATCGACCTATAACATTATAACTATAAAACAGATGGCGTAGCTAATCATGAAATTATTCATGAATTAGATTTATCTCCCTTATACCATAAGGTGAAGTTAGATAGGTAATACTTTACAAAATATTTTAATATTGTTTTTGTTATATTGTTGTTTACAAACCAAAATGCCATAACAGCAAATAGTTGGCCATGTTACTAATCAATTAACTACTTATCTGTTCTAGATAGTCCGTAGATTTACTCTGAACACATTTCCACAACTGGGATATTTATGTGTTGTGAGTGAAATTATGGTTGGAATTTCGTCTTCGGGTAATTTTTATGTAAACGTTTTTTGAGCAAGAGTCTGAAAACAACCCCCTACCCCAACCCCTTTGCATGCGAAAAGTCCAATAAATCAGATATTTACCAAAAAGAATACAGTCCGTGGCACTAACATAATAAACAAGCGAGTGCATTTTGAAAAACAATCTGTCAATGTATTCGTAAGATACGACGGATTAACATGTGTATTACATAAAACGCTCGTCTGTCATTGACGGGGTTATAAAAAATGAAAAAGAAAAAAAAGCTTTATTCTTTTTTATAGCTAGAGGTACGTAAAATTTACCTATCATCTGAAATTTGATTTGTTATATTTATTTTATTAATAAAAATAAATTAAGTTGCTAAATATATATTTTTTGTAGTTGTGCGATAATTAGGAAAATTAAATTTTGTCACGTATAATATCGGTGTCCTCGTTATCTATTTGGACTGAAAACGTTAATCTTCACTTGAAGTATTAATAAATAATTCCAAACATTTTCTAAGTTAGAAAATACTCAGACGGCATATTGAGATGTTTGTGCATTATTTCTGCTTTTCAATAGTAAATTGTTAATATGTGAAGCTAAAAGCAGTTTGGTTGAAATAAAAATAATATAACTAATCATTTTTTGATTTGATTGTCACTAAATAATTGGAAAACAGACAACAAATAATATAAATATTTTATAAAGTGTTTTTAATTGTTTATAAGCCGAGTTTAATTTATATATAAAACAGCAGAGTTAAATCAGTTGGGAACAAGTATTTCCTGTAACAGCTTAAAGTATTTTCAGTTGGAAAAAATTAATTTACTACAATAAATCAGCAAGGATTAAGTAGGTTTCCATAAAATTGAAAATGACTAATGTTTATCAGTTGGATTTAAGCAGGTATAATCAATTACCTGTAGTCTCGTTTTTTTCTACTTAGAAAATCAGTATAGCTGGATAAAAGTGGAGTTAAGGAATTGCTAATTATGTAGGTTAAAATTAAGCGGTAATTATGCATGTCGCTTAAATACTGCTTTTGACAACAGCGGATTCTATTCAGATAATAAGCGGTATTAAAGTTACGATGTGATATAAAAGCGCCGCTTCCAAATTATCTGCGCAAAATTGCAATTTTAAGCTTGGAAATTTCCCCTTTATTTTTGGAATTATCAACTTTAATCTTAGTTGTAACATGAATCCTTTGTTCTTTTTTACGAATAAACAAGAGACGACGAGTAGGTATGCTCTAAATTAAAACACTTGTATAATATTGCATGAAAGGTCACGTGTGCCTGTGAAACTCAAGGGAAAATAGCCATGCAATAACCAACTACAATTAGATCCGATAATGCACAGTAAAACTCCCCCTTAATTAAGTCAAATTTTACTGATTTTCACTGCAAAAGGATAGCACGAGCTTCCAATATTAGCTTTTTATTTGATTAGTCGAATATCGGTCGCACCATAATAAACACCACCCTCTTTATTTATAACCAATTATTATTGGGGCTTATTCATGTTACAAATCATTTATAGCACCACCTTCCTCGTTAGACAAATACACCTTCTCACGCTAAAGCGTTCGAAGGTGTATCTGTCTAACTCAGAAGACTGTGATATAAATATAACAAAATTAGACTCTTATATTAGAAATTCCAACTTAATTCTTAAAATTATCAATTTAAAACATATTTCACTATAATTAACATTAATAATTTTAGTCTTGATTTCATTATTTATTCAATTTACACCAAATACAATGCAATTAAAGTTCAAAATTACTAATTTAAAATAACTTTTGGCAACAACATCACCACGCCCTTATAAATGAAGCATTGTTCTCATGTTGGGTGTATAGCTGTATCAGCTGCTGTAACGACTTTTGTTTCTCATTAAGGAAAGTGTTTTATCTTTCTCATGAAATAAAAAATTAATATCTCCATGAAGTTTGATGGTGTTATCTTTGATGTCTGTGGTGTCACCTTTTCTATACTGTTACGATAGAAAATATTTATAATTTCTTTTTAAAATAAATTAAAAGAAAGCCGTTCTCCTCATCTTTTTATAGTTTTTTGATAAAATAGAACTGAAATTTTTACAATGTTAATGAAATTCTCTTATATTTTTGATATCTTTTTGTCTTTGATAGTTCCAACGAGTGACTATGGCACATTATTGCTTAATAACCGGAAAACCTTATACAAATGTCACTTAGAATGTCCTGAAATATCATTTTTTAAGTTAACTGATAAGTTTTACTATGTGATAATTCCAAAAATAAATTGAAATTACCCAGATTAAGCTTGGAATTTACAAGATTAAAGCTAATTATTCCAAGAATAAACATGGAATTTCCAAGATTAAAGTTGGAATTTCGAAGAATAAAGTTGACCATTTCAGCAATAAAGAATTTCCAAGATTAAAGGCGACAAATTAAAAAATGAAAAATACAATGTGGCCTTAATACGCCTCCGGATGATAATGATAGTGCAAATTGGGAACCCCCACTGCCACTATAACCTTGAGTATGTTGAAAACCCCCCAAATACAAATTTTTACCATGATAATGCAATGTTATATATAATTACCCCTGTTTCCATGAAAACGGCAGCAATTTTAAAAATTCCAACAGTGGTTTTCAAAACTTCAGGTCACCCATAACATGTTTCCAAAGTTTCATATTGATTGGACATTGCATATCTTAGAAAGTGTGCGGACAAGATTGAAAGGAAAGAAGAAAAAAGAAGAGTTATATTTAATAAGAAACCAGACAAAAACAAGATGTCTCCCAAAACTTCGTAGAGAGGCATACATATGTTCAAAATAGATCTTTGGATGGGTACAACAATTTCTATAAATTGGTACACTGATATAGTTGACTATCCAAGGCATTCTTACGGAAAACAATTGATGCCACGCCGCCATTTTCTACAGGCGGTCATTTACTACCAGTCCTCTCCCCCTTCACCACCTCCAAACAGTCAATTTTGTCCGATTTCAACTAAATTTGATAAGTACTAACTACGAAGGTACATTTGAATAAAATCATCTAAAGTGGGGCTGTGTTTGGAGAAATTTTTGACATTCCAACATAGTAATAACTAGTTAAGACTTTCCACTTTAAAGATGTGAAGTCTACCTGTTATTTGCCTGTTTCTTATTAAGGCTTTCCACCTCAGAGTGGTCTTGGCTCACTTAAAAGATGATGTCCACATGTACTCTTTATTTAGAGTCGTTATTTCTCAGAGGGGCGAGAAAACCTAGCTCCGCCTCACACTGTGCCATATGACTTTCAAAAAGCCTACGTCTCTCACTATGTCAGAGTTGAACGTCTCCTATGATAACGGAAAGCCAGAATATGTAATTTTAAAATGTTGGAATAGCCAGAAGACACCAACGGAAGAAGTCCAAAGTTTTACACAATCTATAGAATGACATCACATTTGAGGGAACATAAAAGGTGAAATGATTGCCTGTGTGAAATTTTAATACACATTCACAATTTTACAAATAACTTACAAATCGATTGACTTAATAATTAATACTCGTCTACCAATGTGAAAACTTGTAAAGGACTAGAAACTGGTCTTCTTTTAAAATACCATTCATTTCGTTATTCAATTCAATTCAATTTATTTGATAACGCTCAGACATATTATATGTGTTACATGAGGTCCACATGTAATGCAATATACAAACATGGCGAAATGGACAGGTTAAACAAGTTAGAATGACAATACAGTTCGTTCATACAATAAACAATATATTACAAAAGATAATTGAGTTTTTTTAATAAAAACAGATATCTTATTGTACAAGTTGACATTGCAGAGGGTTAACAAACCTTCCAAGTTTTGTATTATTAGGATATGATAAATAATACTTGGGTAAATACATTTTTCTTAACTTTAACAACTCTTGATTGACATTTAAAAAGATAGTGAAATTCGTCTCCAACAGAGTTTTTGCATAAATTACATAAACGTTAAATATAGTTTCGATGAGATTCAGTCACTTGAAAGAATGCACATATTTGTTTTTCAATGCCGCTAATAATTTATAAATTGAACTACTCAGTTTATTTTGGCATATTAATCTGCCCCAAAATGATACCGTTCTTGTTTTCACTTTGTTTTCAAGAGGAAATCTACCAAGTTCACCAAACCATAAAATTTGGTGTGGTTGTTCTTACTTGTAGAATACGTTTACAAAATTTTAAGTGTGTTTGTTCAATTTTCATAGCCAAAAATTTAACATCCATATAACAGAATATAGATTCAATGACAGAGTCGAAGAGTTTAAGCTTGATATCAACTGAAATAGCTTTATTCCTGAAGTGTTTATATAAGGAAAACGGAGACTTTTGTGCCTGATCGGTCAACTTCTTTTTCGTGTCCGCAAAATTTCCATTATATTTCAAAAGAGTTCCCATTTATGAGTAAGAATCTACAATTTCCAAATTTTCACCATTTAATTTAAAGTGAAACTTAGTTTGACTTTTATGTTTACTAAAAATCATAACCTTCGTTTTGTTTGCATTAATTTCCAATCTCATATCTTACAATATGTCTGAAAAATATCTAGAGCTTTCTGCATTTGCTCTTCTGATTCAGCTAATATCACTGTATCATCAGCATAAAGTACAGTAAACAGTTTAATATATACAAGCAATTCATTCGGACATTTTTCATATACAAACTGTAAAGGGGAGACATTCGAGTTGTCGAAAAAATTCTAAATATCGTTAAGAAAGACTGAAAAAAGAAATGGCAATTAGTTTATTCAGGATAATAAAAAGAACTTGCTTATTGTGTCGTTTTTAACATACAGGGCTTAACATAGTTACCCGTTATCCCTCCAGTGTCTATAATATTCACGAAAACCGAAAAATACAAAAAAGTGACATTTCGTACAATAAAATATTGAACATTTAAGAAAAAATCGGTCATAGAATTGCAGATTAGTACACATTCCACGATGAAAACTACAATCAAGGTTTTACTGTTAATCTATCAAGTCAGGTTGTTCTCTGCGATGTCCTTGCGAATGTATTTCAACGCACCCATTTTGAAACTATTATTTTGAAACTATTTCGGGATTTTTATTGCAGGATTGCTTGACACTAGTAGTAATTATGTTATATTCTTTAAATAAAACTCACACATTACGACTTCAATTTTGTATAATTCATTGTATTTTTTACTATGACTACCTTGTACAATTGCTACAAAAAACCCATGTACATATAAGAATTTTAAATAAACCACATTGAAACACTTCTATTTGTCAATCTATTTCACCGTGAAGTGGGATTACTTAGTATATAATAGGGTAATACGGATGTTTGGCCCGAAAAAGCCTCTTTTTTACCTTTCCAAATTATATGAAAAGGTAGCTCTTTTCGTTGAAAAATATATATTTGCGTAGTAAATATATCAATGCCCCTCATCTATAAATTATGTGGAAGTTAATGTTCTTAAATTCAGTTGAGTTAAATTCTAATGTATAGTGTTATGATTTAAATTTAAATAGTGTAAATTCAACAAACATTTCTAAAGTTCTATTATTTCACTAAAAATCACATATTAAGTTCTTAATGCTACCAATGTTATGACTTGATATAAAAAATGCAGCAATTCTACTGGGAGTACAACCATTTGATGGCTGCATATTAAATTTAATATATTCATTTTTTAAGATTACATTTTAAAATTTATTTCTGTAAATGTACACTTTAACGAAGAATAGGTCTAACATCACTTGATTAAACGAAAGGCCTATAATATGTTATAAAATAAAATAAATCAATAAAACGTTATGCAATTAAAATGTGTTGATTGTGTTGATTGGAATGCCTACAGGTGTTAAAATTCGTTGCGATTCTCTTGTCATTCTGCCGCCAAGAGAGAAAATCACCACTGGGAGGAGAATTTCTAAAAGTAAAGGATACGAAAATAATTACATTTTATGTCTTAAGATGTCGCTTTAATTTTTATGTATTGCTTTTGTTTTCCGTCCGCAGACCTGTACCTAGTCGGTCAAAAGGTCATTAGAGCTTATGCTGTTATGTTGTCTTATCATGCCGACATTAAATAATAATAATAATAATAATAATAATAGTGATGATTATGATTATTATTATTATTAGTAGTAGTAATAGCTAAAAGTACCTTATGTGGGTACTTGTAACAACCCTCTCCCCCCCCCACCCCCCACCCCCCACCCCCCCCCCCCCCCCCCCCCCACACACACCACTTGTTGACGACAACTGAGCGTGTATCAACATAAATATTGTTTTATCATGGTAGTAACTATATTATTTTGGATGTAAACTAACTGAATATTTATCCATCGATATACTCTTTATTACCGCCCTTTGTTTGTTGTTGACAAGGAAGTGAAAAGCATAAAAATGGATCATGTGAGCTGTTGTGAATGTAAATATTCTAGCAGTGCGAATACAAAATTCTACACATATGACAAATTTATTTTAAATTGTTTAACATGCCATGAAACGGTATGCAACGACTGTAAGGAAAAACACATAAAAAAATATCAAGGCAAACACTGTTTCATAATCGGATTTAGTGAGCACAACTACATGTGCTTGAAACACAACACATTTTTTGATTCATTTTGTACCAATTGCTCTGAGCTGCTGTGTAATGTCTGTATCGACGAAATTCACAGGCATCATACTTTCAATAGGTTAAACAATATATCCCATGAAACTGCAACAGAACTAAGACAGAAGGCCGGGGTGGAATTACAGTTTGTGAGATTGCAAAAAGATGACATCAAACATCGATTAGAACAACGCGAACGCTATGTAGATGAATTGAAATGGCGGGTTTCAGATATAGAATATACTCTTCAGAAACATAAGTCGCGCATTGAAGGAATTTTGAAACTACGATGTCATGATTTAAAGAAATGGATCATGGCTCAGTTGGAAAATACTTCAGAAACTTCTGAACTGATGGAACAAATAAAGATTCTTAAGGTAAACAAGGATATATACAGTGAATTTGAAAGAAATTTGACCAAAGCTGTGTCAGAAAAAGCTATTCCAGACTTCATTAAGACATATAATGGATATTGTAAAGAAAAGAAAAAAGTTAATTTAGCCAAGATACCATCCGAGACTTTTCCGGAACTGAGTATAGAAGTTCTCGAACCAACTGAAAATGAAATGATGGATATATTATTCCCAATTAGAATAAGGTAATGTAACTTAAACTTAAGACTCGGGACAGACTGCATCTCTTACTGCTAAATACACACTGAAAAAAATAATCAGTCAAACTGATGACTTCTTTAATCAAATGCTCCCTATACGATAATCAAATTGGCTTTTGACTTAAGACATAGTCAAATTGATGATGAAGTTAATCAAGACTTGAGAAGCACGTGCTACAGTATCAAATATCACGCATGTGCAATAGCCGCCATTATTGACATGATATTGCCGCGACTGAAGAGAAATAGAATTTTACCGTGTTTAGAGAAATCCAGACATGTCCGCATATAAAGAAAGATATAATGGGTAAGTTTTAAAACTCAATATATAACAAAATGCATATTCAAACAAAGACATTAACGAGACATTTAGCACGATCATCACATGTCGATTCACGGCACCGGCGCCTCGTTAAGGAGTGTTTTACAAACACAAGTAAGACCGGTTTATTTTAATCTCAATTACCAAATCATATAGTTATCTTGTTTTTATCATTTATTTTACAAAACTGCACCACGGCACACCCGTTTGTCCACATTCGAAAGAAAAAATCTTCTGGCATAGAAAAATAGGTTTCTCTCCCTTCTCCTTAACGTCCCAATATGTAACAATGAAGACAGTAATGTTCGAGCTCTCCACCGCCTTTCAGAACAACTTGTAATTACATGCAGGAACTAATATAACTACATAATTTTTACATGTTTGTTACTTTTGACGGTTAGCACATAATGTAAACCAGTTTCTGATTCACTCTTAGTGGAACTAGTCTATTGTCTATTGGTCTTTTGTTTCAAGACTAAATAAGTAAATTTATCACTTATTCTAAAAATGCAGAAATGAGAGTTGATGTCATCTAGGTATTTGTTTTTGAGAATGGGTGCATATCCCGGTGTCTCGAAACAAAGTGGGTGACTTCACTTACATTATTGTACATAAACTTTATATGAAAATTAATATTTTTTGGGAGCTCAAATCTGTTACATATCCTAAAAATTTAGGGATGAGAGTTGATGTCATCTAGGTATTTGTTTTTGAGAATGGGTGCATATCTCGGTGTCTCAAAACAAAGTGGGTGACTTCACTTTCATTATAAATAGTTGTACCTAAACTTCATATGAAAATTAATATTTTGTTTTTTTCGAAGCTCAAATCTGTCACATATTCTAAAAATTGAGTAATGAGAGTAGATGTCATCTAGGTATTTGTTTTTGAGAATGGGTGCGTGTCTCTGTGTCTCAAAACAAAGTGGGTGACTTCACTTTCATTATAATAATTGTACCTAAACTTTATACGAAAATTTATATTTTTGGAAGCCCAAATCTGTCACATATTCTAAAAATTGAGGGATGAGAGTTGATGTGTTTGTTTTTGAGAATAGTTAGATATCTCTGCATCTCGAAACACAAAGTAGGTGACTTCACTTTAATTATAAAATTAATTTCACTTGAAGGAAGTATTTTAATCTTTCTATTAATAAGATTATTAATTTATAGACTATTTAAAGTTCATAGTGTTGTAATTTTAAATTCAATATAAAACATAAAAAAAAGCTAAACAAGGAGGGAGGGGTTGGAGTCTTTGTAATATAAACATGTACCATGAAATGTGCTTTTTTTTTTAGAATACTAGTAGCATGGAAAACCACTAACTAAATAAAGCTAAATATGTTAAATGTACAAAATACAAGTGAATGATCATGAACTGACAGAACAAAAAGAGCTGAAAGTCTTTAATCCAGAAAAAAAGTGTTTATGTTTGTTTAAATGTTGCTTAATGCCACTTTCAGCAATTTTTCAGCTATATCATGGTGTCTAGTTTTTTTGTGCGAGTAAGCTGAAGCAAACCCCTGACCTTTGCTAGGAAGACTGGCAAGCCTTGTCTGTTAAGATTGCAGTTGAGTTCACCCTGCCCACAGTGATAGTCAAACCTGCAACTTCAGTGTTGACAGACCACCTGAATCAATAGTAGACGAACTACCTTAACCACTCGGCCACAACTGAGGCCCCGCAATCAAAAATAAAACAATACACGTAAATGCACTGCTGGATACAACAAGAAACAAAATCCCAAAATAGAAAGTGTTTAACCAAAACATCTTTAAAAAATTGGTCATAATATTTTGTATGTTTTTTTACAAGATTTTTATTTTACAGATTAGACCACAGTTCTGCAGTTTCATGTTTAGTTCCTTCAGAGACAACACATGAGATCTTGTAAAGACATCATTTCAACTTTGGAATACTGCATAGGTATGTAGTCTTTGTAAATAAATAAATAAGGAAATTAATGTAATATATATGCTTAAAAATAAAACCATGTTAGCAGTGTGCAGTTTCAACCACCTTTTACCATTCTGGTCATTTCCATGTCATTTGTTTTGGTTAGAGGGAAACTTTTATCTTTTGAAATATCATTGATATTTACATGTTATAGCATTCAATAGTTCAAAAGAGTGGAAGAGTGATTGAAGTAGTAAGTTGCCTATTTATGGATAACGTGCCTGTCAACACTTAGTTTTCCTGCTGAATTGGGGGGGGGGGGGGGGGTTGATATAGCAGAAAAATTAATGTAAGTGATGATATAGTAGAAGTGACCTTCTGATATTGATGATATCATGTGATAAACATTTTATTCTTCCTAGGTAAGAACCTCACATACTACAGTCAAATCAATTTATTTAATAATTACCATATTAAAATCAAAATAGTTATCGAAGGTATGATTTATTAGATATTTAACTAAAGTCTAGCATTAAACCCATAAAGGCTCTTACTTAATTTAAATGGATAAAATGCTGGACTTGTGGTAAAATATCCAATAAATCTAATTTCCTAAATTTAACATCAAGAGATTATTCATTTGACATATTTGATCAGAAAGATCTATGTTTCAGTACAATTTATTTTGTCTGTTGTACTATGAATTGAAATGATTAGGAACAATTATGAATGCATTTTTCTTTTTCTTTTCAGCCCTTATCATTGCCATCTGTTATTAAAGTCGTGCCATGAAAATGAGAAGTGACAACTTAAAAATTTTTGTTGAAGACATATTCAAATGAACTAGTAGCTCCTTGCTTAAGGCAGTCCTTGACCAATTACCATGATCGAAATATGGTTGTTTCATGTAATTACCTACATGTAGCATATGAGGAGATACAATTACACTTTATTCCGAAAGAATGTGTTCTAAGGATGAGAAGATGAAAATGTTCTTGAAATTATTTCTACATGAGACATCACAACAAGATTGATAATGGACAAGACTAGAATATGTTGCATTTTTACTTTCATTTAATATGTAATTAAAAACAATAGGAACATATAAACTTTTAAAGATTAATTTATCCTGTTTATAGGTTATATTCAAAGTTTAATTATAATATTTATTCTTGCTTTTGAAATGTTTACTTCTAACAAACTTATGTTACAGATTACACTATAAAAATTGACTTGTCTGATGTAATTTTCTGTCATTAAGAATATTTTTATGCTGCTTTTAGTACATTAAACAATTGAAATAAATTTTTTTATTTGTTTGTATGTTTTTTTATCTATATTTTTAAAAACCTATACATATTAAGCCGTCTTGGTGGTGAAAATTCTGTATTGATTGCGGTCTTCATTGATGGTTTCACATAATGTAAATGTGCCAATATTTATAAAATCAATATTATTGTCCTGCATTCTATGAATATACTTTGCACAGTGTTGAAAGTACAGAACATCACACACCAAAATTCTAAGAATGGCACTCTAATGAAACATTCAAACAAAGATGTTAATTTGTTACATTGTAATTTGCTTTATTGGTACTGATAGAAACCAATATTTTTGCGATCAGACCTTTTTTGGATCAATCAAGCTTTTAATCAACCCGATTAAAATAAAAATCAATTTGATCACAAAATTCAGCATTTAGATTATCTTGATTAGTCATGTTGATTGAAGTTTTCATCAAATATGATTACAAAATAGCCAGTGTGATTATATGATTAATCAATTTGATTGTTATGTTTAATCAAGTTGATTGTTATGTTTAATCAAAATGATTAATTGATTAATTATCTTGATTAAAATTAAAATCATTTTGATTAAAAGGGTCGTCGTCCTGGGGACAATCAATTTGACGACTTTTATCAATCAAGTTGACGACTTTTTTTTTTCAGTGCATGGTCACAAACATACATGTATGAATTGTCCAATTTGTCCGATAACAAAATGGAATTTTATAGAAGTATCACTTTATTTGACCTTGTACATTTATGTTCAAAGGTGACAATTTGAAAATTTATGAAAACTCTTAAACGAGATTTATCATTCATGTCATTTGAACCATCAACCCTTTAATTATTAGATCTTGCAGTTTTGTAAAATTCCAAATAATCAGAACCTATGATTTCTGAGGTCAAGGTGAAACCTTTCTTTTTAGACATATTGATGTGAATGTAAGTACAATTAAAGCAAATGATATTAATTATACATGTATTTCCCGGATTTCAGATATAACAAATATTTGAAATCTATCCTGTGATTGTTTCCTTTTTAAATTTTATCAAAACCTCCACTTTTTCCCAAATGTCTATAGAGAGTGCAAAATGTTAAAACTAGATTTTTCAATAAATTAACAATATAAGTACTAGTAGTTGTGATCTAGATGATAAGTTGTCTGCTTTGAATATGTGATAGTATCAGTTCATTAGTAATGGTTCATAAATGCATTAATCTTGAAAATTGCTGGAAGTCATGTAACATATATGTGCATGTACAAATAGCATTGTGTGAACCTATAAGATTTGTTCACAAGTGGGCTCTTATAATGACTTGGCGTCAGTACGTCATAAGCTTTATAACATATTTGATAACATATCCAACAGGGACCTGCAAAATATATAGTTTTACATACATGTAGGACCTTTTGTAATCTATTCCAAACGTTTCTGTATTGAAACTCTGGAAGTAACCAATCAAAACATGAAATGACCTATTTGATTGTTATGGGTGGTTATGATGATTCTTTTAGATCCGATAACTCCTACGACCAACAAAGCTCACCCTCACAATAAATAGAACATAAGTGTAAACAGCACTTAAATTTATTCAGAGATTCACAAATATTGGTTAAATAGTTCTATAACAGACATTTTGTCACATTGATTCTTACCTACCAATCACTGAAGAATATGGATTAAATTCGTTCACTTCATGAAAATACGAACGGTGAAATTCCATACCTGAAACAACAAAACTGGCAGTCATTGTTCAATGAGGTGGTAGTCGAGCACACCTTGTCTGCACGAAAAGTGGGTGGATTCTTAAAATAACATCAATTAAACTTAAACCAGTCGAATTTTTATTTTTTTTTTTGGGGGGGGGGATGAGGGGGGATAAAAATCTCTGCCTTTGCTCAATTTTGACAGTTTTTTTCAAAATCATTGCATTACATTATGTCAAATTCTCTTCTGTTGGTCCATTTGACAAAAACGATCCAATTCGCTGCTTTTGTCAAATTGAAAAGACGTCAAAGTCTCTTCTTTTTCCAAAATTGACAAAATTTGTCAAATCTCTGCTTTCAATTGTTGGGTGACCAAAATTTCCATTTGACAAAAAATGTCAAGATCTCTGTTTTCAATTATATCATTACAAATTGCCTGTTTGACAAAAATTGTCAAAATCTTGATTATAAATTTTCACTAGAAAACTTAAGATTAAAATGTCCAGCAGTTTTTGTATAAAAATATATCAATATAAAACCTAAACTTGTAAACCTAAATGGCTAAAGTATCGGCTTTTTGGTTAAAATTAGGGGAAATAGGTAAAAAAAAATGTGTTTTAACCATTTTTCTCTAAGATTAGTAACATACCTTTGTTTTTAGCCTTGTGCTATAATTTTAGCCAATTGACTGTCATTTTAGCGGTTTTACCTCATAGGTGTAAACCGCTCAGCTGATCAAGATTTACTAATAACACGATTGATAATTATGAGTGGCCGTTCATGTCAATGGCGCGCTATTTTAACGCGTTAATACTTTTAACGCGCTATTTATACATCTTAACGCGTTATTTCTCCATTTTAGCGCGCTATTTTGTCATTCTAACGCGTTATTTATCAAAATATACGCGTATATAAAGTTTTATGAAAATAACGCGTTAATTTGGTTATATACGCGTTAGTTTGTTTAAAATTACGCGCTATTTATTAAGAAACTAACGCGCTATTTTGAATGAAAATAACGCGCTATTAAAAAAAACATAATAACGCGCTATTTCATCTGTCTGTCAGCGGTTACTTCCACCAATCACATGTGGTGTTACAAATTTGACAAAGGGAGAGAACTAGCGATATTCGGCGCCATTCTATAGAAAGAAGATGTCCCTTGCGCGAATCCACAATTTGCTAAGACGTGCAAGGGAGAGAGCGCCCCGGGAAGAGAGCGACGAGGAATTGTTTGCTACTGACTATTACCCTCAATACCCTAAGCTATTCTATCCTTATGTTCATATTGAATTAAGCCCTCAAGTACCCTAAGCTATTTTATCCTTATGTTCATATTGAATTAAGCCCTCAATACCATAAGTCATTTTATCTTTATGTTCGTGCTGAATTAAGTTAAAGCTCTCTTATTGCATATCCACCTTATTAATTTGTGATTCCCATCTACATGCCACAGTGAGTTTGGTCCTGCTACTGTATACGTTCGCCTTTGGATGTTACGTCTTTCTACAGACCTGAGGGCACATCCACCTGGATCTACTCTACCACAGGAATGTCGAACCCTTTTTCTAGTAATAAATATATTATGCTGTCGCAGTCTAGCCCTAACTGAATTATGCCCAATCAATCTGTTTGTCCTTATTATTTGTTCCACCAACTGATCAAGTTCATCATTGCCAATAGCTGTATTCTGCCTCAAACACAAGCCATACTCTCTATAATAAATATATATAGGTATTCGGATTGGGCGGAGCTTAATTTTCTCGGGTTTTTGATTTAAATCTAACAAAGAAGTCCGACAAAATTAAGCTCCGTCCAATCTGATCAATTAAATTTAGACATAAATGATGCTAAATATTTGCAAACTATGAATAATATATGCATCGCTCTTTATTTATTTATGTGGTAATTTTGATTGGCTACATACTCGTAGTATTTCAGTAGTTGAATAATTTTAAGTGCATTTTAAATTTATTAAAATCGTTTTATAAAATCAAAGAATGCTTGTTAACCTAAATGACTAATTTAATCTCCTTCAAGATACTATTCTTCAATAAGTAAAAGTATAGATTTGTCAAATCATCGCTCGCCTGGCTACCGGTACACCGATTTATGTCAACTTGTATGACATCATTTATTTAATCCGAAGGCACATCCACCAACTTAAAAGTTTGCCTTGTACCTAAGCCTGACTTTTGTGCAACAATATGATGGATTGATTGATTGATTGATTGTTGGTGTTTTACTCCCGAGCAGCACGATTACGGCTATATTCAGGAGATGAACATGAAAAGGATGATTAAATGAACATGAAATGATGGATGAAATGTGGGATGGGAACACAAGGCCAATTGGGGCTATGAGTTTTGACTGCCACTAGTGAATGTGAGGGATGGGTAAGGTCGGGCAATTTAGCCTCCTGCAGCGGAGCCGAAGCTCCTCCGCAGCAGTGTTCTTTAACGTGCGAGGAACGTGGCATTTTTCCGCACACAGTGCACCGCTATGGTTTGCGGTCAGGTTTTCCGTATTATGGCTTGACAACCCCGGCATGCAAGAGACAGGGTTACCCCATTGAACCACCTGACGGCCAGGGATCTGAGCGCTCTTTAGTCGCCTTTTACGACAAGCTCAGCGCTGCTGCGGGCCTATTCTTTTGCCACCCGGGACCCGCACGGGGTACAATATGATGGAAGTACATTGGTAGTATTTAGAAATAATTTAACATATTAATCAAGATCCAAACACATTTAATTGGGACAAGTAGCCATGTTGAATTTTGTGTTGGCACAAATTTCACAAATTTGGTAACGGAGTAAGGACCACCTGCCCGTCATCTCTGCCAAGTTTGGTTGAAAACTGTATAGTGGTTTCTGAGAAGATCAAAATGTGTAATATCCATAGGGTCCAATGTTAAACTAAGTTTAGTCGTGCAGCTATTCGAATTTCCAATTGGCAAATGATTCACAAGTTAAGTAGAGGACAATCTACAATCATTTTTCATTCAATCCATATTGTAGTTTCTGACAAGAAGATTAATGAAATTTGGAATACATTACTAGGCCGGGTGGCCATTTTTAAATTCAGATAGGCACCAATTTCACAAAGCTGGTAAAGGATCACCTGTCTGAAATTTCTGCTAAATTTGGTTGCAACCTGTTAAGTGGTTTCTGAGATTAAGATCAAAATGTGAAATTTCCACAGGGTCAAATGTTAAATTAACTTTCGTCATTGCAACCATTTCGATTTTCTAATTGGAAAACCATTTACAAGTTGAGTACATCATTTATACGAAGTTACACCAATTAAATCGACATTGTAGTTTCTGACAAGAAGACTTCTGTGTGATGATACAACTCTAAATCATTTATTTTTTTTTGACGTGTGGTGTCAGATTTAGAACTGATAAGTTTGATTCTTTTACATCAGTCGATAAATGTTTCTTAGCTAGTTGTCAGTAACTTCGAGTGTTCTCAAGAGAGTTCCTCTACGTCTTGTAGTTTTCGTATAGTGTTTTGTCTCAGGTTCTCTCTTGTTGAATTGAACTTTTGTCGATTGAGTTTACGGTGTGTCATGCATGTGCTTTATGCAAGATTAACAATAGTGGGACGGTTGGATAAAAAAAAATAGTTTAACCCCGCCACATTATATATATGCCTGTCCTAAGCTAGGTATCTATGCCAAAGCTTTTGTTTGTCATTGTCATCTTGTGTTCACTGTTCTATGTCAAGAATTTGGTCTTTCTTTGATGATTTAGGGATTGGTATTGAATCATTTGTATTATTGTAAGTCTTGGGCCAATGCATGACGGTGAGCAGTGACCGCTGTATGGTCATGTTGAAGACTGCTGGCTGTTTTCTTTTTTGATTTTTAGCTCACCGGACCGAAGGTCCATGTGAGCTATTGTCATCACTTGGCGTCCGTCGTCCGTCGTCTGTCGTCTGTTAACTTTTCTTTGAAAATCTTCTCCTCTGAAACTGCTGAAGGAATTGCTTTGAAACTTTGCACACATCATCTCTAGGATGTCCTCTACCAAGATTGCTCAAATCATGGCCGCCGCCCAACCAACATGGCCGCCGTGGCTAAAAATAGAACAGGGGGGTCAACACACAGTTTTTGGCTTATTACTCAAAAAGTATAATAGCTAGAGGAAATCCGAGGCACCCTACTGTTTCAGCTTGAAGAGCTCTACAAAAGTCTTCATTGGGTCAAAGCCGTGGGATGACCCCTTATAGGAGTTATTGCCCCTTAATCGTCAAAATAGGTGATTTTTACAGTTTTTACCAAATATCTTGAAAACCACAAGAGGTAGAGAAAAATTTAGTATTGCAAAATTGTTCCTCTCATTAAGATCTACAAAAAAGTCTTCAGTGACAAAATTGTCGGAAGACCCGTTTTGGAGTTATGTCCCCTTAACCCATTTTTATGTCAAATTTTGGCATTTCTTTAAAAATCTTCTTCTCAAAAACCACTAAAGGGTTTGTTTTGAAACTTTGCACTCATTATCTTTAGGATGTCCTCTACCAAGATTGCACAAACCGTAACTGTTGTCCAACCAACATGGCTGCTGTAGCTAAAAATAGATATGGGGGGTTCATTAGTACCGTCTGTTAACATTTCTTGGAAAATCTTCTCCTCTGAAACTGTTAAAGGAATTGCTTTGAAACTTTGCACACGTCATCTCTAGGATGTCCTCTACCAAGATTGCATAAATCATGGCCACTGCCCAACAAACATGGCCGCCATGGCTAAAAATAGAACAGGGGGGTCCACACACAGTTTTTGGCTTATAACTCAAAATGTATAATAGCTAGAGGAAATCTGAGGTCACGCTACAGTTTCCGCTTGAAAAGCTCTACAAAAGTCTTCATTGGGTCAGAGCTGTAGGATGACCCCTTGTAGGAGTTATTGCCCCTTAATCATCAAAATAGGCGATTTTTACAGTTTTAACCAAACATCTTGAAAACCACAAGAGCTAGAGAAAAATTTAGTATTGCAAAATTAATCCTCTCATTGAGATCTACAAAAAAGTCTACAGGGTCAAAATTGTCTGAAGGCCTGTTTTGGAGTTATGTCCCCTTAACCCATTTTTATGTCAAATTTTGGCATTTCTTTAAAAATCTTCTTCTCAAAAACTACTGAAGTGTTTGTTTTGAAACTTTGCACACTTTATCTTTAGGATGTCCTCTACCAAGATTGCACAAACCATAACCAACCAACATGGCCACTGTAGCTAAAAAGAGATATGGGGGGTCCATATTTAATGATTTTGTAAAAGTCAATAATTGAGCAAACCTTAAGTATTAGAATGGTCTTTATGTTTAGTGGATTCAGTTCAGTTCAGAAACATTGTACATGTTAAAATGGTGTCCGGTGAGCGATTCAGGCTCCTTGGAGCCTCTAGTTTAAATTGCTGTTTGTTTATGCTTGTTGTGCCGCGTACACTTGTTCCACATCTCAATATCGTCTATTTTGAAATTTTGACCAATCAAAACAAAAAATTAGCTTTGATGGCCATGTTAAATTTCATATCAGCACCAATTTTACAGATCACCAATTTTACAAATCTGGTAAATAACCAAATCTGTAAAATTGTCAACCTGTACAAATGTTTAACAATAAATCCGGTAGAAAAAAACTTGGATTCCCTGTCCGCTGTATTGAATTTTGAAATAGCAGACAGAAACTGACAGTACTCTTTAATGGTACTTCTTGTTTTATTTGTTATTGTATTTTTTTGTATTTATCTCAAGTGTTAAAGCCATTTCAACTGATATGCATGATTTGTTTTGTCACACCACTGTGTCTGGGTCGGTTGAGAACCCACTAACCCCACTACATACTTTAAGGCCAGGAAACCGAAACCCAGTGGTTCTCATTGTTTGCTTGTTTATTTGGTGTTTTATTCATAATAGGTTATATTTCATGAATTTTGTCACATTTTGTATTTTTGAATTTTCGTGGCTTTTCACAGATTGCTTTATGTTATATATGTTTAAGGCTGTAATCATTGTAATGTGACCTCTAGATTTTGTCTGTTTTTAGTGGATGGCTGTTTCATGGGTAATCACAACACATTTTCCTTTTTGTTATGGCAACAAATGCAAGATACAAAAGAAAAAGTGCCAAATAAAAAAC
This sequence comes from Limnoperna fortunei, assembly GCA_944474755.1. NCBI lineage: Eukaryota > Metazoa > Mollusca > Bivalvia > Mytilida > Modiolidae > Limnoperna > Limnoperna fortunei. The sequence goes on along the minus strand of OX104115.1, from coordinate 56,871,497 downwards.
TGATTTTTTATTATTTTCCCCACATAATTCATGTTATTGAGTCACCAAATGCTCTATTCTTGTCCTAATGTGAATGACATGTCTACCTGACTATATGACTGAGTAGCTTGCAAAACATAATTTAACATTTTGTAAAAATTGTTATTTTGCATTGAACAACTTTCCTCGTGTCTAAAAATTGATTTTTTTGGCTAATTTATATAAGATTTTTTTCTGCTTACTTCAGCCTTCGTCGAATTGTAGACTCGGATACGCCAAGAACGTCACCCATCATTGGCGCCGTAAATCCAAACTTTGTCAAAAATTCCAGTTGCTCTTTTTGAATGTCATACTTGCTGTGTCCCTTGTTGTCAACTAAAATTCTCTCTGTTTTGAACCTGCTGTCCACACCTAAACAGAATATTTCAATGAAAATAAATATTTACAAGAAATCTTGGGAGATGGAACAGAATTTGATTAGTTTTGATTTAACATTTTCTTCTTTGTCCTGTTTAAGTTACATTGTGTAAATGCATTTTGGAGATGATATACTGATATAGTTGCCTTTCAGTATTAATGTGTGACATATTAAGTGGACTCATACTTTTTAAAAGGGTCATGGAGGAAACTTAGGCTTCAACATGAAACATGCAAAAACTAAATTGATTCATACAAAATTTATCTAATATTATATCATGTATATAGTACGTTGTAAAGAGAAAATCTGATTTTATTATGTTTCATACAAACAGCTCCTGAATCGCTCATCTGGCTTCAATGACTCCATGTATCAACATTTCTTATTGCAAGCAGTCACCCTAGAATATTAAGTTGAGCTCATATTAGGTTGAGCATGTCAACCCCTTTCTTATTCACAATCAATAACGTTTGGCATCAAAGGAACCATCACTCCTGTAAGGGGTCACAGGATAGGATGGGATGGGATGGAATGGGATGGGGTAACTCAACAGTTAATACAAGCAACAATTTGTACCTTCTCTATAAATTTTTTGCTGAATTTCTTTCTTCATATCAATGACGCTTGATTTGAAATCCTCAACTTCTTCTTGAGACATCAGTACACCACTACTCCGATCTATATCAATAATTAATTGATCGATCCTGTTTGAAACATTAAAAAATATGTTTATATTGCAATTGACAATTTTTGTAATAAACAAAATACAAGATGTATGCAAGTTGTCTCACTAGTCAGACACGGGAAAAAGGAGAAAGTTATGGTCTTGCTAATATTTCTTTGCAACAAGTGGTGTGAACTGAAAAAAAAATCAAAACAGCTCTACTTCTTCCAAGAAAAAAAATTATTTATTTATTTTTAATTTTAAATGTTTTGCTTTAGTGGCTGTCACTGTCCGTTTTGTATTTGCTGTACTAATGATAACTTTTTCCCTGTTTTTTTTTGCCACAACACCGATTTCTTCAAATAAAATAGTGAAATAAATAAAAAAACACTGCACTAATTTAAATGGAATTATAGTCGAATTTAAAACGCACTACTATCTAAAATAAACGACACGATATCCGAATTTAACCATACTGTGTATTCTAATTTTACTGGGAATATTCTAATCTAGCGTCATTGTCGAATTTAATCGAGCGATACGAATTTAAAAGTTTTATACTAATTTAAAACACACGCATTACCAATATAAAGTGGATATTCTAATTTAAAACGGAACTTCTAATAATTAGAACATGGACTTTTATATTAAGAGAATGACTAGGAAATTAGAACATTTTAGTTACCAGAGCTGGTAACCTTAATTTATCAAGTTTCAATAAATAAAACTAGTCTTCATTGGAAGACACATGTCGCATAACCACAGCTATGAATACACATCTTCAGGGATATCCAAAAGTTCCTACTCCACCTTACCAAGGCTACCATCCACAACTTCAATCTATTTTCCAGACTCCAATATATCCACAGAACCATACTCAGCTGATTTACTTTCCGCAGCATAAGCAGATTAATCCACATCAGCAGATGACACCAGCCCAGCAGATTAATCCACGTCTAATCTTACCACAGAACCCATTGAATGGCTCAACAACACAACAATCCTGTGTTCAACCTCCACAGAATCTATTGAATGGCCCAAGACCTTAACAACCCTGTGCTCAGCCTCCACGTATCAATCAGATGAGCAATCCAGCTCAACATATAACTAGAACTCCAACTACAAATGCAAACCCAACCTGTGAGGTAACAAGTGGACTGCCAGGACAACTCCCTGCTATACAACAAACCGTGAACCATGACAGCAGCCATTTATGACCCACAACGATTACACCATCTCAAATAAGGCTAGATCAAGTTAATACACACCAAGTCCATCCACCGAAGCATTAGCAACCGGGACTCCAGCTAGATAATTTGACTCAGCAAAGTTAAACTTCACTAAAGAAGACGAGGCCTACTACATCTCACATACACACTGTGGATACTACATCATCAGTGAATGTGACTGCTTCTGTACACATTTGAGAATCTCCATTTTTGGCTAGACCAGCAAATAAAACCACCAGACATACCGGTAGATGTCAAGAACCTTATAGAACTAGAAATGAGACCATCAGTCTAATTACCTGCAACATCGAAGGTGTTAAATCCAATACAGGGGGATTTAGTTTTTTATTTTAGATATTTCGGTAATTTTTGGAGGGTTTCGGTAATTCGAGACACTTTTGTAAAGAATTAATAAGTTTATGGATCAGTAACCTTTGATTTATACTCCTTTCAACATCTGTCTCTACGATGTCGGACGTCCCTAACCGAAAACAATAGTCAACTGTCTCTTGGATACGTTTTAAAAACCTTTCTCTGTCTGATAATCTCAAACTTTGGGCCATCTTGTTTTCAGCTCCCGCGTTCTCTTCTTAATGTAATAGACATTATAAAACGACGGACGTGATTGGATAGAATACCGCTTTATTTTGTTCAAAATAATGCGTTAGTTTGTACAATTTTGTTCAAAATAACGCGTTAGTTTGTACAATTTTGCTCAAAATAACGCGTTTTTTTCCCCTAATAGCGCGTTTGTTTCTCTATATTAGCGCGTTAGTTTCTTCGTAAATAGCGCGTAATTTTAAACAAATTAACGCGTATATAACCAAATTAACGCGTTGTTTTCATAAAACTTTATATACGCGTATATTTTGATAAATAACGCGTTAGAATGACAAAATAGCGCGCTAAAATGGAGAAATAACGCGTTAAAATGGAGAAATAGCGCGTTAAAAGTATTAACGCGTTAAAATAGCGCGCCATTGACATGAACGGCCACTCATAGATAATCTACAGCCATCTGTAAATATTCTAATCTTGCCCCGCCTATAATAGTCTAGTTGACAGTTAAATTAATATCCTGGGATCTTATAGATGCAATTAAAAAAATATTGCACATCTAAAATCCATCCTGAGACTTTAGTCATGCATTTAAAAACAATACTGCAAACAAACTCATTCCCAAGATCCAAAGATGACATTACACGTATACACAATATAAAAATAATGAAAAGAAAGTCTCGGTGTAAGCATAAACATGTACAGAGACCTTTTGGACAATTAATTGTTGAGTAGCTGCGCGATACATTGATATTTATGGGTTAAAATATAGAAACACATAGTTGTTTGGAGGCTTTTTTATTATGGCAACATTTGGAGACTAATGTATAGTCAAAACCATATCTATGGTTAGACATGTAGGCTTTATACTTGAATGATTGTTGAACGTTAATGGTCGTGTTCTGAAGAATTTTCCTGTAAAGGGAAATTTGAGCATAAATGATAGATTTGTCTCACATTTATGGGCTGTGCATTAAAGTTGAACGGCTCAATATGTGTCTAGTCATTACTATCCACGTGTAACTATCTTGTGTGTTGGTATTATACATTAGTACTGGTATGAAACACAAACAATTTTCATAACTAAATAATAATCATTCGTATAATCGTAATTCTTACATCGCATAGCTAATGTCAGTAAGTAAATCGAAGATACCCGCGTCTAGTCCTTTCTACATAAAATGTAAAACAAACATTAAACCTGGATTAAAGTTGTCTGAAGACGAAAAGGTTAGCAGTTAACAATGTTGTCTAGAAAACAAATTGTCAATAGAAACAGAAATGTGAAGCGGAAAAAATTGTCAGCATACAAAATGTCACGTGATTAAATTGTCAAAAGAATGTAAATGTCCTGTGGAAAAAAATGGTCAAAACAAAAACTGTCTAATGGACAACTTGTCTAGTGGAACAATTGTCATAAGAAAAAAAATCCAGTGGACAAAAACTGTCAAAAGAACAAAATGTCCAGAGCCCAGAAATCGTTAAAAACATGGGCAAAAGGACAGAGATCGTTTTGTTAAAAAAATTTGTCAAAAGAACAGCCAAGTTAACTTAGGTTGTCAAAATCTCTGCTCAAAACAGTCCAATTCCCCTTTGACTTAAAGCAGTCGGAATCTCTGATCTACAAGTAAACTATAATGTTGTGTTAGGACTGCACCTAACGTGAAATATTTAGTTGAATCGTAATGTAATATCCGACAGCAAAGCCTAGTACATGTTTTCGATAAATATCATTAAAAATTAAAAATAATAAAGTGTACTTTTTAACTCTTTGTATAACAGACGAAAGGGACAGGCACTTGCTGAAACGACAGAAGACAAAGAAAGGAAGACTACTCCTTCAGATCAAGAAAAACAAAAGGACCAGTTAATAGCAAAATTGGAGGCAGCTATACAGGAAAAAGATAAAGAATTAAGGTAAATTATTATCTTCAGTTACCACGTTTGTTGACCTTTTTGACCCACTAGTACTGATATTTACTAAAAAACCAAGTTCAATACTATAAAGAAAGACATCTTGGTAATGTAGGGTTTCAGATACAACAAAAATATTTGAAAATCGATTTTGTAATGATTGCATTGTTTTCGAATGTTATCAAATGTTTGTCATCTTTTGCCACATTCCCATTAAGACTGCAAGATGTAAATACTCAACAATTCAACAATATTAGTAGTTTAGATCAGTATGTGGCAGTTCATAAGTTATAGTTCATAAATATATTTATTCACGGACGTCATGTAAAATACAAATTTATAATAACGGGATAGAATCATAAAATACTTGACTTCTGAACTGTGTAATGAATTTTAATGTTATTATATATGTTTTCGGCTTGATCGGCTAGAGCACTGGGGGAAGACTACGAAGAAAAACTGGCAATCCTTGTCATATAAGAAAATAGCAAAGGAAACCGACCATAGAACAAGAGCCAAAATCCAAGGGGCAGTTTCAAATCCGGATATAGACAAACAACACAAAAACCAAAAACATAAAACACAGAAAAAGAGTAACCCGAACCCAATAAAAAAAATATAAGGTAGGAATCGACGCACACCACGCCCGTGCTACTCTCGACTGCCGCCTAAGTGGTAAAATATTTACTTGAAGCGTAGATGTTATCTTGCTCTTATAGCCGACAGCAAGGCTTGATACCCAGCCAATGACAATAATTATCGTTGTTTTAATAAAGTGAAATACAAATTAGAAGTGAAATTTATTTATGATTTTTTTTAAAACAGACTGGCAATTTCTGAAGCGTCAAAAGAAAAAGAAAAGAAGACGTCTTCTTTAGATCTACAAAATACACAAGACCAGATAATAGCGAAACTGAAGGAAGCTATACAGGAAAAAGATGAAGAATTAAAGTAATCATGACATATTGCAATGAGACATATAGGATCTAACACTGGGGGGAGGGCAAGAAGGGAAAATCTCGGACACCCAAGTGAAAAGATTTCTCGTCTTCAACGAGGCTCTGCAGAGTTGGAGACCAAAAGAAATCTTTCATGCCGGTGTCTTGAGATTTTCACGTCTTGCCCTACCACCGGTGTTTGATTCTATTTCTCACTAATTCGTTAAAAAAAATCCGGTGCTGTTATGTTTGAAGTTGTCAACAAATAGAGTTATCTACCCTGAACGTAATCTCAAGTGTAACTTGTTGCGTCAACGTGTTTGTTTTGACGTTTACCGCTATCATATTGTGGCATAAATTGGGTCATGGAAACTCAAATATGTTGTCTTGATGTCAATGTTTAAAAAGGCATAGTAAACCAACACAACTAAAGCAAATATTTTATAATTTTTAATGCTGAACCGTCAGTTGACGTCACAATACATTTTCCGGGAAAAGAAGCGTGAAATTCTCATCTCGCCCACGGGTTGAGATAAGGATATCTCAACCGGCTAAAAATAGGTACCACGCTGTCTCATTAGTAAGAAAACTTTGTCTTGTCTTATAGTTTTGTACGGTCTTTAATAATAGTTTTTAGTTTGTAAATTATTCCTGTACATCACAGGGGCCTCGGTGGTGCCGATGATTTGACATCTCTGTGCTTTTATGCCATGCTTACTTTAATTGATTATTAATTCGGGATTTAAATACCAATATGTTGCACGAACAAATAGTGCATTTGGAAGTGATGAAGGGAGCAAGTTACAGAAAACCTCGCTCGATTAAAATTTCACACTGAACGCGCATATCATTTGAATTATATTGAAAAGTTTATACTGTCCAAAATCATCAAAATTAAACTTTATTTACAAGAAACGAAAAACAAAAATATTCGTTGTTACTTAACTTTTTTTCCAGGTGTATACTTAAATATTATGTGCAGAATTTTAAATACGTGAGAATGAATAACCTATGCAATGTAATTGAATACTTATCCAAGATGACAAAATAGAGTCTTTTAATAAGGGATAGGAAACCAGTGAAATCCTTTACCTTCGACACTTATTGTTGTGAGAGTCGATCACACTTTGCCCGCACTAGGCTAAAACCTACTGCCTCTGTGTTGAAGTATTAAGCTGAATAATAAGTGTTGTTAAAATTGCTCCAATAGCCACAGCGAAAATCTTATTATCCAGCCAATGTCAAACATGATCATGTTTTCGAAAAAAAAAATTAAAAATAATACAATGGAATTTTTTAATGACTCTTTGGATAACAGACGAAAGGGACAGGCACTTTCTGAAACGAAAAAAGACAAAGAAATGACTATTCCTTCAAAACAAGAAAAAGAAAAGGACCAGATGATCGCAAAATTGTATGCAGAGATACAGGAAAAAGATAAAGAATTAAGGTAAATTATAATCTTCTGTTACCACGCGTTTGTTGACCCATTAAACCCCATTACTACCGATAAGACTGAATTTACTAAAAAAGGCAAGTTTAATGCTATAATGAAGGAAACAATGGTCTTTCCGGATTTCAGATGAACATGTTTGAAAAAGTCGATTCTGTGATAATCGTTTTGTAAAATACAAATTCATAGTAACAGTATATAATCATGAATTTACTTGACGTTTGAATTGTTTAAATGGGGTTCAAGGTCATTTTATATATTTTTGTCTGGATAGGTTGGAGCACTGATGAACACCAAGACCAGGAAGGACAACTGGATATCCTTGTCATATGAGGTGGAAGTTAAGCACACCATACCCATGCTACACTCGAACTTGCCACTTCAGTATAAAATTAAATACAAATTAGAATTGTAATTTATAATTACATTTTTTAAACAGAAAGGCAATTTCTGAAGCGACAACAGAACTAGAAAAGACAAAAGACCATATAATAGCAAAACTGAAGGCAGCTTTAGAGGAAAAAGATGAAGAATTAAGGTAAATTTTGACACATAGCTTAGTAGCTTCTTTTGTACCCAATACAGTGAGATATTTGATGTCTAATATAATTGTACAGGTTTTAATAATTAACATGTAGACAATCTTTAACAAACTTCATTTTGAAATAGTATACACCTCTTTATATAGCAAATGTCCCACACACAAATAATCATAATGTAACATCCTTAACTTGTATTAATGTTGTAACATTTTGTATATCTTTCTTGGCTTGATGGTAGTACAAAGCAAACATTAAAATGTTATATTTTAACATTTTTGTGTATATTTCAAACTATTACGTACATATTTTCTTTTTGGGTGACAACATCTTGCAAATGCTTAGTCTTCTAGTCTCAATAACTGGGAGATTTTTTTTTATTTGTACCTTGGATGATTTGTTGCTTACTTATTGATTGTTCTTGTTTAATATACATTTCACAAAGTTATTAAGAAAGTAAATTTTATTTCAGAATTAGGTACAAAACATATTTTCTCCATTGCAGAATAACCAAATTTCTGTTTTGCACATTATATATAATCCATTAAATAAACGGAAATTTTGGTATTTCTAGATGGAAAAAGATATTTTATAAAGTTCATACTAATAAATAAATTTAAAAAAAAGAGTAAATTCAACAATTTAATTTGTATAATTTTTCATATTTTGACAAAAATATCAACACACAAACTGTAAGATTTTTCGCATTGTAATTATACTACGTCATAGATGGATTGTCATCATCCTGATGATATTTTTTTCCAACATCTGAAAATTTGCCAATCACCCGAACAATGTATTTCAAGTTGGCAGAGGCGTGCAAAGGCAACATATGATTTTTATTGTCCCCACCGTAATTCGCGGAGGGACCTAGTAATGGTATGCGTCCGTGCATCCGTGCGTCCGTTAGTCCGTCACACTTTTTGTGGAAACAACTCCTTTGACACCGGTAGGAATAATTGTTATGATGGGTACATGTGCATACTGCACTGTCATTTTGATTTGTCAAATTTTGTATAAGTAATAGGACTTTGACCGTTGCGACAATATACTACAATGGTAGTGGACGCATCTCGTCTGAAACCGCCTGATATTTGTGCATACTATACTGTCATTTTGATTCATCAAATTGTGTAGGAGTTATGGGACTTTGACCATTTTAGTAATATAATATATGCGGATGCACATCACTTTCCAAATTCGATTAGCTAAATATCAAAACATTCATTTCAGTAATGCCCACATAACTTTTGAAATAAATTCTGTTATTGTTGAAAAAGTACCTTTAAATTTTGGCCGTACCAATAAATTTCCATAATAGTCTACACCGTTTAACGTATTTATTATTTTTCTTTATGTATCAACTACTTGTCTCCTTCATATATTTATGCATTGTATTGTTGTGCGGAGGACTGTTGTTATGTTAGTATAACTGAATGTCTAATTTTGCTTTATTATTGGCAATAAATTATTATTAAACAATTTAAAACAAAATCGTATACTGCTTTAAATTCCAGAATATAAGGAGTTTTGTTTTTGGGGAAAAATCGCACAATTTCAGACATTTATAATTATTTTCAAGCTTCAGTGTTTTTCATGCACATACTATATAAACATCCAATATACGGCCGGATACGCATGCATGGACTTAAAGTTACACGGCAAATAGAAAATCAAAAAATGTCACGAAACAAACTTTCTAAACTGATTGTTATTATTCGTGATTAAATACAACTGTTTTATTCGAGAATGAAAAAGAACACCGTTCGTTTTTGCCTCTTCAATTTCTCAACAAAGGTTTAGATGCAATCAGATTTAGCAACATTTAACAACATAATTATGTTCTATAATATATTCCTCATTCTTATTTCAACGATAAAAGTATCCCTATTATCTCTTAAGTTAAACATATTTTATTGTTGCAAAACAAATGGATCAGACACAAGTTTCACAACTTAGTACTGTCTTTTCCAGAAACATACATATATACACACAATGATTGACATTATACATTAAAGAATTACAACAATATATATTTTGTATATGAAGACGTGAATTTTGAAAAGATAATAATATTATTACAAATAGAATTATAAAACAAGAAAAATACTAAAGAGATGATTCAATGGATTTTGTGTGCAGGAAAAGAACGAATCGAACAGACCTTTGTATATGATGCTTTACTAATACACCGTAAAGTATTGACGTCAATATGTCTGTGATAATTATCAATATAACAAAAGGATTTTTATATTTATTTTCCTATAATGTGAGTTTATTTACCCTATTATTTAGTAGTTATTTATTTGAAATCCATTGAGTCGTGACTCATCATCAATGATCATACGAAGCGTTGTACAACCAAACACTATTTCTTTAAAATACATATTATCTCTTATACCTATACCTCTACTATTGCACCTCATGTTTTGAACTACAAACACATATTGCGAGATTTCCGAATTAATGATTTCAATGCCAACTCTTCCGAATGTTTTTTTGTGAAAAATCATCGTTAAACAGTCCTTCGGGTCACGTTATTACCAGAGACCTAAACAACGTAGATAATTAACGACTTCGAAATGTTTTGGCTAAATTAGACGAAAATATCGTGAACTAAGATCCATTATCTGGAAGCAAAATTTCTAGTGGATTTTCCTAAAAACTACGCAAGAAATAGACGACAACAAGAACAAGTTGAGGCGACTGACGTTCTTTAAAGTTAGAATGGGTAAAAGTTAGGTCATTGGTATTCAAGAGAATCAAAATTTGAAAATGCTCCATGAGCTAAAAGCAACCTCCTATTTCAAGAACCCTGATGTTGCCAAAGCTGTCAATCGTACATAAATTTGTTTTCGCCTCAGCAGATAAGGCACCAAATAACACCAGTTTTTCATGCAAAAACGACAATTATTATTGAAGAAATGCAATATGGGTTGGGTTTACAGTACTTTCACCCGTAAACCTAATATTAACGATTGTTTGAGCGCTTATGGTTTATGTAGATATATAATATAGTATGTAGTGAACCATTTATGTGTCCTTAATAGCAGACGTAACATATCACAAACCAATACCAAAGCGGTATGTACATACATGACAAATAAAAATGGCATGATCCTTCAATTGGTCATTTTTTATGACAATTTCACCATATTCCATAGTTAAACATAAAGGCGCCAGGCTTCGCCCACCAAAATTGTAAATTCAGACGAAATAAAAAGTTAAGAATGGAACCATGAAAAGAAAATTGTGTGGGAGGTGTGTCGCCCTTCCGTATTTTAAAGAAATAGTAACGCTATCCAATATTATGAGGTATATCACACCTCTTCATTTGACTTAAGTTTTGGCCATTGTACTAACGAGTAACATTTTCAACCGGTTGTAGTGTATAAATTCTTAGTAAATTTTTCGTAAAAATGACGATAATAACGTATATTTGTCAAATAATGTATTATGTAATTATATAATGCATATATGTGCCTTTTTATGACAATCACATGTTATTCTTTTCACTTTTTATTAATTATGTTCAGAAATCCGTGGATTCTAAAAAAAAAACATCTTTTCCCCAAAATATTTTACAAATATTTCATGACACTGAGGGTCATGAACTATTTTTTATATTATACTTGTACTTCTAAGCTTCTATGCTCACTTATTTGCTTCATATGCACACCATGTACTGTCATGACTGATCATATTAGGTTATTTTTATTCTGAAAAATCATTTTGCATATCAGTTACTTGTCAAAAATAATCTTCACTGAGATTACTAACCACATATTTGGTTATTTGTGTTTTTTCAACAGATGTGTAAATCCAATGCACATTTTATCCACATCCGGTCCATATACTCCGGCCGGTCTAAATACGGTTGTATGGACCGTTTATGCTTACACAGAAATCATTGATAAATCTTCAAAGTCTAATGTACTTATATATGTAGTTGATAGCAATTATTAACCTTTTTATATGAAAATTATAATTGAAAAAAAAAGGTTTTGTGCAAGATATTGCAATCATATGTTTTAGTTTTTAAGTTTTTATTGTCTTTTTCTAGCAATTTTTGATTTTACATTTATTTGAGTAGTTTTGATCCCAAAATTAGCAAAAACATAACAAAAAATCTAAGCTTAGTCTCCCAGAATAACAAAACAAATGTGCTTTTTCAATATAGGGCCACAATTGGTACTTAGTGAACCTAGTCCTTTGTATGTAACATTTTTAATTCTCAAGTAAGAAAAATAAGTGAAAAGAATTGAAATAAATTTTGTTCAAAATGTTAACCTACTAACGACACCGTTATCTTAACAAAAAGCAAATGTTTCAAGAAAGTTTGAAAACTCTTGCAAGTATATTTGGCATCGTCTTGATAAGTTTAAACCTGTTTAAACTGGCGTAAAAATGTAAAAAGACCACCACCACCCCCTTGAAAAAAACAAAAATCCACAAATTTCAATATCTCAATGCTACTCCGTGTATTTTTCAGCAATGGTGAAAATACGGTATATATAAATTTCGGTAAATTCAATACGAGAAACAGAAAACACAATATGTATGAATTAAGCAAATTTGATCTAATAGTCTAACAGAAGGCAGGGGATAGGTGTAATGGCAGGCACGAGATAAAATATAGAGTTAAGTAAGGAACAGGGGATTTTTGCCTGTTCTATCTGCTTTGATAACTATATTCTTTTTCTCATCTACAAAAGTAGATTTGAAAGTCCAAGGAACTTTGCACCCGTACAACACGTCAACCATAAAGGTTACGGTCCAGTTTGCCGTTCCCGCACTCTCCTCAAAAAGAAAAAATGATCAGGACAGCTATTTGGGTCGAGCTCTGGAAATTCTTTGTACCCATTACATAGTCCCCTAGTAATGTACAGGTGTAACCAGACGTGTCCCCACTCAGTAACTGATTTATTTGACATGTTGCAAAAGAAATGACATATTATTGACAGACATCGTATTTGTATTCAGTTAAAAACAGGTTGCTTAAATTATTTAACAAGGGTTTATATCAATAATAAATAAATCTATTCGACTTTAAACTAATTAACATGTACCATACGCTTTCTCTACATAAAAGAACAAACATACGTAACAAAATTTATTTGTACTAAATGCGGATTCGATATTTCTTTGTTTGTTTGCCGAATAATTTTATTGTTTGAAACATCGGCTTTAAAACATTGGCATGACAGTAAATTGTATAAAACTGAACTTTTAAAAACCTGTCCCTAAAAGTGCGTCCTTCAATAATACTTAAAATACTTATAACTTATTGCAAATACGTCCTTTTCTCTACTAAAACTATTAATACGAAGTGAACCACATAAGTATAATCTCATTTTTCATGGCACTGTCCATCATTGCTTTTTGAGTAAACAAAAACAACTTTAAAAAATTAATTTCATGATAAAAATAATCCATCCAAAAAGACAATAATTGCAGTCCGTCTAAGACGGGTCGTTTTATGGGAACACCAATGTCGGGCAGTCGGCCGGGCGTCATCCACAGCGATGTCTGCTCTCTAACTCTTGATGTCCGATCTTCATAAAACTTGGGAAAATGTTTATGGGCATAATATGAAGTGAGCACTCTGTCGTGAGTCCGTCCGAAACTAATCCTAATAGGGCTATAACACTTTTCCTTAAACTTGAACATTGCCCTCGAGGTTGCATCATATTCGTATTCGAGCTGTAACTTTTTTATCTTTTAAGGTAGCTTTTGATATTTGACATAGATCATTTCACAGCAATGGGTTGACATTTAACTTCGAACTAGATGTTGCAATATTGCTTTCAGAATGACAAATTCGTATCCGGGCTGTAAGTTTTGAGCAGGGAGTTTTATATTTGGCTTATGTCTATATAACTTCATGGCGACGTGTCAATTACTATGGTCGGTAACCATTGACCTTCAACTTTGATCCCAAAGTCGTATTGCTTCCTGAATGACAAATAAATTCATGCCATGGCTTTAACTGTTTGTCTGTTGAGGTAGGCTTTTGATGTTTGTCATCCTTTCAAGGTGATGCGTTTCGTGTCATCGGTGGTGATTTTGACTGTAAGGTCAAATTTTTGCTGTTTGAATGACCACTTCATGTACGAGCATCCGTTCTAATAATTTCCTAATCACAACCTATTGACATCGAGCCCACAGAGATGGATACAACCTCACTGATATCTAGTTATTGTTTTTATTATGTTAACATTAATGTGTTATATTTATTATAATTAGTCTTTAAATTCCCTTCAGTACCCTAAAATCAACAATAGAACTGATGTCCAATAGTGCCTCTAAACTGAATAGTGCCCTACAATCCAACGATTCGTCTTGGAAATTACAGTTTGAAAAACCATTTGGACTTAGAAGCTATCCTGTCATTGAAAAACATTGGGACAGTTATTATCAGCAGATAATTCTACTGAAAAGAGTTATATTTGATATGAAAAACTGGTAAGTTGTAGTATTGAAATGCCAGTATGGTATTTCATCATCTTAGCAATCCTACTAACACATATACAACGCTTCTTGAAAATAAAAAAATGATTTTGGTCTTTATATCAAAGTCAAAGAGAAGATTGTGATCTCCTCTCTGTACTGGCGCCCAAAACTTCAAATCCAAACCAACAGTCTTTTGTAACTCCCAAACACAATTTCAGGTACAATACAAACGGGCCTCTAAAACTACAGTGATAATTGCTATTCCAGGAGTGACATAAATGAATGTAGATAAACGACAATTCAAAAGACTTGATATTCCTCTTAGGTCTGGATCTCTTTCCCAATATCACAACATTAAAGCTTTTGATTTTTCGACAATCTACACGACCATCACCCATATGCATCAAATTCAGACTTGAAGATCTTATTTAACTCTGCCTTTTGAGAAAACAGAATGAGACGAATATAAATACATGGAATAAGCTATGTCAGAACATACTTTGTCATCAATGACTCTTAATTTGATAATATTTATACCGAAAGTGAAATATGTAAGCATGCAGTATTTGTTATGATTGGAAGACAAATAGACAAAAAAGACAGAAAAGAAAAAAGACAGCTGTTGGTATTCCTAGCGGTATTAATTGTGCTCCTCTTCTCGCCGACTTGCTTTTGTTAAGAGACCGAGTTCCTAGAAAGCCTGTTGACAAAGAAATATACCGGTCCAATGCTTTAATTTCATATTCCGTTATATTGATGATGTCTTGTCGTTAAACAATGCTAATTGCGTTGATTATTTACATATAATCTACCTTTCCGAGCCTGAAATTAAAGACACCACCAAAACACTTAGGTCGGCCTTTTACTTGGACCTTCTTCTAGTGCGAACTTGATTATACGATTTCAACCCTTGGATTTTATTGGGTTCATGTTTCTCACTTTGTGTGTTTGTGTTTTGTATTTTGTTTCGTGTTTGTCTTAATCCTATACAAAACCGTCCATTGCCCTTATGCTGTTGTTGTTCGGTCGGGTTTTTTGACTTTTCGTGCATGTTTCCTACACCTCTTGCTTTTCTTCTTAAATTATAGTAAACACAACCCAAAATCTGATCTTTATTATTACTGTTTATACTCCGCCAGAAATAAGAGCAGAGTATTATCCTCTGTTTGAATATGAGTGTCCGTCCTTCCGTCTGTCCGTCCCCATGTGGTTTGTATTTTAAAACATGAAAACACGTCAACGGATTTTGTTTTAACTTTCCACAGCCTTTAAGTACTATAAAATGAAAACCCAAGTTCAATTGTTAGCACAATCCAATTTGTAGTTTTCGACCTAGGCCAATTCAATTTTTTGTCAAAGTTGGTGGTTCCCAGATAATAACGAGCTGTTAAGTAGTATAAAATTAAGATCAAGTGGATTTTTTAGCACAATCACAACCAACTTAACTACTCGACCAACGAGGCCCCCTTGCAGAAACTGATACATGTACATAAAAGCACAACATACGTAATACTTATTTTAGAATTTAAATATTTAAATCCAGGTCTGGACAGTTGTCAGTCGACCAAAGAAAACCTACTAGTCGTGGATCTGAATATTCGGATAGGTGAGATAATACAATAATTATCCTTGTTGCAGCGTCACCTGACGTTTCGAAATGAAATATCACGAACTGATTATGGATGTCTTTTTAAGATTGCATGCAAACATTTAGCAATTATTTATTTCCTCATTAAAGCTTTTGATTTATTCTATGCATATAAAAAATAAATGACACTATTACATATTTAACAAATTTCGTTGTAATGGAACATGCATGCTTATGTATATAATCATTTGAAACTTCTTTAGTTGCCTATTTGTATATGTCTGTCGTTACACCTTTTTAACTGTCTATATAAGCAATTTAAGCATCATTTATAAAGAGTCATTTTATTTTTAGTAGGCAGGGTTTAGAAAAGCTGCTAGTAATGCACAGGGAAATGTCAGAATTACAAAAAAGGTATTATGATATTTTTATGGTTTCATCAGTATTAGTGTTCAATGGCAATGTATGTTTTTCCGATAAATCCACATCTAGTGCATAAAACAAAATTCACATGCAGATAATGCTTGATTTGATCAATGTGATTTGTTCACGATATTTATGCGCAAACAAAGAAAGTAAAAACGGACATGAGAAGTTAGTAAATTATATGTGAATACTATATTTTATAGAGTTTTGAAAGCTTCTTGTATACCTAAACAAGGATACCATATGAAATTCTGGACACTATAACATTGTGAATAAATACTTGACTTAAAATAACATGCATAATTTTCATTTGTTTTTATATGTATATATTTATATAAAACACATCTGTATAAAATGCATTACTGATTTCTTGTTCATAAGCTTCGAATCATTGACACATGCTAACAACAGCACGAAGAGAGAGTTACAGTCTGTGATTAATGAAAAAGAGGACCTTAAAACCAGGTAACAATTATTTTAAAAACATGGATGAGTCCATAATGTTAAGGGAACAGTATTTCATTAGGTCAGCTCTGAAGCCAACTAGCCAATGATAATGAATGAAAGAAAAGAAATTTGAATACATAACAATAGCAATAATTTAGTTTAATTGTATGTAAAATTAAAGATAAGAATGCATATAATTTCTCCATTGCAGAAATGTTCATTCAAGCACTTATTAGTCCGCTCTCATATCTTACGTTTAGTAAATACGTTTGAACAGATTGAGTTTGTTATTAAAGTGAAACACTTTAAACCGTCTTAAAATGAAAAATGATTTAAAAAAAAACATGACAACATGAGCTCGATGAAAAGCAAATCTCAAAACAACATCAATCTTAAAACACAATTTGTATATGTTTAATTAAATTTCACTGTTTCATTTTAGTTATTGAATTAAGTGAATTACTGTTTGTGAAAATAACAATTCTTCATTGTAATCGTCAATATATATACCAATATCGACATGCATCGCTGTTGTACACAAATAATTGGAGTGAGGAGTCTTTTCTGAATTTTAACTTTTATTTTAAATTTATGTTTTTATTATCACAAGTCCCATTAAATGCAAACTGTTTTTCTTCAATAATAGATTTCCCAACGCTTTTAAAGTTGCAAAACAATATCTAAAAATATTTAAGTGACAAAATTATGGCTATGTTTAACAGATTAAGTCAAGTAGCTGGAGCTAAATTAGTATCAGGAAATTCTAGTATAGCAGACCTTGGAGACAAGTACAGACCGACGAAAATAGCAGAGATGTATTCTGAATTGTATGATACTGAATGGACGGATGCCATAGAGGAAATTTCTAAACTGGAAACTAATATATCCGAGGAAACTATCGTTCGCCACTTATTCATTGTCTTACAGGTAGAAATATTACTTTTTTACATCTACATCTATATTTAAATTATCATACTGTTTATATATGGTTGGTAGACTCTTTAGACGTTTATATAATATTTTGAACTACCTGTATTGTGTTTTACACGATCCCAGTGGACTTATATCATTCCATCACCGAATGAAAAAATACTTGAAGCATTTAGAGTTAAACGCCACTGATGAGTCTTAAGTAGACGAAACGCGCGTCTGGCGTAAGGAATTTGTCACCTTGGTAATTTTGATTACATCTTGTTGGAATATTTGAGGAAAACCAAGTAACCGCACGGCACGTCCGCGGCTGGCGGACTTGAAAAGCAACTATTTTGGGTTAAGTTGGAAATGAAAAAGCTGAAGATTAATATGTTATGACTTGTTTACGTCATATATTTATATTGACATTCAATGACTAAAGCCATTCGTTGGTCAGTCTTTATCTAAATTTTTGACAAGAAACACCGTCATTTGTATCGTTGCATAATCTTCTAGACTTGTATATTATTTTTTGTTTATGCTGTATCGTCATGTTTGTCGATCCGATACTTAATAAGCTTTACTGGTTGGTAGACTCTTTAGACGTTTATATAATATTTTGAACTACCTGTATTGTGTTTTTACACGATCCCAGTGGACTTATATCATTCCATCACCGAATGAAAAAATACTTGAAGCATTTAGAGTTAAACGCCACTGATGAGTCTTAAGTAGACGAAACGCGCGTCTGGCGTAAGGAATTTGTCACCTTGGTAATTTTGATTACATCTTGTTGGAATATTTGAGGAAAGCCAAGTAACAGCACGGCACGTCCGCGGCTGGCGGACTTGAAAAGCAACTATTTTGGGTTAAGTTGGAAATGAAAAAGCTGAAGATTAATATGTTATGACTTGTTTACGTCATATATTTATATTGACATTCAATGACTAAAGCCATTCGTTGGTCAGTCTTTATCTAAATTTTTGACAAGAAACACCGTCATTTGTATCGTTGCATAATCTTCTAGACTTGTATATTATTTTTTGTTTATGCTGTATCGTCATGTTTGTCGATCCGATACTTAATAAGCTTTACTGGTTGGTAGACTCTTTAGACGTTTATATAATATTTTGAACTACCTGTATTGTGTTTTTACACGATCCCAGTGGACTTATATCATTCCATCACCGAATGAAAAAATACTTGAAGCATTTAGAGTTAAACGCCACTGATGAGTCTTAAGTAGACGAAACGCGCGTCTGGCGTAAGGAATTTGTCACCTTGGTAATTTTGATTACATCTTGTTGGAATATTTGAGGAAAGCCAAGTAACAGCACGGCACGTCCGCGGCTGGCGGACTTGAAAAGCAACTATTTTGGGTTAAGTTGGAAATGAAAAAGCTGAAGATTAATATGTTATGACTTGTTTACGTCATATATTTATATTGACATTCAATGACTAAAGCCATTCGTTGGTCAGTCTTTATCTAAATTTTTGACAAGAAACACCGTCATTTGTATCGTTGCATAATCTTCTAGACTTGTATATTATTTTTTGTTTATGCTGTATCGTCATGTTTGTCGATCCGATACTTAATAAGCTTTACTGGTTGGTAGACTCTTTAGACGTTTATATATATATATATAGTGAGGTACTTACCCTCACCGGGAGTTCAAATCCCGATGAGGATAAGCACAAAATTTGACAGCATTCAAATCTAATTCTTACAGTGTTGGCTTAATTTGCTTAAATATATAAATATTTGATATTAACCCTGTATTTCTGATGTATTAGAAATCCGCTGGATAGATTCATTATATGGTTGCCACAATACTTATACGTTTGTATATAATTTACTTTCTGTGATTGTTTGACAAGAAACTTGTCATCCTATATATTACATGTTAAAATGCTGAATTAGATTACTGTCGGATTAATGCTTATTGGTTACACGCTAATACACATGTACGATTTCTATGTTTACGAGTCACCTCGGTAAATGGAGCTATATTTTTATATAGCAGATTTGGTCGAGGGGTCTAAACCGCTGGGCATGATGCAGGCGAATACGAGGTGCCACAGTGTCACAACTATGTGAGGTCGAATCCCTCTGAGGATAAGCACAACATTCGACAGTATTAACATCTAATTCTAGCAGTGTTGGGTTTAATTTGTAGACGTATGCAGTAAATAGACACAAGGTAGCCACTTTTCTTAATTAGCAATAAGCAAGAGAAAAAACTGCGGATTTTCTTTAATACAGCTTCCGAAAATAGTTCACGTATAAAACACCAGAGGCTCAGAAAGCCTGTATAGCTCAACTGTTTTAATGAATACTGGTGGTAAACTGGTTGTAAGTGTTTAAATTCAGAAAAGAAACCTTTTTACGCTTTTTTACCAAAGGGGCCTATGTTAAACTAAGTCGTGTGGTGGTGGCCATTTTGAATTTCCGATTGACATAAAACGTGGACCGTGAAAACAATATGGCTAGAAGGTTAAATTGCCTTTAGTTTTACAGAAGAAACCAATTTTAAACAATGTTCTATGAGTCATTCTATGGTGGCCATTTGGAATATCAGACTGGCTTTAAAAACCAAAACTCTTTAGCGGACCATCTAATGCACACTAGTAATAATTAAGGTCTTTCCCACTACAGTGGAAAGACCTTCTTGTCTTTCTTATGATTATTAAGGTCTTCCACATTTCCAAGGGAAAGACCTTATTGTATTTAAGGTCTTTCCCCCTTTCCAAGGGAAAGACCTTCTTGTATTTCTTATGATTATTATTTTTCTTCTTCCGCGGAGGTTTGCCAAAAAGTGTCTTGACATATCATTTCGATACTTGGAACCATTAATCGCTCATGCTTTTAGACCGATCTATTTTTAGTAACAGAGTTATCTGCCCCAACACGAAAAAACTTGTTAGCAGATAAACTCAGAAACCGTTTTTTGTTTTGTTTGTTTGAATGGTATTTTAACGCCACTTTCAGCAATTTTTCAGCTATATCATGGCGTCCAGTTTTTATTGGGGGAGGAAGCCGGAGTACCCGGAGAGAACCCCCGACCTGCGGTAGGAAAACTGGCAATCCTTGTCAATTAAGATTAGGGTCGAATACACCCTGCCCGCAGTGAGAATCGAACCCGCAATCTCAGTGTTGACAGACCACGTGATCAATAGTAGACGAACTACCTTAACCACTCGGCCAACGCGGCCCCCATCAGAAACCGTAACCGATTCTCAAAATCTGAAGTGTACAAAATGTCGCTGGACCTATGGCTATGATTTGTCATGCAAATTTTGTTTTCCAATCGAGTTCCTGATTACGCGTTTGTGACCTGAAAAATGTCGCAACGCGTCAAAAAATTTTTCTCAAAAACCGTAAGTCCTAGAGACTTGGGACCACCACCATTGATCCTAAGTGACATATGTTACATTTAAAAATGTCAAGGTCAAAAGTCAAGGTCAAAGGTCACCATAGGTCTTGTTAGCAAGCACTATATCTCACACACCATACAAGATAGAAGCAGACAATAAATGGGAAAATACTCCTCTTATTGAGACCTTCATTTGGTACATTTGAACGGAAACTGTGCGATGAACCATTTTCGAGCTACTGCCCTTGACTCGTTTCTGTTAATCGGTTTCTTTGGTTAAAACTTGAAAACGGTTAGAGATAATATAGTAAACATATAATTTTAAAGTAATCAGTATGAAAAGAGCTTCAATTTGAGCTAAAGGTCAAAGGTCATAGGTCAAGGTCATACCCTAGCAACAATGTGACCGTTATATAAAGTCCTTAGCAACCATATATATATTTAGAATCAGAATGTTGTACTTTACTGAAATATTTCATTTCATGACCGGAAGTGGCCTTTTGTCCCTGGCAACCGAAAGAAAGTCCTAAACAACCATATATTTTCTGGCTCCTGACCTCTTTCTTTACTCAAATAACTCTTTTTTATGACTGAAAGTGACTTTTTTTCGCTATACCAAGACACAAAATCCCATAGCAACACCTTACTTTTCTGACTTTAGAGGAACGGTGGGAAAGACCTTCTCATTAGTTCTCAGAACAAATGGCAGTTTAATTTTTATTTTAATTTGTTTAATAAATTTATAGAAGAAGCCGTTTCAAACTTGTCTACATAGGGTCCTATCTTAAACTAAATCCTGCGGCGGCGGTCGTTTCGAATTCCCGATTGGCATAAATAACTTTAACATTTGGAGGAATATTCAAACAACATTGCTAGTATGCCGTGTTTCAATTGGTTAACTTGTTTTAAAGGAAAAGTATTTTAAAACTTGTTCTGATACATGCCGGTGTTAACCTAACTCCTGTCGTGGTGCCCGCTTTTAAGTCCGATTGGCATAAAACCATAAACTTTATAGACTTGATTATGTTTGTTTTAATTGGTTAACCGGTTTCAGAGAAGACGCAATTTAAACATTTCTTTTAGGGTCCTACGTAAAAATTGTCCTGCTGTGTAAAATTTAATTTTTTATACATTTGCAAAAGTAATTAATTCTAGAATACAGTAAAGATTATACATAAATATCATGCAAAAATAATGCACCTTTATTAACTAACTATAATTTAGGAATGCACTATTATAGAAGATACACACTTTGCACAGGTGGAAGCAGAGATGATACTTTTTGTTGAAATTGTTTTTAAAAATACAACTGAGTTGTAAATTGTAAAGCTATTAAGACCATTTACAATGTTCAGCGCGTATCACACTATATTTAAAAGAACTATTCAAATGGTATTTTAAAATACAATGTTGACCTTAACTAACCATATGTATGCTGATTTATTTATACAAGGAATCATTCAAAACGTGTCAGGTCATTGCAAGAGGGCAGATGAACAAACTGTTACAACATATGTTTCTTGACATGGAGGACGAATTGGTAAGTATTTTACAATTTTCCGAACGTTGCAACGATGTATAATTTTGCTTTAGTTTACCGGCTTTTATATATTGAATATATTTGGGACAAAGTTCAAAGACGGCTAAATGTAGAGCAGTCAAGACTTAAAGCTGCAGTGGAACTTAGCTAGCTTTCGAATAGTATTTAAGGGGATGCAGGACATTATCCGCCATTTTTTTGTGAAAATTGCAAAAAAGATAGAACAATTATGGTAAATTTAATAATATTTTCTTCCATTATTTATTTCTTAATTTCAATAAAATTTAAATAATATGAAAGTCTTGTACCTATATTATTACTTCAATTTATTAATGGTTGAAATAAAAAGTTTTCGTATAAATGAGTTTGGTATTGGAAAAAAAGGAAAATAATATATTTAACAAGGGAGGTAATTTTGACCAAAAAATACCATTTTTGGCACTGTTTGACTAGTTTTTGCCCAATTGACAAAAAGTTCGCTCAGAGACCCCTATTTTTCTCTCCATCACTAAAATGTATACCAATTGCTTGACATTATATCAATATTTTAGAAAATTTCATTGGACATATTTTTTGTAATCTTTTATTTTAGTGCTTCTTTATTCTATTCTCTGTATAATCTATATGAAAATTTAAAATTTCAGTGCTCAACCACTCGAAAATAAGCTCTGAAACCCTATTTTTTTACTTTGAATTATGATAACATGTATAAAAAAACTAACTACTTGGCGAATTTAAAGAAAATTCATTGACAAATTATTTTCAGTGAAAGTGTCCTGCATCCACTTAAATAGCGTTTATAAACCGGCTAATCAACAGAAGATGTGGTAAATGCTGTTGGTGGAAACTTATTGACTGAAGCGCCATTAAATCATCCAAACGCTGTGATATTTTACGATTTAGACATTTAAAAAAACATAATTACCTAGGGAAAGTTGTTCGATCGTTTAACTTTTTGCTACATGAATTTATTCAGTTTGCAATATTTAAAAATAAACGTCTGTGAAATTGTAATTTTGCACAACGTTTCTTTTGAGGTAAAATATATGTTGTATACCTTTTTGCGAAAACAAGGTTTTTTTCTTTCTTAAAGTTTAAACCCTTTAAGCTGACGTATACGAATTTGATTTGTTATGTAAACCATTACAGTGAAATTGTTGTTTTATAATACTAAGTAACAAGTTACAATAATGTTAGTTGATACTTAAACATCTTTATGTTTGCTCCTGACATGTTACTCAGACACTGCTTGCTCAGTTTTTTGTAGGCTTATTCAGAAAAAACAAATTCCGATCAAAATGTCATTTATTATAGATGACGAAAACAAGCAAAGGGAGATAATCTTTACAAAAGAATAAGCATTTTTTTTAAATTTAAGACTAATCTCCCATTATAAAAGCCAGCCTACAAAAAAGGTGGCGTACAAAAATGGCACTTAAAAGCCATTAATATATCACAAACCACAAAACTTCTAATAAAAAGACAATATAAAATAACATATATATATAGTATATATGTACCAAGTACAAATACCTGTGCTTTGCACTAATAATCATATGAACCAAAGTATATAATGAAATGAGGGTGAAAGTTTGCATAAATTGAAATGGGGGTGAACATTTGCAAATAGGGGTGGAGGTGGGTAAAATGTATTGATATTTGTCCCAAAATAATGGTGATGTGATTGTTTTCCAGTGAAATTTGTCTTTGTTTACGATAAAGGTTCAAGGTCATTGACCAAAAGTTTTTGATTGGTTACAGATTCGTTACAGCTGATTAATTTCTAATGAGGCCCCTTAAAGGTATTGTACTTGCAACATAGATGGGGCCCCTTAAAGTTATTGTACTTGCAACATAAATGAATTCATTTCATAAATTCTGTTTGATGTAAGATTTCGACATTCAACATGTACTAATTATAATAGTTCTCATGCCGTCATCAACCCCTGTAGTGTTTCATTTAATATATAGTTTAAACTGGTGTAACTGTTATATATTCCAACATGCAATTTCATATAAAGTAGGTTTGTTTCAGTAACAGACAATATTGCATGAAGATACCATTAGGTATCTACGAAAGCCCAGAAGGCTCATTCGAAATTCGAGAATCGAAATTCGAAATTCGAGATTCGAGATTCGAAATTCGAAATTCGAAATTCATTATAGTTATAACCAATCAGATTGCGTGTGACATAATCGTCTACCAATCAGAATAGTTCTTATATATTCGAGATTCGAAATTCGAAATTCGAAAATCGAGATTCGAAATTCAATATAGTTTTAGCCAATCAGATTGCGTGTGACATAATCTCTACCAATCAGAATTCCTTGGTTATATCGAAACTACATAAAATTTGGTTGAGTAGTTTTAGGGGAGTTAAAGCGAAAACCATTATTATTGAGGATTACTGAAAATTTCGAGGTTCAAAGAGCCATAACTACCATATAAATTTAGGAATCAACAACTCCTGATAATACGCACAACTACATATATGGTGTACTAGTTACATACCAAGTTTCATAACATTTTGTATAGTACTGAGTAGTTGCAGAGGATTTGTGCTGACAAGATAATTAATGGGTATTTTCGGCACATTTCTAAGTTCAAAGGGCCAAATTAAGCCAGTGGCGGATCCAAAATTTCGAAAAGGGGGCCACTGACTGGCCAAGGGGGCCACTTTGGTCATGCTTCAATGATTTCCTATATATCCAACCAAATTTTTCCGTCAAAAGGGAGGGCCCCCTCTGGATCCACACCTGATAGCCCCCACACAAAATTTGAGGGCCAAAATGTCCTGGTAACATGCAAAACTACATATGGTGTACTTCCTACACACCAAGTTTTGTTGAATTCCGTTTTACATGTACATTTTTGTTTCTTGATTTGTAAAATCAAGATGTTATTGTGAACTGAATTAATTTGATAAAATAACAAATAAAGCTTAACAATTAGATTTTTTAACAAAACCACGTTGAACAAGTAATTCGTTGACAAATATGTCGACTGTTAAAACACCTAATAAACAACACGTGCCTACGTTTATATAAGAATTATTCTGATTGGTAGACGATTATGTTACACACAATTTGATTGGTTATAACTATATTGAATTTCGAATTTCGAATCTCGAATTTCGAATTTCGAATCTCGGGTTTCGAATCTCGAATTACGAATCTCGAATTTCGAGTTGCGAATCTTGAATCTCGAATTTCGAATATCGAATGAGCCTTCTGGGCTTTCGTAGGTATCATAATCGAGTGTCATTCTATATCTTAATTGACAGACATAATATTCTTATTTATGATCTACCTAATTTAAGAGCATATTCTATGAAGTAAATTTCAAAAAATAATATAGTTGTTTGATTTTCAGCCAAATGAGAGACAAAGCAATATAGTGGAGCTAAAACTACTGAAGGATGCCCGAAAAGGAATAGCATATGATGTTGGAATGCTGTTGGCAAAGGTATTTAACAAACACTATTTTGAGTAAACAATATGAACTAAAAATTGTACTTATATTTGCCTTATTAATATATGTTTCGTAAACTAGAGTAACAACACCTGTGAGCAATGCTCACCATTGATACCCCCCGCTTCACAATTACTTTGAAAATTCAGGTGTTCTTAATTATGAAATTGAAACTTTATCTAGTTAAACATGAAGGCGAAATTGCAGATAATACATGTTACCCTCCCCAATCCCCCAAAGAATGGCATCCCCTATGTCAATGACAAATTCCATGTTTTTCTATGGCAAACCTCCAATAATATTCTGATCAAAATGTTTAATATCCAATGCACAATGGCAATATGTGACCAAGATTCTATATAAGTTTCAACCAATTCCATTCAGTGGTGTAGGAGGAATTGCAAATAAAAGATGGGTATCCCATTATGTCCATTACAAACTCCATGCTTTTCTATGGGAAACCCCAAATATCATTCCGATCAAAATGTTAAATATCTCCTGCACAATGACACTATGTGACATGGATTCTGTGTAAGTTTCAATAAATTCCATTCAGTGGTGTAGGAATGAGTTGCACATAAGAGATGGGTATCCCTTATGTCCATGACAAAGTCCATGTTTTTCTATGGCGAAACCCCAAATATCATTCCAATCGAAATGTTATATATCTAGTGCACAATGGCAATATGTGACAACATTCTGTGTAAGTTTCATCAAATTCCATTTAGTGGTGTAGGAGGAGTCGCACATAAGAAATGGGTAACCCCTTATGTCAATGACAGTCCATGTTGTTCTATGGGAAACCCCAAATATCATTCCGATCAAAATAATAAATATCTCCTGCACAATGGCACTATGTGACAAGGATTCTGTGCAAGTTTCAACAAATTCCTTTCAGTGGTGCAGGAGCAGTTGCACATAAGACATGAAGACCCCCTTAGGTCAATGACAATGTCCATGTTTTTCTATGGGAAACCCCAAATATCGATCCGATCAAAATGTTAAATATCTCCTGCACAATGGCACTATGTGACAAGGATTCTGTGTAAGTTTCATTAAATTCCATTCAGTGGTGTAAGAGGAGTTGCACATAAAAGATGAGGGCCCCTTAGGTCTATGACAATGTCCATGTTTTTCTATGGGAAACCCCAAATATTGATCCGATCAAAATGTTTAATATCTCCTGCAAAATGGCACTATGTGACAAGGATTCTGTGAAAGTTTCATTAAATTCCATTCAGTGGTGTAGGAGGAGTTGCACATAAGACATGAGGACCCCCTTAGGTCAATGACAATGTCCATGTTTTTCTATGGGAAACCCCAAATATCGATCCGATCAAAATGTTAAATATCTCCTGCACAATGGCACTATGTGACAAGGATTCTGTGTAAGTTTCATTAAATTCCATTCAGTGGTGTAAGAGGAGTTGCACATACATGTAAGAGATGAGGGCCCCCTTAGGTCTATGACAATGTCCATGTTTTTCTATGGGAAACCCCAAATATTGATCCGATCAAAATGTTTAATATCTCCTGCACAATGGCACTATGTGACAAGGATTCTGTGAAAGTTTCATTAAATTCCATTCAGTGGTGTAGGAGGAGTTGCACATAAGAGATAGGGACCCCCTTAGGTCAATGACAAAGTCCATGTTTTTCTATGGGAAACCCCAAATATCGATCCGATCAAAATGTGAAATATCTCCTGCACAATGGCACTATGAGACAAAGATTCTGTGTAAGTTTCATCAAATTCCTTTCAGTGGTGTAGGAGGAGTTGCAAATAATAGAAAGTGTAACGGACGGACGGACGGACGGACGGACACCATGAACACTATATACCCCCCGCTTTTCAAGCGGGGGGTATAATAAACCATAAACACAAGTAGAAGTACAAGCATAAATAGCTGATAAGCGATCGTTGTGAAAACCTAGGTAGGCTGTATTATATTCATATCGAATATGGTCTGGACATAAAAGATACTTGTACAGAAACCTAACTAGTGACTTAAAATACCTTTTTTATACTATGCATATTACTGTTTTCACCCCAATGTAGCTGAAAAATTTAAAGTGGCGTTATTGATCAATTAATTCATCTTAGTTATAAAAAACAATGTTTCTTTGAATATAATGCATATAAGATTTGGTAGAATTATATATGTGAGGACGGACAGGGTAGTAAGAGACGAGGAGAGAGGGGAGGTAGAAAGAAGCAAAAGGGAGGAAGAAAGGAGAAAGGAGAGGGAGAAAGAAAAAGAGGATCAAAGTTATTACTATGCTACTATGCATTAAGTTAAAAAAGCGTTTTCCCTCCCCTTTACATTGTGTCATCACTTATTCACAAGTGTCCGTTATCTGTCCGTTGTTATCCTTTTGACAATCTTCTCCTCTGACACCAGAAGGCCAAATAGGTTTATCTTCAAATTCATACATTGATACAAGTTATCACAATTATTCTAGTAGAGTATTTTGCCCATTGATTTAGTATATTTCTGGATGGAAGATCACGTCATTAGTTAGGCAGATAGAAATGTAGGTTGCAGTAACTGTAGGCCCTGATGGTGTCATTAATTTTCCTAATACATACTCAAAACGGTTGTTGTCATTGAGAATCGAGTTCTAGTCAATGTAAACGGTTTTTATTTTTCTCATGATAAACTATGTTTTTGTGGTCATTTTTCATTGTAAAGAAAGTTTTTATACAAGGGTTTTATACACATGGATTTACTGTCGCTGTGTATTAGCTTGTAATTTATTACATGGTGATAATTACGACCATTTAAAAAGTGTAATGCGCTATATTTTAATTACAACTGATGTATTTTAGATCGCCATTTTCACACGTTATAAATACCTATACTACGGGGCATTGTGAACTGTTTCCCCAAAGCATTTTTTATTTTAATATTTTATTACTGATCTATTTTAGGGCTTCTATTCTAAAAACATAGGGTCGTCGGTGGCCGAGTGGTTAAGTTAGTTCGTCTACTGTTGATCACGGGGTCTGTCAACGCCTAGATTACGGGTTCGATGCTCACTGCATGCCAGGTGTAATCGACTCCAATCTTAACAAGGATTTCCAGTTTTCTTTCCGCAGGTCGTGGGTTTTCTTCGGCTACTCCGGATTCCTTTTCCAATAAAAAATGGCCACCATAATATAGCTGAAAAATGGCTGAAAATGACGTTAAACTCAATTCAAACAAACAAACAAACAAACAATCTAAAACAATCTAAATCGATTCTGTATAGAATAAACTTATCATTAATTAGCCGTTTTGTTACATTACGCTCGAAAACCATTCCTCTACGAATAAATTTACCGGACATTCGGTCTTTTAATATTAAGAAAACAAACTAAATGCAGGGTTATTATTCATTCATGATCCATCTGCGCTTAGCTAAAATATTTCGCGGATGAAACATAAACTTAAGCATTAAATCGTAATAAAATTAGTAATCAGTTTTACGTAAATCAAAATAAGAAAAGGGGATGTATAGTAAAGTGTTTCGATCCTAATACTGTACACTGGTTCATTTAGCTGAGAGCTTCCCCTACTCTGCATTATTTTTCACAAGTGTAAGTTGAAAGTGACACAGTGCCTGCAGTAGTTTCTATGTATTTCAGTAGTTTCTATATATTTAAGCGTTGCATCGTAAGGGATGGGGGACTGTGCAACCTTCCCAAAAATAGAACATTTAGGTCACACATAGTTTTGACCAATATCTCATAAAATGTCAGTTTTTGCATTATAATTTAAACATATGCCATCACGAGAAAAACTGTAAATAGCAAAAATTTTCGGAGAGTCAAGGCCTTCAAATCATTTAATTGTTCAAAATATGTCCAATTAATCTTTATAGTATTGTTTGCCCTTAGCTCCTACTTTTTCATGAAATTTTCAGTGTTTGCTTTGTAACTTAAAATTGAAAACATCAGAGTGAAACTAAATTGCAAAAATGTTCAGTAAGGCAAGGGCCTACATGACAATGTTTTGACGAATTATCAGTTTTTGCCTTACAATGTAAGAACTATAGCAGCAAAAGTCTGGGTGGACTATGGTTCTACGTGGACAAAAGGTCTTGCTGTATGATTTCAATAAATGGTTTAGAAATCTACCGATCATCTAATGATCCTCATATTTTTTTTCAAAAGTGCTTTTGAGAGGGAGTTTAAAGAGGGGAGGGAAAAATGAGCAGAGGTAGAAAGGAGAAGTGGGAAGGGAGAAAGTAGAAGGGGAGGGAGAAAGCAGCAGTAGGGTTGGAGAAAGGAGCAGTATGGACGGTGAAAGAAGCAGACGGGAGGGAGTTGGGAGAATGGTACCCCTTGTCCACCCCCTCATATATCGTGTAACATTAAGTGTATGGCAGAAATCTTTGTCCTAAATCATTAAGAAACACTCCAGTAATAAAAATTGTATACGGCTAACTTCTGCATAAAATTGCTGGTCCGAGTACTTTTGAATGACAATTTAAATCTAAATAACGTCTGAACGAATTTTTTTTTAAACAGATTAAAAAATAAACTGCAAAATAAAGAAAACTGTCTCTTTTGTAGAAATTGTTTAGAGGCAAAACTTTAAAAGAATTTTCGAAATATGAAGAAGTTGAGATATCTCTGCTCAGAAGAGTAATTGCAACAAGATATGTCGAAAGATGTATTATGATCTGCTGGTTAATGGTTGTTCAGGATCCGGAAATGTATTTGGATGACGATCTTGAGACAGGAAGTGTCATGAACAAAGATACTTATAGAGATTATACGAAAAGTGGAGAAAAGATTGTCTTTAGTGTTTGGCCGGCTCTCTACCTACACATTAATGGCCCGCTATTGATAAAGGGGGTAGCACAATGTGCCAATTAGTTGATTAGTTTCTTGTGTAGTTTGTTTATATTAAACTGTTAAATGATGAAAGAAATAAGAATCCCACAAAAATTCAAACCAAGATTCAAAATTGTGTAACTTTTAATGACAGAAATTAGCTAAATTACTTATTTACTTGCAAAGAATGTAATGATTATAGCAGTTGAATTATCAGACTCGACTTTTGAATTATCAGACATGACTTAAAGACTGATTAATTGTGCATAGATATTTATGACATATATGCTGTTCTTTCGTGTATATGTTGATTTGTGTACATTAATAACAATTCACAAATATAGGTAAAATAGGGGTGTTAACTCTATCTCGCAAAATGCATGAATATTATCTATATATATTCGTGCAGCTAACTGAAAAACAATTGCATATAACATTTCAATATATCGATAAATTATGTATTTTAGTAGATAAATAGAGGGTGTTTAAAAGAACTGATCTATATTTTTGTACATGTACATTTTTGCTGTCTTTTAATCGACATGATGTTACAATCAACTGAAAATAGTATTTATAAATATTAACAAATCGGACATTTTATTGTAATTTTACGGTTGGGGTAATTTGGCGATTCAAATATTTAAAAAAAAAACAACAATACAATTTTATTATAAAAAGTATTTGTAAGCATTTATAAAAACAGCAATAGTAGTGTGTTGATAAAAAAGATCTTGCTTGTACTATTAACAAACACGTTAGGGTTTTTTCTGGATAATCTGCTTCCGCTCGAATAAAACTAGTATGCGACGATATAGCTGAAACACACTTCACACAAAGAAACAAAATAAAACTATTATACGCATCAAATAAATGGGGTTATCTTTTTGGTTATTTTCTTAAGGAATATTCAATGTTTATATATAAGAACGCACATGAAAGGGTAAGTCTTCTCAACCAAAAATTAACTATATTATATTAAAAAGTTTGTTTGAGGCGTTTTCTATTATCTAATTGGATTTAAAAAGACCTTTTACACCGTATTACAGCACACTATTTTTCTGAGAATTGTGCGATTATTTGTTGGCTGTTGGTAGTACAGGATCCAGTGATGTATTTGGACGACGACTAAGAACATGGAATACAATTTAACAAAGATAGCTACAGAGAATAAACAACAACTGGATCAAATGTATTTTTCATTGTTTGGCCAGCAGGTATATTTCTAAAAACGCCCATTAATGTCCAAAAGGAGTAGTGCAGAAAGAAATACCACCCATGGTTTTCACATTAAAAACAATTACCTGATTGAAACCTTTTTAACGTCTGAAATTTTTGGATGTTTTCAAAAAGTAAGGTTTTTTTAAACAATTTACATTAGCATAACAAAAAAGGTTAATCTCTTACTCTAGGAAATGTTCATCGGTTATCTTAAGATAGATATATAATATTTTAAAGGAGTTAAATAATTTGATAAGGTTCACAATTATCTCCTATGACCAGCATAACTATATTGCTTTTAATTCTTAATTTCATATTTAGTAATATTAGATATTATATTGCTCTGCTGTTGATCCAAAACCCTGCTACTTCAGGACTAATATTTGTGAAGAGCATAAAGCAAATTATTTTGCCGAAATTTCACAAGTGATCACCATCTGTAACGTTCAGAATAGGTTCTGAGAGAGATTTAGTTTTGCTGACCTTGCCGTAGTGAATTTTTTTTCTTATAAATTACCAATTGTTGAATAAGCCTGTCTATCTGTGCGTTCTTCACAAATACTGTCAAATCCAATCTCTTTCGAGGTAGGCTTTTGTTATTTGGCATGTTGTTCTATCATTTTAAGACGGCGTGTACGGGTGTCATGTTTAGTGACCTTAGACCTTGACCGTTTTTAGATTATTTCAAGATTAGTGTCGCGTACCATGGATAGTGATATGATATTTGAACTTAAACTTGGACGTCAGGGTCACTTTACTGCTTTTGAATAACTCATTTATGTGCAGGCTTTAGAAGTTGTTTCTGTTTTGATGCGTTGGGTGTTGGAAGATCATTTCAAGGCGAAGGCTTGCGTACAGTGGTTAGAAACCTTTGACCTTTTGCTTCTTGATTGACAAATATATGTCTGAGATTTAACTTTTCTGCAATTGAGGTAGGCTTGTATATGGAATGTTGGTAGAACATTGTATGGTGACGTGTTGTGTTTCATATTTGGTGTCTTTGACCTTGAACGTTGACCTTAAGGTCACATAATTTCTTAATGACACATTCATGTCTGGGCTTTTACTTTATCAATGTTGAGGTAGGCCTTCGATAATACATATGTTTACAGTATTTTAAAGCTTTTGTTAATTTCAATCTGTTATTTACAATTTTCTAATCACAACATGTTTAAGAGCCTACATATATGGATACACGGACATCTAGATGTGTTCTAAAACCAGTGTTATATTTGTTATCGTAATTGTAACTGCTTAAAACTTGTTTCCGTTATTAGTTTTTTTTCAAATGGTATTTACTTCATTGGTGATGGTAAGTTTAGTTTATTTATACCAACAGTTTTATAATTAGTTTTTTATAACTTGTAGCTGGAGGTTCTTTTTATATTTTTTACTCAATACTATTTTTCTTTTAAAATTATAAATATGCGCTTAATTGTTGTCAAATTGTTTAGTGTAATTTTTCTCATATTGGAGATTGGCTTGTTTTTGTTTTGTTTTCATTGCTTTACCATAAAGTTAACCAGTGCAGTAATATTAATGTGCCTGTCTTAGAATTAAATAATGTATATCAAATATATGAGATTGTTTGTAGTATTAGTACGTATCTAGATAATAAAAAAAAACACAGATATATTTAATTATGTAATAAATATTTGTACACGGCTGAATTACCTAAAGTTAAAATCAAATGTTCAAATCGAAGCCACGTAATCTTATATCATTTAAAATCATAGATCAAGATATTCAGGACTAGAACGAATAATCGTACCCTCGTTTTTTTTTGGCTAGTGTACGAATTAAGTCCCATTACTCGTAATGTAGCAGAGGGGAGTGAATCACTCCCGGCACTGTGATGTCCCAAAGAAGTTGCATATATGGTCGGACGTTGTCGATCTTGATATCTTTCGACAGTGTCACCATGTTTTATCAGTTTCGTGTTTAAAGTCGATCATTATTGATACATGATGATAGTTGTTGCCGTTTTTATTAACCCGTTGTGCATTGTGTATTAATTGACATTCGTGTCTCTTTTTGATTACGTTTAAAACATGAAAAACATTGAGAAACGCCTGAATGGCGTTTTGCATATGTAAATTACTGGATTTTTACTTTGGTTGTTACAGTATGCAAATTAACACGGTTATCATAAAATTAGGTCACATCCATGTACGGAAAAATGATCAACATAGCTTTTTCCACGTGCATCTTCAAAGACGAAAAAAGAAATTTCTTCAATAAAGATCGTTTCCCGTTAGTTTCGCAATGTCTAAAGCTTTAATAACGTAAAGAAGATGAATATTATGTTTGAATTTTGTATAAATAGACCGAAATTAGAATTTGTTATTTGCTACATTACGAGCAATAGGTCGGACTGAATTCTGCAGTTAATCCTACAAATCCCAAAACTAACTAAGGATTATAACGGCAGTAAAATTCGGCCTAATTCAGAACGACAGCAAGTTAGAAACAATAAATAAATGGAAAACAAAAGGTAACACATTTTTAGCTCACCTGACCTATAGGGTCACTGTGAGCTATTCTCATCACATTGCGTCCGTCGTCGTCGTCGTCGTCGTCCGTAAACTTTTCACATTTCAATCTTCTTCTCTAAAACCACATGGACAATTGGAACCAAATTTGGAAGGAATGTTAATTGGGTGGTTTGAGTTTTATTTAACATGACTGCCAGAGCCTTAAATGCGTTCTAATTGGCTGAATTTAAAAAATCTTCTCATAAACCGCTTGTCAGATTGATTTGCAATATTGCTGAAATGTGCCTTAGATGGTTTTCTACAAAGTTTGAGTTTTTTGTGCCAATCCAAATCCAATCGCAATCGCAGGACATAGTTTAACATAGGACCTTATGGAAAAGACCTGCAAACAACTTCTTTTCAGAAACTGTTCTACTCAATGAAGCCAAATTATGAAGAAATAAAGATTGGATAGTTATCTTAATAATTTGAGTTTTTCGCGGGAATTGCAAATTGAACATGGCTGCCAGAGCCTTTGATGCGTTCTCTTCTCGTCATAAACCGCTTGTCAGATTGATTTGCAATATTGCCGAAATGTACCTTAAATGGTCCACTACAAAGTTTGAGTTTTTTGTGCCAATCCAAAATCCAAGATGACCGCCATTGCAGGACATAGTTTAACACAGGACCTTATGGGAAAACCAAATGAAGCCAAATTATGAAGAAATGAATGTTGGATAGTTATCTTAATAATTTAAGTTTTTCGAGGCAATTGCAAGTTGAACATGGCTTCCAGTGCCACTAATGCGTTCTGATTGGCTGAATTTCAAAAATCTTCTTCTCATAAACCGTTTAACTGATTGATTTGAAATATTGCAGATATGTACCTTAGATGGTCCTCAACAAAGTTTGAGTTTTTAGTGCCGATCCAAAATCCAAGATGGCCACAATCGCAGGACTTAGTTTACATTAGACTCTATGGGAAAAACATACAAACAACTTCTTTTCGAAAACAGTTCCACACAATGAAGCCAAAGTATGAAGAAATGAAGGTTGGATATTTATCTTATTATTTTGAGTTTTTCGAGCCAATTGCAAATTGAACATGGCTTCCAGAGCCACCAATGGGTTCTCATTGGCTGAAATTTCAAAATCGTCTTTTTACAAACGCATATAGATTGATTTGAAATGTGGCAAAAAAACATTCATAGAAACAGCATCAAGTAAACTCTTTAGCATTTAATATCAAAATTTGTAAGAAAAGAAATATCTCTTAAAATTTGTTTGTAAGTCAGGTGAGCGATACAAGCTCTTCAGAGCCTCTAGATGATACTGTTTCCTAATTGTTGGAGTAGTTTCAAAGGATACACTTATCCTAGATTATAATTATATCCTCACTCTACAAATTATGCTCAAGTTTCGTACCCGCTCACTCTTGGTGGCCGAGTGGTTAAGGTATTCGTCTACTATTGATCACTTGGTCTGTCAACACTGAGGTTGCGGGTTCCAGTCTCAATGCAGCCAGGGTGCACTCGACTCCAATCTTAATTGACAAGGATTGGCAGTCAGTTCTCCTACCGAAGGTCGGGGTTTTTCTACGGGTATTCACTGAGGCTTCCTCCCCAAATAAAACTAATAAAACTAAGATCGTATGATATGAGAGGTGATTGGTCAGAGGGATAGAAAATTAGCTCTCTTTGAAAAAATGCCTCGTCTTCATATGGAAAGTTCAATGCAAACGTTTCCCAAGTTTCAGTACTTGGTTCATTATTATTTCTACGATACTTCATTGATGTATTCTTTTAATGATCAATTTGTGCTTGCATTTTTCTCTATAACACCCAACTACCCGCACCCCCCCCCCCCCCCCCCCAACCTCAACACATTCAGTTTTTTTTATATACTGAATTATTTCTTTTCTTTCATGATAGTAGCATACGCAAGATATCACAATCATGTTATTTGCAAATGTTTGTATATTTTTCCTTAGGAGACAGACTAGAAAAGCAACTTTGCTTGTTTCTGAATCCTAATTGTCATGATTTCTTTGTATTGTTTCGTGTGATCCTGTATGATCATGCTTATATTATGAAATAAATATGTTTACACCAATGATCAATTTGAAATACTTTGAGAACGTTGAATTCAGATTGTAGTTACTCATTAAGCAGGACTCTTGCTAAAAGTTGTATCCCCAAAAGACTGAATACATGATCTTCTCCTTTGGAAATAGTATTCAACTGGTAATGTAGATGTTAATAATAAACAATTACAAAGAAAAATCTCGTTAACACTTCGTGTTAACTTTTTCCGATGACAGCAAATGATCAAGGCATATTGATAACATGTTGCAGTATCAGTTAACACATATTTTAGTAAGATTAAATATATCACAGAAACGTTTCTGCGTTTCAGTGCAATAAATGAACAGCACATAATTAACAATATATCAATACTTATCCAGTGAATGAAGTGGTGGATTGCTGTAGGGATTACTTATACAAAAAGTGTTAAATTGTGTGTTTGTTTGTTTAATGGTGTTTAACGCCACTTTCAGCAATTTTTCAGCTATATTATAGCGTCCATTTTTTTTTTTTGGGGGGGGGGTAAGAGGAATGACTAACGTTGGACAAGACATTTTCCGTTAGTTAATATATGTATTAGATAATGAAAATATGTTTGATTTCTATTGATCACACGTACTCCGACAGTACCATGTCGTGTATTTAACCAATCAATAATTCATAGTATAAAAACACAGGTGTTTGAACATGATAACAAGTCAATATAAACAATCGATGCAAAATACAGATCATCTAAAACTATAGTAGCTACATGTATTAGAGACATATATTCTAATTTAAAAATGCATGCATAATTGTTTTTATGTTTAGATTAGCTTGAAAATTGTACGTGTAGAGGTCCAGATAAGCACAAATAAGCGCAGTAGGCTTTTACATAACATAAAGACTTGGTAATACAAACATACACTTTGTAAAGAGTATCTTATAAACATTCGCTTATTTCGTTTATATCATAATTGCCCTTTCTAAAAAGAAGGCATTTGAACTTTTTCCCCATATGGTCCTGTGTGAAGCAAAGTCCTGTGTTTGAGACTAGTTTGAATTACCGATTTCTTAATTTGCGCACACGTAATCTTTTGGCACATATTAAATTATAAATACTTGAATTAAAATTAATGTTCACATGGTTCAATTAAATCCATTATCGACATAACATTTATTTATTGCATCTTACAAAAGACTTGTATACATAAACTAGACAAAGTCGATCTAGCGACCACTAATACCTCCGCAATTTGTAAAAAATTTCTAACGTTTTTCGTGGACTGTGACCTTGAAATTTGATAGATTTCCACCAAAATCAATAGGCTTCTTACCAACAAAATATATAAAAATATTTTACAGTTTCATTAAAATCGGATGCAAACTTTTTGAGTTATTGTGCGGAAACAACTTTTTTGTAAAAATTTCTAACGTTTTTCGTGGACTGTGACCTTGAAATTTGACGGATTTCCCCCAAAATCAATAGGCTTCTTACCAACCTGACATATAACAATATCCTAAAGTTTCATTCAAATCACATGCAAACTTTTTGAGTTATCGTCCGGAAACCACTTTTTTGTAAAAATTTCTAACGTTTTTCGTGGACTGTGTCCTTGAAATTTAACCCATTTCCCCCCCCCCCCCCCCCCCCCCAAATCAAAAGGCTAATATCCCAAAGTTTCATTCAAATTGAATGCAAACTTTTTGAGTAATTGTCCGGAAAGAACTTTTTTGTAAAAAATTTTAACGTTTTTCGTGGACTGTGACCTTGAAATTTGACGTATTTCCCCCAAAATCAATAGGCTTCTTACCAACCTGATATATAACAATATCCCAAAGTTTCATTCAAATCACATGCAAACTTTTTGAGTTATCGTCCGGAAACAACTTTTTTGTAAAAATTTCTAACGTTTTTCGTGGACTGTGACCTTGAAATTTAACCCATTTCCCCCAAAATCAAAAGGCTTTTTACAAACCTGATATATAACAATATCCCAAAGTTTCATTCAAATCGGATGTAAACTTTTTGAATTATCGTCCGGAAACCAAATGTGGACGGACGGACGGACGACGTGAGGACCACTATATACCCCAGACTCTGTCGAGCGGGGGTATAAAAAGTATTTTTCTGGTTCAAAATTGTATACACAAAATAGTCTTATATGTTGGTTTTTGATTTTACAAACTTGGCCGTAGCATCCTTTGAGGCAAGTGGGACAGTTGCCTCACTAAAAATTTGACCAATTATGGTTTTGATTTACGGGAAAATTTTGTTTTTTTGAATAAAAAATAAAATATAAAAATCATGTCTTTTATTTTCTACAAAACTTTATATCGCTATAACTAGTACGGACGTCGGTACCTTTAAGACAAACAACGGTCTTAATATGGAATTATCGATTTGTTACTATTTACGGATTTTCACTGTCCAGTATCAGCAGTCGTTCCAATAACTATTATAAAGGTCATGATGTCGAATGTAAACAAATAAAAAGCAGGCGGCATGGATCTTTGGTTAAAAACTGGAAGCTGTAGAAAAAGAAGTGCAACTGAATATATCAAGGGATTAAATAATATTTTGAGTGAACTTGTGTAGAATTTTAATATGAATTAGGTTGCAGCCTATGATCTTGAGCGGTCCCCAGACCCTTGCCGATTAAGTTTTGCCTCACTAAAAATTGTACCCTAGCTACGGCTATGTCGTAGAGCTATCACTGAAGATTAAGTACCAGGATAAAAATGGTCTCACTGTAGAATAAACTTCCGTTAATAGAATATCAAAAATATTTATTATTGCATGAAAATTTGATATCACCCAAGCATTTTTGCAGTTCAATGTAATATTTTATTACTTAACTTGAACCACTGACATTTCTTTCGCAAAATTCTGTTCATTCATAGTTACTAAGAACTTGTATTCGTCGAAATATTTTCTCCTTGATCCATCCTAAGCAACTAAAGTGGATATAATTAAACAACTTCGGACAGTGACAAAAGCCGGATCGAATCAGACATAAAGCACAAAGAACCCAATGAAAATCATGGTGAATCTCAGGTGCTCTTTCGAGAAAGCATTGCCTGTCTTTTGGTGCTACCATCCCTTCTAGTTGTTTATCGTCATGCCGGGAAAAAGTAATTTTCAAAAAGAAGAAAGTCGACCTGTGTTTCAAAAATATTTCCGATTATCCATAGACGGATGTCCAGGAAAAGGGCATATTGAGGAAAAAGGAGGACTACCTATCGGTCAGAAAATCGTCGTTTTGCATTTAAAAGGTGGATTTTCCCTATTGAAAAACATCCATGGTCACTTCTTAAGGTATGTCATCAATTCAGTTATAATACGTCCCCATTTTCAGCTCACTTTGGGTCAGGTGACCTATTGAGATTCTTGATTAACTTTGAGTTTTTTTGGTGCTGATGAAATATTCAACATGGCTTCAATGTCATTATTGCGTTCTGATTGTCTTAATTAAATTTTTTTACACCGCTCTACAATGTTTGATTTTTTGTGCCGATCCAAAATCTAAGATGGCAGCCACCGTGGAACAGAGCTTTATATTAGATCCTACGGGAAAATACATACAAACAGCTCCTACGAAACTGTTCCGCAAAATTTAGTCAAATTATGCAGAAACGAAGGTTTGATAGTTATCTTAGTAATTTGAGTTTTTTTTGGAGTTTTTCGAGCCAATTGAAAATTAAAAATGGCTGCCAGGTTTGCTATTGCGTACTGATTGGTTTTTGGTTTAATTTTAAAATTTCCTCACAAACCGCTTGGCAGATTAATTAGAAATATTACCGAAATGTAACTTAGATGTTTTTACAAAATTTGAGATTTTGTGCCAATCCAAAATCAAAGATGGCCACCAAAGGAACAAAGCTTAATATAGGACACTATATATGGGGAAAACATACAAAGAATTTCTTCTCCAAACTGTTCCGCACAGTTAAGCCATATTTTGCAGAGATGAAGCTTGGATAGTTATCTTATTATCTGAATTTTCAAGCCAATGGAAATCCAACATGGCTGCTCGTGCTGCTAATGCGTTCTGATTGTCTGAAATTACAAAATTTGTTTTTTGACAAACCTCTCAGCCAAAAGAATTTAAATATTGTAGAAATATATCTCAAATGGTCTTATATAAAGTCTGATTGTTTTATGCTGATCCCACATCCAGGATGGCCAACGCAGTTGCACATAGCGTAAAATACGACCCTATAGATAAAACGCAGCTCCTTTTCAGAAACTGTCCTACAGATTAAGACCAAATTATGCAGAAATAAAGACGAGTGCTCCTATAATTTTGAATTCTTGCTGCTTAGAAATTCGACATGAAAACATACGTATAAAAGCATCATATCACGACAGTCTCATTTCAGCAGTTATTCAAAATTTGAAAGAAAAGTCATGTCTCCTATACAAAGTTATTTAATTATCAAAGTTTTGAACATTTTAACAAGGATTTTAATGAATGGCCTATTACTAGTAATACTCGAGCGGCTACTTGTAAGAGCCAATACACAAAATCAATATGGTGAACGTGTCCCCTTGCATTTTTTAAAGAAAATAAATAGTTTTTTCCATGAAAAAACACTATTTTATCAATATATATTTATAACTATTAGTATATATATATATATATATATATATATATATATATATATATATATATATATATGGGATTCGTTGTAAAAACACTGACGAAACCTGTTGGTCAGGCGAAATATTTGTGCAATTTTTTAAAGTGTAAAACTTTGTTTTCTCTTTAATTACATGTATGTATCTAGATGTTGTTGTACATATTTTTAAACGAATATATTATTATTTTAATCTGTACAGCATCGTTATCTACCGTAACGATCCAACATCCCGTACGAACAATTGTTGACTATTTCTTTAGACGAATTATATATATATATTATATATATATATCATTATAGATTGATATTGACACTGAAGAAGGCCATCAGTTGGTCGAAAATTTTGTCATATTTATTAATATAACTATTTTATAGTAGAAACATCTTTATATTTGTATCGTTGCATAATTCTCTAGACTTATATATATATATATATATATAAGTTAAAAACGAAACACATTATTGTGAACACGGGTTTAGACAATAAATACTTTAAAGCGCCGGAATAATTTAATTTATTTAATCTACCAACCATTATGCCAGGAATTTGACAGTTTTTTTTTTAATTTGTCGCAAAACGTGTTACAAAACTTCAAGCCACCATTGATGTTATAGTGGATACAATCGTGCTTTATTAAATATTTCTATTAATTGATTGGATGTATGCTTTACGTCCAGCGAGCAGTATTTCAGCTACATTCAGGACGGGAACAAGTTAACAAACAATAAATCAACAGAAAATATGGGTGGGATGGGTCACAGGGAATACAATTTTGACTGCCACTGGAAAAGTTTGGCGTTTTGGGTAGGGCGGAAAATTTAGCCTTTTGTAGCGGCTACAATGAGCCTACTTTTTTTCGAAATCTACAAAAGGGGTCTTTATCGTGCAAGGAGCGTGGCACTCTCTAAACACGTTACCCTCTACGGTCCGCGGTCAGGCTTTCCGTATAATGACCTGACAACCCCCAACGAGAGAGTCTCCCCTATCCGCCACCCGGGGACGCGCTGGGATAAATATTTCTACGACATTCAATGAATTTGACATCATTTACTTATATCGCAAATACAAACAAGCCAAGATAAAACCTAAGATTTCATTTATAGTAGAGCAGAATTTCCAGAAGCAATAGAGTTTTTTCATTCAGAATTCATTTCTGGGGAACTTGGAACTCTAAGGAACTTTCTACGGTCTGTATGAAGCCGAATGCATCTAATTTATATAAAGCGATATGTAGCTTGCAAACATTATATTTATGCATAATCTAAGGTTATGATTAAAAATCTTATATGTATTTGCATGCAGTTTACAATAGCGTAGCTGAGTTTAATTAAATTGAATTCGGACCTTTTGACTTCTTGAACATGAATACACATATCGTTGGCATGCTAATTTGTCTGACGATGTTTATCATGCAATTGATATCAACAGACAGACACGGTATCGCATCCATACCGTAAATAAAACATAAAGTACAAAAATTCTATTTTTGTCAACACAGGCTGTGCTCCGTTTGATGGGAGGGAAGAAGAAACTCGGCATTGTTTAATATTTAATTTAATATGACATTAATGCTTTAGAATGTTCAATACCTGGATGTCAGCTTTTGAGTTGTAGATATATTTAAACCCAACATCTGCAGAAGTGGAAGAACAGAAGTTGAAAGTAGCATTCCTTACAAGGTCATTGTATCCTGGATTCTTTCTGTATTTTACTGGCCTTGGATCATCATATGCATCTACTTTACTATTTAAGAAATATGACTCAATTTTCAATGGCTGACCTGAAGAAAAAGAATGCATGGTACAAAATTAGAATTCTTAAACATTGTTACATTGAAAGCATTTTCAAAAGTGCTGTGGAAATTTTTAGCAAATTTTTTGTCCTTGGTTTTTTTTATATATGCCCATCCTACATGTATGTGTCCTGCTGGATCTTTAAAGTAAAATTAAAATTAAAAGTATTTTTTAAGGAGGCTTAATTATTGGGTTGGATATGAGCATTGACAAATTAACTTGAATTAGTTGTACATAATGGCTAAATGACAAATAGCCATCACAGTTGTATAGAAGTATTATCTTCAACCATGATAATAGATGTTAATTCCAAAAGAACCATTCCGTAACATTCCGGAGGTTAGAATGAGGTCACGAGAGGTCAATTGGGGTAAAAATGGTGACTTTTATATAGAGAGCACAGGGGATAAATTAT
This sequence comes from Limnoperna fortunei, assembly GCA_944474755.1. NCBI lineage: Eukaryota > Metazoa > Mollusca > Bivalvia > Mytilida > Modiolidae > Limnoperna > Limnoperna fortunei. Next base: position 56,828,163 of record OX104115.1, on the reverse strand, counting down.
TCTATCAACATAATAAAGATGTTTTAATTTGGAAAACAATTAAACATGATATAAATCAACATTTTACACTCTGAGGGTCATTTTCAATCAATTCATTTACACTCAAATAATGAAATTTAAAATCGGAATTGTAAGTAAAGATCATCTATTGAGTCATGACAAAATTGAATATTTTGGTATATACCATTGTAATAAGTTCTGGGTTGGTGAAATGTCTGCAGTCCTTCTGTACAGGATTTTTTAATCATGATTTCTCCATTTCTCAAAAAATTCTCCAACATTAGAATCACTGCAGCTATGTGTTTGCATGTAGCACTTGGTCCTTTACCAGCAGGACATTCACAGTGGGAATTGACTGGACTTCCACTTGTTTTATCAACTTTCATCTTGATGTTATATGTTACCTACAATATATAAATTTTGATATAGACCAGTACCCTTTGGTTAGAGTATTAACTTACATTATACATATTGTTGACCACTGTCCAAGGTTAGGGGAAGGAGTGAGTGCACATTAACCCTGCCACAAGCAGTATGTATACTGTACCAAAGTAGGACCTAATGGTCTAGTGGTTGCTGTTGTTTGTTGAATTTTTAACATTTTAATTTGAATAAATGCACAAACCTCAATCTTTTTAAATATTAGTTTGTGCTAATGTTAATTTTGAAAAAAATATCTGAAATTGATTGGAATCAGTGTAAACATTATTTTTAGTTCAGTTAAAGTCTGACATTTTAGGTGCATATAGTATATAAAAGAAAAAAAAATCTATGTGTCACCTTCTTTTTCATAGCTGCCTGGACTATACCACTTAGGAATATGTCATTGGTAACCTGTACTGAACAAGCTAATACTCTTCCACCCTTCATCAACTTTTCCCCTTTCTGTAGAGCTTTGATGTCCCCTGTTGCCTGTTTGTCCCCTGAAAAAAAACCCAAGTAAACAGTCGAATAAATATATCCTAGAAATAAATTAGGTTCATATATAAATTTAAAGTTTTAACATTTGTTTTCACATCTAATAATACCCTGCTAGTCATACATGGTGTAAGATCATATAATTTAGACACATGTTGCACTCCATACTTTTCGGATGCTCTGTCTTCAACTAAAACAAATGCCATTATTTTTGTTGTCCAATAAGACAGAAACCATGCAGACACAACACTGCCTTCTAAAACAGTTTAAATGTACATTGTAAGTATGTGTATTGTTGACACATGCACTTCCATTCCAAATCATCCCTTTTTATATTAATGATTGCAATACCTGCCAATCTATAAAGAAAGTATCCATCTATTTGATCTTTAGTCAATTTTGAAAAGATTATTCTGTGCTCTTTTGTCAATTGTCGGTATCCACATGTTGGCCAATCCACACCGACAGAGAAAGGCTTTGGCAAATGGATGACTGGAGCTTGGAAATTGTGGTTTCTATCATATGCTTCTAGTCTGAAAAATAATTATGTATGATACAGCGGTCGATCATGGATTTTGGATAACATGGGGCCCAGTCCAGAAAAGCCCACATCCCCATGTGCTGTAAAGATTTTCTATATACATGTATTCGACTAGTGGGGGCCCAGATCCTCCTCTGAATCTGAGGTCATTTTCATTGATTAATGTATGTAAGATATAATAAACTGTTTAACAAGACCAGTTGTTTGTGGCTGAAAAAAATTCTTTTGGGATTTGGAATGAAATTTAGATGTGCCCCGATTACAAAAATTAAGATCAAACAGAAGCTGAATTGTATCAGGATTGAGGTTATTGAATGTTTCATGTTTTGTAATTTTTATTTGAAAAACATGTGTTTGCATTGTTTAGGAAAAGGGTTCATATAATGTTAATTTTTTAATGATGGTATACTTGTACACGAGATAACTTTCATTCTTACAGATCGGTTTTGTACATTGTGTCGCGTACACTTATTCCACATCTCATTATTGTCTATTGTGTTCTACTTCCTATAGACAACCAACAATGAACAATTAATATTGTCCATATTGGCATATATAATGAATTAATCCTCAAATAATTTTGCTTTTGTTGGTTTTTATTTCAAGAAAATCGGTTCAGGATTCGCTAAGATATTATTGTTTGAAACAATATGGATTTCCATGAAGAAGTTATACGACAATACAGCGCTCGTACTGTAAGATAGTTTTTATAAGAAATATTTGGACTGAGACAGTGGAGTGCTTGGAATTATAAATAACCTTTCAATAAGATCAATTTTTCTTCCAGTTGTCACCGCGTCCCGTCTACTTAACTCCTCTTTTAATCGTGGAACTGTCCAGTGTCCGTATTTTGACATCTTAACAAGCGTTGTTTACATTGGTTTCAAGCGTCGAAGAGATCTAAAGCGCTCAGCGAACCACCGACAAAAATATAGCTAAAGACCGCGGTGGAATTCCATTGAAAATGTCATTTATTAATAAATATAAATGACGAAAACACAAATTAAAAATAATAAAACATATAAACATACAAATAGATAGAAATCATAACTACTATAATAAAGAACCCATCCCATCAAAGATGGGGATATTATAGGCCTTTTTATATATTCATAAACATCATAATACAGCTTAACAACTTTGTTTGTACAGAACGTAAACTACTTAAATACATAACTTATTCTAAAGTTGTTGATAAAACATGCATGAGAAAAAACTGTAGGGTATAAAAAATACAAACAAACCAGAAAACATAATAAAAACTAAAAACCTTCATAATTTCCATTACCAGAACTAAAATTTGGTTAGGGTGGGATGGCGGGTAACTTAAAACTATCTAATCCTAGTGCACGTGCCCAAATGTGCAAAGCTTACGTAGCTGTAATACAATGGAGTAAACGCCATCTGTTGGGAGATACGAGAAGGGAGATAATTATAAAGACTGATAAATCTGTTTGAAAGACGTTATCTATACCGACTGGCAAATTAGATACAAAATCCTGTTTGTCAAAAAATCATTTATATGCTATAAATAAACATATACCAAAAACTATCATTGTCATCACTCCTTTGTGACCACACATGTACTACGGGTTTCTGTTTATTTTTAATGAGTTCTTTAATCATGTAAATAATTAAGTTATTGAAAGGAAACTAAGATTTTGTGGCAGATGCATGTTCTCAATTGGGGTCATAGACAAACAAATGTAAAGAAATATTATTTTAACTATGTAAAGATTACTGTTCCAAACCTGTTGGTGGCGATCAGTATCAGATGCATACACATTACATACATTTATGTGTACCAATCGGATCACCTCGGCTATTTCCGCCTACGATATCGAAAAGTGACCTCTGATCGATCCAAATGTGATACTTTTAGGCTGTTTAAATAGCATCATAATTTACCTCGAGGAAATTAATTTTACTTTTAATTATTAGACAAAACATAAAATGTAGCGAACTAAAAATAAGATGTATCGTTGTATGTATTAAAACTTAAATTTGTTAACACTGCCAAAAATTCCTTCCTAGAAATTTTTTTAAATTGTTTGAAATCTGACGTCAACAGTAACATTAAACTAACCGTCACTCGCGAATCAATCAAATGAATGAACTCAAGGATAATAGATAAACAATGATGTGTCTTTATTCATGGTTCCGAGATAAGAAGACAAGAAAACTTTTGATGCAAAGCATCAGTTCGCCGCCGATTTATTCTACATTCTGCTCGCGTTTGTCAAAGTGATTTCTAAAAACAAGGCACATGAACTTATTCCCCATAGGTTTCTATGTAAAGCTAAGCCCTGCTGTTGTGGCTAGTTTCAATTGCCAATTTTTAAATTTGTGCACATGTAATCTTTTGTCATATATTAAATCATAAATATACTTGAATTAAAACTAATATTCACGTGGTTCAATTAAATTATTGACAAAATATTTATTTATTGAGTCTTACAAATATCGGCATACTCCGGAATTGTCTACGCAAAATAGCCTTTTATTCTGGTTTCCTTTTTTTCAAAGCTACGCTTGTCGATAGAGCTATCAACGACAGACTTAGTACCAGGATAAAAATGATCTCCCTGTATTATTAACTTCCGTAAATAGAATACTAAAAAAAGTTATTATTACATGAAACTTTGATATCACAAAAGCAATTTTGAAGTCGAACCTCATACACCATCTTTATTTTAACATTCTTGTAGCAAAATTATGTTCATTTATGGTAACTAAGCGTACTTAAAAATATGTTCTCCTTTATCCATCGTTAGCAACGAAAGTGAATACAAATATATCGCCGCCCTCCTGGGCGGCGATAATAGGCCCCGCCTCCTTAGTTATTGTTTCTATACGCCACAAGCTTCTTTCAAAATGGCGGCTCAGCATCATCGTGATGCCAATATTACTATCGATTGTCTCCGACAAAATTACCGAAAATATAGATATTTGGTACCTACCAGAAAGTAATTTCTTATCCAAAGAGTTTTAGAAAAAGGGATGAATTATTTCATCCAGGGTTATATTCACGATAACAGAATTTCTTAAATAAATTGTACCGTCCGCGTTGCCGTTGATACAAAATGCGAAAATGAGAAAAAGTTAATCGCCTCACAGTCTTCGTATTTAAATTAGACCTGAACCGAAACTTTCTGAATTCTATTGCACATGTAAAGCTAGGTATGTTTTTCCCTTCCGAAATTGCGGTTAAATTTTATATTTATGTAATCTGTCTTAACTGGCCGTTTGTGCACGCGTATTTACATACGCTGTAAGAGAGTATTTCCTACACATCTACAGAGAACTGGGAAATCGATAATTGCTAATTAATTGGATAAAGATGTATCAATATAATAAAAAAACGGATGTTTACTAAAGAATTTTTTGTCTGTGTTTAAAGTACTCCCCGAGTTTCAAATCGGCAAATTTCATAGCCGAAAAAAGAACATAAATCTGAAATACATGTAACGTTATGTAAGTAATGTTCATTAACAATTAATTAAGACCATTATATAATTATATATAAATCCAATAGTTTTTACACGGGAACACATAAAACAGAGCATTAATTTGTTCCTGTCCCATTTATTGTATATCATAATTGAATTAGGGCAGATTCACTACTGTTAGACTTAAAATTTTAATAAAATCCGTTTGAAATTGAAGACGTGCACACCATCACGTAATCGTTTATTCTCTTTTAGACTAAGCGGGCATTGTTGTCACATAGTAGGGTTGCTCAAATCTCTACAAGGATTGCAGCTGCTTTATGTTTATTTATTCTGTTAATATTGAGCTGATCATTGGGACTTCCACACGTTTTCAAGCGTAGACATTTCTCAAAATCTCTTTTAATCTTTGGAAATTGTATAAATATGTATCCTTGCATTCGATCTGGGTACCTTTCATCGAAATTACATGTACAACATTCACAACTAAGAACGATTTTCTTAAAACGATTGAAAGTTATGCCGTTCCCACAATTGTACAAATAGTTTGCTTGTGGGACAAAGATGGCGGAAGCTTGTTTACATATCGGCTAATTATAACTGAGCATTCTGATTGGATAGTTAAAATAAAATAGGATTCATGAATTGGCTGCTAAATCGGGAGATAGCTGTCGATTGGCCAACAAATAAGCATAGCTAAATTAGGTGTAAAAAACCCGCATGATTACGGAGCGGTAACAATCATAATAGGCCGACCGCCGTTCGTTGCCACCCGAGAAAATCCGAGCGATCAGTTACGATGAAGAAAAAATAAAAAATAAACAAGATAATGGGAATCAAAACTGTTTTCAAAGGTATTGATTTTGTGTATGTTTATCATAAAATGTGTATCATAAAACTTAAAAGGAGAAACACGGAAATTGCCGGAAATTTCCAGAGCGTGACATTTTTTCGAACAGGTCTACATCAACTATATTGGTGTATACGATAAATCTAGGAACTAACCCCAATGCATTTTTGGATACTACCTCTGATCAGTATTTTATGGAAAATTGACTCCAATTAGTAGAAAAATGTTTAATTCTTTGCCTGCTTACTGACAAGGTTCACATCAACTAACTTATCACGTATGATGCATCTAGAGATGTTTCGCAAAGTGCAAGCTGCAATTTCTGCCTCTGACCTATATTTTTCGGTTGCCTGATTTGGCTTTCTAAACATTGTGTATTTATAATGAAGTGATGTAAATAATTAAATACATATTGCTATTTAACATTAAAAACAGTACGTATTTTTGTCTACAAAAAAAATAAAGCTACGAGATAACTAGGGTTTGGGAAAGCTAATACTTGTGGCGTAATAGATTCATTGATAATGACAATAGTAATCACCGAGCAATTGAAACATCTCTCGGTCAGTTCCGTTAAGAGTCGGGAAGGGACCTCGGAGGTACATATCAATAAAATGTCATCGAAGATACCAAGGTTAATAAAATTTATTACGCCAGACGCGCGTTTCGTCTAATCAAGACTCATCAGTGGCGCTCAAACGAAAACAATATTTAAAATCCAAATGATTAAGATATTGTAGAGCTTAAATCATTGAAATTCCAAAATGTTATACCAAATCCGGATAAGGCTAAATACACCTTGAAAATAGAAAACCTCAGAATTAAAATTAAACTTTAATGAAAATAAAAAGAGTTCCCATTTAAAAGTTGACGAAATTCACAACATAAGTGTATACAAATCTACATATCTTTAATCATCAAGTGCACAAATGCTTATGATTTTTTTTCAAATATCAATTAAGACTAAATATGAAAACATGTTAGCAATTTACTTTGGCAAAGCAGCTACATCTATTGTTTGTTTCTTTAAAACTGGTTATATAACAATTTTAGCAATGTTTCAGTTATACCATGGCGTCCAGTTTAGATAATAGAGTATTGTTTTAGTCACGAGTTGGTCAGTTATGAAGTCAAGTTGTCTTCAAGACAAGAGGGAAACTTTATTTTTAATTTTTGAGTTATTTTCTTATTTTCTGACTTTTTACACGTGTACGTTTTGACTTCTTATGTACTTTACAAGATAAATGTTCTCGTGTTTAGTTACTTCCCACTTTTATTTACTTCAGTATACACTATACTTTTTTGTATTGTTTTTATCAGCAGAGAAAGCTGAGCACCCGCGGAAACGGACGAACTAATGCATTGTTTTAGTTCTTTTTGTAATACTAGTCTAAAATATTTTAAGGAAAATTATAAGGATACTTTTAGGTACAGTTCTGCGGGCGAAGATTTGAAAACCCACCCTATTCATATATTTTCGAACGTTTTAAACAGGACCTAATCATATGTTGAATTATTAAATCAGACATTCACATATTTTATTACTGAATATCCCCATTGACAAAATAGTACATTCACTATCAAAATGATCAAGTGATGTTAATGGAACACTTTGTTTGTAAAATCACTGTGGTTTACATAGGCTTAACATGCTTAAGATGAGAATTGAGGCATGGATATATACCCAATGATATATTTTTTAATGAAAAAAGCTACCTATTCATATGTTGTGGAGAGGTAAAAAAAGTGTCACATTCGGGCCTCACATCCGAATTACCCATTATATACCAAGTTACCCCCCCCCCACGTGCAGTTAGTAAACTATCAAACGAAAGTGAGCACCCGGGGAATCGGACGAACTTATTCATTGTAACACAGTTTCGGTTCATTATATTAATACTAGTCTAAATTTAAGAAACACGGCAGTAAAAAACTAAACGCAACACCCCCAAGATGAACAGTTAGTTAACGATCCAACTTTTGATCACTTTGACTTTTATTCTCTGGATTACCTCGTCTACCTTCAACTGCAGTGTTTGTGGTTTTCTGAAACCTTGGTTGATATGTTGTTTAAGGTGTTAATTGTGGCAGGACAGTCTGGAGTGGAGCATTTCCAGTAAGTTCTTTTACCCCCTCTGTTTTTTGCCGGAACTTGAAACCCTTGTGGAAAAGGGTCTGGTTCCCAAAGTATTTTTGTAATAAACTTTACTGGTAATAGTGCATAAGCCATTGTTGATGGCCTGATTTTAAATGTGCCAGAATATATACCAAAACTTAGATTGGAGTTCATAAAGCTTAAGGTTTCCTGTTGACCACTATGCCAATTGACTTATTAGCTTGCAAATCATGTTTTTAGCTTGGAAGAAGCCAGTAAAAATTAATACAACTTATTTGTTGTAAGTTCATTTGTTCTATTTCGAGCAAAGTGAACAGTTTTCACTCATTATTTCGAAGCTTAAAGTAATCATCTGCAAATATTAAAAAAAATTAATCTTATTTAATCTTAATTTATAACAAAATTTAAAAAAAATACAGGTAAATCTCAGGTAAAATTTAATTAATCCTAACTGCTATGAAAACAAATTAGTTGTCAAAACATCTATTGTTATTTGCATGTGGGAATAGGAGGGGTTTATTCCACTTCTGCCCACTTTTTAAATTTTATATTCTTGTTCTGCCCACTAGTCTTGTGTAAACTTAATTGGTGTGATTGTTGTTTTAGTGTTTATAGTCTGTTTCATAATTAGCATAATTAGTAAATAAATCAGTAATTAACTTCTGAACAGTGTCAAAGCTGTAAAGCAGCCTTAAAAGCAGTAAAACTCTAAGGTCAAATCAGTTGTAATTGAGACACCATGGCACATGCACAAGTCCAATTTGTACGTAACAAGTATGGATCGTAGAACCTAGCATACCGCGGCTACATCTACAGCGTCAAAAACAACCGTGGAGAGAGAACCTACTGGAGATGTACCCTTACCAGAACAACGACAACATAAGACAACTGGTTCGACGTGCAGCTGTCCTCCCACTTGTACCAACAGACAGAGTTGAAGATGTATGGTTCAACGCCCTCACTGACTTGGAAGACATCGACACACCACCCGGTACCATACAGTTTACCGACTACGTAACAACGCAGTGGATAGAAGGCGACCAGCAGCTTTGGAACCACTTCAACACTGAGGGACCAAGAACTACAAACCACTTAGAGGGATGGCACAGTAAACTCAAGAAGAAAGTACAGCATGCCCACCCAAATATCTTTACCATCATCAGAGTTTTCAAGGAGATACAGGCAGCAAACGAGATTACCCGTACACAGATCGACGGCGGACAAACTACAAGACCAAAGGCAAAGAAATACAGAACCATTGACAGCAGACTAACCCAGCTTAAACAACGACTTGCAGATGGCAGCATGGATGTTATTCAATACTCGGCTTTTTTTAAAATATGTTTTATATTAAAGAACCGTAAGTATGTATTATTATTTATTGTTATTTAGATAGCTATTAAAACCCCAAAAATAAATATGTTTTATATTATCTAATGATGTTCTCTGTAATAAATGCATTTTTTAAAATATGTTTTATATTAAAGAACCGTAAGTATGTATTATTATTTATTGTTATTTAGATAGCTATTAAAACCCCAAAAATAAATATGTTTTATATTATCTAATGATGTTCTCTGTAATAAATGCTTTTTTTAAAATATGTTTTATATTAAAGAACCTATATATATATATATATATATATATATATATATATATGTAAGATATATAAAAAATAAATACATATATATATGTTTGATATTTATTTATATTTTGAAAAAGACTATAATTTTTAATCCTTTGTTCTCTAATTAGATCTAATTAATACAATTCCTGTTCTGCCCACTTACTTTTTTACCTGTATTTTCAAAAAGTGGGCAGAACAGGAACACACCATAGGAGGACTAGTGATTTTTAAAAAGTGGGAGTAGGTGGAAGACACCATTATACATTGGCAATTGATTGCGAATGAACTAATTACAAGAAAAATGTTAGGTTGCAAATATTAAACAGTATTTTCTTTAAATGTAGAGGAGTATTTTCACGTAATCAATATTTATGTCATACTTTATTATAAAGTTCAATTATTTTTACGAACATATGCAATCGAAGAGTGATGAAATGTTTAATCTATAGAGTCGATGTCATATAACAACCGCTAAGGAGTAAGATTTCTGGAGTAAAAATCAATTATTTTCAAAAAACGGAAAGTAACCGTAATACTTTTGCTAGTATTTAAGTATACACCTCGCCATAGGTTAAGCAACACCATATTTTTTCCAGGGATTCATTTAAGATTTTATATATTTTAATATTTTTTTAAAGAAATGACAATTTATTGAACATTAATGACAAATGACATTTTGACAAGTAGGTGCTCTGTTATTGATTTTACGGCCAATGATATCCCACAAATGTTCATTAGTTTAAACATATTTTATTTGCAAATATTCAAATATTGGATAGGACTCGAGTTATTCCAACTCACAAGGTCTTCTCCATACATTTTTACAACATACAAACAATAGTGGTTCAGATAACGACAAGTGTAATACATACAATTTTGATTTAAATGAGAACAAGACAAAAACAAAAGAAAGAGAGGGGAATAAAAATTATGATAGAAGGAAAAAAAAAGAAAAAAATGTACCTCTTTAAGTGTTAAAATAGAAGAACAAAAATGAAATCAGTCTAAACTGAAACGACCAGAGTGCCTAATGGACTGCTGTATTGTCTCGAAGTTGGCTACATTTGCATTCCTGTCAAGGATATAGCTCCCGAACAGAATTAAAGTTATTTTATGCTCTCCAGTGTCCGGAAGAATATCAATATATTGCCCTCGTTGCACAGTATACAAAGGACACTCAAGAAAGAAATGAATACTGTCTTCAACTGGCCAACCACAAGAACATCTTTGGTCAGCCACTATGCCCACCCTGAACAGATCAGCCTTAAGTGTACTACTCATATGCCTTAGTCTTGTGTGTAAAATATTGAGTTTTCTATTACCATAGCTATAGTACGATGGTGGTTGAATAGTAGGGTTTTGGTTTTTCAATACCCTTTTAAAGTTATCTAATGTCGGTATATTTCTAAGCCGTAGGTCAAGACTATTCCACAAGATAGTGGTAGATGGTATGAATGACCTAGAAAACGTCTCGATACGTGTTTGAGGGTGAACATAGTTTTCTTGGTTTCTAAGGTTATATCTGTTTGTATTTCCAATTATTGGAGTCAAACAGTCAGATAAATAACCAGGGACTCTGCCGTTATGGATACGGTGGAACAAGCAGAGTTTTCGTCGTCTACGACGGTCAGCTAGTGTTTCCCATCCTGTTTCAAAGTATAGAGATTCATTTCTAGCATAGCGAGGTAGGCCTGTGACAATTCTCGCAGCTTCATGGTGAATTTTATCTAATTTGCTGGCGCATTCTAATGTACACCCATCCCATAGTTCACAAGCATATTCTAAGAGAGGCAATATGTAAGTATGATAGATTTTACTCAAGTTTGATCTGTTCAGGGTGAATTTTAGGCTTCGCAGGACACCTAGCTGTCTTGATGCGTTCAAACATAAACTGTCAACATGGGCAGTCCATTTGCAGTTTGATGAAAGAATAACACCAAGATGCTTATGCCTATCTACTAACTCGACCTGCTGATTGTTAAAGGTAATAATAGGTTCCTGAGCTACGGTTTGGTTCGTAAAATATATGGCTTTCGTCTTGTTTGGATTAAAGTTTACCATCCAATCAATAGACCATCTATGTAACTTTTCTAGATATGAATTCAATTTATTCTGAATGGCTACTTGAGACTTAGACGAGCATCCAAGTGAAGTGTCGTCTGCAAATAATCGCGTGAAACTATCTAAGTCGTCTGATATATCGTTAATAAAAATCAAAAATAGCTGGGGTCCCAATACTGATCCTTGTGGTACACCTGCATTTATATACGATTCCGATGAAACAGATTTTTTTACAAAGACTCGTTGTCGTCGTTTACTTAGATAACTCTTAATCCATAGAAATACGTTTTTATCTATACCATAAGCTTTCAGCTTTACCAGAAGACCCTCATGCCATACCCTATCAAATGCCTTCGATATATCACAGAACACAATGCAAACATTATTTTTTCTATTTAGCGCTTCACATATGTTATGATAAATCTCAGTGAGTTGATGAACTGTACTATGTCCAGCCATGAACCCGGACTGATATCTATATATCGTATTACATGTATTACTTATAAAGTAATTATAAAGATACTTATATACTACTCTCTCGAACACCTTTCCTACGCAACTTAACAGGGAAATCCGCCGATAATTTGACGTTTCAGCTTTGTCACCTTTCTTGAAACATGGCATTACCGATGCCAGCTTCCAATAACTTGGAAATATACCCGTTGTTAACGACTTGTTGAACAATATGTATAGCGGGGTCGATATGCTATCGGCAGAATACTTCAACATTTGATGACTTATGCTATCGTGGCCGGAAGCTTTGCCCAACTACAGAACTTGTAACACGTCAAGAACATCTTTCCTAGAAACTACTATGTTACTAAGCGATTGATTATTTCGCCGCGCAAAGGGCGGAACTTCCCGATTTGTGTCATCAATAGTGGAAATTGAGCAAAAGTACCGATTAAGAAGTTCCGATTTTTCCTTATCGTCAACCACGAGCTCGTTATTTACATGATCGTATAATGCCGGTATATGGGTGAGCGATCCCGACGATTTCAATTTCTTTTTAACGAGACCCCAAAACGTCTTGGGACCCGAACTATTGTTGAGCATATTATCAACATCTAGAAAAAAATGTTCTTTCGCATGTTTGATCATATTGGTTACCTTATTCCGCTGACGTTTGTAGTTCTGGGTAGCAGTTTCTGTTTTCTTGTCAATCGCTTTACTTCGTAACCTATCACGTTTTCTGATCTCTCGACGCAATTCGGAGTTAAACCACGGCTTGTCGTTCGGACGTATAATTACCTCCTTTGATGGTATGAACTTCTTAAAAATCTCAATGATTTTACTCGAGAATTCCGTGCACATCTGATTTACATTGTCACCCATGTCGTTAAAAAACGCATCCCAGTCGATTTGGTCAATAGCTGCGTTTATCGAGTTAAAATCTCCTTGTTGATATAGCCAAACGGTTCTTTTACTACATGAGTTATCAGGCTTACTTGGTATCCTCAGATGTACATTTGCAGCCCGGTGGTCACTGATGTACCTTTCAACATCAATAACATCAACAAGCTGCACATCACATTGTGAGGCTACTAGAATAGGATCAATAAGTGTTCCAATTCCATTTTGGTAACGCGTCGGTTCATCTACAATGTTCGGAATATCATAAATATTAATAATATCTTTTAGTACATGAGTGTTTTCCGCTAGTAAGTTCACGTTTAGATCGCCGGCAATAACGACATACGGCGTATAGTTTAGTGCTTGTTCAATAGATATCTGAAAGTGCTCCCAGAAAAAAGGGTTTGCTACGCCCTGTGAACGGTAGACAGCACATACCAACAGCTTGTAACGCGGAAAGCAAACCTCGAGCCAAATCAGTTCTCCGTTCGGAAATTCCAAGTCATCGCGATGTACAACCTGGAGTTCTTCTGAGACATATACTATAACACCGCCCCCGTGACAATTTCGGTCTTTACGAATGGGTTCGTTACTAAACCCTGAAATAAGAATATTATCGTTTGGTACATCTCTATCTAGATGAGTTGCCGTAAGACACAAAATCGATGCCCCATGCGCCATGCTTTCAACATACGATACTTTCTGTCTTAGACTTCTGATGTTACGGTGCATTATCGAGAGCAGGTTATCAGGTTCGGGACCAGGATTTTCATTGACGTCATTGCTGAGTAGTATAAGAATCATCAGAATCAGTAAGTAACACGGATTCATTGTAAATGGTTGAGTTATGAACCTGTGACAAGCGAAGACAAGTGATCGAATAGACACAAGGATTTCGAGTATATAATATTGCATAAAATAGGGATTATATCTGTATGTGAAAAAACTTTTCCTCCGGACTAGGGAGTAAGCCTTTCCATAGAATAAGCCTATCGCGGATCGATATGTACCTAGCTCGTTAGCCATTTTCCAGAGCAAAATCATACAATGGATCCACGACACAGACAGTTCTATGGAAAAGGGTAAGACATAAACGACTATAACAATACGAACATTTCACTTCAGCACCCAGGTTCATGTTCAGCGAGACAGAAAATAAAAAAACACTTGTAAGAGGTAACAAAAATTATTAGAAATCCTTGAACATCTTTTCGATTTTTTTTTTTTTAATTTTAAAGTTCGACTTTTGTCATTTCTAGGTCTAAAACAATATCAAAATCTTTTTCTTTTTTTTTTTTGATGAAATATAATTGAGAAAGAATATATAATAATAATAATAATAAATAATTAAGAAACATGATTTGTTCATTGGATTTATATCGGGTGACATGGATGGCCATGGAAGATGCTCAATAGCTTTCCTTTCGATAACATCACGTACAATTGCAGCTCGGTGAGGTCTTGCGTTGTCATCAATAAAGATGGGTCTGTTACCAAGTGCATGATTGTGAAAATGTGGCACAATAATAGCGTAAATGACGTCATTTCGATATTTCTGCCCTGTCCTTGTCCCATCAACCACAAACAGATTCAGTTTACAGTCGTATGAAAAGCCTCCCCACACTGTAACACCACCACCGCTGTAGTGCCTAGGATGTTCTGGTTTCTAAGCAGTGCCTCGTTGTCTCCAAACGCGCATGCGCCCATCAATATGACGAAGAAGGAATCTGCTTTCGTCGGTCCAGTGTATTCCTCGCCAGCTTCGAATATTCCAATGGCGGTGATATAGTGCCAACTCTAAACGTTCCCGGCGATGTCAGTGGACGTTTCAAGGGACGACGAGCTTTCAAGATTGCATTGTTTAGGCGCCTGTTAACTGTTCGAACGGCGACTCTGGTTGCAGTATTCCAATCGTCACGAAAATATCTTGCAGTGGCAAACGGTTGGCGTTTGGCTACACGAACGAGTGCTCTATCCTCTCTTTCAGATGTTTTTGGTTGTCGACCTGACCTAGGACATTCCTGGATAGTTCCATCATCTCGATGACGTTTCAGTAGCCGGGATACAATACTAAAGTGAATACCAAAGTGGTATGCTATCTGACGCAAGCTCTGTCCACTATTACACAATCCAACGATCTGCCACTTCTCAGCTTCACTTCGAAAAAGACCAGGAGATGAACACTAAATCGTTGAGGAAAACAAGGCTTTTAGGCGTGCTCGACAACCGTATTACAAGCTGGTTTTGCTATTTGAAGAATTACATGAGGAGTTAATTAAAGTTACTTTCCCGTGCTCGAACGATGGCTTTAGTACATAAATAACACAAATTTAATATTCATTCAGATTTTTGAAAGTATAAAAAAAGTGTAGGTGTTGCTTAATTTATGGCGAGGCGTATATTTAAGCACGTGTTATCATTTTTGGGAATATATCTGCACGCTACAATCCTGTCGTTGATTTATTTCGTACAACATCTTGTTGGACCTTAATGGTGGAGTAGTCTAAGGAAACTATGGTTGTGAGTTCGAGCTCGACTTCGGACAAAGTGTGCGAGACATCAATATTGACAAGAATTAACAGTTTTTCTACCACAAGTCCTGGGTTTTCTCCTCGTAGTCTGGATTTCGCAATCAATAAAAACTATAGACCATGACATATGTAGAAAAGGTTGAAAATGGCTTAAAAAACATGCATATAACAAACAACTGCTTACATTTAGCCGCCGCTTGACAACGCTGTAACTGTAGACCCTTATACGCTTCTATAGTTCGATATGTCTCTACATAACCTAGTTTACTTCTTAATAAATTCTAATATAAGTAAAAACCTGACAATCTTATATTTAATTACATTATTTTTACATGAATGTAAATTTGTATCTGTTATTTATCATAACAAAGGTAAACCTTTATATAAACTTCCATGTTTTAATACTAAGAATAACGTAGGAAGTGATTCAGTGAAAAAGTCTGATATTCTTTTTTGAAACTCTTAGATTTTCAACCTTAACATGCATCATCATCGGAAATCCACGTGACGTCCGGTCGCGTTCTCCCTTTGCTACCACTTACCTACTGTAAGGGTAGATATATTCTCGTCTACATGAATATTTAAAGTACTAATATGTAAATAGGTGTGACCTATCAGGCGAGCGATATCCCTTCAAAATTGATCCTAGGCAGTGACAGTCTATAGAACTTTTATAGTGTTAGTATATAGACTGTCCCCGTTTTGAAGTTTCTACTGGTCACAGAGTAGTTCTCGCTGGCAAGTAATTCTCGCAACCCGATCTTTCGACAATTTTTGTGAAAAATGGTCATTTGAAAAATGATAAACGTAACTTGTTTTGGATGGAAGAAAGTGAAATCTATCAAATGAAGCCTTTGCCGTTGATTTTAATGGAAAAATAACGACACAATCACCAAAATGGTGAGAATTGCTTCTGTCATTTTAATGGCGAGAACTACTCTCTGACCAGTATAGTATAATATGTTTTTACCTCAATCTCAATTTGATTCACGATTGTTAAATAATTCATCTGCAATGTTTATGTTATGTGCAACCCCCCCCCCCCCCCCAAAGAGGCCACTAACTTGAAAAGTTATGTGTACATCCTAGGGATATAACTAGCTCAGGTTATATGTTAAAATATTTAAAAACAATTATAAATTCATATCCCCCACCCCCGACTTATCGTCGCAGGGGCATAAAAATCCATAATTTCCTCCAAAATAAATTGTGCATAATAAAACAACTCCAACCATTCTTGGGGGCCGAGTGGTTAAGATAGTTAGTTTACTATTGATCACATGGTCTGCCAAACATGATGTTGTGTTTTCAAGTCTCACTGCTGGTAGGGTGCACTTGACTGCAATTATTATCTTTTATTACACGAATGGAATGGAATTTTGCGTGTTTTTGATTGGTCTAAAAACAACTTTTGGTTCACGATAAATCGCAACAGTACTAAAATTACATAAAATGTTTGAACGCTGCACGTTTCCGCTACATAGTAGTCGATATCGACTTGGTTTTTTTTATGTTTTAACCAATCAGAATAGCCGTCTTAAAAAAATCATTTGTCCAATCAAATGGATTGTATTAATTGTATTGTACACAATTCATTGACGTCTGCTACACTTACATCGTGTGTGTCAACAACAAATGGGAGAAACGTCGACTGTGATTTTTTAATTCATTTATACTCTTCTCAATATTTGAAACTGGAATTTCAGGTTTATCAGCAACTGATATTAAAAAGCAGAATTTAAATAAAAAATATTAAGGGTAACTGCAACAATAACAAAATGTAACCCACGTCCGGTCGCGTTCTCGCTTTGCTACCACTTACCGACCGTGGGCACTTGTAGATATTTTCTCGTTTTCATGAATATTCATTAAATTTAATTATCCAATCAAAAATGTATATTAACCTCACCTTGTGGCTCGGTGAATATTACATTTTCTCTGGCTAATAAATCCTGATAGCGACCTACATCTAAGTCATTAATTGTATAATATGACATTGATTGCTAGTTGTCCTACCAAATGTCTGGTTTATCTCCCCAATTTTAACTGGATGTCATGATATAGCTGAAAAATTGCTAAGTGGCTATAAACATTCAAACAAACAAACCAACCATCCTTTTAATTGTATACAATTATACTATAGATCATTTTATTTTATTAATGCCATAAAGGGAGAAGCAAGCAAGAGACTCTTAGCTGTCACTATTGGGGATGGCACTAATGTCACACCTGTTAATTTTTCTGGAACACAGAGTTTGAAGAGTAGACTTTCAATGTAGGCAGTACTCAACTGCTATTTTAGTTGACAAAGATTGAAAGTTTTCCTGCTAAAGGGCAGGTACTTCAGCATCCTCCTCCAATAAAAACTGTACGCCATGAGATAGTTTCTTGTTGAAAAACTTATTTTAAACCCATGGACTTACAATCCAAAGAATGACAAAAGTTTTGAAATATAAAAATTACACTTTGCCTTTGTGAGCCATTTAGAACAGAAAAATAAAAACAGTTTAAATTCAGTGGTTAAAATTAGCACTGTACTGATAGACCACAAATGATATATATTCCAGTGATCTGGTAACTTTCTGAAAGTTTTAGGAAAAAGTGTCTTGTAAATTTTCTTGTAGATTAATAAAAATAGAAACCTCAAAATAAAGCTTTGTCACTGGCTTCTAATTCATTTCATGGATTTTTGTCTTTCAGTGCTCACTTATTCAGTTGCATTGATTACAGTTGTGTAGTGCATTTTTAAGACATTGTGGCAAAAATTTATAATGGTATTGTTTAATTTGATAGCAATTTTATGAAGTTGTTAAAAAATATAAAAAATACTGCTTTATAATAATTTTGTTAAAAAAAATGTACATCACACAATTTAGATTCTTTTTGAATAACTTTGGTGGCCCTTAAAAGGGCCAATTTAACACATTGTTCATTTGTCTCATCTATGTTGCTGCCATCAAACTGTGGCCAATTGTCCAGTCCAACAATCAGTTTCAGTATTTGTATTTCCAACTTTATATATGTGTAGGTTCTGCAAGCAAGTGACTATAATTCCAGGACTGATAATTCTGTGTCTTGCTTCTGAAAAATATACAATTAAGATTTAAAAATAAAATCATAACATTATTAATAAAATGTACAAGCTGAACAAGAGCTATTTCTTAAAAGAACACAATTTTACATTTGAATAATCAATCAATCAGTTTATTGGATAAAAGCACATTAATCAACAATGAAATGTAATCCATAAGTCATGTAAGACATAAGTAGAATTATATTAAATTACAATAAGAACAAAATAATGTGTGAAAATTATCAACTGAAGGTACAGTTCAGTATTACCAGCCTCTTTACTTGTGTAAACAGGGACATGCAGGTACTAATGTAAAAATATTGGTTGTCTGCATGATATAAGCTAAATCTAAATGGCAGGAACTACTTACTAACTGTAGTAGACTGGTTATAAGACTTATAATTCAATTTTTCAATCTATTAAAATTAAATCTTACACTTGCTACCCCCTTTTGTTATTGGTCGCTAACGCAGCGACCAATAACAGAAAGGGAGCAGGTGAAAGATTACATTTTAAGTAGATTATCACTTTTTTATTTTGGCTGTTTAAATTCAGTTAAATGGTAAGATCGGAATAGAGACGCGCAATGCGTTATTTTCCCATTACCCAGATACAAGCAGCGAGAGCGGCAGAAAATTCTTCTGCCTGCAGCAGAGGCTGAACAACGTCACATGTCTGTTTAAAATTCAGTTAGAAACATGTACAATTTGTGCAATCATAAAGTAAGAAATTGACACTTACCAATCAACAAGATTGGGTTTGTTTTTATGAACCAGGATCAGCAGACGAATTTACACAGCAGACAATCAAAGTCATGGCAGCAAATATCAGTTCACGTCAAGTATCGCCGGTCAGAAGAAGACGAAAAATAATTCACGTCAACTATCGTTGCACGTTTTTTGCATAACATCAAAAATTAAAATACTTTGGTTAAAAAATAAATGTTTGATAAATATAACATTTAAAAAAAACACATTTCGTCTGTATTTTCTTCTCGTGTCGAGTTTTGCATTTATTTTACGTAGTTGCGATATCTTACGAGAAGTCGAGTCAAAATAGAGGAAAGAAAATATCCTCAAAACAGAAAAAAAATACATTATTAAAGGAAAAACAATAGAAGTTGTGTTCAGTTATTTTCGTTAACGAAATTTAAATTATTGATACCTAAAATCAGTTTTGTTGCACACTTTTCTCCTACAACGTAGATTTTATTGCGATGTTGCGTAGACATTGAAGATTAACTTGAAAACTTCCGGTTGCAAGAATTTTTTACAACTCTATAGTCTCATAGTCATACTAGGATACTTCTACCATTAAGCGAGCTATCGCTCGCTAATATATATATATGATTGGTAGTTTATACTTCCGGCGATGGGTTTACAACTAATCAAAATGGTTTTATCCAATAAACGTCGCCCATCTGCTAATTAAATTAAATGAATATTCATGAAAACGAGAAATATCTACAAATGTGCCCACGGTTCGGGAAGTACCCACTCGACCGGACATGTGTTTCCGACGATGGTGCATGCACGTCTTTTAATAAATCCTTAAAAGTTAATCCATTTATTCAATTTAAAACAGATCAAATTTTCTGGTATTATGTGTGTACAAGAATAACGAAGGTATGACGACGAACTAGCAGTATTCTTCAACGTCCGCGCTTATGTTTTCTGGACCTGAACGCGCACTTTACAATAACAATACGTAAACAGTTAAAATATTAATACAGCGATTTATTCATCTCATTTATACAACAAATAAGTATTTTTATTATACCACGGTTCAACATTACATAAAGTACTTCAATGTATTTGAAATATATTTGAAAAAAAAATACATCTTTGTTTTTTTGTTTTTGGTTGATTGAATGGTGTTTAACGCCACTTTCAGCATTTTTCGCCTATATCATGGCGTCAAGTTTATATTTGGGTGAAAGCCGGAATACCAGGAGAAAATCCCGACCTTCGGTAGGGAATAACATATAGGTAAGGTAAAAAAAATATGCTTTAAGAATGCCCAAATGTCTTGTTATAATCTACATTGCTTATTATTTGATCATGTTGCAATTCTAGGTACATGATCTTCATAAATATTCTCTCGATTACGCTTCATTTTATTACTTGTTATTACTATTTTTATTTTTATTAGCTTAACCATTTAACTAGAGTGGCTTTCGTTCGATAAATGAAAATATTGAAACATTTACTGTAAGGAACTTTGAGATCGATTCACTGTTTCATTGTTTTTCAACAAATAAAATGAAATAAAAACTGTTATCATCTATCACCGGAGATTTGTAAAACTACTACAGAAATTTAAATTACAACATAGCACTAAAGACATGATGGAAGAAGATAATTAAAAAAACGTGTTTAATTCCCCGTCCGACGTGGGTCTTTGTGTCTCTCTCTTTCGTTCTTTTTTTCTTTTTTAGGGGGAGGGGTGCGCTCGCCAGGTGCGAACCCGCCTGATTATTCTTATTCAATTTTATGCAAATTGAGCAAATTGACCAATATGAGATCATCAATGTTATATGCCGTTCAAGGGAGGTTATAATAAAGTCAATGTTCTGCTAATCGAACTTGATTTTACGTTTAAAAAGAATAAACATCTCACTGCGTGTTTAGTGAATTAACATTGTTATTTCAGACACCTCTCCAAGAGTAATTCTCAAATACATACGGGTCCTGAAAACTAAATATAACTTATAAATATCGGACTCATAATTAATTCACATAGTGTATGAAATTGAAACTTCTTGCATTGAATTTTAACCCAAAACATCATTGTTTTAAGAGAAACACGTTTAAAATGAATAACTGTTACCACTCTGCATACGAACGTTGAATACTCGATTTCAAAGGGTTTTGTACTACGTTCTAAACATGACTGACAAATACCGCTTGCCTAATAAAATCCAACAGAAAATAAAAACACCAATTACAAACGTATCTTTAATACAAACAGTAATCTAAGAACATGCAAGCTAAACCTTTCGAGAAGGATAGACATTTGATTAAATCCTCTGTTTTTTTTATACAAACATAAGTAAAACTAAACTTACTTCCTCTGTCAAATATGTGGTCGTCTGATAACTAATAAGTAAATCTGAAAACAGTAATGTTAGAAATACTAGCATGATTTTTCATAACAAAGAATTCTGATTTTATTGCACAAAGAATGACATTTTAACAAAAAATACATTACGCATAATCACTGCTACAAAGTGACCATCCCAAACATTGATAACACACAATTAGTGTGAATTGTATAACCGAAGATTCTACTAACAAGCTTTGCCGATGAAAGTTAAAATTTCACTTCGTCACAAAGTAATTAATTGCTATTTAAAAACAAAAAAAAAATCAACTAAAAACTATTGTTACATGTAGAACACGATAAATAATTACAATAGTTATATAATAAATTTATTATCCGCTTCTCGTCCGCTCTTTCTTTTCTATCTCTTTCTTGCCTCCTTTTTTCGCTCACTGTTTCTTTTGTCCGTTTTTAAGGGGGTAGGGAGCGTCCCCTCCGCCCCTTGTGGATCCGCCACTGATTTTTATTGACATGAACATTGTTTACAAACTATTTGAAAAGTATGGATTTAGTACATCTATTAATAAAACAGAAATATAAAGTATATTATATATCAAATACAAAATTGTAACATATATAAGATCGAAGATGACAAGAAATGTGTCACTTTTCGAACATTATTTGCGTTTTATTTCGTTACTACATACAACTGGAACATAAACACAATTGATTAGACCTCTTTTTTCTTCTTTGTTTATAATAACATAAAGTCAATTAAAAAAAATTCGACAGCCAATTGATTAGACCTCTTTTTTCTTCTTTGTTTATAATAACATCAAGTCAATTAAAACAAGTACTATCTTTAAAAAAGATAACCGACGCAGTAAAGATATAAATTGAGTTATGCATTGAACTATGAATCGCCTTTATTGTCATACAAATTCCCCGTTTCAATAGACCAGAAATGTTTGATGGAAATTTTTTGGGGGAAGTACTGACGGACAATTATTACTACGTGAATGAAATCATGAACCTATAAATTAACACTAGTCCCAGATGAAACGAGTTTGAAATTATTCATTTATACATGTGTGCCCCCTTTTATTTACGTGTTTTCGATATTAACAGATTTACCAAGCATACAGTTAACCTAAAATTGATAATGTACATACAACTACATGTACTTTGCTGTACATGTACGTGTATTCCAGAAAGTTTATTGCTATTATGTATTGAAACCCAATGCCTAAGATATAGAAATGAAGTTTTTCTGCGAGCACCAAAGCAGTTATACAATAATGTAAACAAATTGAATATTAGAAATTTTTTAATAAAATGTTTATAGTTTAAAATTTACTAAATAAGCAAAGTATACTTTACAATTAGAGCCACAACTCTCTATCTATGTATGTACTACGACGGACGCCCAAGAACAATAATACATTTAATTTAATATCAACATGAATATAAAATGATTGTTAATTTGTATTTAGAAATTAATAAAAATTTCGTCTCTTCGTCTTTTTTATCCTCTATAAAAGGCCGCTAAAATCCAGCGTGTTAATATGCATTTAATTTGCGCTGTACTTCAAATAAAAAAATATTTAACAATTTTGTACAAGTTGTTTGATATAAAATTTTACAAACTGCAGCCCATCTCTATCGTTCTTTATACTTAAATTGCACTATGAAATAATTTTATAAACAAACAGACGGTAAAATCTAATAATAATAGTACACAATTTGAAAGGTGAATTAGCACCCTGTTCCGAGCCCCTGTCCAATTTACCACCCTGATCCGAACCCCCGTCCAATTGGTTTTTAACCAATCAAGAAACAGAATTACGAGAGGTGAAGTGTCATGAGGTCAAAGGGTAAAAAGTGAATATAATACCGACTGTCCGACCAAGGGCATTAAGTTGTCGGTGTAGGACGTAAATACTCCCCAAGTCAAAATTCGGCAATTACCCTGTATGGGGGACCCCTTAATCCTCACTAATGAACGCCTACAATGTTCTTTGATCTTTCAAAATGTTGGCATGGTTTATTCTGGCTATTCCAACATTTTAAATTTTAAAGGTAAAATGTTAAAAATCCAAGTTGGAGTAGCCAGAATACTTGTATAAACAAGGGATTATGTTTGTGTATACTGTAAACACATCTTATTTTATTTTATTTGCCAAATTACAGGTAAAATGTGTTGGAATTAAAGAAAAGATACATTTAAAGAAGAAAAATATATTTATTTGCATTAGCACTAAACAAAATAAAACAAATAGCAAAAACGTGTTTACAGAATTGTCAAGTCATAACCTCATAATCAAGAAACATAGTAGTTGGTTCAAATAAAATGTTGTATCTCTGGCAAATTTCCTGTATTACAGTGAGTAGTTTGGTATAAAAATGTTGATCCTAGGAGACTGTAAACCAGTGGAAACATGATTCTGTCAACCATAGCATGGAATCTGTACAGCTGGAAAAATAATGTGGGACATGCATAGAATGTACCATCACAGTAGATAGTGTCTGCTGTGTAAGATGTGTCAGGTTCTCTTGGGTACTGAAGCCCAGGCCAGCATGCGTCCATTGGTGTTTGGAATATTATTATGGGTGTTTATAGTTGCTGCGACAGTTACGGGTGGAACACTGCCAGTAACATCTCTCTCCTCGTCTTGTCTTACTTGAAACTTAAAACCATTATGTATCAAGTGCTGGTTGCCTAGTCTAACATATAATAATTTATTAAATTAAATTAAGTAATACTTACAACATGTTAATGTTAAATAATTAAAAACACACTTTATTTTTCTACATATTTTAATTCTAAAATTCTATTTTATTTGAAAAGATAAAATTACATTTAAAAAATTTACCTGGAAAAATAATTAAGGACTAATTACTAAAACAACACATTACACAATAACAACATCTATTGTTCTGAGCATGTTGGAATAGCCAGAATAGGTAATTTTAAAATGTTGGAATAGCCAGAAGACACCGTTGGCATTCCGAACGACAGCCAAAAAACTCCACCTTCGTTTCTGGAATGCCATTTAGTGGTCTGAAAGTACCGTACCACTTCCAAAATATATCCAAAATTTAGCAAAAATGAACACACCTAGGGATCTTCAGGGATTTTTCCACCAAATTACTCCTAATCCATCATATTTCATCAAATGTTATATTTAATTTTTTTTCAAAGATCCTTCTTTCCAATAAGCCCCAAAAGTAGCACCAAAACAATAAAAAGGCAAAAAAAAAAAATACCAAGAAATACCCTATTCTATGGGGAACTAGACAGCGAGATGCGAAGGACATCGATTGTGTTGGCGTACCAACTCTACATGTAGCACTCTCGATAATTTTTGATTGGATGTTATTTTTACTGCCTAAAAAATTACATCCGTACATATCAAGAGTTGAGTGTATAAAAAATTGTACCAAAGTTTACATTTGAGTTTTTTTTTTTTTTATAAAATTATACTTTATCAAATTAAATTAAAAAGTTATTATTATTGTTATGCACAAATGAGAGAATCTTACTGTGAAGTTATTTTATAAGCATAGACATGTTTTCCTGGTTTTCCTGGTCTAAAAATAGGGCCCTAAAATTAGAGTGATTTTTTTGTTTTTCTATTGGTAGCGAAATGATAACCCAATTATATATGCGTCTGGGTGATCTAGACTATACATGTAGTTATGATGTTTTTATTACTTCCCTTGTCTTGTTGACCGGGAAGTAAATTTAACAACTAAATTTCATCAATGGAAAAGAAATGTGATGAATGTGGAAGAAATTTGAAACAAATTTTCACATGTTTAACTTGTTATAAAACTGTATGTAAAGTTTGTGAAACCGTACATCGTCGTCAATATAAAAATCACATTTTTACCTTGGAAGATTTGGATTATTCCAAATGTTCAGCACACAGTTCATACTACTCATGGCAATATTGTTTCACATGCGAGACGACTGTTTGCGAATCGTGTGTTCTAAATGAACACCGTAGTCACGAGATAAAATATTTGAACAGGGTATGTGATGAAGTTGCAGAAGAGGCGAAGAAAAAAGTTGGGTCACAGTTAGCCGAAATACAAGCAGACAAGGAGAATATTATACGGCATCTCGATGTATACAATGGCAAGTGGAGCGAGTACACAAAGCGAGTTGAATCGATAGCTTCCTTTTTAAAAGAAGAACAGGAACATATAAATGATCTCATTAGTAAAACAAAAAACATGACAACAAAAGGAAACGGCCACCAGGAACTTGATAAATTTCTCGACAATGTAGAAAAATTAAGTGTTACGAAAATAATAAAATGTGAAATAGAAAATCATTTGAAAAACATCTTGTCTGAAAAGGATCCAAATTACTTTGTTCGAAAATATAAGCGTTTTCATGAAAACTTTGTCAAAATACGAATACCGGACGCAACTTTAATAGAAATTCCGGAGTTAATTGTTAATCATGTCAAGCCAACAAGAGAAGAAGTGGATAATGTTTTATTTCGGATACGATTCGGGTAAATTTGATTATATATTAATATAAATTTTACAAAGGAATGGTGCAATTAATTATCATATTTTTAGAAAAGATATGTTTTTTTGCATCTATGATACTAACAGAGGTTGTGCAACGCTTTGTGCAATGGTGGTAATAGTAATGAATATCGTTATCTTTTTTATACCTAAAATATAGATATATATATTACGGAAAATATATATTCCTCAGTATTATACTCAAAACCCGAATAAGAATAAAATGGTTGGCCTCTTAACACACTGTAATACGGAGGTCTATAACAGATTGTCAATGTTCATTAAGAAACTTTCTCTCGTCTTTTAGCATATATCATGTTGTATAATCTGGTTTGTATATATGATGCCACATCCGCGAGTTCCGCCATATATTTTTTTTTATTTGTTGTTTGACCTCATGTTACACTTATTGTGTGCTATCAATAAATCACTCAAGAACTATATCGCAACGGGGCGTGGGGTGGGGGGGGGTAATACGGATGACGTATCACACCCCACTAGGGCAGGTTATGATATCAACTCACTTCCTGTATCAACCCTCACCCTATATCTGCCGTCGGGCCTAAAGGCCCTCGGCTAGATGTGGAGGTCTCAGGTTGATACGGGATTCGATATGGATATTGCCATACAATAACCTCCTAATATCTCAGATGTAGCCTATATAATGTTTTCTTGTCATATAAGAGTGAATTTAGTTTTCTTCTTATTAGTTTGACTGAAAATAAAGACATCTGCTTCACAAATGTATATGCAGTTCCGTTTTAGGATATTCGGCATTTTATACGCTTTTAATTTAAAGGTACAGTTATTACGCATATCTGCTAACCATTGGCTTGGTGGATATTGTTTCTACTTAAATTGGCAAGCTTTTCAACGGTAGTGCACATTAGTGCCTTAAAACGCCATGTCTCGACCTTTTAGACATCTCACACGGTAAGCCACTGAGTAAGCCAATTTGTTGTTTGCAATTTTTTGCTTCTCCTCCTAGCACATACAAGATAGATCAGTTAGGAACATGTACGGGTGATGTGAAATACGTTTGTTGGTCAAATATATAGGAGCAAAACACAGTGCCCTTTTCTCAGCATAATATAAAATAACATATACTCACTCACTCGAATTATCAGTATCGTAATTGTTCCTTTGTTTCATATTTTGCCTGCAAAGAGTTGAGGAATGCAAGACGGATAAGATCCACGGTGTTTCTGCAAAGAAGTTCCAAACAAACGAAAAAGACACCACATATCTTGGACAAAATGTTCAAAAAAGGGATGAAGAAATCAGGTAAATTAAACCAGAAGTTTTTATACAACAGTCCTGCTTGCAAGGTTTCATCCCATTGACTTCCAACTATTGCTTCTATGCATTTATTCCAAAAGTCACTGCATGCTGCTAATAATATTGCAGACACATTATGGAACACTAAAGTATCTTTGTGTTTCAGTTTCAGTTCCAGTATTACTATTGTTTTCAATATACAATTAGGGCCCTCTGTTAAAGAAACATTAAGATTTGTAAACCCGAGTGGGTGGGTTGTTTTACTGGAGGGAAACAACTCCACGAGGCTTTACAAATTAGAATGTTTCCCTCACTTATATTTTTTGTCACCAGTTATGTGTTGTTTAACGCCAGTTATGTATTGTTTAATGGGTTACAATTGAATGAAATTGTTGACTTTTTTATTTGTGTTTTAATTTAAAGGTAATACACATGTATTTAATGGAAAAGGGGGTGACATTATTCAGACCTTGGCGAATTTAGTTTGTAAATTTAGAACCTGCAGGTCAATCTTTTTGATTGGCTATATTATATGTGCATGTAGCTGAAGACAAATTCGCTTTCTTATACGAATTGCTTTGAGGTTATCTCACTTAGATATGTTCCTTGTATTCTACCAACAAGCACTTGTTTCTTCCTAAAAATGTGATTGACTGATATTTTGTTAGTTATGAAATTTTCTAGCCAGGAATGTCTTAATTAAATATGTTAGAGTTTTGACACCTTCAACACTTTACTTTTGTTTGTCAGGATGTGTGATATGGTGCGCTGGGCTTTATAATATGTTTATTAGTGAATATTATTATCACAGTTAAAAATAAATTAAACAAAAATTTATTTTGTTCAATATATATTGAATTACAATTCGATTTATACAAAAGCTTATAAGATACTGAGTCTTGTGTTAACAGTTAATAGCGAACATCGCCGACAGGGCCCAACAAGTAATAGAGATTGCAATAAATTGCAGAACTTTTTTCGAAAATAATACCTGTAAATTTTCTCTACCAAACTATGTAGCAAATTAAAGTAAAAATACAATACAAATACATGTAAAACCGCATATTTTCATGTAGAAAAACAATTAAGCAATAATTGAAACCCATCTTACAAAAGTGCATTTTGTTAGTTGTATATAAGTCATCAGAAGGCAAAAAAAATGTTAAACCTTGCACAAGACGACATCTCACAATCCATCAGAAAATGATGAACAGACAACTGTAAACAAGTACTATCTTTAAATAAGATAACCGACGCAGTAAAGATATAAATTGAGTTATGCATTGAAATACGAATCGCCATTATTGTCATACAAATTCCCCGTTTCAATAGACCCAGTCCATGTGAAACGAGTTTGAAATGATTAATTTATACATATGTGCCCCCCATATGTATTTTTATATTTCAACATATTATTTTATTTACGTGTTTTCGATATTAACAGATTTACCAAGCATGTATTCCAGAACGTTTATTGCTATTATGTATTGAAACCCACTGCCTAAGATATAGAAATGAAGTTTTTCTGCGAGCACCAAAGCATTTATACAATAAAGTAAACAAACTGAATATTAGAAATTTTGTAATTAAATGTTTATAGTTTAAAATTTACCGAATAAGCAAAGTATACTTTACAATTAGAGCCACAACTCTCTATCTATGTGTGTACTACGACGGACGCCCAAGAACAATAATAATGCATTTGATTTAATATCAACATGTATATAAAATGATTGTTAATTTGTATTTATTAAAGAAATTAATTAAAATTTCTTCTCTTCGTCTTTTTTACACTTCATAAAAGCCCGCCAAAATCCAGCGTGTTAATAAGCGTTTTAATTGGCGCTGTACTTCAAATAAAAAATATTTAACATTTTTGTATAAGTTGTTTGATATAAAATTTTACAAATTGCAGCTCATCTCTATCGTTCTTAATACTTAAATTCCACTATGAAATAATTTTATAAACAAACAGACGGTAAAATCTAATAATAATTGTACACAATTTGAAAGGAGTATTGCCAATTTACAAACCTGTTCCGAACCCCTGTCCAATTAACCGCCGTGTTCCGAAGCCCCCGTCCAATTGGTTTTTGGCTTATCAAGAAACAGAATTACGATCACGTGACTTGCTTTTTTGAGAGGTGAAGTGTCATGAGGTCAAAGGGTAAAAAGTGAATATAATACCGACTGTGTCGGAAAAAAACTTTCTAAAACACTTGTAATGCAATGCTCTTTATGTGCATTTACTGCATCAATAACGACATCTTTATCATTATGCAGAATGTGAATAATATTAACATGGCACAAACGTGAAGATGTCATGAGATTTCTTGGTGGAGTATTAACAAATAAGGAGTAATTTAGACAAAGATAAATATACAGAACTGTCTAATCTTATGTGTTTAACAAATAGTTTTCTTATGTTAGTTGTGCTATGAAAGCCTTGGAGTCGATTGGTACAAGTGCAAGACAATTTACGACTAATGGCACGACAGAGTTTATTTCACAAGAAAATTTGCAGAAATTTCCCGAAATAAAGAAACACGTGGACTCTTTTCAAGCGCTTATGGCTGATATTGGCGGATACAAGAAACAAATGCAGCAAAGGTACTCTTACACATATTGTTTTACTTTGTATTAGTTTTTGAAATTCATCAGAATAATCTTCATACTCGCTGATTGCTATTTTGTACTATTAGAAAATGCCCCCCCCCCACCCCCGCACATAAAAAGTTGTTTCGCTTGTCTACAAACAAGGATCACTGTATGTCGTCTGATGTCTACGTCCTCTGTATCGTTGTCATCGTTCGTTTTCTGTTATTTACATCCCGTCTAAACCGTTCAAAGGAATCGAAAAAACGTAAAAGGCCGTAAATTGTATGTAGGCGCGGGAGCTTAAAATAGAACATTAAGCAATCAAGCTACTAAACTCAATGAAAAACAGAAATTTTTCTCAATATGCATGTGCCAGAAAGTGAATAATGTTTATTTTGATTAAAATGTCTCCAGCGGCAAATCTGCCCACCATGCATCTTCTTTTGTGCAACTGAATTTAAGACCCTACTTTTTGATTATTAAAAGCAGTGATGAGCACAAGCGATTTTATTTGTCTATATATTCGATTTTTCTGGAAAAAAATACACGGTCGAAAGGTGGAGCGAGGAACATTTGTACTGTTAACATTGCTTTAAAATGCTACTATGTCATGATATACAGTGCTCGTGTGACTGACATCTTCTATGAACGTCAGTTATTTTATCAGCTCAACAAGCTCTTTTAAAAATCTGGCATCAATAAGAAGGCTGACAGCGTGAACTTTGCTTGATTACTCTCTCGTGACACTGGCCAGCTTTCCCAGATGAACACGAAATTAAGCATATTCAACATTTGTAAGTACCGTCTTGCAAATGTACAATGTTGAATTTTGCCATTCGGGTATAAACGATCCCAAGTTGATGAAATATAGATGGGTAGGGTCATTCTTAAAACTTTTGATACATTTCAAGTAAGAACAGATTGTAATGCGACATAACTGCCTTGATAGTTGGGAACACGGTAGGCTTTTTTGTCTTTCAGTTAAGCCTTTTGAATTAAAAGAAGACTATTATCTCTTTATATTTATTAGTTTGAATGAATTACCAAGTAGATTGTCGAGTCAAGTTATGGATGAAGCGAAAGCGCATGATGATGAGAAATACAGGTATTATAGCCGTGTTATCAATTAACAACAAACCGAGTATTGATGAAATTAATGGTACATTATAATGATATGATTGATTGATTAATTGATGTTTAACGCCCAGAAGCCAATATTTCATATATATTCAGGACGTGAAAAATTTTATAACCTAATAACGTTCAAAAATTACAAACAACCTTGTTGAAATAAATAGTAAAACTGTATTCACATACAATAGTAAGAGGATATTATACATAAAAAATAACGGGATTAAAATGATAAAATATGAAATAGCATGATCTGAATTATATAACCGAGTGTTTTCGTACAGTCAGATCTCAAAAGTCTTAATGTTGTCAGTTAATAAGAAACTAGCCTGTAATTTAATGAAGTATCCAGATAAGAAATAAGAGTCACTTTAAATAAAAGGTAACGACCTATTTTACGTGTTGTAAACAAAATGTACTGTCACTAACATTCTATTTCAACGAATACGTACATTTACTAATATTTCTGTTAATATAATTAAGGCACCAGAAAGAACAGTCAAATGGAGAAATTCAACATTGGAAGGAGAAGGCTACTGAACTTCAGAAAAGGTAATAAATCCACTACGAAAATGATAACCAATTCTAAAACATTTTTTCCTGGTTACAAATGTAAAACAGTTTGAGAATATTTGGTATATGGGCGGTTTAAAAAAAATGACCCCAACAGGTTATGGTCCCCTAATTTTGTTATATTAATAGATATATTATTTCTAAATAGTTCAAAATGTATGTCTAATTGTGGGGAACATGTCTGCAAAAAATCTTAAAGATATCCCAGAAAACAAAAAAGTTATGCCAAAAAAACATGCCAAAATTGTCATTTTTTTAAACAGCTTATATATTAATTTTGTTCTTTCTCAAATATCCTATTGAAAATGCTTAGATATATAAAATTTGTTCCCAGCAATATCACAAAATTACCTCAGTACTTTGTAAAGAATGTATTTCCTTCTTTTATTTGTTTTAACCTGGAGTGTCAGGAGTGCAACAAAATCAGGCTAAACATAGTACTTTTACAACAACCTATCATTTTCAAATGGTTTAACTTTATCATGAAATTTTTTTTCTCCAAGGATGACTTATAATTACAATTAACAATTTTGTTGCAATATGCAAAAATCCATTCTACTTTTGACTTAATAAAAATTTTAAGAGGTAGATAACAAAAGAATTTTCAAAAATTCTTGAAAAATATTATTTTTTTGAAAAAGTACCATTGCATATTGTTCAAAATCTTGCACAGGAAGTCATTAGTATTTGTTACATTGTTTAAGAAAACAGCAACAAGTTATATGAAGCATAACATTGTTAAACTGAAGTAAAATGTATAACTGTTAAAGGTGTTTTATATTTCAAAATTTGTTCAATAAAATATTATAAAAACTTTATTTCTTACCTTTCCGTTAATTTCTTTTTTGATCTATTAAATTCAACCAATACACATTTGGAAATTATGAACAAAAACTTGATATGCTCATGTTTAAATTTGACATTTTTTCACATCTCGGGGTCATATTTTTTAAACAGCCCATATATATATGTTAAATATTTGTTTTCAGTAGTTTTTAGATTAAAAAATTTTATTTTAACATCACTGGTTAATTTTACAATTTACACGTACAACGAAATCTAATGTTTCTTCGAAAAAAGAAGACATGTTTAAGTTTGACAACCCAGAATTAAAATTATAAGATAATGTTCATATTTCATTGTTAACAATATGCATCATTTTACAGGTAATGAATTATAGGTAAGGTAAAAAAATTCTTACCCTTCAATGGATCTCTTACTCCCCATTTTTTAATTAGGTGTTTATTTTTCAAGTAGACGATTTGGGAATAAACCAATAAAGCTACTTTATTTCACAATTAAGGGAAATTAAATGTGAAAATCTGTAATGGTTTATTCCCAAAATAACTCACAAAATTAAATACCTTGTAATTAAGAATGGGGAATAAGAGGTCCATTGAAGGGTAAGAATTTTTCCGACGCAGTCGGTATTATATTCACTTTTTACCCTTTGACCTCATGACACTTCACCTCTCGATAAGCAAGTAACGTGATCCTAATTCTGTTTCTTGATTAGTCAAAAACCAATTTGGACGTGGGTTCGAAACAGGGTAATGAATTGGACAGGGGTTCGGAACAGGACGGTAAATTGGCAATTCTCCTTTCAAATTGTGTACTATTATTATTAGATTTTGCCGTCTGTTTGTTTATAAAATTATTTCATAGTGCAATTTAAGTATTAAGAACGATAGCGATGAGCTGCAATTTGTAAACTTTTATATTAAACGACTTGTACAAAAATGTTAAATATTTTTTATTTGAAGTACAGCGCAAATTAAAACGCATATTAACACCCTGGATTTTTCCGGGATTTTATAGAGTGTAAAAGAAACGAAGAGAAGAAATTTTAATTAATTTCTTTAAAAAATACAAATTAACAATCATTTTATATTCATGTTGAAAGTAAATCAAATATGTTATTATTTTTCTTGGGCGTCCGTCGTAGTACACACATAGATAGAGAGTTGCGGCTCTAATTGTAAAGTATACTTTGCTTAATCAGTTAATTTTCAACTATAAACACTTTATTAAACAATTCAATTTGTTGACATAATTGTTTAAATGCTTTTCGTGCTCGCAGAAAAACTTCATTTCTATATCTTAGGCAGTGGGTTTCAATACATAATAGCAATAAACGTTCTGGAATAAATGTACATGTACAACAAAGTAGTTGTATGTAAATTATCAATTTTGAGTTAACTGTATGCTTGGTAAATCTGTTAATATTGAAAACACGTAAATAAAAAGGGGGGCAAACACATGTATAAATTAATAATTTCCAACTCGTTTCAGCTGGGACTAATGTTAATTTATAGGTTCATGATTTCTTTCACGTAGTAATAATTGTCCGTCAGTACTTTCCATCAAACATTTCTGGTCTATTGAAACGGGGAATTTGTATGACAATAATGACGATTCGTAGTTTAATGCATAACTCAATTTATATCTTTACTGCGTCGGTTATCTTTTTTAAAGATAGTACTTGTTTTACCTTACCTATAATTTATTACCTATAAAATAATGCATATTCTTAACTATGAAATATGAACAAAATTCCAGTTGAGAGAAGAAATATATAAAATCTCATTAAAGTAGATAGACTTCATTTTTTGTCGCTTCAAAATTAAAAAATTTGGTCAAGAGAAAATGTAATGAAATATTCTAGACCGATCACTGCTGTTGACAACTAAGGTTTGTTGTACCTAGGTTGATGTTATATGTAGAGAAGTTCTGTGGTCGTCACCGTGATTTAATTTAATTGATCGTTACGGAAAATCAATCTGTCAAATACGATATGACATTTTTGCTGTGTCCTAGGTAGTGTTTCCTATTCCTTGATTTGACTCTTTCCTTGACATGACGATGTGCGAAAATGGGTGACCTCTTGAAACGGGTTGTGATTATATAATAAGGAGAGCTTGGCAGAAAAACATACTTGGTGACGTGTATCTAGTGTGTCGATCTAATTGCATAATACAGATCTCAAAAAGAGCACGCGCATTATAGCCACCACAAAGTGAGCACTTCTTATTCTTAGCTCTTCTAAGTTATCGAGTGGCAGTCAAAACTTCAACCAGATTTGATCCGCCTATTCTACGAAGTGATTTACTTCCCATTTACCTTCTGAATGTAATGTTTTCAGAACGTTAGGCAGTCAATCAATCAATCACTTAATTTAACAGTTGACTCTATTAAATATAGTTGTTATTTCAGTGTTGAGAATCTGAATAAAGAATATAATGACATGAAAAAGACATTAAAAAGATCCAAAAATGAAGCAGATGATTTGAAAACAAGGTATTCAATATTTACTTTGCTCAAATAAAGTTGTTATTTTTAATTTAAAAAAAAAACGAAAATAATAAATGATACAATAAATAAAGTATATTTAAACGGATTGCTAACACATCTGTCTTAAACAATACTAAATGTATTGGAGCTTTTGATACTTTCGGATATAAGAAAGAAACAATCGATATATCTCATTACAGGCTGAGTCAAGTAGCGGGTGCAAAACTTGTAGCTGGAAACTCTAGTATTACAGATCTTAGTGACAAATACAGACCAACACGAATAGCAGAAATGTATTCTGAGCTATACGATTCAGAATGGACCGAAGCAGTGGACAGCATAATGAAAATTAACAGCATATGGAAGGAAGACTATGTTGTTAGACACCTGTTTGTTGTTTTGCAGGTACACATGTGATTGTTTACTATCAATTTCAAAAGAACGAAATTAGTCTACTTTGGTGTTAATGCGTTGTTGACAATTATAAATAATTTTGCGTCATGGGTACATGTGTATGATACTAATCCATTTTCATCATCAAACTAACCCACATACTACAGTAATGGAAGCGGGAGATTTGGTATGCCGTAAAACCTGGTTTAACCCACCATTTCTTTTGAAACGCCTATAACAAGTCAGGACAATTGCTGTAGTTACTTTATTTTCGGTTGTTGGTTCTTGAGTTTGCCGGTTTCTCAGACTTTGATTTGTGGACTCTCTCTTTTGACAGATTCCTACGTGTGCCGTATTTTGTTATTACCATTACTTCTGCAGGCAAGCGAAGATGCCTTATTCTAATAAAAAAGCCTTTCTCTGCTTAAAAGAGTTTTTTTTATTTTTAATATTTCTTCAGTCATGACTGTCGTAGTGCTATTGATCTTTAAAAAAAACTCTACATGTTTCTTAAAACTTGTTGTCATTTCATCCGTGGTAATTATCATGACAGAGCTGAATAGGTGCATGACGAGATAACAGTGTAGAATAAAAATATGAAAGTATATACACCATTATTGTTATAAGCTTGTATTTCATTTAGGCGTGTTTTGATACGTGTCAGCATATTGCCACTGAGCAGATTACAACATTGTGTCAAAAACTGTTTATGGATGTGTCGCCTCAAGATGTAAGTATCTCGTCTTGTAATGATCACATGTGTGTCAACACCCCTCTTGCGCAGACTTTGGGGCAAATTGTACTCAACTGTAACCTTTAATAACAAGAATTGACAGTAGACATCTAATGTTAGTGGTTCTTATTTGGTACTCTGGCTTCCTCCCCATTAAAATAGGGCATTAAATGATACGCTGCCATGTTGCATTGTTTTTAATATTCATGAACACATTTTATTGAATTTCAAATCAGTCTATGGGGATATCTGAGGATGATAACAGTACATCTAAAAAGACAATTTTAATCTTATCCTGGACCTATAAAAATTATTTCAAATTGGCAAAACTCAAAAACTACAAATGGGATTGTGATGAAAATTTAATCCTATGTTCAGTTTATAGTACTTAAAAGCTGTGCAAAGTTGTAAAATAAAATTTGTTGACACTTTTTCAAGTATATTATCTGGAAACTACAAAATGTATACAAGAAAAAACTTACATTTTTTGTAGAGGTTAAGAAGTATACAAATTTTAGGGTAATAATAATAATATATCAGAGCCATGCACACAATAGAGACCAAAAATGAGTCACTGAGGTCTTTTATGGAAACAACACAATGAAATGATATTTGATTACAAAATAACACTGTATACATTTATTAATAAACTAGAAAGACGGATGTTTTTTAAACCAGTGGTATTGATTCTGGTGGTTACTTTAATATAAGGAACACGACTGTAGGTTAATAAGACAGGGATGGGTTGCTTTTCATAAATTTGGGGTCATTGTCTCTCAGAAATTAACCAAAATGTTTATCATCTATACTACTAAAATTATAGACCCCCCTTTTTAAGCGCGCATCACAAAACACAGAAAAATAATTTAATAATCGACTTTATCGATATCAACATTAAATATTTTTAATGTGCAACATCAACTGCATGTAACTTTATACATATTGAAGTACGAACTACAGCTATAGACCTTCGTCACGAGAGGCAAGCGAACAGTTCGTTCTTGTTGAAATTCAGCCGGCTCACTTCAAGATAACGATTGGAATCGAAGGGATTTTCACCAGACATGTCTGGTAGGTCTACGAATTTTGTTTTCACTGTGATAAGGACTATACTGTGACATTAAAAAAGAACTAAAGTTACGCTTTCACTTATTACAAATTTACCTCGTAATAAATGCATTCTAATTTAATAGTTGCCAGTTGGGTAGGCGTACGTTTGTTTTGTACCCCTCGCGGGTTTTCCATGCCCCGGAAATAAATTTTTTAATGTAAAGGAGGACCTTATCCGGTACAAATTTGCGGACGTAATTAATCGTTAATTGCTAATTATTTAAAGCAACAATCGATATAAAAATTAAATATTTTGCATATGCAACATTAACTGCATGTAACCTTATATGGGTTAATACTGCGCTATTTCTCTGTGTTTTGTGATGCGCGCTTAAAAAAAGGTTTCTATAATTTAGTAGTGTAGATAGACAATAGTATATGATAGATTAACATATTAGACCGGTTCTCAACCCTCGACCAATAGCAGCCTTCAACTTAACATTGGACTGATGTGGCAATGTAAGAATGGTAAACAAGCTAATATGGAAAGGCCAGAAATTATTTTTTATTTATGTTTTAATAACTTATTTAGTGCGTATTGTGCGGTTTGACAGACATTATATAATTCAAATGACAGTTTTTTATTTTATAATTTTGTTCCTATCAGCTCGCATCCTATATGGACTTTCACGTCTCCGAGTTAAAACAACTTAAAGATGCAAGAAAAGGGATAGCACATAGCATGACCGTAGTTTTGAAGAAGGTGAGGTTTATAACAGAAAGTTTGGAGCTTTAAGGATACTGTAGTTGGATACAATTAGTAAACATTAGTGAT
This sequence comes from Limnoperna fortunei, assembly GCA_944474755.1. Taxonomy (NCBI): domain Eukaryota; kingdom Metazoa; phylum Mollusca; class Bivalvia; order Mytilida; family Modiolidae; genus Limnoperna; species Limnoperna fortunei. The sequence continues at coordinate 56,790,178 of OX104115.1, read as the reverse complement.
ATGCTAAATAACTTTTACATTTACTAATATCCGAAAAAGGTTGCGATATTTTGCATGCTGAGGTAAATATATTTATATATCAGACAGGCGTTAATTTGTCTTGGCATTTTATATTACACACTATTTCGTAATTTTACTTTCTTTCTTTTTACATTGATATATACTTTATCATCAAGATTATCATTTTTGGTGGTGCTGAAAAGCCCAGGGTTCTCATCTATTCCAATAAAAAGGAGTCTATGATGTTGCTGAATAAAATTTTGAAAGAACTGGGGCAAAAGCAAAAGATGGTTAAATATCATGCAATAGTGTTTGCAACATACCCGACTAGTTCTATTCTACCAGTAACCAATTTTTTAACAATACCGCTTATACATGTCAAAACACACTCTGCATAAACACATTTGTTGATATACAGGAATAATGTATTTATTAACTAAATTTATGTTTACTGGAATTGTGCATTTCAGACATTTTTTGATAATCGGCGTTTTAAAACCATTTGCGAAGGGTATAAGGATGTAGAATGGTCACTCGTACAGAAAATCACAAAAACGAAATATGCCGAACAGTGTGTTATGGTTTGTTGGTTCATGGTTGTACAAGATCCGGAAATGTATCTCGACAAAGATCTTAAACCGGGATCGCCGTTTAATAAGGAGTGTTACAAACAATATACACAGAATGGTAAACAAGTGCTTTACAGCGTTTGGCCGGCGTTATATTTACAGAAAGGTGGGCCTTTGTTAAACAAAGGAGTAGTTCAACTTTACTAGGCGAAGGTGAAATCTATTTATTGTGTTGTTGATGTATTTTGTAGTTTGTGACTAAATATTTTGAACTGCTAGTGTCACTTTATTTGCTTGATTTGTATAATAGTTCACTTCATGCTGTATAATAATCTTTGCCGATTCCTATTTAGTTTGTACTGGTGTTACTTGGTTTTAATGAGGATTGTGCATGTTCCTTCGACGTACATGAATTTTTAATTTATTAAACCAAATTTGATGAATTTTCAATATTCTAGCAAAGTATCAAAAAGTTAAAAAAAAAGTTTTCAATAAAACCTCAAAGTGGCTATCTTTGATGTTGAACGAGGAATGCTAATAAATGGTTGGTTACTTTTTCAAAGATCCTTCATTGGTTTTCTGTAGCGTCTCACGTCAGCTACAAATATAAATTTATAATTCTCATAGTTTTAACTTCCTCTTATAATACTTGTGCCTTTATGTAATTACAAATGTATGCCTATATCACGTGGTCTGTCAACACTGAGATTGCGGGTTCGGATTCTCACTGCAGGCATGGTGTACTCGACTCCAATCTTAATTGACAATATTGCCAGTTTTCCTACCACAGGTCGGGGGTTTTCTCCGGGTACTCCGGCTTCCTCCCCCAATAAAAACTGGACGCCATGATATAGCTGAAAAATTGCTGAAAGTGGCGTTAAACACCATCAAACAAACAAACATATATCTTATAATACCTCTGTTCTGTAGCTATTTTGAATATTATTAGTATTTTCTTTTAGAATAAGACATCCATTATTAAAATAAAGTATATTTACATATAACTGCTGAGTTATTGTATGCGCCTTAATCAGAAAAAAACCCAACTGCCATTAAAAGACTGTGCACATCAGTTTATTTTAGTTGTTACAGCTACACAACTAAAACATTTACAGCTAGGACGAACTATATGTTTTGCTAAATAATTCTTATTAAATTTTGAATTCACTGTTAAAAATCATAAGCGGATTAGTTTCTTTCATTATCCCTTTTAACTGTTGATTTTTATCTGATGGACTAATACGATGATATAAATCGAGTATTATACAAGTCATCAGGACTTTCCAATCTACGTACATACATCCAGATATACACCTACACAATCATTCCACCATACGTTATAAAATGAGCTCTTGAAATTCGGATGTAGTATGTCAGCACCGTGTGTATTAAAGCATGATTGGACTACTAATAAACGTCTGCAGGTATTTGTTAAATAACACTAGGAATATTGCAAGGTTGAACATATGAATAGACTTAGCAAAGTCAATGGGCTGGAAAATCCACAATGAACCATGTATAGCCGTAACGGATTAATCCATAATGGACGCTAAATTATAAAAGATATGATGATATAAACCAATCTGTTGAGCACATTTAAATGCAAACTGGTTCATAAAATTCCTTGCTTACCTCACGACGTAAAAATCTATTTTGGGATGTATATTTTTAAAGGAATACATGAACTTAAAAAATATCAGTTGTTTGGCCAAGATTGATACCTTACAAAATTATCTTGTTATTACGAGGTAGTTATCTTGTTATTACGAGTAAATATTTCGTAGTCATGAGAAAAAATTATTTGTGAGCCTATTAGGTTTTTGTACGAAAGCCCTTTAGGCTCATTTTGGTAGACAAAAAAAAATTGTTTCGCGAAATAACGCGTAACTTTCGCGTAAACTATCGCGTTAAATTTACGCGAAAAATTCTCTAATATGTTGCGCAGAACTTTTTCTTCACGATGAGTAACTATATCTTAAAAATTAGATAGGTATCTGAGTTTATGTTTTATAAAAATGAAGTATGAAACCAAACCGAAAAACTTACACGGCTTTATTTTGAGCTTGGACTTGCTGACACCGATATTTTAAGTTTTCTAACAATTTTGAAGAGAATCATAATAAGCAATTCAACACTAAAAAGGACATTTAAAAATAACGATTGACGAGAAGAAAGGATTACTCTGATGTTTGTGATGTTGCTTTGTTTCGCATTATTACGCGATAGTTTCGCATTATTACGCGATATTTTTCGCGTTATAACGCAACAGTTTCGCATTATAACGAGAAAGTTTTGCGTTATTACGCGAAAGTTACGCGTTATTATGCGAAATTTTTTTTTAGTATTCCTAAATGAGCATAATAGGATTTCGTACTTTTGTAAGGAACAATACACAAAAATTATTAATAAAAAAATTGTGTTGTTAAAAAAATGCCATGTAAAAAGACAAGAAAACTAGGGATATTTTAGCATAATGAAGAGAAGCTTGAGAATAAAAGAAAAAGGATAACAACCTTTATACTTTGACGGACTGAAAGTTGCCATGAGTTTTTGCACAATAAATCCAGTAGATATTCTGAGAGATATGATGTCATCCATTTCATAACACTTTGTAAAAGTCATATGGACCTTACTAATATCAATATTTCATAGACTCGACTTAAAATGCATGTCACAGTAATAAACACTAATGGAAAACAGAAGCAGAAATGAAAGAGAAAAGAAACATTAAAAACTTTTCATATTAAATTTCAAAAACCATAATAAATGAAACACGCGTAAATAAAAATACATTCTTTTATTCGTTTAATATTTCCTTCATACAAAATATCCAATAATGTCTGTAAACAATCAAGATAGCAAAATACAGTGTATGCCTTCAATAATCCGAAATTGTATTGTCGAACAAAGAAAATAGTAACAAAATGCACGTTAATAAGGTAAATGAAACACATGTTAACATTTGTTGGCTACGATGTACATTAAATAATTAATACCCCACAGTGTTAATGACAATTTTGAAGACAGGATTATAGACAAATTATATACCAGTACTTACTCGATTTGTTGAACTATTCTAATAATAATTGATAAGACACATGTTTTAAAAGGCTATACGAACCCTAACATATACATTTACCAAATTTGTTTTTTGTTTTGTATAATAGTCAGCTAATTACACAACAACTACTTTTTTTAATTGTCGTCATCGATAGCATTTTGAGTTAAATTGTTTTATTCCACGCGAAAAATTGGATCGGGAAAAGTGAAAATTTGATCCCAAATGCACAACAGGATTCATCAAACTTAATGAGGCTATTGACAATTACAAAGACACTGAAACGATTTTTTTGAGTTCAACTTTTGTCGAATTTTTTAATTGTGCTCTTTAATGTTTTTTTAAAGTAGGTAACGTTTTGTAAAATACTTATAAAAAATTTAAATACTTGAATAAACTCAACAATTTTATTTGTGTAATATTGGACTTGGTGAAAAAGAGATCAACACAAAAACTGTCAGTTTTCCGCGAGTAATCAATGCGTGTCTTCGTGACGATGATTTTTTTTCCATCCTTTGATAGAAAATATTTTGTAGCCAATCAAAAGTGAATATTTGCGTACAATTTATTTATATTGCTTTACACTTAAAAAGTTGTGGGTTTAAACTGGCGTGTTTATTATATTCTTTCTGTTTATGAAAGAGACTTATTGAAGAATATAATACAGATTTCATTGCATAATTCAACGGAATATATTTTGGTTGAAATTAATAAAAGAAACATCGACGGATACAACAATACTATAACCGTATTTTACCTTTTATACTATATTGCTATGTTTGTTTGTTTGTTTGTTTGATGGTGTTTAACGCCACTTTCAGCAATTTTTCAGCTATATCATGGCGTCCAGTTTTTATTGGGGGAGGAAGCCGGAGTACCCGGAGAAAACCCCCGACCTGCGGTAGGAAAACTGGCAATCCTTGTCAATTAAGATTGGAGTCGAGTACACCCTGCCTGCAGTGAGTATCGAACCCGCAATCTCAGTGTTGACAGACCACGTGATCAATAGTAGACGAACTACCTTGACCACTCGGCCACCGAGGCCCCTATATTGCTATGACAATCTTACAAAACTATTGCATAAAGCATTTTAAATCATGTAAAAGTCACCCCCACCCCGGAATCAAAGTCAATTTAAAGAGTATATGCATTTATTTTAACAATACCAGATATATCTTGTTTGTAAATTGAAATATATTCAACTGTCACATTTAAATGTCGTTCGATTCACTTAATATTCAATTTTATCTACTCTATTCTTTTAAATTATACGTCATGAAATATGAGTTAAGTACTGTGTTATAAGAAAAAATGGCAACCGTCATACAATTTTGCAATCGTTGTGAAGAAAGAAAATATTTAAAACTATGTAAAAAATGTACACAGTATTTGTGTTCGGATTGTAAACGTGAGCATTTGTGTGGGATAACTTCGGGACCATCCACCTTGTATAGTTCAACCGAACATCTGATAAAGGAAATAGACAATAAACCATTTCAATGCCGAACACATTTAAAAGAAGTTATTAGATTTTGTTTTACATGCACCATTCAATTATGTGAGGAATGTTTGGAAACTGTTAAGAAAGAGCACAAAGGTCATATTATATACAATGTCGAAAATGCCGCTAAGGAAATCAGAAGACAAACGGAAACGAAAATAGCCTCTCTCAAAGCTGAAATTGATAAAGCTCGGAAACAAAAGCATGAACTTGATAAGCATCGGTTTAGCTCATCCGACAGACACAATATTAGGCGAGATGTTTCCAATTTCGCAACGAATTTGGCTTCTGCTATCATCGCTGCCATAGAGGATCAACAGCGACTGGACAAATCGGTTATTGCTGAAAGTGTTACAAAGCTTCAGACTACTATCGATGTTTGGATGGATATGAATCGGGCATTGTATAAAATTTCGACTACTTTTAATGATTTTGACATCATCCATTTGTTTCGAAAATACAAAAAAGCTCAAGATAATCCCGAATTTCCAATCATTCGAACTAGAGCAGAATTTCCGGATGATAGAAAGTTTCGTCATTCTGAACTCATCCAGGAGGAGCTTAGAATTCTAATGACTTTTCTGGAGTCTTCGTGAGTAAATATAAACAACAAACACAGGTTATGTTAAATATAAAACATGGATATTTGGATGCTTTTTCTGTAAATTTCATTCATATAAGTCAAGTTTAACTCCTACAAATTTTTAAAATTGTTCTGTATTGAAATGATAAAATACCAGTAGTGCAGGTATTTTTGTTTATGGGAAGGAGGGGGACTGATGGTGGGAAAACCGGATTAAATTCCATTACTAGTTTTACACAGTGATACTTTGAACTTTTCTTGCTTTTATGCAGTCAACAAAATTCTACAAATATTATTGTATGTTCAGAGTGTTACCTTGTTGTTATATGTTAGACATTTTATACTTACACTATACTTTTTTATTACGCAACGATATCGTTACCGGCGTTGTGCCGAAATTTTTTTTTAAAGTTTAAAAAATATATGTTTCTATTTATAGAACGGGGATAAACGTACCATTGCCCATAAGGACAGAAGAAGAAATACAAAGGTGAGAGACATTTTGTAAAAGGAGAAAAACGCTATAAAGCTGTATGACAATATGTGCAAATATTGTGTTAATCCAAAGTTCTACTACATATTTTAATTCATAAATCTTGTTAAACCACAGGTGTCAGTATGACCTATACATGCCTTGCGATTAAAAGAATCCCCTATGAAGGAAGCTCGTGACTGTGTTCAGTAAATAAGTGGGGTCCCAGCATTTGTTTGCAATAAAAAAAATTTTTTTTTGGGTGGGGAGGGGGGAGAGTTCCAAATTATCCCTCCCGTACATTTTTCATCAGTATATCATATATAATTAACACAGTTATGATGAAATATGAGAGTTGTGATGTAACGTTTACGTAGTAAGTTGTTGTTTGGTGGATTCGTTTTTTTTTTAGAGTTTTAAATTGATTTTTTTTACTTCTACAACAGTTGTTGATACTTATACTACCATAGTGGAATACAAAAATCTATCGGTAGTGTGATATTTCTTAGTACCTTAAATTGATAATTGTTTGAAATAAGTCAGAAAATACATCTTACTACTGTGCTTGAGAGATCGGGACCGACTTCAGGCAAGACTGTAATCTTTTATGATAACTTCTGTTTTTATTTATTAATTACTAAACTAACTACCCTGTAGTAATGTAGAAAGCACTTTTTTTATTTTAAAAAATGTATCTGGCACGTACTTACCTAAATAATGCTGATTTTTTACGACTAGTATTTTATTTTATTAATTAGGCCTGAACATAGCTAAAATATCAATCAATCAATAAATCAATCAATCAATCAATCAATCAATCAATCAATTTATTGATTGTTGTAACAGTTACAATTTTTCAACATCAGGTTAGCAACAGCTTATGATCGAGGTACTTCTACAGTTGATTTAGCAGCAAACCCAGCTTCACGAGCGCCATCTCGACTGAGCTTTAAAACAAATTTGACAGCAGTGACGTCTTTGAGCAAATACGAAGAAGAAGCCGTAAAATATTTCAAAAGTGAAAACCAAGCTTTAAAGATGGAAATAAGGTATGTTTGTATTTAACTTAGATGTGTTAGTAAATAAAAAATCTCTGAGCAAATAACACATTTGTCATTGTAGTTAAGACATATCGTAAATAAAACATGTTGTATTGTACTTGTTATAACAATCTCATTGGCAATATTATGATACTTGAAATCTTGGATAGTTCGTGCAATTTAAGGGATCAGTAAAAGTAACCCTTAGTGGGATACGACGGCTTATTCGTGCCAAACAACAAATAGAAAAAAAATCTAATTTCGTTTGAACGGTTTATCAAATCGTTCCAACGGTTTAATAAATCGTTTCAACGATTTAATAAATCGTTACAACGATTTATTAAATCGCTTGAACAGTTTATTAAATCGTTACAACGATTTATTAAATCGTTACAACGGTTTAATAAAGCGTTACAACGGTTTATTAAATCGTTACAACGGTTTATTAAATCGTTTGAACGGTTTATTAAATCGTTACAACGATTTATTAAATCGTCACAACGATATGTTGATATACCGATAAATCCATTGAAAACGGTGTTTAATCCTTATAATTCTTTAAAATTGCATTAAGAAATTAATTTATCTAACATGTTTCTCAACTTCATATTTCTTGTATTTGGTAGCGGGATTGACTGAACGTATGAATATTTTGTTTATTTTTAAACGTACGATTATTTCCATAAACCATTTTCTGATTTTAATAAACACAATTTTTAGTTTTACATCAATCTGTAACCTTATTTTCTGTATCGAACACAAGGAAAGTTTTAAATTTAACAAATCATTAACGATAATTCATCAAACAAATAATTTGTAAGTTGATCGCTACTTTCGATATTGAAAGCCGCCATCTTTGTTTACATTGGTTACGCTAAAAATAGTTCGGTCAACGTCGTTTATCCTAAAATAAATGGAGTCAACTTCATTTATCAAAAAATAATATTTCGTTAAAAACCTCAACCGGAAGTAATCTAGACCAATCAAATAAACATAATTCTAAATATGCAAATCAAATTAGAATTATAACGATTTATTAAATCGTTACAACGATTTATTAAATCGTTTCAACGGTTTATTAAATCGTTTGAACAGTTTATTAAATAAATCGTTGCAACGATTTATTAAATCGTTGAAACGATTTATTAAACCGTTGGAACGATTTAATAAACCGTTCAAACGAAATAAGAATTTTTTTTTTCTATTTGTTGTTTGGCACGAATAAGCCGTCGTAGTGGGACGAGTTAACTAGAATCTATATATAAGGGTAAATAATTTTCAGGTTTTAAATATTTTCGTTTAGCAAACTTCGAAAACAAACAAAAGAAATGATTCATGCCACATCGTTGCTTTCAAATTTCTGTACCCATGTGATGGAGTTTTCGTTGATGCAAGAGGACGACATATTAGATGCTTTAAAGAAACCAGAAACAGAAGATGATGAGCTTTCAGAATTTTACAAAAATATTTCATCAGTCGGACATGCTTTTTCAAAACTGAAAAGCCAGATGTGAGTATTTTATGCCGTGGCCTTGCAATGTTTGGACGTATTACTCGGGACTAACATACAATTCGATTTGATTCCCGGTTGATTTATTAACGCCTTTTCTCTGTTATGCATAGATAACACACTCGGATTAGCACTTTATCGTACAATCTTACTAAACCGTATAAAACTTAACGTTGAACTTAAGTTAACAAAATAAACGACATTTGGACAGTTAGCCATTAATTAATATCGCGTTCTCTTAAATATGTGTACTGAATTAGATATTTGTGATTGCTTGTCTATATCACATCGATGCGTAGATTAATATGGACTTGTTTTCGTTTTATAATGAAACTCCAATTTTCATATTGAATTTTTGCTTTTAGTTTAAACGTTGAGCATCATGATATGGGATCGACGGAAGCTCTTCAGAACAACATAGAAGATACCAAAAGTATTCAAACTAGGTATAGTTTATTGCTGTTTATTGCTTATTATTTTTAGTATTTTGATATCTTTGTTGTAAGTAAAAGAATGACCGTTGCAAATGTACTTTACGGTTTATGTGAAAAATATATTTTATGTAGGACAAAAAACATTGATTCACATGTAAAATAATAATTTATCAATAATAAAATTAAGGACTTCGTGACCGGTTGAGCTGATAGTCGCGAGCCCGAGCCCGACTGTGAGTAAAGTGTGCTCGACTTCTAATTAACCGTGATTGCCAATACTGCTAGTTTCGATCACCCAGACGCATATATAATAGCGTCTGGGATCACCTTGTTGTAATTTCGCTACCAATAGGTGGAGACAAAACAATGATTAAATTTTAGGGCCCTATTTTTATACCAGGAAAACCATGAATACTTATAATATGACGTCACATTAATTCAGATTCACTCTTGATTGTACACAACAATAATATTTGTTTAATTAATTGATAAAGTTATATTTTATAAAAATATTCAAATGTAAACTTTGGCACAATTTGTTATACACTTCTTGATATGAACGGAAGTAATTTTTTAGATAATAAAAATATCATCCAATCAAAAATTACGCCCAGTTTTGGGCGTATGGTAACGAGTTCAATGTCTGGATGATCGAGACTACAATACTGCTTTTTTGTTGTGTGTAAATCATGCGCAAGCTACGAACCCAACACTATTAGTTAAAAATTCAATTACAAGGAGATACGGTAATATATGATGTGCATGAAAAAATTGTATATCGGGCGAGGCATTAGACGATCCCGTAAAAGAATATTTTCCTCCACTCCATATATTTTCCGTATGCCATGATGTAACTGACTGAATATCGACTTCATCCCTGTAATGAAATTTTATTCCATTATCTTTAGTTATGTCCTTAGAAAAGCAAAGTTTTATCCCCTTGCGGAAGCCATATTATGTGCATTTTGTTCTTAAGTCGCGTAATTCCATGAAAGAGTCATAAGAGTACTACAAATTTTTTAAACATACATGTAACGTAGTGACTGAATACAGTTGGTAGAAAATCACCTGATTTCATGAAGACATGATACGAGGTAGAGGCGCTCTGTATCCAATCAATAGACTGTGACTATTTCAAACAAAGTCGTATAGCTTGTAATAAAACATTATTATAACATGCGTCTTCATTAATATGACTATTGACCTATTTTTATATATCAAACATTCGGATATCAGAATGACGCTAGAAACAGTCACCAATTATAGTGTAGCAGACACAGTATCGTCCACAGCGCATGACAAGATGGGTCAGCAACCAAACCCACAAACACCGGCGTCACACAGAAACAGTAAACCCAACAACATTATAAATATCTACTCCCGACTGTTTGACAATGAATGGACTAAAGCATTAGATGTGCTGACACAGTCGGGAAAAAGGTGGGCAATGGATTTGGTCATTAAACATCTTTATGCTGTGTTGAAGGTATATGTATACTATTCGTCTTAATAATCAGTTTTATTTGTTTTGAAATATTGTATATTAGTATTTAAGTAATGAATATTATCAAAGTGGGGGGGGGGGGGGCGGCGGGGCTATGTGGCCGAGTTGTCACAGTAGACATATACTATTGATCCCTGGAGTGGGAATTAAAAAGCAGACTTTGACAATGTTTGCCTGATCTTAATTGACAAGAATAGCCAGTTTTCCTAACAAAGATCAAAAGTTCTCACCAGTAATGTTGCTTCCTCAGTGGGGAATCCAAGACGGAGGGTGCGCGAGCCCAAAAAGTATATAACGATGTTCTGAATTTGAATAAAAAAGTGTGTAGATGCTTTTCATTATCAATATTGGTTAAAATACACTAAAGACTCCTGGGCTTCGGGGGGGGGGGGGGAGCCCCGGACTCCCACCATGCCTATTCGGCCCCCTAAAATCTTCGCGCCCCAAACGTCTGTTCATCCCCAATAAAACACTAATGTGACAGAAAAATTACTAAAAGGGATGTACATTAATTTACCATTTAAACAAACAAACAAGCGTATAATCAAAATTAATTACATTCTCTATGTGAATCTATTAATTAACGTTTGTGTATTAACTCTGCTGCCAAAATCGACAATCAACACGAATGTTATATTCATACAGACTTAATTTATTACAATTTAAATAATTGATAATGGTGCATGTTGTTAAACGTTAAATTGACAATTTTAAACGCAGCGATGACTTGCATAGTGTCATTCCGGATTTTCGTAATGTTTGTCAGGACGAGTTATCGTTCGTTCGGGACGGTATAGTAAACTTCCGGTTCAACTTTCAATGGGAAAATAACATTACACAAAGTCCCAAATGATTTTAATACCAGGAGAGCGTGGATTCGTGCCATTAGTCGGAAGGATTGGCGACTGACAAGTTACACCCGAGTGTGTTCAGATCACTTCAAAGATGGCATTGGACCAAATTATGACAATAGACTTAAAGTTCCAACGGAGAACCTGGCCCAAAAAAAGACTTGTCATTCAACTCCAAAGAGGAAAAGTCCAAAGCAAAGGAATAGTGATGCCCAAGTCCAAGAACAAATTGTGTGTTCAGATGATCATGTGTAAGAATGTGTTTTTTTAATGCCTTTCTGTCAAAAATGTTTGATCTATAGACTAAAAATAAATGAAACTTTAAGATAAGGAAGATTGCTATCCCATTGTACATATTGGACCTTCTGATTTAATTCTCGGAAGTAAAAACAATCGAAATTTTGTTTGGCTTTATCTATTTATACATGTACATGTACATGTATGTACGTCATGTTTAAAATTTAACATATATATTTAAAATGATGAAAACAATTTCACATGCATGATGTACATTGTCATGTTTGTGAAAAGAGACCATTTTAAAAAACTATTTTACTTTTTTTTATGGAATTTATTAGAAGAATTTACATGATTTATAACTAAATACATACATGACATACATGTACAAAATCATTTTTACATGTACATGTATACTTAGTTTATCACACATGATTACATGCCTTGGCATACACAATGTATTATGTACGTGTACATTTGTACAGTTAGTATATAAAAGAAGAAGCAAAGGTGTAACAATGGGTCAAAGACAGAAAAAAATAGTCGACATAAAATGTTATGAAGTTTTTATACAATTGATTGTAGCGATCACTGATGATTGTATTCAGCTGATTGATTTCTCTTCCTTAGGGCTTAGGCCAAACAAAAATGTATGTCTGTTTAGGGTTTCCCTAGCTACCTACCCTATTTTTTCTCTCTACCATAGACCATCTTATTGATATTTTTTCAAAAAAACATTGCTAAAAGACCCCATTTTCATGGTCTGTACTATTGTGGTCTGTATAAAATGATTTTTAAAAATAAAATGAATCTACCATACTCGAATAATTCTGTGCCTTCTAGTGGCAAGCCATCTGGATGAGGTTAATGAAGCCATCGATAGTAAGTGTAATATAACGACTGGGTTATCCAGATTAGAACTTACCTACATGTAGTAACCTACATGTACATGTACAATGTACTTACCCTAATTTTTCGATCAATGAAACCTTAAACAGACAAATATTTTTCTTGGCCCATATAATTACATTTTTTTATATAAATATAATGTCAAATCATATATTTATACAATGTATTGTATTATGTTTTGTACATGTTGTAGGTACACAAAAACAGATGAATTTTTGATTAACTCTGAAGATAAAGATGACAGTGTGTCAAACATAGAGAGAGGCCATGAAATTGGGACACAAAGTACAGTGCAGACATGTGATTCATCAACATATGTATCAACACCAGAAATTGTTATTGAAGATATAATGGATTCTGATGACGAAATAATGTTTTATACTGGGTTGCCAAATTATAAAACTTGTATTGCCCTTTTCAATTCCTTAATTGATGCAGGTGCAAATAGATTATCAACTGACAATGAGGAGAAAATAAACACCAATAATCTTGGTCGAAAAAGAAAACTTCGAAGGGTGGATGAGTTCTTATTGGTGTTGATGAGACTAAGACTTGGGCTTTTGTTAAAAGATCTTGAGTATCGTTTTAAAATTTCAACTAGTACGGTTTCAAAAATTTTCAACTCCTGGATATCATTTATGTTCGAATGCATGCAATCAATTGTTTTTTTGCCAGAGTTAGAGGTTTTGAAGATGCATATACCATTGTGCTTCAAAGATTTTGATGACACCAGAATCATACTTGATTGTACTGAAGTGTTTGTACAAACACCCTCAAAGTTGGAAAACAAATCATTACTTTATTCAAACTATAAATCCCATGAAACATTTAAGGCCTTAATTGGGATAAGCATGACGGGAGCTGTCACTTTTGTGTCCAAATTATGGCCAGGATCAGCATCGGATGTTGATATAACAAGAAACAGTGGTTTAATTGACATGCTTAATGAGGGTGATGATCTGATCATATTTCACTGGTATAACAACGAAGTCTTCTAAAGTGTGTACAACAAAATGACACAAATCTATATTGCACACACCCATTTGCCCTTGAACCTGAGTAAAGTATCTATGGTTTGATTTTAATGAAATGTTACCATTCTCATCACTTGTACAATAAAAATCATCATCTTTACAAGCATCCAATATCTTTGACTTTCTCCATTTGTACGGACATTTAATTTCTAATAAGACTGTTCTTTCCTCCGAAGAGACAACGCCGTCAGGACTTGCACCAACGTAAGACCAAGATGTGCATACAACTAATCCCTTCTCTAAAACTTTGACATTCTTTTTCTGTTTAAGCTTCATATGGGCTTTATATCTCTTTTTGGCAACCATTTCTTGTTTTCGACCCCACGCTAAGGCTTCGTTGTCAAAAGACTTAGTTTCACCAAATATTTTCTCTACTAATTTATCAGGACAGGTAGAATCTTTTCTGGTTTTAATGTCGTGAAAAATTGAAGCCGTAACACGACACTTTCTTGCAGAAACCCATAGCGGATTTGAATGTTGACCACGTGTTCTAAATTCTATTTCATTTGCTACCTCTTGTGTACATTGGGTCAGAAACCCCTGGAAATCTTCCCTGGTCATTTGCTCTTGTTCAATAGTAGAAATTAAGTTGATATAAGGGTCCGATATATTGCTCACATGTTCGCTTGTTTCAACTTCCTCGAAATTAGACACATTTAAATCCGATTCTACCTTTACTTTTTGTTCAACATTTGGTAGCAGACAGAAGAGGGCTGCCTTCGAATCATTTCCTAAGTTTGTTGTCAAAGAAGCTCTAAATTTAGTTTTATCGATTTTGAACTTATTCCTTTCCTTTTCTACCTTCTCGGCGGTTACCTTTTCGCCATATTTTATTCTTTTAAAACTTATTTGTTCAACCGGTCTTGTCTCTTTCACCCTTTTGCTTGGTTTATTCCATTGGCAAGGTTGTGATGTGCATGGTACATTCTCTTCGATAGTTTCTTTTCCTTCAAGTGCAAACAGCAAACCTGCTATATGTGTGCATCCTTCACCTAACCTAAAATAAGTCATTTTAACGAATAAAAATAAAAAAAAAGATGCAAACCAAATATCGAAAGCCTACGAATAATAGTTGCTAAGAAATGTGTTACGATTTTTTTTTTCATTTTGGACCCTTAAACAATTCTAAGTCGGCTCGTAAAACAGGAAGTAGGTAAGCGACGGACCTGGAAACACATCCCACCGTATGAGACCCCCACCTGAAGCTGCATACCAAATATCGAAAGCCTATGATAAGTAGTAGATGAGAAATCTGTTACGAAAAAAGTGTAACGGACGTCCGGCATTTCTATGACTCCCCGCTCCGCCTTGCGACGAGAGACAAAAAGTAATTCAGATCGAAATAAATATAAATTTGACTAAGAAGTAAACAGATTCGGACTGAACCATTAACTCTATTTTATACATCTAAAATTCAAACATTGATCAAATAACTGTCGTTTATGGCTTGTTTCATCTATAAACCGTATTTTCTTTTTTCTATTATAGCGGATTTTGTCTTTGATTTTTTTATTATTTAAGAACACACAATAAAAATAACTACGAGGTGATAAAATGCAATCTTCGACACATTTGTTATGTCACGTTTGTTACAAGTTTAACTTTAATCCGAAAAAATTAAAACTAATTAGTTTAATTAACTCAGATGTAATATCTAGGGGGGGGGGGGGGGCTTCATGGTGAAATTTGAAATAAATAGGCAGGATGTCCAAAGTCTCGAAATAAAAAGTTAATACATGCATGCTTTGAATTTAAAAAAAAGACAGGATGGAATTTTTGGTTGAAAATTTTATAGTAGTACAAATAAAAAATAAAAATGGGCGGAATAAAAATCCAGGCCCGTTTTTTCTAAAAAAAAAGCAGAAGATAATATCCATAGCCACCCCCCCCCCCCCCGCCTATAAATCAAATGGTTGCTTGTAATTATTATTTTTTTAATCATATGACTGAGTATTTATAGAATATATTTTCTCCAGACTTATTCAATTTAAGATAACACATACCCAGCGGGACAAGAACAGTGAGCTTTCTGAATTCGGAAGGGTGCTTCTTTTGATACCAAAATCCATTGTTCATATGTGCCTTTTTTCATAGAAGGGAAACACTTAGAGCGGACATAGCATAGTTTACTATCGCTTGAAATATTGTTGACCATTAATTTATGAATGTATCCTTCTTTAAAAAAGTTTAGACCTCTTATATACTGTCTATAACACTCCATTTTTCTTTTGTCCATAGTGCGGTGACTACTGTGAAGGAGGTACCGTTCAACATCCTTGATGGTAATCTTAGGGAAAATTGCGTCCTTGGTGCCACACCATCCGGCTTTAAGATTATTTATATTTGGAATGTCTGTTTCATCTCGTAGATTGTTAGTACCTTCTTCTTGTGTCCCATCTGATGCATCTGTATTTTCTCTAATTTGTGCGACAATCTCGGCGACAATCAGTCGGAAAGCATTTCCCTGATTTGACCGTTAAAACCGCGATTTTCTTGACAGAGAAACAAGTGGAGATAATAAAAAATTTAACGGCCGCTAGATGGCGCAAAACAAATGTTTTTTCCATCGTTTTCATGACCTTGCGGAAAATGAATGAAATTATAATAAATATTGAAAAGAAAAATATAGAAACATGTGAAATATAATTTTAAAACTATTTTAGCTGTATTTGTTATGTTATGATATGCTTTAATGCAAATTAAATACATAAAAATCGAGGTTAACTTTAGTTGTGCGTAGTGACCGGAAGATGGCGGCGACTACTGTTTACAATTTTAAAGCTCGGAATAATCTGACACAATTGCGTATTAGGTACTGAATATTCATTATGACTGGTTACTTTTAAACTAGATGATATGAAGAACCGACGATAAAGGTAAGAAACAGCTTCTTATTGTCGTTACTGCGCAGTCGTCATTCATTTCGGGGGTCCCCAAAAGCACATGGTAGCTTGAAAAATTCTCGTTATTTGTATTATTTTTGCCGATTAGTAGTCAAAATAGCCACCTATTCTATGATAAAGAGATCTGATTTTGTTAAATTATTTAATTTTCTTACAAAATATTATTATTCTATTCATGAAAAAAGTAAAATTTGACCCAAACCAGTTGTAAATTTGACGGACTGCAAAGCCTTTGGCTTTGTTATATACAAGTACAACTTACAAGGAGATCAGAGCTGTCCAAGGTTTGTGATAATTGCTAATTTTACGCCGGAAACTTTGGTATTATAACTCTTTAGATAAAATTATGAATTATAGTGACATAAAATTCTAGACTGTAGTATTTATAGTACAGTACTGCCTTATAAAGGAACATCTAGACTATACCCATCTACTCTACATACATTACATATCACTATAAGTTATAACATGAGGAAAATTTCAGAATTTTGTGCAATATAAAATTATTTGAAGATTTGTCAACTTACACACTGATCTGATATGATGTTAACAGAGACAATTGTAATTATGTGTCTGATGTTAATAACAATTTTGAAGTAGGTGCATATTTGCAATATATTTTCTGTTGCTTGCAGCTGAAATTATAATTCTTATAAACAAAAATTTTCTAAAAAGAACAACATAATGTTCTGAAAAACTGTTGTCTAGTTAGAAACATATGTAATTAAAAACTTTAGAAGTGCAATGCAAATTTGTGTTTCAGTTCTAATTGAAATACAAGATTTTTTATAACACCCAATAAATATTACACATCTTAAGTGAGTATTGTATTCTTGTAAGTAATGAACTTTTAAATTTTACTACATTTTGTTAAATTAGTTATCTATAATTTCTGTTTTATTTTAAAATTAATATTTGATTAAACTTTTCTTTAACAAAGTGTTACATGATTTATTTCTACATTTTGTGCACTTGTTTATAAATAAAAACAACCTTTTTACATTCTGCCAATTGCTTTTGGTTCTAACTGGGACTAGTATAGCTAATTGATTTATATGTTCCTGGTTCTAGTTGACCTGTATGATGAAATATATTTTTATTGAGGTATTAAAAAAAACTAAAATATAAGAATTAGTTAGTTCATCAACAAATATATATTGACCTATAGACTTGCCACAAGTCCTTTTGATTTTTTTATAGTAAAAAGATAATTTATTATCAACAATTTCTATGCTATCCACTTGTGTACAAACCTTGATAATAAAAATGTAATTCTCCAACAGCAAAAAAATAGTTAAAAAAATCAAAGGGACATGTGGAAAGTCTAACTGATACATGATGAATCATAATAATTTTGTTGTTAACAAGCCTATCCATTTCTTGTCTATTTATATTACAAACAGGGAATTGAAGGAATCTATGATTACTTTTAAGTATAGACATTTTTTTTTCTATTATGAAAACTAACCCACCTTATTAGAATTTAGCCATGCATGTATAGCTAACCCTTTTATATAAGCCAGTTTAGTGTGAAATAAATTTACTAACTATTCCAAATTTTTCTAAATTTAAAAATAATTCCAACCAAAGCCTCATTACATTCAATTTTAAAGGTGTCAGTAAACAGTTATAAATAATTTTTATTTCAAAATTTAATTAAGTTACTTAAAATTTCTGTAAATAAAGCTAAATGGAGAGTAAAACATGACAGAATGAATTTTTTTATATATATTTCCGATTAAAAAATCGTTTCCAATCCGTCATTTTGAATTATCTCCCTTTAAAAACGCCAACTTTTGAGCGAACAATCTGACACAATTGCGTATTAGAACTGCTAAAAATCAAATGATTGGTGCAAAATGTAGCGTATGTTTAATTTTATTATTCTTTTCATTATCTAGGCGCTTCCACATCGTTTCGATTTGTGGTGCAATATTTTAAATCGACGAATTTCACTTCCGCCATTTCTTCGTCGTCATTTTTCATTGAAATTCTTCAAAATTTTACACAGTATGTCATATTTGATTTAAAAAATATGAAAATCAAATATCCGAGGATCAAAATATTGTCAGAATATGCCAATACCACAATTTTTATATGCATACGAGACCGTTTTGCAAGCTAACCTATCGTGAAATAAAAACGTCAAATTTTCAAATCGAAAATCACGTGACCTTGTCAAGAAATTGGAAGCCATTATGAGAAATGCTTTCCGACTGAATACGCTCTGCCAACTGTCTTTTTGAGCCACTAACTTTGAAATTTCTCCTTCTTAAAAAACTTGATAGTTCAACTTTTTTAAAATTCAACAAGTCTTCAATTGTTGTTCTTGTCGTAACTGTTATTTCATCGGTTGTTGCAACATCCATGGTGTTAAAACGAAGACTTTACATTTTTAATGTCATATTTTCCCGGCATCTAAACTTTGACCGGAAGTTTACATACCGTCCGAGACGAACGATAACTCTTACATGGCAAACATTACGAAAAGAGAGAATACGTCTGCTTTGTATTGGACCAACAATGGATTCCACAAACTACGACAATTCCGTACAGTTCTATTTGGATTGTTTCTAGTGAAGAGCTTTTATAGCAAACTTAACTCAAGTTTTGTTTTTATTTTTAGGCTTGTTTTAAAGTATGTCAAAGTATCTCAGAACAACAGCTTCACGATCTGGTTGACACAATATTCTTATCAGGTGGCGGTCAGTCGGTAACTATAAAATGGAATTATAAAATACTGTATTTCTGTTTAAAAGCTGAGTAGAATAACAAGCAATGAAATTCATTTCATTATTCAATATTCTAAACATAATAAATAAAAAATGAACCGCATAATGTCTCAATAAAATATGTTTTGAAGTTTAAAATTTACATTAATTTATTTTAATTGTTTCAAAATCAGCATTTAACTATTGTTTAACAAGAATTATATAGATTTCTCTTCGAATAAAATTTAATTCTGAAAAGAAACGTTCGATATCGTATAAACTTGATGAATATTACATCTTGTATGCGATAGTATATTAAGAAAAGTTCATAAGAAAGCATATGCTTTGTGGTAAAAGTTATACAATTTTAAAGATGTAATATATATTATTGTTCAACCCACACAGCTGCTAAGTGCGTCCCATAGTGACAAATGCGGGAGGACACCTCGTCGAAAAGGCGGGTGGGGGGGAGTGGTGGCAGGTAAACCCTAACCGCGTACTATAGCGGGCAACGAGATAAAGACCCATTGTGTAAATTTAAAGAAGAATAGGCCGCTACAAAAGGCTATCCTCAGTGCCTACAAAACGCTTAACATACATGTATTTCTAGTGGGAGTCAAAATTTTTAAGTTGTTACCGCTGGTCCATTTCTTTACCTAACTTGTAGATTTATTATTGCAGACTTGTTAATGTCCTGAATATAGCTGAAGAATTGCTCGTCGGACGTTAAGCAAACATTAAGTCATTCAAATATGCGTATTTTATAAGATATCTTATTACATGTAAATTAAAATGAAACATCATGAACGTTCAATAAATATAGATACGGCGTGTATACATTCATGATTAATTTATCTTTACAGCTTCCACTGGCTGATATCAAACCTATCATGGACCTCAGAAGAAATACAGCCGTTGCAACCGCAATAAATATAAAACAGGTATAATTTTGTTGTTGTTGAATTTTTGTTGTCAATGTTTGCCATCTACGTAACTATACCAACATTTGCTAATAAGGATGTAGAAGAAGCAATTAACAAATCTAAATTAAGTCGAGGTTCTCGGTGACTGAATGGTCAAAATATGTACTAATGAACGCCTGTGTTTCAACACTGATGTTGCAAGTGCGAGACGGACATCGGACATAGTGTACTCAACGAAATTGGACTGGTAGTTTTCTTGCCGATTGTTGAGGTTTTCATCGGCTTTACTCACCAAGTAAAATTGGAAGCCATGATATAGCTGAAAAATTGCAGAAATTGGATTTTTATAATCACTTTATTCAAACAAACTAACAAAAACTCAAACAAGTCGCAAATTCAAACCAATGATTAGTGCATTCATTGCCAAAAGATAACATTTTCTTGTCTTTTTGTAGTCTATTTTGTGATTGTTTTATGCTATGCTTACTAAAAGTTATTATAATATAATTTACTAATTTGTGGTTCCTTCTGTGTGTATATGATTTTCCGTTGTCTTCCCCCAGTAGTTGTCTCCATTTTCTTATGTTCCTTTTTTTTCTGGAATGTCCAAACGGGTTAAACTTATATATGCACTCATCATCTTTTAAATATTACTTAATTAAACTGCACCGTTTACTTTCTCACAGAATATTTTCAACATGGAAGAATTCAAAACAGAATTTAATAAACATAGTTTTACAAAATACCAATTAGTCAAACAGATTTGTGAAACTGAATTCTTTGGAAAATGTGTCTATGTCTGCTGGTGCATGGTGCTTGAAGACCCACCACTGTGTCTTGACAGAGAACCACCGAGGGGATCAATCATAGACAAAGACTTGTACCGAGAGTATACGAAAGGAGGAAAGATGATAGAATATTGTGTATGGCCGCCATTACTGTTAAAGGAGGATGGAGAGATTTTGGTGAAAGGAGTCGTGCAAGCATACTAAGGAAAATGAATACTAGTATATTGAAAATTTATACTTACTGTTTTCATATACAACGTACATGTATGTCATGAAACAAAACTGTGTAAAATGTTGATTTACAATGAAATTGCAGCTTAATATACATTGCTTTTATTTTTGTTGGATTAATCAGAAATCATTCATTCACCATCTACCTTACATATAAATATGCTGAAACAAAATGCTATTTGAAAAGATATTCAGTTATTGCCCAAGGTGAATTATTTTGATCATGATCATGAAAAATAAACTATAAAATAAAACTTTTATAATTCAGAGCTGTGCCATAACTAACCAAAATTAAATAACCAACACTCCATACTTTTCCAGTGGCAGTCAAACTGGTGTTCGATAAGTTCCATCCCAACCCTTTTACGTTGGTTTACCAATATCCTATATTTTCCCAGTGACATTCAACATTTTGTTTCCTTTGGTCTACCTTTTTTTTAATTGATTCATTATTAGTTGCCATGTTTTTCGTCCTGAATATAGCTGAAATACTGCTCGATTGATGTAAAGCAAACACCAAATCAATCACTCAATCTATATATCAATCTATCCTCATTCTAACTTGGGCTATAAATTGTAATGTTTATACAGGTTAATTACCAGTTTATCATCGTTTTCTGTGTGTTGATCATGTCTGTTTTGGCTGACAAGACCCGACCCACAGATCCGCCCAGAGTGTTTCCGTCGTTAGACAAAGGAATGCTAACCTCGATGTGTCGAAAAAGAGGTGGGGTGAGGGGGGGGGGGTGTTATCAGATTATAATATTGAAAGCCTGGTCAACCGGCATAATGCGTATTAGTGTCTTGAGAGTGCGATTCTTCTTGTATGTTTTTCTAGCTGTACATAAAGCGGAAATCATAAAAACACCATTCCATTGACAAAAATCACAACATATGTACTAGTATTGTATATTGTATAATCCTTCATAGTAGCCGCCAGTTTTGTCTACAATAAGGTTCAGATAGTTACACGCCTTCTTTTTTAGTTTCCGAATTCACGCTGGGACCATATTGTGAGAGGTTCACAATACTCGACCTTCAGCTGACCAGCTCGTCCCAGGTGGCGGATAGTGGATGCACTTTCGGAGATGCCGATAAGAGAAGTGCTTTGTAGCTTCTGCAACCCCCCCCCCCCCAAACCTTTACCAATATCATATCCTATATTTTCCCAGTGACATTCAACATTTTGTTTCCTTTGGTCTACCTTTTTTTTAATTGATTCATTATTAGTTGCCATGTTTTTCGTCATGAATATAGCTTAAATACTGCTCGCTGGACGTAAAGCACACATCCAATTAATCAATCAACCGAATTAACGTTGCGTCAATCTTCGATTCGTTAATAATGTTCATAAAATAAATGAATAAACGTTGAACCAGTACAACAGAAGATGAATACATGTGTGTGAACTTTTGAATTGGAAAATGTCCTGAATTATTATCTTTATGTTAGAAAAGTCTTCATATGTTGATACATTTCTTAACATTTACAACATAAAGCGTAGTATTTTTCCGCATATATTATTTAATTGACACAGAAGCCTTGTTATATTGAATACGCTATGTCAGCTACAAGATACCACAGTAACTACACCTCTAGAATTATTACATCAAGCAGGACATGCAGTCATTAAACTGTTCTAAACGGTCATGGAGCAGCTCCAGATGTTCTAGCCTTGATATGGTATAGTACAGAACACCTCTGGTAACCTGTTGTATAAGAGCTCTATATCTTCGTAAATACATGTAAAACAAAGAACTATTTATTTACGCGTTGGCGGGAAAACATTACAAAAATTCACAGTTTTCATGGAGTCCGGAGTTTTACGCGGTAGCATTATTCAACTGTTTTAGAATAGAAAAGTTCAATTGTAGAACTGTTCTAAGGTTCAGCTGCTCTGTTTATGGCGGTCAGAAGGTCGATTCCACTAACTATCTATGACAACTTTCGTGACAGGTTATGTAAACTAAATGATCATATACAAATATACAGGTTGACATTTTCTCCGTTTCCACCTTGATAGTTTAATGAAATCTTAGTCACAACTGTAGCATTTTTTTCTTATACTTTTGAGTAATAAAGTTGTATTTATTATTATTGTTATTTTAATGACAATAATAACAATAGTAACCTACCTTAAAGAATTTTAAATACCTATCTGAACCAATACACAACACCTATCATTTACATTCACAAGTTTTGGATATCAATAAAGGTGGTAAAGTACAATTTAAAATGAATTCTTTTCACCCTGAACAGTGTGACTTATGTTATACGTTAAGGTTTGATACATATTGCAACAAATGTTCCCGACATCTTTGTAGCGCGTGCAACTATGGACACGCCTGCAGAGACGAAGCTGGGTTGATTGCTGAAAAGGAAAAACAAAAGCTATCGTACAAACGAGACGATAGGAAGGACCCGTTCATCGCTAAATACAAATGTAAAGACCACAGCAGTGAGTATAACAGATTTTGTGGCACGTGCGGTGTTGTCCTTTGTCGAGACTGTTGTGCTAACAACCACGTTGGGCATGAAATAGAATCTGTACCGACTGCATCTAAAAAGTGTGCGACAATTGTCAGAAGTTTGTTGCAAAATCTAAACCATGACACTGAAACTGCTGTAAAGCTTGTAATAGATCTACATGACATTATTTCGGAATCAGAGAAGGGAAAACAAATACAAGATGTTAAAGAATTGATACAGTCGTTAGAGTCTTCATTGGTTGATGCAATCATCGAAAAACAGAAAGAAGAAGAACAAATTGTTTCCGACTATATAAAGAAACTGGAAGATTGTATCAAAGCATGGGACAAGAATCGCGACAAACTTAATCCTGTTGCAAATGAGGTGAATTCAATTTCATTCTTATTGGGATTCAGCGACTACGTCCATGATCACGAAAATCTTGATTTTCCCGAGACAATTGACACAAATTTTCTTAAACATAACAGAATCTTACATTATGAAGATTTAATCGAAAAGCGTGTAGCAGAAATCATAGAATTTGTCAGCTCAGTGTAAGTTCCTTTTCTTTTTAAAATGTAAAATTGCGCATAAAAAAATTATTTATATTTTTGTACGCTTATTTTTTAAAAGTTAAGAACAAAAGTTCTTGCTAGCGAAAAGTTTATATGGATATTTAATTTTGGGTATTTTCACATTTGAAAGAGAAAATTTATTGCACGATTAGACGTGTGTAAGAAAATAAAAAGAGTCACTCGGACAAAAAGAAAGTTTTCGTTCCATACGATTGTTATTTAGTTTATCTGTCTATTTCATCTCGTTTTGATCTAAATATCTATTGTTTAAAATTATAAAATGACATTTAATCCAGGTCAAAGTTTTAGACAGTTGCACCTGGAGAATGACTTTGCAATATTTGTTTGGTCTAGAATTCACCAAAAAAAAATGATAATAATAATAATAAAAAAACTCTTAATACATTTTCGATTTTTTGTTAAAGTGAGAAAAATTTAGTAAAGAAAATATTCCATTACAAGCAGATCTAAACATAACATTGGTTGAATAACAGCTAACGACTATTTCAAACTTATTAATATAAACTACTTTTTTCATAATTTCTCAAGTAATAACTAAGAAATAGACCGTATTTATTTTAAAATACATTGCGTCCAAAATAAGTAGTAATTTATAGTATTAAAATATAATATTTCTGAGTCTTTAAGACTGTTACAACCTTACGAATTATCTGAATTAAATCAGTCCTGAGATTTATTTTATTCATTTTAGGTTGATTTTCTGCAATTAAAATATACAAAATTACAAAACTATCTTAATATAAATCAATTATTTCAGGACTGGCATATATGCTGTTTCCGGGATTACCAGTCGAATACCGTCCCCTGGGTAGGTAAATTTATTACATCACTTTTGATTGAGATTAGGCAAAAAAGCATTGTTATTTTAAAGGTCGCCCCTCCAGGTTAACTCTATCATTTGTAGATTTGTTCGCACGTGCAGATATTATATTTATAGTATTATACATGTTTATTTTCTCTGTAACTTTTGTTTATGGGAAATAAAGTTGGTTTTAGCAGCAGTTGTTTTTTATTATTGAGAAATTTGTATAAAACCTTCCTCGGTTTTTTATGTACATACTTTTAATTTTAGAGAATAACGTGCAAGCATTCTAAGTTGAACGACAAATTAAACTTTTAAGAATTAATGAATTTATGTTTTTAAATACATCAAAATTTCAGAAGCCTTAGTGCATCTGCCAATTTGTCAACATCCGCATCAACAAAGATACACAAATTGTTTACAAAACATCCTCGCAAGGAAGAGCACGTAATTAACGAAAAATACGTCAAACATTTACAGAAAGAAATCGAAGAAAAACACGATGAAAATAAGTAAGTATGTTATAATTTGTATGTAGTCGGTTTTTACTCTTAAATTAAATGCTACGTTCCTTAACAATTATTATTGTATCTGATTTTGTTGCTAAATTGTCCGATTTTTGGTGAAGGAAGCATGAATATCCGAGAATTACGAAAAAACATGACCGCTTGATTTGTTTCAGCACACCGCTACTTTTACTGCGTTTCTGAGTTAGTCTATGACACTCCCCATTTATCCTAAAAAATAGTTTGCATATAAAACTGGAATAGGGAGGGTAACGACTTAAATATTTTTTTCAATTTTTTAAAGGTCCTTTATTTACAGAAGGATCATCATAATTAACAATCCACTTATTTTGTATGCTTTATGAATCGGCCAAAGTGTCAATTTAAATGTATGTATGTATGTATGTATGTATGTATGTATGTATGTATGTATGTATGTATGTGTGTGTGTATGTATGTATGTAAGGGTGTGTATGTGTGTGTGTATATTTGTATGTATGTATGTATGAATGTATGTGAATATGTATGTATGTATGTATGTATGTATGTATGTATGAATGTATGTGAATATGTATGTATGTATGTATGTATGTATGTATGTATGTATGTATGTATGTATGTATGTATGTATAGCTTGCTACTTACTATATTGCACATTATAATTTATATTTACCGGTCTGATATTGTCATACATTACCATAAATAAACGTATCATTTAAAAACCTCTGTGTCAGTACATTCTCATTTTCTATAACTTATTTGAATTTTAAAGGAACTTGCAGAACAAGTTTGCAGAAATGATGGAAGCATGTGAAAATTTTAAAGTCTACGCCAAAAACTTAGCGGAATCTCAGGGTCTTACGATAGAACAGAAACACTTTGCAAAGACGGACATATTTCACCAAAACATTGGAGAAGCTGCGCAAGTTTTACATCGCATGAAGGAGCAAATGTATGTCATTAATGCATACTGACAATGTAATATATACGATCGATGAATTAAACGATATAAGAGCGACAACTCCAATTATTTCTTATTTCTTCAATGAAACTTTAAAAAGCATTTATTTACATTTTACACTCACAGTTCGCATTTAAAATATTTGTATTTGATGTTTAATATGTTTCATTTGCATATGTATACATCATTTTGTTTAAAGCATTGATGCCGACGTTCAACAGAAATCTCTGCTTTTTCAATACGAACAACTAATGGAAGAAAAAGAAGATATCAGACAAAGGTAATCAAAAGTAGAAGAGTTGTTAATTGCAACAGACGTATAGGAAATGTATGAATTGTGTGTGTATGGAGTGGGGTGGGGTGGTTGGTGAAAAGCGTTCCGCGAGCGCGTGTTTTAGGAAGTTTGTCGAACAATATAGATTTATTACTAGACTGATTTACCTAGGTGTACAAATTCTTGTCTGTCCTGTAGATTTTGCTTCAAACGAGCACAAAATGGCTATTTATCAAAAGGTAGAGGTACTTACCAAGTAACCCTCGGTTTCCTGCCATATACAGCACGCTGAAAATTTGCTGAACGTAATAATACAAAACAAGAAAAATGTTTAAACACCTCGTTTATAAATTATGAGTGTTTTAAAAGATTTAATATCTTTTTTTAATGAATAGATGTCTCAGATTCTCATTAACGAAGGCAATAACAAAATATTGAACAGCAAGGAAACTGTAAAAAAAAAAAACAATCCACAAATCAAAATCCACACTACTGGTAAACTTTAGAACCAACAACCGAAAATATAGCAATTACAGCAATGGTCCTGACTCTTGGTACAGGCAACGATCACTACAAATTGTGAAGGAAAACGCAGATTTGGAAAAATCTTTTTATTGTGTATGTTTATTTTATACCTTTCAGATTTATCCAAATGGCTGGAAGAACATTAAGTTCAGTTGGCAGTGCTCGATCACGTGATTCAGAATTTGATGAACAGATAATGCCAAAGCACATTATTGAAATGTTTAGCAACCTTTACAAGGTGGAATGGCAAGAGACCCTGGACAAGCTGTCAATATCAGGAAAATGGCAGGCGCACATCGTTATACAGCATCTATACTTGATTGTTCAGGTACATGTATTATATTAGTCCATCTGCGTAAACAAATTTAAAAGCTAAAAATAAAATTATACCTTCTCTAATTTTGACGTAATATTTCAACCGCTTGACCGGTGTGGAAACAAATACTTCTCGTCACTAGTGAATTTGTTGTTCTCAGCATTTGATTGGTTAAAAATAATAACGTCACAATAAGAACTCATGACGTCATTAACAAAACACCTTCAATTTACCGCGTATTCACGTCATGAACGTAAAATTGGGGTTGGGAGAATTTGTACTTCGTTTCGAAAATTTACTACTTTTTAAAATTAGAGAAACAGAATCTTAAATAAGTACTCATGTATTATCGGATTTCTCCAATCTCGATAGTTAAATTATGGAAATTTAAGTCCTCGCCAAGGCTCGGACTTAAAATTCCATAATTTAACTATCTCGATTGGAGAAATCCGATAATCCACTCATACTAATGTAAGATCCTATATTTTCATATTTCATATATGTCAAATAACATAGTATTGCTTAAATTTATAATAAAAAATGTTCGGATAAATATTATTAGCATGACTGTATTATTCTCATACATCATGTATTATTCTCTTGCACTGTAAATTACATTACTATCGAATGACTCAGTAATTGGGATATGAAGCCTATATTCATCCAATTCAGATTAAGCTAATTACGGGATGAGTTCTATTTGCGGAGTCTATGAATATCCATATACACCGATGGGACCGATTCCACCGGACACATTATCGCATCAGGGTACTAGTCGAGTGCACCTTTTTAACGGGGACTTACAGGGATTAACAATCATTAAATTTATATTTGTGATAATTTGTGATAAACATATAGTCTCGATCTCCCAGACGCATAATATAGTTGCGTTTGGGATCACGATGTATTAATTTAGCTGCCAGTATGTGGCGACGAAACAATCATTTTTAGGGCCCTATTTTAGACCACGAAAACCATGAAAACATGTCAACACTTATAAAAAAATGACGTCACAGTGTGCCGCTCTCTTGACTGTGCACAAATAATTATAATTGTTGAATTAATTGATAAATTAATATTAAATAATATATTAAATACAAACTTTGGAACAATTGTTTATAAACTTCTTCCTATGAGCATAAATAATTGTTTACACAATAAAAATATCATCCAACCAAATTCGTACGCCAAGTTTACGGCGCGATGATAACCGTTCCAATACAGAAATGAATGCAGACGCAAAAATGCAATTAAAGCATCTGGATGATCGAGACAAATTAACATACCCATTTCAAAATACCAGTGATGCACATGTATCAGATGGCGCTTTACATGTTTCATCAAGAAATTGTGTCCGTTGATATTGTTTATGTATTTTGTTAAGTCAGTTATTACGCATACATTTTAATTAATTACATAGATTATTTTTATTGCAGACATGCTTCATAAGTTGTAAGCACATTTCAGCGAAGCAAACACAAGACATGTTATCCTCCCTGTTTGTGGGGGAGGAGGATCAACAGGTAGTATACATTACTGATCTTTGGCCCTTATACAGAAATACACAAATTTTACTCTACTGAAAAAGACACAGCGTAACGTTATGTCTACGCAAGTATATTGAACCATAAACTATATAATTTGCAACTAACTGAATTAAACATGTTTTCTGATCAGGTATGAAACTTTGGCTACATTTTCGCGCATCTGGTGTTAATCAGTTCCAAGCATCAATTTTATTTGGAAAGATCTCGAATTTTCGTTTTTCTTTCCAATGTTTTGGAATAAATTCTTTCTTTTTGTTATTATTCTTATGTTTATTTTTGTCTTTAATATAAAGAAACATAAAGCAGAATTGACGTATGCTCTAGAGTTGAAGAAGAAAACAGCAACCATCTGTGCAATGAACCTTCAAAAGGTACATGTCTGTTGTAAATGGTTCTAATAGTACTTAGATTGGGTGAAATTCGTTGTTTGTCTTATAATTTACATGCACAAATCATGGAAATGAGTTTGTTAGTGCATAATATCGAAGTTTCAAAACATTTTTTGATTAATAAATACTTTATTACTTTTTTCTGAGTGTCTACTTATGTTTTTTGTTTTACTTTTTTATGTGTGGCAACAATGACATTCAGTTTTATTCAATTATTATAGTTATTTAACACATGGAGGGTTTGTAATAAGTGTAACAACTGGTTTTGCAATAAAATTTCTTACATACACGTCCTGAATATAGCTGACACATTGCTTGCTGGACGTAAAATAACAATCAATCAATCAATCCATTATTTTTCTTTGCCCAAGTACAAATTTAACGATTGACTAGTATAAGTATATATCTTCAGTTTCCATATACTTTTTTACACATCCAAAGATTGTGGCAATGCGGGATTTTAGAAGGGTTTAATAATTTAATAAATTAATATTTTATGTGCAATGACAAAGTGAAGAATTTAAGCAAACAATTCATTTTTTTAAAAAGCCACAATTTGTTTTGCATGATTGTTCATCAAATATAAACTTCAAAAAGCAAAAACGTCCTTGTAGATACCTTTTACCAAATTTAGACATCAAATAACAGATTTTCATTGTTGTTCTGTTTTAATTTATAGATGATCGTCGAGAAACCCGAATTTCAAGCTAACTTACTAAAGTGGGAGAAAAAAGATTATGACCTGCTGTCCGAAATTATGAGTTCTCCCTACTTCAACAGATGCCTGTACTTGTCTTGGTTAATGGTTGTCCAGAATCCTCCGATGCATATGGACGAAGGACCTGTCCGTAGGTCTTATATAAAACGAGAACTCTACCAGGAGTTCACAAAGAAAGGTTCTATCGTTGATTACTGTGTATGGCCGGCTCTGTATCTGGAGAAAGACGGACCGTTAGGAACCAAAGGAATTGTTCAAGTGTATTGAACAAGAGTTTATATTTGACGCTATATAAACAAATACATTTTCGGGAGGGTCGTGTTTGGAAGGCGGCCATTTTGAAAATTTTAAAACCAATATACACAACTAGGAATCCTAAATATTCACACTGTAAATTATCATTATAATAGTCGTGCGAACTTTTGTTGGTGAAAAATTCCAGACAAAGTAGTGATAAATAAAAAAAAAGAATATTAATACTTGTAATAATAATAATAATAATAATAATAATAATAATAACAATCGATGTAAAAACAATAAGTCTCCCAAAACTTTTTTGGGTGACTTAATAACAAGTAATAATTGTGTTGGGACGCAAACACATAATGTCTCCAAAACGAATCAGGGGGCATCGGTAGCCGAGTGGTTAAGGTAGTTCGTCTACCATTTATCACGTGGTGTGTCAACACCGAGGTTGCGGGTTCTAGTCTCACTGCGGGCAGGGTGCACTCGACTCCAATCTTAATTGACAAGGATTGACAGTTTTCCTACCAAAGGTCGGGGGTTTTCTCCGGGTACTCCGGCATCACCCCCAATAAAAACTAGACGCCATGATAAAGCTGAAAAATTGCTGAAAGTGGCGTTAAAAATTATGCAAACAAACCAAACGAACCACCAATGCCATTATAATCTTGAGCATGTTGAAAATGCATTAAAATCTACCTACATATCAAATTTTGTTGCAATCGTACTTAGTTGATGTTTGGGGGGGGGGGGGAGTGTTGTGAAACGGCTGCCATTACAAAATTACGTCGTGCACGTCCAATTTTGTTTGGCAAAAAGGCTCAGGGTAGTCAGCTGTATCAGCTATACTAATGATCTTTGAAATTTCTCTGGCCATTCCTGAGTTCTGTGAGTAAGGACAACTGCACTTTTTTCTTCAACAGCGACTGTTTTGAAAATTCCAAAAATGGATTGTAAAACTTGAGGTAACCCTGAAAAAAGGGAGAACAAAGGAAGAAGAGACATAATAAGAAACCAGATGAAAACAATATGTCTCCCAACACTTCGTTTGGGAGACATAATAATAAGAAACCCAACAAAATCAATATGTCTCCCAAAATTTCGTTTGGGAGATATAATAATAAGAAACCAGACAAAATCAATATGTGTCCCTAGATTCGTTTGGGACACATAATAATAAGAAACTGGGCAAAAACAACACAGCTCCTACACTGCGTAGTCGGGACTTAATAACCAATAGAAATTTACTTGCTGTATTAATGAAGTATAATTTGATCCATAGTATTGGACTCACCCCTTTCCCCTCGACCCAAGGAATTATTTCCAATCAATTAGTTGAAATCAGTTTTTACAAGACAAAAGAGATTGATGGTATGCCTTCAATACTTTAGAATTTAGAGACCTTACCTTCTACTCATTATGAATATAACACAGCGAAAACACTTTTTGAATAAAAGAGTGACCAAACGAGAAACAAACACAATAAACTTAGGTCATGGGAGACAACAAGTAGTTTTGGGTCTTTTCAGAGTTTTGCAGAACAATCAACTAGAAAATATAAATATACAACAGGTGCTAACAAATCATTGAATCTAAGCCAAGCCGACATGGGCCCCGGTTCCATACAATTATTCGGAATTTTAGCAAAGAAAAGATCGAGACTTACCACCCTGATTTAGAACGCATCTCATATGTTTCAAAAGTATTAAAGATATTTAAGTGCTAGAGTTAAAGCAAATCCTACCTTAAAACCTGGAGGTTATTTTAATTATAGGATCTGTTGATAGTACAACAACTATAGACGGGGCCTCAGTGGCCGAGTTGTGAAGGTAGTTCGACTGCTATGGATCACGTGGTCTGTCGAAACTGAGATTGCGGGTTCTAGTCTCACTGCGGGCAGAAATCTTTTGACTCCAATCTTAATTGACAAAGATTGCTAGTTTTCCTACCGAAGGTAGGTGTTTTTTCTTCGTACTCCTACTTCCTTCCCCAATAAAAACTGGACGCCATGATATATTTTCTGAAAGTGGCGTTATTTAAACAACATTCAAACAAACTATAAAAACTGGACGCCATGATATATTTTCTGAAAGCGGCGTTATTTAAACAACATTCAAACAAACAACGAAAGAAAGGTTCACAATATTCTCAAAATATGACTGTAAATTGTATATACATATTAAGAGTGTAACCTGTACGATACAGTATGTTCAAGAAAAAAATAGCGATCAACATGAGACTGAACAACGAACCTCCTTATTTATAAAACAACATAAAGTGCCCATTTAACTCGTCAGATTGAATCTAAATGCCACTCATTTTGTATAGTATAAAACTCAACGTGGGATACATCACCAAAAGTCATTTTGGATACATTAACTAAAGGCTCTAGAACCTAAAGGATCGAACAAACGTAAGCCACAGGCACTAGACTACAAAAATATGTAGGGTTATTCGTTACTTCCTAGTAATTACAGTAAAGTGAGCAACAGATATATTTGCAAATGGTCATTCACACAACAAAAATATTTCCAAATACTAGTATTTATTTTTTTCATTCAGTCAGTCAACGAAAGATGAAGCTCTTTGGTAGACCAAAATATTGTGTTATATGAACAATTCGTAAATAGCAATGTTGTTATATTTGTTAATGTATAAGTCTCAATCTAATTCTAACAGTACTGGGAGCAATTCGTCGACATATAGTACAGATTCATTCTGACGGCTCTGCTGAGACTAATTCTTAGTTGTTTTAAGTGTGATTTCATCGATTTTGATTGGTTAAAACTTATACTTAAGACTTATCTTCGACTTGCGACTATTTTGTCTACAGGTTATACCTTTATCTGTACATGCAAGGTGCAGTAGTCCAAAGAGTATAAAATGACACTAGTAATATTCCTTTGAAGGGACTAATTAAACATCAGCTTGTCAATATGATTTTGACAGTGGAAGTTACACAACATTTTTTGTCAACTCATTCCACATTTATCCATGTAATTTATCTTATTATAACTATGTTTGTTATTAAATGTTGTTTCAACGCCACTTTCAGCAATGTTTAAGCTATATTATGGATTCCAGTTTTTATTTGGGTTAGGAAAGCCGAAGTATCCGGAAAAAAGCCTGATCATCGGTAGGAAAACTGACAGCTTTAGATACAAGTATTCAGACTACTTTTATTTTTTCCAGTTTAAAAAGCCGTTAAGTGTGAGGTGTTATCAATATTTACATATTTTTTGGAAAAAAAATTGGTTTTTTTTGTTTTCACTTCGATCTGCAATCTAATAATAAATACTTTTGATTAGTCAGTACAATAAATCAATTTGAGGTGACCTGTATTGGGACTCGCCACAGAGGCAGAAATATTTTCATTGGATATTTCGATCTGTTGGGGTTCGTATGTAGTGTTCGATACCTCCTTGTATTACATTTAATATACTATGTGTGTAAAAAGGAGGAATTGCAGACATTAAAGGCTTTGCTAAAAAACAATTTTTTCCCTCGTGCTGTTTAACAAATTTAATATTGGTAAATAACTTTCGATTAAGCGATTTGCAAGATGGAAAATCCTGTGTCATGGTTGTTGAAAACAAATCTTGCTCTATAAGCTCGAGTGTAAACCTGATCAGATACGGTAAGGAAGGTAATTACCGTGCCCGAATGCGTTTGTATGTCATTAGTCACAGGTTTAAAAACTCTAGCCAGAGGAGTTGAATTTTTCATTAATGTCACTGCACCATTACTTGCAGAACATGATACGAAGAACGAAACGAGGTAATATCCAGATTTTTCGCATATAAACTTCCCGCCGTTCATAGGGTTCTTAGAACTGATTCCATGGACAACCTGTACACTGTCGAATGGTACAACATCTTGAGGCGACAACAATTTAGCAGAATTGATGCACGCATGCAGTAAAGCTAAAATAAAATAATTAACGATGTAAATTTTAAAAGATTAAATTGTCCATTAAAAGAGTTGATTTCGACGGCTTATTCGTGCCAAAAAACAAATAGAAAATTTGTTTTATTTCGTTTGAACGGTTTATTTAATCGTTTGAACGGTTTATTAAATCGGTTCAACGATTTATTAATTCGTTTGAACGGTATATAAAATCGTTTGAACGGTTTATTAAATCGTTTTAACGGTTTATTAAATCGTTTGAACGGTTTATTAAAATGTTCAAACGATTTATTAATTCGTTTGAACGGTTTATTAAAATGTTCAAACGATTTATTAATTCGTTTGAACGGTTTATTTATTAGTT
This sequence comes from Limnoperna fortunei, assembly GCA_944474755.1. Classification (NCBI taxonomy): domain Eukaryota; kingdom Metazoa; phylum Mollusca; class Bivalvia; order Mytilida; family Modiolidae; genus Limnoperna; species Limnoperna fortunei. The sequence goes on along the minus strand of OX104115.1, from coordinate 56,755,304 downwards.
TGAACGGTTTATTAAATCGTTTGAACTGTTTATTGTGTTAAATCGTTTGAACGGTTTAATATATCGTTTAAACGATTTATTAATTCGTTTGAAGTGTTTATTAAATCGTGTGTACGATTATTATCAAGAACCATAGGGACCACATCGTCTAAGTAGTTTGAACGGTTTATTAGATCGTTTGTACTGTTTATTGTATTAAATCGTTTGAACGGTTTAATATATCGTTTAAACGATTTATTAAATCGTTTAAACGATTGTTAATTCGTTTAAACGATTTATTAATTCGTTTGAACTGTTTATTAAATCGTGTGTGCCATTATTATCAGGAACCATATAGGGACCACATCGTCTAAGTAGTTTGCCATCTACTATTAATTATCGGGGACCAAAATGACCACATGGTCTAGGTAGTTGGCCATCTACATTTGATTATCAGGGACCAAGGGACCACATGGTCCAGGTAATTGACGATCCACTTTTGATTATCAGGGACTATGGGGACCATGTGCCCTAGGTAGTTGGCTATCTACTATTGATTATCCGGGACCATAGGGACCACGTGATCTAGGTAGTTGGCAATATAATATTGATTAGCAGGGACCATAGGGACCACATGAATATACCGTTCAAACGGATTAATAAATCATATAAACGATTTAATAAACCGTTTAAATGATTTAATAAACCGTTCAAACGATTTAATTAACCGTTCAAACGATTTAAAAAAAAATTGCTCCAATCTTCAACGACAAGGATTGCCAGTTTTCTTACCAAAGGTCACGGGTTTTCTAGATTCGTCAACTTATAAAAAACTGGAACCCTCTATATAACTGAATACTTGCAGAAAGTCGCGTTAAACACTAGCAAGCAAACATACAAGATAGTGTTGAACACACATGAATAAAAACTTATTTCCACAGAATTTCTATAATTTCGGACACATCTTTTTCACAAGTAACCATACTAAGACTATATAAATTTACGCGGACCAAATGCAATTAATTAAGATAACTTAATAATTTTAAATAATAAAATACCTCTATTGTTCGTTGCATTCGGTGTTGATATCGTCTCATTCAGTTTTAGCATAATAGATACAGATTTATCATGTATCTCGTCGCGTTCGCCTTTATATCTGTTTCCGCCAGCTGAAGTTTCTGATATAACGCAATAAAATCTTGATTTCTTGCATCGGCACCAGCGGTTAAAGAAGCCTGTCTGCTGTTTGTGGCCTGTAGTTCTTGCTCTAAATGATTTGTCATATTTTGCAAGTCTAGTATAGTTCGTAAGTCTATGACACCTTTTAGTTGTTTCAGAGCGGACACTTCATTCTCTAGATGAATTGACCTGTTAACAGTCATGAGATTTTCGTGCTGAAGTTGATTGAATTGCGTTGCTAATGCATTGTACGATTTCTGAACATTTTCCACTCTGGCTTCCAAAATAGATGTCCGATTGTCAGTATCGGTGATGTAATCTCTATGTGCACATCCACACTGTTTCAAGTCGTCTATTTTTGTTGTGAGTTCCGACTGAACGGTGGTCAGTTGTTGTAGTTTCATAACCTGAGTCTCCAACTGAAGACGTGAGTGACGTTCCTGTATAACAAACTCCATCAGGAAATTGTACTGTTTGTCATTTATAGCAGACCCCACAGTTGGTGGTTGTGTTGTTCCATCCAACAAAAATGCTTTGCTCCCGCAAAATAATAAATGTACTAAAATAAGTATTTTTTCTGACCATATTAAAATCACATTCGCCATTTCCTAGTCAAGGTAAAAGCGTGACCATATGATCTATAAAATCTAGTCTTCCTGTGTGAAGGAGTACAGTACTATTTATCTACATGCATATAGAAATACCTGCTGCATTTATGAACAATAAGCAGCTGTTTAAGTCCTTGGGCGTAGATAAACTAGTTACAATGTGGATTAACAAAATAAATTAAGGGTTCTGAAACATGCCCCCAATCCTCGGAAAATTTTGAAAACAATAATGTAATATGATGCATTTAGGTGCATTTTTGGAGAGGTCGAAGCTGATTTTTTAGTACTGGAAATAGACAGTTTATTGATTGCAAGGAAAGATTGCATTTTTGGTCAAAACCATTTATAGGCGGCTACTCCTTTGAAATCAATATTCGTTAATATAATCGGTGGCCCAGTGGTTAACCAGTGGTTCGTCTCCTCATAATCACGTGGTCTGTTAACACTGAGATTGCGGGTTCTAGTCTAACTACAGGCAGATTGCGCTCGAGTCCAATCTTAATTGACAAGGATTACCAGTTTTCTTACCGAAGTTCGGAGTTTTCTCTGGGTACTCCGGCCTCCTCCCACAATAAAAACTGGACGCGGCGCCATGATATAGCTGAAAAATTGCTGAAAGTGGCGTTAAACAACATTCAAAGAAAAAATGCAAACAAAACTAACAAAAAAAAAACCAAAGAAAACTTACAAAAAAGAAAAAAAAACAAAACTAATTCGGACAGACATACATTTTTCATGTTTGTCTGTAACTCTTCACAAGTTTTCTTCAACGGATTGAAAAACGAGCTTTCCGGATCACTCCTAAGGGTTTTTGTAAACTTGTCGTATTGATATCACGATTGTCCCCATTTTTAGAATTTTAGAAATTATCACTGATTTTGAAATTGTATTTTCACTAGTAACATAAGATGTTTCCTCCTACTTATCATCGCTTAGTGTGGTACAATAATACTTCTAGTGTAATTAGCTTCTAATACTTCCTGTGTAACAGGATTGTCCACTATTCTAATTCAGAAGGTATACTACTAAGTCCAATGATGTGTCGAGTTTCTACACCACCCTCATCTAAAGTTGTAATACAGGTTGGACGTATACATTTATTGGTAAACCTTCTTAACAATTAATTCACAATCATCTCTTTTTTAAATGACATTTTCTAGAGTGTTTTTAACAATGTGAGCGTCTTCATTTCAAATATCATTATCCTAAATGACTATTCTGGTTGGTCTTGGGCGTTACCGGAAATCGTCCCTATTCGGATAAAGTTGACTAAAGTACAAGGTAAATGCTATAATTGGACGATTTGGATGCCCAGAAATGTAAAAGGTTAAATACATTATATAAGACGTTAAAACAATAATGCAGAAATGGGAAATATAACTGCTATTTTGACCAATGGGAAGTTCGATGGTGGCAATTTTTTGATGGGACTTTACAAAAAATAATTACCAGTGTCGGATGCAATTACCCCCCCACCCCCACTTACGAAGCAGCATCCTCTATAATCCAGTGTGTTCAAAAATGTGTTCAGGACAGGCCTCTCCTTATAGGGTAATCGAACCCATTAAAAGAAACTAATGACTCCGCGCATAGTACATTTTCTTTTATTTGAAAAAACCTTATGTTCCTGCGCCATCTGCGTCAAAAGTAATTAATATATTCAAAGAATATATTAATGGAGTGACATGAGTGAATCAAGAGAAACATTTTTGACGGAATAAAGTTTCTTTTATCAAATGGATACAAGTTGATATTTAGGGCATCTTAAGATCAACTCCTAGCAATAATCAATCACATGAAATAAAAGCCGCCAAAAATAATTACGAATCATTTTTTCAATATGAGAATCTTGAACAATGTGTGATGGATATCAATATATTAATGAACGAATTAAGCTAAACACAAACGCATAATTTAATTTATCATTCAAAGATAATAAAGCACATTTAAAAATAATGACAAACGAAAAAGAAAAAAATGAGGCACAACTTTTGGAAAAGCCACCCAAGTCTAACTGTCTGACCGAACACAATTGGACCTGACCGAAATTTTCAATGAAGCAATTAAAAAGTCTTTATGTTACAGACATGACAGATCACAGGTTTATTTTTTTTAAATCGCTGCATGATTTTCATTTTAGATTAAAGATTTTTTTATCAGATTCTCAATATATGAACATTTTTGTTTGAATGCGAATGAAGGCAATAACAATATACCGAACACCAAAAAATAAATGCTATCTATAGTGAAACTTATTAAAGGCGTATTAAATTTTGCTACCATGACAATCAAGCTGCTTTTGAATGTTCGGAATACTTATTCGATAAAACATCGATGTGTTCCGAAAGATCGTTATGAAAATCTGTTACCCAATAATAACGTGTTTGGATTATCGCACTTCCAAGTTAAAATAACACAACCAATGCAAAAATATTAAATTTTCACGAGAGGGTAGGAGTTGGGGTACGGTAATATGGATGTGCAGCCCAAAAGGGTCGCGTTTTTTCCCTTCCAAATTATATGAAAAGGTTGCTCTTTTCATTGAATAATATATATATATTTGAGTAGTTGTAAATTATCTAAATATACCAATTCCCCTTATTTTCATCTAAAGCTGAGGTTAACCGCGGCAAATAAAAGTGCTTTATTAACATCACTTGGTTACATTTAATGTCTTTATGTCGTTAAATAAACCAATAAATGTTTCATGCAATGATAACAAATGGGTGTTAATGTGTATAGGAATGCCCCCAGATGTTATAATTAGTTGCAATTCTCTCTCATTGTGAATACAATTGAGGAAATAAACACTAGGAAAATAAGTTCTAACAGACAAGAAACACAAATACATATTATTCTTTATATGTCATTTTAATTTTTATTGCTTTTGTTTTATAAACATTTTGGTTGTAAATGGACTTTTTTTCAAAGTGGAGGTACAGTAAAATACAATTAAATATAAGAATATTTTTTGTTTAAAAATTCTATATACGATGTAAGTCGCCATTGTATAAATAACGCAATCTTTTGTTAAATGTGTTTTACAAAACATTTTCTTTTTTTAAACCTTCAATAACTCATAAAACTTTTACATTGTGTGAAAAGATAGATAAAGAATGTATTGCCGCTGTGTGTGTGTGTGTGTGTGTGTGTGTGTTTTTTTGTGTGTGTGAGGGGGTGGGGCTAGAGGGGGTCCATTAACAGGTTAACACTTTTTAATTTTTCTCAAAACAGATAACAGTAGATTTAAAATAATGATAACAGATAACAGCAATTTACATGAGAAAACAGAAAACAGCGAGTTCAAAAATGGAAAAAAACAGATAACAGCAATATATATGAGAAAACAGAAACAAGCGAGTTCAAAAATCGAAAAAAAAGACAACAGCAGTATCTCATCGAAAGGCAATAGTGTTCTGATTATTAACAGTAAACAGTGTTTTCATTTTCGTGATAACAGTTTACAACAATTTCAATTTTTAAGAAAACAGATAACAGCTAATGGTTGAAAAAACAGGTACCAGTTACTTTATTTACAGACGTGTAAAAATGACCAAAACTCGTTAACAGAAATGATCTTCCCCCATACTATCGACACTGATCATCTATCAATATCAACACTGTCTCAATATTTTAAGAAAATTTATGAAAACTTTCCACAAACAAGTCCCATTAACTACCACTAAAAATCCGAATTTTACCACGAAAAAGGAAGCGTTTATCTATCATATTAAAAATTCCCCAAAGATTCAAGAAAATTTGGTGAAAACCGAAAGTTTTTTAGCAAGATTATGCAAACAACCCCACCCCTTTTCATGCACCAAGTCTAATAAATCGGATTACCAACACGTATACAGACTATGACACTAATACAATAAACAAACATGTGCAGTTTGTAAAACAAAATCTGTGAATCTTATTTGCAAGATACGAAAGATGGACATTTGTATACCATAATACGCACGCATGGGGAGGGGGTTCTGTCGTTGACAGGCATATAAAAATGAAAATGAAAAATGTTTAATTCCATTTTAAACTACATTTACGTTAAATTTAGGTGTTTAAAACGTTTAGTAAATTATTTAGTAACAGAACCCACTTTATACTGTTATGGCATTGTAGATAGTAAATAACATTATAAAAATAACAGTTTGTTTATTAAAATAAGTATTTAAATAGCTCACGCCTATCTAACTCCACCTTACGCTGTAAGGGAGATAAATCTAATTAATTTATGTCATACGGTAGCTTGTTTACATGGGTTGTCAATTTTTAATAGTATTAAAATTTACTACCGTAGATAAATTTCAAAGGTAGCTCGATATTTATACGACACGGTCGAGTCGTTAACTAGAAGAAAGTCAATATTTCAATTAGGGTTTTCGATTTACTAATTGTCAATTTAGAATTAAATATTTAACACGGGAAACAGATAACAAATTGATTAATAGTTTTGACTAGAAACACCGTAAATTGTACCGTGGCATAATCTTCTAGACGCGTATATTATTTTTTGTTTATGCTGTATCGTCATGTTTGTCGATCCAATACTAAATAAGTGTACTAAGTATTGTGACAACCATATAATATATCTATCAAGCGGATTTCTGAAACATCAGAAATACAGGGTTAATATCAAATATTTATATAGTTAGAATTAGATTTTTAACACTGTAAAATTTTGGCTTACCCTCAACGGGATTCGAACTCACACCGTTGTGACACTGTGGCACCAATTTGCCTGCACTATGTCCAGCGGTCTAGACCCTTCGGCCAAATCTCTTTATATATATAAATTTCATACACATTTATTTGCCGGTCATTTGGTCAGACACATAAATATATAGTTGCATGGTCCAACGGCAATTTTACCGGCATATTTCGTGAAATTTAAATAAAAAACATTACTTTAATTGTAATTTTATTTACATACAAAATACAAATAGTTATTGTTAAAATAATTTTAGCTCTTTCCTATAGTAGGAAGAAAATAGGAAGAAAACAGACTGAACAATGGTAATGAATTCATTTAACGAAGCCCGAAACGTCTTTCATTCATTTAGGTAAGCCGTAAAATACCCATGATTAGTTAGATAAGTAAATTGGTTTCTTGATATATGCCTTTCGACGATGTTTTTAAGAATAATTACTGAAAAAAAACACTTTTGTTTTTAAGATATGAATTGCACTGGCAACATTCTAAGAATGACAGTCAAAGTGGAGCCTCATTGTATAAGTTTTTTCGAACACTCGTCACATTTATTAATTGCCTCGCATCATTTGTACTACGTTTTCCCCAATTACCGCGTATATCTATCACACGAATTATTTTTCATTGGAACACAGTATAACCGAACGATATAGACTTTATATGTATTTGTTTGAAATATATTATATATTACACGTTTTAACAACCCTTTTCAACAACACAACTTACAATACAAGAAGTAACATATACTATACATACTACGGTACATTTGTTGATTTTTTTTACTTATTTATGAATACATTTTACAGTTCTTTTATGGGGGATTATGTAAATAAATAACAATTTATTTATGAACTCTAAGTGACATGTTTCCTTCTTTTTAAATGTATGTTATACTTTTCAAGAAAGAAGCCTTTAGCTCTATTAGTTTTTAATTTTTCAAATGTAAACTATGTATTTTACAATGTACTGTAATGACGTGATTACTGAATTTTTGTAAACTTGTAAGGTCTGTTAAATTAATTTTGCTTTCTTCAAAATACGCATGGCGGCTCTCTATATCTCTATAAGTGCACATCAATCCTGTCGCCATGATATGTGGCTAATGTTTTTCATGTGAACTTTGCGTTTATTCAACCGCTACGCTAAAAAACGTACAAAAGGAAGATGGTTGAAGCTTGAACTTATCATAAAGTCAAATACTGCCACGTCAAGGTAAAACTCTCTTACTCGAAATACAGTCAACCATTCTTGGCAAACCCCTCCATATAACGACTTTCTGTGTTTTGCAACCGTATTTATTCCTTCCCACAACTTTGCCATTCATTTACCTTTATATGACTACTCTGTGACTACCAAGCGTGTTTCCGTTAGTTTTGACCGACAAAGCCTATCTAAAATGACAATCGGGACTGTTAAAGTCATTAAACAATAAATAAACCTGAGGAACAGAAGATTCGTAGACAATGTCCATTATTAAGCTTCTTCAAAACGTATATTAACTAAAGTTTGAAGCGATCAAAAAATGTTTTCACTGTCTTTAGAAGCGCAGTTAGATTGCCTTGAAAATTTGAACAGACGTCAATGTCGTTATTCGATTTTATTGCCTTTTGTGGGCAATAATGATGTTTCTCGTAACCTCATCTTTTTTGTATAGTATACAAAGGGGAACAATCAATAGGAAACCGGTGTACACTGGTTCTAAACCGACTTTCTACATAGAGCGTATTGTTAAAGCACAAGGAAACCAGTAAAACCAGTAACAAAGAAAACTACAACTACTGAATGGGAGATTAAAGTTGATCTGCGTAAAAACGCATTCTCCTTTCTAAATCCATATTGCGATCGCATAATGACGGCAAGCAAGAGAGGAGGATGGTGAGTAGTCACTGCTCACAGCGAACGCGTAAACGATTTTCAAACCGATCACTGCTGTTGACTTCTAAACTATTCAAACAAAGGTTTGTTGTACCTAGATTTATATTATCTCTGCAGAAGTTTTATGGTCGTCACCAAGACTTAATTGATCGTTATGAGAAATCAATGTCTAAAATACGATTGGACATTTTTGCTAAGTCATAGGTAGTGTTTCCTGTTACTGGATTTGACGTTTTCCTAGACATGACAATGAGTAACTTGACGGGTGTCTGATTAGAGGCAGGCGCTGCCTTTTCGTCAAGAGCACCAAAGTGCAGCCATGGTTGTTATTGGGTTCGGATTACTCTCTGTTTTTGTGTTTTTATATTTTGTTTTGCGCTGTGTATGTTTGTCTATGTCCGGATTTGTAACTCTTCCTTGAATTTGGCTGTTGTTGTTCTGTTGGGTTTCTTTGCTATTTTTCTAAACGACTTGTCATTAAAATTTGTTTTTAGTACTAGTTAATTATTATTTCTATTTATATTGATAAATAGTATAGCTATTTAGTACTGTTTGATGTAAACCAATAGAAAAGACAAAAGTGGCATGGTAAAATACTAGTATATAACAGTTATATTGCAAACATTTTAAAACATAATTAGAACGTCTTAGCACGACCTGTGATAGTTACATAATTTATTTTTGCAATAGATTTTATTTTTCAACCCACTATTTTAATAAACAAACACGACTTTGACACCAAAATGTGATAAATATTTGCCTTAGTATCCTAATTATGGAATTATGCTGTTTCACAAGATAAAACAAAAGCAAAATAAAAAAGAAAGAATTGCAGTACGTTACAATGTAACATTATCAATGTTGTTTTTGTTAGTGTGGTGTTTAACAACACTTTCAGCAATTTGTTAGCTATATCATCAGTTTAAATTTAGGGTGAAAAAAGCCGTCGTACCAGAAGAAAATTCCGACCTTCCATTGGAATTATGGCAATATAATCTAGCTACACAATAATGTACACGTAGCTCTTGTTTTATGGACGGAGCTACAAAGAGGTCCATTACTCGTAATGGAGCAAAAAAACTCTTGGAATTTATACATATTTTCGCTATTTAACTGCTATTTTTGTTTCATTTATATGTTTCCTTTCTCCGCCGTTCAGCTGACATTTCTACAATATTCTAATTAAATTTTTTTACCGTTTTCGTAATCATGGCATTATTGACAAAATTAAAATTGCGGAGTGTAGAATTGTGGAGCCGTATAAGTAAATATGTGATCCCAGCTAATGCAATAAATCCGGAAAAAGTTGATCCGGATGAACATTTTTACCCGGATATATTATGCACTTTCCGAATTCTAATTTAGTCAACAATGCCATGATTACGAATAAAGTGTACAACTGACGAATTAGGTGTTGCAGATAATATAAGTTAAGCTTCAGAGACATTAAAAAGTATGTATCAATTTAGGGACACAGTTTAATAGCTTAATATATGCAAAAAAAACCCGGGTGTGAACCATTCCCGGCTTTCTCTATTACGAGTATAGAGACCTCTTGGTAGCTTCGTCCATAAAAAGGAGCTACATTATTGTAGCCAATGGCAATCTTGTTCATTAATTTAGAGTCTAATACACCCTGCCCGCAGTGTGACTCTAAGTGGCGACAGACCACGTGATCCATATACAGACGAACTACCTTAATCACTCGGCCAAGTTCCGTGTCAATATAGACAAAGAAGGCAAAACTAAACCACACATTCACATCTTTATTAGTAATTTGCAGCAGATAAATAAAACTTTGATCATTACAGTTTGATATCTTTTTTCGTATGGCTATATTTACTTGTTCAGTGTATGTCCAGTTTAACTTATCGCGTCATCTCCTTTGACAGTAATGTAATACTGTAAACGTGAAAAATTTCACGATTTTGTTGGCCAAAACCTTTCACGTGGGGGTCAATTTCGCGGTCCATGTATGTATATAAACATTTAATCATTAATGACTTTTTAGGCCTAAACTTTGTACCGACAATTTACCTGATGCCTGACCCAATAAGTGGGTAATGAAATGTCATAAAGAATTTGACAAATTAAATGGATTTCGTTAAACCATCGTCGGAAAAAGTGGTAGCAAAGCGAGAAGGCGAACGTTGGTAACCGAAGATGCGTTAAACGTGCGTTAACGGGTAGTAGGTATAGGACGTCACCACTGTAACTATTTCTATAATATAATATAAATAAAACGTGTTTGTAAATGTATGTGAAAAAATAGAGCGATCAAGGTATGAATCCATTTTTTTTAGTGCAGTGTGTTATTTTTAAATTAATGTTCTTTGAATCGTTAAAACCGAATACGTCGCGTGGGGTTAATTTTCGAGGATATTTCTTGGCCGTGAATTAAGCGAAATCAGTCATTCAATACGACATCTCAATTCTCCTTTTCACAGTAATGCAATGCTACAATTCATTTTCCTCAATATTTTTTCTTTTTCAATTTCTTTCTGGTTTTTTCTTTTGTAAATAAACGACATCTGCCTCAACACTGAGTTCCCTACAGTTATGCAAATCTTTTTTCAAGTAACAAGTTTTTACTCAGGATTTCGTTATGATATGGCTACAGGACATGTAGTTTGATTTCTGTTCCGTTTTTTATTTTCTGTGTGGTAAGTCTAGTTGAACAATTCCTGTTTTAATTAATATTATTAAACAGCATTAATTGTTTCTCAATTAACCTGTAGCATGATACAATGAATATTTCGGAAAGGTAATTCTTCAAAAAATAAGACAAAAGAGTTTTCGTTTTCAAGCGAAACTTCGATAAGTTGAGCAAAAATTCTAAATTGTAATTATGTTTTGTTTTGTTTGTTTGAATGTTGTTTAAAGCCACTTTAAGCAATTTTTCAGCTATATCATGGCGTCCATTTTTTATTTGGGGAGGGAGCCGGAGTACCCAGAGAAAAAAACCCCGACCTCTGTTAGGAAAACTGGTAATCCTTTCCAATTACGATTGGCGTCGAGCGGTGCGCAAGACTCCAATAGTAATTGGCAATGATTGCCAGTACTTACAATTGGGGTCCTCGGTGGCCGAGTGGTTAAGGTAGTTTGTCTGCTTTTGATCACGTGGTCTGTCGACACTGAGATTATGCGTTTTAACCTTACTGCGGGTAAGGGGTATGTAAAACATGATAGCCAAAAACGAAACTCTGAAATTCGGGGGACGGGAGGGGACTTCCTTCTTGCAATCACAATTATATAGGACATTGCAATAGATGATGAGGACCCTGAAACTTGGTATGATCGTAAAGCCTGATGAGTACTACAAAAATATAAAAAAAATTGGAGGCGATATTTACGGTTTTTCCGTAAAATGCGAAAATGTGGAATTTGTAGGATTTTTTAATAAACATTCAACACCGTTTATTAGCACATTTTAATGTGATAAAAACGATAATTTGCTTTAAATAAGAAGCCATGTTGCCGTAAAATGAAAGTTATTTGTCAAAATTAACTTGTTTTATTGTTTAAAAAGAGATATGAGCGTCTTAATTACTATTTCTTAAATATTATTTAAATTAAAGTGTTTTACATAAGAGCTATTATTTTCAATAAACATTAAACACCGTTAATTAGCACCTTTTTATGTAACGAAAAACGATAAAAAATCTTAAATAAGACACGATGTAGCATTTAAGAAAACAATGTATCTTATTTTAATTACAATAGTAGTTAATAAGCAATTAAGAGGAGACCAATATACACTTCCGTACTAAACTAATAACGCAAACATCATTCTGGACAATAATGCATTGCATAAGACTAGCAACGGGTATGCCGGTAATTTTGTTGTTTATACATCTAAAATAAGGAAGTGTGGTAGGTCATTTTGATTCTTTATTTTGAATCGACAAGTAGAAAAAAATTGATGCATTTGCTGTTTTGTTAATTAAACAAGCTAAAAATATTAGTCAGAATAATAGGTTCTTGCATACGTTTTTGGGAAAGACCGGTTGATCTTTCACGAGTGATAGAAGTTTTTCTTCGTAAACCAACAACTTTCACATCGCTATATCCTATAGATTCTCCATTGTTTTAGACTCCTTTGTCTCATACATCCAATCAGAACGCCCGAAACAAAAACGTCAAACAAGAACGTTGTTATGCTTCCATAACAACGTTCTTGTTTCTGACGTTTTGATTGGATGACGCAGCATCTGTACCAGAAATCAGCCATTTACGGAAGAATGAACAATTTCCTTTGCGTGGAGTCACATTAAACTCATCATGCAATTATTTTAGTTGCGAAGTTTAGATATAGGAATAGATAAAAATCACACCTACAAGATTACAACAGATGTATTTTGAGTATACTTTTAAGAAAGAAGACCAAAAATATATATTTCATTTCAAGAAGTTCTCTTTAGAAAAGTTAAACTACAATATCGCCCCTCTCAAACAACAGCAATGCAAAACACGTAAAAGGATATAAGTCTATACGGCATTAAAGAGTTAACATGTTAAGGTACATATTATATATCATGTTTGTCTGCCTCCGGCTCGAGCTTTATCAATGTTGAAGTTAATACCACTGTCCTGAGTGTTGTCAAGTATCATGACAATGCCCTGTATATAGGCAACTATTATAATTATTGCATTGAAGAATTAAAAAAAAGTGTGTGCATCACAAACATATTCTTGTGTGGTTTTCAAATTAAGTTTTGCATGTTTTTGTTGCTCAATATTTATTTAATCTAAACGTATATTAAAAGAAAAATCAAATTTATGTTTGGTATGTACGATTTTTTATGCGTGAATCAATCATTTAGTCCCCTTTGATGACAAATGCTAAGTTTAACTCTAAATCACTGGACAGGGCATTACCACGACATGATAATGCCCTCGTGTCAAATTACTGCATGTTAATTAATACCAGCTGACCTTGTATTATCCAATTGAAACAAACCTAATTTTGCTAATATGAAATAACATTCAATAATGCATGTCAGCATAAATGTACACCTTCAGGAGTCTGTTTACGGACTATACATTGATGTACACAATTTTTGCTACATGTATCTATCAATTCAGAAACAGCGTTAGTAATTACCATCGTTTGCTTTGTTAACAAAAACCATAAGTGCCAATGCTTTTTTCGTTAAAAACTATTATTTCAAACTGTCAATTGCTATACGTATATAACTATGTCTTTCCCATCGCCCAAATGTCTTCGACATTTTTGGACATATTCAACATTTGATTAACAGTCGTCTCGTGTAAAAATGAGTTCGGTGGATTTTCAGTTTTTAAAGAACATTTTTCTGTGAATATGTTTCTTAATTGCATTGGTCAGTCGAGATCATAGTATTATATTGATAATTATTCGACAATGTATCTTTTTTATTTACCTTATTTCAGTACTGCTACTTTTGAAAGTATTATTTGTCGAAATTATTTTTTGTGAATAATGCGTCTGTAGCAAGTCAATCGGTTTTTTTAGAAAAAAAACATAGTAATAAAGAATTGTTATACATTATGGATAAGAAATAAACTGGTGTAAACCATTCCAATCAATATACAATTTCCTTAACATAAAGAAACACACCTCTCAAAAAGTTTATTTTTTAACGAAGAAATTTTATTAACCTTTGTAGTGCCAATACAAGGTAGTCGGTAAGTATATTTAAATGATTTTTAAAACATATTAGTAATTTTCTTATAATTTATAAGGTAAATATAACAGTTTACTTTTTAAAAGTCATACATATGTTATTTTCACACAGCATTGTAGTGTCAATTACGTACGTTTTCTTTCTGCAATTGGGCTGTTGTTGTTCGGTTGGGTGTCTTTCCTATTTTTCTTAAAGACTTGTCATTGAAATTGAAATTTTTGACAAAATGGTCATTTTGAATAGGATAGTACTGGATAATATAATTCGTACTTCATGTGTTAATCAAAACAGTAGATTCCAGCACTATAGACGAATTAGTCTCGCTTTTTATAAGCGGATCGACCACATCGCAGATACGCTTATAAAATGTGAAACGAAATTAGTTTGTCTTTCCAGTTTTACAAATGTAGTGGATTTTGTACCAGTTTCTATGATCAAATCATAATTTTTACAGTACAGTAGTAAGCGTCACGTAATTGTGATTAGTACAAGTATATTAATTATTATTTCTATTTATATTGATTAATAGTTTAGCTAATTAGTTACTGTTTGATGGTTAACCAATAGAAAGACAAAAGTGGCATGGTAAATTACAAGTATGTAACAGCTATATTGCAAACATGTTAAAACATCATTAGAACGTCTTAGCACGACTTGCAATAGTTATATAATTTATTTTTTAAATAGATTTTATATTTCAACCCACTATTTTAATGAACAAACACGACTTTGACATCAAAATGTGATAAATATTTGCTTTAGTATCTTAATTATGGAATTATGCTCATTACTTATATTTCTATCTATTAAAGGCCTAGCAAAAACATTTAAATTGGAAACAAATATACTTGAGATCAATAATACAAATATCAGTTAATAAATGTTATTGATCAACTTATTGAGAAGTTTACAGTGGAAGAAACTAAGTTTTAAAAATTAGAAAGCGTTAGTCATTCATAAGAATAGCAAGGAAACCGATATAACGTCAACAGCTGAAATTCAAAAGTCGATGACATAATTTCTAATCAGTAATCAGAGAAACATATACAACACAAAATTTAAAAAAAAAAAACAAAAGTAAAAAACAAAGAGAATCGCAGAACGTAAACACTGTCTATATAGATTGTTTTTGTTAGTATTGTGTTTAACGCCAATTTAGGCAATTTGTCAGCTATATCATGGCGTCTAGTTTAAAATGGGGGGGGGGGGGGGGGGGAGGAGGAGGAGAAGCCGTAGTACGCGGAGAAAACCCATACATTCATTACGAACTCTTGCAATCCTTATTCATTAAGATTGGAGTCAAGTACACCCTGCCTGCAGTGAGACTCGAACCCTTAACCTTAGTGTTGACTGACCACGTGATCCATAGTAGACGAACTATCTTAACCACTCGACCAAGTCCGTATCAATATAGACAGTGAAGACAAATCACACATTCACATTTGTATTAGTATTTTGCAGATAAATAAAACGTTGATCATTACAGTTTGATTTCTTTTTACGTATGACTTTATTTTTTTGTTTAGTTTGTGTCTAGGTTTAATTTATTTCGTCATCTCCTTTAACAATTATGTAATACTGTAAACGTGGAAAATTTCGCGATTTTGTTGGCCAAACATTTCACGTCGGGGGTAAATTTCGCTGTCCGGAAATGCATATAAATATTTAGTCATTAAAGACTTCTCAGGCGGTAACAATGTACCGACAATTTACCTGATGCATACCTGACCCATTAAGTGGGTAATGAATGTTATAAAAGAATTGAAAAATGAAATGTATTTCGTTAAAATTCCGTTTACGGCAGTAGGTATAGGACGTAACCACTGCAACTACTATTTCTATAATATGTAGAAGGTACGGTTAATAAAACTTGTTTATAAATGTATGTGAAAAAGTAAAGCGATCAAAATTTGAACCCTTTTTTATAGTGCAGTGTGTTTTTTTCAAACTCGATGTTCTTTTATTCGTTAAAACCGAATACGTTGCGTGGTATTAATTTTTGAGGATATTTTTTGGCAGTGAATTCAGCGAAAATAACTCCCACTCGAAAATTTTCACGTTTGCAGTAATGTAATAGGACACCTCAATTCTCCTCTTCACAGTAAAGCAATGCTGCATTTCATTCTACATTACTTTTTTCAATTTCTTTCTAGTTTTACTTTTATAAATAAACGACATCTGCCTCAATTCTGAGTTTCTGAGTTATGCAAATATTTTTTTTCCAGTAACAAGTTTTTACTCAGGATTTTTGTTATATGGCTACAGGACAGTTTGATTAATGTTCCGTTAATAATGTTCTTTGTGCTAAGTCGAGTTGAATCATTCCTGTTTTTAATATTATTAAACGGTACTAATTGTTTCCTAGTTAAACTGTAACATGATACAATGAATATTTCGGAAAGCTAATGTTTCAAAAGTAATACAAAGAGTTTTCGCTTTCAAACGAAACTATGATAAAGTGAGCAAAAATTCTAAATTGTAATTATGTTTTGTTTTGTTTTCTTTGTTTGGCGCCACTTTAAGCAATTTTTCAGCTATATCATAGCGTCCAGTTTTTATTGGGGGGGGGGGGGGGTGGGGGGGGGGTGGGGGGTAGGAAGCCGAAGTACCCACAGAAAGTCTCCGACCTTCGGAAGGAAAACTTGCAATTCTTCCAAATTACGATTGGGGTCGAGCGCACCCTGCCCGCAGTGAGGCTCGAACCGGCAATATCAGTGTTGACATACCACCTGATCAATAGTAGACAAACTACATTAACCACACGGTAACTGAAGACCCAATTGTAATTATGTAAAAAAAATCTGTATATGCAAATCAAACATTTTTCCCATATAAAAAAAGAAGAGGACTGTACATTCAGGTTATGCATAATGCTACGCAAATACGAAATCAATATTAACATCAAAAGAAGGTTTCACTATTTTTCGAGATTGCTAACATACTTAAGATATCCTTACCATAACACATGTCATTTATCAAAATACAGATATATATTAATGACGCAGTTCTATTCAGATCCTAATTAAACAACACTTTTAACTATCTAAATAGTTCCTAATTATCGCGTTATAGATTAGTTTATTTAAAAAAAATAGCGCCTAAAAGTACGCCATGAAGGATTTGTGTAAATATTGAATTGTGCAGATGTGGTTAGTTAAGTTCAGTTGAACTTATTTGGAAGTTTCTTTTAATATTGGAGTCAAAACCAATAATAAACACATCTTTCTGTACAATAATGCATTGCGCTAGACGAGTGGAAGTTATGCTGATATTCTTGTTGTTTATACATTTAAAATACGGAAGTGGGGTATGTCACTTTGATTCTTTTAATTTAAATAGTCATGTAGAAAAAATGCATTTGCTGTTTTAATAATTAAAACAAGCCCAAAAAAATTACGCAAAATGCACAATTTGCATTGCGTGGAATCACGTTAATTAAAAGCTACGTTTTGTAATAATTAGAAGAATGTGGGTATGCAAACTCAAGCGTTAAAATCAGCATACAATTATTTTAGTTGAGAAGTTTAGATATAGGAATATAAAATTAAACCAACAAGATTACAACAGATCTAGATCTATTTTGAGTAAACTTTTAAGACAGAAGACCAAAAATATATATTTCGTTTCACGAAGTTCTCTTTAGAAATAAGTTAAACTACAATATCGCTCCCCTCGTAAAACGGCAATGCAAAACACTGACAAAGATATAAGTCTATACCGGCATTAAACAGTTAAACGATACATGTTTGTCTACTTTGAACATTCCGAAATATACTATAATTATACAATAGTTGCGTATATAGAAAGGCATTGTCATGAAATCTTGACTGCACAAGGAAGAATGGTATTGCCTGAATCATTGATAATGCCCGATCCGAAGCCATGGGCATTATCAATGTTTCTAGCAAAACCATTGTTCCGAGTGCTGTCAAGTATCATGACAGTGCCCTCTATTTAGACAACTATAATATTTATTTCATTGAAGAATTAAAAAAAAAAACAGTTTGTGTTGCTTGTGTTTTGTTTTCAAATTCAGTTTTGCAAGTTTCTGTTGCTCAATATTAAATTTAATCTACAAGTATATTGAACAAATATAAAATTCATGTCGGAATGTACGTTTTTTTATGCGTGAATCAATCATTTAGTTTCTTTTGATGACCAATGCTAAGTTTAACTCGAAATGACTGGACAGGGCATTACCACGACATGATAATGCCCTCGTGTCAAATTACTGCATGTTAATTAATACCAACTGACCTTGTTTTATCCAATGAAAACAAACATAACTTTACTGATTTGAAATAACATTCAAAAATGCATTTCAGCATACATGTACATTCAAGCAGTCTGGAAGTTAACAGATGTTTAAGTATTATCCATTGTTGTACACAAACCTTGCTATATCTCAACTCAGGAACAACGTTAGTAATTACCATCGTATGCTTTGTTAACGAAAACCATACGTGCCAATACTTTTTTCGTTATAAACTATTATTTCAAACTCTATCAATTGCTATACGTATATAACTATGATGTCTTTCCCATCGCCCAAATGTAGACATATTCAACATTTGATTAATAGTCGTCTCGTGTAAAAATGAGTTCCGTGGATATTCAATTTTTAAAGAACATTTTTCTGTGAATATGTTTCTTAATTGCATTGGTCAGTCGAGATCATAGTATTATATTGATAATTATTCGACAATGTATCTTTTTATTTACCTTATTTCAGTACTGCTACTTTAGAAAGTTTTATTTGTCGAAATTATTTTTGTGAATAAAGCGTCTGTAGCAAGTCAATCGTTTTTTTTTTAGAAAAACCATAGTAATGAAGAATTGTTATACATTACGGATAAGAAATAAACTGGTGTAAACCATTCAAATCAATATACAATTTCCTTAACATAAAGAAACACACCTCTCAAAAAGTTTATTTTTAACGAAGAAATTTTATTAACCTTTGTAGTGCCAATACAAGGCAGTCGGTAAGTATATTTTAATGATTTTTAAAACATATTAATAAGAAAGTAGCAAAGAAAACCGACCGAACAACAAGAGCCAAAAACCAAGGGACAGTTACAAATCCGGATATAGACAAACACAACACAAAAATCAAAAACATAAAACACAGAAAGAGAGTAACACAAACCCAATAAAAACCATGGGTGCACTCAGGTGCTCCGGACGAGTAACCAGTGCCTGCCTGTAATTAGACACCCGTCGAGTTACTCATTGTCTTGTCTAGGTAAAAGTCAAATCCAGGAATAGGAAACACTAATTTTCTTATAATTTATAAGGTAAATATAACAGTTTACTATTTAAAAGTCATACATATGTTATTTTCACACAGCATTGTAGTGTCAATTACTTACGTTTTCTTTCTGCAATTTGAAATATACTAAAAATAAAACACCTGAATGAAAATATATGCAATAGCGGATAATATGGAACCAGTAATTCATCATCGACCTAGAATGATTGCAATTTAACTATAATTTATTTTATATTTCAAACTTACAGAACATTTAAGCAATCATTAACAGTATAACAACGGGATTAATACACACAGTTTTCTCTGTGAAACATATTTATATATTGCTTGGTAATACATAACTCTCTGTTATAAAAAATTAATATAAGTAACAGAAAGAAATAACTGACAATTTCAGGAAATTGCGTTTCTTTTACAACACTGAATAAATTTGCAATAAATATGTTTTTCTTTTGCTTTTGTAAGAAACAGCAAAATATTTAGGATGTTTTATTGACAACATTGCCAGACTTTTCCCGTATATTTACGGCAGTACATCCTTTGCAAATATGACGAATAATTTCTGTATCCTTGGCTGTGGAGATATTGGATATAAGTATGCTGGTACAGAGGTATTTAGGTTTACATTTGATTAGTTATAACCTTTAAACTTACTTTGTTACACGTAAAGTAACCTTTTTACCTACAATGTAATGATGATGGTATTGTTATTGAAGCGTTACACATGTTTAATTAACATTTTAGCTATTTATAAATTAATAAAATAAGTGTGACATAATTTCACCAAAGAATATGTGTTTTGTTTTACAATGAAATACCCACAGGCTATAATTCTTTTTTTAATTATTGCACAATGGTAGAGTGGTCTATATAGTCAGCCATCCATTAGTAATAAGCGGGGTGTCAACACGATGTTGTGAGTTTGAGCCTACCTTGACAAAACAATGTTTACCCGCTGTTTATACGTTTGGTGTTCTCTCTAATTATTACCCTTCCTCCCCAATAAAAAATGGACAAAGTGATTTTGCTAAAATAGTGTTAAATGAAGCGTTGCACAACCATCAGTTATTGCATATTAAGTTCAGTCTTGTCTTTATTATTGAATATACAATTTTCGCTGATTTTCCTTTAAGGTATATAAACAATAGCTACAGACTGGAGTTTATGAAGCGAGAACCCATATAATATAATTATGAACATTTCATATTGAGACATATAATTTTACGAACAATGTTTTTTTCAGGGTTCTAATTGGTGTCTCTGTGGTAATGATCCATATGTTAATACATTGTTGTACCAACAGGTTCCCGAAACAGATTGCAATATGCCGTGTACTGGAAACGTGTCTACAATGTGTGGTGGTAAATGGAGAATTTCGGTGTACGAAACTGGTATTCACTCTAATCATTTTTTACTTATAAGTTTAAGACTTACGCAACTATATGCTTTTTCCAAGACATTTAATGTCAACGCAACTAACTAGATTAACTTGTTTTTTTGGGCGTACAGCTAACATGACAATCTACAAAACGACTGTAAGTCAAAACTGTTTATATAAATACTTATATTTTATCCACGATCGATAAATCAACCTTCTTCCACAGATTTTAAACGGAACAACAAATAACTTGTTGATCTTATCATAAAACGAATAAATAGACAATGAATAATTTAAACAACAAACAAGAATTCAAAAGTACACAAAAAGCAACAAACTGATAAAATAGTAAAAAACATCTATCAGTATATGCACAGAATTTCCAAAATATATTAATGTTTTACGTATATTTAGAAATTCTCGGTTTTTAAAGCAGCATAATTATACACATTTCATAATTTGTCAAGATTAATTGTGACCATTTGATTACTAATATCTTCTTACCCGGATAATTTGTATTTTTAAATAAACCAGTACATGAAACTGTAAGCAGTAGTTTATGCAGATAGTTTTATTGTTTTCCTGAAATGGAAGAGAACATTATGTACTTTTATGATTTCAGGTATTAAAAGTACCTTGACATACATAAAGCATACAACTGTTGTATCTGGTGTAGATTTAAAAGCCACACCATTACATCAGGCAACCATTTCAATGAAAAGCAGTGGCTTGCATGTTTCTATGGAATGTGCCAGTAATTGTAGAAACTACAACGAGTGCAAAGTTTTCTCCTTGTCTACGGCTTACCAGTGCAAATTGTTCAGGCTAGTAGACTTGTGCAATGGTTACAAAGTGTCTGTAAACACAACAATATTTAAAATAATTTAGAAGGATTTCAGTAATGAAGAAATTTCACTCCTGTCAAATAATATATTCAGGGATCTTTGAGACGCAAATACAGAATAAGATCTTTTTTATAACTATATGATTTTATTGAATTGAAATTTTATTCAAGCCGTAAAGCATTAGTTATTAGCTTCTGTTAGTACAATGTTTGTTCAGGTGTAAATATAGGGTGTGTTTTGCGTCAGTGTATTATTCAGCACATCTAAATATAATGGTAATTGCTAAGTGTAAGCAGCAATGGAGTCCATCTAATATGTTTAAAGCTTTCAATCAACCATTTCACTTGTATTAACGATGTATAACTGTATTTGTTGTTATATACACCTTGCCCCATCAGTTAAGCAACACCCTATCATTTTCCAGAGATTCATTAAAAATTTTATATATTTTGATATTTTTTTTTTATTCAACATTAATGACAAATGAAACATAGAAACGCGTGTTTACAGTTGCTTTACTTATTGTTTGATGACAAAATGTTCAAAGAAAAGATATAAAAAATAGTGCTAATATAACTTTCTTTGATAAAAAAAAGTTTGATTGCATACTTCAATTTCATGAACTTAAAGTAAACACATCATCACAGATCAACGTTCAGTTTAAGTCACTTTGTGTTATGTGTTTAACGCAAAAATACTCAGTAAGTCGTGTAACCACCATGCTTCCGGTACAGTTCGTTAACTCTCCTCCTCATGCTGTTAACTAAACGACGAAGTGTAGCATGTGGTAAATTCTGCCATTCATTTTGAATGGCAACACGTAGTTCTTGGACATTTTGACAAGCAAGTGCTCTGTTATCGATTTTACGACCAATGATATCCCACAAATGTTCGATTGGATTCATATCGGGTGACATGGTTGGCCAAGGAAAATGCTCAATAGCTTCCCTTTTGATAACATAACGTACAATTACAGTGCAGTGAGGTTTTTCGTTGTCATCCATGAAAAATGGGTCTGTTACCATGAAGATGATTGTCAAAATGTGGCACAATAATAGCGTTATGACGTCATTTCGATATTTCTGCCCTTTCATTGACCCATCAACCACATACAAATTTAGTTTACTTTCGTATGAGAAGCCCCCCCCCACACTGTAACACAACGTCCGCCAAACGCCATAGTGTCTAGGATGTTGTTCTGGTTGTAAACAGTGCCTCGTTGTTTCCAAACTCATGCGTCATTCAATATGAGGAATAAGGAATCTGCTTTCGTCGGTTCAGTGTACTCGTCGCCAGCTTTGAATATTTCAATGGCGATGATATCGTTCCCACTCTAAACGTGCTTGGCGATGTCTCTGTGTCAACAGTAAACGTTTCAAGGGACGAAAAGCTCTCAACATTGCATTGTTTAGGCGCCTGTTAAGTGCTCGAACGGCGACTGGTTGCAATATTCCAATTGTCACGAAGATATCTTGCGTTTGGCTACACGAACGAGTGCTCTATCCTCCATTTCAGACGTTTTTGGTGGTCGACCTAACCTAGGACGTTCCTGGATAGTACATCATCTCGATGACGTTTCAGTAGTCTGGATACAATACTAAAGTAAAGTGTTGTGCTATCTGACGCAAGCTCTGTCCATCATTATTTCGCATTCAAACGATCTTCCACTTCTTACCTTCACTTCATTTCCGTCTAGGCATTGTAAAACTGTAAAGATGAAGTCGAAACTCACCAGGAGATGAACACTAAATCGTTAAGGAAAACAAGGCTTTTAGGCGTGATCGACTACCGTATGACAAACTGGTTTTGCTATTTAAAGATTTACATGAGGAGTTAATTAAAGTAACGTAACTTTCCCGTGCTAGAGTGATGGCTTGAGTACTTAAACAACACAAAGTTAATATTCATTCAGATTTTTGAAATTAAAAAAAATTGTAGCTGTTGCTTAACTTATGGCGAGGTGTATATTGGATAATTAAATGAATTTTTATCTACATATGTCATGTAGTCAGAAGTCTTTACAATGACAAAGGTAAACATGTTTATAAATCAAAAGAACAATAACAAAGACGTGATTACTATAATACTTTCGAACTAAGCAAGCAACTAATAACAAAGATACAAAAAATAGAAAAGCAACATAAATTCTATTGAAGACTTGAAGGTGATGGTATCATCTTTCAATAGTGACACCCGTCGTGTTACTTCAGTCAAATCGTAACGAGGTCACGGACCAGCAGAGAAAACTCTGCTTAGCGTGTTCTCTTGTTACATGTATTTTGATACAAAAGGATTTTTTCACTCTCTACATTGCCATTTTCAAACCCTTTTTCTGTGTCAGCCGTTTGCGATAAACACTCCAAAGTCACTGAAGATTTGCAGGCATGAACCTATGTAATTAGCAGTGATATATAGTCTCAATAAGCATGTGCTGGAGAAATGTAACTGAACATAATTAACAAACGTATGATTAAGAAATTCATGTTGTCTCGCCTGTCGTATAATGTAGAGTGTAATCGGTATTTGTTGTCGATATTAATGTGTTTTTATGGCAGTGTATAGCGTTGAGAAATCAAAGGTTTAGCAAGTGTTGTAATGAAGAATGGAAGAGTATAGAAAAGTTTAAAAATTTGCAAAACTGTAAAACGACATCTTTTTAATTGTGAACGATCTGACGAATTTTCCTGTATGCAAAATCTATTTGATACCCCTTCCAGAGTAGTTTGTTTCACAGTATAATTGTAGTTCATTTTTACAGCAGTTGAACTCGACGTAAAGTTTTCGAAAAGTGTAAGCTTAACCAGCTATATTGCGTTCTATATATGGAAACTAATTCAGTTTTGGTATATATGAAATCAAAAGAAAATTCATTCAAAAGAAAACAGATTAATTGCATTTAGCAATAAAATATTCTGTTTTAATATTTTTGTTGAGCAAAATCTAAGGGTCAGCCTTTCTATAAAACCACTGATTTAGATGTTTTAATTTAATATGTCGAAAAAATGAAAATTGTGATTGTTTACAGAGAATCAACCCTATATTGAAATTAATGGTTCCACCAATACAATTAGTTTTGACTCCTACTTGAATCTTCTCTGGGAATATAAATAGGAAAACTACAAACTCTTAGACCAACGAAATGCCTTAAACTTTCTTATTCTTTAACGTGCGTCAATTGTAACAGTCGACGTTTTCGTTTGAAACCTAATTAGTTATGCTAGATCTTGCGATTTGATTTCTAGACAGAACACTACTTAAAGATTGGTTTGTTGTAAAGAAGTTGAGAATATACGTTCAGAACTTCTACAAGCATCACCATAACTTTATTGATTGTTACATGCAATCCTTCTCTCAAATACCGTAAAATATTTTCGTCATCTGTAATCGTTCCTCTTCCTGAATGCGACTTTTACCTAAATATAATTACTTCGTCCGGAGCACCTGATTTTTATATTGACCTTTGGTTACTCACGTTATAGTTTTTGCTTTTGGCTTTTTGTTTCGTGTTGCATATATTTGTCAAAATCAAGTTGTTCAGTCGGCTTTCTTGCTATTTTTTCCCTTAATTGACAATTGATATTGTCGCCTTTAAATTAAAACATAGCGTTCTACAAATACATACTGTCATAGCATAAGTGTTCGATTGAAAAAAACATTCAAAACAAATGACTTAATTGATCGTTATGTGAAATCAGTGCCTCAAATACGATCTGACATTTGTCATTGGTAGTGTTTTCTAATCCTGGTTTTTACTTTTCCCTAGACATGACAATGAGTAACACGACGGTTGTCTAATTAGAGGCAGGCACTGCTGACTCGTCCGGAGCATCTGAGTGCACTCATGGTTTTTATTGGATTCAGTTTACTCTCTTTCTGTGTTTTATGTTTTTGGTTTTTGTGTTGTGATTTTGTAACTGTCCCTTGGCTTTTTGGCTCTTGTTGTTCGGTCGGTTTTCTTTGCTTTTTTCTTTGCATAGAAAATACATTTTGTTATACAAACATATTTTAATGTATTGATTTTTTTTAAATGAGAAAACCAAACACTCTAGTGCTTTGAGTCAACTCCACACGTGACTCATTCATTCGCCACCTTAATCAACATTATGAATTATAACAAGTAAGTTTACAATCTCAACATATAATACAAAACAGCTCTTTAATACATACCAAAACTGATAAAGTTACTACAGAAAAAAGTTGAAAAACACTTTTCGAACGCTAAAGCTGTTGGAAAAGTACGTTTTCGTTAAAGATGGATGTATCAAGGAATATGTTTTGGAAATATAGGACATGATATTAAACATTTTGGGAACACTAATTTGTGAAGACGTTTTTCAATAATAATGTAAATTAAAAAATATATATAAAAAACCTAAGTAATATAAAGTAGACAGTCCCGTTGCAAATCAACTGTTCACCATTTGCAAATGTAATTAGTTATTGCATGTTTTTATGTATCCGGTACCTTAAAAAAGGCAAGAAATTGCAGCCGATTATAGGTAATTTTTCTTTTACAGTTTGCAGTGAAACAAATCAGTTAAAGTCTAGGTATTACTGCGCAAATAGTGTATAATTTTATAATTTGTTGACTTTGTTTTCACATCATTATATGCTCATAAACCAAGCAGAATTAACTCTGAATCATATATTATACTCTTTGATTGTATATGTGTAGTAAATAGTGGGGGTTTTGGTGGCCGACTGCTTCAGAAATTTTTTTATTGGGGCATGTGAGTTTAAACCTGGGAAGATCACCTAATATTTAAATGACAAGGATTTCTAGTTTTCCTGACATTGTTTACTTGCCGTCAAGCCGATGAAATCCAATGGTATAGCAGAACACATTGTTGCATAAATTAAAATGCAAAACATATTGTTTTTTTTTTACATAACTAGTAACATGTGATCAACCTAGCTTTAGGAGCTCTGCATAGTTACCGGCTATTGATATATTCGGGAAGGATAGGACAGCGACGTTTTTTATTCTAGTTAACAATAGTTTTCAATTAAATAATGACAATTCTAATGAAACTATATTACACCAACTCACACTAGTCTTGACGCGAGAGTTTTGGCATGCCGAGAAACCTTGTTAAACCTACCTTTTTCAAATGCCTGTACCAAGTCAAGACCATTGCTGTAGTTGCTGTTTTTGTGGTTGTTGGTTCTTAATTTGGTCAGTTTCTTGGACTTTGATTTGTGGATGGTCTTTTTTGACAGTTTGCCTGGCGTTTGGGATTTTGTTATTACCTTTATTTATATGTAGAGTAATAATAATAAATAATGTGTCATTTTTGTGCTTGCTTACATGTACTAGGTTAGGTTCTTACTTTATGAGTAAGCAGACGAGTATCGGGGTAATCTAATTTAATTTAAACACTAGAACTATCTTTAAAAATTCACAAATTTATTGTCTTTCTGTAAATGTCATGTCTGGAATTGTAAATGTTACTGAATTTCCCATTTATTACTTTGATGACTTCTGTAGTGTTTTCACAATACTTAATTGAATTTACTTCTATTTCAACAGAGCGATACATTAATACCATTGTACAACTACTTGAATTTGTTGATGAATTATTTCATAACATTAGTTTTCTAAAACGTGGGATATTGAACTTTAATCGAATATATAGATAACGATACGCTTCGTGTTATAAACCAATGTCAAGCTAGAACAGACACTTTAAATAGCATTATTTTAAAAGGTTCAAATGTGTGGCTGAAATTGTTTGTCATTTCTCAATAAAACCGAAAATCTGTTTTCAGATTTAGTTCCCGTTCCGTTGTTTTTTCTATGGTCATTATTTTAGAATGCGTAAAAGAACAACAAGACAAAAGATTTGAAACAAACAAACCAAGTTAAACAAAAGACATAACTATTGAGCTACACAGTGGGTGTGCCTAATATACGGTATACATGGATAAGGCTCGGGTCAGATTTTTTCGACCATCTCCAGAGTATTTATTTAAAATGCACGAAATTGACATATTTTTCTTTTCATGCACTGGTCAGATATTTATAACCAAAATATCGCAGCCCCTGAAACCTCCCGAGAAGAATCAAATCTTCGTACGGCAAGATTTATATCTTTTTCACTCCAATCTCTGGTCATATTATATTTTTGGGTTTAAAAGGGCAATATGTTTTTCGAAAATATTCTAACTGCTAAAAAAATGAAATGGTTTCTTGTGCATTAACAATAAATTTGAATTGTTATCTGTCCGGTCGTCATTTGGCCCGGTCCATTCCCAAACGATTTTCATTGTTCAAACTGCTATAATAATACGGATAAATTCTAGCTGTTAAAAATATGTAAAATTGATAGTCACACAATTATGAATGAAATTTTAAAAAGTGTTTTTTAATACTTTTACGTCTTTATTATCAGAATATGGAAAGCCTACCTGACGGTGGCATGAACCTAACCAGAAGCTTTTTTATAGAAAAACGTGGCTCAGAAATCTGAAAAACAACGAGTAAAATTGACTTTATTGATAACTTAAAAAGTTTTAAAAGTGCACTTAGGTTATTTATTTTGTGTCATTTTTGTAGTAAATGCAGTACATTTGTGGGAAGAGTATGCATTATCCTTCTTTCGGAGAAGACAATTCTAAGTTGTAAAACTTGTGTCTGATCCATTTGTTGCTTTTTAAGAACAATAAAATATGTTTAAATAAATTATTCTTATACTTTTAATTTAAAACTTATAAAAACGTTATTGTATTTGATTGTAATTGGTGAATTGTTCACTGTTATGCAGTTTTAACGTAGTTAAGAACGTTACATTTAAACACTTTAACATTGTAAGTTCCATGCTTCACCTTAAGCTGACTTGCATGTGTACGGCTCTAATGCAGAATTCATATACAAATACTTAATGACAAGATAAACAAACATGTTTCCCAAATCTGTCCATTTCACATGTCTTGTTACTGAAAAAATGAAAACTCTTTGATATTTATCTTGTGTATATAGATCTAGCCACGCACTCAATTTCCATAATATAAGTATATAAATAACTAAAACAAATCTTTGGTAAAACTAAAATTTAGTGATAACGAATCCGATACACCACATTTGTTCAAATTAAAGTTTTCTCTCTGGACACTGGCACTATTTTATGTTAATATACGTATTAATTTTCAATTTGAATAAATTATTTTGGTTGAGTTTGATTAAATTATATATATAATTTCATTGTCCAGGCGCTGACCGATGTATGACCGCTTATTTAAGTGACTGATAGCTGATGCATAAATGAACAAAAACACGATATCGTTATTGACTTTAAAACTGCCTTTGTTCATTCCGTTAAATCCAATCAGTCTAATCCGGAACATGTATATTTCAACATCCTGTTTGGCAAAAAACGTT
Source organism: Limnoperna fortunei (assembly GCA_944474755.1). Classification (NCBI taxonomy): domain Eukaryota; kingdom Metazoa; phylum Mollusca; class Bivalvia; order Mytilida; family Modiolidae; genus Limnoperna; species Limnoperna fortunei. Next base: position 56,726,413 of record OX104115.1, on the reverse strand, counting down.
CTAAGTAATGGGTAAACACAAACATATACATCTCAAACCAAAAACACGAAAACAAAAAGTTAGTAACCCGAACCCAATAAAAATCATGGATGCACTTTGTTGTCTAGACGAATAAGCAGTGCATGCCTCTAAAAAGGCACCCGTCGGGGTACTCACGCCATGTCTAAGAAAAAGTAAAATGTAAGAATAGGAAAAAACACCTATGACTCAGCGAAAATACCCTATCGTATTTGAGAGATTGATTTCACCAAAACAATTAAGTCGATGACGACTTAGAACCTCTGAAAGGAAATCATCAACCAAATTACAATAAACAGTTGTTTGAGTAGTTTCGTTGTTTTGAGTAGAAAATTGGATTACCGATCGCAGGAGCTGGAATAACATATAAGTTGATAAATTTACACACCATACACTGAAGCTGCCGGAATGTTACCGTTTATAAACTGGAAATTGACAATTGGAAAGTTAGTCATTACTTTAGTCCTAGATTAAAGCTGAAGTTTTCCCGAGTCTATTTCAAGAAGTATTTCAAAGAAGCACACCTAAGTGTATTGTTTATGTCTTTAATTTCAAGTTCGCAGGGGTAGATTGCAAGCAAAGAGTTATAAAAAGTAATGAGGGAGGTGAATTTGATCAAGATATTTTTCTTTATATGACATCAATACGTAGATAAATAAATATTTTCATGCTAAAATTTTCTTTTAAGTTTAACGTAGTGAATCAAAATATAGGATTGATGGCGGTTCTACAGAACAACTTAGAAGATACCAACATGATTCAAACCAGGTATGTTTTATTGCTGCCAATATTTTTGTAATTTTGAAAGAAAATAAATAACAAAAAGGATACAATAATACATTTAATTAGTCATTGTTTAAGTAGGAAATCAGCGACCTGTGTAGTGTAGATAGTTGCAAGGCTGAGCCCGTTTTCGCGGAATGTGTGGTCGACATATTTGTTGACCGTGGTTGCCAAATATCCTGCTGAAGATCCGGGTTTTCACCGGATACTCCGGATTCATCCCACTATAAAACTCATGCTATTTTATACCTTAAGCGTTTATAAAGTGCCTTTAAAAAACAAGCGAAAAGTAACTTTTGGATTCACTAGGTTTTTCTTGTTGAATGTAAAATATGCTGAAGCTACAAACCCAAGACATTGTAATAACACAATATTATTACATATCTCTTTATTGTTTTCATTCACCTATTTTTATATATCGAACATTCAGATTTCAGAATGACGCTGGAAACAGTAACCAATTGTGTGTAGCAGGCACAGTATCAAATAACAAAATAGTTAAGCAAGCAAACCCACAAACGTCGACTGCACACAGGAACAGTAAAACAACATTATAAATATCTATCCCCAACCGTTTGAAAGTAAATAGACTAAAGCAGAAGATGATTTGACAAAGTCGAAAATAAGGTGGGCAATGGATTTGATCAGAAAACATTTGTACGTTGTGTAATAAGTTTTAAAACACTTTAAACTGTATTCAGAGTAATTTATATTATCAAAAAAGTGAATTGGGTGTCTTAGTGGTCTTGGTAGTTAGCCATTTGTTCTTGATCGACGTGTAAAAACTAGAAATGTTGGCCTGACTCCTATCTTAATTGACAAGGATTCAGAGTTTCGCTAACAAGGATCAGTAGTTCTCTCTGGGTTTTCTCACATGATTATCAATAGTGTACTGAAAGTCGAGAGTTCTCAATGAGTTCTCCATCTCCCACCCAAAATAAAAACTGAATAATATGATATCATAGCAAAAATACTGAAAGTGGTGTTAGATACAATTCAAACAAAGAAACAAACATATATGTATATAAAATTATCATCTTTAAATTAATAGCGCTTTTTGCAAAACAACGTCAACATTTTATTTCTACACAAACTAGATTACCATTCATAATTATATGTGTCGTTTTCCGCGTAGCAATAACATGTTAAGAACAAGAACTGCATTGTGTCAAATGCCAGCTTCAAAAGGACTAACACACTAGGTGGAGTTCTTATAGTAGTGCCACAATGCAGTACCAGTTCGCTAACTAAGACTACAGTCCCAAATTTTGTTGCAGATAAATCACTCTTAAGTGAAAAGATATGAATCATGATTACATACCTTTTGCATTTATAAGGGTTCCGCCATTTTGTGGCAGACGTGCTATAGTAATCAGTCTGTCGCGCCGTGTGTCCGTGCGTCCGTCCGAACTAATCGTGTACGGACTGTAACTTTTTTATCTTTTGAGGTAGGCTTTTGATATTTGGAATGTGGGTAGATCATATCAAGGCAATGTGTTGATGACCTGCATTAACCACTCGTTCACATAGGCCTTAAAATAAATAATTAACCGCATACTATCTATTAAAGAAATTTGTGAAAGTTTAGAGTTATTCACAAGTATAAATAGGGTAATAGCAAGTTTACTGTATAGTGATATTAAAACTCCTAAAATCAAAACAAAATAAAATCACAAAAGTGCATACTTGTTACCGGCATAACAGTAGGAAATAATATAAAGAGTTCCATTAAATGCTTAGAAAATGCATAGTAGAATTATTTTAAATCTTTTCATTTGGGTAATCGTGTCCATGTTTAGTATAAGTGTCATGCTATGAGAACACATTCGGGTTCTAATAAGCATAGAGCCAGCTATTACGTTACAATTAGAATGCTGACGTCATATAAGCTTAACTGAAAATATCAAACTGGAACAATGTAAAATTTTGTTAAACTTCTTAATATGTTTTTGCTTAAAAGGTACGTATATTCAATAGAAATATGTTTATGTAAATATTATTTGCTTTAACATACTGTTTCGGGAGATAACTTATTAGTTTAAAAAATATATTTCCATTGAAAGCTTCCTCATAGACTACATGTAAGTTAGAGCCGCGTTGACATTTTAAAACATCTGTTAGACATTTAAATCGAAATAGATTATTGCGCTTGGGCTGTATGCGAATTAGAACATGGTCAGACTTTATATTTGTCTTCATTTTATACCTCGCTATTGCTCGTCAAAGAAAATGTAAATGTTCTAAATGTCCTTTTCTACCAGATGTTCTCACGTTATCCTTTACTATGCACTGTACGGAATCCTGTTTCGAGCTGATAAAATCTTTAAATAAACATGATCAATTGATTTATAGTTTTTGCATATTTATACTGTCTTTAATACTCGTCTCCGTAGTATACATTTTACTTGTTGCTGACTCTCATTCGGCGGGTACAAATTCATATTATTGCCACTGACAGAAACTTGATTATATATCGATATGTCGAAGCTGATATTATGTACATTATAATAAAATTAGAGAAATTACTTGGTGGCCTAAATTGTGTTTTATGTAGTTTGTTTAGTTTTCGTTCGTTGCAGCATTTTAAAATTTACTTCGTAATTAAATCATTTTATTTTATTTAAATGGATTTTCTAATCAACTAAAATCTGATTACCTAATTCCATAATTTGACGTGCGATTAAAATAATTATAAACAATTGAGCAGTTTTAAAATCTTTTCTTAATAGATAATTTGTATATAGCTTCTGGAGCTAGTAATAGGCTACAACATTAAATTTAACATGCAATTGATATACAGTCAAACCTCGGAAGCTCGAACCCTGATGGCTCGAACTGTTTTTAAAGTCCCGTCATTTACTTCTTTATATGTTTGTACAGAAAACCCCGGTTTTGCGAACGCAGATTTCTCGAAAACTCGAACTCATTTATAGGTCCCTTTGATGGTTAATTTATTTAAGTCACCATCAGTAACTCGAACTATAATTATAAGTGTTGGAGCCAAATTAATTAAACCGCAAATGTCAACAAAAGTTGTAAATGATTTTAAATAGGACTGTTTTCGTTTTGATTTCATAATCCCTTGGTACAGTTAATATTATCAATAAAAAAAATTTACGTCTATATATTTGTTAAAACTAATCACCAGTCATGACATAATTATTATCTGCTATTTTGTTTAAATTGACATAATTGTACATATTGTTATGGCTTCTGTTATCAACGTCCTTTGTACCGAAATTAATTACTTCGCACCAACACTAAAGCTAATTTTTCAAAAACGTGCCGGCAATAAATACTGTGGAAATTATTTACTTTTTTTTAGCTGCGATAACAGATATACCGTGTACACACTGGTTTTTGCGCAATCAACGGCAGTTAATAATAACTGATGTTGAAAATTTCACAAGTGATAACACCTAAAATAATTGTATTCGTGTCAAAATTCATAAAATAAACAGCTACACCCATTTAAAACGAATTTTAGTTTCCAAAACAAACATTACGCGTGTAGGAAAAAACCTAAATACGACCTAAAAACAAAAAATGTTAAGGTACGGAACAGATAAATTTCCGGAAGTTACCCACTTCGGTGGCTCGAACTACCGATAACTCGAACTGTTTTTAGCGACCCCAGCGAGTTCGAGTTATCGAAGTTCAACTATATAATTTGTCTTTTTCCTCTTAAGATTTTATTTAACTTGGCAGTTTTAAATAAACTGATTTTTACCGAATTACAACGCTGTAGTCCATGTATAGTTTGTCAAAAGTGTCAACATGTCTTACTGTTGGCTATTCTGTATGTTAGCACTATTAAATCCACACATCAATGTTCATAGCAGATATGTCTTTAAGAATGATACAAATACAATAACATGAACAAAAACTTATTAAACATTATATACAATAATGGGTTGCTATGTTGTTATAAATATTTAAAGAAAAACAGTTCATATGATTAGCTCTGTTTGATTATTAACGAACAACAGAAATGACAAATATAGTATGTTAAATTATAAATCAACGGATCTATACTGCAAACACTTCAAACATATCTTCAGAACCAATTAGAACGACTTATTTTTTTAGTTACTTAGTTATTTATTAAGTATTTAAGTTGATTTTATTTTTCAAACTATTGTAAACACGAGGTTTGCTTTAAAAAATTGGATAAATATTTGTTTTTCTAGCCAATTATGAAATTATGCTGCTTTCAGAAACTTAATACGCTTATCATCTCGTAGTTTTGTATTTCTATCTATTAATTTATCGAACAAAAACCACACACTTCAATTGAAATTACATCTGAAATCGATTAGGCAAATGTGAGTTAATTAAAAGACGAAAATAATGTGATATGTACAATGGATAATAGTTGTAATAATTCAAAATCCTAAGTCATCGAAGAATATTGTCGAGATTTCTTACCATGCCTTTTTGTTTTACATGTCACAAATTGTTCTTGACATTTAAGTCTTCAATTTTACAAAGTTAGTCAGCAATTTTTGTTTCGAAATGGACCTTGCGTTGTTATTTCTGTTATCATGACGACCAATGGTATTTGGACAAACCGCGGGACTTTTCCGGCTCAACTGCAGACGACATCACCCGAAGGACAAATTTTACTATTTTACTATGAAAAATCGCCCTATCAAAATTTATAAAACCGCATAATTTAAAAACGCGGATTAACTGTGGAAAATAAATGTTGACACGATTAATTTTATCAAGGAGTTATCTTTAACAATCTGTTTATTGGCATCTTTCATTCTGTAAATGGTTTCAAACCATGACATGTTTCTGTACCAATTACACAGTAGGTCCATACAATAGTTTGTGTATATTTCTGTACGTAGCTGTTGTCAGAAAACAGACCAAAAACTGTTTCCTAAAACACTTGAAAAATAAAAACAGAAGTTTTTAAAATGAAACATGCTTTGTTTACTTTGTTTTATTGAATTACAACGCTGTAGTCATTGAATATCATGTCAAAATTGTCAAAATGTCTTACTGTCTTACTGTTGGCTATGCTGTGTGTTAGCACTATTATATCCACACATCAATGTTCATAGCAGATATGTCTTTGAGAATGATACAAATACAATTACATGAACACAAACTAATTGAACATTATATACAATAATCAGTTGTTATAAATATTTTAAAGGAAAAACAGTTCATATTATTAGCTCTGTTTGATTATTAACCACAAACAGAAATGACAAATATGGTATGTTAAATTGTAAATCAACGGATCTATACTGCAAACACTTCAAACATATCTTCAGCACCAATTAGAACGACTTATAATAGTTATTTGTTAAGTATTTAAGTTGATTTTATTTTTTCAAACTATTGTAAACACGAGGTTTGCCTAAATTTGGATAAATATTTGTTTTTCTATCCCAATTATAAAATTATGTTGCTTTCAGAAACTTAATACGCTTATCATCTCGTAGTTTTGTATTTCTATCTATAAATTTATCGAACAAAAACCACACACTTCAATTGAAATTACATCTGAAATCGATTAGACAAATGTGAGTTAATTAAAGGACGAAAATTATGTGATATGCACAATGGCTAAAAGTTGTCATATTTTAAAATCCTAAGTCATCGAAGACAACAACTGTCGACATTCAAAGGTAAATTACAAATCCGGATTCAGACAAACATACACAACAAGAAGTTTAAACCACAAACACTAAAATTTCCCTTTCTATTAATATAGACAAAAAAGGCTTACACTTCTGGTCGAGGGTTGGGGTTTCTACTGGGTACTATAACTCTCTCTGAAAAAACAGAACGCTTCTATATCGCTGACAAATTGTTGAAAGTGACGTTACACCTTATTCAATCAAACACGTACTGGTTACGGTTACCGAAGCGGTATTCAGCCGAACAATAAAACGTGAATTTCTTTTTTCGTATGGTTATAGTGTCTTGTTAGGTGTCGGTCCAGTTTCATTCATAACTTTTACACTAATGTAATACAGCATCTCCATGTAAAGAAATGCGATGGTGTATCAAGTTTCTGTCTAGTTTTACCTTTATCATTAGTATAGCATCTCCTTCATTTGTAGCCTTGCAAACCTCATCTCTGGTCACAAACATTAAACTTTTTTTACAATAGTTACAGTCATTGAATTCTTATCTCCTGTCACCATCATGTAATGGTGTATTCTCTGTCTTTGTTATGGAGCTTTTTCTGTACATATGTATTAGTGCTTAAATGAATGATTTTGTTTGTTATGCTTTAAAGTTGTATATAATAAAAACATTTTTATCTTAATATCCAATGTCCTATCATTAATAATCATTACCGATGGAAAAAATACAATAGTCTAACTTGTAAATGTTAGGAATAGATAGGCATTACTTAGACGATGGCATTAACAAAAATAAGAGAGATATTAAAAATATAAACATCATCTGGTTTGACATACATTCATAACTTAAGTTGTGCAAGATAATTCTTCTTGGTTCTACATTTTGAAGAAACCGTCTGAAGTCCTATCCAGTGAGTGGAATATTATCGAGATTTCATACTATCCTTTTTTGTTTTACATGTACTAATTTGTTCTTGACATTTTAGTCCTCAATTTTACAAAGTTAGTCAGCAATTTTTGTTTCGAAAAGGACATGGCCTTGTTTACAAAAGTAATTTCTGTTATCATGATGATCAATGGTATTCGGACAAACCGCGGGACGTTTCCGGCTCAACTGCAGACGACATCACCCGAAGGTCAAATTTTACTATGAAAAATCGCCCTATTAAAGCTTATAAAACCGCATAATTTAAAAACGCGGATAAACTGTGGAAAATAAATGTTGACACGATTACTTTTAGCAAGCAGTTTTCTCTGATAATCTGTTTACTGGAATCTTTCATTCTGTAAATGGTTTCAAACAATGACATGTGTCTGTACCAATTACACAGTAGGTCCATGCAATAGTTTGTGTATATTTCCGTACGTAGCTGTTGTCAGAAAACAGACCAAAAACTGTTTCCTAAAAAACACTTGAAAAATAGAAACAGAAGTTTTGAAAATAAAACATGTTTTATTTTCTTTGTTTTACTGAATTACAACGATCTAGTCATTGAATAGTATGTCAAAATTGTCAACATGTCTTACTGTCTTACTGTTGGCTATTCTGTGTATTATCACTATTAAATCCACACATCAATATTTTTAGCAGATATGTCTTTAAGAATGATACAAATACAATTACATTAACACAAGTTTATTAAACATTATATGCAATAATGGGTTGATATATTGTTATATATAATTATTTTAAAAGAAAAACAGTTCATATGATTAGCTCTGTTTGATTATTAACTAACAACAAAATGACAAATATGGTATGTTAAATTATAAATCAACGGATCTATACTGCAAACACTTCAAACATATCTTTAGAACAAATTAGAACGACTTATACTTGATATTTATTAAGTATTTAATTTAATTTATTTTTTCAAGCTATTTTAAATACGAGGTTTGCCTCAAATTGGATAGATATTTGTTTTCTATCAAAATTATAAAATTATGCTGCTTTCAGAAACCTAGTACGCTTATCATCTCGTAGTTTTGTATTTCTATCTATTAATTTATCGAACAGAAACCACATACTTCAATTCAAATTACATCTGAAATCGATTAGGCAAATGTGAGTTAATTAAAGGACGAAAATTATGTGATTTGTACAATGGATAATAGTTGTAATAATTCAAAATTTTCAGTCATCGAAGACAACAACAGTCGACATTCAAAGGTCAATTACAAATTCGGATTCAGACAAACATGCACAACAAGAAGTTTAAACCAGAAACACTAAAATTTCCCTTTCTATTAATTTAGACAAAAAAGCTTACACTTCTGGCTGAGGGTTTCTACCGGGTACTATAACTTTCTCTCTGAAAAACAGGACGCTTTTATAACGCTGAAAAATTGCTGAAAGTGACTTTACCCCTTATTCAATCAAACACATACTGGTTACGGTAACTGAAGCGGTATTCAGCCGAACAATAAAACGTTGGTCATTGTGATTGAATTTCTTTTTTTTTGTATGGGTATATTTTCTTGTTAGGTTTCTGTCCAGTTTCATTCATAACTTTAACACTAATGTAATACAGCAACGCCATGTAAAGAAATGCGATGGTGTATCAAGTTTCTGTTTAGTTTTACCTTTATCATTAGTATAGCTTCTCCTTAATTTACAGCCTTGCAAACCTCATCTCTGGTCAAAAACATTGATCTATTTTACAATTGTTACAGTCATTGAATTCTTATCTCCTGTCACCATCATGTAATAGTGTATTCTCCGTCTAAGTTATGGAGCTTTTTCTGTACACATGTATTAGTGCTTAAATGAATGATTTTGTTTGTTATGCTTTATAATTGTATATAATAAGAACATTTTTATCTTAATCTCCGATGTCTTATCAATAATAACCATTACCGATGGAAAAAATACAAAAGTCTAACTTGTAAATGTTAGGAATAGATAGGCATTACTTAGACAATGGCACTGACATAAATATATAAGAGATATTAAAAATATAAAAATCATCTGGTTTGACATACATTTATAACTTTTTAACATTTTAGTCCTCAATTTTACAAAGTTAGTCAGCAATTTTTGTTTCGAAACAGACCTTGGGTTGTTTACAAAAGTTATTTCTGTAATCGTATCGATCAATGGTATTCGAACGAACCGCGGGACGTTTCCGGCTCAACTGCAGACGACATACCCGAATGTCAAATTTTACTATGAAAAATCGCCCAATCAAAATTTATAAAACGCATAATTTAAAAACGCGGATTAACTGTGGAAAATAAATGTTAATACGATTACTTTTAGCAAGGAGTTATCTGTGAAAATCTGTTTATTGGATTATTGGAATCTTTCATTCATTAAATGTTCAAACAATGACATGTGTCTTTACCAATTACACAGTAGGTCCATACAATAGTTTGTGTAATTTCTGTACGTAGAAGTTGTGAGAAGACAGACCAAATCATTTTCCTAAGCACTTGAAAAATATAAACAGAAGTTTTGAAAATGAAACATGCTTTGTTTTCTTTGTTTGTTCGATTGAATAATTTTTTACGGCACTTTCATGAATTTTTTCAGCTGTATCATGGCGCTCAGTTTTCATTGAGGAGGGAGCCGGAGTACCCGGAAAAACCCCGACCTTCGGTTGGAAAACTGGCAATCCTTGTCAATTAAGATTGGCGTCGAATGCACACTGCCCCAGTAAGACTTGAACCCGTAACCTCAGTGTTGACAGACCATGTGATAATAAGTTGACGAACTGCCTTAAACACTCGACCACCGAGGCCGTGCTGCAACGTGTTTTGAGGACTTTTTATTTATGTGCAATAAAAGATATATTTTTATTAAAAAAAGCATGGTATGTACATTCAATTTATGTATAACGTGATACAATACTAAATAATTATGAACTATATTATTTTGCTGTTATATATCTATAATTTTGACAAAAACACCGTTATTTGTATCGTTGCATAATCTTCTAGGCACGTATATAACTTTTTGTTTATGCTGTATGATCATGTTTGTGGATCCGATACTTAATAAGTGTACTGGTTGGTACCTTTCTTTTGACCCTTTATATAGTATTTTGAACTACCTGTATTTTGTATTTACACTATCCCAGTGGACATGTTCTATCTTCCAATGACGAATACCTTAAGCTTTTAGAGTTAAATGTCACTGATGAGTCTTGAATAGACAAAACGCGCGTCTGACGTAATTAATTTGTCACCTTGAAGTTCGTAATTTTGATCACATTTTATTGAAATATTTGAACAAAGCCATGTGAAAGCTCATACTCGGGTATCGGATGGCAAAGGCAATATAGACATTTTAGGTTCAGGTAAAGTGAGAAAATGTCTAAATCAATATTTTATGACTTGTTGAAGTTATTTATTTATATTGACACTCAATGACTTAGACTATTCGTTGGTCAGTTTGTGTCTATAAATTTAAGGAAAACACCGTCATTTGTATCGCAGCATAATCTTCTAGACTTGTATATTTTTTTTTGTTTATATTGTATCGTCATGTTTGTCGATCCAATATATATATATATATACGAGCTTGTTTATTATACAATAATATCGCCTAGCTGCTAATTTTCAATTTGGCACTTTATAGATTAGTTTATTCAAATTGTTCGTATTGCGTTTAAGTATTTGTGTCAATACTGAATTGCATGGAAGTGGTTTGTTGAATTTAATTAAAGGCGTTAGGCAGTTTCGTTTCATATTGGAGTTCAAACTTATTACGAAAACATCTTTTTGTACAATAATGCATTGCATTAGACTAGTGGATGTTATGCCGATATTTTTGTTGTCAATACATCTGAAATATGGAAGCGGGGTAGGTCACTATGATTCTTAAATAAGCATTGTCAATTAAAATCAATTCATTTTTTATTAGTAACAATATATTCCGGATTTAGAATTGCCACTGTCATGTTAATTTGTTAATTGAAATCTACTTTAACCTATAGTTGTAAGCATGCATTGCAAAATTACACTTTGGACTTATAAAGCAACACATTTTTAAGTAGTGTAGATATAGGAATTAATCAAAATTAATGTGATCAAATTATAATATATATTTTAATAACATAATACACAAGACAGCAGTAATTTTCGAAGTTAAATACAATTATGTCCATACAACAGCAATAGAAAACACTTACAAAGACTAAAACAGCAACGTATTATCACACGAAACCAATGTGTCTGCCGAAGAAAAATGTCAAGATATATAATAATATGAGGTACTGCCAGTCATCATAAATGTACTGCAGTAATCTGACTAATATGTAACTGACAACTTTGGATTAGCCATTGAGGTGCATCTATAGTGTTATCTCTCTATTAATAGAAAATTTACTGTACTGAAATCTCAAAAATGATTTATATTCTAAGACTTTTCTATTCACAAAGTGTAGATGGTTGGTTTAGGTGCAACTTTTTAGAATTTCGTCATTAAATCTCTGCAACATCTTAATTATTTGGATGTTCAACATATTTGGGTTTGAGCGCCACTGATGAATCTTGATTGGACAAAACGCACGTTTGGCGTAGTAAATTTCGTAACCTTGGTAACTTTAATGACATTTAACTTTTATCAAAAACCATGTATGCTGATAACAATTTTTGCAATAAACCCATATTTCAAACTCTATCATTTTAGACGTAAGTATATAAAAACTGTCAATAATTCCTTCCCAGTCACAAAAAGTCCTATCAAATTCGCTAGACATATTCAACAGATAACTAAGGGTCGAATTCTTGTCTACAAATACCAGAGCCACCAAAACCAAAACCAATTGTACAATAACCATCCGTCTGTAAATCTGTGACATACTTTCAAACGGTATCGATCGATAAGAAAGATCGGTTGAATTGATTGGACTAATATGTTCATTCAATTCGCATAATATTCTGATGGTGAAATGGATGTATTAAAAGATCAATTTATAATTGAAACTGCAAGATTAGTTTCAGTTTCAAATCTTGCAAAATCTATGTATCTGTTTACATAACAAATTGTGCCTCATATCATTTTATTGGTTATAAAATAAAATAAGATGTAATAATAAAAGCTATTAAAGTCTCTATTTTGCAAACATTTCGACGACCACTGCCTTCTTCATTCAAGGAATATATACAAATGACAGAAACGTAATATATATGTGAGCGTTGGTTTTTGTTGTTATGGACCTTTACATATACATGTACATATATTTCTCATTTGTATATATGCATGAATAAAGACGGGAGTTGTCAACGAGACTTTGACAAAATATATCACACCTATCAAATATTTTAATTAATTAGTAAATAACTGTTTATATATTTTTTGTAGTGCCAATACAACGCAGCCAGTAAGTATTTTGTAGTGCTTTTTGTTAGAACACATTACTAATTAACTTAAAAACTCATTACATACAAACTAACAGCTTACATGTCAAAAGTACGTAATGTAATTATGTCTTTACAGTTGGAATTCGATATACCTAACTATACAGGTTAAATGAACTAGATTAAGGACCCAACAAAGTCACATTATAATCTTACAAACAATATTTAAGTTTCTATTACTGACGTTTTAAATGATGAGGTGTACTCAGCTATTTCTGTCATGTGATTTTTCTAACAATGAATATTAAATCTCATTTCTAAAACTAAACAAAAAATTTCAAATGCGGAGAATATGGACCAATAATTTTTTTGTCTAGATTGCATATGATTGCAATTTAATTTTCTGTATATTATAATTCAAATTTTGGCAATCATTCACAATAAATTAATTGACGGGGAAATGATTTAGAACTACTGCATCCTGTAAACATATCCACTTAAATGTTATTATATTGCTCATATGTTGTACACTTGTAATTACAAATTATAAAATAAATGTTGATAAAAAATTTGGAATCAGTTGTGAGCGCATGAAATAAAATACGTAATTAAAATAAATATTAGAAAATCATTACTGAAAAGTCATTTCTACTACAACACAGTGTCAGTTGGTCTTTCACTTATATTTTGTATTCATTTTTAAGCACAAGTAAATTATTTGGGATGTTTTCTTGACGATAGTGCCAGAATTTTCCCGTATGTATACGGCAATACATCCTTTGCCAACATGACAAATAATTTCTGCGTCCTTGGATGTGGAGATGTTGGCTTTAAATATGCTGGTACACAGGTATATGTATATATGTTTGCATTTAATCATACCTGTTGAGTACGTTCATTAAATAACAAATAATGTTATGATAACTGTATTGTTTTGGAATTGTTTAATTTAAGTTTTAACTATCTTTATAAATAAAGAAATTGGTGATATTATTTCAACGAAGCACTTGGGCTATTTTAATTGTTGCACAGTGGCCAAGTTGTCTAGATAGTTAGCCATCTGTTAATGATCAATACTGGTGATGAAAGTCGAGGAAAAGGGCTCGGCTCCAACAAAGGTTGCCAGTTTTGTAAAGGCATGTCATTACTGGGGTTGTAAGCTCAAACCTTTTTTTAATGAAAAAAGGGGTTGGCTTAAACAAAGTTTACCCGTTGTTTAAAGGTTTGGGATTCTCTCTATGTGCTCCGCTTGCCTCCTCGAATACAAACTGGATGTCATGATAGAGTTAAAAATGCTTAACGTAGAATCGTTATGATTCAACATTAAAATCATGCTGCTTTGAGCTTCATGCGAGAACCCATACATCGACCATTTTTTATTAACATTTAACAAAAGCATTATTATTTAACGTGCAATACCTGTTTCTTTGCAGGCTACTGATTGGTGTCACTGTGGTAATGATCCATATGTTAATACAGTGTTGTACCCAAAGGTTCTCGAAACAAATTGCAATACACCATGTATAGGAAACTCGTCAACAATGTGTGGTGGGCACTGGAGAATTTCGATATACGCAACTGGTATACACTTTCATCGTTTTACATTATATGTTTTAGACTGCGGTGCTAAATGATTTATTCAATAAATTAAATGTCATCCCAACCGGAGAAAAAAGCTTAGTTGTAACCGAGCAAAATAAAAAATACTAGAAGACTCGTTTACAACCAAATATAAACTGAACAAATATAAATATAAAGATCAATTTCGGCATACGTAGTTTTTGATAGGTAGATTTATATCTGATAACGAACTATATTTGTCGCTAAGCACTCAGTTTCCTTCTTCTTAAAGCAATAAAATGAATTAGAACAATTCACCGAATTGCCGTAACATTTTTACTTTTGCTGTATTTAGAATTTGCCGGCTTTTGCACACACAACACTTACCTTTTTCAACGTGCAAACTTTATTATGATCATTTGATAATCTTTTGAAGTTAGTAATTTGAATACGAATTATATTTGTCACTAATAACTATTTGCAATCAGTTTCCTTCTTCTTAAAGCAATACAATGAATTAGAACAATTCACCGATGGACTTGCCGTAACATATTTACTTTTGCCGTATTTAGAAATTGCCGTCTTTTGAAGACACAACACTTAGCTTTTTCAACGTGCTACGTTCTGATCATTTGATAATCTGTAAACGTTAGTAAGTTGTGTATCTGCTATATTTTAATACTTTTATTATTCAAATTAGATTTCATGCACATCAGTTTCTAACTTAACAATGCCTGAAACTGTAAGCAGTAGTTTGTGCAGACAGTAGTATTGGTTTCCTAAAAATGATGAACGCATTTTGCATTTATATTATTGCAGGTATTAAAACTACCTCAACATATATACAACATGCCTCGGTTGTGTCCGGTATGGACTTAAACGCCAGCCGACTATATCAGACATCCGTTTCAACATCCGTTCCAAAGGAAAACATTGGATTGCTAGATCCCATGGAATGTGCCAGTAATTGTAGAAACAACAACGAGTGCAAAGTGTTCTCTTTGTCGACATACTCTTACTTTTGCAAATTGTACAGGCTCGTAGACTTGTGCAATGGCTTCAAAGTGTCTCCAAACACAACCTTGTTTAAAATAGTTTAAAAAGATTTAACAGTGAAATGCACAAAAAATCTTTTAGCAACACAAAAAATATAGCAGAGGTTCCTTTAAAAAAACTACCATTGCTTTTTATGAAGTCACTTGTATTAAGTTGTATTACATTAGTTAACAGTTCTTATAATATAATATAATTTATGATGAATTGAATTATAATTTTTAGCTACAAATGACATGGATTTCTTTAAATCAATTCGGGATTCAGGCCACTCCACCATACCTCTGAACCAGTTTACGTTTATCACTGATTTAAACACTTCAAACTTTATGATGTTATACCCGGTTGATATTAAAATGAAATCAAATTAGAACGTCTGGTCACCCTAGCTAAATTAATATCGCAAGTGATCTCGTCTAGCTGACAATAAATTATCATGACATTATGTTAACAATTTCTTTGAATTGTTACTGACAATTCATTCTCGAAATTAGAGAGATATAGATTTTTATAGAAATAATTATGTTTAACTATAATATAATTGATTTTGTTGTTTATCTGCAGACGTCTGTTTAGCCTAATGCCTATGATTGTAATTAAAGGTACTTGAAATTATAATTCGTGATAAAAAGTAATACAAACATGAAGATTATTGTTATTATCATAATTTTTATTATTATTTTATAACTTTTTTTGTATACATCGAGTGTTGCACATAAATCAACATATCAATCGTTCTTCTCATTACGTTTCCTGTAATAAAATGTGTAACAAATACTTAAATTATTCATTGAGAAGCTTTAAACTTGTATTACGTATAGGTTCAATTTTAATTATTGTTTTATTATAAAAGACTGGCACTGACTGTATACCAAACATCATTATTACCCAACTTAATGATTTCGTTTTTATTCTTATGAAAATCTGTACGAAGTCAGAATCATTGTTATAGTTGCTATATTTGTGGCTGATGGTTCTCGAGTTTGCCGGTTACTTGGGCTTTGATTTGATTGCCTTTTTGGTAGTTTCATGGGGGTTCAGTATTATGTTATTACCGTCATACAACACCCGGGTCAGGTTTTAGACGGGTACTTTATAATGCAATATAATACCTTAAGCTTTACCTTGCGTATAAACTATGAACACAATGAAAATAATCACGTCCGACTGAAGTTAATTATAAACTATTTCTCATTCATTATCATATTATAAACAAATAAAAATAATAAGACTATACTAAACGTTATCGTGTCTTAGCGGTAGTCTTTCGCCTGAAGATATAAGAACTGCTCACCGCGTTTGGTCGAGTTTATGGTCCTTTTGTAGATCCCAACTATCATTTTTTTTTATCAACACTTATTTTCCACAGTTAATCGTCCTTTTAAAATGTATGAGAATTTTCATTTTGATAGATCGATTTTCCAAAGGAAGTAAGCCATTTGTGTTTCTCAAAGGGTCTACTGTTGTTTACAAACGTTTGTCTGCCATCGTGACGTACAATGGTATTTCGACAAACTGCAGACGACATTACCGGAAGGATTTTGAATAGACTTAAATGGAATGTTCCTAACTTACAATTCCGTTCAAAACAATGTTAAAATTTTCTATGTAAAGTCGTTTTTGCAAAATAGTAAAACAGATTTCAAAACGCATAGAAACAGTATACAGTTATTTCATATGTGATTTGGGAATAGTCAAACTGTTGGGCCGAGGTGGAGGGGATAGTGTTTTGAACTGTTGCCCGAGGCCGTAGGCCAAGGGCAACAGTTCAAAACACTATTCCCGACACCGAAGGACAACTGTTTGACTGTTCCAAAATCACATATGAAATAACTGTTTTATTACCTGATCAATTACTGTTTTAACAGTACTTGCAGAAGAAAAAAAGGAAAAAGAAAATTTTGCTATTTTCAACTGACAAATTGTACTTTGTTTAAATACTTCAACACATTTTATTTATGCAGAAATAGTCATGGGGTTCTTTCCAAACAATGAGAATAAAGTCAGTTTGTTTCTTTACTGCTCCTCGTGAAATTAGCGGGGATAAAATGACGTCATAGTACGCGATGGGAAACAGTCGAAACTATTGACCGGTCAGCAGTTCGCGAACGTGGACGTTTTTAGAATTTCAGAAAACAGTAAAAAATACTGAATTCCATTTATATAAGGTATCAGGTAATAATTACGGCTTGTATAGATATGAACAATTCTTGTTTAATGTATTACCTACTCTTAAATCACGTAATTTATATATTCAAAGCATAAAAAATTTATTATTTGAAATATGAGTAGGTCATTCATAAAAGTTCCTTCGAAGAGTCATTTGGGGAATGGTTTTTGCAGAATTATGCTCCTAAAGCAACGAACAACTTGCATCCAAAGTTGAATGTTGTTCAAAAGTTCTTAATTATACTAATATATGAAAAAATCGACAATCATTATTTACACGGTATAACTGTTATTTACAATTTACTACTGGTCTTATCTAATTACTCCGTTAATAAGAACTCATCGGATTTTGATGCGTTAAATTTGCAATGTGTTTGCTAGCAAACCAAATTTTTGCTATAGAACTAAAGAACTATAGCTGAAAGACATTCATATGTTAAAGTAATTCACTTGGGTGGTATATGTGATTCCCTTTTTAAAAACTATTACCTTTTCAGACGTTTTTACATTATCTTCCTTTTGTATGATTTACTTCAAAGCAAGTTTTTAGTATAAGATGTGTCTAAAAATAAATCAAAGTGGAGAAATTTTGTTTTCTAAATCAAGTAAAAAAGGATAGTATATTTGTTGATATTAAATAATCTTTTAACCGCTGTTTTACCCTTGTCTCCTAGTTCGTTCGTCCGTCCGTCCGTTCGTTACTCCGTTAATCTGCGAGTCCACAACAAAAATTTCCGCCGCAGTTTTCTAAGCAACTTTAGGATGCAGTGTAGAATGGTGCATATCGAATTTATGCTTCTTGGCTATCTACTTCCTGTTCACAGAATACTTTAGGAAAGTCATAGCTGTGACAATTATCACTAGTGAGCATAAGCTCACAGTTCAGACTGGTTTTTACAATTGGTTAACGCCATTAAAAGACTTGTTAAAATGCTAAACGGTAGTGGTCAACACACATATCGCTGGCTCTTCATTTTCATACACTTATAAACAGTGGTTTATGGGGGTATGTATATTTAAAGACAAATTAAAGTGCAAATAAGCGGTTTCATGTTTGAATTTTATTCGGTTTAAGTATTGTTTATAAAATTAATATAGTGGTTTTTTCTTTTGGGGTTTACGTCCAGCGTGCAATATTTCAGTTATATTCAGGACGTTAGAATTAATGAAATGTAACCACAAAATTATTAGAATTTACTTTAGAATTTAATTTTAATATATGTGCATGCCAAAATTTATCAGTCACGTCTAATATATTGTTTTTAGTTAACAGAATAAAAATGGTTTCACTAAATTTGCGTCCATGTTTATTGGATTTTGAATTAGCATAAACATCATTGAATGTTAAGTACACAATATACACTGTTGCACGACTGTTTTCTTGACTCTTTCTTGAATTGATTGATGAAATAAATCGCGATTTGTGTTTTACTGTAAAGTGAATATTGTAAGTATACCGTTGTAGCATTGAAATATTTACACACTTTAAACGTGTATTATAAAGGGTAGCTGATCGTTCTGGACTGGAATATAGCACAACTATTTTCTTGTTTTATTCACACTTTGACTTGAATTTTGAATTCTATGTTTATTTTTATTGTATCATCATGTAAAAAGCATTAATTTTATCCCGGCAACTAATATAAAGGTGCATTTATGTACCTCAAAACGCATACGATTTCAAAAAAATTTTGAAGACATATTAAGTTGTCCATGGGACATAATGCACATCTGATTCACAGTGGTACACCAAAACAGATGCCAAACAATATAACATCTTTGAAAATAGAAAAGCTGCAAGAATGCTAACTTATTGAGACCCCGCTTTTCTGTGACAAATAATAATATTATTCTTGCTTTTCTATATAAAAACCACAAATAATTTGATTCAAAGAAAACTGCAAAATATCAGGTGGACACTTGCACCACTATTCGACAAAGACTGTGTGAAAGTGAAAAAATTGCATGCAGTGATGTAGAAGGGGCTGCGGTAGGAGATGGGTACATGTTTTACAATGAACAACCTGATCAAAACTTTCAGACCACAAGTGAACTATGTGACAAAAATTCTATAAAAGTATAATAAAATTCCATGCAGCGGTGTAGCAGATGTTACGAATAATGAACGTATAATACGACTACAACATTTATAGACAAGGATCAATTGTTGAAACGACCAATAATATGATACTAATATAGGTTATTACGTCTTGTCAAATTTGAAATTAAGTTGTCCGGCGATTTTCGTTTAGATCTAAATGTCAACATAATATTTTACACATGTACACATGTTTTTATAAAATTATGAGACAGAAGTTACAAACCGCATGTTTTGAAAAAAAATCGACACTGTCGGTAAAATTATGAATTATTCTTCCATTTCAAATTGCTCATCGTTTAAATTGATAGAGATAAGTGAGTCCAGTTGATGTTTTTGATATTTATGACTTTTTTAAATCAATAAGTTTGAACCAAAGCTATTATTTTATTTTGTAAACTCTAGACCTATGGTTGGGTCTAAACAAAATTTATAGGAGATATGGTAAGCTATTTACCCTGTTTCTGCATATTTATATTGTCAACAATAATACGCTGGACGCTGGACGTCAAAACAATATGATTGGTCGCTGACTCCATCTCGTTAGGTAACATTTTATATAATTATAAATGACAAATGGTTTTAATAAATTTGTCCAGAATTTCATTGCATTACAACCCAAAGAATATCAGTTTTGGTTATGACCTTTAGAATAATTCATTTTGAACTACAGTAACGAACACATTTGTCAGATTATTCAATAATCATATTTATTGATGGTTACTTTTTTTTTAAAACAATTAATAGTTCAGATAATTGGTTCTGTTAACCAGCGTGTAGAAAAGACAACAAATAAATGAGAAATTACAATCCATTCCTTTTTGTTAACCACATTTGTAAACCCGCTGTCTCTAAATTTTGTAAATATTTATATTTCTATGCACTATTATGACACAGTGGAGAAATTTAATTATCGTTTTATTTGTGTATTTCAAGTTATCGATTTATCTTGTATGACAAAACCCAGTTAAATAACATGACATTTGAACATCGATCACATAAACATGAAACTATTTAAGTGCACATTGATATACATACAAAAGCATGCACATTGGCTACAATTAGATTTAAACAAGTTAAAAAATTGTACGATCTTACAGATCTATCAATGTAAAAATAAGACTTACACATCTGATTTAGGTTAATATTAAAGTATTAAACCTTTCAAACCTAATCTTGCTTTTTGTCTTACTATATTGTCTGTTCAGTTTCTGAAGCTTACTATTTATTTTAACAGTCATGTAATATTGTGTCTCTAATCCATTCAAAGTCAATATATACTGTATACATAAATCTCCCTCACTGTCATGAAATACTGCAATTACAATGTACCTTTTCTTTTATGCATTACTGCAACTACCCATTTTTTATTTAATGCTGCTTTCGCAATCATAGAATAGTGCGTCTCCATTGACTGCACAATCACATTCCATAGTACGGATTTTCACATAACCTTTCTGTAACACAGTGTGTCCCTTTAAAACAATGCAATATTGCATCTGTCTTCACAGTAGTGCAACAACGAATCACTATTAAAAATCATATGATGTTATTTCAATTAACAGTTATGCAATACCAGTCTCAATCAGGCAACAAGGCATCTGCGCGACAGTGATGCAATACTGCATCCCTTATTAAAAATCATGCACTGCTCTATTTTCCTAAAAGTTCATGCAATCCTTCATCTCGTCACAATCATGTAATAATGCATCTGTTTCGTCAGCCAGGCACACTTTTTCCTTTGTAACAGATATGCAATAATGCAGCTTCGATTAGTTATTGCGAAATCGGTTTGTAATAAAATACTGCATTTTTTTTTCACCACAACGCAAGTATGTGTCTATCTTAAAAGTAATACACTACTGCATGCACTGTGTCCAAAAACACTGCAATGTGATATACTCACTCAAAAAGAAACGAAACATACACAAATGGGAATTTTAATTATTATATTATTTTAACAAATTTCTCATATAATAATTGATACAGAAATGTAAAAATGTGCACGCTTCTTGTTCATGAGATTTTTCACCATGGATATAATGTAATGTTGCATTTTGTCACATATTGTCAATAAATCACACTAAAAAGTCAGTACCTGCTTACCATTTGCTTGTAACACAGTCCTTACTCTTCTTGGTATGGATTCAATCAAACGTTGAGTACGAACACGCGGTATCCTTTGGAACTCATACTGAAGTGCCTGTTTTAATTGTTGCAGATTTTGCTGTAGTGGTTGTCGTTGGCACACGCTCCGATCCAGTTCATCCCACAGATAAGATCCGGATAAAATTGAGATTCTGTTGCTCTAAAAAATCTACTGCTACACGTGCTGTATGCAGTCGGGGATTGTCGTGTTGCAAAATTTCTCTTTGAATGTCAATTACGAGCAGTAAAAGCTGCCGTTTAATTTTGTCTCTATACCTAACAGCGTTAAGATTGCATTGGATATGTATCAACTGTATGTTCCTGGCGTAAAGATAGCAGCCCACATCATAACACTGCCTCCGCCAAAATTCTACAACACAGTTTTTCACAAAACGTTCATTTCAGTGCCTATTCACTCGTATGCGACTATCTCGCTTTTCAAGCTTAAAACGACACTAATCGCTGATCTACACTCTTCTACAGTTCTGTAAATTCCATATAAGAACGGTAATACACCATCTAACCCTTGCTAGGCGGTGTTGGGGTCTCAGTGTTGCTCCGACGTAAAGTCTTCTTGCCCGCAATCCATTAGAGCGTGACCGATTGCGTACTGTCTATTGTGATATACGGCGCAACCCAGGGACGTTTACAGCTATTTCTGTTGCAGCAATATTCGGTAGATCGAATAACCCTATGTAACACGCAGACACCCGGAACGTTGTCTGTCTGTTGTAGAACCAATCAGCTGGAAGCGTCTATAAAGGCGTGACATTGTGCTACAATGAACAGTGTACGTTCTGGCAACATAATTATGTGATTATCCGGCCTCGATTCGACTGATAGCGATTTAACGGTAGCAGCATCTAACTTTATTATTGCTTTATTTTACTAAATAAATGCAGTCAAGAAAAGAAATAGTGGGGGGGTTATACCGATTGTCTGAGTTAAAAAATATCTATGATTTGCACATGAAAGTCGACCCTGTTTTTAGCAATGCGTAATTCATAGTGTGTTCCAGATGTCGACCACAGCTGTTCACGGGTGAATGAACTTAAATACTTTCACCTGGAAACCTTTAATTAAAGTGTAATTATGATGTTGTGTATATATATTTGAACACTTATAGGTTATTTGTCCCAAAGAAATGATTTGCAAAAAATTATCCGATGTTGGGTTTCTTTTTTAAGTGAGTTTACTATACATTTTTTAAATTTTAAAATGATGAACCAGTAGAGTTATTTCTTATCTAAAAAGTAAAATTAGTAAAAGCAAAATCTGAAATTTTGCATTTTCTGTAAAAAGAACATAGCTAGTTTTTTTGTCGTTGTGCTTTTACGAATGAAATTTTTTATATTTTATAGTTAAAAAGTATACATTTTTCGTCATAATCTCTGTTGTGACTATAAATGATAAACAATAATTAAACCAGATTTTTGAAACTCAAGTCCCTTTGTATATATGGTAATAAGAAATTCAGAAAAATTGAAAAAACAGAGAGAGATACACCTATGAGAAACAGTCATATGATACCATGAACTTTGAAGTTCTTAATTTTCTTCTTACAGTGTACTGTGAATGTCCTAGGATGATTGTTGGAAACACCTATTACTGACTTGTTGTAAAATGAATGATACCCATCAATTTTAATCAACTAACATGCTACAGTAATGGAAGCCAGATGTTTCTTTGAAATGTCCGTTGTTACATGTACTATAGTTTTGGTTGTTAGTTCTGGAGTTTGCCAGTTTGTCGGACATTGATTTCTGGATTGTCTTTTCTGTCAATTTTCTCGCAATCGGTGTTCGGTATTTTGTTAAAAATCGACTTATCTATTAGTGTAAACAATTCGAAATACTAGAGTTTAAACTTACTGAAAAACAAATATAGCCAACAAAAAACAATTCCGTACCTAATCGGGCGGTATGATATCTAAATTCAATACAGTTTACGTGGGATTTTCGTTATGAAAGATTTATGTGACAGATTCATTTCAGTTTAATTTTAGAACTATAAAACAACAATGCGCTTTGAAACCTGAAGGTTAATTATCATAATAACATTCAAAACAAAATTAACTTAAACATTATAAAGTAGTATTTTGCTAAAAGCAAAAGTGGTGAAAATGAAACCTAAAATTTAGAACTGAAAGTTGTATTGTGCTTTGGATATACTGCAATAATAGTTCAATGCTTATTTCCTCAGTTTCTTTATATTGTTTAGCTGAGGACCATAGTTGCTTCTCATCATAACTTTAGTATACTGCCAGTACACATTGACGAAACCATACAATCCTGTTGTAATTGTTGTTTAAGTTTGTATGTATTTATTGATGGTTGTTTGTGATTGTCTTGATCTTGTTGACGAAGAATTGCCTTAGTATTAGCATTATGATGTTTGATTGGTTCATGAAATAAACGCATAGTTTGCTACTTGTAAACCTATAAGTTCTGACAAGAAACTAATTAGTAGAATAGCTCTTATTAAGTTAGTTTTCTTTTAAAATAACTCAAGCAGTAATAATTTTCTGTTTTAAAAACAGCGCAAGGTCAACACTTGAAAAGATTCTTTGACGCGATACATATACTAATAAATTTACAACAATACAAAAAGAAACATAGTTGGAGATATATTTAGATGACGCAATCCAATTCTCATTTCAATGACATAACCAACAGGTTATTACGTATATTTAGCTTTATAGATTAATGAAGTTTTATATTAATTTTTGTAAATATTTGCAAGTCTGTTGAGAACTGAAATTGGCTGAAAGTTTTATTATACATTGGATTATTTTCTTTTAGCGTAGTCTTCTTTCTGTATATTAATGTGTGGCATAAGAATGGTGCTCGTTATTCTTACATTCATTAGGTCACTATCATTTGTATATACATGGTCTTTTCAATAACTGTATGTTAATTCTAATTCGTGCATTGGACGTATCCCGCAATCAATCGTGTTAAGGAGCTTAGATGTAGGAGTGGATACAAATTAAACAAAATGATAACACATTTATGTTGGGTAAGACAATAAGATGCCAGCAAGCAATCAAGCAATCGGTATGTTTGCCTATGTGGAATAAGTGTAATTACACGCACCTATACCCTGTAAAAACTAGACGTCTAAATGTATCAAACATAAATAAATGACTGCACGAATACTGTGTGTATGGGTTTGTGTCTCTTAATATTTATAATATGCATAACCACCTGGTAATCGTTTACCGAATTGCGCGTAATTTCACTTGAGAAAGAGATTTTTTCCCCTGGTGACAAACATTTTTAATGACTTAAAAATAATACACTAACTTTCAATTTTCCGATGGTGACATTAGTTTAATTGTAGCATCATTCCAGTAATACAAGCCTATAATTTTCAAGTATTTAAAGAATGATGTGAATTTTTTATTATACTAATGTTATTCTAAGGAATTCTTAGTTCTAACCATTAAGATCACTTTGCACATATTGTGTTCCCTAGAGAATTTCAACAATTTATATCTTAACATCTGCAAGAATGTTATGAATGAATGATTAGTTGACTGCAAGAATAAATCTGTTGAGTGAGTCTGATCGTTATTAGTCATTTGAATAAACTAAAATTTATAATTTATAGAAAATTGTGTTAAATAAGAAACTAAATAAGACAATAATCTTAAGTACCTAGTTGTGATGGACTAAGCGAATATAAAGAGAAAGAATTTAAAATATTTTCATCATTTTCTCATTTTTTGTGTACTTATAATGGGTTTATGTTATGAACTTATATTGTATTAAATATTGAACGTAACAGTAAATAGCCCTATTTGTTCTTTTGATTGAAACAATTAGATGTTTATCACATATTTCCTGATTGTATATTGTTTCTGGCCTTCACAGTATCTTGTGAGGTAAGCAAGATGTTGTTTTTTTTGTTTATTGCGTGTAAATTAGTTACTAGTATTTTGCTTATTTGCTTTTTGCTGTATGTAAATAATTTAAAAACTTTGCTACACCAATCCGTTTTACAAGTTTGTGCAAAATAGATTTTTGAAAGAATACAGTTAAATATTTATTCACACAGTTTATTGGAAGCATAAACAAACACACGTCCATTTATAAGATACAAGTATTTTGGATCTGTCGTCAAATTACACAAACGTTGTTTTAATATTTATTTTATTCTTTACTATAACATACTTTTCACTTAAACACGTAAGATATATAATTCTTTGCACAGGTATCTATTGTGTTTTGTAGGGTATTTTTATTTGACTGTTTTTGTTTCTACTTTCAATAGAGGATCTATATATGTACCGTGTATTGGTTATAAATGATGGCACATGCATGCGATTTCAATTATGTCTGTTTAAATTTAAATTAGGATATAACGTGTGTATTCACCACGAAAAAACAAAATTATTCAATGTTAATTGTAAATTTCTTTTATCTTAATACCATCCTGAACAACATTGTAATCGGTAGTTAATCAAAAATTTGATAATTAAGTAATTAATTACCCCTAATTGTAAATACTGTGAGTCTTTGTTATTTGATAATTACTATCTAGCCAAGCTTAACTGTCAACAGAAGACGACTAATAATGTACAACTCTTAATTTGACAGCTGTATTTGATATTTCCATGAATTAACGTTCATTGCTATGATTTATCACCTAGGCCAGGCCATCTATTTGTTAAATTTCGGATTGATGTGTATAGATGAAAATAAATCTTTTACAAATGTTTAATTTCATTATTTATGTTAAATGGAGCAACTCGCACTTCTGCTATTGTTACCTGTATGTTACATTTTAAGGCGTAACATGAACACGCTGTGCCTCCGCTACAAGACCGGTAGTCAATATTTCGTTTACAAAATAAATTATGTCTTCATTTAATCAAACTTTATTCGAACATAAAACTTGCCAATATATTAATTTATAGAAGACGTCAGTATTTACTTTCGGTCGTTTGAATGTGTTTGATTTTTAATTATATCGTGGTGTCAACTTGGTATCGGTAGAGGAAGCCGAAGTACATGGTAGAAACACGGTGCATTTTATCTGTAATTTATGAATATGAATTTAATAATTGGAGCAAAACAAAAAGAAATGTACCTTTTTCCATGTCAACTGATTTTAGCTTATTATCACGCATTATAGTATTGACAGATT
This sequence comes from Limnoperna fortunei, assembly GCA_944474755.1. Taxonomy (NCBI): domain Eukaryota; kingdom Metazoa; phylum Mollusca; class Bivalvia; order Mytilida; family Modiolidae; genus Limnoperna; species Limnoperna fortunei. The sequence goes on along the minus strand of OX104115.1, from coordinate 56,699,521 downwards.
GTGTCAGCGGATGTAAAGCAAACAATTTAATAATCTCAATAATTTAAAGTATAAATTAATTTAAAGTGATTATTGTTTACTTATAATATCTGTGATCCCTTGCATGGTTTGTGCACAGACTACTTCAATTGTTCAATACTTGTGTATATTGTGTAAAGCAAGACATTAATTTAATTTTCATTTTATATACATGTAATATTGTGTTATAAAATATGTATTTTCATTTTTGACCTGCATAATGCCAAAAGGAAGCTGTTTTGGATCAAGGATAGCTGTATTAGTGGTATATTTATGACATTTATCATGAGATTATTATTATATGAAAACATTAACATACTTAACATTATTATTTCATTACTTAAAACATTAAACCCGTTTTATAGCAGAAAATAAAATCTAAAAATCTAAATTGCATTTCAAGTGTCAAAATAATCTAATTGAGCCTATTTATCTCATGTAATTAACAAATTCTGTTAATCGTAACTTAAACTATACCTGTCATAGATCTTTTAAAATCTCGTTATATCAATCAAATCTGTATTTAATATTTTATTGGTAGAAGTATACTCATCATTTGTTTTGCCATTTTTTGCTTTTTCAGAATAATAAATTGTAATATTTACTTTTGGACTTTAATTTTTAATGAGTTTACGTCTAAGATACTGAAACGTTGTACGTCTAAAGAAACCTAAATTATGTTTTGCCTCATATCATTAATAATATTTAAAAATATTCAGAACGCTAATATATTCAGGTTTCAGAACATTGTTCAACAATTGTGTAATTGCATAATTACGTACCGCTGCTACTTAGCTTTTAACCCAAATAACAGGGCCAAATTACTGTGAAATAACCTTTGAAGAAAAATCCATCTTTGTGAAACAAATGTAGAGGGTTTCGATATAACTAGGAAGCTGGAACTCGGGAGAGCAATTAGCAAAATGCAAGTGAAAAATAGCGCCTACGTTTAAACCTGCATCATCTGCTTTTTAAAAACATCTGTATGCATTTTTCAAAACCTCTTAAATTATATCTTCATATCCTTTTAGATCTGATTACCTGTATGCAATTGTGTACTGAGCAAATGCACTAGGCTTAGTTATTGTAAACTACAACATAGAAAACAGAGTATTAAAGCATTGTCAAAATATATAAGACAGATATTTTGTCTTCTCCAAATACTATTTTTACTATATTGTAAAACACATTTGTTAATAAAAAATCATTTCAAACTACAATGAATGTGCAAAAATCGATATTTATTTCTATATTTTTTCAAACATGCATGTCTATATTCATCTAAAGACCGTTGTATTTGCAGATACTTTGTAGCCATTACACAAGTCTACCAATTTAACCAACTTGCAACATTGAGTTTCCATCTAAAAGAAAACACGTTGCATGCCTCCATGGAACTACACTTACTAGCAACACTCAGTTTGTGCTTGCAGTCTGTGGAGATTGGGTGATATAAATTCCTGCTGTAATGAAGTCGCATTGACATCGTTTTTGGACATGATTTTAGTGAACTGCATCATCGTCTTGGTACTAACAATACCTGAAGATTAAAATATTAAACAAAATTGTATTTTTCTGTAATGTGGTATACCAATAACTGGTCGTCTATTTAAAACAATTTGCTCATTATTTCTGTGAAAATACAAAAAACTAAAAGTTAACAGACTTTTACACATATGACAACGGCCTCTTGATTATGTTAGTGTAAGGGAAACTGTAAGCATTTTTGCTCTCACTAAGCCACCAAGTGATGAGAGACCCCTCAAAACGAGCGGAATACTTTCAACCTATGACATTTAATTTTCGCGGAGTGATGTGGGATAAAATATTTTTCAAATTTAGAAACACCTAAGGGTACTTGAGGAAACTTACATTCCAATTAAATGGTCCTTCCGCAATTTCTATTGAAACACGTTTGAAAATATGAGAAATTAATATAAATGATCCTTGAACTTATCTATGAAATCGGCAATAATTAGACAAATATTTCTTTTTTAAGAATATTTGACTGGAATAACGATAAAATGTGCATTAGTTTATAAATAAATAACACCCATTTACTGAGGTTTTAAATTCTTTTGCAAGGTTCTTTTTATGGATTTTATATCCAAAGAAATTTATAAGGTATTTACGTAGGGCAAATGTAGAATGAAGAATGTTTTTCTTCATTAAAACATGGTTGAAATCAGAACTCTTCTTGTCATGGCTACCTGGAATTATTGAACCTGTGGGTTTATTAAGAGAATGACAAAACTATATTTGTTCCAAATATTCCGTAAATATTAAAAGGATTAGATATGTCCATTACTAGTTGGCTAGGTCAGATTTTTTTTTCATTTGAAATTAAAAGTTGTACAAACTTAATTTCGTTTGTATTTGTTTAGTTAAACTAAGCAAATCTCAAAACATGACAAGTTTGTTTCTAAACTGAAAGAGAAATACATTTATTTGAAACTTCAATATATTTTTAGTCAATAAAGCAACAAAATGGATTAACAACAGTACCAAACGGAAAAGAATATCAGTTTGTTTGTTTTTTGGATAGTGCCTAACGCCAATTTTTGCAATTTTTCAGCTGTGTCATGGCGTTCCGTTTTTTGAGGAAGCCGGAGAACCCGGAGAAGACCCGACCTGCGGTAGAAAAACTGACAATCCGGGTCAATTAAGATTGGAGTAGAGTACACCCTGCCAGCAACGGGAATCGAACCCGCAATCTCAGTGTTAACATATATTCACAGTTCACTTTTCATTCAGGTTTTCTTTTGACGATTGGTTAAGGTAGCTCGTCTACTATTAATCACGTGGATCTGGTAATTCGTCTGCTATAAATCATGTGGTCTGTCAACTCTTAATTGACAGAATTTCCAGTTATCCTACCGAAGGTTGGGGGTTTTATCAGGGTACTCCGGCTTCCTCCCAAATAAAAAACTTGACACCATAATATAGCAGAAAAATTGCTGAAAGTGTCGTCAAACAATGAACAGTTAAACTTGAGCTTTAGGCTTTGTATGCTTTTACTATTTTTTTACAAACAGATTGCAGAATATAATGCACTTTTATACGCCTCTCGCTTTAACACGGAAAAAGCTTATGTATAATAAAAGTATGTTAATAAGTAAGAAACACATCCAACTGCGACTTGTTTATAGTGATTGTAATGTTATATCTTTTTCTTTTTCTGTGCAGTCAATTTATTGTATTTAAAAATTCTCGGTAATCCCATCGACTTGTACATTGCAATAAACATTTCGTCATACATCTTTAAACGACGATGATTGCCGATTTCCTTTATGAATTCCTACTTTGAAAGAATAACAAAAAACTTTTGATTTGATTCCTTTGATGTATCGGGATCACAATTCTGCAAAAACAAAATGTAACTCGTTGATTTCTTTGTTGAAAGTTAAATTTCTATAGATTGATATGTCGGCGTAAATGAAAAACTAAATAAAAATTCACTTTTAATAAATACAACATTGAAACAGAAGAACAACACTATACAGCCTTCACCACTACCTCGCTACAAAATCGACCCAACATGAAACATAGGAACAATATGCACACCTAACTAATATCTCACAACACATCGACACAAAATGAAACAAAAGGAAATAAATAATACAAAACAAAAAATATAAAATAAAGAAAATGTTTATCACAGTCCAGTATACTCTAACTCTTTCCACGCCTGCTAGAACGTTAATCAATGACTGCACTAATCTGTCAAGTCCAAAATGTATTTCCATAAATAATTAAATTGACTTTACGACTACTGGTATTATGAACTCTCTGTCAAATACCGGTAACTTTATAGCCATCTATTTTCCTAACTTTGCCGAACGACGTGTATACTCAGTACGTGTATATGCCAAAGCTTGATTTTATGTACAACAGCTTTCTATTTGTAACGTCTTTCTAATGTTACCAGTTTTATAAGTGGGTCTTAGTGGGACTCTCTATTTTCCTATAGACCCTCTTACGCAAACCAAAGTGGGCAACACTTAAATTAGTCCATAAACCAGTCGCCCGTGAAAGGAACAAAAGACCATTTTTAATACCGATATTGTATTATTTACAATTTTAGAACCGTTTCCGCCATATCCACGCGAATAACACAAACGTTAATAAACTTTCATATAGATATCACACGCGCCATTTTATCCGTGCAATCAATAGGGTGGGGCTGCTGAGTCTATATGGAATTTACCTATGGGTTTACTGATACCCTGGTGAGTTTTATATACAGGAAATCTCCTGAACTGATCAATCCTCTTTCGAATATATAAACTCTGGTAGTATTCACCCGTTCCTATATTTTCCCACCATGTGCTTCTTAGGCACATCCTTTCCTTTCAATGTTCAGGTGCCCAACTAATAGAGTACACCTGACTATAAAGAACCAGTCAAACTGGTTCTACTACTTACCTGTTCAGGTAAAATCAATAATGAACTCTGACTTTATATGTATGTACTTCATTGTAATAATATGCAAAGAAAGATACTTCTAACGTCTTTCTCCATACTTTACACAAAATCAATTTCGAAAATCCAAAAGAGCAAGTTAACAGCATCAAAGGGACTGGTTAAGGACCATTGGCAGAGTCAGCTAGGATGTCTGCTCTAGGATTACTTTTTAATATCTTCATTTAAACATTGACTGAAGCTATGAAAAATAACGGAAGAAATGGCAGCATATGTAAAAGAAAAATCATCAACCTGTGCTTTGCTGAAGTATTAAATAGCCTTGCAGGAAAATTTAGAACTTACTCAGTCAAACTTCTGTATACGACAGCTACTGAGTAAGACATTGAAATCAAGAAGAAAAGGCCAATCTTATAACCAACCCACCAATAATATCAACAAAGGCAATAACAAAACACCTATGAAACTGTCAAGAAAGACAATTCACAAATTAAGAAACCGGCAACCCCAAATACAGCAATTACAGCAATGGACCTGACTTTGTACAGGCATATCAAAAGAAATGGAGGGTTACATTGTAAAACAAATTTTATGGCATACCTTACTTCCCACTTTCATTATTGTAGAATGTGAGTTGGTTCGTTGATTAAAAGAGATAGGTATCCTATACCTCTAGTCACTAATATGTGTATCAAACAATCATCAAAAATTGGGAAAACTATCCGCAACAATATTTTCAAACGACATTTTTTGACAAGGAAGTTGTATCTAAAGTAGAACTTATTAAAGGCGCGGGTGAACCCTTTTTAGTTTAGTCCGGAGAAATAGGTGACATTTACAAAAATCAGTATACTCGCTGCAACCTCTAGCATACCTTATCAATTAAAAAATAAAGACAACGTATGCAGGAGAAGCTTGAATATTGCTGCATAGGTTAGGAAAACTAATATTTTTTTGCAATTAAAATCGTCTAGTGTGTCTTAAATCATTATGTTAAGATGGATGTTGAAAGTCTTAACATTATTTAGATGAATCTCCTCCAGTGGTTTTCTAGACGCTGACATACTAGGCTGCGACCGGAAATTTTACACGGCTTCAGACATCTAAGAGCAATTGTAACATATGTGGCATCAAAAACTTCTATGATTGTGAAAGCAATAACACCCTGTCAAAATAAAAGACTATTCGGAATGAATGAAATAAGCCAAACGTGCAGATCCATGGTAACCACATTATTAATTTATGTGAATGAGACAGACATGAGATATTTGCAAAACCTGCTAGGCATTTCATACTGAGATTAATGTAGACAAATGAAAATAGGATTTAGGCAAGCAATTAAACATTATAAACACCTACTGACTACAGTAAAGAAACAAATTATATAGACCTGTCACACTATTATCAATGCTTGATAAGGCAGTTATGAAAAGTACTGTTTAAGAAAGAAGAAGAGGCAGACCAATTAATAATGAAATGACAATATTTCAGGCTGATATAGCTTAACACTTTGTCAACAAGCTAAGGACGTTAGAGGTAAGAAAGGTTTAAATGGAGTGGGTTACCAAGTTATCAGTGTTATATTGTGTATTTTTGTCCCCACCGCAACGCGACGGAGAGACTTAGTAATGGTCTGCGTCCATGTATCCGTCCGTCATACTTTTTATGGACACAACTCTACTGAAACCGCTGAAAGGATTTGATTCAATTTTGTAGGATTGTAAGTCACGAACAGTAGTTGATCATAACCCAACGACATTTTTAATTGACATTTTTTATAAGGGTTATTTGACTTTTTGTGGACCCAACTCCTCTGAAACCGCTTTTATGATTGCTTTGATATTTGGCAGAATTAATTCCCATGATATGTGCATACTATTCAGTATATTTATTCCTGAAATTTGGTAGTTATAGGACTTTGGCCGTTTCAGCAATATAATAAATGGTAGATATCGTGAACGCTTCTTCTCTGAATCCGCATGACAAATTACTTTGATATTTGAAATGATTAATTGTTATGCTGTGTAGATGGGCATACTCCACCGTAATTTTGATTTGTCAAATTTCATAGGAGTTATAGGACTTATCGCTTCAGCAAAAGAGTACAACGATAGATTTTGTCGACACATTCTTCTCTGACACCGCTAAACAAATTACTTTGACATTTAGTGGGACACACTTTCATTATGTGTAGATGTGCATAATCTACCATAATTTTGATTTGTCAAAAATTGTAGGAATAACCGGACTTTGACCATTTCAGTAATAGAAGACAATGGTAGATATTGTGGACGCATCTTTTCTGAAACCGCTTGACAGCTTGCTTTGAAGTTAAGTAGTAAAAATTGTTAAATGCAAAAATGTGCATAGGCTACCACCATTTTGATTCATCAAATTTTGTAGGCGTTATGGAACTCAGGAATTCAATACAATGGTAGATTTTGTGGTGCATCTCTGAAATCGTTATTTGGATTGATTTGATACTTAATAGGATTAATTGTTGTGATGTGTAGATTTGTATACTACCATTTTGATTTTCCCCAATTTTTAAGAGTTCTGGGACTTTGCCCATTTTAGCGATATCGAACAATATTGAAAGCAAGTTTTATCAAACACTTTACTAACGTTTACACATTCTTGTGAAGTTCTACCATGTAGTTACTTAGGTTTTCCCAAATATCTGTCCAAAAAGTTCTTATATTACATGTTTATTATGTTGTCTGGAAACTAAATGTTTCACAAAATGTATTTTCCATTTTAATTTCTTACCTATTAGGTAATACGATACTTCAGCGCCGGGGGAAATTTGGACGCATGTAGCAAATTGCCCTTGTTATTATATAGATACCACATTATAATTGACCGTGTTTGTTAGTAAACAGTTATTACCCTTGTTGTATATTTACTCCATGTCTAATTGTAAAGAAAAACAACAGCGAAATATTAGTTTAAATGGTTCTGAATTTTATTTAAAATTGTTTGCACGTGAGTATCATTGTTCAAACATCTAGATACATTTAGCCACACAACCTATAACAAGGTAAAATTTAACTTTTGATTAATTAATACTGAATATTTAATAAAATACAATAATAAAGATAATTGTAACTTATTGTATTACGAACGTTTCAAGCTTTGTCGAAATTAAATGGAAAACTTATACATGTAGTCCAAATGATATCTCCGTCATCCGTAAAATGTCGCAGTAAAATTCGATCAATAAATAGTTTAAACTTCATTAAAAATTGTATAATTCAATCACAGTTTATTCAAATCGGATAAATAATCCATTATCGTTCTGCACTATTGAAAGCCAGCATCTTTGCATGGATTCATGTTTATGATCTATTCTACAAAATTCTTCTTTCAAGTAAACAATGACAAATTATACACAAGATTACTGCATAAATATGTGATGTTAATCGGGTTAAAACACAATTAAAGGCCAAACTAAAAAATGTAAATAAATAAGAAAATAAAATACTAAACCCGTAACGTACCATCGGTTACATCTGTGTTTCTCCTGTAGACATGATGGATATATATGGTAAATTGTTTCAGTACAAGTTACAGGTTCGAGTCTCAATAATGCAAAGCAGGCTGTGTTTGACTCTAATCTTAATTGAACAAGAATTGCCAGTTCTCCGAGTACTCCAGCTTCCTCTCCAAGTAAAACGATATAGCAGAAAAAAGCGTTAAACGCTATTCAGACATACAAAAACTAATGTTCCATAAATGTTAACTCATCCATCACGAGGACAGTGACCTACGTTATAAACCTGGTTTTTCGAAATTGGTTCCATACGCCCGAGCAATTCCGTAGGTAACGTTATTATCATCGGTTAACGCGTGAGGAAGGCTAAAAATCTGTTCTTTTTTCATCAGATATGATTTAAATTGCATAGTCATCGCAATTGCTCACAAGGTCAATTTTTTTCATGTAGAAAATCCCACAGGTCGAGGATGGTACCTTTGGTTCCATCATTAAATTTAGCATGTTTTATGAGTTTCTATTGTGTTTAACATTGCTTTTTTCTACTTTTGGTAGTTTAAGTTTTAGTTATTATGACGTCGAATTCCGATTTTATTCATACGTGTGTCAGTGTGAATGTAGGGCAAAACCTGACCTAAATATAACTACAAATTAGAGAACTTACCTCGATATATTATTTTGAGGTACGCTAGAATATACATTTTTCGAGGTACGCTTAAACATATATTAGCAACAATACCTTCGACGACGTTTAACAACACATCGAGGGGACATATAATGTGTATCGATGGGTAACCAATTAATTAAAAGTCCATAAATGCAGCAAATCAGAGATAACACAATTTACTTAGGAACGTTGCGTATCTGTAAAGTTATGCAGTGCTGCTAGAATGTTTCTGAAATAAATGGACCTTAACAGCTGTTGTAAAGTTTTCTTTTTTGTGGTACAATGTGTATCTCAATTGAGCTTATTCATTAATTTGCAGCGTATGACAAGTAATACACAGTGTCTGGAAATCACCAAGTAAAACTATTTGTTATACTTATGACTTAGAATTTCAGAGTAACAAATATTAATTTTTTGATACAAAATGTCTCGTAAAACCCCACCACAAACCTCAACTTTTAAAAATTTTTCATACATAGCTAACCATTTCTAATAATTACCGCAGTGTCAACAAAAAAGCTATAAGTTTCAATCCTACTTAGGGCCTAACGTTCTCAACCCGATACATGTGGCAATATTTGCTGTTTTTTGACCACGTAGGTGCTTCCCATTTGGTAATGCGGCCTTCTACCACAATATCAATGTTTGGGTTGATACAAATTAACAAAATCCCAAAGTGGTGTATTATCACATGAGAAAAACATGACTAAGCATTTCTGTTAAGGTCTACTTGTGAGCGTACTCTAAGTCAATGATAGCGTTTGAAAATAAAATACTTTGCAGACACAACGTTACACTTTCTTTATTAGATGTACTGACAATGATTCACTATATATCTAAAGAATGTGGACTGGGGATGTTTGGATGATCAGTACATTTTGTAATAATATATTGTCAACGGTAAGAACACATACAATAAAGACATTCATGTATGTTCAAATTATTTTTGTTAGCACGGCGAATAAATATTATGCTTATAATTATCAAAGTATTTATTACGACTCTTGCTTTCGGAATTGGTAAGCTTTATACAAATTATATTAAAGAATACAAAAGCATTTGTTTTCCTAGTAATATTATGCTTGGATGCCTACCCAAATGTCTCACAAGCAAAGCCCGATTGAGTTTCAAAATTCTAAAAGTAAGTTGTACAATATCAGTTCAGTTCGAGCAAATATGAAAAGTTTCGTGTCAATTTCCCATCTAGAGACGATCTGGCATGTTTAAAGGGATGTAAAACAAAAATAAAAAAAGAACGAAGAAGAAACAAAAGACATCTTACACACCAATATGTGTTCCAAAACTTCGTTTTGAGGCACATAATAATTAAAACAGAATATTTCCATTCAGCATGTCATGTTTTAGTTTTAATTTATTTAACTACTGAACTCCTATAACTTAAGGGGAATACGTTGCAAACGAAATATAGTAATACACATTTCCATGACACAGTTCACACATGCACGCAAGTTTACATTACTCTAAAAACCATTTTATTAATAGACACTTTGTAGCCAATACACAAGTCTATCAATCTAAACAACTTGCAACAATACTTGTCCATTGACAAAGAAAACATGCTGCATGCGTCGTTGTAACTACATCTAATGGCACACTCAATAGTCGAATTAATTTCGCGGTCAGTGGGGAGTATATATAGCTGCTCTAACGGCCCTGCATAAACATCTTTGCCGGAAACGATTTTAATATATGCCTTTGTCGTTTTGGTACTTACAATACCTGATAATACAAATAATAAACAACATAAAATGTTTCTTCTATCACAAGAAATGTAAAACATGTATGAAAATACTCAAATACTAGAAAAAAATCAAAGTTTAGCCATAATATCTGCATCATGTATTGAACTAAAAATGTATCTTTAATTTTTTAATATGTCACGCTCTGTAATCGTACAATAGATACATATATAAGAACACATAATATATCCTACTGTCTGTTATAACAATATTTGTTAATATCTTACCGCCTCGGCCTAAATTGTTTTGATGTTAATTAAAAGTCATCCTACCATCAGTTGTTGTGATGCCATTGTCTATACATAAGATGTTTAGTAATAAATGCATGGTACTTAGAAACTTCTAGCATAATTTAGATTATTCAAACCTAGCGTATTAATTTTGGAATCAGCACAATTGAGAATCGAAATTACAAATCTGGAAAAATCGAAAGCGAATTAATGTTATTTTCTTTAAAACGATAATGGTATTAGGCTTAGGTCAACTTCTATTATTGAAGCTGTTGTAGCGCTTCAGTTGCTCACAGGCTGATACAATTTATTTATATGAAATACATAGTGTGTGTTTGAAATCATTTCTGATCATAATGAAATCACTAAGCATTCATAATAATAAAATCATACTGACTTTACGGTTTAATATTGATTAACTTCGGTGAAGGATTTCCGTCCTTTTGTGATAATATACCATGTACTGAGGTCAACATTTATGTAGTCAATATGACAAGTATAATAATGTACTTATGTGTGACATGGATCCGGCAAATAGAAAATGGTTATTATAGTATGGGCAATATAACAATTATGTTAATGTACTAATGTGTGACATGGTTCTAGCAAATATAAAAGGGTTGTTCTCTTGCATGCGCAATATCTATTTTACAATTTCGTTGTAAACAGACGACAATAATGTCAAGCAACAAACGTTTTTCTATCATCAACTGAAATTAAATGTGGTGGCGTGACTGTTAGTTTATTTTTATTGTTAAATTGCTGTGTCATTACCATATTACATCAATTAAATAATATTATTGAATAAAGTTGTTCATGGTTTAAATAGTTTTTTCGGTACAATAAAATTAATGTTACATGTCTGACATGGTGACAGTAAAATTGTCAAGTTTCTAAAATACTGTCAACGGAGGCGAAATTCCTCAAGTTGACAATTTTACTGTCACCCTGTCAGACATGTAATATTTATATAATATAAATTCTGTGTCCACCACTGTAACATCCCTTAGCTATTTGCATTTAACTTTAAAAGTAAATTGTATTCGCACCTGTACTATACATTGATATTCTCCATTGACCTCCACATTTTGTTGTCTTGTCCCCTTTACATTCTCATTCCGAGTCATTAACCACTGGGTATCTCGTCGGTTCAATAAAAGGATTATTGCCACAGACACACCAATCACTAGCCTAAAACACATCTCTTAAAGTAGTATTCAAGCACCAAAATGTAGTTTATACGCCCAAAAACGTATCTTTTATTGTGATTATTAATGTTTATATCACATATTATATGGACCCTTAAATTAGAATTTTTAATGGCTTTATACAGGACAAGTCCAAAAAGTGCTTATTAGTTTTGTAAATATTGCTTAATGATTTACTTTGTTCGTAAATAAAGAACTACAAGCTAATTAACCTTTGTTGTTTTATGTTTTAAATCAATTTAAAACCCTTACTGCATTGGATTAATGTAACGTGATCTAGTACACGACACGTACCTCGGTACCAGCATATGTATAACCAACAGATAAGCATCCAAGGATACAGAAATTGTTCGTCATGTTACTGTAACTTTTATTTCCATAGAAGTATGGAAAAAGTCGTGTAGAGTTGTCAATAAAACATCCCTTGTACTCTACTGTTCCTAAATGTATCAAAATTTGTTAAATGAGATGATTAATTAAGGTATTTTTTAGATATGCTTTACACCGATAAATACAGAGTTTAACTTTAATCTATGTTGATAATTATATATTTATTTAATGTTATAAATGTTTTAGTGCCATTTATATTGTTTGTTGGTTCCTTTAATGTTTCGTGAAACTTTCAGCAACTTTTCATCTATATCATGGCGTTCAGTTTTTATTGGTGCAGGAAGCTGGATTATCCTGTGAAAAACCTCGAACTGCGACAGGAAAACTGGCAATCCTATTGCCGCTTTTACCATCATCAATAAGATATGAAATACATGTTATGTCTAAAATTTAGAATAAAAACTAATGCAGATTTGTTCTTCGCTGAAACACAAAGATTTGAAATTATCATTATGTTTGAGTTGTACAGCAAAAATACTTACTGACTATGTCGTACTGGCACTGAAATAATGATATTAAAGAATTTATTAAATTTTTATTCAGGCCAGAGAAAAGTTAGGGGAGGGTAAAAAGTTATTTTTATATTTGTTTTGACACAGTCGATGTATTTTTGTACATTTGGACACCACTCTTAAGGTTGTAGGTTCGGTTGTTATAACAGTTTAATTTCATACATGTAACATTAAATGTTAAATAAAAATTATTTCATATGTTAAGAACAAAACTGTGACAATATTGTGTGAAATATAGCCATTGTTGTTAATTATTTTGATCCCATACAAAAAACGCTTTTTACATATTCAAATTCTAGAGTTCAAACTCAAATTATTTTTTCCACTGCGTTAGCGTCAAGACAAGTGAAGTGATGATAGTATCAGCTTATTAATGCTACAATTAGTAAAACAAAGTACAATACCCTTTCTTTATATGTACTTCAAGAGTGATTGAAAAACTCAGTTCACTGATAAGCTGTTGTACCCAGTATGGTTTTCCTTGAGCGATCTAAAGCTTAATAATGTTATTATTACATACCTCGTAACTGTACTTTACGTTTGCTAATATTAAACAGATGAATGACAAAATTGTGATGTCTTTCATTATTCTGTAATTAAAACCATTCATTTACGGTTACTTGATGATATAAAACAACCATAAAATATAAATCAATTAACAATAAAATAAGAAAACATATAAAATAAATACACAAATGAATCTGTAGTAAAACCATTTAATTCAGTAAGGCAACAGTTTTGTATCACTAAGAATTATATTGGGATTTCTTAATATTAAAGGGCCATATTGATTACAAAATATTTGGCGTAAGACATTTTGTGCTACCTCAATTGAGAAGCATTGAATGTGCTTGCTTTTTAGTAAAATATTGAAAATGATACACACATAACTGTTGTTTATTCTCTAAACGTTTAGTTTAAGAAGTTTACATTTTTCTTGTTACTGCGACATGGCTGCTGTCAAATGGCGTGATTTTCGACAACAATTAATTTGTTTAATATATTGGAAAAAATATCATTCATCGTTTTCCTCCATTTATTACGCAGTTTTACAGAATTGTAAGTATTTTTGGTAACGTTGAAAAAATTAATTGAGATTCGTTATGATAATACATGTTTTTATTGTGAACTCAGAATTTATCGATTTAATTCTCTTACATTCAGATGGGAAAATCTTAAGCCTCTCTCACAGGATGTATTCAAGCATTGGTTTCTTGAAAGGAATTAGTGCTTTAAAGTTCGGAGAACAATTGTTTGGCTACATTTAAGACGAGAATATATTAGTAACTTCTTATCAATTAGTAGGTATTCCGCATTGCAAAATCAAGATTATTTTTGTACATCTAACGATTTAGTACGAGAACGCTTTAAGAATAATACAATTATAAACATTCTAATGAAATTAAACGATAACTAAATAATTCATTTGCATCCAAGAAATGGTAACCAGTACGGACAGTTCAATACTGATGTATGGCATAGTTTATCCAAAACGAAAAGCTGTACATGTCGTTCTGATGAGGTAAATTAGATTATATGTATTTGTCAAATTAAAATTAATATTTTATGATAAGAACTGACAGACTGACAGTACTGCAGTTTTATTATCTCGATATTTGGAAATCTTTAACTATCAAATTAATTTTTCACTTTACACACATCCGATCACAATGTATTCATCACAAATTGTAAACAGCACAGAAGACATGAAATAAGGGACGCTTGGGCTCACTAATTGATTCATGCGATGTGCAGCACGAAAAGGTATTCATTACATACAAAATGCAAAAAATGAGTAATGATATTATCAAGCAACTTATCTCTACATTTATACGTCTTTTGCATACAGTGTGATTTGTGTAAAATCATTAATGCAGAAATGTGACCTTATTAATTTTGATAACAGAAGTTTCACTGCTATTTTTGATGAGAAAGTAATTAATTTGAACTTAATGACATTTTGCTGTTTAAGATTCTGACAATAGTAATTGCTTTTCTTTGATCATTTATTGGAAAAATATGATCCTTATTGTAGAAATTTTCACTCCGTATCTGAAACAAATAATAGAATTATGTTTTCTCTTAGCCTAGAACCACAGTGTTAATGCACTAGAAATTTGACTTTTGAGTTTTATTGATCAAACAATTTAACAAAAACAAATAATAAACTATAATACGTTATAAAATAAAAAGACGTACGATATCAGTAAAGAAGTAGCACCAATTATAAAGAAGAGTTATAAAAATACAGAACTCAGCTGTTACAGTGTTTCAAATTGAGATATTTGAGATATCACAAACCGTATTATATTTTTGGGGCGCTCTGTCAGAAAAAAAGACATTGATTTCTTGGTATGATATTATTACACAAAAATATATAGAAGCAACGTTTTATTGCAGGTTTATCTAAGTGTACAACGTATTGAAATGAATAATTA
Organism: Limnoperna fortunei; assembly: GCA_944474755.1. Classification (NCBI taxonomy): domain Eukaryota; kingdom Metazoa; phylum Mollusca; class Bivalvia; order Mytilida; family Modiolidae; genus Limnoperna; species Limnoperna fortunei. The sequence continues at coordinate 56,684,383 of OX104115.1, read as the reverse complement.
TATATTATTGTTTTGCATCTCTAAGCATCGAATAACAGTCCTATTACACTAGAAGTTGACCATTGAGTTTTATTTATCCTACAATTTAATTAAAGCAAATATTAAAGTGTACTACCTTACAAACAAAGACGTAGGACATCAGTAAAAAAGTAGCACGAATTACAAATTATAAAAATTAGGTACCTAGCTACTACACTATTTCTAAATGAAATAATTGACAATCACAAATCGTCATATATTCTTTTGGGCTCTATTAGTAAGGAAAACAATGACATTCTCTTTTTGAATTGAATTTCCACACTACAGAAAAGTCCATACAAACAACGTTTAATTGCTGGTTCATCTTAGTTTACAACAAAAGCTATTTTAGTCCTGCTAACATCCACTATAACAAAAATACATACCTGTCTGCAAAAAAGTTTTATTTCTCTTATTTTCTAAATGTAAATCAAATGTGGATCCTTCAAACCATCAACGAAAGTGATAGAGTCGATTCGATATATATCCCTTTCTTCTTGTAATATCATAAACATTTAATTTTGTATCGGTGTACAACACAATACATGTATATACTAAATTCAAATACTAAATTAAAGTCAAATAAACAAAGATTGATTTAATAAACGAAAGTGTAAATACGTAGATGCACAAATCTGGTTATCGGTTACGATAAAACTTATTTTATCATAAACAACTGTAAAGCTTAAAACAATTATAGATGAATAAACCGTTGAAATTGCTTAGTTATTGGATTGGCAGCATATTTCTTTAATTCGGTCGACATATTTTTTCAACAGGCAATTAGTATTTCATAGGGCACCAATCATGACCATTGCGTTCCATTCATTATTTATTCATTCATGTGACGCGGACTTATTATTGACTTTCGGCTCTTGTTATTTTGTCAGGATTCTTTGCAATTGTCTTATAGTAATCACTTTTAAGTAAGAATGGTCGCAAACTAGTCCAGTTCATTAAACTCAATTCCCGTTTTATTCAATTTAGCGACTTTCAACATCTTCTGTTTTTATTTATTTAAAAATAAAAATTAACAATGAAGGTGGCTTCTCTGGTAAATTGTATGAAAATGTGATGACTTAAACTTTCGAATCGTCAACTTTCCCCTTAAACGCAACAACATGCAATCCGTTCCAGTATATCGCGTTTGCGTTTTACTACTGAAAATGTCTCTATAACTTGTGGTAAATACAACGATTTACTTAATTAACAAGCAAACCGATTAACGTGGAGACTAAAACTCAAGGTTTTGTTCTTGTTTTTATTAAAAAATAATAATGTTATGTTTTTTGTTTGTTTGAATAGTGTTTTAACGCCACTTTCAGCAATTTTTCAGCTATTTCATGGCGTCCAGTTTTTATTGGGGGAGGAAGCCGGAGTACCCGGAGAGAACCCCCGACCTGTGGTAGGAAAACTGGCAATCCTTGTCAATTAAGATTGGAGTCGAGTACACCCTGCCTGCAGTGAGAATCGAACCCGCGATCTCAGTGTTAACAGACCACGTGATCAATAGTAGACGAACTGCCTTGACCACTCGGCCACCTCTTGTACTTGTAGACAAATACGAGATATATGTCTCTAAAATACGGAAAGCTCTAGGATCATCGTACAGTTGGATTAGTATTTTATTTTCTTGGACTTGACTTAACATGTATTGACTGCTAACGACACGACGAGTGTGTTATAACAGGCAAAACAGTTCTTGCGAAGCACACAAAATTACTATTTTTTGCGGTTTTCTGCTTGATCTATAAATGCTAAAAATCTGTGTTATGTTACAAAATAACAAGTAAGACTACGATTTCGAAATCTGTAAATAATAATATGAATTAAGTAAGTTGTTGTTGACATTGTTTTATTGTTGTACTGCAAACATTATTTTCACAATTACAAAATCAAAAGTATCTTTGGCTAACACTATTACTATAATTATTTAAATCATTTAAATAAAAAGTAGGGTCGTTTAGAATAGTATGTAATAGAAAAGGAAACATTTTTACTTTGTTTACGACCTGTTAAGTGGTGGAAAATACTTGACATCTATTGTACACAGGACTTGATGCCGTGATACGTGTTCTCCAAAATGTATCAAAAGTTTCTATAGTTTTGCAGTTTATTTTATTTTATTTTGACTTACCTTTGATGTGCTTATATTTCATCTGATCACTTCTTTTCTTAATTGCTGATCTTTATTACATTAAGATATTCCTTATTTGATTAAATTATGCTTGCGTTCCTGGTGCTCATTATTAAACCAGTGCTTGACAACAAAGACTGGAAATTCTACTTTTATATTGATTAAATACACGTGATAACCTATGTTATTATAAATATTTTTACTTTTCATACTTTAAACAATCTTTGATTGATTAACAGCTTACGTTCGATTTTTTTATTAAAAATATTACTAGAATCGACAGAAATAAATTAACTACTTATTGCCTACTTTTGTGTTTGGGCATATTAAAATTCAAAATAACAAAAACCGATTAAAGACAATTGACTACACTAAGCTATATTAGAATACATGATCAAGTTATGCACGTAGAAAATATATGGATATAATTAAACTTGCATCTTTACGAGTAGTTCTAACAGTACATTTGTTCATAGGTAAAGATAAATTACATTTATTACAATCTCACACCTTTGGTATATTTCTGTCAGTAAATGACCATATCTATTGGTTTTCTTTCTGTCAATTTTAATTCTTTTGACAAGTGCCTTAAAGTGTCAGGAGTTATACATACATCTTGTTAAAAGTTTGATAAATGTAATAATGTAACAATTGTTGAAATAACAAACAATTGAACAAAATTAGGATCTCAGTTTTGAACCTTTAGAAGCTTGTATCATTTGTTAATTAGCTTCTACAAAATAGACATTTATATTAATACCAAACATTTTAGAAGTGCATGTTAAATGCGTCAGTATATTTGCTCAAATACCTATTGTTGACTAATGTGTTGACCAAATGCATCTGAAGTTTGTCGTTGTGTATTACGTGTTGAAGTTTATAAACGAATGAATCGTACTGTTGTCCGTCATTAAATTTCTATTTGCCGTAGAGTACTTTTTCAATGTTTGCATTCATTTAGTTTTTTAATGAATATTCACATGTACATTTGAAATTGTTAATTAACAGACTACTTATGATTTGATTAAGACTTGATGGTTTAATCAATACTGGTTCTTGTGAAGGAAGAACATTTGGTGACTAAACGCTTTTAGTGTCTATACTTTATGTCAAACCCCATTGGAAAAATAATTTTCCTTGCATTTTTTATGATTTCATTTTTTATCCTTTTATAACAAAAATCCAGCAGAAGAAAATTGAGATACGATAACGTGTGTATGTTTTATACTATGCCGCTGTTGTTTACCTTTTACAAATCGTCCTTGACTTTTGCTACGGTAATTTTACATAACAAGTCAGCCATTTTTGTTTCTAAAGGGACCTTGCGTGGTTTACAAATGTTCGTCTTCTTTCGTGACTTCAATGGTATACGGACAAAATGCGAGACTTTTTCCGCCTTAACTGCGACGACATCACCGTAGGATTTTGAATAAGTACACTTCCGTTCTAATTAAGTTCAAATTTAAGTATGGAAAATCGTCCGATAAAAATAAAAAAAACCGCGATATTTCAAAACGCTGAATATCTCGAGGAAATAATTGTTAAAAATTTTAAAAAGTACCCTTCTTGATAAACAAATGAGAATAAGCTAACTATACCTGATAAGCAATTTTCATTTGTCATGCAAAAAACCGTCTCCAAAATACGCTCACTTGCAGAATAGGATATAAAGTTTATCTTTCTTTTCTAATTTTTGATGACGATTTATGTATTTTCATTGTCTCAAAATTTAACATTCAAGGTGAAATAAGGATGTGTTTAAAAGTACATTTCAATGAATATATAACTATTTTGGACCTTGCTTTCATTTTTCGAGTATTCTATGTGACAATCTCAAATATCTTACTTTCGACTTCTACAAAAAAACCTAACAAAAACGGCGCGATAAAGTATGATGAACAAATTCTCTTGTATTACAGAACCATAAGGTTAATAGAAATATTATCTTTATGTGAAACAACACTTAATTGCCTATTGATACATGTACAATGTTTATCCCATGATTGAGGCTAAATAGGTAAATTATGTCATGGATGTCATATCCATCAATTATACCAAATACAAAATCTGGACTTTGAAGATATTTTAAAATCGTGAGTACAAATTGTTTATAGCCAATATGATTTTCACCCTATCAAGTTTATTATTTCTCAAGAGTTACTAGAATTTGTATGAGCCCTTAAGGGGTAAAATTGGTCAAAATTAAGTTTATAAAACACAAGTACTGCTCTTGAGAGTCATATGTTTAACATGTCAAACATCTGTAAATTAAGTCTTATGTGCTTAGGTTATGGCACCAATTCTAATCTGTATAACATGCAATCAGTAAAATGTCAATGATATGAAGTTCCATAAAATTCATTACTACTTTAATGTTAAGCTCTATGTATTCATTGTTATCCCTTCACGTTTTATACTTTTGACATGCATTAAATAGTATTAAATAATGATGCGCTGTTAATTCTCTGTCAAAGATTAGAAACTGCATTAGCGGTAATAATTTATTAACGATTAGGTAAAGCTCTTTTTCACTTAAGGTAAAAGTCGATCAGGGATCAATTAAAAACATGCTGATAACGCCCAAAATTTTAAAAACGAAAGCAAAAAGATTTGATATAAATTATTAAACTAAAAGAATAACGTCAGCGAAAGCAAACTCGACAATAGACAAAATAAAAATGTTCAATATACTATATAAATGTACTTGACAAAGTATATTTTAACCTAAGTGCTAAACGAAGGTCCACTATTGCCACAACCATATGTGAACACATACAGTACTTGCACCCGCGGAGTCCATACTATTGAAAATTAATGATCTTTGATGATTTAGATTAATCGATGAGATTTCATTTATACAACGGATAATTGTAAGTGACAATATGGAAATTTATCGGATTAATTAGTCAGAACTCATTAGTTCAAACAGTTCAGAGTTAAACAATTTCATGCATAGATCTGTAAACGTTCTGACATAACACTCTAATTTAAGTATGAAAGTATATTTTTAATTTTGTCAGCACTTAATCTTTAGATTTTGTTAATTGTCGACAACGACAAAAGAATATGGTGTATAAGAATATATAAAACTCAGAGATATGTGTTTATTCCACTGTGCGTTAAAAACTATTATATGTTAAAAATCTTATTCATATGATCAATTGTATTTGGATATATAATAAATAAAGTTTATTTCAGATTATTGAAATAAAAACAATTCGGGATTGTTTACTCTCCATATTGAGATGTTTGCCATTCTAATTTTAAATTTTTCTGTAAAATTTATAATAAGGCTATCAGAATTATAACTAAAATTCATGTTAATCCTACCGAAGGTTTGGGGTTTTCTCCAGATACTGTGGCTTACTCCCCCAATAAAATTTGTACGCCATGATTCAGCTGTAAAATTGCTGAAACTGGAGTAAAAGAGTGTATGATACCTTATGATATTAAAAGCTACGGTTATTACGCGATTGTTTCACTAAACAATTGATACATAATCCAGTTTACAGATGCTTTTCTCCTTTTGTTCTTTGAAGATTAATACAGCTAACAAGATTAGAAACAATTTTAGACCTAGTTGTATTTAATACTTAGATCTGCTATAATGTGTTTAAAAATATTTGTACATGCAAAAACATATTTATTAATTTTCTTAAATAAAAAAAGTAAAAAGCGACAAAAGGCAGTTTTGCACTTTGTAAGTTGAAACTTGTACAGCTTAATTATTTCTCGTTCATGCAGGGTGATACACTATAACGTGATAAGCATGAAACAACACTAGATGTTTTTGAAATTATACGATCCTAGGAGGCCTGAGAGGCCGAGAGTCTCCATTTTAATACAAATTAATAATCGATAGATATAGTTGAAAATTAAAACTTAACCTGGCAACAGTAATTAAAAAACACTTCAAATGAACGCTGGGATTCCAAACATCACAGGGTTACTGCAATAGAAAAAAAATCAAAAGTGTATGTTTCTCAAGTTGTCTTCTGCACAGCAGAAAAATGCATTTAATACGACATTTTATTATATAAACAAATGTCGGATAATAAAAACAAGCCACTTTTATAGAGGTAAAGATGCACTGTATTTATATAATCAAATCCAAACTTGCTCTTTTTCAGTTTACTACATAGTCTATCTATAGTCTGTTAATTTTTACATTTCATATTATTATTTTTTTAAATATTAAATGTAAAATTAGAATGTCAATAGAACGTACGATTGAGAAATTAAGATGGGTATAAAGGGTAATCTTTGTGCTATTTATACCAAACATCAGAGTTATTCAATTAATACACATCGTCTCATTCAAATACTAATAGCTATTACTGATGAACACATTGACACTAGATTTACTAATAAAACAAATTTTAATAAAACAAACCACCGCTTTGCATATTGCTTTAATATCCACCATTAGCTTATAACGACTTTATGGTTGTCGTGTAATCTGTAGTACTGCCGTCTTGGGACGACATATTTACAAACTAGTGGACATTCATAAGTGCATTTTTTTACAATTTTCACAATAATTTGTCTACATGTGTGTACTATTTGAAGATATGATAAACGGTAATATGCACTATGTTTATTTTTACCTAATAAACAACATGCAAATATATTTTCATTTTGTCACCATGTTTTCCTTCAATCCGAATAAAAATAATTTCCCTGGTGTGTACACCAATACGAAAATGCGATTGATTAATGGAGTCATCATGGAAGCATACAAGTGCAATTTTTAAAGATGCCCTAGAGATTTAAACAATCACAGTCTAATTATGTAGTAGCGTTCCACATTAATAATTCATTTTGGGGGATTCCGTTTAGGTGAAATATTTTTTAAATGAATATTTGTCATGAAAAGGTTTTCTATAATCAACAAAATGTCATTATCTACCAAACACAGAAAAACATGACATAACGAACATGTAAGGCGCATTATTTTTAATGCTACGGTTTTAATTAATAAACTGTATCAAGTACTCAACGGAAGGTTGTTTGCATAATCGAATCGAATACAAAATGTTCAAATTTCACACACGTATGTACAAACCATTGCATAAAGTATGCAGTTTATTTAGAAAATTAGACCAGAATAGTTCATCCAATCTGCTTAGTTAATATAAAATATAACAGGGAAAATAGGTATACTTTTATGATATCTAATAGTTATTGGTTTGTTGTTGTACTAGTTTCACAAAATTAATGCAAACTGCAGTATACCACACTTTTTATAAATCTGTTCGTCTACTTTAAATCTAGATTGTCTTTATTGTATCGGTGGATATGTATTTTTATTATAATATGTCATTATAATATCTGCAGTCATTTAACCAAACTTCAGAATAGTTACAAGATTCTATAACCATGGACCTTAAATAAAGTTTTTCGGTTATTTGTAGGAAAATATAAACTATATATAACGAATGTCTAGTATTGTCTAAGTATCCTTTATTTCAAGCTATTTAGTACAGATTGGAATCAGCATTTACATAATTCATAGATAACCTTAAACACGACGGCTGCGGTATAACGAAAGCTAAACTTAAAGTACTGTAGTTATTTTTCTGTCTGATTTCGAGCATGGTGTCCTTGACTCCAAAATTGGGTGACAATCATTTGATGTTTCTTCTACCAAGGTTATGGTTTCTGTCCGGGTACAATGTTTGGGGTAATAAAGTTAAAAAATTACTTGTGTACAACCAAAGAAACATAATTATGACAATGTGTTAAGATTTACTTATAAGAGTTAAATGTATAGGTCGCAAATGGTTTTTTTTGCCTTGATGAGCACATTGACACATGTATGTACCAGATGCAACAAATAATACGCAAAATGAACCGCAAAAATGTGCACTAAGAATGTTTGGACGAGCTGTTAATTTTGGTAATATCTTGGGTATTCATAACACGAGCTAAAACAATGACTGTGTTTTCCTGTGTAATTCGTAATCGCGGAAAAATAATGTTGTTATTATGAAAATCAATATATTAATTAAAGTGCCTGTTGTCGGGATAAGCTCATTGTTAAGAAAAACAATTGCATTAAGAAAATTCAATGAGATTTAATATCATCTAGATCTACGTTGTATATGTTTAGAATTGTATTAATACCTTTGGTTTATGTCTACTATAACATGTCTATTTGCGACTTTTAAAGTAAGATATTGCCATCTGCAGATTTAACATAATCATTTGAAAAATATTATCGATAACAAGTGATGGTACATGTAATGGAACACGATGCTTGTTAACAAGACATCCATACAATCATATCAAGACGTAAAATAAACAGGTTTTATCATTTTTAAGATTTTCTAACCAGGAGTTCAACTCAATTTTGGATGCATGGATGTTTTGTTTAGACAACGCTAGATCCTTTCGAAACCTGAAATATTACAACAGAAGGTTATAGTTTTGTATGAAAAACTTCGCAAAAAATGAAATGAATTTGAAGTTTTTCTATTCAAATAAAAAGAAATATATTTGTCGTTTATTGTTTTATTAAATTTGCAGCGATAAAAATTGTATAGTGATTTCCCGTACGAAAACTGCACTAATGTAGGCCAGACATCCGTTGACTATCTCGTCGATAGATGTTGGTACCAAAAAAATCACTTGACAGCCGAACACCCAAAATTTGTTTAACGATAATAACTTTAAACTGTCATTAATAATCAGCAAGAGGTTCGACAAGAATGTTGAAGTATAAAACGTACCTGTACTATGAACACAACATCAGCAACTTCGTATCAGTTTAAACACTATTGCTTCAAAGATAGTTATTAACAAAATGTTCAGCTTATATGTGATCTTATTTCCAAGTTTGCCTTTTAATGTTATTGGAATTTTATTGTAAGCTATTATTATTGTTATTTTAACGTGTTTTATGATAACCGATTACTAAAAATATAGTACGGAACTCTTTAAACAAAACTTATTTTTACGAAATAATTTTATGCAATATTTTAAGTACTTTATTTTTGGAAATAAACATTTGAAAAATAAATGTGTTTCCCTCAATACAAATATAAAAGTTACATAATCTAACGTGTGTATAACTTGTGTATATTTGTGTCACTGTGTCATGTTTGTTCTATGTGATCTTACATCTAAAGTATCTGTAATATCCAGTTTGCTTTGACATTAAAATGTATTTACCATCATATCTATGCTTAGCAAGAGAAGGGCATGACATCCATAAAACTCTTCGAATAGTATTTACGTAGTTATTTCAGCATTGAAATAAGTGATCTACAATAATTATGCTATGATTACGTAAGCAGTTTATAATGACGTAATTTACCTTTAATCTGGTTACTAAATTTTGGAAATTATATTTCAATTTTGTAATTGCAATCAATACCCTGTGTAATAATCATTTATGGTCGAGAAATGATCTACCTGCTAAAGATCACTTTCAGGTAACACTGCCGTTTCAGGACGTGCAAAACTGCCTATCGTATTTAATATTATTAAAACAATATTATTATTAATATATGTTATAAATATTTGAAAAAAAATGCAAACAAATTATATTGTTGACATCAGTTGATTAATAAAGACGTGTTCAAAATTGTGTTCTAAAAATTGTGATTTTATTACTACGGAGACACACCTTAGAAGCGTTAAGGCGTATTTTGTAATCTTATGTTGTTAGCTGGTCGTAAGACATCGCCACTTTTTTCACATTTTATTTTTTCTACTGGAAAATCCGCGCTTATTGTACTTTCTTACATCATAAAATGCAAATCTCTTTATACATATTTTCAATATGGCGGACACTACATAAGAAATGTAACCAACTTCAATCCACTCTTGAAACGTAACTGTAGAAGATATGATAAAACATTAAACGGCAGATATGATTTTTATATTTAATAAACAAAATGCATGTATTATAATTTGAATGTTTGCAACAGTTTCTTTAAGATTAAAGTGTGTTTTATACTCACGCTTAAGCTGAGAAACCCAATATTATTTGACAAATACGCATGAATTGTGTATGCACAACTAATATTTTAAATTACTTAAGATATGTTATATACATAAAACTTTATACCGGCGTTTATTTCAAATATTTTTAATTTTTTTTAAATTGTGTAACATAACAGCCTGAATCGATATTTAAGTACATACAACTTTTACATCTGGAAACTATTGAAAATACATATAACAGATGTGTATTTCTTCATGCTGGTAAAATCATCAATCGTTTGTTTGTTTTGTATATAAATATGAACATTTAGCCTCCTTGAACATTTTTTTATTTGAAATAATTTTAAATAATTTATACATTACAATCTCTTACTGTTTATAACAACCAATCAGCCAAATGTTACAATGCTGATATAAATAAGTGTTTATTCGCTCAGAATGATTTGAATATGACGAGAGTATTAAGGAACGACTTTTTAATAATTTTGACCTTTCAGCTAATAAATCGGGATATCATGTTGGATAATTTTAGATAAAATAACGAGATTGTTAAACCTAAAACGCATAATTTACTTCAACGGCTTACTCCTGGTTTGCCAACATTCAATCATACATGTAAACAATTTTATTAAATAAACGCATCCCTTTTCATAGTCAATGAACACTGTCTTGAAGTTGTAACTGGTGCTGTGAAATGTCATAGAAAATGGTATTGGCAACTGCAAGGTTTTCTGTATATTTTCAAGTAATTGATTGCAGTTGTGTGTTTACAATACTCTCTAATCCTGATTGTTATACCAATTACTGATTTTTACATAATTTTAAGGGTGTGAACATTTCAATTTAGGTACTATAAAGAGCTTAGACCATTCAACAAAATTTTATTTCAAAGCAGAGCCTGCATATTAAAACTTAGAGTTGACATAACGAATATCATAACTTATTAACTTATGACATAAGTATTGATATACAATATCGTTAATACATCCCACAATTAATATTTTTATAACAATGAAGCTTGAACAACAATTGTTTTTAAAAGGCAATAAAATATTGTTATTGTTTCTTCTGTAAGTTAAACAATTAAATTTATGAACATACGACTGTAATTTTTTCATTTTTGATTAAAATACTTGTATTTTGAATGTTTTTCATACAATGTTTTATGACTGTTTGTCTTATATACTGAAAAAATTCTTTCATAAAGATATTATATTTGGTCTATTTATTCTGTAAAAAGTTCGAAATAAAACTATAAGAAGTGTTACAAAAACTATATTTGTAAAAACAACAGATATTATACCTCTTATCAAAAGTGGGAAAACGAGAATAAAATCAAGTTTACCACATTTTATTACAGCAACAATGGAACGATAATGCATAGCTTTTAAGCAGAAATTATTGTAAACATATTGAAACATATATGTCATATAATATAAAACAAGTAAAAAAATAACACAAAAATTGTTAACAGCATACACATAAATAGACGGAAGAAACTGTACACCCTAACAAAATTGATATATTTACATTTATAGATGTGTTGCTTTAATTTTTAGAGATCTTATACATATAATGTCTTACATATACTTAAATAGGCTTCACAGACTTTGCATGTGTCTTTTGTGCACGATAAAAGCGTAATGAATTTTGACTTAATGGCGATTACAAAGGTCGTACAATTATTGTTAATATTGTGTTCACATAAAGATTATTTGACAGGCACATGTAGCTTTTAGGAGAGCATTCTTGGTTCGTTTACAATGATCTTGGACGAAAGTCGCAGATATCACAAGATGACTGAAATCATTAGTACTCAAACTGATGCTGCTATGAAATTTGTTTGAAACAAAAACACCTTTTAGACCTTTATGAATCCGCAACCACCAATCAAATCACCTACTTTATGACCGCCTTATATCGGTCATCTATGTGTAACCACACGTTGACAGAAAAATATTTTAATTTTGCACTTTCGTTACCGGTTTTAAACATGAAATTAAATGACCTAGTTTATTCTGTGATTAAGACCGACCAGTTAATGAGACGTAGGTAACAGATTCCGAGAGAACAATATCCGTAAAAGACGACTATCGATACGCCTTGTTTTATAAACGCGTCATCTTATAGCACCACTTGCATTGACTTAATAGTATTTTCGGTACAGCTGAAAGATTAGTGTGCCGTTATGTGTTATGATAACAGCTAGTTTTTCTGGACCATATCAACGTCAATTTTACGTTACGTCGATCTGTTGTTAAACGTCAGTATTAAGGTGAAGAATGAGGCATTACCGGTTAAAACCTTTTAAAGTCTTAACATTGGAACGCTGTACGCGATAAAGACTAAGTCCTTCCAGGAATGTCAATTATTTTATACTGTAGCGAACCACGACATTTAAACGATACGCTGAAGCGAAATATATCTATTGTGGAGACGACACATACATTTGATACGTGTTTGATTCAATTTAAATCAAATCACTTTTTATCATGTAACAATTTATTCAACTTTTAGTGTTTGTCACACTTTAAAATACATTATTCCATTTTAAAATATTATATCAAAATTTGAAAATTGGTGAAATATATCGTAAAAATTGCTACGAAAATGACGTGAGCTTCACAGGAATATCCCAATCAGATGAAATACAATAAAAATATCAATTTTTTGATGACCTTATATACATTTCAGGTATGATTACTCATGTATAAAATTAAAAAAAAAAATAAAACAATATAGCAGCTTTGCACAAATGACGGCTTCACTATACTATTAATAATCAGAATCAGATTGGTAACAACAATGAAATGTATGATAAACAGTATTATAGAAATATGATAAAATTTAAATACATATAAATTTTGTGTAATGAACGAACAAATCTAAAAGTTAGCGACAGTTACAAGATATACGACATACAAATTGCATTCATCATTTCAGACCTGTCATTCATTTGTTGAAAATAATTACGTAGCAATGTTTTGATTGCTGATTGATATTAATTGAGTTTTCTGACACGTAAAAACAGTTTTTATTACAGAGCGAATAGATTGACTCATACTAATATAAATAATGAAATTAGACAAACATCCAATCACAACAAGTAATCTGACTATTTCAGTAAATAATTTCAAATAAATCCTAACGCTATTAGTATCATTTAAATTAAATAGTTCACCAGCTGAAACTAAAAGTTGAGTGTTAAATTCAACAAGAAGTTGAGCACTATATTCCTGTTTTACCCTTGAAAATTGTATAACACCAAATACGAAAATCCTAGGACATTCAATTATAAGAAACAATGTAGTCAAAACTGCAATTAGTTTGGTTGACCTTCTGCGAACAGTTTGTAGACGTTCATTTTCATTCACTCGTATATTTCTGTCCTTCACGAGAAAATATATAATTGTAACAGTTGTGGCAACCATAACGATTGTTGCAGCAAACAATAGTATTGCCGATATCATTGGAAAATAATTAAAAGTGTATTCCAAAAGCGATAAAGCAGCTATTTTACATTCATCATTTGATTCTCCTTTTATGAAATCTGCTACCATTATCATAGGGACATGCAAGGCTATAGATATTAAATATACAACAACCAAGGCAACCAGCATAATTTTTCTTGACCCAACAGTGTAACTCCATATGGGCCACTTTATTGCTATACATTTTTGTATACCAAGAGACATTGTTAAGAGAACCGACACAAGATGAAATATCTCCACTATTGGTGATTTATAATTATGTACCTTACACATAGGATATTTGATAATTGTCGTTTCGTTTGTTCGAATGTAATATGGTACCATAAACGGTTCCAATCCGTAGGAAAACAGTGACGTTAGGGCATCAGACATTGCCAATCCTTGCATTAGCACCGAAGACGGCGACAAAAGTTTCTTCGAAAATAATAAGACAATAATAAATATGTTAAAAGCAACAGCAATGTATGCTAACACAGGTTCAATGATGTCATTTAAAGAGGTAGGGTCTGTAGTAAGAAAAATATATTCCGTGTAAATATACTGCGATTCTCTTTTATATCTCATTATAATAAACTGTATGTTCAAACTATATTCATATATAATATTATAATAACGACATAAATTGTTGATAACAATTGTATTGTATTTGTAAAAAAACACTAAAACATTATTATAGTGCCCATTAACGGCTAATAATTCCAATTGCATTGAATGTTAAGTCCGTATGTTCACTGAAATCATCACTGGATTTTTTTATGTCTTTTAAAATTCAAAAAGGCGTTGGTTATAATTTAACGTAGCAAATCTCCAATAAAAATAGTATTTTGCTCTGTTGGATATAGGAAAAAGGAATATAAAATCTTCCAAAACTATTTATTTATTCAGTGACCTTTTAAACTTGCCATCCTCACCTTATAAGTCATTTCATTTGATAAATACTTCAATTCCCATAGAAGATATCAGCAATCATTGTAATTATATGGAAGTCTGATACGTAAAAGTGTTTAATAATTCATATTGAGCGGTAATACGTGGAATATTGGAAATGAGCATTTATGTATATTAGAACTAATATCTTCACAAGTAAAGTGCATTTTGAAGAAACCTATATCTACATATAGTATACAAAATTAAAATTTAACTGCTGAGTATGACTTTAAAGTAACTTAATATAAATCCAAGAAATCATTTTCAATATTCCGTCTTATATTTTAAAAATCGTAATACACGTAATCTTTCTACTAGATCTGAGCATTCAGGATGAAGTTCGACCAAGGTAAAGTTGTTCTAAAAAAGTAGGTCGAAGTAAACAAAAAATGTTTTGATCTCTATGGTGAATATATCTGGTCATCGTACAGTTCTCTTCAGTTAACGAACCATAATAAATTCAAGCTTCTATATTGTGTTATAAACAAAACTTCAGTTTAAACAATTGTGAATAGTATTGCAAAGGCAATATAAAGTTCAAGGGCTATAATTTTGTCAGATATCATGAGACCGGAACAATATTGGAACCTGAGTTCCGGAAAACGGTTATAAATTCAGTAAGTCAAGGAACCATAATCTCCTAAAAAATCACTGGACTGGAACTACATTCAAACTTCATCAGTTACTCATCATGGTTGGCTCACACGCACACAAATCAGCTCAATATCTGTTTAGACAAAAGACTGAAAAACATATATTTGTCAGGCTGACAGACTGACGGACTGACAGACCAATGGCAAAACAATAGCTCCCTTTAGCGAAGCCGGTAGGGGACTAATAAGAAAATAGAAGAATAGTTTAATTAGAAGAATTAGTTAAAGAAAATACCCTTTATACTTTAAGTATATTTTAATTTAACAAATCTACAATATAACATTTGTCAAGTGTACGTAGTTAGACTGAAATCGTATGTCAATGCATTTTTGTCAATAAAAAGAAAATTCTATCTATTTGCCCAAATTCTTGGCCACCATAGTGGCAAAACTGATGACAATACTTTTATACTTTAAATTAGTTGTGGCTTGGCGTATTTTAAATGTTTAACGTTATATTTCTGTGAAAACGCTTTCATGTTTATAAATTTTTTACTGTACTCAACATTCCTGCCATTATATCAAAGCAGTCACGTGTGTCTACTCATATTTAAGAACAACGTTAAGTTATTGGTCAGCTTTTTGAGAGACCAGTTGTTTACATTTACATATTTGGGAGGTCTTATAAAATCATATAAATAAGTTATATTGCCAGTGGGAAAGTAAACTTTGACATGACAAAACATGCGACTGGTCAAATTAAGTTTATATACTTTTTTTAATTTCGCCTATTCAAAGGATTCAAATGTATCGTTTTCTAAATAATGTTAATTATTTTATTGCTGTCTTATAAAGATAATACAAGTGATATGGGCTTTTTATCACGTGGTATCAGTAAGATTCATATGATACATGAATGAAAAAAACGAGAAAAAAATTTAATAAACTATAAAATACCTTTTCTGGAGGTCAATTTGTGTACGAAACAGATCACTTGCTTTTGTTGCTTGTATAAAATAGATTAATATTGTTGCTTTAACGAAAAATAATCTCTTTATATTACATGATATTAAAGCAATATGTAGAATAAAATTAAGACCATATTAATTTACTTTTGTAAATCATGCATGCTCAAAACAAAAGACCATGTATAAAAACATCATAACAATATAGATGGAAGTGACATAATTTTGTAAATTAATACGGAAAGTCAAATAAAATATAATCCATAAATAAATGATATTATGACAATTTGGAGAATAAAGTAAAAAAACATGTTAACTTATCTAAATCATTCATGCTAAAAATTAAAAACATGTATAAAAGATCAATAAGATATAATTAAGTGTAATAATTTTGTAAATTAATATTGAAGATCAAAAGTATGAGCAAATCAAAAAAAAAACAAGCAACGGTAAACAACAATTTACAAACGCATAGAATAAAATTGCAGGAAAAACGGAATGAAAACCGTAAAATATGCTGTTTTAAGTGACAATCAAAGAACTATAAATGTTTTAAGCAGGGCAAAATCGACACCAGCAATCACAAATTGATGTGTTGGTTTGTTTGATTAGTTTCTAACGCCAATTTTAGCAATTTGGCAGCTATGTACGGCCCATTGTTTTTTGTGGGGGGGGGGGGAGGGGTGGGGGAAGAGGAAGCCGGAGTACTCGGAGAAAACTTTCAACAATCGGTAGGAACATTGACAATCCTTGTCTATTAAGATTTGAGTCTAGGACACCGTTCCCGCATTGAGACTCTAACCCGCAATCTCTTTATCGACATACCTCGTGATCAATAGTAGACGAACTACCTAACCCTATGGTCCATCTAAGACCCCTCAACAAATCGAAAATGCTAACCATACTAGTGTTCAAATGCCAAAGGTGTGAGATAACTCAAAGTACGCAAACTGTGATTTAAGGTACCTTACCATAATTCAAGTCACCGTCTTATTAATGATACAAA
This sequence comes from Limnoperna fortunei, assembly GCA_944474755.1. Lineage (NCBI taxonomy): Eukaryota > Metazoa > Mollusca > Bivalvia > Mytilida > Modiolidae > Limnoperna > Limnoperna fortunei. Next base: position 56,667,296 of record OX104115.1, on the reverse strand, counting down.
TTAAATATATTGTTTTACTTTGAGTCAATGTTAACAATTTTGAGCAAATAATGTTAGTTACTCAAATAATATTTCCAATGTTTGAGGAACATTACCGAGGTGTGCTCTAAAAATAAAATGTCCATCATGGTCCGTTTTGTATTGTAACGAGTTTCGCTATACCAGTCTGTTATTTCATAATAAAATATATAAACGCTAAAATTCTGTGCTGAGAGCATAATATCTGTTAACATTACACAAATTCACAACTGACTGCAAAGCATGAACTGTATAAATTTTAGTAGACTTTACATAACAATGATACACAATTTGTTATGATCTTTTAATTATATCACAAGATAAATAGTAAGATACCATTTTTACTGCACTAATTACTAGGCAGATTAATTTGTTCATACCGGGTGCATCTCAATTTAAATGTATTACCATTGAAAGGGAAATTGCAAAGCTTTGCAGGAAAATTTAAATTTTAAAATTGTAACGATAAATGAATTAATAAGAATTAATACAGACCAAAGAAATAAAGTAATATCAAAACGCCAAGCAAAGCGGTAGATTGCTTAATTAAAAGTACTGCTGTTTTAGTAGTTAATCTAGTATCAATGTGTTCACGATGAAAGTACGGAGAACTACTTAATGATGCACACATGATTAAAAAACACAAATTGTTCTTTATATTATTCATGAATAGTATTTTTAGAAGCCTAAATGTAAAACAGGAGTTAGAAATATTTTTCAGAACTAATCACAAAATTGGCTGTAAATATGGTTATTTCCGCGAGGGTATAATTTTGTGGTTTGATTGTCACTAGGAAATGGAAGCATTCTTTAACTAAGCACGAAGTTTTTTGCTTTTGTCAGTCTCAAAATATTAAAAGTTTGGGTACGTTTTGCAAATATATAGTGATCACATAATAGAAAATCACTAAACTAAAAAGTTTTCACAATTATAATACACTTTTCGAAAACTAATTGATATGTTACCAATCAATGATTTTTGTAATTGTCTTAGTAATTTATGACAGTTTAACTACATGTATTCATGAAACAAATATAAGGTATCTGTACAATATGCACAAATATACATCTCAGCTTAAATTCGCCAATCTTGATACCATCTTCAATCCATTATTTTGGTTTAAATTATTATGGTTTTTTCCTATCTATTTTTTTCCTGCAAATGTTGGGTTCGTGTGTGTTGTTGTCGCAGGAGTATACAGTGGATTCAACAACTGAAAATATTTAACAATGTATAATTAGGGATATTTCATTAAAATTAAATGTATAAGGTTCAGGAATGAAGTTCAAAAATAGACAATAAAGTAAATACTTTTTTTAAAAGTGAGTTTACGACCAATTATGACTTTAAACCCCATTTCCAATAGTAAAACGAATCTTCCTACTCAACTTTAGGCTTTCTCATTGACTAACCCTTCAGATTAATGATTACCTATGAAATTTATTACGATGCCTTATGAATTGAAAATTCACAACAGACGAAGTGACTAATTTCATTTTTGTTTGTTTGGTTTATTTTAGATGCAATTAATATTTGATGAACTGCGTTTTTAACTATAAATTCTTCTAAATGATAAATATAATGTAAGTTATGGGACATTGTAATTTTTTTTCTTGGTATGAAAGAAACATGGCATCCATGGTACCCATTTATTGGGGCGAAATTCAGGGTATGCCTGGACTTTGGCAAGAAAACAGTACTCCATCTTAATAGCTTGCATCCGCAACCTCAAGGGTCAAACGAACAGCTATTTATAAACCTTTTTAAAGCAAAACATGTTTTACAGCTTATGGGATTAAATACAATGATTATTCTCTAATAGTATAGTCAAATATTATGTTTGCTAAAACAAATAGATGGTAATACAAAATATGTTATTGCAATAACTACCTGCCCCGCAACAATATCATGAATTATCTAGCTGTTTAACTGATATCTGACAGCATTTTAAGTTGGCATGGCCAGTATAATAAAGGGATAAGGTTCTCAACGCTAAAATAAACGAAAGTTTACCGTAGCAAATTCAGCCTTTGCAGCCTCTTGTTCAAATAAGGCCAGTTCTCTTTTGTCCTGGATGGTTATGACTAGTTTCCATATAAGAAGAAGTGCCAATCCGACTAAAACAATTCCACCGATTACACCGAGCATAATGACCAGGACATTCCCTTTGACTGGACATTCTGTTGAGAAAGAATAGCAGTTTAAGCAGTATACAAAGAAAATGTTTTTAATTCATTTTTATTACCTTTTAAAAGTGTTTGATGTTTCCTGTAAAAGACTACACAAATGTCTTACAAGATGTTAACGTTGCTGTGACAGTATTTTTCTGGCCAAATATTGTCTGTCGCAGTCTTTTTAACCAATTCACGCAGTCGAAATTTGACTGCCACAACGATATTCAAATTTTAGATCACATATATGTAGTTATTTAAATCAACAAAAACGGACGACGATGGCTATTCAATAAATATTTGGTTACGCTTATTGTACTGGATTCACACTGGGAATAGTAAAACTAATCTATAGGTTCCTAATCCACATTGAACCATTTAATTGTTGTGTAATCATATTATTTATCTTATATGTTAATACTTTCAAAAATACGCAAAGCGTTAATATTCAACGGTGAAATGCATTCAGTTTTATCATGACCATACAAAAAAATCTGGTAATATTTCAAATTCGTTTGCATGAAAATGCAAATTAACATGTGCTTCAACACTAAATATTTCAAGGAGTCAAGTGTGACAGTGAACTTATTCAAGCAAATTATAACAGAAATGCAAAAGACGAAAAACAAATAACTCTAAGGAATAATCGTAAAATAACATTTGTTTTCTTACGCATGTAATTGTATAAACTTTAATAGATGGATAATTCTACCGCATGTTTTTTGTTAAACAAACATTATATAGAGACACATTAATTTCTCGTATTTATACAAAAATCATTTAAAACTGTGCGGTACAATATTTAGCAATACTTCCAACAATTTCTTTGAAAAACGTTAGTTAATGCGCAACTATTGGCGGGAGAGAGGTGTTAGTCAAATACAATTTCAACATATTTTTTTCAATATCAATAGTCTATATTTACATGCTAAATATTCAATGTTTGTATTGGTAAGTGTTAATTTGTTCTTATAATTGTTTTAGTTTAAAAGGAATTAATTCTTTATTTTCTTTTGAGAAACTTAATTAATTAGAGTTTGTATGTTTCTTGTAATCTTTTGTTTATATTTTTATACAAATTTTAGGCCTCACAAGGAAAAATCGCACAAAAGAACAAAGCCGTCGAATAACTAAATTGCAATTCATTATCGCGATCTATGGTGTATTCTTTTTTTTTCTTTTCTGTTTGTGATTTTGTATTACAACCTTTTTATTTATTATGAATCTTTTAAAAAATTTTTTATCTAACATCCCTCTAGGAAAAAAAAACAGTACAAAAAATAACCATGTTTGTTTTCATTTAGATTTCGTTCTATTGGAAAAAACTGTGCACACGAGTTTTTCGTACCTACAGAGTAATTAGGTCAAATTTCCATCTAACATTTGCATAGGGGTTCGACCGGTTTCTATTATGCATCCCCACAACTTAACAGCAACTGCCAAGCGACTGACGTTGACGGTCACATGGAGAAGCGTAACATTCAGATTGACGGAGATATGCTCTAGAGCAGTTGTAGCTGTTGTCTAGGTGTAAACGAGAGTCATCAAAGAACATAACGTTGTTCAAATTCTGTAAGTGGTACTGTAAATGCCGTCTAGCCATTCAAAATGTGCCATTCGATGACGTGACAGGGCGTTTCTCTGGTCTTCCTAGACGGGTATTGTAAGGCCGAATTTTAATGCCGTTATAATTCGAAGTTAGTTTTGAGATTTGTCGGATTAACGGCAGAATTCAGTCCTATTGCTCGTAATGTAGCAAATAAAAAATTCTAACTTCGGTCCATCTTCTTTACGTTATTAAAGCTTTAGACCTTGCGAAACTAACGAGAAACGATCTTTATTGAAGAACTTTCTCTTTTCGTCTTTCAAGATACCCGTGGAAAATGCTATGTTAATCATTTTTCCGTACAGTCGAACCTCGTTGTCTCGAACTTGGTTGACTCGATACCTCGGTTATGTCGATATAATTTTTAAGTCCCGGCATTTTTCCCATATCAACAATGCATTTCTTCTTCGGATGTCTCGATCTCGGTTGTTTCGATATTTCGCTTAACTCGATGGATGTATATAGATAATGTGACCTAATTTTATTACAAACGTGCTAATTTGCATACTATAACAACCATTCCGTAGTAAGAATCCAGTAATTTACATTATGTATTACCCAAGATGCAACACGCCATTCAGTTTCGGGGTTCTCAATGTTTTTCATGTAGTGAACGTAATTAAAAAGAGACACGAATATCAATTAATACACAACGCACAGCGGGTTATTAAAACCGGCAATAACTATCATCCCGTATCAATAATTACCGGTTTTAACCACGAACAAAATTTCTGTCACAACACTCAGTTTTTTACGGACATTTTTGCAGTCTTTTACAGACAACATCAGCTGTCCTATTTTGACTAGGAGAATGGTAAAAATAATTTGACGCGCAAATTGTGTCAATAAAGACAAAGAAGCGTGTCACAGCAAAAGTTTTTCCATGTCCATTCCTCAAATTGTTTTGCATTTTTGAAGTCTTTAATAATCAAAATCAGTTAGTGACAGAAAGAAAATGTCTGCAACTGTTATTTATAGTTATTTAACAGCTAATTGTGTTGTATACTGGCTTTGCTAAGAATTGTTTCATTAAATATATGTAAATCGTAATTCTTCCCGTATTAACACGATAATAACAGAACCACTTATACGCAGTCGCTGTTTCACAATGCCATTCAATTGGAATATTGCCTTAAACGTCAGTTTGTGACGACTGGTTTTGGCAAGTAAAAATTCTGGGTCATAGGACTTCCTCCTGCTAGATCCCTTATCAAGCATATTCTCTTAATTTTCGTCCAGCTGTCAATGGCATTAAAACTAATGATAATAAATCAGTTGTTCCTGACCAAATTTCTTACCTCTTCTTTCCTGGGCAACAATTTTTAGTTTGTTGTTGTTGTCTACATCATAATCGTAGGTGAAGTAAAAAATACAATCATCATCGTCCTTGAATTCACAACTGTTAAATCCATCTAAGAATTCAAGAAGATAATTTACTAATATCTTAATTGGGTGAATGTGACTCTACCGCTTCGATCTATTACAAACTTTGTCAACAGAGCGATTTCGCTGTCAAGCAAATCTTTGGGCAATATTATGTCACGATAAACTTACCATGAAGAAATGTATGTTTGACATCATGATCTATGAAACTGTTTACTTCTAGTATAGCGTGTGTTAAATCAAAGCAAAATTAAGAGAGTGACATACATTTTAAACAGCTGGACAAATGTTGTTTACTTATTATTAGTCTGAATATGAATTGTTGGATTTTCTGATAAATATTTTGCTTAAAGTGTTCTTTGTTTTTTTACATTGTATGCTAAGCAAAAAGTAGCATATTTAAACACACAATTTCAATATATACTTATCACCTCAGAAAGAACTTAATTTGAAATCGGCTTCTAAATATCCGATTGACTTTTTTTTCAAATTATAGCCAGTTGACCCCAGTATTAAAGTATCTCTTCGAGGACTGCATAGACTATTCACCAATTGTGTCTATAGTGATGCTTAGCTTAAACTCCGCATGGTGCCCTAAGTTTTCATTTTCATCCCCGTTTCATCGGCGTAAAAACCTAAAATAAAAAGTTACTTACCAGGTAAAGTAGGCTTGACTGTGATGTCCCGGTTACGACACTCATCGTTACACTTGTCTTTCAGGTCTCCCGTTCCAAAAGCGATACATTGAACACAGGCTTTGTTCTGACGACAAACCATTTGGCAATCCTTAAATTGCGTAATTAAATTTGTAAAAATACGTACAAACAAGTGTTACGATATCATTTTTACAATTAGTTAAATACAAATGTATACCATGAATGTATGACCCCAATACATATCAAACAATTTTACATGAACATTTGCAGTTAACGGGCACTTTATTTCAAATTAAATTCATTGTTTTGTACTGCAATAAGCGTGAAGGTGTTGACAGTAGGAAATTGTTTATGAAAGGGCTGTGAGTATATGTACATATTCAATACAGTTATTGTTGGCACCAACATAGCAAGGTGCACTTAATTCAAATCTTGAAAAGTGTTTACAATTAAAATGTGTCCTTGTTCAACACTTATAAAACACAATATAACAACACAGCAATCAGTTTTGAAAATAACTTTTTTTGAAAACTGCAGCATAAAAAATATATCATGAGAATGATATAGATATATTGTACATTTGCTTATCGAAAATATTCTGAAACATTGAAAAGGAGGCAAAGACAACTTGATAAATGTTATTGCATTGTATTAGGATGTTAAAGGATGGTCAGTTGAAATTTTATGCTGCGCTGGCCATAATGGGATCCCTACATCTAATCATCAAATGAGTGCTTCGGGAAAGCCTTTAAAATGTTCACTATTTTAATGTTACATATACAATTTAAAATTTTATTCATTCATTATTCTCCATATGAATAACATGGTTTACACTTTCGCAACCCCTTAGCATTAAGTTCGACACTTTAATTGTAATCATGCCATTGTTATCAAAATAAGCAAAATAAGAAACAAACAACATGGGAGCTATTCTGGTAAAAATGCAATGATAAAATGTTTGACTTAAGTTAAATTGATTTCATGTATCCGAAAATCTGCCTTTGATAATAAAACATGAATAATCACCTCACCGTACGTAACAGGTTCGCGGTAAATTTCATGTAATAAGGTGATACCATCAGTGTTTACTATAAGAAAACACTATTGGCTGCGAATAGGCTCATTTAATATCTAACATTCGTATGCATCAAAAAGAATTTTGAAGAACTTTCCTGCTTCAATAGACAATTTGTATTGCTCATTTTCATGTCGATGCATAAATTCGCATAAGACATTACCTAAATTTATTGCTGGATTCACAACATCCTAATTATTTACTTAGGACCCTTATTTGCTAAGGGTGTAGGCTGTTCGAAATCAATTTTTTGTGCCTCATGATGTCAGCCTTAGGGTTGTGAGTTGAATCCCAACTAACACAGTTTTTATGACTTCAACAAAAATAGTGTTACTTGCATTGATTGACAGTTTCTATAGATAATGTTGCATCAACACATCATAATATACCCGACTAAATGCTGAAAGGAATAAAGACGCATAAAACAAACAATCTTTACATGCAACGGTTCTTGCTTACAATGATATAACTTACAAAGCTACCAGAAAAGTGTAATATAGTTACCTTACAATCTTCACATGTAGATCCCTGGTATTTGGTATCTTGATTACAGACACATTTGTTACACTCACATTTACCTTTGCTAGGTCCGCCACATATTGACTGAAGTGAAAATAATACTGTGGCATCTTCCATAGAAAATATCAATAAAATAGCACATACATGAATATACAGAGCAAATATCTCACTCTGCAAAAATAAACATGCGTTTGTTAAAAATGAAATATTGTTTCAAAGCTATTGGTTTAAAATCATACTTTTCATACTCATGTTTTATGCAACCTTATTTGTCATGATTAGTTCTATAGATTTGTTCAAGGAGTTTTTTTGTTCAATCGATTTTCAAATAATGTTAGAAATGGCTTAATGGGATTTTTAGTAAATGACTGAGTTTACAAATTAATAAACACTGTAAAAAAATTGAAGTCACTGATCATGATCAAGTATTGTTTATATAAAAGCTCAAAAATACAAACCCCATCAGATGCTACACATGAATCGTTCTTTGTAGAACATCCACAGCTTTCACCAGTAAAATCTGATGTACATTCACAGACCCCACACACACATCTGCCATGAGTGGGCCCTACAATATACAACAACTATCATAAACTGAGTTGTGGAGTAAATGAATGTTTTTTTTATTAACGGTGTACAGTGTACAGAGAACATGTTTAAAAGGACTTCAAATAAGGTTTAAATCGAATCACTCATCATATAGAACAATTGTAGATGACATCAGAAGCATTATTCCAGGAAATTTTGACGTCAGTTGATGTAGCAATTTCTAAAGGTTTGTTGTAAAAAGTTTACAGACAGGAAAAAGACGAGAAGCCATGCGAGTTTAAAACGAAAAATACGGTTAAGAAACACTTAAAGTACTAAATTTCATCTTTATCGTATTAATACAAAAATAAATTAGACTGTTTAACTTACAGAAATGTGGCCTGGTAATATATATACAAACCTCCACACAGGAATTTGTTATCAAACGGACAGCTGTAGTCATCACACTGACACCATTTTCCACTGTATTTCTCTTCGCTGCTTCCATGACGTGGTTTGCACTCACAAGTATCGCACACACATTCTCCTTTTGCTGAACAAACCAATGTAGAATTTGGTCTAAAATGAAGACAGGTTGTTGTAATTAAAAAGTCAAACAGGATAACTTAAATCTTTTATTGGTCGATGTTTGATCTACAGTAAGCAGTTTATAAGTAGGATAAGGACCAGTTAAACACAAAAAAAACTATGGACCATTTTGAAGAAAACCAAGTTTAATTCTATACAATTCGTACAATTGGAATAAATTTACAAGAGAGGCGCTATTATTAGGCATAATCGATGTGCATAAGAATTTAACAAAACAGTATTTTCAGAATGTTTTAATTATTTGGTCAAAATAAACATACGATATGCACTGTTCTTCTGTCTTGGTTTGTGTGATATTACCAGAGAAACAATTACATGTTTTCCCGTAATATTTGTCATCACAGTCACATATTCCACAAAGAAAAGTACCATGTTTGTTGCAGTGTACGTGTTGTTTGTTTTGATCCTAAAATATAAACAGTTTTTGAAAACTTCTAATTTTATTAAATAAAATAAAAAATTTTCGTTTGTATCTTTTTATATAAATGTAGCTTTAAATAAAATTAGTTATTTCTGTGAAATGGGATTTTTGTATAAAAACAAAGATCGTTGTAACCCTAAGAGAAACTCACTTTGTTCATTTCTAATCAAGTTTTGCATTTTAATTACATTGCAGAATAAAATAGTAAAGCATTTGCGAACTGCTAAACAGTGCTTTCTGTTGCTGCAAGTTATAAATTGTTGCACAAATAAACATGGTTCTGCTCAACAATATACGACTACATGTGATTATATATATATAATGACTTACTACAGTCTGAACATTCTCACAGTCACACTGACAGATAAGTTCCATCCTGATTTCCAATTTGTCTGAAAGACCGACTGGTTTGATATAGAATTTACTGCTGTAATCTGCCGCGTTCTTGGGACATTCCTTAACCTCAATTTCAACCTCAAATGTGACCTTAAACAAATGTAAATTGCAAGAATAAAAACACTAAAATTTAACTAATTCGTACACAAGACTTCTGGTACAGAAAAAAGACTGAGTTGCACTGCGCAAAAGAGATAAATTACTTTAAATTATTATGTCATTAAGTTAAATGAAATATTAATCGAAAAACAATGTGCGCCGGACTAATTTTGATAATTTTTATTTAATTATATTGTGCTCTGAATTTTGTAGACACTACATAGTAAAATGTATTAAATAAGTTTAGTTAGGGTTAATCAACTTAGTACGCAATTTTGTTGCACAGTATAGGTATAAACATTTTTTGTTGTTTTTCAAAGGCTATACGATTGTTGTGTCTCTTTTTGGCACAAAAGGTTGTTTTGACAACTAAAAAAGCATGATTGTTTTGTTTAAAAAAAATAGATTAGACTGTTTTTAAGAGGACAGAAATCAAGCAATTGGAATATTGCTATCTTGACTTGCTCAGGTTGATTTTGAAACTATATGCGTTCTTTATGGATGATGTTAACTACTAATCTACTCAAACAAGGTTTGTTGTACCTATGTTGGTGCTATCTGTTTAGAAGTTCTATGGCCGTCACAATGTGCTAATAGATCGTTATGAGAAATCCATCTCTCAAATACGATTAGACATTTTCGCTGAGTCATTGGTAGTTTTCTCTATTCCTTAATTTGACTTATGCCTAAACATAACTATGATTAACTCAATAGGTGTCTAATTAGAGACAAGGATTGCTTATTCGTCTAGCACATGAGCGCACCAATGGTTTTTACTGATTTTTTTCGTGTTGCAAGTTTTTCTTAAATCAAGATTTGTAATTGTCCCTTGACTTTCGGCTTTTGTTGTTTGGTAGGTTTCCTTCCTACACCCCCTGAAACGTAAAACGTTCCCAGTTTTGCGTTCGTATTTCGTTTTCCGTTCGTTCGTATATCGTTTACCGTTCGTCCGTCCGTATGTCCGTCTGTTCGTTCGTTCGTTCGTCCGCATGCGCAAAACAAGTAAATAAATCCCGTTTGTTCGTTCGTCCGCATGCGCAGTACAGGTAAAAATAAAGGTTCATTCGTTCGTCAGCATTCGCAAAAGAAAATATTTTACACTTTGTTAGTCTGATAGAAAATACTACATTCTGTTATCAAATTAAAATAACCTGAACATTAAAATGTCAAATAAATTATATTTATTTTAAAACTATAAATTCATTAAAACCATAAACATGTTTTAAATTAAATATAAACATAAACAATTTGAAATACTTTCTTTGTCTACTTTGTTATATGTAAATCTACAATATTCAGGTTGTACAAATAAATATGATTTATTTGAACACACTCCAAATTTTATAAACACATAGGAAATTTTTCTATGTTTTTACCTCAAACCTTTTAAAATGTATGTTTTATCCTAAAGTCTTTGAACATCCCTACATTGTCTTCCTTTGATACAAAAACTGAACATGTGTTTACACAGCAAACTTAATAAAACTGAATAATCTTGCATAAAATCTTAATTTGATGGCACAATATTTGTTTGGATATACAGACATTTCATTTCCTAGGTTTTAAATTGCATATATAATGTCTCACTACTGATTTACCATCTCTTAGTTAGGTCAAAGAAGTTAATTATAGTGTGCTATGGTTTATTACATGTATTTTGTTTATTCAACGTCAGTCATTTGGAGAGGAAGTGTTATGGTGTAGGAAGGCATGACAGCAGATTGTCGGACCCCTTTATGAACAAAAAAATGTATATGTGTTGGCTGTTTGACTCGTTTTGTCACATAAAGAACATTATCGTAAGAATTTAACGGTAGATTATGTTGTTTACCAGCCTTTCCCAGCCTTACGTAGCCGGAAATGAACAAGCCCTAGTAAAAATTTGGAATACAATCCCAAGCTTGTCTGGCAAATTAAGTTTCTTCGATGAGGCATCTTTTTGTTGCCTGTATTGATTCCAATGAGGAATGACACTGAGAATACTGTAATAACACCCGATGTTTTAAAAGTTAAAATGCAACAGTGTTCGGGTTGCAAACGCTTTTCTAATCTGTCATTTTCAAAACATTATAATGAATTTGATCTTTGACCTTATTAAACTTCATACCATTTTTTATCTGTCTGCTACATTTTATTTCAAACCTGTGCACAATGTCTTTTTTTCCGTTGATATATACATTTAATGTTTGCTTCTTTAATATATATTTATTTTTATCACTATTTGGTTTCATTTTCCTTTGATAATGCAATCTGCGGTAATCCCATCTAACTTCACAAGCATGTTTTGGATACTTCTCATTAGTGCCTAAACTGTGCTTCACGCGATAATGATACGTATTGTCAATTTTTAATGAGAACGTGGCGTGACCATGTTACAAAACAGCGATAACAGATTACTTTTTTAAATATATGTATTGTTCACATTACAGCAACTTAGGGTGCTCATTGACGCTGTTTACATAATTTAATTCATCTAGAGTTTTTAATGTATTCCAAAATGTTTCTCAAAGTCTTCTGGTTGATGTATCCCACGATTTTTTGGAATTTTTTTTTAATTTGGATCGTGTGTTTAATTAGGTTCCGTACAACATTTAAACATTTCAGGTTAGTGTGGCATGATACTAATAAAAGAATTTTGCTGTATTTTTTTTTTTTTTTTTTTTGATTTTGTATTTTCATAATTCAGAAGCAATTTCCAAATACCTCTAAGATTTGTTTTTGTCGCCACTCTATGTAAAAGAGGCAACAAAACATATGTTCTTGGGTCATGTCCTTTAGTCTTTATGCACACTGATCTGTCTAACAGCTACAAGTTATATAAAACATAATGCCGAATTAACAATCTACGAGGGAGAAGGACATTTATCTTAAATTATAAAATTGGTATCTAAAATATGTTTTCTCACAGGGGTGCTTTTAAGTAATGATCTTATCGTGCATTCTTTAGTTAGAAGAATACGGTTAGAAAACAACAACATACTTTAGAGGAATGCTGCACAAACAGACAGAAGGAAGATGACGCTACAGAAGTCCTCATGCCAATTTTTGAATCGATCACAATCTATTCCAACAATTAAAATACTGTCAATGTGAAAGGGGTCTAAGTTTTATATCACCCTAGTATCGTACTGAAAAAGACCTTTCCAAATTTAACTTACAGTATTTCCAACTTTCAGACCCTCGCATATATGTGTGTCTTTCATCTCTCCATCGACACTGTAAAATAGGTAAAAACAAACATAATTTACAGTATTAATGTTACATGCAATTTTAATTCTAACATTTAAGTATGTTAAAATACAGGTATGTATTAAAACAAGACAGTTTAGGTTTTGTGGTAAGGTACAGGTATCCTATATATCAAGTCATGGGGAGGATTGGTGTGAAAAGAAAAGGTATATATTTGAGACATGGTAAAGTACTGGTCTGTCATATAAACGTGCAAGCGGAGATTTATAGTTAAGTAGAGGTATGTCTAAGAACCAGGCACTGGGCGATTTATGGTAAAGTATAGTGACATACTAAAAAGTACGTTAACAAAAAATATAATCTTTCTTTAATTTATAAGCAGATTATTTTTAAACGACAGATATTTGATTTGATTGTTTTATTTATGTATGGTTATTTCTTAACTTCCATATATAATAAGCGCCCTTATAGTATTATGTATCATGTGTTTTAAAAACATAACATAGTAAAGAAAAGAATTAACAACCGTGTTGAATAGATTTTCGCCATTGTTACACGCTTTCAGCATTTTTCAGCTCTACCATACAATGCATTTTTATTATAATGAGAAACTCAAACAGAAAAACTTAGATCTATTATAAATGGAAGCTGCAGTATAGTATATTTATTGACAAGTTGACTTTATTCTTGCTCTCAACCAATATTTAACAGAAAAAAAAACTGACAACTCATTGATTGCAGCCTTTTATACCGTACCAAGAACTACCAACAGCTGTATTAACTTACACACTATAGTTACAAATACTCACTCCAAACATTTCGATTTGTATCGAATGATGACATCCTCGTTTCCAGTAGAACTCATCTCAACCTTAGAGGTTATTTTCTATAACACAAGCAAAATATATTTAAGTTGCTTGTTCTTCAAATCTCATTATTAATTATAGAAGAAACCAAAAACATATTACCAACCTATGCACTCACTGGACGACATTGTACTTTCTAAGGGTTTGCTTTTTTTAAAAATTACCTTCGTATAATGTTAATTGCTTTCCTACAAAAATCAGGTAAATTAATTCAAGTTTTGGTATTTGTGTTGTGTGTCTATTTGTTTTGTTGCTGTCTCTTTTGTTTCACCATGGTTTTGTCTATGTTTGATCTATTGTTTTGTTATTTCTTGTTATAACTTTGGCCTTCCTTATGCACATCATGTTTATAATAATTACACAGCCTCAAATTATCTTCTATACAGAGTGAGTAGCAAACACAATTTGTTATAGTAAATTAGATTGGAAGTCAGAAACAGTAAAATGTGTCCAAACTCTACTATCGTCTTTAAAAATGCAAAAATGTATGTACACGAAATGTTCTTGTATGTTTTAAATTAAACCATGTCACTTTCACTACTGGGTTTAGGTACCCGAGTGGTGGTTAATGTAGTAAATCTACTCTTATCTGCCAACACTGAGGTTGTGGGCTTACATGTCACTGTGGGCAGGGTATACTTGACTCTAGTCTTAATTGGTAAAAAGTGCAAGATTAAATACCAAAAGTCCTGGTTTTTGATTTAAAGCAATAAATCTGTCTTCTTGACAAAAATACTCTTTTCCCTGCCTTCCGCCGCCTAATGTGTAGGGCTTTGCCGCTCTATTTTATAATGAATCAATTTACAGTATCTACGAGTCGGAAAACAAATTGCATTTCTTTTTATTCTTACATTATAGTTCGTTCTGACAAGTTCAACAATATTAGCAGAGTCACAATCTAATGTTCCTGTCTCAGATCCTGGAATGACGTTCTTCAGCTGTTCGTACACTTTGTCTTGTTTATTTGTGACGGCAAAAATCAAGTTGACATTCTTCTCTACAACCTTAGCTGCTATTTGACTAATGGATGGAAAGTCCTATTACAGAATTAAATTGTAATAAATAAACGTTTTAACTGGTGCAACTTTATTTAAAATATGTCTAAACAGTCGCAACCTCAAAAGTTGTATAATGTGTTTAATAAAATACCTTGAGTAAATCAATTTAAAAGAATATAACCACAAATCAAATTGTTTTAAAAAAAGTTATTTTAACTCCAGGAGCATGGCTTTTTTCAAACATAGCACCAACTATAGTCCGCTCCCATTATATGATATCCCATTATCTGGTAAACATTGTGTTAAAGTACATGCTATATTAACAGACATGCAATGCACTAAACATTACACAAAACCAGGCCTATAGTTTTTGCTGTTAAAACTCATATTGTCTGTTTAAATGCGGTTGAATGCCATTTTCATGTATTATAAGGCGTACTGTTTTAATAGAGGAATGCCATACCCCAAAAAACAAAAACATTTATTAGTAGCACTGGCAATATATGTGAGATCTATGTCTTACTTGATGTGTACTCTCTGTGTAAATATTGTTGTCAAGGTGACATAGTCCATCATTTGGTTTGATTATACCACCAAGCTGTCAAAACATAGCAATAGGTTATCAAAACTTAATAGGTTTATAGGTTAACTTAATCTCTGCTAGCTCAACGTGGGTAGAACACAAAAGTCTACCCTAATATATAAAGTAGTAAACGCAAATGCTAATCTAATGATTCATTGAATTATATCTTCCAAATTTGTTTTGAAACAAGTGAACACATATCAGCTACAAGGGTCAGGCAGGGTCGACAAGGTTGACAGGCTAGACTATTCGCCCACCACGTGCTCACAACTGTTGTAAACAGGTGAAAAAATTCAAAATTCATCTCAACTGCAGTACAGATCTACTGTACTGCCTCGTGTACAATTTACACTTTGAAAAGACAATCCTAATTATTAGGCATTACCGCTCGTGTTTATAAGGAATCAAGTTACAGTATAGAAGTAGTCGAAAAGTTCAGGGGTTTTCACCTCATACTTTGGCTTCCTCCTCAAATAAAAACCAGACGCAAAAATAAAGCTAAAAATGATGAAAGTGGCGTTAAATACCAAAACAAACAAACAAAAAAGTCTTTTGCAAGGGATGAAACACACACAATTTTCCTAAAAGGTGTAAATTGTCACTAAACTTTCAGAGTGAGAGGAGATGAATCTATTCAGAAATATAGTTTACTGTTATTTTTAAGAAAAATGCAAAGGAAATTTACTGTAAATTTTTTTAAATTTAATTTCACAACAATTATAATCAATGGATTTGTTCTGCCGTAAATTACCATTCTAATTAGACTGCCTGGTTCTTAAGAATACATGTACTAAAGAACATTGCAATTAATATTCTTCTGAATCTATGACAAAAATAGATTCGGTTAACATTAAAATCAGAAAAAAGTAACAATGAGCTTCATTTCTTTCACAAAACTTGCCTTGCCATCTCCAGCAGAATGGTAACCAGCATCAGTTGAATACAACAACATTCTTCTGGAGGGAGTTCTCCAACCAATCGCTTGCTAAAAATAAATTTCAATTAATACAACACAAATTGCTATTAAAATATCATTAAATATATCGGGTTTCTAGACAGGAATTAATGTTTATGAAATTCGGTAATAAAGGTCAAGATACCTAATATGAAATAGAAAGAACGACATTTAAAGACGCATTAAAAAAGACACGATTAAAACAACAAATACTTTTACAACATGAAACAAACAAACAGCAAATCAATAATACACACCAATCTGACGAAAGGGGTGATATTAGGTTTTTGAACAGGTGAGCACATTCTTCTTTACTAGTAATTATTATTTTAAAAGGTTCAAGGTCAAAGGCGAAAGAAGAGACAGGGATGCTAATTAATAACACCCTTCATGAAGTAAGAAACATCGGGTAGTGACTAAACTTTAGGCATAATTTCAATCTCTCGTGTCATTCAACTTATTCTATGTAAACGATTGAACGTTTCAGTTAGGGCAAATTATATGTATGATATAATACAAGGCTCCATTTTCCGACCGGAAATTAATAACATAGCCTTATGAGAACGATTTTCCATTTTATGGTTAGAGTTTGTAGGTATTTATGCTTCTTTATGCCTCTTTGCTATGATATAACCGAAACAATGGTCATGGCGATTTGCATGCAATACATGTTACTTACCTCGCAAGCGATTGCCTGCATTACAGCATCTAATCCTCCTTTAAGGACAGCCGGATTATCAGACACATTGGCGGCCTTAACGTTGTCCTAAAATGATGTTCACTTGTTGGTATAAAAGTTCTAGAGATATTTTTTTACTCGTTTGTATATTTCTTTATTTTAGATTGGTTAATTGTTCAAACGCTATTTTGTACATTTTGCTAATTCCTATTTTGAAAACCTTGCTTACAGGTTTGCTTTAATTTGATAAATTATTCTTGTTTATATTTTAAACATGTCTGGATTTGACTTTTTTACGGACATGACTAGAGTAAATAAACCGGTGTATCATTAGAGGCTGCCAATGGTTACTCGCCCGAAACAACTCATCGTACCCATTTAGTTTAATTGGAAATTTTAACTTTTTTGCTATTTTGTTTTGTTTCGTCTATATGTCATTGTCTTATAAGTTTTATCTCAAATTGTGTCTGTGGTTTTCGATTCATTATATTTTTTGATTTGTATATTTGATTCGAGACCACTTCATCTGACAATTGATATCCAGTAATCAAATCAATGCAAATTGATTATACATTTCAACCACTTGTCTAAAGTAATAATTGGGTTGATTACTATAATGTGGCGATAATAATAAAACAAAAGATTGATTCGATGGTTGCTTCACTTCTTGTATCCAGCATTAACATTTTTTTTTAAATTTGGACTGTCACTAGAAAAGTATGTACGTTGTGTATGAACAAGAAGTTTGCCTTTTGTAGTAACCATATTTAGTTGTAAGGGGACTTTTAACAGGCGAGGTGTGGCTGGGAATCTCCAAACCCATCATTTATAACGGTGTTTTGCACTAAAGCTTAAAACTTGTTAAATAATGTTTAAGACAGTCACTTATAATATTAATGTATTATTATATTTTTTATAAATCTTGAATCAGACAGATAGATTTAGATTTTACCTGTACACAGGAGAAAGCACACTGTGTAAGAGTAAAGAAGAAAAAATATAAAGTAAGAATCAGTTATTAAAACGTTCAAACATTATTACGCCTATGCCAGAATGCAAGAAAGATTGTTTAATATGTTTAATTCAAATAAAATTGGTCAAAAAATCTTCCTTTTGGTATTTATCTCAAATAATTTAAGTTTATTTCAGATGATTGCAGTAACCACAACCCAATTTTCCGTGCATAAATAACTTGGACGTATATGCAGTGTTGTTTTTCTAACAAAGTGAACCTAAGGGTTCCGAGCAATAATACCTTAGAAGTAATTACAGTTGTTATTTTAAGTGCACTTACCACAAATAATTGGGGGTTATTAGTTAATTTTAGATGGTTCTTGTATCCATAAGCACGTTCACATCCTGGACAAGGAATGTTGATTCTATAATTAGAAATAAGACAAACTCATCAAATCCACAGCTTTATTTATATAAGGAAAAAATCACGTAAAAAATGAAGGAACTTTACAGATTTTTAGTCTTAGCTTTTAGTAACAGCTGCCTTAGGTTCATATGCAAATTTTCAAAAGAAGAATAAAATAAAATTATTCCGCCAAATATCATTGAACCAACAATGTTATGGACAGTATAAACACGGTAGCCAAATGGTTAAGGTTTTGTTTGTTTGTTTGTTTGAATGGTGTTTTAACGCCACTTTCAGCAATTTTTCAGCTATTTCATGGCGTCCAGTTTTTATTGGGGAGGAAGCCGGAGTACCCGGAGAGAACCCCCGACCTGCGGTGTAGGAAAACTGGCAATCCTTGTCAATTAAGATTGGAGTCGAGTACACCCTGCCTGCAGTGAGAATCGAACCCGCAATTTCAGTGTTGACAGACCACGTGATCAATAGTAGACGAACTACATTGACCACTCGGCCACCGAGGCCCCGGTTAAGGTAGATAGTTATCTAATATTGATCAGACTATGTTCTAGTAAAACCTGAGGTTGCGGTTTTAGTTTCATTTTGTGAAGAAAACAGGAACAATGCTTTCTCAAATGATCACACGTTCAAGTGTAATGAAAAGGTAAACAATCATGGCCCCTTCAAAATTGAACATTACAGACAAAATGCTAGTTTAACCTGCGCTGCATAAGTCTCTCTGTCAAATGGATTTAATATTCTCAAATGTTTTACTATGATTTATTTGTCGCAGATTTTTGTGATTCTTTCAAGTAACAAACAGCTATGCCAATAATGCAAAAAAAAACAGCTTATCAACCGATATCCAGAATAATTTGATCACAAAACAGTAATCTATAGTGTCAATGGTAACATGCAGCATTCGTTTGTTATATTTGTATTTATAAATGTTCAACAATTATTATAAATTAAAATAACATGTATTTACTACTTATTTCAGCGTTATGCTGTATTATTATCGGTAAATGATAAAAGCTTTAACAACATTCTTTTTAAAATGCATCCAAGTATCTATGATATTCTTGAATTCGGGGTTTAATACCTGTCAAAACCATCAAATTAGTTTCTGGAATTCAAGTTATTTGTAAACAGATCTTCCGGGACTTTTTTGAGCACCTTTTTAATATATTTCCTTTTTTTGCACTTATTTGAACTTGAACAGGATTACTTTTAACCAATGCGAGAGATATTTTTTTAATGTGGTTGTATAAAAGGAGTGTTAAAGCAATATTCAGTGATGTCAACACTCTTATTCTGAAAAAGGAAGTGTAATATCCAGTTTATTCTGCAATCAATGCTTTGCTGTGAAATAAAATTATCCAAATAAATACGTGCTTTATTCAATTACAATTGGATTTTTTCGGTTATTTCGGCCTTTGATTTAACGTAATCTCGGAGGTACATGTAATTGTATGAATATGGATCAAACATCGGTCCAAATGTAATACGGTTAACCTGTTTACAAAGCAACATATTTTAATGCGAGGAAATTGACTATCCTTTAATTATTCACTTATACAGATCTTATTAATGCAGACGATTGTATTATTTAAACTTAAATACGCTATTATTTAAACTTACAAACACGGCCAAAAAATCCTTCTCCTACAAAGTTTAATTCGATTATATTTGTTTACACAATGACGAATCCATGTGTCCAACGATATTTGCATTGTCATTTGGGTTTATAACAGATTGCCTAATGTTACCTTGGGTTGCTACGTCAAATTACTGCTTAAATAAGCGCGAACAATTTAAAGACTAAAATCGACTACGGTTTTTTATGATGCCAAATGACCATACATATTTTTTTAGTCTAGTGTCCGTTAATTAAGTGCGTTCAATCCATAGAGTTTTTTTTAATTTATGTATCCTAAACGTTTCTCGAAGTCTTCTGGCTGATGTATCCCATTGGGTTTTGTTGAATAATTTGGAATTTTACACTAGAATGACACTTAGATGGCTGTTCAGTTCCATATTTAAAGTTGTCTATGTTTCTTCAGCATATAGACTCTTACAAATTCCATATATCAGTATGTAATTGAAATTAATAGATTAACATAAATACTTGTAGGATAATGGAGCTGTCTTCAGTTGTTGTGCTTACAGCATTTACGTTTATTGTGGAATGAAAATTATTGCAATTGTTAAAAAAAATCAGTTGTTCTTCACTATCCTCCATTTAATGAGAACCAGGACAATTGTTTTATGGTGCACCAGACAAGAGGAATTCGACATAAAGATATTGGTATAAAGAGTCATTATAGTTCCCGTGATGATACCAATCACTGCATGTTCGCCACTAAAACAAATTTATGTGCTCAAGGACGAGAGTGGGGAATTTAACAAGGCATGTAGTAAGGGGATTTTGTTTCTGTCGTGCTTTTCATACGGTTTCAGGGCACACAATTTATTCATCTCGTAGTCTTTTTGTAAACAAGAATAACACGTCCATAGTAGCAAACAATGCGTTTTAAGATCAAGGATTTAGTGGATTTCCGTTATCGTGAATATTTGATGGAAGATCTTAGCTAATACAATATGTCTTTAAGAATAGCCATTTTGTAAACGAAAAGGTTTGAATATACCCTCGGAGCAGGGACCAAATATTCGCAAGTATCATTATCGATACGTCGTTTTTAATACCATTTTAGATAGATAAGGTTGTATTTCCCACTTTATAGCAGGATAGTGGTATTAAATAAGGTATTTGACAGTTTTAGACACCATCTTGAACATCTATGTTCATAACAACCACGTCACTTCTCTTTTCTGCTGGTTTTATGTTCTTCAGAGCCTTGCTTCCATTTCTAGATTTGCATTTCCGTTTACTAGTGACGCACGATTTCACATTGCTGTAACTATGCTGATAAATGCTTCTAGATAGACATCTTTGCCAAATGGTAAACTCCTTAAATTTGTGTTATGGGCGTGTCGACGTTGAAGTACTAAAAAATAATTTAGACGGCGAAACATTTTAGAGCGTATTAAAACTCAAAATAAGTATGTTTTATTTTTCCATCTGGTAGATGTTTGATTGAACAGAACTAAACTTTAAACCCTTGCTGAGAACGTGTTCCTCATTTTAGTAAGATGTTACTGCGACAGACTGACGACTGTGTTATCTTTTTTTCTTTTCTGTTTTTTGTTATCATTTTGGATGTTTTGCTACTTGCCTAAGCTGTAAATTCAATAAATTTTCAAAGTTGTTCTAAATAATTATAACCCACTGTCACAAAGGCAGTAATCAATATAAAAGAATAGTTTAGCTTACTATAAGTACATATGACATACTTGTCTTGTGTCACGCTGACATACGGGATAACAACCTTGTCCACAAATGAACCAAATCCAAGCCGAAAGTTTTCTGTTATGTTGGTCATTTCCTTGGCTGCCAAAATTGAGAAAAAATATACTGATTCCTGTTTAACCATTGATTTAATAGCGACTGTTTTTTAAGGGCATTAAAGGGTCTCTTGCCTTTTTCAATCAACTAAGCAGGATATTTGTTAGTATAGTCTAAAGACATATCTTGGTTTTGCAAACTGCAGGGCACAATAAAGAGCACACGAAGGTTTTATCAATTCAGAGCTTAAATGTAGAAGGCATTGCACAGACAAACTTTATGATAAAATATTCGATCACATTATGGGCAAAACACCTTAAAATGGTCTGAGCAATAAAAAGTTCGAAAACATTATAAAGGTTTAGCTTATATCTAATATATGATGTCTAAAACAAACACAAGATGCTATAAATACCTACCTATCAAAAGTCCAAGCTGAGCAAGCTTCTCTTTGTCATCCTTCATAGATTGCGACAAATCCATCAAATAATACAGGTCTAGTGGGTAGTTATTGGCCATTCTAAAAGTCAAGGTGAACTTCTGGGGGTCATCTACAAAAATAATTTATTATTTAGTAATATACTAACACTACATGCAACATGGGTAAAGAATCATATAGCTGATACATAAGACTTCATACAAAACGAACATCCATATGAAATGTAACGCAAAGGTCATAGAATTGTCTGATGCTACAACTAATAGTTTTGACCGGCCAGCTGGAACAAGAATAAATGTATTAAGCTCAATCTAGACAAAATCTATTTGTGTTCATTCTACTTTCACAACAAATTGGCGATATGGTTATACACAACTATATTTTCAATTGATATGAGCCAAGTTAACTTTAGAGATCTTTTTCATTTCCACAATATCACTTTCAGAAGCATTTGCTTAATTTCAGTGATTTCTATTAAATTGAGACCCTGTTTAAATATATGTTCTCTTACTTTATTGCTTACACTGGGTATATTATTTCTTGTACTGCTACTAGTGTGTATCTAGATATGGACCTTAATCAAAGTTGACATGCATATTCATCAAAGTTTCTGTCTCTTTTATTTGCCTTCAGGTTCTGAACAGTGCAGGTCCATTTATGTTTTATGTGTGTAATACAATTCTCCGTGTATCTAATGAATGTTATAACAATCATAAAAAACGAACACCACGGAAACTGTCAACAAAACAATTCACAAATCAAAGAAAGATTCACTTGTGATCCACAAAAATAGCACCTACACCAGTGCAGTTGTCATAACTTGGTTCAGGCATTTCAAAATAAATGTTGAGTTAAACCAGGTTGTTTTGGCATGCCACATCTACCGCTTCTTTTACTGTAGTGTGTGAGTTGGTGTGTTGCTTAAAATACTTTCTACTTCAACTTTATATGCCAATAATTGTTAGGTAATAACAAAAGGGGGGTCAGGATTTTACCTATTTAACCTTGCCATATGATTTTTTAGGCAACTGTTATTATACAGTGGTTTTTGACAATTTCATCGGTGTTCGGTATTTTATTATTACCTTCATTAATGAATTGTTTTATCAATCCTCCTGATAAGAATATGGTAATGTTTAATTAAAAAATAAAATAAATATGGTGTATTGACGTATACAAAGACTGAAGCAGTAACTGCACTGAAAAACTGACAATTAACACTTTTAAAATATTAACTTGTGCTGACGATATAATATTTGAACAATGACATGACAAACGTTGAGTTGTGAGTGACCTTGTAAACTTATGTTTACATGTAAATACAGTTACTTACAATTAACTTTGATAAATATACAGTACAACAATCCGAAAACTTTCATTTTCAATAGTTTTAACAAACTCACTTGTTCTCATTTTTAAATTTATGACTTGTGGTTGAAGCTGTATGGGATTGTCATTTGTGTTTCCATCTTTTGTCATGTTGTCCTGGAAAACAAGAAATGGTTAATGTATAAATTGTCAGGACGATATTTTTGTTATACTAACACAAATCTATTGGGACTTTCAACATATTTTTGCCAGACATTAGGGTTAAATACAAGTATATAATGTTTCTTTTGGTAGCAGGCTACCTGTCTTGTGCTGGAATATTTAACATGGAGCTTCAAAGAACAATTCGTTAGATACTTATAAACTACAAATGTTTCTTCAAATAGATTTAAATAAACAGCCTTTTGGCGATGCAATTCTAAAAAGGTCTAAAACAAGATGTATGATCACTGTTAACGCTCGCACCACTGATTAGGCGCTATAACTACAAGCATTTTCTCCGGAAAATTGTACTGTCCTGACTTAATTTTGATCATCTCCATTATCATGGCAAGATAGTTTGTAACGAAATGAGGACATAAATAAAAACATAAACCAAACACAGATCATCAAAAAAATTCCGTAATTACATGTCAACAAATAAAAAAATTTTGCAAAACAAGAAATAACGTTAAGGAACTGAAATGATGATATAAAATACTGACGTGTAAGATACACAGTAAAAATTATATTGCCGGTTTGAATAGGTCAAAGCCATTACAATTCTCTACTATAATAGGTACTCATTAACAAAATCCGAAAACCACATAAATTAAACTGATAATGCGCCTACCACAGTCCTTTCTAAAATACTTTTTGGAAAAATTAAATCTTTGTCTGGGCACTTGGTATGTTCTGTCCTCAAATTACAACGGTCTTTGTTGTCTACGTTATAACTCTAAAAACAATTAAAATATAAGCAGGTGAAAAATTTATATAGATATACAGACAAATTATCTGAGATTAAAACAATTTATTCCGTTGTACCACATTAATGTTTATGTGTAGTACCAGTTAACACTAACTGCATTTTCTGGTATATTAAAACAGTGTGGGTCACAAAGCATATTTCTTAGATACAAATGCACCTGTTTTTTCTTCTTGTCTTCAAATCTCGTTTTGCTTGGTTCGGTTATTAAATTTGTCTACCTACATAATTATATGCATTTCTAGAAAAGAACGTTACGAAATCGAACTTTAACCCTTAAACGATATTAATAATGTTTCATTTTAAAAAAGCTATTTTGAAATCAGTTAAAATAGGAAGGGTTAAATTGTAGAAAAGTATAGCTATGAGATTGGTCCGTTTATATTATATTTAATATATTTCACAGTATATACATATCAGAGAACAAATTAAGATATCTTTTGTAATAAAAGATGCCATAAAAGAAGACGCTGAGGGAGTATACAACCTATACCATTAACCTTTTGATCTTTGTATATATCACGCATGCTAACATAGCAATATTATAGAGAAAATAGTACTTGCCCTTTTACCTTGTCACTTTGATTATGTAGAAAGTGTAAAATGAACAACAATGGAGACCCTGTTTCAATATCTGTTATAGTTACATGTATTAGATATCTATTTACAGTTAATGTCATCGATACAAGGGGAATAACTTTTACAATAGGTCATTCAAAATATATAACATTTACTAACCTTAAATTATCTGCATTTTCAAATAGGTTTGTTTTGTAAATGCTTTGGTAATCAGCTCTGCATGCAACGAAATGTCAACAATTAGAATTTCAACAAGGATCTTGAACTTGTGACTTTTGTCATGGATGCAAAATTTTAAGACCCAAAGTCTCTAACACATCTGGTTTAACAGTTAGAATAGAACACAATTAACATGCAATATAGACGGGGACATTACTCATGTTAGGAGTCGTAAAATTTTTTAGCACAATTCATGCTTTATATAATGTTTTTGCACATACAAATAATGTTATCAGGGGCCTTATCTGATGACACAACAAAATATTGTTATACATATCTTAAATTTTTTAGAAGCATCACTAATTGTGAAGGCTAATGATGATGTAGTGCTCATTGACCTTCTTAATAGAGCGATTCTTATTTGAAACAATGACTACAATTCGTGTACACATTATGATAAGGAACCAACCTACAGGTTCTCTGCTCATTTTCTGGCATAGTTCTCTATTCAATCCCTCAATATTTTGTTGTTTATTGAATTCAAATCATTGTATTTTGGTCCTTAAGACAAAATACAACGAGGACTTTCATTGTCAGATCTCCAGTTATCAAGTTATTTAAACTTTCGTTTGGAAATAGACAAAATAAAGTAATATTTTACCGGTGTTTGGCACCATGCACAATCCCTCCGAGCTGCTACACAATCTCCACAACTTTTTTGTCCAATACATGGATTCTTTAAAGACAAGGATTCTTTTGCTATAAAAATGTTCAAATGTGAGTTACATGTATATAAATTCAGAAATATTGAAATTTTTCTGGACAAAGGGAAACAACAAAAATTTGGGGTCATAAATTAATTTCTTTAATTATAAATTAGTCTTGACTAGAAGTAACAGTTAAAAATAAAAGGAAGAATAATATTCTGCTGGAAACTTATTTGTAATAATTTATACAATGTAAATACATTTGCTCAATTTTCATAAGACCATTAATTCCTGCATTGTATTTGTATCATATGCTAGACCTCAGTGTACTATTTGTTATTGTTGGAATATTGTTTAGAAATTACTATCAATTATTGGATTAATTTCAAGTGCTGCAAATCAAGCAATTTTTGTGTATACTATGGTTTTTCTCAAATCGGATTCCACTAAAAACCCAATACTGAAACCTTCAATGTGTGCATTGTACTAGTACTTTCAACTTAGGATACGCATTTGCACCATCTAATACATACTTGTATGCGTCCGTAACAGTGATGTTATTGTCTGCGAACGAATTTTCTCTTGTCAAATTCGTCTCAGATGCGTGACAAAATTCTAATAAATGTTGGTCGATATCTTACATGCACCTTATTTGAATCATCCTCTGCTATTTCCGCCTTCCATCACAAAGTGAGCTAAGATATATGTTTTATAAATATGGACAGTAAAACAATGATATGTTAAGCCTATTTATACAGCAACGGTATTCTCTGCGAGAAAATAAAATTTAATTAGACACTCGGCAAGTTTCTCATTGTCGTGTCTAGAAAAGTCAAATCCAGAAACAGGAAAGACTACTTATGCTTCAGCGAATATTTGATGGTATTCGAGTGATTGATTTCCCATAATGATCAATTAAGTCATGGTGACGGCCATAGAACTTCTGAAGTAACAACATCAACCAAGGTTATCTACTAGACTAAAAAGCAGAGGCCTGTCTAGAAAATCAGAATACATATAGCAGGATCTAGCTTAACGTATAAGTTGTGAAATGTATACAACATACGATGGAGCTACTACTAATGAACGGGCTTTTATCACGTTTGTCGTAGAGTCTAGTTTCTAGTGTTCCCCAGTATATTTCGAGAGGTAGGTCAAGCTCGCTGATGTAGATTGAATGCAAATGATTACCGCATTTAGAATTCGTCAAGGACAAAACAATATATGAATGTGAAAATAAAGGTCTAAGCCAGTTTCATGTTTTTTTTTGCTTCATTAGGCTCTTAAGAAACTAAGTCGCAGGTTGTCAATGAGAGGAGCACAACTAGTATGCATTGTAATACCAACAGATTGTTTAAAATATGGCCTCCATAAAATATTTTCCTAGAACTTTTGGTGGAAAAGTATTTAATAAAAACTTGACATCATCACTAACAATTAGCAAATGAATTTAACTATCTTTACGTATTGGTGACTGAGATGCCACCTTTTTAATTAATATCGTACAGTGTAAAAAAAAAACAAAAAATGCCGACTATATTATAAAAAACACATGTTCAGTCTAAATCCTTCTGTTATGTGTTTTCACTATAAAGTCTTAAAGAAAATTTATGTAACATACAAGTATGTATCTGTAATATACAAAATTTTAATGTCATATACACACGTACTTGTTAACTAAGTATACAAATTATATAACATCCTCTTTTGTCGAACTATGTTAAAGTAATGAGATTCTGATAACAAGAATCAGATCTCGACAAACAATTAAATTAAAGGAAATGAGGTTCAACTAATTATCTTGAATAAAATTTTAGCAATATTTTTATTTATTTTAAAACTTTTATCTTTCAATCATTTTATTTGCAGACAACTTCAAGGGTTATGACCCTTATTGATCCTGTACTGGTTGATCGACTGATTTGTCGTTTGTGTAATGCCCCAGTTAGATTTAGAACGAAAAAAGTTCAAAACAATAAAATCATCTTGGGAAATTGGAAGAACATTTTGACGATCTATTCAGAAAAGAAAGAATAGTAACAGAGAACAGTAGTGGCGTCAGTTATGTCAACTTTTGTACAAAATAGTACCTCAAATTAAATTGGACTTTGGTGGGAGGTACGCTGTGAGCAATTGGGAAAAGCAAAATCTACCAACCTGCATTGTAATAGTAAAGTTCTTTTATTTACAAACAATTGGGAAGAAAAAACTCAGTCACATTTCAAATTTATTAGATCATTTATAGATTAAATGGTATATATAGTTGCACAACCCATTTATAGAAACGATATGTATTCACATATGTCATATTAAAATTGGACAAACAGTCCTGCTAGATGTACGTAATGCAAACGAACTCGGGCAAATCTAACTATAGTACCGGCGACTAGGACAATTGATATCTTGTGGCCAGTTTTATTATTACCTTCCATCATGACAAATTCATATTCATATTCGTTTTTACAAAGTTTACTACTGCTCAATTCAACAACATTATGAGGAAAGTTAAGCGGCATTAAAATGTACATATAGTTAGGTTCCAGGACTGCACAAAGTATGCATATACAGTTAAGACTGCCTAAAAAGAGATTATTGACTGCAGAATTCACTAGAAATTAATTCATTTTCTTTAATAAAATAATATATTTGATGACCTTTATTTATTGTCTAGCACTTATTAAAGACATAGGCGAAATATTGTACATTACTTTCTTCGACGTGTTCTAATGATCAATTGGTGAATGGCTAAAATACAAAAGAAAATTCGGTCCAAAAAAACCCTACCTTGGAATTGTTTTTCATTTCCCCATTAATTGCACCAGTATGAATCAGATACTTCCCTTGCAATCAAAACTGCTATATCATGTATTGAATGTATCACGATCATAGATTTATATTTATTTTGATGAATGTTGTGTTTATTATTTGAACAAATGTAATTATAACAATGTGAATATGCATTTACTGAAGTAGAAGTATAATCTAATTCAAGATCATTGCATGCTCTTACTTTGTGAAACACATAAACTAGCACACATGAGTTCTATTAAAATCTTTGGTATCCAGTTCATCTTTTGGATCTGCAACAAATAGTATTTATTAATATGTTGCATTTTATTTCCAAATATGATGTTTAAAAACAACTACAAATTATATAATGAAACTTAATTTTTAAACGATTGAAGTAATGGTGTCTTAGACAAATCCCAATTTCTATTATGTTTGTTTAGTCATTTTCCAATAGAGGAAAATTTACCTCAGAGACCTTTATTTTTTTCTTACTATTATTGAAATGTTTACAAATTGCATTATATTATTTCAGAAATAATCACAATGTTACTGAACACAATTTTGTAAAAGTTCAGATAACACTTTCCTTTTTTTAATTATGATTGCTTGCAAACATAACCAACAACATTGGAGGTTTTAAGAAAATTCATTGGCAGTTACATATATGAACCCGGTAAATTAAATGTGGTTTATTAAGTGAAAATAAACAGATCGTTAACAAACTGTTAAGTCATTGACAAATTTGGCAAACAAAATTTTTAGTAATACTATTTAAAAACCAGAGTTTTGCATAATGATGAAGCATAAAATAGCTAAAGAGGACTAAACTATTTTTCTTTACAAAAGAAATTAATAAACACCAAAGATATAAATAGTTTAACTAAAAATTACACAATCCTGATGTAAAACCTAAAACCATAATCTATATTTCAAAACTCACAAAATAATCTGAAACTTGTGTACAATTAAAAGGAAATGAAAAGCGTCAATGTTGTTTTTATTATGTTCTTGGCCATTATTATAGTATACAGTGGTAAATATAAATATTACAATAGTTAGACAAAAGATACAAGTAGTGATTTCCGGAAAAACAGGACTTATTTCATTTAAGTGCAAGCCGGACGTCAATTTTTATAGATACGAAACTACTTAACTTACCCGTTAAATAAACGTTAAACGTATTTTTAAGTTAAAAATTACTCGGTGCGTTGCTTGCATTTCTTTTATTATTTTCCCGTTCAACCTAAGAACAAAAATCAAAATTCCAGTACACATCCATCCGGAAATTCTGAGACCACTATTGTTGTATTTGAATTATGATTGTTCCAAAACCTTATTCCAAAAACAAACTACATCGGAAGTTTAAAAAAAATTAATTGGCCATTATTTTTCAGTATGTTGTGTCCTGAACCCCGTTAATTCTATGTGGTTTAAGGTAAAAATAAACGGATCGTTAACAAACCTGTAAAAATTGCTGACAAAACGTGGCAGAGAAAATGTAAACAATAATATTCAAAACCAAGGTTTGTTATGCAAACAGTATTAACATAATGATAAAGAATTAAATAGAGAAAAGAAATAAACATTTTTTTTTCTTTACAATAACAAATAAAACATACAAGATATAAATAGTTTTAATAACAAATCAATACTGATGCATAAACTAAAACATAAACTATATTTCAATAATTACATAATACGCTCAAACTACCGTGTATTAAAGAGGAAAATGAAATGTGTAAATTGTATTTTATTATGCTAAAGGCAATAATTCTAATAGAAATTTTGGTAAAATATTACACTCTTGTTCATAATTCTGAAATTGTATTATTAAATGCGACTCATCTTTGCAACACACAATTTTAATGTATGGTGAATAATGTACTTGATGAATGGAACATATTATTTTAACCTAAACCCTGATTAAATGGTAAATGTTTTCTTAAAATTAAAAAAACTGAAAATACTCACGGGGAGGTCTGTTACATGATTACACAACACATTTAAACTAGAGTTTTCCGGGAAAACTGGACTTTATGTCACTTCATTTTAGTCCAAGACTGACATGAATACATTTATTAAAATAAACTGATTTACTGTACTTACCCTTAAATGAACTTCTTAGTAAACGTAGTTTATAAGTTACAAATCACTCGGTGTGTTTCTAGAGCAAAGTGAAAACACATTTCATTTTGTTTGTTGTAAAACTATTGATAGGAAGTACAAACTAACAAAAAGAAAACACTTTAAAGAAGGAAATTGTTTATTTTATGGTGGGTTTCCGGAAAATCGTTGTTATATTTACTATTTCATTGTGTCACATTAATTTACTAGAATAATACCTCAAATGAAGAAATACTACTAAACATGCTTGCATATAGATACCTCTCGGTTATAGATGCAAACATGTAAGCGTAAGATGAACATCAATTCTGCTTTTGCCATTTTTGCCGTCACAATTTTGAGTTATCGTTTTATATCAAAGGTCAAGTACTTTTAAAACCGATCTTTATAGACCTCAAGAACGTTTCGTTATAAAATAACAATTTTGTACTTCCATAAAACGTTTATATCTGTAACACATTTTTACGCTAAATTTCAGTATTCGCAGGCTTCTCCCCAGCCTCGGTGGCTGATACTTAAGCCATCTACTATTTATCACATTGCTGTCAACAGTTTGCAGATTTTTGAATTACTGCAGGTAGGGTGTGCCCGACACCAACTTAATTGACGGGATTGTCGGTATAAACCTGTAATTCGGTTTCCTCGTACCCCACCCCAATAAAATCCGGACGCCATTAGAAACTGAAATGATACTGAAAACCTTAAATAATCAAACAGGTAAGTATACTTTTTTAACTACTTTTATTGCATTACAAATAAAACTTGCAAAAAGAATCGCCTTATATTTTACATTTTTTTTAGCTTTTTGTTTAGTAAACAATGTGTATTGATTGACAATGCTTGTTCAAGAGTTCAACAGTTCAACGATGGTTTATACATAATAGTTTATAATTAAATGTTAAAATGTTGTAAACTATGCATGCAGACATACATTTAAGTACTTTGGTTTTTTCTCTCAAAAAGAGGACTTGTTCTTTGCTAGCTAAGAAATAAATCTGTTACAGAGTACTGACAAAAAAGATACAAATGTCACGATAGAATCATGAGCCTCGGAAATAAAAATGTATCAATAATGGATTACGCAACTAAATAATTTATCTCGTCGCTTCTGATGTGCCTTAAATCGAACGAGTTTTTTTAAGGTTAAAGTTCTCGACCAAAATAGATGTCCGGCCTTAAAGGAATTTGCTTCATTATTTAATGTAAAGAAAAAAGTTTTTTTTCTTTATTTAAATTCTCTTTAAACGAGACATTTGTATTTGAATACGTTCGTTAATGTTGCAAAATTCGTTTTGTCTTTAAATTATCAAGTTATATGTATCCGTAAAAAAATGAATGATTAATGCATAATTACAGTACTTGAGATTGAAAACGCAACACTTTTATCAATCTGTCAGCGATGCGTTAGCGTTACAAAATCCTTCACCAATCAGTTATCAATCAGTCAGATCAGTCAAATCGTTCCCAATCCGTCAGATCGTTCCCAATCCGTCCATCCGTCAATTGACGGATTTGGAACGATTTGACTGATCTGACGGATTGATTTGGACTGATCGCTCCAATCCGTCCATTCAACTTCCGGTTAGTAAAATTAATATTTCGAAATGTGAAAATTCGTTTCACTCGCAAATATTAGAAGTTTAAAAATGTCAACTGTTATGTCCCCATTGATGGATCGTTTTACCTGATAATAAGGCTAAAACTGGTCTAAAGTTATTAATTTAAAAAAATGGAAATTCCCCCAATCTATTACTAATGCATCTGTGAAGAAATATAAACATTACATAGTGTGATTTTATTAACAAAATAATTAAAACAAAGTAAATTTAAAAACGCACACACGCAATGACTTTAAAAAAGCATCTCGCGTGCCAAGGTGCACGTCCGTATTTTGAAAGCGGAAAACGTCTAGTCTTAAGTTATAAATGAAAAATGGGAAATTGCCCCCCCCCCCCCCCCGAAAAAATCTATCACTAATGCATCTTTGACGGAATATAAACATCACATAGTGTCGTTTTATTAAAACAAAATAATTAAAAAAAGAAATGCAAAAAAAACCACACTCACAATAAATTTAAAAAATATTTGACCTCGCATGCCAAGGCGTACATCTCTTATTTGTCTTCGAAAAGTTTTAAAGCGAAAACCGTGAAGGCAAAATCGTAACATTTTTTCACTTCGCCTTTTCGCGTTAGCATTGTATGTATGTTTGAAGTTTGTTTAACACTAATTTCAAAAATTATATTAGTTTATATAATATGACGTCGAGTGTTTATTGGGAAGAACTGGAGTACCCAACGAAACAGCAAACCTTCGACAGGAAAACTGGTGCTCTTGAGTCGAGCACACTATCTCGTGGTAAGGATCGAACAGACAACTTGGTGATCAATAATAGGTTACTGCTACCTTAACCTCCGAGGTGGAGGTTTTTTCATTGTAAACGCTTAAAAAGATCATTTGTCGTGGTTTGTTCAGTTTTTTTTTTCTTTGCCACAGTTTCTATGAATTCCGGTGTATAATACTGAATAAGATTTACGACAAAAGCGAAAACATATATTAATATATTTATTAACTACCCCATAGTGTCACATGAATTTACACATAATTAAATAAAGAAGTAAACTTATGTGCCACAGTTCCTAAGAATTCCGCTGTATAATACTGAATAAAATTCACGACAAAAGCAAAAACATCTATTTATATATTTTATTCACTATATATCTCATTGTGTCACATGAATTTACAGAGAATTAAATCTCAAATAAAGAATAAACTACTGTGCCACAATTCCTGAGAATTCCGCTGTATAATACTAAATAAGATTGACGACAAAAGCGAAAACATCTATTCATATATTTTATTCACTATATATCTCATTGTGTCACATGAATTTACAGAGAATTAAATCCCAAATAAAGAATAAACTACTGTGCCACAATTCCTAAGAATTCCGGTGTATAATACTGAATTAGATTTACGACAAAAGCGAAAACATCTATTTAATATATATTTTATTCACTATCTCATTGTGTCACAGGAATTTACACAGAATTAAATCTCAAATAAAGATTAAACTACTAACCGCGTTTGTATATCGAAGCTTATGAGTTAAATATGCGAACATCAATCAATTCTGCTTTCGCATTTTAGCCGTCGCAAATTATTTTACGATGTCTGTTAAAGTCATTCCGCAGTTAATGATATATCAGTATAAATGGTTTCCTTTAAATTCGG
Organism: Limnoperna fortunei; assembly: GCA_944474755.1. Classification (NCBI taxonomy): domain Eukaryota; kingdom Metazoa; phylum Mollusca; class Bivalvia; order Mytilida; family Modiolidae; genus Limnoperna; species Limnoperna fortunei. The sequence continues at coordinate 56,633,453 of OX104115.1, read as the reverse complement.
AAGTACTTGAAATTAGTTACTAGATTTAACAGAGCTGCCCAGCGCGTCCTCAGCTGGCCTCTCGTTTTTTTTTGTTTTTTTTTTTTGGGGGGGGGGTGTTGTGGTGGTTCAGGTCATTTTAAAATTGCCGCGAACCATAGTGATATGTTAAGAGAGTGTCACGCTCCTTGCACGAAAAAAGTAAATCTTACGCCCCAACCCATATCCCATATTTTTCAAGGGGAAATCAAAATTTTTGCCCTTTTGACCATCTTTCTCTTATTGATTGAAGGAGTCGAGTGGTGATGTTAGTTCATCAACTATTGATCGCGTGGTCTGTCAACACTGAGGTTGCGGGTTCGAGTCTCACTGCGGCAGGGTGCACTCGACTGAAAGGGAGTCAGTTTGTCGGGGGTTTTATACGGGTACTCCGGCTTCCTCCTCAAATAGAAACTGGACGCCATGATATAGCTGAAAAATTGCTGAAAGTGGATTAAACAATATTTAAACAAACAAACAAATCTTATTGATTTATAGTTAACTTATTCTCGTCATGAATAAAGCTGAAATACTCTCGCTGAAAGAAAAGCAAACAATCAATCAATATAATAAGTTATTGTTTAAATTGAATGACACTCTTTTAAAGGGCACGTTTTGATAAGGTTCTGTTTCATCGATATGACACTGTAATGACAGTGTTAAGACCTAGAGAATTTATGACGTTTTGTTTAAAAAAAAATTACTATTTCGTACTGAAACAAGTGTCTATCTGTAACACATTTTTACGCTTAACTTCAGTATTCGCAGACAATTCTCCCCGGCGTTATTGGGGCCTAGGTGGCTGATTGGTTAGTCATCTACTAGTTATCACATGTCTGTCAACAGGTTGCGGATTTTCGAACGACTGCAGATAGGGTGCGCCCTACTGCACTTTAATTGACGAAAGACTGTCGGTTTTAAACTGTACTCCGGCTTCCTCCCACCCCATCCCCAATAAAAAATGGACGCCATGAAACAAATGGAACAATCCAGCGTAATTGTATGTATACTTTTTTAAACAACTTTTATTGCCTGTCCAATAAAACTTGCGACAAGAATCGCTGTATATTTTACAATACAAATGTGAAATAAATCTGTTACTGATTGGGGGAGTCAGGTCGGCTTAATATATGACAAAAAATATACATGTAACAGGTCGCAAAAATAAAATAGGCCGAAATCACGAGTCGCGGGAATAAAAAAAGAGAATCAACAATGGATTACGAAAAAAAAACCATTTACCTCGTCGCTACTGATGTGCCTTCAATAGAAGTTTTTTGAAGGTTTACATGACTCGGTTCGCAGATATGTCCTGCTTTAAAGAAATGTGCTTAACTATATAATAAAAAGATTTTTTTTTAAATATGTTTATTTATTCATTTAGAACGAGACATTGTATTAACAATTCTTTTAAACGCATGTTTTTATTTTATTATAAATGGTATAATAATGCATATATTATATACAAAATGACGCAGAATCCGTTTTATCTTTAAATTATTAATTTATACGAATCCGTCAATAAACTAACCGATTTATGCATATAATTAAATGACGGATTCTGGATCGCACTGATTGGACTGATCGCATTGATCGCTGACGGTTACCAAGGTAATGACGGATTCATAATTTTGGACGGATGTAGTCATCATCAATCAGTCAGCGATACGTCAGCGTTCCAAAATCCGTCAGCAATCAGTTATCAATCAGTCAAAGTGTTGCGTTTGCGGGTGCAAGTAATGTAAATGACGGATTCTGGATCACACGGATTATAGTGATCGCGCTGATCGCTGACGGTAATGACGGATTAATAATTTTGGACGGATATGTTCGTCAGCAATCAGTCAGCGATTTGTCAGCGTTCCAAAATCCCTTAGTGCTCAATCAGTTACCAATCAGTCAAAGTGTTGCGTTTACGGGTGCAAGTACTGTATGATGTCTCCCACATGTTCAATGGAGAAAGTTTTACTGATGAGTGGCACTTTTAATTGAAATAAACTCATTGAAAAAGATTTTGGAGGATGTATAACGTTTGAAAACAAATTAATATATGTTGTTATAGTCATTCTCTATGAGGATCAAAATATCATGGAAAGTCATGTCAACAGATTTTTATAACTTTTTTTTATCTAAATGCAATAGACTTGGAATGAAAAATATCAACACAATACAGGAAAATTTTGATTCTTTCTATGGTAAACAAAATGTCTTTTATTGTCTGTAATACTACAGAATCTATAGTAATTTTAATTTTGTTGTTAAAACACACCCATACAAGTTATTATATTCATAATTTTATTGATTAAATTATTTACTTTAGGTATACAAAATAACAGATGTGTGTTTTTTTTTCATTTTAAAAAGATATTTATATTTGAAAACTGAACAAATCCCCTTTATGGACCCTCAACTTTGATAGATTCCCCTTGTGGAATTCTTTTATGTTTTTGGAAAATGAAATCAGCAATTAAAGACGTCTGCAATGTTATTTTTTTAATGAATTGTCCACTTCAAATATTTTTTCCTGATATTGTGTGCTCATATTATAAGACAAACATAAATAAGCACAACCGGAATGATAATATGTAATCCTGAGTCATTCTGGGCTTTTGCCATCAGTTAGGTTTTTTTATAGTCAGGATCAGCACTCCAGGTCAAAGCGGCAACTGGTATAGGCAATTCGCACTTGGTATGGTCAATTCGGCACCTTATTTTTAATTACTGGTTTTTTTTCTTAATATACATGTTCTTTGTCTAAATTTTTGACAAGAAACACCGTCATTTGTATCGTTGCATAATCTTCTAGACTTGTATATTATTTTTTGTTTATGCTGTATCGTCATGTTTGTCGATCCGATACTTAATAAGCTTTACTGGTTGGTAGACTCTTTAGACGTTTATATAATATTTTGAACTACCTGTATTGTGTTTTTACACGATCCCAGTGGACTTATATCATTCCATCACCGAATGAAAAAATACTTGAAGCATTTAGAGTTAAACGCCACTGATGAGTCTTAAGTAGACGAAACGCGCGTCTGGCGTAATGAATTTGTCACCTTAGGAATTTTGATTACATCTTGTTGGAATATTTGAGGAAAGCCAAGTAACACCACGGCACGTCCGCGGCTGGCGGACTTGAAAAGCAACTATTTTGGGTTAAGTTGGAAATGAGAAAGTTTAAGATTAATATGTTATGACTTGTTTACGTCATTTATTTTTATTGACATTCAATGACTAAGGCCATTCGTTGGTCAGTCTTTGTCTAAATTTTTGACAAGAAACACCGTCATTTGTATCGTTGCATAATCTTCTAGGCTTGTATATATATATGAAGCTATATTTTTATATAGCGGATTTGGCCGAGGTGTCTAGACCGCTGGACATAGTGCAGGCGAATTGGTGCAACAGTGTCACAACGGTGTGAGTTCGAATCCCGCTGAGGGAAAGCAAAAATTTGACAGTGTTAAAAATCTAATTCAAACAGTGTTGGGCTTAATTTGTAGACGTATATATAAATATTTGATATTAACCCTGTATTTCTGATGTTTCAGAAATCCGCTGGATAGATATATTATATGGTTGTCACAATACTTAGACGTTTGTAATATATATATATATTCCGTTCACAAAGCGATTTAAAGAAAACAATGTTTATGTCATATTCTTAAAGAATTCCAGCAAATTTAACGAAATGCTACCAGCACTATGACATAAAAGAAAAAGTCATCGTAATCAAGTTATATAACACTATAAAATTAAATATGAACTGGAAGAAAGGAACTCTAATTGTTTATCAAAGATAAGTATACGTTATTTATTTTTGTATTAAAAGTCGTTGCATTCGGAAACACAAAAATGTTTTCAAAATGGTCTTAATTGTTATTGGGATGATATCTCCTTTTAATTATTTTCCATTTTTCTCAAATTTCTCATTAAACCTCTTGGGTTTGGGCCTTTCAATCTTAATTTTAAAAAATGGGATAAGGAGATAACACCTTAATGGAGTACGAGTCTCAGCATTTTGCTACGCCCAGATCCGCTCTTAATCTTATGTAGTAAATCAAGAAAAGGACATTTAGTGAATTTTAATCAAACTAAAACAATAATTGTAACATAAATGATATAGTAATGAATTCGTATTAATTTAAATTGATTTGAATAAAAATTATTAACGAGTTATTTACGATTACGACAGTTTGACAGTGAGGCGTCATTTTACTCCAAAGTAAACAAATTGCTGGAATCGCAGCAGACGAAAAATGGGCCGGTTTTTAAGAATGACGGATTTTCAGCCAGGAAATACAAACAACGATACAAGAATGTTGCAGAAACACAGACGGAGCTGTGGCGGCAAAGTAAATCCGAGCACTCCTATCCTACACGTCGAACTTTGCGGAGTAAGTGAAAGAGACAGACAAATTTGTATGCTAGCTTTGGGGGCCCTGCTACGGTAATCCATGTAGTGGCAATTGACTGGGCTTAAAACTTTTTATCCCTTTCCCCTTTCACAGAAAAATTGTACATTTTTCAAGCCAGTTAAGAAGTAAATTTACCCCTAGACTTACAGTATAGGCTATATGAACAGTAATCAGTATGTTTTTTAAGAGCCCCCATGGCCATGCCCAGAATTGCCAGAATAACTTGGTCACTGTACACTCCATTGTTCATGGAGTGGAACTGAAATATTGTCTAATGTTCATCCCATTTGACTCTGCTATACTATAAATTATTCACAACTCTTATAAAAAAAATCCTATAGGACAATATTTCAAAAACTCAACTGGAAGAAGAACAATTACTAGTACATGTATATTTAATATTAATATTAGGGTGAAAATTCACAATTCCCTAGTGTGTACAGTGTATGATTCATGGCATGTATAAATGAATCGGACCAGCATTTCTCTGAGGCTGGTTAAGATGAAGATGTTAAAGGGGGTAACAGAAAAACATAAAACATGTATGAAACACAAAAATGTTGAAAACACAAATCACAGGAAACAATTTTCAGCCCAGCAGGAAAAGTGTCAGTCCTTAGCTATATAGTCTGACACAAAATTTGAAATTTTGGTGTAAAAGTTATATAAAGGACTGACGAAAATTGGGCTGGACTGAAAAACATTTTGAGGTTGTCAGTTTGAATGTCTGACATGCGAAATATCTTCTCTGAACTCTGAATTTGCATATCACAATGGGGGTATCTCCCATTAATAAGTTATGACTGTTATAAAAAAAATTTCATTGGGGTATGAAAAAATGTTTTTTGCACATTGTATAATACCCCCAATGAAAACAAAAATATTACAGTCATGCCTTAAAAATAAATTATAAAATCAATTCAAAACAATACAAAAATAAGCTTTAATGGTGTCACTTCCTGTAAGAAGTGGACCTTTCCCCATGATTTTTTTTAACGAGTATTGCATTATTCTGACGATAGCCAGTATTAAATTATGTCTTCTATTTTTTATTTAGCACTACCCTTAGGAGTAGATCATGAAGAGGTGATCCACCCAGATGCATCCATGCATTTCAAGGAGTGGCGTGACGGAAGAAGAATAGTTGAACTGGGTGTTCTGGCAGATGGACTAAAAGCTAGCACAGAATGTGGACTACCCCTGCAACTAGGACACACGACCAGCATTCAAAATTTTGGATTATCTGCAATTTTAAAGGTATATATTTTTTGTTTCATAATGAAAATAGATTAATCCATCACTGAACAGGATCTTCTCTATAAGGATTTTATTAGGTGAAACTAACGTGGTCTGGAATTCTTGTAGTTTAAGCTATCATGATAAAACCTATTGTGTTATTTATGGCAGTATTCCAGATACACAAAGAAGGTTTACAAACAAAGAAATGCATGTTATTTAAATTTGTGGCATAAACTAAATTGAAAAAGTAAAAGTACCCGAATGTTCGAAATATGCTTTGGACCACATGAGAAGCCCAGGGTAGTATGATATACACATTTGTTCATGACTGTATGAGTAATTTATACTTCAATGAGTTGGAAATTGATTAAATCTTTTTTGATTCACATTTATTAAATATATTGTCGGGCCTGTATACCCAGAACAAAAAATATTTTTATTCTTTTGCACAAAAGTTGTCCCTGCTTCAGTGCTTCCCATTTTTAGCTCACCTGACCGAATAGTCATGTGAGCTATTACCATCACTTGGCATCGCTTGTTCGTCCGTTAACTTTTTCAAACGTTAACTCCTCTGACACAATAAGTTCAATTGCAACCAAACTTGGTACAGTTGTTTATTGGTATATATGCTACAAAAGTATCATTTGAATTTGTGATTCGTAAAAAAACATGGCCACCATGGCTAAAAATAGTACATAGGGGGTAAATTGCAGTTTTGGGCCAATAATTCAAAAACTGCCAAAATATCAGAAATCTTACCAGTAAAAATGGTCAGCATGATGAGATCTACCTAATATGCAATTCTGAAGAAATTTTGACAACCCGTGTTGGAGTAATTGCCCTTTTTCCGTTAAACTTTCAAAATTTTGGGGCTTTTTTGTTCTATACATTACAACAATGGATGATAGAGGTTGCATTTAAATTGCAAAAATGTTGAGCATGTCAAGATCTATCTACCTTACAAATTTAAAGAATATGATAATATAGGAGTTATTTCCTTTTATCATTGAAGCAGTAACCTTAGTTTTAATAGCTATTGTCCGTAGATTTCTTGTTTGAAATAACATTTTATTTCTTTTCTTTATGTTTTAACTTGGATTACAGATCACATGTATTACTGTGCTATGTCCAATAAAGATATTTGATTTGAATTTTATAAAATATATCAATATGTTGTCTTTTCATTTTAGCCAGAGGCTCACACATCACTCAGATTCGGCCAAAGGAGAAAAAGATGTGTCCTGCCAAAGAAACCTGTAAGCACGGGAAATCACAGGCATTAAAGTTAAAGTGAACAAGATGTTTTGTCATGATAAAGAAGTCAAGCCTGTAAAAATAAAGAAGGGTCTTGAGGATTTTATGAACTTTATGAAATATTAGTTTTACTATGAAAAAACTTTATGTGTGTCGAATTTTAAAAATAAAATCTTTTGGTGTCAGTATGTTGTTGTAAACAATTTCAAAGATCTTTTCCCCTGTAAACTAACCAAACTTGGTTTGAATCATCACCCATAATTGTGTCTGATTAGTCTGTGGTCCAAACAACATGGCTGCTGTTGCTAAAAATAGTTCATAGAGGTAAATTTGCAGTTTTTGTTTTACAACAAAATTCAATTACCGATATAAAAAAAGCTGACATGGGTAAAAATGATCAGCATGCATGAAAAAATCTACCTACCATGAAATGTTGAAGAAAATCTGTAAACTTCTAAAACTGATTGGCAAATTGAAACGAAACTTTGCCACAATGGTCCTTGGGCATTCCCCTTTTAAGATTGTAGGGGAAATGCATTATAAATATCTTCTCTGAATTCAATAAGCCAGTTTGAAACAACCTTGCATGCTAACAACAATCTTTTGTGGTTTCTTGAAAATTGTGTCAAGCATCAAAGTTATACTTACTTGAATGTTTATACATATCCTGTTTTTTTATCTTTTTTGTCCCCTCCCCCGACGCAACGCGACGTAGGGACCTAATAATGGTCTCCGTCCGTCTGTGCATCTTTCACACCCCGCTCAACGGATTTTGATGAAATTTTGAAGGATTGTTTTTCATGATATGTAGTTGATCATATCACAATGCCATTTTGATTCGACAATTTTATAGGAGTTATGGGGCTTTATCGACTTTGTTCATTTTAGATCATAGGAACACTTTGTGGACACAACTCCTCTGAGACAGCTCAACGGATTTTGATTAAATATTGTAGTATTGTTTGCCATGAGATTTAGCTGATCATATCGCAACATCATTTTTATTTTACTAACTTTAGTAAATTTTCTACTTTAATGCGGCGGTGGGGGGCATTAGCTATGTGTACATGTGGCAATCTTGTTAAGAATAAAACATGTTTTATATTTTTTAGTGATTCTCCTTTACAAGGAATAAGTTGCACTTTTTGATTTTCATTGCAATTTCACATTTTGTACCCCCTATTATGTCATTAGAAGTTCAATTTTTATAAAAAATCCTGTTTCTTTTGGAATAAAAATTGGGTAAGGTTTCTTGATCCAACATGCTTTTTTTAAATAAAGATTTTTAAGCAAACAAGATACTCCTTTTCAAGAAAAACATTGCACGTTTTGGTTTTAATTACAATTTCACATTTTTACCCCCTTTTATGTCGTTAAAAGTTTGACTTTTATAAAAAAATCCTGTTTTTGAGGAATAAAAGTTGGGTTAATTTTCTTAATCCAACATGTCTTTTTTCAAGTTATGATTTTTAGGCAACAAGATACTCCTCTGCATGAAATAAGTTGCACTTTTTGGTTTTAATTACAATTTCACATTTTGTATCCCCCTTTAGTTCATAAAAAGTATAAATTTTATCAAAAATCCTCTGTGTAGGTGGTGCTGTATATTTTCATTTTCCTTCAAAAATCTTATTTGTCCTTCTTTTGCTAGAAAAGTACATATTTCTGTTTGTAGGTGTATAATGGTTTTCATTTTGGTATTTTATTTCTTTTGGGAGAATTTGACCTCAAGATACAGTTTTTTTTGTGGATGAAAATAGGAAGAATTACCTCCCTTTGCTTATGTATTGTAATATTTGTTTTTTACATGGACGTCTTAAATAAACATTAAAATATTTCATTTAGTATCTTATCTTTATATTCTGAGCCAATTTAAACCATTCTTATTACAAAATTCCCAGACCTGTACTCCTTTAAGAGTCATTCCTACAACAACAAACGATATAATTATACAAATATAAATTAATTTCAATGTCTAATTATCGTTGTCTATTATAACAGTAATATATGCCACTATCACAGATAACTACAGTTGTAAATATCAAAGAATCTCCAATCAACATAAATAATAAGTAATTGTTTTATTTTAAATTCTTGTTTCAAGATTTCATTAAAATTTGCTTTTTAAACCATTTCATTGTAAGAAGTAAATAATATAACAGGTGCCGAAGTTAATGCCGATTTGACTCTTCCGAGGTGCCTAATTGACTAGTACCAGGTGCTGAATTGACATTTTTTGTAGGTGCAGATTTGACCAAGTGCCGAATTGACTTGCAACCGTTTTGAACTTGACATTTGCACAACCCATTTCAACCATTTAGTGAAAGAAAATGTACATGTAACCCAGAAGAAAGGTTGTCAACTACCAAAACATATCAGTTCCCTCCAAAGTGATGTAGCTTGTACGAAATCTAACTTTGGAAGAAACGACAAACTTCCAAAAACCAAACGTTTACTTACACTTGATGATGTACTGAAGATACACAAAAACTACGGGACAATAGGAACACGTAAATATACTGTTCTTATTCAAACATATTTTATTTGAAAATAAGCAAAATGTACTAGACAAAAGTAAAACTTACTTATAAAGCCTCTCCCCTACACTTTACTTTACCAAATACCAACTTTAAAAATGAGTGTTCGTACATGTACTTATATTTTGAGATAAAAAAGAAAGAAAAGTAAAAAACTGAGTGTGTGTTGCAGCGGGAGGTAATGTGTGACAGTGTGTGTTTCATAATAAAGAATTGTTTTTACCTGGCTTTTGTGAATATAAATCGTTTGCAAATAATTCAATAAAACTAGCATCACTATTGAGTACAATGTATGTGTCATGATAATATAAAGACATTTGTAAAAGTTGAATTATGCCTATGTAACGGTAGAGCATGAAATAACATCATGTCACCTCCGGGGATCGAACCTGTGATCTCAATGTTGCCAGGCTGCCCACTAACCAAGTGAGCTAAAGAAATACTCGTTTGCGCAGTAAATTTTGACTGGCTATATATATTCTACCTGCTAGAACGCAGATAGGCCTCCTGTTACATTCCTCCCCCTTACAAAAAATCATCATAATTATGATGATTCACAACAAACCCGACAAATCCGCCATGTGGTTTTTTCAGTTGGGCTCCAAATGTAACGGTAGAGCATGAAATAACATCATGTCACCTACAGGATTTGAACCCGTGATCTCAGTGTTGCCAGGCAGCCCTCTAACAAAGAGAGATAAAGAAGTACTCCGTTAGCTCAGTCGATTTTGACTGGCTATATATCTTCTACCTGCTAGAACGCAGATAGGCCTCCTGTTACACCTTTATAAATAATGAGAATATTTGGCAAGTTTTCAACTACACTGATTTTGCACAAGCTTCCCATGTCTGTGAATTTTAATAGTATAAATTTTCATGATGAGTACATTTAATATATTCTACATGTACTTTGATTAGATTTTTATTCCCCCACAACAACATGTCCCCAGTTGGCATGCATGATTGTATACTCATGTCCGTCAGTATGAATTTCTATCAAGCTTTTCTCAGAAACCATTCACGAGTCAGAATGATCTGATATTTTGCAGGGTGGTATGGTACATAATATATAACACATTTTATGTCCTGACTTTCATACATGTCAGACCAATACTTTATGTTTTGGACTGGGGCAGTATGAAAATATGTATAAAATTTTTCCTCAAGCTTTTTCAGAAACATTACTACATGTAGCTATAGGATTTAAAATTTGGCAAGGTGGTTTAGTTTGATGAACTGTGTCCTAAGTGATGTTCAAACCTGTCAGACCATTTCCCATGGACACATTCTTCCTTTATTTTCTAAGAAATTTTTATTTTCATTACAGTATGTGTATCATAAAATCACAATGATTTTTAGACTACATGTAAGGCACAAAACATTTTGATATACACAAAAGAATTCCCATATTTGTAATATTGTCACTGTTATGAACTATGTACATGTATCAATTTACAATAACTTTTCTTTTTGTAGCTGTGTCTCTGTCATGCCTGATAAAAATCTCAAGTCAGATAACATTTGACACTTTAGAAGAATAGGAGAATCAAAGCTTCCAGGTACAATGAATAAAAGGAATATGTTTTCATGTTTTACATTTATACATTTATAAATTTAGATCATTGTATCCAGTGACTGTGCAGCTAATAAGGCCCCTGCAGTTTCATTTAGTCAGACAGTTCTTGTTGAAAAAGGTAAACATTTTCATTTATCTTTCAACTTTTTATATAACCACAAAATTCTTGACATAATATGTGGTAGTTGTAAGATATTGTGGTGGACAAAAACTTTTCCATCAACTACTCCATGCTCGTCAAGCACGCATTGTTTCAATATTGGCTTGTATCATATCCTGCTTTGAGCTTACATTTTAATTAAATAAATACAAACATGTATATGCTTATGGCTTTATTATTTATAAATGAGGCTGGCCAGCGACCAATTTTCTTTCCATTGTTAATTATCTTAGACTACTATTATTAAGATTGCAGATTTTTATTACATAGTATTTCCATTTTACATTGTAGTAATCATACAAAGAGAATTCAAAAGCCCAGGCTGTCCATGTCCAAATTGAAGTTGAGCCTACACCAGATAAAAGAGGTCAGTTCATTAGAAAAAAATAAAAATAAGTGGTGGCTTGGTAACCTACTGAATTGTTTTCTTAAAAATTGAATAAACATGTCTCTAAGAAAAAGCTTTCAACATGTTCAAAAAGTCATTCTCACATGAACAAAGAAAACCATGACAACAAGCCATGGTTAAATTTCCTATAAAGCTCAGGTTGATGTCACAGTAAATATAAGCCTTGAATCAGTCATAATATGTTTTGTAAAAATAATTTTATTGATAAATAAAACATATACAATAAAACAAAATGATCTTCGACACCATCAGTAGTCTTTAATTTGTGCTGAAAATGAAATAAACAAACATCATTCAATATACGTTATGACTGGTAAAAAGGGGGCACCTTATGCTCAGGTGCCTTTTATTAATGGATTAAATTAGAAATTTTTCCCGAAAATCAGCCCTGTAGCTGAAAGTCCGGAGCGCTTCATCATCTAAAAAATTAGGTATACGAATTCACACTTTATGCCTACTTTACTATAGTGCTTTAATTACAAGGTATAATTAGTTATTTTTTCATATACATGTAAAAGATGGTCAAGGGCTAGTGCTTGAAGTAAGAACCTTGATTGCTTTCACTCTATGATTTAGTAAGCAGTATATATGCAAATTGTGTTTGTTTTCAGGATGTGTTTTTATACCCACACTCTTTAGAAGGCTATATTGCAATCACCTTGTCCGTCTGTCTGTCCGTCTTGTCTGTTCGCCCCTCTGTCCATCCGGTGCTAACTTTCGTAACAGATTTCTCAACTTCTACTAAAGGGATTGAATTCAAATTTGTTGCACAGCTTTAGCATGATGAGTTGTACCGTGCCTACCCTTTCCAGGTCAGTCAGTTATCTACTTTATGTTTTTCGAGCCAACTTAGACTGTTTTAAGGGTCAAAATGGGACAATTTTTCGTAACAGATTTCTCAACTTCTACTAAAGGGATTGAATTCAAATTTGGTGCACAGCTTTAGCATGATGAGTTGTTCTGTGTCTCCCCTTTCCAGGTTAGTCAGTTATCTACTTCCTGTTTTCTGAGTTGACTTAGTCGAGTGTGGGTATACTTAGCAATGTTTCATTTTAGTAATCATACAAAGATGCGGAATACCAGATGGAAAACACTGAAACAACACTCATGTGAGTAAATGCATTTCTTGACATTATACTATTGTTACATGCTTGTCCAAAACACCAACTTAAACCACTAACTAAGCTTTGAAGGTACATGTACCAAGTCATATTTTGAGCCTTTTTCATTCTTATTGTGTGTATGTGTTTTTAGTTCACCTGACCATGTGAGCTATTGTTATCACTTTGCGTCCGTCGGCGTCGTTGGCGGCGGCGGCATCAGTAAAATTTTTACATTTTAATCTTCTTCTCTGAAACCACTTGGCCAATTGAGACCAAACTTGGCCATATTGTTTATTGGAAAGACCTTTACAAAGTTTGTGTTTTTTATTTGGATTGGAAAACGGATATGGCCGCCAATGCATTAGTTAAACATATGACCCTATGGGAAAAAATTAAAGGGCTTCTTCTCTGAAACAGTTTACCCAATCAAAACAAAACTTACCAGCAATATTGTTTGGATGGTCCTTTATAAAGTTTATGTTTTCTATGGTAACTGTAAATTCAAAATGGCCCCCACTACAGGACTAAGTTTTATAGGACCCTTGGGAAAAAGTTTTAAAAGGCGTCTTCTCTGAAACCGGTTAACTAATGGAAACAAAAACTTACTAGCAATATTGTTTGGATGGTCCTCTATAAAGTTCATGTTTTTTATCCCAATCAAAAATTAAAAATGGCCTCCACCACAGGACTTTTTTTAACATTGGACCCTATGGTAAAAAAGTTAAGAAAGGCTTCTTCTCTGAAACCGATTAACCAATGGAAACAAAACTTACTATCAATATTATTTTAGATGGTCCTTTATAAAGTTTGTGTTGTTTATGCCAATTGGAAAATCAAAATGGCCACCACCAGATGAGTTAACCAATGGCAACAAAACTTACTAGCAATATTGTTTGAATGGCCCTCTTTGAAGTTTACGTTTTTTATGTTAATAGGAAAATCTAAATGGCCACCAAAGCATTACATAGACAGTTCTTAATAATGGACATTTACATTTGTGTTAAGGATTGTTTTCAATTGCTGGATAAATTATTGGATATAGATGACTTTGGGTTGGTTTACGCTAATAAAAATCACGGTTTATTTACAGCATAAACCCACCCAAAGTCGTCTATATCCAATAATTTTACCAATGAACAAAAACAATATTTAACAAGTAGTAAAATAATATTTGCAATTCACAATTTTTAGTCTCATCGATTGTTGTTTGCAGAAAATACATGTATAGCCAATGTCATCAATAATATAATTTTGACATCATCAGTCACTTGCTGAAATACCAAGTTAGGTTATACCAAATGGAAAATGTTGCTAAGCTGTTGAGCATTTAAAGGAAAATACATTTTGAAAAAAGGCCTTCTTGGCACTCCCCATTGTTTAGTTTTTTTAATGTCTATTATACCAGTATTGTGCACAATACTTGCAATAAATTTTAAATGTGTTCCAGTATTGTAAAAAATTCTATATGTAAAAAATAAGTCTTGTTGAAATAAATATATAGCAATACTCAAAGACAATTAGTGTAATGTATTATTTTATTGGCAATAACACAACAATCAAGCTTGATTTAATTTAATCACCAATAACATCAGACATTTAATATGGCCATAAATAAGCAACATACTGAGAAATTAAGAAGTCTGTTGTAATCAGTTAATAAGATAATTAGAAACTAACAAGAAAAGCACATAAATAACACCAGATAGGGATAGTTTATGTCCCTGCACCAGACCAGCAACTTGAAGAATGTTAAACCAAACTAAATATCAGTGGCATATCATCTTTATTCCCTGACCATTTTTTCGAGTACTTTGACATTTCCAAATTGTGGAAAATTTGCTTGATTGGTTGATAAGAAGTTTGATCTATGTCCAGCGAATAGTATTTCAGCAAATTCAGGAGTAGAACAAGTTTAACAATCAACGGGAAAAGGGGCTGTGACATAGGGAACACAATTTTGACTGCCACTGAAAAAGTACACAAATTACATAAGCTTTTCTTTCACTCATTCTTCTGCATGTCTGTTAAATGTATAGAATTTCATGAAATTGTCTTCTTGGTTGTCGGAAATATGTTTATCATTTTTTTGAGCCTAGTTTAATTGTTGTTTCTTCATCTCGCATTAAAAGAAATAATAAAAATTACCCAAAATGTGAAAGTTCCCCCAAGCCCCCACAATTACATATCCATTACGGGGTAAATTTGTAAATAATGATAGCAGTGAGGCCATTCTATATAAATATGATATGTAAATTATATTTCAATATAGGCATAAAAAGCTTGCATCTAGAGAAGTAAGAGAAGGTGTTTCCTAAAGATCAGACGATATATATTTCTGCACTAGTTAGTACTCCACTGTACCATCTTGTAGAACCACAGACTTTGAAAGATAGTAGCCTGATATATTTTGATGTTGAAACAACACGACTTGGTAAGGTATATTATTTAAGTTCTGAAGACTGTAAAAAAGATATGAAATAAAAATTCTTGTTTGACATTTGTGAAGGCTTCACGTTTGTAAAATGAAATTTTATCTGCAGAAGCTTTATCCAATTTTTTGGACTTGAAGTCATTGGTAACTATCAACCTCAGTTGAGAAAATTATTTAATTTTGACATACAAAATAGATTACTTGGGACAAAGATGGAGGATGTGTTCAAGCATAAGAATATGCAACTGATTGTCAATGCATATCATAGGAAAAAAGGAATAGAATTCCAATAACCATTTTGACAACAATACTCAAATGTAGGGAAAATGCATGAATGTTGTCTCAATATCAGATCTGTGAGTGATATATGCAGTAGACCTTCACATAATTTAAGTTTTTGTAAAACAATGAATAAAAAATATGTAACATAATGAAAAATTAATTGACGAACCCTGAACTAAAAAAGTATGAAACTTAAAGCATCATCTTTATGATAAAAACACGAGTAAACGTCATCAGTACAGGAAATAAAATGGAATTTCTTTACATTATACATGCAGTGAAAGCTAAAGAACCTCATCATTTTTGCCTTTTTGTAATATGGTACTTTGAGCCCTCATATTACATTTATTTTCGTTTAGGCAGAGACTTGGACTTCATACAGTTGTCAGTTGTCAATAGCTATAAGACGACTTTTAATCGATACATCAAACCAAAAAGAAAAATATCACCCAGGCTTTAGAAATCACCAGCTTGAAGATTAGAATTGGAAATGTACCACAATGACAAGGAAGTTGAAAATGTTGGAATTTCTGATGCCCTAAAATGTGTTGTTGGCTTTAGAGAAAAATAACCTGATTGATACCTCAATGTCATCGGTGACTGAATTTATTGATACACTTCCACAATGTATTAGAAATACAATTAAAACCTGCAACCTCAGTGTTGACAGGCATTTGATAAATGGTATATGGCTAATTACCATAACCACTGGGCACCAAGGCAGTTTTATTAGTTAACTTGACATGAAACCCAAAGGCAAAAGGTCCATTTCACAGATACTAGACATGACTTGTTTTGTTTAGATATAACAATGAAAAGTACTGGAAAAATTTCCTGCCAAATTTTCCTTTATATGACCAATCAATCAAAAACCTTGGACTTGATTTGATAATAATAAAAAAGAAAGTAAATTAAGGCAAATATTAATATTTTGATATTCTTTTAGCTAAAGTGCCTGAAATAATCTTTGAAAATGAAAGGCAGAATATTGAATCTGGGGTTATTTTTAACATAGGTTAATAGTAATTTTTTTTTGACTTACCAAATGCTTGCACATGTTTATAGTACAAATAGATCAAATTCCAACAATTTTTTCAATTAATTTTTATGCATCTTTTGCATGATATCAGTGTCTTAGAATAAACCAAAAATGTTATGTTTGGACGCCGTTGCCATGGAAACGAAATCATGTACATACCAATTTTATTTAATTTTTCTTATAAGGAATATTGTCCCTATGAGTAGATACCATTTTTATATAACTTTAATTATACGATTGTCAGGTTCGTAACTCCTTAATCGAGGTAGGTTTTATCCAAGTTTATCAACTAGCTATAGCCGGAACCGGTTTAAATCACATAGGTGCTTAGTTGCCTAAATGTATGCGGGGTACCATGGATGTGCGGTCCAAATGAGTCTCTTTTATTGACCCTTCTTAAATATATGAAAAGGTACCTCTTATATATCATTGGGTAGCTTAACATCGTCTAGTTATATCAAAAGTCAAAATTAATTTCTCATCTTACCCTTAAGAGGTAAACCACAGATTAAGTGATGTCGCTTTAATTAGTATGTGTAAGATTTGTTTTGTTAACATTTTGGAATTGAATGTACTGTTGTTTCAAACATATGAATAGGTTTGGTTTCACAGACCTGTACATGTACCTGAAAGAACCCATTTTTTACTCGAAAAACCATCCTGTGTTTAAATGCAAACAGAATAAGAGTTAAGATAAAAAGAAATTACATATTTTGTTCTCAGTCAGATAGAGAAAATATAATAACATTTAGGTTCATGATGGACTTAAGGAATAAGCAGTCTGGTTTCTCACAAGTCATGGTGTTTAAACCATTGTATTTCTTTAAACCCAGAAAGCAAATGACGCATGTATTTGGTTATTTATTTATGATAATATTTTAAATTTGGATAATTTGCATAGTGGAAACGAATTCCTGAACGATATGTTCTTTCCGCAATTTCTCTTAAAACACGTTTGAAAATATGAAAACTTAAAATAAATGTTCGTTGAACTTATCTAAGAAACCATCAATTATATGAATAATACTTTTTGAAGAATAAATTGACTGGAATAATGATAAAATGTGCATTAGTTTATAAACACAAATATACAGAGGTTTCAAATTCAATTGCAAAGTTCTTATTATGGATTGTATATCCAGGGAAACGTTTACCAATATTATTTCATAAATTTATGAGGTTGCTTACCTTGCTTTTGTGCTTATATCTGCCATTATTACCAAGATATATATGTAATACTGCTCAGAAACAATTTTTGTTGCTGTAAGAATAATGCTATAGAACAGTCAGTAATAATTTTTTGTAAACTCCATTCATTATTTCAGGCAATTTATGGCACTCCATAAATGAAATTGAAAAGAGACAAAACGATGGAAACGGTAAGTGTAGAATATGTAAAACAATTTACACTGAAATGCCAAATTATGGACATTTATCTTATAGGTGTGCATTTCAGTTGATGATGTCTGTGTATTTAAAAAAATGCTTTTGTTGTTTGATCCATGGCTTTACTTCTTTACATCTGCCATTATTACCCAGATATATATGTAATACTGCTCAGAAACAATTTTTGTTGCTGTAAGAATAATGCTATAGAACAGTCGGTAATAATTTTTTGTAAACTCCATTCATTATTTCAGGCAATTTATGGCACTCCATAAAATGAAATTGAAAAGAGACAAAACGATGGAAACGGTGAGTGTAGAATATGTAAAACAATTTACACTGAAATGCCAAATTATGGACATCTATCTTATAGGTGTGCATTTCAGTTGATTATGTCTGTGTATTTAAAAAATTGCTTTTTTTGTTTGATCCATGGCTTTACTTCTTTACAACGTATTTATAAATTATATATAATACATCATTAATGGTTATCATTTCAAAAATATGTCATGCCTGTTTAAAAACATACAATGCTTATTAAAAAAACATCTCCATATCATCTAACCTTTGCATATTCATTGTTTAAATGTACCATACATTTTAACAATGAATATGGACCATATAATTGCAATCATAATAAAGATTACTTTTTGGGTAAAAAATGAAATTAATATGTTCTGTTTCAGAATATTCCGAAACAAAGTACGGCTGGACATTGTGGATTTTTTGTTTTAGAATATGCTAGACACATGCATACATATCATTCTATGCAGAACATGAAGGTATTTTTGAAAAAACTTGAGCGAAAATTTAAAGGTCAGGGTGAACTATTGCGATTACTTGTCGTTGCCTTCGTGTTACATCGAAAACGAGACAAAAATTATTAGCAAGTCAACATAAACATAATGGAATGTCAGACGATTCCATATATATTCATTTCCATTAAGTAAGCGTGATAAACTGTGATACTTGTACTATATACACATGTAGAGAAAATCTGTAAGCTGCCAATTAAATGATAACAAAAATGTTCAAGCATCATATATTATTATTAAAAAGGTCATGTATTCCTTAAATAGCTATTATAGCTTACGTTATCTTAAGAACTTTTTTCACACTGTCGCGTAGAAACTATGTGAACATAGTACTGTTTTCAGGAAAACTCAGAAACTCGCAAAATTCAGGAGATAGATGTTTTATATAGTCTCGTTATTTTTTCCACTGAAATAATGCTGATCATTTTAATTTTAAACGAAGACGATGATAATTTTGTATATTTTTAGGATTCTTTAAAAGAAGCCAGGAAGAATATACACGACTTCCTTATTTTGGACTAAATTAGACGAATTGAAATGAATGGTACCAGCAAACGTGTTTTAGCTCACCTGACTAAAAGTGAGCTGTTGTGATCAGTGCGTCCGTACTCCGTCCGTATGAACATTTTACGCGTTAAATTACAACTTTGCAACCACTGAGCTGATGTTAACTTAGGTTGAGTTTAGAGGTCCATTAAAAACATTATGAAATCATTTAAATGTCCGATTCCACTTCAGTTTTCAGCAAAACCTGCTTTAATTGAAATTGTATTTTTATGAAAACGATTAGTGTAATAATTTCCATTTTATTTGCCGATTCGAAACGGAGATCCAAAATAGGTTTAAATTGATAAACAAATTCTACTAAGAAACCTGTGTACCAATTTCCAGTGGATTTACTTGAGAGTTTCTTTATAAAACGTTTATATGATAGAAGCGCATGATCACGTACGGGAGACTTTTAAAATGTTTTTTTAGCAAAACCAATTCGATTGAGACTGTAGTTGTATTATAAATAAATGTGGGTTTAAGTTTGAAAAAAACAACAGTAATTTTATTTTAAATATTATTTGCTATACTTTATATCGTACATTTATTAAAGTTTTCGTTCTATGTGACTATATGAATTGCTGTGATTCATTTATTTGTTGTTTGTTTGAAAATTAATATGATTATTATTGAATTTCCAACAGTTTTGGCATTTTGATAATTAAGATATTAGGTAATGTTCGAATGTCTTGCACTAGTACAATAATATAACTATTACTATCTCATTGTATAGAGTTTACACACAAAAGTTAATACAGGAATTGTTTTTCAAATGCAGAGACCTGGGAGGTTTTTTATAGTATGTTAAGAAGCAACTATTATTGTCTATCCTGTAACCTAAAGGTCAAAACATATCACACGAACGTTGCATGTAGAAATGTTATGTTTCCATTTATGTAATGTACTTAATGAGTTTCATAAGACTTGTAGATATGACGAGTTATGCTCTGGTTTATTGACTGTATATCAATAAATATACTGTGCTATATGTAATAGTTTGGCAAACAATAAAATATTATTGATACGCAAATGAGTTTACAATATTACTAAGTTAATACTATAACAAAACTATTACTTGTTCGTTTGAGAGTGGTGTTTAAGGCCATTTCCAGCAATTTTACAGACCTATCGTGGCGTAAAGAGTTTATTGGGAGATCAAGCGATAGTGCCCGGAGGAAACCCCTTACCAAACCTAGCAACAGTTGCAAATTTAAATTTGAGTCTAGCGAAACCTGCCGCATTCATAGCGAGCATCACAGATGTGATCTATACGGTTACATGCGTGTGCGTAAATAAAGTCACGTGATCCATACGCACAAATCCATTTCAGATGGTAGCTGAGCTATCCGAAAACAATATTGTAGACGAACGAAAAAATATATAATATAAAAGTAGACAAAAATAATTTTGACATCGATAAAATTAAAGTGTTTATTTTTTAAATTACGACAAAAATGCCAGACAAATTTTTTTCACATCAGAAACGCTGTATTTGAAATTGAGTTTTGTGACGTCACCAACACATTAGAAAAGACGTCACGTCATCAATGGAATGTAGAGGCACTGTTAAGGGGCTCTGAAGTAACGACATGAACAATGTGCGATGCTCGCATTTATGCTGCGCCTACATTCATATTATTTTAACCTGTAAAAAAATTGTTTACAGGTTCAAGATTAAATACATTTGCTTATGTTGC
Organism: Limnoperna fortunei; assembly: GCA_944474755.1. NCBI lineage: Eukaryota > Metazoa > Mollusca > Bivalvia > Mytilida > Modiolidae > Limnoperna > Limnoperna fortunei. The sequence continues at coordinate 56,612,537 of OX104115.1, read as the reverse complement.
TTCTACATATAAGTAACGGGTGTGGATCTACCTACGAGGAAAAAACAGTACATATTTACTATGGGAAATTGGTCTATTTATTTGTTTTGAACCTAAGCATTTTCGCCCAATACAAAAATTAAAATACAAATAGAATGTTAAGAACGAAAATCAATGTCGAAAAGTAAGTGGTTAATTCCATTCGAAAAGCGAAAAGAAAACTGAATAACGAAAATGAAAATGAATGTCGAAAAGGAAAATGGTTCATTTTCCTATTCGAAAAGCGAAATGGAAACTGAATAAAGAAAAGGAAAATGAATGTTGAAAAGGAAAATGGTTCATTTTCCTATTCGAATACCGAATAGGAAACTGAATAACGAAAAGGAAAATGAATGTCGAAAAGGAAAATGGTTCATTTTCCTATTCGAAAAGCGAAAAGGAAACTGAATAACGAAAAGGAAAATGAATCTCGAAAAGGAAAATGGTTCATTTTCCTATTCAGATAACGAATGGAAAACTGAATAACGAAAAGGAAAATGAATGTCGAAAAGGAAAATGGTTCATTATCCTATTCGGATAGCGAATGAGAAACTGAATAACGAAAAGGAAAATGAATGTCGAAGAGGAAAATGGTTCATTTTCCTATTCGAAAAGCGAAAAGGAACCTGAATAACGAAAAGAAAAATAAATGTCGAAAAGGAAAATGGTTCATTTTCCTATTCGGATAACGAATAGGAAACTGAATAACGAAAAGGAAAATGAATGTCGAAGAGGAAAATTGTTCATTTTCCTATTCGAAAAGCGAAAAGGAAACAGAATAACGAAAAGGAAAATGAATGTCGAAAAGGAAAATGGTTCATTTTCCTATTCATAAAAAGAATAGAAAACTGACTAACGAAAACGAAAATGAATGTCGAAAAGGAAAATGGTTCATTTTCCTATTTGAAAAGCGAAAAGGAAACTGAATAACGAAAAGGAAACTGAATAACGAAAAGGAAAATGAATGTCGAAAAGGAAAATGATTCATTTTCCTATTCGGATAACGAATAGGAAACTGAATAACGAAAAGGAAAATGAATGTCGAAGAGGAAAATGGTTCATTTTCCTATTTGGATAACGAGTAGGAAACTGAATAACGAAAAGGAAAATGAATGTCGAAAAGGAAAATGATTCATTTTCCTATTCGGATAACGAATATGAAACTGAATAACGAAAAGGAAAATGAATGTCGAAAAGGAAAATGGTTCATTTTCCTATTCGGATAACGAATATGAAACTGAATAACGAAAAGGAAAATGAATGTCGAAAAGGAAAATGGTTCATTTTCCTATTTGAAAAGCGAAAATGAAACTGAATAACGAAAAGGAAAATGAATGTCGAAAAGGAAAATGGTTCATTTTCCTATTAGGACAACGAATAAGAAACTGAATAACGGAAAGGAAAATGAATGTCGAAAAGGAAAATGGTTCATTTACCTATTCTGATAACGAATAGGAACCCAAACTGAATAACGAAAAGGAAAATGGCTCATTTTCCTGTTCGAAAAGCGAAAAGGAAACTGAATAACGAAAAGGAAAGTGAATAACGAAAAGGAAAATGAATGTCGAAAAGGAAAACGGTTCATTTTCCCGTTCAAATAACAAAAAGGAAAGTTGATGACTAAAAGAAAAAAAACCATACCATTTTCATTTTCGAATATCGAAAAGGAAAAAACGAAAAGGAAAGCAACTTGAGTTATAATTTTATAGGATTTATAGAACATTTACCGCTTTACCAATACAGTACAACGATAGGTTTTGTAGACACATCTTCCTCTAAACAAATTACTTTGATATTTGGTGGGACACATTGTTATAATGTATAGATGTGCATACTCCACCATCATTTTGATTTGTCAAAAATTGTACGAGTTATGGGACTTTGACCGTTTCAGTAATAGAAGACAATGGTATATATTTTGAACGCATCTCTTCTGAAACCGCTTGACAGATTGTTTTGATATTAAGTAGGAATAATTTTCATTCATCAAATTTTGTCGACGTTATGGAACTGACATCTCAGCAATACTATACAATGCTATATTTTGTTTCATCTCTGAAATCGTTCATTGGATTCATTTGACATTTAATAGGATTAATTGTTGTGATGTGTAGATATGCATACTCTACCACTATTTTGATTTGTCAAATTTTTAGGAGTTATTGATTTGACTATTTTAGCAATATTGAACAATATTTAAAGCAAGTTTTATCAAGCACTATACAAAAGTTTACACATTCACAAGCTTTGTCGAAATTAAATGGAAAACTGATACATGTAGCCCAAAAAATATATGGAACATACGTAAAATGTTGTACTGAAACTCGATAAATAAATAGTTTAAACTTCATAAAAAATGTTTTATTCAATCACTGTCAGTTTATTCAAATCGGATAATTAATTGAATATTAAATTACGAAAGCCACCCTCTTCGTATGGATTCATGACTTTAATATTAGCTAATGTTTCACATTAGTTTTGTAGATTTTCTCGTCAACAGTTCATATAATATTCTACAAAATTTTTCTCTCAAATAAACAATGACAAATTATACGCAAGATGATAAACAAGCAGGATAAAGCACAATTAAGACAAAACAAAAAGTAAATAAATAAGAAAATAAAATGTTAAACCCGCAACATAGCATTAACAGCAGTTACATCTGTATTTCTCCTATAGACATGATGGTATATTGTTGCAATAAAAGTTACAGGTTTGAGTCTCACAACAATCTAATGTCGTATAAAAAATACCTTAGTCATTACGGTGAATGTTACCTACGTCATTAACCTGCTTTAACTGAATTGGTTCCATACGCCCGAGTACTACCGTAGGTAACGGATATATCCCCAGTTAACAAGTGGGTATAACTAAAAATCTGTTCTTTTTCCATCAGATATGATTTAAAGTGCAATTGCATGGCAATTGCTCACACGGTCAATGTTTTTCATGTAGAAACCCACCCCACCTTACTAGCCCCCAGGTACGAGTTATGGGACTTTGACCATTTCAGTAATAGAAGACAGTGGTATATATTATGGACGCATCTCTTCTGAAACCGCTTGACAGATTGTTTTGATATTAAGTAGGAATAATTGTTAGATGTAAATATGTGTATTGTTCACCACCATTTTGATTCATCAAATTTTGTCGACGTTATGGAACTGACATCTCAGCAATAAAATACAATTACCACAGTCAAACTGCTTGTTATATCTATTACTAAGAATTTCATTAAGGTATCCGACCCATAATTTAAGTCACCGTTAAATTTTATTTTTTTCCCAGAAAATACAGCTTTATTAAATGAATGTAATGCTAATCAATGATTTAAATAAAAATACAGTTTTACCTTGAATCAATATTAACACTTTTGAGCAAAAAAGGAAGTTACTCAAATAGTATTTCCGATGTTTGCCGAACATTACCGAAGTATGTTCCGTTGAAAAACAATGGACATCCGGGACACCAAATATGATCACGTGGTTAATTATGGTCCGGATTCATTTAATCATCGATTATTTAACGACATGAGGTTATTCAATTAAGCAAACGCCAACAGGTAAAGACTCTAATAACTCATCGCCATCTTATGGATCCCAATAATAACATAAGTCGGCGTGAAGGTAGGAGTAACCGTTATCATCCATTTGATACAAACTGTCTCGGGAAAACCCCACCGACTTAGGACCTTACATGCTCGACCCCAAAAATGGGGACAATTTTTGCGTTTTTTTTGCCGAAGTAGATGCTTCTCATTGGGTAATGCGGCCTTTTACCACAATATTAATTTTTGGGTTGATACAAATAAAAAAATTCCAGTATGCTGTAGAATCACATGAGAAAAACATGACTAAGCATTTGTGTTAATGTCTACTTTTGAGCGTACCTTAAGTCAATGAAGCGTATGCAAATGAAATATTTTGCAGACACAACGTTACACTTTCTTTATTAGATGTACAGACAAAAATCACTATATATCTAAAGAATGTTGACTGGGGGTGTTTGCATATTAGTACATTTTGTAATAATATTGATTTATTTTCCTAGCAATTGCCAATGGTAAGAACACACAAAAAAATTATGTATGTTCAAATTATTTTTGTTGACGCGGACGAATAAATATTATGCTTATAATTATAAAAGTATTTATTACGACTCGTGCTTTCAGAATTGGTAAGCTTTAAACATAATTATATTTAGGAATACAAACGCAGTTGTTTACCTAGTAATACTATAACTAGTTTTTGTTTGTTTGAATGGTGTTTTAAAGCCACTTTAAGCAATTTTTCAGCTTTATCATGGCGTCCAGTTTTTATTGGAGGAGGAAGCCGGAGTACCCGGTGAGAACCCCCGACATGCGGTACAATACCTAGTAATACTATGCTGGGATGCAATCCCAAATCGTCAGCCCAAATGACTCGCAAAAAAGCCCCATTGAGTATCAAATTCTTAAAGTCAGTTCAGATCGAACAAAACATGCAATGTTTCGTGTCATTTGGACTTTACATCTCCTAGAACGAGCTGGCAAGTTTAAAGTAATAAAAACAAAGAAATATAAAAGAAGAAAGAAATGAGAAGAATAAAAATCCTTACAAAACCATATGTCTCCTAAAACTTCGTTTGTAGGCACATAATGAGAAAAACTCATGCAGTATGTAATGTTTTTATTTTAATTTTATTTTACTACTGAAATCCTAAAACCTTTGCACATGAAATATAAAACAAATACACATTTTCCCGAATTCATTAGGCGAGCAAGTTTACATTACTCTGAAAACCGTTGTATTAACAGACACTTTGTAGCCAATACACAAGTCTATTAATCTAAACAACTTGCAAATATAATTTACCGTTGACAAAGAAAACACGCTGCATGCGTCGTTGTTACTACATCTAATGGCACAATCAATGGTCGAATTCATTTCGCGGTCAGTGGGCAATATATATTGCTGCTCTAATGGTTCTGCTATAACATCTTTACCGGAAACGATTTTGATGTATTTCTTTTTCGATTTGGTACTTACAATACCTGACAATACAAATAATAAACAACATAAAATGTTTCTTCTATCAGAAGTAATCTTTAGCAGCTATGAAAATAATGTCTACCCAAATAAAAACAGATTAGTCCTTTTGTGATTATATACCATGTACTTAGCCCAACATGCATGTAGAACATTTTACAATTATAATAATGTACTAATGTGTGTCATGGTTCCAGCAAATAGAAAAGGGTTATTATAGAATGGGTAACATAACAATTATATCACTGTACTAATGTGCGATAGGGTTTCAGCAAGTAGAAACGTTATTTTAAATATCACAATGCACTAAAACACTGTTTCCACCACTGTAACATCCCTTAACTTTTTGCATTCAATTGACTTCAATTTTTAAAGTAAAGTGTATTCGCACCTGTACTATACATTGATATTCTCCATTGACCTCCACATATTGTTGTCCTGTCACCTTTACAGGCCTCATTACATTCCGCGTCATTAACCACTGGGTAATTCGTCGGGTCAATAAAAGGGTCATTGCCACAGGAACACCAATCACTAGCCTAAAACATCCCTACAAGTTTTGATTAAAGCAAAAAAGCATTTTTACGGGCACAAATGTTTCTTTGTGATTTATTTATGTTTATATCAAATAAATATATTTGATTTAAGGCTAAGCAAGCTTGAAATGGTTGTGATTTGATACGCATATCCTGTTTGTGAAAAATACACATTTTCCTGTGTGTGATTACATACAATATTTCGTCATTGTCAGAAAGTATACAGTTTATTTATGATAGCCTCAGACACAGATATAATACCACGCCATGAAACAAAATCCTATATCGCTGCGAGTACAATTACAACTATATTATATTCTATTTTATCTAGAACTATAAAATGAATATATTTTATCAAACGCTTTCAAAAAAGGTTTTGTAGAAGATTAATGGATTGAATGACTTAAAAAATAAATACTATATTCAATTACATGTCCTTTCCAAAAAATAATACTACTGATGTTAACAGTGACAGCAACTGTGCCAGAAGTCTTCAATCTGATACTAAATTAATAAAGCAATAAATTATTTGTATATTTTTGCACGGTAATTGTAATAACTGCAAAATGAATATAGGTATAAGTAAACTGAAAAGCATCTGGAAGGTACGACACAGTTGCCAATAAGTACCCATAAATATAAATCTTAAATGGCTCTATACAAGACAAAATTAATAGTCTAAAACTGTACTTTGCCGTTTTAAAATAACTTTCAAATCTTTCCAAGTTAAGATTGTAATGTAAAGTGATGTAATAACGTACACTACACATACCTCCGTACCAGCATATCTATATGCATTAGATAAACATCCAAGGATACAGAAATCGTTCGTCATGTTGCTGTAACTTGTACTGCCATAAAAGTATGGAAAGAGTCGTATAAAGTTGTCAGTGAAACATCCTTTGTATTCTACTTTGCCTAAATACATCAAAATGTGTTAATTGAGGTTTACTTAATATATGTTTTAAACAGATAACTACAGAAATTAACTTTGAAACTATGTAGACTATTATACATTTATTAGTGTCTTTATTCTTGTTTTATCATTTTAAGCATCATCGAGTAGATATGAAATACGTCCAAATATGTCTAAATTTCAGAATAACACAGCATAACTGTATTTCTTTTAAAACATATGCAGAATTTGTTATTCGCAAAAACAGACATTTACATTTTACATTATGTTTTGGGTTTTACTTTAAGTATACTTACTGACTATGTCGTACTGGCACTGAAAAAATTAGATTAACGAATTCTTAACATCATTATGCAAGACAGCGCAAAGTGAGGTGAGGGAATAAAAGTTCTGTTTATACGTTTTTGTCACAGTCTATCTATAGGTATATTCGGTAACCAACATTAAGTTTATTGGTCAGGTTGTTAAAACAGTTGTTTCTCAGTGCCTAATCAAGCGAAACAGAAGCATACATTTATTTTTGTTAATTTGTTCTCACAAAACTACTTTTATTAGTAATTTTATATATTTACTTCACGTGACCTTAATTGTCAAATGAAAAATAGTTTATATTTTAAGAACAATTCAGCACTCCAAGAAAAAATGTGTAGCTATATACAATATAGTGTCCAATTTAGCCGTTATTGTTTATTACCTGAATTCCGTACAAAAATACTTTTAACAGATTCAAACTTAGGTAAGCGTTCAAACTCAAATGTTTTTTTCCATTTTTATTAGCGAGTGAAGTGATGACGGTATCAGTTTATTAATGCTATAATTAATAAAACAAAGTGTAATACATTTCTTTAAATGTATTTTAAAAGTGAATTAGAGCTCAGTTTAATCATTAACTGTAGTACATAGTACGGTTTTCCCTGAGCGATCTAAAGCATAACACAATGTTCTTATTACATACCACGTAACTGTACTTTACGTGTGCTAATATCAAACTGATGAATGCCCAAATTGTGATGTCTTTCATTATTCTGAAATTAAATTTATATTAGGTGTTGATTTAAAACAAAAACAATGAAAAATGCGTAAGATATAAAAAAAACATAAAATGAATGCAAAAATTGAATCTATAGTAAAATCCTTTAACTCAGAAAGGCGACAGTATTGGACCACTAAGAATTAAATTTTGGATTTCTTTAGATTATTGGGTCATGTTTATTACAAATTTTTGGCAGTAATATGATTATGAAATAACTAGAAATTCTAAAGTGAAAATTACATCCTTAAATATGTACATTTATTGAAGATCCTTTTTTTATTTGCCCGTGCACATCCGTTCCATTGATCAGTGTGAATAGTGGCATATTTTTTCAAAACTGCATTTATATTAAGAATTGTTAACGTTTGTTATGATGATTCATTGTTAAAATGAATAGAAAAATGGGATTTCTTTAGATTATAGGGTCATGTGTATTGCAAAATTTTGGTAGTAATTTAATTATGCAATTACTAGAAATTACAAAGAAAAAATAATCCTTTAGAACGTACATTTATTAACGATATTTGTTTCTTTGCCCATACCAAACCTGTCCATTGAACATCAGTGTGAATAGTTGCATTTGTTTTCAAAACAGCATTTAGATTGAGATATTTTAACTTTTGTTATGATTATTCTTATGCTTTGGTGATAAAAAAAGTCTTAGATATGTTTTTTACCTAAAATCACTACAAACATAAACGAAATGCATGAAACTTGGCATACCAGGATCAATGCAAAAATATGGCTGCTGTCGTTTTCATCCATTCATTACGCGTAAATTCGGAATCGTAAGTTTATTTTGTAACTTCAATATCAAGTTAATCGACATTCAGTTTAATAGGACTTGCTTAAGTGTGAACTTAGAATTTATTACTTTAATTCTCTTAAATTCAGATGAGACACTTGAAACAACATACAAATAAAAATTAAAAGAAATATTTTAAACTTATTTTATATTCCATTTTCAATCAACTAATATAAAAGTTGTAATTCTTTTATAACCCACAAATCAAAACTTTCATGTTACACACCTACAGGCAACAGTGTAATGCTATCGAAAAATAAACAGCGCTATAGACATGCAATTATGGTTAACTGAGTGATTTAAGCGAGTCGCATTATGAAACCGCATTGAATTCATAATATACACAATTTAAAATAAAACATATTGCAGAGATTTGCTAAAAGTCAACTAGAATAAATTAAAAATAGCAGTTAAGTCGTAAGACTTTAATAAACGAAAGGACGTGTTGATTGTTTTCGGTGTAAAATTCTAGTGATGATATTAGAAATCCACCTGATTTTAAACTTCTACGTCGTTTTTCATACATTGTGATTTGTGATAAATCATTAATGCAGAAATGTGATCTATTTAATTTATTACAGAAGAGTGAATTTTAACTACTATTTTTGATGACAAAATCTTTAATTTTGAACTGATGGCATGTTGCCGTTTCAGATTTTGACAATAGTGATTACTTTTCTTTGATCATTTAGTGAACAAGTTCGCTGCTACATTTGTAAGGTAATTTTTTTGAATATATTTATATCGTACCAAAAAATCCGATACCAATTGTAGTAATTTTCATCGCCGTATCTAAAATAAACAATTGTATATTTCTGTTTTCTATGAGCATCGAATCACAGTGTTAATGCAATAGAAAGTTGACTTCTGTGTTTATTGATCAAACAATTTAAGAAAAACAAAATAAACTATAACAAGTTATCAATAAAAAGACGTACGACATCCGTTAAGAAGTATTATGAAAAACAAATTATAAAAAAAGCACTCAGTTCTTTTAATTTTTTAAATTGAGATATTTGACAATCACATATCCTAATATATTCATTTGGGCTCTTTGTCAGAAATAAATGACATTCATTTCTTGCAATGGATGCTGTACACAAAAGTATATACAAGCAACCTTTTATTGCAGGCTCATCTAAGTGGACAACCAAACCTATTTCAGTCCTTTTAACTCTATGTCTCTCTCTCTGTCTGTCTGTCTGTCTCTCTCTCTCTCTCTCTCTCTCTCTCTCTCTCTCTCTCTCTCTCTCTCTCTCTCTCTCTCTCTCTCTCTCTCTCTATGTGTACACATATCTGTTTATCGGTCATGATAGGACTTTTTAAGATTTTATCATAAAACTCAAAAGATAAAATCAAATTTATAGTTAAATAAATCGTTGAAGTTTTTTTTTTCAACAGACAATTATTATTCCTATTATTCTAAAGGGCAAAAATTTTGAACCAAAGCTCTCCGCTTAATCCATTCATTCATGTGAAGCGGGCTTATTTTAATCACTATTAGGTAAACTAGCTCAGTTAATTACACTAAGTTTCCATTTTATTGGTGCACTCCACTCCACTAACCAATCCTCAATTTAGTGACTATCGACATCTCATTTATCCATTTATTTACAAGTCAAAATTAACACTCACTGAGGTTACATTTCACAGCTTATACGTTGTTCTAGAACTTGCGGGAAGTACCCGGATATACTTGACCAAACAACTCGATTAGGTCGGATACAGCAGTCTCATGGTTTTGTTCTTGTTTTTATCGACGAAATGTTATGTTATAAAGGACTTTATGTACTTGTACAGGAATACGCGATATCTGTCTCATAAATAAGTAGTGATGTAGAATTGGCGCACAGTGTTTGTAGTAACAAGGCTTAACCTGGATTGTCTGTCAGCCATACGACATGTTTGTTACAACAGGCGGGAGCGGTGTACACATGATTACACTTGTTGTTTTTAGATTTCGTGTCGCTGACTTTGTTCGTATTTTGTTTGTTTTGTTTTGTTGTTGGGTGGGTCTCATTGCATTGTATTAGTGTTTTTGACTCTTAGGTCTGGTTGGCGTATAAAGTTGCGTATGTTATCATGGCAAGTTGCTATAAACATTACAGCACTACAAAACCTGCAGTTTCAAATATTAACCCTTTGTACAGTAATTTCCTATTAACGAAAATTAATCAATTTTTGTTTCGAAGAGTATAAATTTTCTCCCAGTGCATTTAGTACTTTACTCCTATCAATTTACTTTGAAAGGCGTGTATAACCTATTTAACCTAGATGCCCAATATCTGTTTATTCAATATGTACACATTGTTCTTAGTCATTTTATTACTACAATGGAACGGTTTCCTGCATGATCTACGAATGCCAAAATGTTCCGTTATGTTTCAAAACAACAAGAAAGACCACACTTTCTATATCTGTATCTATTAATGTGAAATCAAGGTGTTGTAGACATTGTTCTGTTGTTGTGTTTCAAGCATTATTTTCCCAATTACAAAACAAAAGTATCTTAAGCTAACAAAATTATATTAATTATTAAGATCAATTAAATAATAAGTAGGGTCGTTTAGAATAAAAAAGAAAGACATTTGCTCCTAGCCTATGACCTGTTAAGCAGTGGAAAATATCAAACTGTTATTGTACACAGGACTACTACGTGATGCATGTTTTTCAAAAATAATTTTTGATAACATTGTCGACAGTTTCTAAAGTCGATGAAGATATTAATATTTATTTTTATCCAAACTTTTATGAAACTTTTATAATAATATTATAATCAATAAAAAAATTCACAGAATCTTGAAACTATGTCTGTACAATCAACTATTACTTTTGCAGCATTGAGCACCTTAAAATATTTACATAAATATTAACTTTCGGCAAAATTTTAGTTCATCTCAGAACTGTTTTGCAGTGTTTTTAAATTTTATTTTGACTTACCTTAGAAATGCTTCTATTTGATCGGATCACTTTATCCTTAAGCTCAGATATTGTTATTACATTAATTTATTTCTTTGCTGCAGTTTGTATAAATACTTCATTTGCATATGATTTTCTTATGTTGTGTTCATTTCTTAGCTGATTAAATTATGTTTGTTTTCTTGGCTCTAATTATTAAACCAACGCTCGACAACAAATATTGGAAATTCTGCTTTTTACATACACGTTGCTACCGAGGTTATTATCTATATTTTTAATTTCCGTACTTTTAACAATCTTTGATTGATTAACGTATTACTTTAGTTTTATTTGATTACAAATACTACAACAATCGACAGTAATAAATTGCCTACTTACTGCCTTCTTTTGAGTTTGTGCATAATAAAACTGAAAATAAATTAGTTCTCTTGTCAATACTATAACAAAAAACTGATTATAAATTTGTTCCATGTTAATTCTTTTGACGATACTAAAACAGTATAAGAGGCTCTTTCATACGTTTTTGGGAAAGACCGGTTGATCTTTCAATAGTGATTGAAATTTTATGTCTTTTCGCGAGTGGAGCGCAGCCGTAAAAATTTCTATCACAAGTGAAAGTTCACACGGACTTTCCCAAAAACGTATGAAAGTACCTATTTCTTCCGTAAACCAACAACTTTCACATCGCTATAACCTATAGACGATCCATTGCTTTAGACTTCATTGTCTCTGAGGTCCAATCAGAACGCCGGAAATAATGAACGTCATTGAAGAACGTTGTTATGCTTCCATAACAACGTTATTGTTTTTGGCGTTTTGATTGGATGACTCAGCAAGTACAGATGTGTGTGCGTGAGCTCATCTGTACTGGGTCATTTGTACCAGAAATCGGCCATTTACAGAAGAAAGGAGGTATACATACACTTTCTGATAAAAAACAATTGACCAAAATTAGAATCTCGGGTTAGAATATTCAGAAATTTGATCATATGATTTAGGTTTTTATTAGCTTCCACAACAGTTTAATACTACTAGTGATAGTTAAAGAAAAGATGGATTGTATTCTGTCAATACTGGTTATTGTAAAGGAAGTGCATTTGGTGACTAAACGCTGTAGTGTCTAGGATTTTAAGTTTTCTCTTTTTCTAAGTTTTGATGACTGTTGATGTATTTTCAGAGTCTCAAAATTCTTTACAATTACAGTATCATAAGGATCATAAGGTTAATTGTAACATACTCAATATGTAAAACAACACTAAATTGCCTATTGTTACAATGTTTATTCCACGATTGAGGCTAAATAAGTAAGTTATGACATGGATGTCACATCCATTAATTATACCAAATGCAAAACCTGGTCTTTGAAGATGTCTTAAATATACGTGAATAGAAATGGCGAATATGGGTTTTACCCTATCAAGTGTATGTTCGCTACAAAGTTGTAAGAATTTGTATGAGCAAATCCGGGGAATAACACAGGTTAAAAATTAAGCTAATCAAACAGAAGTACTGCTCATGAAAATCATAGTTTTGTCATGTCAATGTAAAATACAAATTCTGTAGACCTCAAATGCATCAATCCTGGTTTAAGTAAAAACGACGTCAACACATCCAACGCAAAACTACTATTATCAGCTTAAATATTCATTATCCGTGTTGGTTGTAACGAAATTGCGAGCATTCATATTCAAAGTAAGGTATTACAACCTCTGATTGCGAGACGAATATTTTTATGAACGGTTTGATCAATATCAGTAGCTTCCAACTATGACCGTCGTGTTATGTCTTATTTAAGTAAACAAGTGTTAGTTCTATTCTGAAACATCCTTAGCCGGATTTGGTGGAATTTTGATGAAGAAAGCTCTACAACATCTTAATCATTTTGGTTTGAGTCCCACTGATGAGTCGTGAGTGGACGAAACGTAGGGTCTGGCGCAGTACATTCTATTAACCTTGGTATCTCTGATGACATATTATCTGCAAGTTTTAAATAAAGCAATACATGTGTTTCCTTGATTTCCTTATTGTACTTGACTTGCGGTGGTTTTTAAAGTACTACACCTAATGCTCTTGGTCGTACGGCCTTAATTTTACTTGCTTTTATCTGATCTAACAGTATACTATTTCTTGTAATCTGTATAACAAACAATTATTAAAATGTCAATGATGTCAGTGAATGCATTACAACACTCATGGTAAGCTCTAAGTATTCATTCTAAGAACTTCACGTTTTATGATTTTGACATGCATTTTATAGTATTAAATAGTAATGCGCTGTTAATTCTCTGTAAAAGATTGTAAATTGCATTTAATGTTATTAATGCTTTTTAGATTTGTTAAAGCTCTTTTTTGCACTGAAAGTAAACGTTTATCAGGTAAAACTTGAAAAACATGCTGGCAGCACAACAAAAACTAGTCATAATGCATCTCTAAGTCAAACGAAGATGTTAAAGGCAATGAACTGCTGAAACATTTGGAAAAATTGGAAAAAATGATATAAATTAATAAACTAAAAGAACATTGTCACCAGAAACAACATCCATAATGGACAAAAACTGTTCATTATACTATAAGAGACAAAGTGAAAAGTAAACAACCTGTAAATATTATGTCTAATATAGCCATGACTATATAAATACATACAGTACTACACAGTAAAAAACTAGACGGATGACGAATTGATAACCTTAAATGATTAGAGCATGATCGCTGAAAAATACATTCATCCAATTACGATCATTTTCAAAGATAATCTGGAAATCTATCAGATTCATTAATCAGTTCAGAATTTATTAGTTAAATCAGTTGAGAATATGTCATGTGACAAATACTGAAAAATCAACATTTGTCACATGTTATATGTTGCCTTTTGAAGCAGATTTGGTGGTCATGTAGTGGAAAAGAATTGAAATAACTTGTTTGAATATAACCAATGGAATTTTACTGTACTGTTATTGATTTACATGAGGTATAATAAATTTCTTATTGGTTCTGAGACAGTACGCAATTTTTATCACCAAACGGCTCATTTCCAGTAACCCTTCAAGTCTGGTTCCGATTTGACCATAAATAATAGTGTGCACATAGGATAACTGAAATTATACAATATACAACTATTACTACTCTTAGATTCTTCACACACACAACAAACAAAAATTGTATGTGTTGTGGTTTTTAAATAAAAAGGAATGTTGCCTTTTACTATTTGTGTTTATCTTCGAACGATTACGTCTTCTAGAGTGGATTAAAGGTGATAAATTTTCTTATATAGGACATTCGTTTGCTATAAGCGTACGTTGTGACGTTAAAAGGTAGCTTGTGCGTGTTTTTTCTATCTTTCTTTTTTTTTTAAAATTCATAATCTTTTCACCAGCTAACAACATTAGATTGCCACCAATGCTTTACAAAATTTTGAACATGTTTCCATTTACCTTATATCAGCTATAGTTTGATTGAAAAAATTGTATATAAAAAGAAATTTTTATCAAAATATTTTGTAAAATTCAAATGAAATACCGTAGGAAATTTTGCACTTTGCTTGTAACGTGAAACTTTTACAAGTAAATCATTTTCAATCATGCATGCAGGGAAATACAATATAGCGTGATTACCATGTAACCATAATGTTTAGATTCCCTGCAGCTGAGGTTACCTAAATAAACTAAGAATTAAAGGTTTATGTTTATCTAGTTGTCCTCAGCATTGCAGGTAATACATTAGAATGGGACATTTTTCTGCATAACGCCAGTCGAATAATTAAAACAAGCAATGTCTTAAGGGTAGTGAAAAATAGCAAATGAAAACAACGGTTCAACAAGGAGCCAAAAGTCAAGGGACAGTTAATCATTGCGGATATAGACAACGCAACAAATAAGCCAAAAAACACAAAAACGAACAGAAAAATAACATGGAGACACTCAGATGCTCCGGACGAGTAAGCAGTGCCTGCCTCTAATTAGACACCCGTCGATTTACTCATTGTCATGTCTATATAATAAAACATATTTCATATATGTCTAATCAAATATAAAAAGATGGGCGTAAAGTGTACTCGTTGTGCTATTTATTAAAAAAATCCTATGTATTCAATTATTAAATGCAAATCTCCTAAATAAAGAAACAAATAAACCTGCAGTAAAAATAAAACACAGCGTGCTACTAAAATCCTAAAAGATATTACTGATGGACGCCTTGATACTAGATCAACCGTCATTTGTAATGAAAAAAGCTAACGCATTGCGTATCATTTTGAAATCATCCATTCGTTTATAAAGATTTTATGGCTATAATATGATCAATGGTACTGCGTATTTGGACGACATATTCATAAACTAGTGGACCTCCATAAGTGCACTTTTTCACAATAATTCTACTATATGCACCCAATAGTTCAAGATATAAGAAGCTACATATCTAAGTTTTCATCCAAACGATTCTTTTAAATTAATAAAAATATGTAAATATTTAAATCATTTTTTCACCTAGTTTTCCGTGAACCCGTATAAAAACGTTGTCTCTGGTGAATAGGAGAATGGTATTGATTAATTCGGTCATTTCTGAAACATAAAGGTTTTATTATTTTAAAGATTCCCATAGGATAGTATAATTATTAGTAGCGTCAACAGAAGGTTTGTAATTAATAATTCATTTTAAGGGATTCCGATCAGATTGAACATTTAAATGATATTTGTCATAAAAAGGCTGTCTATATTAGTAAAATATCAATAGCTACAAACAACAAAATAAATTAAAATAACGAACATGTCTTGGACATTAAATAATGCTATAGTTTTAATGAACAGACATCGAGTACGGAAAGGAAAGTTGTTTGCATAATCGAATCGAATACAAAAGAATTTCACGCAACGTGTACAAACCATTGCAAAAAGTATGCAGTTTATTTAGAGAATTATACTTTTATTTCTACATTAAGAAAAATAGCAAAGAAAACCGACCGTCCAACAAGAGCCAATAGTCAAGGGACAGTTACAAATCCGGATATAGACAAACATACATAGCAAAACACAAAAGCAAAAAGATAGTAACCCGAACCCAATAAAAACCATGGGTGCACTCAGGTGCTCCGGACGAGTAAGCAGTGCTTGCTTCTAATTAGACTCCCGTCGAGTTACTCAGTGCCATGTCTAGGAAAAAGTCAAATTCAGGAATAGGAAACACTACCGATGACTCAGCAAACATGACCGATACTATTTGAGAGATTCCATAGTGATAAATTCAGTCATGGTGACGACATAAATTTCTTGATAGATACCAGAAGTCAACAGCAGTAATTGGTCTAGGAAATCGATATACCAATCGCCGGATCTAGAATAAAGTATAAGTTGTGAAAAGTACACACCATATGCTGGAGCTCCTGTAATGTTGCTGTCTGTCGATGAACGGGAAGTTGACAATTTGAAAGTCATCGCGTTTTGCGCAGAGTCTAGTTGGTAGTTTTCCTGAGTCTATTTCTAGAAGTAGGTCTAAATAGGAGGTTGACCTTAGTGTATTGGTATTAAACTAGAGACGAATTAAAACAAATCTAGTTCATTCAATATGTATAGTTTAGAAATATAAAAAGAAAATAAGTAATATATTTTGATGATATCCAACTGGTTATTAGCTTATTGTTGTACTTGTTTCACAAAAATAGATGCAAACTGCAATTAACATTTTTTTTAAAATCTGTTCGTCTACTTGAAATCCAGATAGACTTTATCGCATTGTTTAACATATCTTTAAAGAGCTGAACGTGAGCATAAGATCTGCAGTCATGAAACCAAAACTTCAAAAGAGATTCAAGAATCTATAACCAAGGACTCTAAGACAAACTCCTTCGCTAATTACCAGGAGAATACTAAGATATAACTAATACCTAACAGTGTCTAAGTATTTCAAGCTATTAAGTAAAGATTTCATTAAATCATAGGTTATTTAAAAACAAGACGTCTAAGGTATAACGAAAGCTAAACTTAAAGTACTGCAGCTATTTTTCTGTCTGATTTCGGGCATGGTGTATTTGATAAAAAATCAGGTGATACTTATTTGATGTTTCATTCTACCAAGGTAATGGCTTCTTTCCGGGCACTACCGCTTCCTTACCTAATACCTCTTTTTGATGTAATAAAGCTTTAAAAATTGCTAATGTGGTGTAAATTTGCAACCAAAGAAACATAATTATGCGTATATGTCAAGGTTTACTTATGAGAGTCCTTTAAGTTAACTATAGGTCGCAAATGGTGATTTTACCTTGATGAGCATAACGATACATTTATGTACCTGTTGCTCAAATAATATGCAGTATGAACCTCAAATGTGAAGTCGGGATGTTTGGATGAGCTAATTATATTGGTAATAGTATCCAAAAAGATTGCGTTATCAAAAAACCGAGCTATAAAAATGTGTAATTCGTATTCGCGGATATATAAATTTGATTGTGAATATCAATAGATTGCTTAAAGAGTCTGCTGTCGGCATTAGCAGATTGTTAAGGAAAATAGAAAAAAAGACACATTCAGAAAATAAAAAGAGATTTTATATGGTCTTGTTCTACACTGTACATGCTCAAAATCGTGTTATTAATTTGTAGTTTACATCTACTAAAACTATTTTAAAATATTATTTATAGCAGATGATGGTAATGGAGCACGATGTTTGTTAACAAAACATTCTTACAATTGACGTAAAAAGACATAAAATAAAACAGTTTTTATCAGTTTTTATCATGTTTTATGATTTCTTATCATGAGTACAAACAAAACACTGATGGATGTTTTGTTCATTTGTTCAGACAACGTTAGACACTTTCGAAGCATGAAGTATTATAACAGTTTTCTAAATCTTCGCGAAAAATTAATTTCAAAATGTTTTATGTCAGCATCTTATAGAACTTTTTTACAGAGAATTTGACTTTTTAAATCGTATTCATTAAATGTAACATTTTGAAGTAGTTCACTCCATATTGAGAATATATATATTTTAAAAAGTTTTCTTAAGTAAACATATAACATTTTACAAAACGTAACCTGTGTATTTTTGTGTCACCTTGTCATGTTCATTTTATGGGATCTTACATCTAAGGTATCTATAATATCAGGTTTTCTCTGATATATAAATATATGTATTTACAATCATATCTGTGCTTGGTGAGAGAGAGGCGTGACGTTTTTATATGAATCAGTTAGAAATAAAATATTGGGTTTTGGGGATTTTTTGTTTTTAATTGATAAATAAAACATGTTCAAAATTGTGTTTCAAAACCTTTTATTGATCCAGAGAATATTGGAAAGGTTAAGACGTATTTTGTAATCTTATGTTCTTAGCTGATCATAATAGATCGCTAGGTTTTGTTTTCATATTTTTGTCTGGAAAATAACGCGCTAAATGTATTTTCTCTCGTCATAAGTTGCACTTGTTTGTACATTGTCAATATGTGAACCCCATAAAAGAAATCTAACCACCTTAAATCCTAATCTAGTCTAGAAGAGTAACAGTAGGTAGAAAATATAATAAATCATCAAAAGCCAAATATGATTTAATTATTTAATAAACAGCATAATAATCATATTTTGAAGTTCTGCGACAATTTCCTGTTCGAGGTTAATGAACACAGTCTTGAAGTTGTTACTGGTATTGATATGAGACGTATTTGATCTGGCTTATTGTGAGCATATGGTCTCATCTATTCCGGGCATGAGGGCAAACAGATATGGTTACATGAAACCATCAACCATGACGTGAACTATGTAACTGGTGAAAGAGAGCTAGACATGTCTATAACGTCCAGTCAAAAAAGATGGTATCGGAAACACCAATGTAAGTCAGGTTTTCTGTACAAATTAAATTGATTTAAGTTATGTGTTAGACATACATGTTAATAGTTATCCTTATCTAAAATAAAGTGTGTATATTCTTTTGTCAAAATCTGAAAAATTAGCGATTGATACAACCCGCGTGATACTAAATCGTGTATCTATTTAGGTGATACAAGATATACTTTTGTCGAAACTACTTCTTGACGTCACAATGAATTGTAAAACCAATAATTTGGAGAATGAGTGTCATTCTATGAATGAAATATGACGTCAATACGTGTAACCTTAGGGACTTTATTTTATTAACAAATGCTTTGTTGAATGTTAAATTTTAAATTTTAAACATTCATTTTTGTTCTGCCTTTTTATACTTTCTAATTTTAGATAAACTCATTACATAGATTTAAGTCTCGACAGTTGCATACATTACGCATCACAACTCGACGCTGCGCGGCGCGTAGTGATACTAATGTGAACAATACAGTCCACATGATACAGGTATTTTTACCTAAACATAATGTATGTAATGTGTATTTAAAAAACAATTACAGACTGTTGAAGATTTCGGGTATTAAGACGAGCTTGGACCATACAACTAATTCTAAAGCAGAGACTGCAGATTAAACTTAGAATTGAAAAAAATATCATAAGTATTTATACAAGTATTTACAACTTGAATACATCCCAAAACAAATATGTTACGAACAATGAAGCTTGAACAAAAATGGTTTTAAAAAGGCAATGAAATGTACATTTTTAAGACTGTTAAGTGTCTCAGTCAAATTTAGAAACATATTACTGTATATTTTTATATTTTTGTTTAAAAAACTTCTTGTAATTTGACTGTTTTTCACAAAAGTTCTTCTACGTTTTAATACTAAAACACTTCTTTTATAAAGTCATTCATTTTGCGTATCTATATTGTTAATACAGTTAGAAAAACTTGTAAAAGCAAAACACTTCTGTATGTCTTTATATACATCTTATTAAAAGTCGGAAAACACGAATAAACCGAGTTGAACAAATGTTATTACAGACACAATTCTACGATAATGTAGAGTATATAAAGCACCAATTTGTCTACAAACAATTAAACATATATGTCAAATAATATAAAAGAAGAAACATAACACTCAAGTTTTAACAGCATGCAAGTGCATGCATTGAGAAAAACTGAACACCTGAAACATTTGTTAAAATATGCAATTAAAGACTTTTTTTAGATCTTATACATACAATTCTAAATTATACTTTAATAGGCTAAATAGACTTTGCCATTTCTTGCGCAGGGTATTGTTTTGCTTTTGGCTTATTATTGTCAATGTTTTGTTCACTTTAAGGGTTAAGTAGACACGTAGCTTTTTAAAGAGCATCGTTGTTCTGTTTACAATCTTCTAAGACCAGGATGCGGATATCGGAAGTTGGCAAAAATCAATCTCACTGATGTTGCTTTACAATTTGGTTGACACAAAAAACAATGTACGTTCTAATGAATGCACTACCACTCAAATCACGTTTATGACATGACTGCCTTCGATTAGATAGGCCGTGCACGCGTAACAACAGGTTGCCAAGACCATATTTAAATTTTGCATTTTCGTTACCCGTTTCAAAAACTTAATTGTACAGCTTAGTCAATTCTGGGATTAAGACCGATCGGTTTAAGGGCCGTAGGTAACAGATAACGAGAGCACAATATCCGTCATAGACGACCACCGATACGCCATGTTTTGCAACAAGGACCAGTGGCGGATCAAGGGGGCGTAGGGGCGTACGCCCCTTTTTAAAGAAAAGGAAAGGGAAAAAAATGAACAGGGAGGGTAACAACCAGCTCCAAAGGCAAACATGTAATCCCCAATCTTCCTCACCATAAATTAATGCATAAACGGTACTAATTCGTTTATTATGATATCTCTGTTGTATATACTGTACCAAATAAAGGTTACTGAACACAATAAAAACCTTGTTCGTGGTCCTCCTTTTCCGATATCCCCTTTTTACGCTCCCCCTTTCGAAAATCCTGTATCCTCCCCTGGAGACAGTCTTTCAACTGTAACGCTACGTTGATCTACTATTTATTTAACGTGATTAAATAAAATAATTTCCCGGTCGAAAGGAAGTTGAGCACTATATTTCTGTTTTGCGATTGAAAATTGTATCACACCGAATACAAAAATTCTATGACATTCAGTGATTAGAAACAATATAGTTATAACTGCAATAAGTTTTGTTAATTTTCTGCAAAAAAGGTAGATTGTCGATTTACACCATCATTAACTCGTATATTTATGTCCTGCACGAAAAAGTGTATAATTGTAACTGTTGTGGCAACCATAACATTTGTTTCAGCAAATAATATTATTGCCGTTATGTTAGGAAAATAACTTAAAGTGTATTCTACAAGTGATTCTGATAAGGCAGCTATTTGACATTCATCATTAAATTCTCCTTATCTGAAATTTGCTTCTAGTATCATAAGGACATGCAAGGCTATGGATATCTAATATCTAATATCTAACAACCAAGGCAATCATTTTTCTTGACAAAACTCCATTAGGACCACTTTATTGCTAAACACTTTTGTATGCCAAGAGACATTGTTAAAGGAACCGACCAAGATGAAATATTTCAGCTATCAGCGCTTTATAATTATGTACTTTACACAAAGGATAAGTGATAGTCACTCCGTTTTTTTCGAATTTTATATGGTACACCAAACGGTTCCAATCCGTAGGAAAACAGTGACGTCAGACCATCAGACACTGCCAATCCTTGCATTAGCACCGAAGACGGCGACCAAAGTTTCTTAGAAAATAATAAAACAATAATAAAAACATTAAAAGCAACAGCAATGTATGAGAACACAGATCCAATAATGTCATTTAGATAGGTCGACTCTGCAGCCATGCGATAGTAATATGGTACAATAAACCGATCCAATCCGTACGAAAACAGTGATATCAGATCATTAGACAATCCTTGCATTAGCACCGAATACGGCGACCAACATTTCTTAGAAAACAACAATAGTAAAAATATTAAAAGCAATAGCAATGTATCAGAACACAGGTCCAAAAATGTCATTTAGATAGGTCGACTCTGCAGCCATGAAAATATATTCCGTGTACGTATACGGTGATTTTCTTTTATATCACATTATAATTAACATTATGAGCAAACTTTATTTTCACCTTTAAATAGATAACCCCATACATCCTTAATAATAATTGACTTAGATTTTGAAACGCACTAAATCATGATTATGGTAAATATTTCTGGTCATTGCACATTCCTCTGCTATTAATTACACATAACAAATTCACGCTTCTATAATGTGTTGTAAACAAAGCGCCAATTTAAACAATTGTGGGAGGGCTGTAATTTTCACATAAATCATCACACCGGAACAATATTAGAACGAGTCGTGGTTGACTTACATATCAAATATCATGTCAATATCTGCATGCGTTTAGAAAAAGTCAGAAAAACTGGTTTTAGAAATTTAGTTAGCCCAAAGACCGAAATTTTGTCTAATATCACTGGACTGGAACAATAACTTGATCAGTTATCCATCATGGTTGAGTCACATACAAAAGGTCAGCTCAATATCTGCAAGCGTTTACACAAAAATCTGAAAAACGTATCGTATGTGTACCGGACTGACAGACAAACGAACTGACATACGGATTGCAAACCATTAGTCACCATTGGCGAAGGTATAGAGGACTAATAAAAACATAGAAGAATAATTACATTAGAGAAATTAGATAAATAAAGCCCTTTATATAATAAATATTTATTTTAATTTAACAAGTCTAAAATATAACATTTTTCAAGTGCAGTTATATACTGAACTTTTAAAATGTCAATGCTGCTTTTATCAAAGTTCATAATTTTTATCAGTGGCACCACTGATGAATCAAAACCAGAATTTTCGAATGAGCTCATTTGTCGGAGCTGAGTACTCAGGTGTACCTTTTTCGTTCCTTCTCTGTGGTCAATAGGTCTTTATAGTTCTTTATAGGTTCAAATGGATTACTTGTTTTCTTTTTGTTTCACATTAATATTCATTATGCGATCTTAGTCTGAAATGCTAAACAGTTTGCGAACGGTGTGTACTGTTTCCATTTTTGGTTATTGATCATCATGGCAGTGTTAATAAAACTTGTGGTTTTAGTCATACGTTTTATGGCATTTTATTAAATTTCTAAATGCAGTAGCTGGCTTTTTCACATGCAAGATCATTGATATCGTCCGCAAAACGCACATTTGTAATTATTTTGCTAAAATATCTACAAGTTTATGGGCGTCAGTAATGATTTTGGCAGATATAAATATTAAAGATTGTGGCACTTAATTTCTCCCCGATCCTGTCCCTAATGCGGCCGTTTACATATAGTCCAGTAGTGGATTTTCATAATATCTAACTATAATTAATAAACTATATCAGTAGTTTTAACTGTATTTTGCAAATGACTGTAATGTTTAGTCTGTCGTTACAAATATTTGAAATGTTTTCGATAAGTTGCAATTTTGAAATACGTGTAACACACATCATCAGCTCTCAAGTAATATCATTCCCTTTTTCTGTATTTTGTCTCATGTTGATAGCTGGTCTTAAGACACCGACACATTGTGTTCATATCTTTATCATTCTTTTACAGGTAAAACCTTACTAACAGTACCTTCTTAAGTCATAATGTGCAAATCTCGTGGTACGTAATGCCAATATGTCGGGCCCATGTACGAAATTTAACGACCTTCAATCTGCTCTAGAAGCGGTATAGTAGAAGATAATAGTACATAAAAATGCCTTTATGTACTTAAAACTGTATACCAGCGTTTATTTCAACTGTTTTGATTTTTAAAAAGTGTGTGACGCATAATAATGATTCGTTATTCTAGTACATAAAGATTTAACATGCATATAACATATCTATACTCCTACATGCTGGTAAAAGCAACAATTGTTTTTTTTTATTTTATAAGTATTTTAAATATAAAACTGAATCCGTTTTGTTTATTTTTGAATTTTAAATAATTTTTTATCGTATATATTTAATTCAATTGGTTTAAAATAAACAATACATGAAATGTTACAATCATGGTAAAGGTACGTGTTTATTTGCTCAGAACGGTTTGAATATCAAATGAACATAACGAAAACGACTTGATTAAAGGAATTGGATGGGCATTTCAGCTAATAAATCTGCTATCGTTTTGTAAAATTTTAGATATAAAATAGCGCAATTTGTAACCTAAAACGAATTATAGAATAAACGACTCAATCCTGGTTTGCCCATATTCAACTACCCGTGTAATCAATTAAGTTAAATAAACACATTTTTTTTCGTGGTCGATGAACACTGTCTTGAAGATGTAACTGGTGCTGTTGTGAGAACTATCGTATCAGGCTTATTGTGTGTATATTGTCTTATCTAATCCGGACAGTTTGGCAAACAGTATTGTTTACATTAAACCATCAACCATGGCATGAACTGTGTAACAGGTGAAAGAGAGTTAAACATGACTAGAACTTCTAGTCACAGAAGATGGCATTGACAACAGCAAAGTGAGTCAGTACTAATTTAAGTGATTAAAGTGACATGTTTGCAATACTTGGTTATAATAATCCATATAAAACCAAATACGGATTATAACCCAATATTGGGCTGGTGCGAACAATATTAAGTCAGTGATTATGAAAACCTTGGACCATCAAATAAAATTCCAAAGCATATCTGGCGGATTAAAGCTTTGATTTGAAAGAAAAGAATATCATCAGTATTAATACATAATAACTTGAATACATCTCACAATTTATATTTTTAGAACAATGCAGATAAAACAAAATTGTTTTGCGAAAAATCAATTATTGTAAAGTTAAAGTCTGCAAGTTTCACAATCAAATGTATAGAATTTGACTCTATATTTTATATTTTTGTTTAAAAATTGCTCTTATTTTGACTGTTTTCATAAACGGTTCTTTTACATTTTTATGCTGAAACAGTTCTTTCATAAAGTCATTTATTGTGTGCATCTATATAATAAATATTGTTAGGAATAAAATTATAAGAAGCTAGAATAAACGATAATTGTAAAAGCAACAAACTACTGTTTATCTTTATTTACCTTTTATTAAAAGTTGAAAAACACGAATGACACCTTGATGAATACATTTTATTACAGAAACAATTGGATGAAAATTCAGAGCTTTTTCAGTAGAAATGATTGTAAAAACATTAAAAATATATGCTTTATCATATAAAACACAATACAAATGACAACCGAAAATTGTTTAACAGTATACACATGTTTACATGGCAAAAACTATACACCTAACAAATTTGATACAATATGCATTAAAAAGATATATTGCCTTTATTTTTGGAGATCCTATGCATATAATGTCTTAAATATACTTAAATAAGCTTAATATACTATTCATGTGTCATTTGTGCACGGTATAAGCATGCATTTTGACTATTCAAAAGTCGCACAATAATTTGTTTTGTTCACATGAGGTTTTTGGGACACGTAGCTTTAAGAAGAGCATTGTTGTTTTGTTTACAATCATCTTAGATGAATGTCGCATCTATCGGAAGATACCTGAAATTAATTGTACTCTCACTGATGTTGCTATGCCATTTTGTTGACACAAAACCCTTTACGTTCTTTATGAATGTGCTTCCACCAATCAAATTACGTTTATTACTGCCTTAGATTGGCCGTTTACGCATAATTACACAAGGTCAGGACCATATTCAAATTTTGCGCTTTCGTTACCAGTTTCAAATGTCAAATGAAGGGCTTAAACCATTCTGGAATTAATACCGATCAATTTAAGGGCCGTATGTAACAGATTACGATGGCATAATATAAGTCCAAGATGACCAGCGAAACGTTCTTTTTTTAAGTCGCGTCATTGATAAGCACGACTTGTATGGACTTAATTAAATTTTCGCCTCAGCTTAAGGATTGGGGCATCGTTATATATTTCCACGTAGACAGCAGCGACAGCCTTCTAGACCACATTGGTATCAATTTTAATTTCAAGTCGAACTATTCGTTGTTTAACGTCAGTCATACGCCGAAGAAACTGATGCGATTTGCGGCATAACCGGTTGAACAACTATACAAATCTTTACTGAAAATTTGAACGCTGTACGCGATAGACTAAGTCCTTCCAGGAATGTCATTCATTTCATTCAGAAGCACGTTTCGCTTTTCTTTTTTCAACAAGATAAAAGGTAAGAAACCTATAACCGAAGACCAAGATGTAGGACATGCAATTTGCAGTTATCATTTTAGACTTAGTCAGTCATTTGTTGAATTTAATTCCGTACCAATCTCGTGATTGCTGGTTGAGTTTTCTGACACGTAAACATAGTTTTTATTGCAGAGCGAATAGATTGACTCATACTTATATATATTATGAAATTCAACAAACATCCTATCACAACAAGTAATTTGATTATTTCAGTAAAAAATGACAAATACATCGAAACACTTTCATTATTTCTATTATTTTCGTTTCCTAAATTAAATAGTTCAACTGCTGAAACTAAAAGTTGAGTATTATATTCAACAAGAAGTTGGGCGCTATATTCCTGTTTTTTGCTTGACAATTGTATCATACCGAATACGAAAATCCTAGGACATTCAACGATAAGGAACAATATAATTAAAACTGCAATTAGTTTTGTTGATCTTTTGCGAGCATTTTGTAGATTTAAACTTTCATTAACTCGTATATTTCTGTCCTTCACGAGAAAATATATAAGTGTCACAGTTGTGGCAACCATAACAATTGTTGCAGCTAATAATAGTATTGCCGATATGATTGGATAATAACTAAAAGTGTATTCTAAAAGCGATTCGGATAAAGCAGCTATTTCACATTTATCATTGCATTCTTGTTTCCTGAAAGTTGCCACCAGTATCCTAGGGACATGCAAGACTAAAGATATTGAATATATAACGACCACAGCAACCAGCATCATTTTTCTTGACAAAACTGTTTTACTCCATATGGGCCACTTTATTGCTATAAACTTTTGTATGCCAAGAGACATTGTTAAGAGAACCGACACAAGATGAAATATTTCAGCTAAGAGAGCTTTATAATTATGTACTTTACACATAGGATAAGTGATAGTCACTCCGTTTTCTCGAATGTAATATGGTACAATAAACGGTTCCAATCCGTAGGAAAACAGTGACGTCAGACCATCAGACACTGCCAATCCTTGCATTAGCACCGATGACGGCGACCGAAGTTTCTTAGAAAATAATAAAACAATAATAAAAACATTAAATGCAACAGCTATGTATGAGAACACAGGTCCAATGATGTCATTTACATAGGGCGTCCATGTAGCCATGAAAACATATTCCGTGAACGTATACGGCGATTCCCTTTTATATCGCATTATAATTTACTATATGATTAAACTATATGTACGCCATACATCCTCAATAATAATTGTATTAGAAAGCACTCAAACATTATTATAATGCCCATTAACTGCTAATAATTCCAATTGCATTAGCTTTAAAGTAGGGCACAATGCTGCGATATGAACATAGATCGTTTATTAGTTCCGTATGTTCACTGTAACCATTTGTGCTTTTTTATGTCTTCGATACTTCGAAAAGGTTGTTCATTAAAATTTAACGTAGAAAATCACCAATTAAAGTATTCTTTTGCTCTGTTAGATATAGGAAAAAGGAATATATAATCTTCCAACAACTATTTGTTTATTCAGTTGCCATACTTATCTTGAAGGTCATTTCATTTCATAAGTGTTTAAATTCCCTTAGGCTATATTGGCAATCATTGTTATCAGGACGTTTGGTCGTAAAAGAGTTTACTAATGCATATTGACATATTTACTTCGTGAATAAAATATAGGAAATAACTTTTTCCCTGAATGGTTATGTATACTAGAAACAAAAATCTCTTCAAATCTTAGTGCAAGTTTGTACATGTACCTTGTTGAAAAAATTTTTATAGGATAGAACTATATATCAGTATGCAAATATTGCGCCCAAAATTAGCAAACATCAAATTCAATATGACTATAGTAACTCAATAGGAATCCAATTTTCCTTATATATTAATATTTCTTTGAGGTAAAATATTTGAAACGAATATACTACTATCCATCAAAATTATGTAAATATCGACATGGTTAGACACATGTTCTTTCTACTAGATCTGAAAAATCCAGATGAACCAAAAATAAAGTTTCCCTAAACGAGTTGGTTCAAACAAGCAAAATATGTTTGTCCTGTATGGTGAAAATTTCTGGGAATTGGACTTTTCTATTAATAAAACATAACAAATTCACGCTTCTATAATTATACATAATGTGTTGTAAACGAAATGCCCATTTAAACGATTTTGGATAATAGTGCTCAGGCAATACTAAGTCACCTACCAGTAAAAAAAATTGTATACATGTAAGTCCAAGGGCTATAATTTTGTTACAAATCATTAGACCGAAAAGATATTTGGTTCATGGTTGACTTGCATACCAAATATTAGCTGAATATCTGCAAGCGTTTAGAAAAAATATATTATAACATATCTAAAATATAACATTTTTCAAAAGGCGTAAACTGAATCTATTTTCGTAAAAAATTGTTCTGTCTATTTGACGATAATCTTAGAGACCGTCGTCTACTGATGACTAGCAATTAGTGTGCTGCAATTCCCTCATTTGCCGTATGTAACATTTTTGTTGTTGTTCCTTTACCGTGACAGATCTTTTTAAATTTATTGGATTGCTTGTATTTTTGTCAGAAATGCTAAACAGTTTAGAAAACATCTTATTTCTATTCACTGCATACATCTCTTGAGGTGTGTTTTATGAGTCTTAAACTTTCGCGTATGCAGGAAAACGAAGATGACCCAGGTTGGCATCAGTCTGATCTTTGAGGTAAGTGGGATGTGTATATCATTCGTGGTGGACTTAACTATTGCTAGCTAGCCGCTATTGTTGGGATTAATAAACACATCATTTTCTTTACACCAATTTTCAACGAAATTCTTTTTACATTTCATTTTGCAAAACCAGGGTATATTTTCCATGTTATGACATGTAATTTAATGTGTTATAACCTACATATAGATCCGTCAAACATTTATCAAGATACAAAGGTAAATCATGTATAAATA
The DNA here is from genome assembly GCA_944474755.1 of Limnoperna fortunei. Lineage (NCBI taxonomy): Eukaryota > Metazoa > Mollusca > Bivalvia > Mytilida > Modiolidae > Limnoperna > Limnoperna fortunei. The sequence goes on along the minus strand of OX104115.1, from coordinate 56,583,286 downwards.
GATCGAACAGTTAGGAGCCTAGTATTGATCCTTGGGGAACTCCGAATTTCACTTCTTGATTCCTGAGAAAACATTACACAATTTAACTTGTTGAGTCCTTGTAGGATTAAAACAAATTCAAAGAGTTATCAGAGAATCTATACATCCCACGTTTAGTACAAAGATTGTTTGAATTTTTAGGATTATTTGTCATTTCAGTATAATATTGTGGTTTTTTTTAAATTTTTAGTATTTTAGATTAAGTTAAATACCATACGCTTTATATGTATCTTTTAAGACTCTCGCCTGATTTATTTCTTCACTGTACTATTCAAGTTGCCTCATCTCTTTTAACTCTTTTGGTAATTAATGAGGCATGTTTATCTAGTAAGGAATTTAAAATATTATGAAATAACAAATTGAGGGATCACTTTCATACTCTATTTCATTCAAAAGTGCCTTTTCAACATCTGACAAAAAGAGGTTCTCGTTAAAGTTTTTTTACTAGCTCCTGTTTTCTTATTAACAGAAGGTAGTGGTCACAAATGGTAATTTTACCATTTCGAGATCGTAAACATAAATATGGTCTATTCAAGTCTTTGTTTCATTAGTGACCCTCATGTGCTCTTTTATTATCTGATGAAAATGATAAGTATTTATAACGTCTACCCATCTTTGTGGTAGTTTAAAGGTATCATAAAATTAAAATGTAGATCACCTATAAATGTAATGTCATAATTCATATTTATTGCCAATTCAAGTTCCCTTTCACAATTTGCAAACCAAGATATCTGTGATTGTGGTTATCTTTAAACAAACGATACTAAGAAAGGTCTTTCATTTATATTGGTTTCAATAATGTATCTAGGAATATCAAGAAGATAACCATACGTTTTGCGAGACAAAAAAGTTTCAAAAATGCCTGATATGTTTGGTTTTAACTTTGATAATAAAATGCTTTGACTTTTTTCATCTGTTTTGTTCTCTATTCTGTTAATATTATGAGAGCATATAGTGGTACCCATATTATCTTCAAAACCATAAGGATTTAATGTTTGTTACTTAAACATCACACCCTTAAAATTATCAAGGCCATATGGTGTTTGATAAGTTCTTTTAACACAAAGAGGATATGAACATAATTATAAAAGCTTAGAACGCACAGGAAATCATATGAATTGACAAATTGGCCTCAGGGTGTACAAACAATAAGTTATCATTAACAGAAGTTTCCTCAGAGATATGCATCATACATTAATCATTTTTACTCTAATTCAATAAGTTACTACTGATTAATTCATTATTTTTGGCAGGTCTTAAAACGCATGTTTGGCACTCAAATGTGTGTCCAAGTTGTCTCGTATCTGTACATATCTCTTTGTGACAACTTTTCTGTATTATTGACTGTGGAGTTTTCTTGAACTAATAATTAGTTACATGTACTTTTCAAATAATGGCATTCTGAACAATTATCTTTAAGAATTTCGTATCTATAAGAGCAATGAATTTGATTAAATGACATCTTAGATTTTGGATATCTTCTTTGCAATTTCCTATTTTGAATACTTTCACGGAACGTTCCCTTGTGACTATAATTACCACAACTACCACATTGTACTTTTTGACCATGTTTACAAGTTTTCATGTTGTGGTCAGGTTCGCCATCATACATACATACAAGATTGACCACCACATTTCCTGTGTGTTAAAATATTTACAGGTCAATGTTGTGTAAAAAGACAGATGTACCCTTTCTAGAGAGATATACAACATCACTGAGGTAAAGATTATACCTGATTTTAAAATTGCTAAAAATGATCTATAGTGATCAATGAATTTAATGGTAAGATTTAATTTTTTCATACAAATTATGCCATTTGTGTCCTTTCTTAATGGTATACCAGAAAGCATTGCAACAGTATTTTGGTCAGTTTTGGGTTTCGCTAATAAAAGTAAACTTGTTTGTACAACTAGTGTATGCTGTATGATGATTCGCCATTCCTCTAGTCATTTCCACCAACATGGATAACCACGTTTATGAACCCGGACAGGTCATTTTCTTTCATCACTTCTATTTACTAATATCAGCTCCACTATTTGTGCATGCATCGGCGCTCTTAAGGCCTCTTGTGCTGATGCCTTTCAACATAAGTTAGAATTTATCTTCTTTTTTGATAGGGTGCTATTCTATGATTCCTTGCTGTAGGTAGTTGGGCAATTTAACAAATTTATATTTTCACTGTTTTCCAGCTGGCATGTTTTTGTGGCAATGGATTTATACATAAATTCACATTGCGTTGTGGTGGCATGTGTTGATTCTACCAAAACACAAATTACAGGAGCCATATATTGTGCATCCTGATATTTCATTACAGGTTTTTTGGTTACTTTTTCTGACAGTTGTAGAATCATTTCACGTAGTTCTTCAACTGTAAATGTTAAAGTCAAAACTTGATTTCAAGCGTGAAATTGGGGATAGAAACAGTTGTTGTCTAACACACTATTAGTTGAATTTTTTTACAAGAGTAGATGATAGAAACTTGCTAGATTCTGCTAGATATATATCAGTCATAGTTTGTGACGTATTTTCACTGGATTCATTCATTGGGCAGTCAGCATGGCGGCTCCATCTGGTTACAATCACTTACCACTGTATGTGAACTATTGCTTGAAATGGTATCGTGGAACCTTTGCAAATTAAAGTATATTTATTACCAGTACATATATTATATTCAGATTAAGAAATATAGCCCAATATTTTAGAGTACTTCCTTAACTAGTTGTAGTCATGTAAAACACATCTTATATTTTGTTGCTGCTTTTGCACAATGCCTTAATTGATTGGCATCGAATGTAATTTTAATTAGCTATGTTAGTGCAGTACCTGTTTGTCACAAATTGTTTTTCTCGCAACAAAATTAGATGATGTTGTTCAGTGAGATTGACGCCAGATTATATGGCTCTGTGACGTTTAGTTTAACCTGGATGCAGTTGCTGAAATTGCTTCTCTTGGGGAATTTGCAACCCTCTCTCAGTGCTATTCAATCTCATTACAAAAGCATTTGAATTGTTCTTTGAATTTTTTTTTGCTTGGCGTATCTTTAATGTTTAATCAACTTTAAATTTCTGTATAAATGCTTTCCTGCTTATACATGTTTTTTCAGAACTAAACATTCCGGTCAATATATAAAACTTAGCTAGGAAATTCCCGGGCTAGAAGGTTTTCAAATGACGTCAAATCTTCAAAATATCAACCAATACAATTGATTGAAATAAGCAAGTGTTTGGCAGTAGTCATTCTCACTCATTCTTGAGTGGGAAGAAAACGTAACGCAACTAATACATAATACAGTGCTAACAAACTATTAACACTACTGTGCAAAATACACTGATTTTCATATGGTCTATGCAACACATCTGTTTGGTTTATTTACAATAGACATCGGGATATCCCTTAACAACGTCGTGAATGAAAGCGAGCTTTTGATTGGTTACATTCAGGTATAATGCAGCCAATCAAAATAGTCACTTCTAGCCCGGGAATTTCCTAGCTAAGTTTGTCAGGGTTTCCTGCCCACATGTGAGCACAGAAACCCTGACTTATGACGAAGCGATCAACAAAACAATTTGTTTGTTTGAATGGTGTTTAACGCCACTTTTAGCATTTTATCAGCTATATACGGCCCAGTCTTTATTTTGATAGGAATCCGGTGTTCCGGGAGAAAACACCTGACGGTAGGAAAAGCTGTAATCCGTGGCAATCCTTGTCATTTAAAATTGGAGTTGAGCACATCGTGCTCACAGTGGGACTTGAAATCGAAATCTCAGTATCGAAAGACCACGGGATTAATAGTAGACGAACTACCTTACCCACTCGGCCATCAAAGCTCCCTCAATAAATCGATGATGTTGACCAAACCAGTGTTCAACTGTGAAAAGTGTTAGATTATACGGCAAGAACAAAAATTTATTTTAATTTTTGTAAATACACGTTTTCTCAAAACCATGTTGTGTCGATAATTTTGTTTTTTATTTTATTCATATTTCATAATCATATGGACCTCACTTTTGTCATGGTTGGTTTTTCTTTTAACAGTTGCCTCCCCTATACTATATGTCGTTTTTGCTTAACACGAGAATCTTTATATCATTCCGTTTTCTAGCAATAAAATATATCAACGGTAAAATTCTTTGGTGTGATTATAATGATGAATATACATGTATGTTTAAAAAATTCACAACTGATTACAAAGTATGATACTAAACGTTTTAGAAGGTTTTACATAACAAAAAACACAATATATTGTGGTCTTTTAATTATACAGCTAGGAATAAAAAAACACAATGTAGTCAAATTTGTTTATAAAAGGTACATCTTAATTTAAATATATTCCCACTGAAATAGAAATGGCATATACAATATAGGCGATCTGAATTTAAAGTAGACTTAAACAGATTTTTAAAAAAGAAATGTTAACTATTTGCATATATTTTTGTGAAACTTGTACAACAACAAACCAACTAGCAGATAGATATCATCAATATATAACTATTTTCCTCTTAAATTTCTGAACTGTACAGATTGAATGAACTTTTTTATTCGGATTCAATGACAACTTGGGAAAAAATAAGTAAAAGAAACATATTGCATTTTAACGCTTATTAATTCTTCAACTATCACTGCATCTAGTGGAAATGTTAAGCAAAAAATTTGCACTTATGGATTTCCACTGGTTTGTTAATAGATCGTCCAAAACAGCACTACTGCCAATCAAAAAACAAATTGATGATATGGAAACGATATGCTTTTATTAGTAAATATAGTATCAATGTGTTCACTGCGTTAACGATGAAAGTATGACGGACTCCTTAATGATGAAAAAATGATTACAACACAAATTGTTTTTTATATTATTATTAAATAGTATTTTAGGAGCCTAAATGTAAACCAAGAGTTAGAATATCTTTCAGAACCTGTCACAAAAATTACTGTAAATATGGTTATTTCCGCAAAATCGAATTATGTTCTCTGACTTCAGATAATTTGTATTAACCGGGACTGGCGAAAAGACGGGTTAAAAAACCATTAACATTATACTCAACACAATTTAACTTGTTATGTAAAAACCGTATAAACCAAAAGCGGTGGGTTGATGTCTAGTAGGTAAGTTGCAAAATGTTCCGCAATGTTACTTGCAAATCATCTTGCATTACTGCCTGCAAGAAAGTAGTCGGTTTTTGTCTGTCACTGATTGATGTTGACTCTAAAAGACTACACAAATAAAAAGATTTAAACATTGCTGGGACTGTCTCTTTATGTCTGGCGTGGCCACATTTAGACCGTCGCAGTCTTCTTAACCATTTACTCAGTCGACATTTGACTGCCACAACGATATTCAAATCGTCTTGCATACCGAACCGAAAATAAATTTAAAAATACAGTTGTTGTCATATTCCGGCTTTAAATTAAACTTATCATATCTAATCTTGTCTAATAAAAATAGAGGTTTTTATCCAGGTACAAAACAATAGACAAATAATAAAATATAATTATTCAAATCAACAAAAGCAGACGAAGATGCACGTGTTGTGTTTGAATTGATATTCAATACACACTGGGACTAGTAAAACTGATTTATAGGTTCCTAATCAACATTGAACCCTTTAATTGACGTGTAGCTATATAAAAGAAAACACTATACATTATAATTATTATTTATCGTAAATGTTTCCTATCGAATATGTTTATACTTTCGAAAATAGGCAAAGCGTTAATATGCAACGGTAAAATTAATTTAGTTTTATCATGACCAGGCAAAAATCTGATAATATTTCTAATTCGTTTGTGTGAAAATGCCAATTTATAACAGAAATGCAAGGACGAAAAACAAATAACTAAGGATTAATCGTAAAATATCATTTACAACTTTTTTCTCCAGCCTTGTAATTGTATAAATTTCAATAATTGTATAATTTCTGCCGAATGTTTTAACTATTAAACCAAACATTATGACATTATGTAGAGACACATTGAGTTCTCGTATTTTATCACGAAATAATACTTTAAAACATTGCATTAAATTTGGCAAATTATAAATGTAAAGCCCCACCTCCCCCAATTCATATTTATTATCTAACATCCTTATAGGAAAAACCAGTACAAAATAATAACAGTTTTTGTTTTCATTTTATACTAATAGAAAAAAAACTGTCCACATGTTTCAAGTAAAAATAAGCAAACACAAATAAATGGTAGTAAGTTTAATTAAGTCAAAGATAAAATTCGTTACTTTCTTGAAAAACGACAGATCACGCAAAATGTGCTACCCACGAACTATACAAAAAACACCCATGCACATCAATACAAGCAGAACAACGCTGCCTCATTGATGACAACATAAATCAGGAAAGCTTTAGAATGTTATTCCAAATGTTTACTAGGTTTGGATCCATTTTCGGCTACGTAACTAGTGTGGTTGGTTAACGACGTAATATCTGCTCAAGTTCGTCCCATATATGTTCTGTAGATGACAGATCTGATTATACATCCGGCCGCTTAAAAACATTGATATTATGTTGTTCAGGGAAATTTGCAACAACGCTTGCAACATGCCGTCATGCATTGTATTGTTAAAACGTCAGTGTGAACCTTGGTTCTGTATGAATGCAATGGCATGCCTTTGAAGTATTTCGTACCTACATAGTACAGCGTTCAAAGTTCAATCTATTGACTTGCAGAGTGGTTCGACCGGTTGCATGTATCCCCACACCATAACACGTCCTCCGCAAAACGACTGACGTTGAAGCACGCATAAATCAACGTAATGTTCATCTTGACGGAGATATGCTCTAAAGCGGTCGTAGCTGCTGTCTATGTGGAAACGAGACTCATTAGAGAACATAACGTTGTTCAAATTCGGTAAGCGGTGTCGTAAATGAAGTCTAGCCATGCAAATTGTGCTACTCTATAACGTGAATGTAAAAACACAGCGTTTCGCTGGTCTTCTTGCCCGGATATGGAGAGCTCGTAATCTGTTACATACAGTCCTCGTACTGATCGGGCTTTATCCCTATATGAACCTGGCTGTAAAACTACGTCTGGAAACCTTACGAAGGTGCAAAATCTTAAAGTGTTGTCATGGCCCTGTGTACTTACGACAGGATGTCCCGATCTAGAGCAGTCAAGAATGGGATGTAATATTTACGGGGATGCAGGACACTTTCACTGAAAATAATTTGTCAATGAATTTTTTTAAATTCGCCATATAGTTAGATTTTTATACATTCAAGTTAAGATAATTTAATATAAAAAATAAGGGTTTCAGAGCTTATTTTCGAGGGGTTGATCATTGAAATTTTTAATATTCTAATAGATTATACAGAGAAGAGAATAAAAAATGCACTAAAATAAAGATTAAAAAACTTTTGTCCAATGAAATTTTCTTACTTTTTGATATAATTTCAAGCAATTGTTATACATTTTAGTGATGGAAAGAAAAATAGGTTTTCTGAGTTAAATTTTTGTCCATTGGGAAAAACTGGTCAAAAAGTGCTAAAAATGGTACTTTTGGTCAAAATTACCTCTCTTGTTAAAAATCTCCTTTTCATTATTTTGGACAATACTGTACTCATTTATGCGAAAACTTTTTATTTCCACCATTTATAAATTGGAATGATAATATAGGTATAAGCCTTTCATTATTATTTTTAATTTAATGGATATAAAGCGTAAATAATGAAATAAATTATTAAATTGACCATAAATGTTTTATCGTTTTTGAAATTTTCACAAAACAGGCGTATGGTGTCCTGCATACCCCTAATAGCGAATTCCATAAAGAACATATCATGGGACAACCTAATTGACTAGTAACATAAGCCTGAATAGTCTAGAGAGCAACATTCCGTTTGCATGATTTCGGTCATCTTAAGGCAGCTGAGGCATTCGTCTACGATTATTTAAAACTATTTGTAGTTAACACATAAAAAAGCACTATGTAAAATGTTTTTTGAATGTCTGTTTTTAAGATAATTAAAGACGCGTGTTTTGTGTAATAAGCAATCCATCCGTCTAACAAAAAGGCAAAGCTTCAAGTCTTCTGTGTGATTTACCTGTATGACATCATAATTAATCAGAGTTGTTATTAAGCAAACGATATATAGGGTAGATAATAATTAACATTACTATGCCATGTACATGTCACGTACGGATAAATTAATTTTTCAGATCTAAGCGTGTATCCAGTACAACATTTGCATCTACGTCTTTTTTAAATAGAATATTTTATCTGAAAATCGTACTTGAAACAAAACCACGCGTCTTGTACACTAATGTTTGTTCATTGTTTGTAAACCCCAAAAAGTAACGTCTAAATTTAAAAGAGTAGATGAATCCGCATGTCAAAACATATAACCAATAATCAGTTTGAACATCAAAGTTTATAAGAAGACCAAAGAATTCACGCAAAATGCAAGTAGAAACTAATAGGTTTATTTCACAGTTTAATATAGTTCGGGTTTATTTACTTACTCTTTTGAAATATATGGGGTTTTATTGACGTGCAATAAGTTTAATTGTTTTAAATTTTAACTGACTGAGATAATTTTTTGCATGACTCAACTGTAATATAGTTGTAAAAGACGAACTTTACTGAGTAAGCAAAGACAAAAAGTAGTCTAGGAAGGCAACGAAAATATTGTTCTAGCAGTCAATTTGAAATAAAAAACGGGAGGAAAGGCCGACACACAAAAGTTTTTATGACAGACACACACAATGGCACAGCAAAAATATTTCGCTGTCAAATTTTGACTAACAGAATGGGAAAAAGACTGTGATGCGCAAAATGTGTCCATAACAGACACAAACAACTGTCACAGCAAAAATAATAATCTTTCACAACACTCAGCCCTGAACATGTTTTGCATTTCCTTTATTCTTTTACAGTGAATATCAGTTAGTGACAGAACGAAAATGTCTGCAACTGGTATTTTCATTCATTTCTACAGCCAATTGTGTTGTACTAGTATACTGACTTTGCATTTTTAAATTAGGTAAATACCCATGCCAATACCTTTTTATTTGTTATTATTCCCGCATTAACACGATCATATTAAAACCACTTATAAGCAGCCGCTGTTTTAAAGTGTCATCCCAGGCCACACAAAAAGTGGTAGACCGACATTAACGCCAGTTTGTTAATTCTGGTTCCGCAAGTAAAATTTCAGGATAGTAGGACAACTTCCTGTTGGATGCCTTCCTAAGCATATTCTCTTTTAATTTTAGTCATGCTGCTAATGGCATCAAAACTTAATTAATCAATGAGTTGTTCTTGGTCTAATTTCTTACCTCTTCTTTCCTTGGCTTCTTGTTGTTTTCGTTATAATCGTAAAACTAGTATGAAATTATGAGCTATGAAACTATTGGATTTTCTGATAAATGTTTTGGTCAATGAGTTCTGATGTTTTTTTTTAATTTGTCGCTCAAGCAAAAATAGTAACCTTCTTCAAAACGTTACTTTTTACATCACAATATATTTATCACTTCAGAAAAAAATTAATTGAATCCGGCTTCTAAATATTCGATTGACTCTATTTTTTTTAAACTTAGAGCCACTTGACGCCAGTATCAAAGTATTTCTTTGAGGACTGCATGGACAATTGATTACTGGTGTGTCTATAGTTTTGTCTTGTTTAACTTAAACTCCCTATGAAATTAATTAATTAATCATTACAGTTCAATCCCAACTTCAGACAAGGTTTTCTCGACTACGAGCTAAAATGGTGTTCTTGGCTCTACTCTTAATTCGCATTGATTGCCAGTTTCTGAGGATAATGTTGCTTCCCCCATATCATGATACACCTTACTAAATGCTTAAAGAAATACAACACACTATAAACAAAGACATGAATCGTTCTTTATAGAACAGCCATAGCTTTAACCAGTAAAATTTAATGTACATTCGCAGACACCACAATTACATCTACCCTGCGTGGGCCGTACAGTATACAACAATTACCATAAAATTAGTGGTGGGCTATGTGAATGTTTGTAGGTCCAGTGTACAGTATTTGTCCATGAAAAGGACATTTTAAGGACTTCAAATAACGTTTTGATCGAATCAATAACATATGGAACATTTGTAAATGACATCAAAAACATTATTAGGCCAAAGCTTGGCGTCAATTAATCAAGCAATGTCCGATTGATCGAATCAATAACATATGGAACATTTGTAAATGACATCAAAAACATTATTACGGCAAAGTTTGGCGTCAATTAATCAAACAATGTCCAAAGGTTAATTGTAAAAATTTTACATACAGGCAAAACACTAGAAGCCATGTGAGTTTAATAAGCAAAATATATTAATACAACATAAATAAAACTGTTTTGATTACACAAATTTGGCATGAAAAAGTATATATACAAACCTCCATTCAGGAATTGGTTATCAAACAGACAGCTGCTATTATCACACTGGCACCATTTTCTTCTGTATCTCTGTTCGCTGCTGCCATGATGTTACTTGCACTCACAATATCGCTACACATTTTTGTTTGCTTTAGAATTTGGTCTAAAATGATAACAGGTGGTAGTAATCATTACGGATAATTTAAATCTATAAAAATATTTCTGGTATATGTAAATTAAAATCATTAATCATTCGATGTTTGATCTACAGTAAACAGTTTTATAATTATGATGAGGACCAGTTAAGCACAAAACAAACACTGAGAAATGCTGAGGATCACCAAGTTTAATTCTATACAATTCTTAAAGGAAAAACCCTAGTACAGTTGGAATAAATTTACACATGTATCAGCAAGGGGCAGAATCGGTGTTCAATAAATTTTAAAAAACTAGTATTTCAGAATGTTTCAATCATTTGGTTAAAATAAACAAACGATGTACAAGGTTCTTTTCTCTTGGTTTGTATTCTATTAGCAGCGGCACAATTACATGTTTTCCCGTAATATTTGTCATCACAGTCACATGTTCCATAAACAAAAGTACAATGTTTGTGGCAGTGTACGTGTTGTTTGGTTTGACACTGAAATATACTCCGTTTTTAAAAACTTCTGCTTTTATTTTAGAACAAAATCGTAAATAATAATAATTTAAAATAATATTCATTATATCTGTGAAATAATATTGCTTTTATAAAAACAAAGCTCGTTTTAATACTAAGAGAAACACTGATTGTTCATTTCTGATCAAACTTTTGCATTTTACTGACATTGCAGAATAAAAATATTGCTAAACAGTGCTCCCTTTTTGCAAGTTTCTAATGGTTGGTTCAGTTCAACAATACACATGTACGTCTACATGTGTTTTTGTATATATAATGAATTTCTGCACTCTGTTTTTTTTTGTTTGATGGTGTTTAACGCCATTTTCAGCAATTTTTAGCTATATCATGGCGTCCAGTTTTTATTGGGGGAGGAAGCCGGAGTTCCCGGAGAAAATCCCCCAAACTGCGGTAGGAAAACTGGCAATCCTTGTCAAATAAGATTGGAGTCGAGTACATCCTGCCTGCAGTGAGAATCGAACCCGCAATCTCAGTGTTGACAGACCACGTGATCAATAGTAGACGAACTACCTTGACCACTCTGCCACCAAGGCCCCCTACTGCAGTCTGATCATTTTCACAATCACACTGTCTGGAAGATAAGTTCCATACTGATTTCCAATTGTCGGAAAGACCTACTGGTTTGATACTGAATTTACGGCTTTGATCTGCCAAGTTCTTGTGACATTCCATAACCTAAAACGAAACCTAAACTAAATGCTAATTTCAAGAATAAACACCAACATTTACATATTTCATACACAGACTTACGCTACAGGAAAAAAAAACCTGTAACCTAAAAGAGCTACTTTTCTCTTCACATAAATGTTATCAAAGGTATGTCTGCAATGAAAAGAGAGATATATCATTTTCAATTATCACGTGATTAAAGCAAGCAAAATTTATATTGTGCTCTATATTGTGGAAACACTATACAGTACAATGTCTCAAATAAGCTTAATTAGGGTAAATCAACTTTGCGCTCTTTTTTTTGCGCACGGTATAGACATCAACTTTTTGTGTCTTATTTAAAAGTTATACGATTATGGTGGCTTTTTTTCATGAAGGGTTTATTTTGACAGGTAGCTCTCAGAAAAGCATAATTGTTTTCTTTAAAATAACCTTAGACAAATACTTCGGTTGTCCAAAGATAAAAGACAACTAAGCAATCGGAATGCTGCTTTCTGGACATGCTCACACTTACGTTGTTATGCAATTTGGTTGCCATAGAAACAATATGAGTTCTTTACGGATGCGCTACAGAACAAGTCATCACCTCCATGACCGGTCTAGATCTGGACGTTCACCGTTCACCAGGACAACCATATTAAGATTTTGCATCTTTAAAGCCGCTTCCAATTGACAATTAGACAGGTTCATTCAGGAATTAAGACCGATCAGATCGAAGACCGAGATTACGAGAGCACAAGGAGACTGGCGATACGCCCTGTTTTTGGAAGACTGAGAGATAGGTACAAAATCCTTTAAAAGCATGTCATTCATTCATTTGTTTGAATTAAGGTAAAAAAGACTTTACAATAAGATAACGCAAGACTCGAGATGTCTGAACATTTCCTGTATAACAAAATGTATATGTGTTGGATTGGCCGACTGTATCACCTGTTATGTCAACTAAAGAACACTTATGGGAGGAATTTAACCCTGGAATACGTTGGTTTCTACATCCGCCCGTTCTGTAGGCAGAAATGGGCCTAGTAAACCTTTTGCATATTATTTCCCAAGCTTGTCTGCCTAATGTATTTCTTTCGATGAGGCGTCGTTGTGATACTTGCATCGATGCAAATGGGGAATGACATTGTGAAGACTGTTATTAGCACCAATGTTTTTAAAATCACAATTTAACAGTGATTGGCTTGCAAATGTTTTGTGATCTCTCATTTTTCAAGAAATCTAATTATTTTCATGAATTTCATCTTTCACCTCATTAAACTTGGTACCATGTATTTGTGTTCGATATAGTTTAGACACGTGTGTACAGTTTCTTTTTTCTGAAGGAGGTGGACGTAGCAGAAGTCCTCATGACAATTGCTGAATCGATAGCAATCGATTACAACAATTCAAATAATATAAGTGTGAAAGTTTTATATTACTCTAAGACTACCTCCAAATTTAACCTTTAGTATTTCCAAATTTCAGACCCTCGCATATAAGTGTGTCTTTCATCACTCCATTGACACTGTAAATAGATAAAAGCGAACACAATTTACAGTATTATTGTTGCATTCATTTCTTACATTTATGCACAGGTATGTATTATGTGGTGCGATTCATGAAAAGTACAGGCATATCCTCATTCGTGGCAAGACACTGAATGGTATGCTTTCAAAACCAGACAGTGGGGAATTGACGGGTACAGGCATGTTTTAGAACGTACAGTGAACTATTCATGGTAACGTAAGTGAATGTCCTAGAACCTGTAGCGTACAACTGTATACTAAAAGCAGGCAGTGGGCGATTCATGGTAAATACATGTATATCTTGCAACCGGCAGTGTGTGATTTGTAATAACGTACAGCTATGTCTTCGAACAAGGCCTCGGGTGACTTATAGTACAGGTATGTCTGATAGCCAGACAGGGGCTGATTAAAGGTAAAGTGCAGATATGTTTTAGAACCAGGCGTTGTAGGATTCTTTGCACCGCACCAGTACGTCTTAAAACCAGCAAGGGGTGATTTATTGTAAAGTAGGTGATGCATGTAAACGTACTAGCTACAATAATGTAGCTCCTTATTTTTTTATGGACGGAGCTACAAAGAGGTCCCATTACTCGTAATGGAGCAAAAACACTCTTGAGATTAATACATATTTTCCGCTTTTAAACTGCTATTTTTGTTCAATTTATATTTTTTCCTTTCTCCGCCGTTCAGTTGACATTTCTACAATGTTTACTTAAATAATTTCAACACTTTTTCGTAATCGTGGCATTGTTGACAAAATTGAAATTGTGAAGTAAAGAATTGGAGAATCGTATCGGTAAAATATTGATGCAAGCTAATGAAATAAAGCCGGAAAATCTTGATCCGGATGAATTTGTACTAAATCGATTCAGAAATTACGCACTTCCGGAATTCACATTTTGACAACAATGCCATGATTACGAATACAGTGTAAAACTAACGAATTAGGTGTTGTAGAAATATCAGTTAAACTTCAAAGACATTAAAAAGTATCTAGCAATTTAGGGAAACAGTTTAATAGCGTATTATATGCAGAAAACCCTCGGGTGTGAATCACTCCCGGCTTGATCCATTACGAGTAATGGGACCTCTTTGTAGCTCCGTCAAAAAAATAATAAGGAGCTACATTATTGTAGCTTGTAAATGTACATGTACATGTCCTAGAGCCAGGAAGTTGTTTATCAATAGTTATGTACAGGTATGTCTTAGAATTAGGCAGTAAACGATTAATTGTAAAATATAGGCATGCCTTGATTGATTGTTGTTTAATGTCCAGCAAGCATGCCTTAACTAGACAATGGCTGAATAATGGTCGAGTAGAGGTATGTCTGAGAACTGTTCTGTGAGTGATTCGTGGAAAAGCTCAGATATGTCCTAGAACCAGGCAAGTGAGAATTTATAGTAAAGTAAGGTATGTAAAGTGTTAGTATACAGTTATTTAATGTGTAACCAAGCAATAAATCAGAATATTTTCCCAAGTTATCCATATCAGCTTAATGTTCTATTGTTCAAAGCCAACGGCATAAACGAAAGTCAGCATAAAACATTTTGAATTATTGGAGATTAATGACGCAGATCATCTCATATATATATATTCACGTGTTTTTATTTGTCCAAGTCAAAATGTCAATAGGCAATAGATCGCAATCGGTCAATAGATCGCCTTTCTATTAACTGAGAGAAATGTTTATGAATAAAATGGTTAAAAATAAATAATATTTAATAGAAAACGAATATTTATTGTATTACGTAATAAAAGATTTTAAAACATCGCATAGGACGACTTATTGTAAAGTAGATGTATGCATTATTAACATTGGGTGATTCGTGGTAAACTAATGGAATGTCTTATAACCAGGCAGCGGGTCATTCATTGTCAAGTGAAAATATGTCTGTGAGCCAGGCAGATGGTGATTTATTGTCTTATATAATATGGTGCTGGAAGCATATAGAATCAGGCAGCGTGGGATTCATGTTAACGTTATTTACGTACAGGTATTTTTTAGAATCCGGCAATCGGAGAAACATGGTAACGTACAAATATGTTTCAGAAATAGTCAGCGATTGGGATTAATAATAACGCGTAGTTATGCCTTAAACTGAGCAGTGAGTGATTCATGGAAAAGTCCAAGTATGTTTTAGAACCAGCCACGGATAATTTATGGTTAAGTTCAGGTATGTCATAAAACCTGGCTAGGAAGTATTAATGGAAAGTAAAGGTACGTCTTAAAACCAGGCAGGGGGAATTTATGGTAACGCTCTGGAACATAAAACCAGGCAGTGGGTGTTTAACGGCAATATACTCTCGTGTATTAGAACTGTAATATACAGTTATATCTAAGAACTAGGCTGTGTGTGATTGGTGGTAGAGTACATTTATGTCTGACAACAAAATGCAGTGGGTGGTTTATGGCAGAGTACAATAACGCCGCAGAGCAAAGCAACGGTGATTTTTGATAAAGTACAGGTATGTCCAAAAACCAGGCAAGGGATAGTTTATGGCAATTTACAGCTATGTCTTAGAACCAGGCATTGTCGCAAATATTGTCATGTAGAGGTATATTTTAAAACCCGTTGGAGGTAATTAATAGATAGACAGTAGCAAATTAATGGTAACGTACAAGTATGTCTCAGAATCAAGCCAGGATTGAATTTTGGTAAAAAAACGTTTATGTCTAAGCTTCAACCAGGGGGTAATTTATGGCAAAGTACAGGCGTTTCTTCGAACCAGACAGTGGGTGATACATGGTGATTCCCGATATGTCTAAGAACAAAGCATGGGCTGACTTATGGTAGAGTACAGATATGACTTTCAAGCATGCAAAGGCTGATTCGTTGTGACGTACAGGTGTGTCTTAGAAAGAAGAAGTGTGTGATTCATGATTTAGTGAAGTATGTCGTAGAACTAGGCAGTGTGTTTCATCGTAACGACCATGCATGTACTATGACCAGGCATGTGGTGATTTATGATAAAGTACAGGTATGCATTAGAACCAGGCATGGGGTAATTTATGATAAAGTACAGGTACGTATTAGAACAAGACATGAGTTGATATATAATAAAGTACATGTACGTATAAGAACCAGGAATAATGTGATTTATGATAAAGTACAGGTACGTATTAGAACAAGACATGGTGTCATTTATAATAAAGTACAGGTACGTATTAAAACAAGGAATGGTGTGATTTATGATAAAGTACAAGTACGTATTAGAACAAGGCGTGTAGTGATTTATGATAAAGCACAGGTACGTGTTAGAACCAGTCATGGAGTGATTTATGATAAAGTATAGGTACGTATTAGAACAAGGCATGGTGTGATTTCTGATAAAGTGCAGCTACGTATTAGAACCAGGCATGGGGTGATTTATGATAAAGTACAGGTACGAATAAGAGCAAGGCATTTGGTAATTTATGATAAAGTACATATACGTTTAAGAACAAGGCATGGGGTGATTTATGATAAAGTACAGGTAGGTATTAGAACAAGGCATGGTGTGAACATACACGTATTAGAACAAGGCATGGGGTGATTTATGATAAAGTACAAGTACGTAATAGAACAAGACATGGTGTGATATATGATAAAGTGCAGGTACGAATAAGAACATGGCATGTGGTGATTTATGATAAAGTACAGGTACGTATTATAACAAGGCATGGTGAGATGTATGTTAAAGTGCAGCTACGTATTAGAACCAGGCATGGTGTGATTTATGATAAAGTACAGGTAGGTATTAGAACCAGGCATGGTGTGATTTATGATAAAGTACAGGTAGGTATTAGATCAAGGCATGGTGTGATTTATGATCAAGTACAGGTACGAATAAGAACAAGGCATGTGGTAATTTATGATAAATTACAGGTAGGTATTAGAACAAGGCATGGCGTGATTTATAATAAAGAACATATACGTATTAGAACAAGGCTTGGGGTGATTTATGATTAAGTACAAGTACGTATTAGAACAAGAGGTGTGGTGATTTATGATAAAGCACAGGTACTATGATATGATTTATGATAAAGTACAGGTACGTATTAGAACTAAGCATGGGGTGATTTATGATAAAGTGCAGGTATGTTTTAGATCTAAGCTTAGGGTGATTTATGATAAAGTACAGGTACGTTCTAGAACCAGGCATGGGGTGATTTATGATAAAGTACAGGTACGTATTAGAACAAGCCTGGGGTGATTTATGATAAAGTACAGGTATGTTTTAGATCTAGGCATTGGGTGATTTATGATAAAGTACAGGTACGTATTAGAACAAGGCGTGTGGTGATTTATGATAAAGCACAGGTACGTGTTAGAACCAGTCATGGAGTGATTTATGATAAAGTATAGGTACGTATAAGAACAAGGCGTGTGGTGATTTATCATAAAGTACAGGTACGTATAAGAACCAGGCATGGGGTGATTTATGATAAAGTACAGGTACGAATAAGAGCAAGGCATTTGGTAATTTATGATAAAGTACATATACGTTTAAGAACAAGGCATGGGGTGATTTATGATAAAGTACAGGTAGGTATTAGAACAAGGCATGGTGTGAACATACACGTATTAGAACAAGGCATGGGGTGATTTATGATAAAGTACAAGTACGTAATAGAACAAGACATGGTGTGATATATGATAAAGTGCAGGTACGAATAAGAACATGGCATGTGGTGATTTATGATAAAGTACAGGTACGTATTATAACAAGGCATGGTGAGATGTATGTTAAAGTGCAGCTACGTATTAGAACCAGGCATGGTGTGATTTATGATAAAGTACAGGTAGGTATTAGAACCAGGCATGGTGTGATTTATGATAAAGTACAGGTAGGTATTAGATCAAGGCATGGTGTGATTTATGATCAAGTACAGGTACGAATAAGAACAAGGCATGTGGTAATTTATGATAAATTACAGGTAGGTATTAGAACAAGGCATGGCGTGATTTATAATAAAGAACATATACGTATTAGAACAAGGCTTGGGGTGATTTATGATTAAGTACAAGTACGTATTAGAACAAGAGGTGTGGTGATTTATGATAAAGCACAGGCACTATGATATGATTTATGATAAAGTACAGGTACGTATTAGAACTAAGCATGGGGTGATTTATGATAAAGTGCAGGTATGTTTTAGATCTAAGCTTAGGGTGATTTATGATAAAGTACAGGTACGTTCTAGAACCAGGCATGGGGTGATTTATGATAAAGTACAGGTATGTTTTAGATCTAGGCATTGGGTGATTTATGATAAAGTACAGGTACGTATTAGAACAAGGCGTGTGGTGATTTATGATAAAGCACAGGTACGTGTTAGAACCAGTCATGGAGTGATTTATGATAAAGTATAGGTACGTATAAGAACAAGGCGTGTGGTGATTTATCATAAAGTACAGGTACGTATAAGAACCAGGGATTGGGTGATTTATGATAAAGTACAGGTACGTATTAGAACAAGGCATGGTGTGATTTCTGATAAAGTGCAGCTACGTATTAGAACCAGGCATGGGGTGATTTATGATAAAGTACAGGTACGAATAAGAGCAAGGCATTTGGTAATTTATGATAAAGTACATATACGTTTAAGAACAAGGCATGGGGTGATTTATGATAAAGTACAGGTAGGTATCAGAACAAGGCATGGTGTGAACATACACGTATTAGAACAAGGCATGGGGTGATTTATGATAAAGTACAAGTACGTATTAGAACAAGACATGGTGTGATATATGATAAAGTGCAGGTACGAATAAGAACAAGGCATGTGGTGATTTATGATAAAGTACAGGTACGTATTATAACAAGGCATGGTGTGATTTATGTTAAAGTGCAGCTACGTATTAGAACCAGGCATGGTGTGATTTATGATAAAGTACAGGTAGGTATTAGAACCAGGCATGGTGTGATTTATGATAAAGTACAGGTAGGTATTAGATCAAGGCATGGTGTGATTTATGATCAGGTACAGGTACGAATAAGAACAAGGCATGTGGTAATTTATGATAAATTACAGGTAGGTATTAGAACAAGGCATGGCGTGATTTATAATAAAGAACATATACGTATTAGAACAAGACGTGTGGTGATTTATGATAAAGCACAGGTACTATGATGTGATTTATGATAAAGTACAGGTACGTATTAGAACTAAGCATGGGGCGATTTATGATAAAGTGCAGGTATGTTTTAGATCTAAGCATAGGGTGATTTATGATAAAGTACAGGTACGTTCTAGAACCAGGCATGGGGTGATTTATGATAAAGTACAGGTACGTATGATGTGATTTATGATAAAGTACAGGTACGTATTAGAACAAGCCTGGGGTGATTTATGATAAAGTACAGGTATGTTTTAGATCTAGGCATTGGGTGATTTATGATAAAGTACAGGTACGTATTAGAACCAAACATGGGGTGATTTATGATAAAGTACAGGTACGTATTAGAACCAGGTATGGGGTGATTTATGATAAAGTACAGGTACGTATTAGTACAATGCATCGTGTGATATATGATAAAGTACAGGTACGTATTAGAACCAGGAATGGGGTGATTTATGATAAAGTACAGGTACGTATTAGAACAAGGCATGGTGTGATTTATGATAAAGTACAGGTACGTACTAAAACCAGGCATGGTTGATTTATGATAAAGTACAAGTACGTATTAGAACAAGGCATGTTGTGATTTATGATAAAGTACAGGTACGTATTATAACAAGACATGAGGTGATTTATGATAAAGTACAGGTACGTATTAGAACAACGCATGTGGTTATTTCTGATAAAGTACAGGTACGTATTAGAACCAGGCCTGGGGTGATTTATGATAAAGTACAGGTACGTATTAGAACCAGGCATGGGGTGATTTATGATAAAGTACAAGTACGTATTAGAACCAGGCATGGGGTGATTTGTGATAAAGTGATGTATGTCTTTAAACCAATACTTTGGTGATTAATGGTGATAGACAGATATGTTTAAGAACTAGGCACTGAGTAAGTCACTTTACAGTACAAGGATATCTTAGAACAAGCAGGGGGAGATATATCGTCAAGTACATAGAAATATACGGTTGGTGATTAATAGTAATGTAAATGGATGTCCTAGAAATTGCCATCGGGTAACGTGCAGGTATGTCGTAGAACCAGGCAAGGCGTGATTTATAGTAAAGTAAAAGTATGTCTTAAAACCTTGCATTGTGTGATTCTTGCTAATTTGCATGTATGTCTTAGAACCAGTCGGGTGTGATTCATAATAAAGTACAGCTATGTCTTAGAACTAGTCGCTGGCAAATTCATGGTAACGTATGTTTTTATAACCACGCATTGGGCGATTATGGTGAAGCACAGTAATGTCTTAGAACCAGGCAAGGGGCGATTCATGGTAAATGCAGGTGTGTTTAAGAACCAGACAGTGAATAAGTCATGGTATAGTACAAGTATATCTAAGAACAAGTCGAGGCAATATTCATTGTAAACTACAGGTATGTATTAGAACCAGACAGTTGGGGATTTGTGTTAAAGTACAGGTCTCTTTAGAACCAGTCACGTGAAGAGTTGGTGTGATTCATGTAAATTAAACGTAGGTGTGTATGAGTCATGGTAACGTACTGGTATGTCGTAGAACCATTCATATCAAAGTGCAAGCATGTCTAAGAACCAGGAAGTGGGTTATGGTAAAGTACAGCGGCATACTAAACAGTATGTAAACATTAAATAGAATCTTTCTATAATTTATAAGCTGATTATTTTTTAAGACATTATTATTATACATTATGTGTTATATCTATATATAGAGATTTTGTTACCCATTTGGAACTTTTTTTAGCTCTGTAACACAATGCATTTTTATAAGGAGAAGAAGCTAAAAAACCAGGAACATATGAGCTACTGCTCACTCAGTATGCCGCCGCTATTCACATCATTGAATTGGCTAAGTCGATAAACAGGAAACTAGATATGCGACAGAACTGAAATTGGTACTCGCTATATAGGACCACAGGGTAAGGTCACATATAAAATCTCAAATGGTTGTGATAAGTAGTTGCTGCGAAAATTGTTACGAAAATTTTCATCCATTGAAAACTAATCTTAAAATTGACTAATTCGGTAAACATGAAGTAGATATGCGACAAACCTGAAATAAGCACTTGCAATATAAAACCATATATTAAGGTCGCATACAAAACTGTTACAACAGTTATGTTGTAAAACGGAAGGACGGACCGGGGTAAACTAGTATACCCCCTCTATTTCGAAGCGTTGGTATAATAAGAAAAATAGAAGTGACAACTCATGCATTGCTTATTTATGTACCTTACTAAAAATTACCCACAGCTGGTATCATCAACACACTATAGTTACAAGTATTCAATGTAAATATTTCGACTTGTTACGAATGATGACATCCTTGGTTCTAGTGGAACTCATCTCTACTTTATAGGTTATTTTCTAAAACACAAGTTAAACATGTTTAAGCTATATGTCCTTCAAATCTCGTTATTATTTATAGAAGAAAACCAAAAATGATTACAAACCTACGCACTCACTGAAAAAATTAATGGAATGCATCGTACTTTCTAACCGTTTGGTGTTTTTTAAATAGCTGTGAATAAGGTGAAATACTTTCCTACAAAAATCAATTAAATTAATTCGTGTTACTCAATTGCTTGAATTTGTGTTGTGTGTCTATTTGTTTTGTCTGTCCTTGACATATTGTTTCCTTATTTCTCCTTATAACTTTAGCGTATTGGACATTGTGTGCATAATGTTTATCAAGCCTTAATTATTTTTATTGAAAGTGAGTAGCATAAACAATTTCTTACAGTAAATGGGATTGAAAATAAGAATTAACAGTAAAACGCGTTAAAACTCTATACCCTGCGTATTTGAAAATGCAAAACGAATGTATAGAAAATGCCCATGTATGTGTTCATGTAAACCAAATTAATTGTATGACCGGTCTCAGTGAACTAGTGGTTAACTTAGTTAGCCTACTATTGATCACGTGCATGTCAACACTTGGTGTGCTGGTTTTGAATCTCACTGTGGACAAGATGTACTGGACTCCAATATTAATTATCCCATAACGCAGGTTAAGGACTAAATAAGACAAAACACTTGAAATAGGGTTGGCATAATAGGGCCACAGTATTTATTTCAAAAGAACAAAACTGAATACATCGATCGATTGAAAACTAATTTGAAACAGTCTTTGCATATCGATAACTTAACTGACGAACGATCGATCATTGGAACAATCAATAAACTGTATAACGATCACTTAAAATGTTCAATTTAAATGGTTGCCGCAGATTATGACAACCTTTCAATCACTTCTAATAAAGGTAAATTTAATTTTTGACATCATCGTGGGAAACACAGATGATGAGGCCTAAATAGGGTAAATAATACAGTTCATGTAAATCTAATATCTTCTTACGTAACTCTGGTGCAGCGATTTTTGCCATCAAGGACAGTCATGTGTGCCGTCAATTACTTTGGTTTTCACCTCGATCACGACCCACCAAGATGACACAAATGATCAGCCTTAAAGTTCAAACAAGAACAGGTACCTGCAAATATGTATTTAAACCCAGCCGAATACATTCACACAAATCAATAAACATGGAACATATACCATAAAACCCTAATTAAACATGTATATATTTGTATAAATTGTATGAGGAGGGTATTGTACCTGCGTATAAATGGTGATCAATAAGGGTGTGAGGGGGATTAAATTTGCTTGGATAAGACTTCGTGTCGTCTACCAGTTTTTGAGCCCAATTTGTTAAGGAAGAAGATGTCACGTGACGAATAATGGCAAGACCAAGTGCTTTGTTAAAGGAAAGATTATTTAAAACGTACAAAGAATTAATAAATGAGAATCCAATAGTTATCCAAGCTATCTCAAAGGAACAAAGGAAATGTAGGGAACAAAACAAGCTTAATTACATATTTGATTAATTATAAAAGAAATTAAATCTTATGACTTAAAATTCTATTAACAATTATTGCCAGATATCCTACCATCGGTCGGGGGATTTCATCGGATATTCCGGAATTCTTAAGCATTAAAAAACTGGACGCAATGATATAGCTGAAAAATTGTGTAAGTGGCGTTAAATATCATTCAAACAAACAAAATCAATTTCATGGTTAATTTTTTCCACATATATGGACGTGTACTTTTTTTGCATCTAAGATTTGTTGCATTTTTTGTCATTACGAAATATCAGAAAACAAACAAATAAAAATTCATTCCTGAGTGATAAGACCCAGAGATCAATTAAAAATCCATTTTCGGAAAAAAAATAGTTTCTTCTTTCATTCTTACGTTATAGTTCTTTCTGAAAAGTTGAACATTATTAGCAGTCACCAGCTAACGTTCCTGTCTCAGATACTGGAATGACGTAATTTAGCAGTTTACCACTTTGACTTGTTTATCTGTGACAGCAAAAATCAAGTTGACATTCTTCTTTACAACTCAACGGCTTTTTGTCAAATGGATAGAAAATCCGACTACAGGATTAAATTGTAATATATATAAACGTATATAAACTACATCAACTTTATTTGTAATATGTCTAAACTGATGTAATGTAACGTCGTTAATTGTATAATGTGTTTTATGAGATACTATGAGTATAATTTCAGTTTCAAAGAATACAACCACACATAACTTTTTGCAAAAACGTCCAGGGGCATGGTCCTTTTCAAACATAGCATCCACTATGGTCCGCTCCTATTATCTGTAATTAAAATGCTCCCCTACATCATATTTGAGTATACATTATACCAACAGACATTCATACATTAATTATTACACAAAACCTGGCCTGCAGTCTTTGGTGTTAATACTCATATGTTCGTTTATTGCAGTTGAATGCTTCTTTCATCTGTTTTGGGGCGTTCTGTTTAGGGGAAGGCCAGAGTAAAGACCCAAACTTCAACAGGTAAACTAATAAATATGATATCTGCGTCTTACTTTTGTTGTTCTCTCTTTGTTAATATTGTTGACAAGTTGACATGCTCCATCATTGGTTTTGATTATACCACCAAGCTGTCAAAACATAGCAATAGGTTATCAAAACAAACTTCCGGAAAAGAACGTTATGAGGACTTCTTGTTTTAATATACACCTTTGTAGGTTTTGTATTATTCACTCATTCACACTGGGTAGAACACATATGTCTACCCTAACATTAAAAATACTAAACAGAAATGCAATCTAATAATTCATTTGATTATACATGTATCTGTCATTTTATTTTACAATAAGTGAAACCACATATCAGTTTCTAGACATGGTCGACAAACTAGAGGTTGCGACCACCTTGTGTTGATACGATTCAGAACGAGTGGAAAAATTCAAAATTAATCTTAGCTTCGATATAGATCTATTATACTGCCGCATGTACAATTTACACTTCGAAAACACAAGAAAGATCTGAATATAACAACATAAATATGATTTTCATTTGTATTTGTATACATATATCGATAGTTACAATTTTTGATGTTAAAGGTTCTTGGTTGCAAATTTATGCTTTTTACGAAATTTAAGAGGTATTTCACATATAGCAAAGGACATGGCAGTTAGAAAATACTTAAATGTATGTCTGCATGTTTTTATTTACTAGTAGTTTACATCATTTTATAATTCAATTAAAAACAGTTATGTATAAATAATTGTTTAAATGATGAACAAGCATTGTTAATCAAAACACATTGTTTACTAAACATAAAGTTGAAAATATTGTAAAATATACAGCGATTCTTGTCGCAAGTTTTACTTCACATGCAATCAAAGTAGTTAAAAAAGTATACTTACAATTATGATGGATTGTTTGATTGTTTAGGGTTCAGCAACATTTCATGGCGTCCAGTTTTATTGGGTAGTGTGCGAGAAAGCCGGAGTACAAGTCAAAACTGACAATCCTTGTCAATTAAGTTGGCGTCAGGCATACCCTACCTGCAGTAATTCGAAAATCTGTTGACAGGCATGTGACAAATAGTAGAAAACTAACGAATCAGCCATCGAGGCCCAATAACGCTGGGGGAAAGTCTGCGAATACTGTGGCTTAGCGTAAAAATGTGTTACATGTTACATATAGACACGTTGTATGGTCAGAAATAGTATTTTTTTTAACGAAACATCATGATTAATTCTTTAGGTCTATAAAGATCGGTTTTAAGATCGATTGCGATTACAGTCATATCGATAAAACAGAACCTCGCCCTTTGAAAGAGCGCCCTTCAGTTTTAATAATAACTTATTTCATTGATTGATTGATTAATCGGATGTTTGCTTTTCTTCCAGCGAGCAGTATTTTAGCTATATTCAGAACGAAAAGAAGTTTAAAAGCAATCAATTAAGGAAAAATGGACCAAAAGGCAAACATTTTGAATACCTCTGAAAAATTATGGGGTACGACAAATTTACCTTTTTGAACCTACTCTGTTTCGAAATGTACAACAGGGATCCTTATCGTGCATGGACCGTGGCACTCTCTAAACACGTCACCCAATATGGTCCGTGGCAAGGCTTCCCGCATAATGACCTGAAACCCCCCCCCCCCAAAAGAGAGGACATCACCTTTCCGCCACTTGAGGACGCACTGGACAGCTCTATGAACTCTAGTAACTTATTTCAAATACTTTAAAGAAAACATTTATACTTATGCATCATCAAATATCGAACACCTATAAAAGACATCGTAAAATAAACAACACATTAATCAAAATATCGTTTTCCGTGAACTTCTACTATTTTTGATTTCTTTTTGAGTAAAAGAAAAAGAAATGTTCAAAACAAATCTTTAAAAATAAATCCGTAACAATTCTGTTCGCAAAAGGTTACCATTCTTATTTAAGTATTACTGAATTGATAACAAAGAAGCGCTTACAAAATTAAAAGTTATTCGCCTTTGTTATTTTATAAAACGAAAACTAGAAATTGTGACGGCAAAATGCGAAATGCAGAATTGATTTCCTCCTTACGCCTACATGTTCGCATCTTTAACTCAGAAGTATCTATATACAAGAATGTTTAGTAGTTTATTCTTTATTTTAGATTTAATTTTTGTTAATTCATGTACCACAATGAAATAGTGAATAGAATATATAATAGATGTGTTCGCTTATGTCGTAAATCTTATTAAGTATTATACCCCGGCATTCTTAGAAAATGTAACAAAGAAATGAAACGTTCATCAAACCTCGACAAGTGATCTTTAGAACGTTTAAAATTTAAAAAAAACTCGACCTCGGTTAAGGTTGCTGTAATCTTCTATTGATCACCAAGGTTGTCTGTTGCAACCTTACAGCGAGAGGTGTTACTCGACTTATCCCTAAATTTGCAAAAAGTACCAGTTTTCCTGTCGAAGGTCGGCGGTTTCGCTGGGTACTCCAGCTCTTCGCTATAAACACTAGACGCCATATTATATAGCGTATTATAAACGTAAAATAATTTTAAAGCTGATAATTCAATTAATAAAATATAGTATCAGGATATTTTTTGAGTAAATTAAATATATAGCATAGTATTTTCAACTTGATAACTTTCCTGTTACAATGCTGTAGGCTTTGATTCAAGTTAAAACTAATTAAAGTCGCTGAATTAGTAATATATACACTTCAAATTTTATACAAGCGACATAAAGTCTCTTTCATTCTAGGAATGACTTAAATTCACAAAATGATTTTGAAACGTATGTTAAAACTTAATCTAATGAACAGCACGGGTTATATGTAAAGGAACACGATTCCTAACATGTTCTTTGTACAATTTGGTATAATTTAATCAAATTGAAAAAAATCTTTTGTTAAATCGATTTTCCCTTGTTATAGGTACATCTACAAGTTGGCGTCTCATTTGATTGTGTGCAATGTATCAATTCTACCTACCCCAGCAATATACGTATATTAAAGTAATATGTAAATTTAACACTACCGTCGTGCGTTTTTTTTCAAATAAAGATTCTAAGGCAAGACTGAGTATAACATATTATCTAATTCGTAGCGTCAGTGAATCAACATGCTACTATAAAATCACCAACTGTTGCAAGTAAATCTTTGAATGCGGCGTTAAACCCATAATATGAGAAAGTTACATATTTTAAATGTTGCGTAGCTTATGTATCAATATTTGTTTGTTAATGATATCTACAATGAGGGAATACAACCTAAATATTTAAATTTCGGATTTCGCAGCATCGAATGACAGTGAAGTTAAACAAAGACCGTGTCAATTATTTGATATTTTGCCGCTTGAAGCTACATTTTAAGTGGCATTGAACATTTGGTAGCGAGGGGGGGCGGGGGGTGGTGGGTAGGTAGTTATCAACTAATGATCAGATGCATGTCAACACTAAGGATTTCAAGTCATACTGCAGTAAAAATCTGGGCGGCATGATGTAGCTGAAAAATTACTGATAGTGGCATTAAAACAACATTAAAACAAACAAACAAAGCAAGCCATTTGTTTATGCACTCGTATTTGTTCTGTATGTTATTTGTTTTTAATAGATGTCTTGATGCCTTTTTGTTCTGTCTTTATTATTTGTACTCGCCTTCAGTATAGCTGATCACTTAAACGGTGGACCCATCATAGAGAACGAATTACAGACACATCAATAGGAGAGGTGTCACCGAAAACAAAGATTTTAGATATGAAGTGCAGTTGGACGGAGAATATTTTAACCATTACTTTTGTAACGATAACTAGGCAAAGGATGTGAAGATTGTGGCTTGGCGTAAAAGTGATAAGACATAATTACAGAAACTAGTATTGGCCTTGCATTATTTATACATAATGTGCTGGCTAAAAAAACGGATAACATCGAGTAAGCTCATGTAAGCCAATTGCCCATAATATTTCTATTTTTTTAAATTAAGTACATATAGTTACCCTGTTCAAAATTCTTTGTTGTCATTTGTTAATTAGTTCTTTTTCAATTTTCTGTATTTAAAATTTTTTTCAAGACTTTTGATATTTGTATTATCCCTTCGAGCTATACAAATCAATAATAAATCACACAAATATGACATGCATTTCATTCCAATTTGCTAAGTTCCAGAGAAAAATACATGATAGATAAATACACCCATAACTATTTACTCGCCGTTAATGTGACAAAGGTAAAACCAATGTTTAATTACATGCACATTTTAGTAACATTCAACAGCAGCTACATCAACTAGTAAAAAACTGACATATGTTTTGTGTCAAGTTGCCGAATGCAGTTAAGCAATCGCTTTTCAATTACCTTTAGAGGTAGAAAGACAAAACAACTTATTGTCTACAACTTTACGATAAATTACCAGGCAGTCATTTCAGTGCGTCCGACTTGCCCTTACTGAAGACTCATCTAGGAGATGTAAGCACAAGTTTTGAAAACACAAACATATTACTTTAAAGAGCAGATTGACATACCCCTCCCCTCCCGCAAAAAGGAAACAAATAAGACATATTATGCCGGAGAGTACAACATTAGAGTTCAAAAATATTTGAAACCTCCTACCTAACAGATAAAAGAAATATGCCCATCGAATATTAACGTATACACTGAAGCAGTCAATAGGGGTTGTGCCATTCTTAAACGTACAGTTTCTAAAACAAAATCGGCAACCAAATATCAAACCATTTCGTTTTATAACAAACCATGTGTGACGAAAAGACCAACGGTCCAATGTTGGCAAAAACTATGTGCCTTCGACAAGTCGTTGTGGGGGCATATAATTAAGATGTGAAATAAATTTGCATCAGACAACATTCTAATCAAACCGAAAAATACTTCATCGTGAAAAGAGAAAAATCAACACTATTAAGTATTCTGCTACTGACAAAATTCCATGTTCAAAATGTGTACAACACTTGTTTTAAAAACGAGAAAATATATTATTGTAACAGTTATGGCAATCATGACAATTGTTGCAGAAAATAATATTAAATAAGTGTAGTCTAGAAGTGATTCTGATAAGGCAGCAATTTCACATTCATCGCTGAATTCTCTTTTTCTAAACTCGCCACCAGAATCCGAGGGACATGCAAAGCTACAGATATTAAATATATAACAACCAAGAAAATCTACATCTTTTTTCTTGACAATGCAGTGCAACTCCATAATGGCCACTTTATAACTAAACACTTCTGTATGCCAAGAGACATTGTTATGAGAACCGATACACGATGAAATAGTTCAACAAGAAATATGCACTTTACATATAAGATAGTTCATAGTAATCAGTCTTTTTTCTATTATAATATGGTACAATAAACAATTATCCGTACAAAAACAGTGACGTCAAATCCTCAGACAGTGCTAACCCTAGCATTGCACATAAGACGTCGAAGTAAGTTTTTTGCAAATAATAAAACAATAATAAAAATGTTAAATGCTAACCCAATGTACGAGAATACAGGTCCAATAATGTCATTAAGGTAGGTCCGCTCTGTAGTGAGGAAAATATATCCTGTGTAAACATAAAGAGATTCTCTTTTGTATCTCATTTCAATTAACAGAATTAAGAAACTTTATATCATATTTAATTCATGGAGAACGCCATAAATACTTCACAATAATTGTATCAGGTCCGAAATGAATACAGAATCATAATTGTGTTCTGTACAAACGGTTTCATTATTGGTATCATATTACCTCTCCAGTAGGGCACAATTTCTGATTGAACATAGATGTTTATATATTCGACACATCCACTGTCATTAAGGTACAATTGATCATACCGGGTATCCGGATGTCAATTGATTTTCAATAGCTTGGTAATGTTTGTCAAACATTGGGAATATTAAAATAACTATGATCGTTTTTGCTTTTTTGTTAACATTGGCCCAATTTAAAACAATATAGTTTATATCAATAATTAGCAATCAATAGATATAATGCAGCTGTATTTCACGGGGAATAATGCAATTAAACGGTATCTTCAATCATAGGTGGGATACATTAATAATTGGAAAGTGCGTTGGGTAAAAACTTAACGTAGCAGATCACAAATAATAATGTTATTGTTTTGTAAGATGTATCCGCTGGATAGAAATATTATATGGTTGTCACAATACTTAGATGTTTGTATATTAATTACTTACTGTGACTGTATGACAAGTAACTTTGTCATCCTATACAATATATACAAAAATGCTGAATTAGATTACTGTCAAATTAATACGCATTGGTTACGAAAATTCCATCGTCACACGCTAGTACACATGTACTATGTCTATATCTACGATTCACCCCGGTTAATGAAGCTAAATTTTAACAGCGGATTTGGCCGAGGTGTCTAGACCGCTGTACATAGTGTAGGCGAATTAGTGTCACAGTGTCACAAAGATGTGAGTTCGAATCCCACTGAGGGTAAGCAATAATTTGACAGTGTTAAAAATCTAATTCTAACAGTGTTGGTCTTAATTTGTAGACGTATGTATACAAACAATTAAGTGTTGTGACAACCATATAATACTGTGACTGTATGAAAAGTAACTTTGTCATCCTATATAATATATACAAAAATGCTGAATTAGATTACTGTCAGATTAATACGTATTGGTTACGAAAATTCCATCGTCACACGCCAGTACACATGTACTATGACTATGTCTACGTTTCACCCCGGTTAATGAAGCTATATTTGTTATATAGTGGATTTGGCCGAGGGGTGTATACTACTATACAACGGACGCGACAAGTGTACCAGAAGAGATTATTTCGATACTTACCAAATTAAAGAAAAAATGCATACCTGTATAGAAATTGTAATGATGGCAAAATAAATATAGCTATTAAACGACAACTAAAGCTGGAAGTTAATATTTACTGACAGTTTCAAATAAGAATCACTACTTATTATTGGATGACCGTTTTTACAGTTATGTAGGAAAAATGTTCAATTATTTTTATGAATAATGCATCATAACTTAATATGTTCCTCAGTAAAGGATTAAAGATTAGTAATCTTTGCTATTTTTAACTTCATTGTTTTCAATTTTTAAAGCTTTCTTATTTTCAACAAAAACGACAGAGGTTTTTATTTCACGTGATTTCAAAATTGATGGGATTAATGTAAAGCGATGCTAGAATCTTGTATTTAGTATTCGGCGGCGAAAAGGGAAATGATCTATTTCCATAGTCCCTAAGCCTCATGCAAAATACAAGATATCTTCTTTCGACAAAACACTAATTTATAAATATGTATAATCTACAAGATGTTTATGTTGAATATATATTGCATTTATTCATGTCTGTATTATTGTCTTGTTACAAACTTTACTTCATCAGTTAACACTTAAAAGATATATTTATTTTACATTATTTGTTATTGCCGGAATTAGTTTGCGTTTTTATTTAAAAAACACGAAATAAGAATAAACTGCAGATCAGCATAACTATGTCTGATTTTTAATTGTCTCTATAAAATGAGTAGCTTAATTTTTTTTATAATGACATAGACGTCCACAAAGTTTAATCAGTCGATTCTGAACCTAATATCACCAATTGCACAACCAATTGCTGATATATGCATGTTTAATTACGATAGCAGCAATAAGGCGATACAATTATCTTTTTAAATGTATTTTTTAAAGTTTTTAGTATGGATAAGAATCTCATTCTGGCTGAACTGTCGTTACTGGAAGAAACCTTGCTTCTGTACAATGTACGATTTGCTATTAGCACCTTTCAAATATAAGAGTTATTATAAATGCATTTATAATGAAACTCAAAGAAACAATAATTAATACATTCTGCATAAAAAAGTTTCGAAGCACCAAAAATTACGTTTTGGCTAAAAATGGTAATGTAAAAAAGCAACAAATCTTACCGAACATCAAACATTTAGAGTCAAAAGACAAATTCCTTTAAAACAATCATATAAAACACAAAACCAAAAAGCACAAAAAAACAGAAAACCGAACCAAATAAATGAATGATGTGTTCCGAGAGAGTAAGCAGTACCTGCCTGTAATTAGACACCCGTCGAGTTACTCAATGTCATCGTCCTCTAAAACGTTTTAAATATTGAGAATAAAACAGGACACATTTTTATCCGCCCTTACATTAATTAGGAATTTGGAGAAGATAGGACTGCACATTATCGTGAGTCTTGTCTAGCGAAAAGCGCGAAGTAAATTTTATAAACCTTATTTCTTATGACATTTTACTTATACTGTGAGACATTAAAAATAACCTCAACAGTTCCTATCTATAAATTCTGCTTACCTGTAATTTTCCCCAAATCATTTATCATAACAGTATGTAAGCATTTCCCAGTTCGATAAAATTACGGAACTTTTTCCTTTTAGATGAATAGTATAACCAGATACTTGCAAAGAGTATACAAAATTTTATTATTCGTAAAGATGAAAGAAACGCTTTATTTGCTGTAACATGTAAGTTTCATTCGCAATGACGTTATTTATTTACTATCAAACAACTTTGCCAGACAACGTGTAAGTATTATCTAGGATAGAATCTTAAATGGACGTTAAAGAACCGACTGAACATCATGTTGCTTTTAACAGACTATTGGTATTGATATATATATTGGTATATATATATAAATGTTCTCCTTTCACCTACATATGTTTGTATTGTAATAGGGTTTTTGCCAAAGTTGATGTAATGCCTTTAAAAGTTCTGTGGCCGTCACAATTACTGTATTTTAGAGTCATGTGAAATACATCTCTCAAATATAATAAGACAATATTTGTCTTTTACATAGACATGACAATAAGTTACTCGACGGTTGTCTTATTAAAGCAAAAACAGCTTACTTGTTTGAAGCCTCTGAGTGCACTCAAAGATTATTATTGGGTGGGGTTAATTAATTTCTGTTTTCATGTTTATAGCGTTTCTTGCGTGTAATATCTGAGTCCAGATATTTTGTCGCACCTTGACTATTAATTGCTAGTCAGTGATAGTGACCATCACTGACCAGCAATTAATGGTCATGATTAATGGTCAACGCGGTTTTTGCTGAGCCAATACAATGACATATGGTATTATATTTAACAAGAAGTTGGGCATTATATAAATGATTTCAGCGCCAAATTTGTGTCACACCAAATACGAAAACCTTAGAACATTCAGTGATGAGAAACAATATAGTAAAAACTGCAGTAAGATGTGTTGAATTTCACCGAATAGTTTGTTTATTCTTTAACTTTCATCAACTTGTATATTTCTAAACTTTACGAGACAATATAAATTGTACCAAGCATGACGATCGTTGCAGCAAACAATAGTTTTACCTATATCATTTGAAAATAAGCAATAGTGTAGTATAAAAGTTATTCTGATAAAGCAGCTATTTAAGTATCATCATTGAATTTCTTGAATTCTCTTTTTTTCTAAAATTTGCCCCAGTATTTGAAGAACACGCAAAGATATGGATATTAAGTAAATAACAACATAGGCAACAAGCATATTTTTTTCTTGACACAAATGTTGTAAAAAGAAACTACACAATTTAAATAATTCCACTACAAGAGATTTATAACTATGTACTTTACACAGATGTTGTTAATAATAGGCAGTTCGTTTTCTCGAATGTAATATAGTGAACTAAACGGTTTCAATCCGGACGAAACAGAGACGTCAACCCGTCAGACAGAGCACATCCTGGCATTATCAGCGAGGATGGCGTCCTAAGTCTCTTAGAAAAATTTTAAAGATATTAAAATATTAAATGCAAAAGCAATGTACGAGAACACATGTCCAATTATATAAATCCGACGTCGTTTCTGTAGTCGGCGCAAAAATTCTGTGATTCTCTGTTATATCTAATGTCAATTAGTGTGAACAATATTGTATTGAATAAATATACAAATACGTCACAAAATTTTATAATTTAAGAAAGTGGACAATTTAATTTCAATTATTAGTAGTATTTAAATGTAAACAGAATTGTAATTGCGTTGACCCCAAACCGCTCATAATGACTTTTGGATTACCTTTCATGTAGTGTAAATGTACAGTGCTCCGATTTAAACACAGATGATCAGAAATTTATATGTTCTGAAATCATCACTGTGTTATTAACTTTTATTATTCGAAAACGAGTCAATAAAAATTATCGTAGTATATCGTCAATAAATTGTTTTCTGTTATAAGCTTACAGAAATAGGAAGATATAATCTTGCAGCAATACTTATTTATTCAATGACATATGACGAATACCATTCATGTCTTTATTTCATTGTATAATACAAATCGGTTATATATTGCCATTGTTAAATTTATCGTTACGATAAAACAGATTTGAGTTTATCGCTGTAGATATTGTAATGATATAAAATTAAGATTTAACTTTGTCTGCCAGTTTAAAAAAACCCTGGTTGGCGGCTATAAGAGATACTTAGTATTGGCGTAGCGTTACTCAAGACGCACACATGTCCAATAAGATACATCATTTATTCACTTATTATTAATGGTCTTGCTGATACAAGTAAAACTTCTTTTAGTGAAACAATTGAAAGGTACATGAATATCATCTTTTTGGAGTTACGGTTTTTATATGTTCAATCAAAAATATTGTTTTTTTTTTCATGCCATATCGCTAGCGTTAAACAACATGTGTTGTACTGAAGATATTACCGAAAACGTTACATTTTGTGTTAAATAATGACTTCATATGTATTTGCATTGGTGTTCACTTGATTTTCTTTTTTGTCCATGCATAGACCGCGTAGAGGTTGATTATACTTAGTGTGTACAAAAAGAAGAAGAGAAGTAGGAAAAGAAGTATTTCGTAGATTATACCATGTGCAAAATGTAAAATTAAGTCCATGCACAATGAAACAAATTATGAACGTCATTCCTTAGTAATAAATTTTAAAAAAACATTAAACACGAAATGTAAACAACAACACGAAGTGTGAATGAATCTTTGCGTACTCTGCCACTACCACCTTAATCAAATGTGCGTCATTAGACACGTTCAGTGTCGGATACTATTTATAAGAGATCTTATCATATTTTTACTTTATTTATATCGAATGATGAAAAAATTTTATAAAACCAAAATTATTTGTCATGTTTGATCCTTTCGATTTGTTAACGAAGCGTACAGACTTTGTTGTTTGATCTCGGTAACACATTTACATTGTTGATTTTTCTAAATTAATAAAAAGGTAGTCACGAAATCTACGTAGTTAGTTTTGCATTGACTTTTAATAATTTAATTTCAATACAAACATGTTTTCTATTAAAGGTTTTTTATAAGGTTCAGACTAAATATTACTTGGTTATATAAAATAGAAATATGCAAAATATTGTGGAGTAATTAGGCTTCCATGTTATGTTATTTATCAGCATTTTAAATACGGTTATAAAGCTTGTGCAAATAATCACATATCAGTAATCATTCGGATTTCATCTGGCTGGTTATTACCAGCCGTAACCTTTTATTGCGAAACACTAATTTTGTTCGACAATTTACATACCTAAAGTTCTTGATTGATGAAAGTAGCTTCCATGTTTGTCCCCAATGTATGTGTATCGAAGTGTTATACAGAAATGCACTTTTAATGACATGCAAGTCCGATTTAAGATATATATGACGGATGTTGATTTAGGCTTTACATTTTTTAACCATTAAAAATCATTTTACATCAAAACACATGCGTGTATGAAAGTGCGACAATGGAATAACTACCGGTACAATTTTATATGTTTGGATAATATGAAAATTTCTAATTCATTTACTTGCTTTAGTATTTCTTACCAATCAATCGGTGATAAGCGCTATTTAAAGTTTAATCACAAGTCTTGTTAAATGTTCTCAAATAATAACGTGTCAATTTAAATAGGTATTTGTACGGTGTACAGAGACAACAAGGATATGTTTATTGAGTAAACTAAATTTGCACGTGTATAGTGTGTGCAACTTGATAAATGTCCGCCCTGACAATGCTGACGGCTTTGAATCAAGTTAAACTAATTAAAGACGCTGATTTAATATTTAAATCTTAGGCACGCGAAACAAAGTCTTTCAATCTAGCAATAATTAACGTAATTAGTTTTGTCTAACTTGCCTGTATGTAGTATTTTTATTCCAAAATGACCTCCTCTATAAAAATAAAATGACTATAATTTAAAATTGATTATTTCAATGAACTTATAATATTATAATAGATAGCATAAAATAATTATCTAGCCCCATATCATAACTCAATAACAGTGTTCAACACCCTTTCATCTGATGTAATATGTGTTAAATGCTTGTCACCCTGAACTCACTGATTGTAATAACTGACTCGACACACTTTGTCTCACTGCATCAAAATTAGAACTTGCCACACACAACATTTGAACATTGTGGTTGCGAGTTCGAATTTTCAAATGACCTATTTTGTATTACTCTTCCGCTACATTCATATATTTGTTTGACCTATATAAACTTTTTTGTCTCTGCAACATCATTTTAAGTGTCATATCGCCCTCTTTAATCTGAACAATGTGCTTCTTGGCTTTTTAACTGAATGGCATAATACCCTCTTGTTTATTATTCCTTTGTTCTATTTGTTTCCACCCTTGTTTCCGTGACTATCTTTTTTCGCTCTTCATCAGTAGTTTGCGCCCAGCAAACAGAATTGAATCCTCAAATTAGGGCTTCATAGCACGTAGAAAAGGTGCAATTTTCTTCATACAAACTGCAGATTTTTAACGCAAAATATAATTACGATTGCACAATAATTCATTTGTGTGTATGTTTGCAATTGCAAAGTGATTTATGATTCTTTTATCACAACTATTCCCGTCTCTGTTTTTTCCACTTATATATTGACCTTTCGAGTTGATTTATGAAGGCTACTGTAACTGCAATTGAAAATTTGGGGAAAATTTGCACACTTTGACGTCATCAATGAATTACGAAACAACGACATTCAGAAATCAAAATGCACAGAAATAACAAAAGGATTGTCTTTAATATTAATTCATAATTAAGTTGTAATTGACCTAGCAATGTCAATCAAATACAGGGATATTATTTATTTATTATCATATCTTTCATACAATATTTGCAGAAATTAACGTTTTTCGATAGCAAACCCATATCACATAATCTCTACTACTAACAAAACGTGCTTTCCGTTCAAAAGTTAACTGCAGCCATTAATGATAAATCCTATTGCTTTATTAACGGGTTCAATCTTCATTTTTTATCTAAAACACTAAGACGCTGTTTTTTTTTTGTTTCTTTTTTTTTTTGGTTTTAAAAAGACAATTTTGCATTATACAAATTTGCATATTAGTGCGATGACAATTATTTGTACTCGTGCTCTAACATCAATTTTATTGGATGAATTAAAACGACTTCAATCAGGACTTTTGTTGTTTTATTAAGTGATGTTATTAAGACAAAAACATAACATGTTTTTCATTTCGCAGTTATCTTTAGTATATCATGTAACAACATTTTCTTGTTTTGCCCGTTCTCTGTGAGGATGTCGTAGGCTATTAAACAATTGACAGTCTTCAGGATAACATGGCAGTTGTTTTATTTTTTGATCACACAAATCCATAACTAAATAGGATGCACTCCTTACTATTGTCAATTCAGATGAATTATCAAAAGAAAACAAGTCGTGACGCTAAAACATATATTGATACTTCAAATAAAAACACTTAAAAGAAACATCCTCTAAAGTAGGTGGTTAATGTCATTAAAAATGTAACATTCAGTATCAGCTACTTTATTTTATCTATGCAATCATGTGTAAATTACACATTGTAAACTCCTGCAAGAAGCGTGAAATAGAGAAAGAATTACAATAATAATGTAAGACAAATTTTGATACAAAGCATCAATTCGCAGCAGACTTATTCTGCATGCTGCATGTGTGTGCCTGACGTTACATGTATGTGCACGCATTTTATGTGTTACACATTTTATTCTAGTTTTTTTTATATATACTGTAATGTGTCAAAGAAGCCTTAGTCAATTTTTGTTCAGCGTGTATGTACGTCTTATTGTTTTCCACACCTTAGTGTCATTTACTGTGTTTTTCATGCACGGTCTAAAGGCTGAATGGGCTGTATTGTAATAATACGTTCTGATCCTTTTCAATAACCTTCTTGTCTAAAACAGCATTACAACAAATTACCAGGCAATAATTATACTGTACATGAGTTTTACTTCACTTACTAATGATGAATCTATTAGCTGTAGTCAAAATGTTTGAAAATACAAAAATAAAAACTGTAAAGAGCTTTAAGAGCTTGAAAACGCACTCTCCCCACCCTTACACGCGCAAAAACATCCGATGCATTGCCGAAGGGTAGAACAACATTAGGGTTCAACATTTTTTAAATATTCTAAAGAAACCAAAACAGATACAAGCAATATGCCCATTGATCACGGATGCCTAATGCTAAACAGGCATAACATATTTATGTGTGAAATAAATGCGCAAAAGACAATATTCTAACCACTTGCTTTTTGTATTTTCTCCAGAAAAAGGGTTCTGAAAGCAAAACCGAAATTTCTTGGGGCTTTTCGTTTACATCATTGATACACATAATCACAATTCGAAAGCTCCTCAAATTTCAATAATTCATTATTAAAACTATATGATTATTTCCGGATGTTATTAATAAATTTTCAATATTTTTCAACATGTTCCGCAATGTCTGCACAATAAAGAATAAGCTTTCACTTTCGTAAAGTTCAAGATTAAATTAAAATTATTTGTACTTTTAAATGTGTATTTTATAATAGTTATATACGAACCAAAAAAGACGAAATTCGGCGTCAGGATATAGCTGAACAATTGCTGAAACTACAAACAAGCACATTTTATTATACTTACAAATCAATTATTAATGAACTCCAAGGTAATGTGGGCTTATATTGAAAAGCTACGCCAAAGATTTCACGCCAATTACCAATTATTGTGATTCTTACCTAAATCGCTTTTTTGTTGATACTGTGACTAAATATTTTTAACATGATTTTAACTTATATTGAAATATGAAACTTTCTTCAGTGTTTGCAATATTGAGAATTGTCATACTTTTTCTCAGTGTGAGAAAATGATGAAAATCTATTATACACTTATTGTGTAATCCATAATAATACGCATGGAATTTTTGTTTCATTCCAAAGCATATGACCGCGTTAAATGAAGTCTATTCTTTATTGGATATCATAATTTGTATTTTGTCATACGCTTCTTGTCATTTCCACCTCGAATTTGATCTAAAATATTATTATAATATGAATTACGCAATTAACACAAATATAAATATAAATTATGAAACGGATAAAAAGTATGAATAGAGGGATTGAAGTTTAATTTCGAGTGCAGCAAAAATGTGTTGCCGTATAAGCCTTTAATTAAATAAGTTGGCATAGAAGGACTGTTGACTACTAAGCTACTCAAATAAGGGTTTGTTGCACTCAGTTTGATGTATCACTTTTTAAGTTCTATGGTCGTCAACATGATTTAATTGATCTTGTAACAACTATTTATTTATTCGTTACACTTCAAACATATAATCCATATCTTAAAAGAAATCTCATGTTAAGCTGTGCTTAGATACCTATAGAATATGTTAGCAATTAATTATATGGAAGACTGGATTGGTGAACGTTTTTTATAATTAATATTGAGCGGTTCTACTTAGCAGACGGAACATTTGAAATCAATATGTATCATGAACGTTTTCTCAAAAATGTCACAATCTTTGTGCTTGTGCCTATATTGTTCAATAACGTAATGTAAAGCCTAGAAAGTTTCAGACAAACCAAACACAATATCTCTATACAACAAATACCACGCTTGTAATGGGCAGATAGAATACACGATCGTTTTTGGGCACACTTGGAAAGTTGTGACCTGACTGGATTGAGTCAACAGACTTTAAAACGATATTTTTTTAATAAAGTAATTTTCTATTTTTTAAACTGTTTTCTGCCATTAGTTGATCACCGACTAATAAAATATTTTATCTTTATTATTCAAACATGGAAATTTGTATCACTTTAAAATCAGTATAAAATAAACATACTGCCCTTGATTAAGACCATTAGGTATTAGCACAGTCGATGTGGTATTTTTATTCTTTAGTGATACTTTACTATAAAGAGCAGCCTAACATATATGCTGGTGATAACAAGAATACAGATCGAACAACAACGGATATTTAACACGAAGGTGTTGGTGTTTCTTCCTGTCTGTATGGTTGGAGCATAATTATAGAACGTAATTGGACCTGACTTACTAAATAAATTCAATTTCGCCACATACTGTTTTACATTGCTGTTCGAAGCCAGTTGTTTATGCCCTCGTTTTTGTTCTTTATGTTGTTTGTTTTTCGTACATTTTGTCTCTGTCTTTTATCTATCTTTCAATTTTAATAAGAAGAATTGTACTTGCCTTCTGTATCGCTGATCGCTTTAACAGCAGATTCCTTCGTAACGAAGAAGAAAATCGGAAAGAAGTACTTGCTGAAAGACTCGGAAATGGGAGAAATGTCACAGAAACAAAACATATCTTCAATGTGGACTATACTAGGACATAGAATCATTACTTTTGTAACAATAGACAAAGGGTGTAAAACTTGTGGCGTGCAATTAAAGTTTTCAGACATTATTTCAGAAACCAGTAATGACCTTGCATCTTCGGAAAACCCCACGTTATCTCATGTAAACGAGATGCCAAGATGTTTTCCGATTTTTACCATAAAGTATCTGTTGGGTTTTTTTTTAAATTTCTTTGTAAAAACTTTGTATTTAAATCACTGAGTTTTCATGTATTTTACCTTTGAATAATCCATCTTTGCCATAAAAATAAAAAATGAATTAGTGTAATATGAAATTCATGATAGTCATCAGAATCAACATGATTCCATGAACATATAGGAAATATAACAAGACAAGAATAGCAGATACAAAGTATGACTAATAGACACACCATTACTTGCCACTGTGGGTTCTAATAATTGAAATGACAACGGTAAAACCAATATTTAATTACAACCAGTTTTAAGTATCATCAGTTACATAGAATACCACGTACACCAACTTGAAGAACTTGTGATTTTGTACATCATTTCATGTAAAGTTGCCAAGCGAGGTGCAGCCATTTTTCAAGTAAGAAAAAAATACTTAAAATGTCTAAAACTCATTACCAAAAATTACCAGGAAAACTGTACATTGCACCGGGTACTCGGCTTCCTCAACCAATAAAATCTGAACGTAATGATATAGCTGAAAAATTGCTGTGGGATTGAACTAAAAATACATAAACAAAATGTATTATTTTTACTGTGTCAATTATGATTTGCACCCCAATTTAATTTGTGCATATGTTGCGAAATTACGCGAACAATTTGTGCCATTTGCCAACTGTATATTTTACTAAAACAGACTGTTAATTAATTCGGTGACAACATATATTTTATGGGGTTTTAAAGAACATAATTTAAGGTAACTTGTATCGAAATATGAGTAAATTGTAATTTCTCAATTTTTAACACTATTTTTAATTGTCATAGTTTTAATTACTAGAAAATGGCGGGAAACTATTGAACATTGACTGTACATGTGTATATGCCATAATAATGACCATAGAATTATTTTAATTCCGAAGACTAGGACCTCAATTAATTAATGTATTCAGAATTTGGTACATTATTTTTTATTTTGACAAATACTTCTTGAACATTCTTACTCGCTTTTGCTCTTAAATATTATTCCAAACCGGACACGAGGTAGATGACCCCTTTTTTTATTTGCTGAAGTAAAAGCTAATATTATTACCAATATACATTGTATATTTTTTTAAATGACTTTTTTCAGGTGTGAACAGAGTGTCGAGTCATTTCAAACCTTCAGCGAAATTGAAAAAAATAACGCTAAGATAATGGACAAGTTCTAACATTAAAACACATGTTATACAATATACGACGCAAGAGAAATTATGTACAATCAGTTTATGATATATTTAACATGTATGGCACTTACATTTTTGGATCATTTCTTGCTGTGCCATTGGTGTCATATCAGCAAAAATCAAGAATCCACATTATATAATATGATGAAAGAACTGTATACAATAAAGAGATTGAAAATGGTATGGACAGCTTTACAATATGTGTTATATATAATTAATTGCAGACCTGTAATTGTACAGATACGACAGTACACAAAAAAACTGTCAAAAATAAATATTTCTGACTTATGAATAATGTTAAAGTATCGCAGAATAAGTGGCCAAGTCACAAAATGTTTCAGAAGCGAAATTTGCAAATCATGTTCTTGTATTAATCTTAGACATAAGAACTGAGAAGCAACTATAAAACAGTTTGGGGTTCATTTAAAATGAGAAAGTTTAAGATCAATATGTTATGATTGTACATATATATACAAGTCTAGAAGATTATGCAACGATGCAAATGACGGTGTTTCTTGTCAAAACTTGTCTCATTTCCAACTTAACCCAAAATAGTTGCTTCACAAGTCCGCCAGCCGCGGACGTGCCGTGCTGTTACTTGGCTTTGCTCAAATATTCCAACAAGATGAAATCAAAATTACCAAGGTGACAAATTCATTACGCCAGACTCGCGTTTCATCTACTGAAGACTCATCAGTGGCGTTTAACTCTAAATGCTTAAAGTATTTTTTTCATTCGGTGATGGAATAATATAAGTCCACTGGGATCGTGTAACAACACAATACAGGTAGTTCAA
Organism: Limnoperna fortunei; assembly: GCA_944474755.1. Taxonomy (NCBI): domain Eukaryota; kingdom Metazoa; phylum Mollusca; class Bivalvia; order Mytilida; family Modiolidae; genus Limnoperna; species Limnoperna fortunei. The sequence goes on along the minus strand of OX104115.1, from coordinate 56,540,318 downwards.
AATATTATACAAAAGTCTAAAGAGTTAACCAACCAGCAAGCTTATTAAGTATCGGATCGACAAACATGACGATACAGCATAAACAAAAAATAATATACAAGACTAGAAGATTATGCAACGATACAAATGACGGTGTTTCTTGTCAAAAATTTCGACAAAGACTGACCAACGAATGGCCTTAGTCATTGAATGTCAATATAAATAAATGACGTAAACAAGTCATAACATATTGATCTTAAACTTTCTCATTTCCAACTTAACCCAAAATAGTTGCTTCCCAAGTCCGCCAGCCACGGACGTGCCGTGCTGTTACTTGGCTTTGCTCATATATTCTAACAAGATGTAATCAAAATTACCAAGGTGACAAATTAATTACGCCAGACGCGCGTTTCGTCTACTTATAATGTAATGTATTTAAGATATGGAAAACGCAGACAGACATTTAGACTTCCGATTTGTTTAATTCTGTTCTAATGCATTGATTGCTGGTTGCCTTTTCGGAAATGTGAACATCGTTTTGATTGCAGTGCGAATAGCCTGACTCATACTTATATAAATAATGAAATTAGACAAAGAATCTAAAACGACAAGTAATCTGACTATTTCAGTAAATAATTTCAAATAAAGCATAGCACTAACATTTTCGTTACCTATATGAAATAGTTCTGCGGCTGAAATCAAAAGTTGAGTATTATATTCCACAAGAAGTTGGGCGCTATATTCCTGTTTTGCGCTTGACAATTGTATCACACCAAATACGAAAATCCTAGGACATTCAATAATAAGAAAAGATATAGTCAAAACTGCAATTAGCATTGTTGATCGTCTGCGAATTGTTCTTAGACTTTCACTTTCATTAACTCGTATATTTCTTTTCTTCACAAGAAAATATATAATTGTAATAGTTGTGGCCACCATAACAAGTGTTGCAACAAATAATATTATTGCCAATATCACTGGAAAATAAATAAAAGTGTAGTCTAGAAGTGATTCCGATAAGGCAGCTATTTCACAGTCATCGCTGAATTCTCTTTTTCGAAAGTTTGCCACCAGTATCCGAGGGACGTGGACGGCTATGGATATTAAATATATAACAACCAAGGCAACCAGCATCATTTTTCTTGACAAAACAGTGTAACTCCATACGGGCCACTTGATTGCTAAACACTTCTGTATTCCAAGAGACATTGTTAAGAGAACAGACACAAGATGAAATAATTCAGCAATTAGAGCTTTATAATTATGTACTTTACACATAGGATAGTTGATAATAGTCACTCCGTTTTCTCGATTATAATATGGTATAATAAACGGTTCCAATCCGTACGCAAATAGTGACGTTAGACCATCAGACAGTGCCAATCCTTGCATTAACACCGAAGACGGCGAGGAAAGTTTCTTAGCAAATAATATAACAATAATGAAAATGTTGAATGCAACAGCAATATACGAGAATACAGGTCCAATAATGTCATTAAGATAGGTCGGCTCTGTACTGAGGAAAATATATTCTGTGTAAACATAAGGTGATTCTCTTTTATATCTCATTTCAATTAACAGTATTAACAGAATTGTCTTTATATATAATAGAACGCCATTAATACTAAATAATAATGGTATCAATTCCACAACTAGTACAAAATCATAATAATGTTCTTTTCAAGCGGTTCATTATTGCTATCATATTACCTTTCTAGTAGGGCACAATTTCCAATTCATAGATATGAATATAGTCCACATGTTCACTGTAGTATTACTGTCTTTAAGGTATCCGGACTACAATTGACCACGTGATAATATCTGTATCCCGGATATTCATTGATTTTTAAGAGTAGATCTTGGTTATATTTGGTACAAGTCGGAAATATTACATTAATAACTAGTAACTTTTTGGCTTTTTTGTTATTTATTTTTTTAAGTAAAACAATATATTTATATAATTAATTAATAAGTAATTAATAGAAATAAAACAGCTGTATTTCGTTTGGAAAATTATAATTAAACGGTAGCTTTAATTATGAATCGAAAACCTAAATAATTGGAACACGCGTTTGGTAAAAAAAACTGTAACGTAGCATATCGCAATTAAAAATGTTATTGTTTTGTTAGATGTGTACATAAAAGGAAAGATATGATCTTGCGACAAATATTTATTTATTCTGTGACGCTTCATGCATTCCATCTTTTTCATCTTTAGCTGTGTCTAGATACAAATAGGGTATGTTAGCAATATATTCAAGCTTTGATTGGTGAACGTATTTTATACTTAGTATTACGCGGATCTTCTTTGTAGGCTTTCTTAAATTCAAAATATGTGTTTGAAATATATAGACATTTTCTTATTATAATAAAATCAGAACTTACTGTTCAGTTTAATAAAATAACATACTGCCTTGGGTTTACTGTATTTGGTGTTGAGGAATTTAGTCTATGTATAATGTACTATAATCTCATCTCATCATAAGTGGTGATAACAGAAAAACAGCAAGAAAACCGAGATCTTAAGTCACGCATAGAAAAAAGCGAATACGTGTAACGTTTGGCATCTATCGCTTGTTTTTCAACAAAAATAAGAGTTATACATACACGTATTCATTATAGATATAGTGATACCGACTAAATACGAATATTACAGATTAGGATTTATACATGAAAAAAATCTGATTGCTCAATAATAATAATAATAATAATAATAATATTAATAATAATAATAATAATAACTTCATAATAATAATAATAATAACTTAATGATAATAGTCGTGGAGGGAGAGCTACAGTAAATGTAAATGTTTAACCACAGCGGCTTGCTATGCATTTACCGAAACGCGGACGGGAAAGAAAATGTGTTGTTTAAATAGACTGCCATAGATTTCGGCAATTAAGTTTTCTAGTGAACTTCTAATTGACAATTTTTAACGAAATAATTAAATAAAGCATATATCTTGACTTTTGTCTAAAAGAATATTTTGCGACTTGACAATTGAAAAACAGAGATTTGGACTATTTTTGTCCACTAGACATTTTTGTCACGTGAAATTTGAAAGCGGAGATTTTGACCCATTTTGTCAATTTAACCAAAGCTAAGATTTAGACCATTTTTCCACTTGACAAAAGCAGAGAATTTTACAATATTTAAAGCGTAGATTTCGAAAAATTCTGTTCAGTCAAAGCGGTCACACTTATTGTTCTTTTATCAAAAAGCAGAGATTTTGACTGGTTTAAGTTAACTTTATTTTATGTCAGGACTGCCCCTAACTGTACTAAAGAAAATATCGTCATACTTTTAATGCATGCGTCTGAGTAAATCAATAGGAATCTATCAACACATTTAAGTTATTTCCATCATATACCTTGTAAATTATTATTTCATTTAAGTGCAATGGCTTTTTAGTAAATTTTGATAAAATGTTCTTTGCGGAAATTGATGCGGCACAATTTCTTAGACTTCTTCAGGTATTGCGATGATGTCAATCACTCAATTATGAAATGGTGTCCTCCCATCTTGTATTGTGTTTGTTTCTTTTTCTCCGTCGGTAAAGAGCCGTTTAATGTCTTGGTAAGCCTTGATTATTGTTTGCAAGGTTATATCACTCTGTTATTTGTTTAATCACTTTGTTTTGTAGGTGTCTATAGCGGCAAATAGCTTTCTTGTGATTTTCACATCTCTGTCAATCAGTATTGGAAGACATCACATGTCCTTCTTTCGATGTATGCTGTTAATGCATTACCTGCACGCAAATAAACATAATTGTGTTTTTCGTCATTGATTGCCGTGTCATATGCAGTAATTTGTCATTTTTTCCTCTACTTCCTATAATTACACTTAATTCTTCCAGATCGACGACCAAGATTTTTGTCTTTAAGGACATTACAGAGGGTGACAAAAATGTTATGCTGAACCTCTCTCTTATGCTACTGTTTACGCAGATTACACTAGTGGGTTTGTCAGATATGATTTCTGTTATGCCCTATAGCGTAGCACTACGCGTTTCCAAATTTGTTTAAACCATTTTTGAATACTTTTTCAAACTATAATTAATTTTAGTATCCTAGGTCTTTTATCTATATTTTGCATATTACTGCAAATGTTTCTTGTCAGTTTTACAATTTGTAAACATCATGAGTTAGGCTTAACTGTATTTTAACACGAATAAAATACCGAACAACAAGAAAACTGTGAAAAACAAACAATCCACAATCAAACTCCGGGGAACCGGCAAATTCGAGGTCTAAGAACAAAAAATAAATCAACTACGGCAATGGTCAATACTCGGTACAAACATTTCAAAGAAAATGATGGGTAAAACCAGGGTTTTACGACATGCCAAACCTCCAGATTTCATTACTGTAGTATGTGAGTTGGTGTATTGCTAGAAAAGGTTAGTTGTCATGCCACTAGTCAGTAATAATTGTAACTAATGATCATTGCAGCATAATCACTATTTACCTAATTCAGAAATTGGAAAAACTTTCTGCAATCATATCTTCACTTGAGAATATTTGTCATCAAAGGAATGTTTGCTATAGTAAAACGTATTAAATGTGCAGAAGAGACGCTTTTTGTAACCTTGCCTTGTAAGTCTATTCATAAGAAATTTGGGACGTTTAGTAATTCAGGTTCTTACATACTTTATCAATTGAAATATATAGACACCTTATTCTTGAGAAGATGGAATATTGCCCTACAAGTGCATGCAATCTGGTTCGTCGTAAAGGTATAACAGTAGTAAATGTGTACCATATACAATATAGTATTTTTACATTCACGGTTTTAGAAAATGCATGTAAAATTGGAAGCGTCCCAAAATGTTCTAACTAGCGAAACAAGGAATTGGTCACGGATATATATGACAGATATTTTTGTAATTGTGATTGAAAGTTTATTAATTTCCCAGTCCAGGTAAATGCTGATGAATGTTAGAAAGGTATGGAAATCACAGAAATATTAGTGTTTTCGACTATAGCCAAAACCTTTACTACTGTTCTACCTAAAGTCTTGCGCTGAGAAAATAATTGGCGTCATATTTAAGACGTAAGTCTAAAAATGATCTGGAAGCTTTTCAGATTTTTTTATTTATGGATATATTAAAGAAAGGCAAATAGCAAAATGATATTTTTTAATTAAAATCATTTATATACATCTATATTGTACCCATTTGAATTTTGAATACCTGCTAAAAAAATACTTCCAATGAAAGCTCCGTGTTGTTGAAACATGTTGTGCCATGCTTTAAAATTTGAATGTCTTGCTTTGACGTCTTGCTGCTCGTACTTTTTTACTTTTTTACTATGTGTGCCTACATATATTAAGAGACAACGTGAAGTCTGTGGCAGATCAACTATTTAGCAGGCATATCTTCTTTGGTAACATTTATAATTGGGCCTTGGTGAACTAGTTGTTAAGGTAGTGTCGTCTACTATTGATCCTGTGGGCTGTCAACACTGATGTTGCGGATTCGAGTCTCACTGCCGGAAGAAGTACTCGACTTTAATCTTAATTAACACTGATTGCCAGTTTTCTTACCGAAGGTCTGGGGGTTTGCTCCCGGTACTCCGGCTTCTTCCCCTAATAAAACTGGACGCCATTATATAGCTGAAAAATTGCTGAAATATATGACGCCACGTCATATATACACTATTAAAACAAACAAACAAACACACATTCATTAGGAGATAGTTATGTAAGATATATATGTAAAGAAAATAAAGTGTTTGAAATTTTCATGTTTCGCCATTTCAAATTATTCAAAAGGGTCATTTTTAAATAATGGTATGTTATTTTATTCGTGCTGGTTAAGATAAATAATATCGGCTTCACATATTACACAGTTAAACTTCGTTTAATATACTATGTGTTTTTTAACTAAAAACGTGAATTCCATGTGAAGTTCACCTGAAAAAATGTTCTCAACATTTTTAATGTTCTTTAATTTTCATGCAATTCTATAAATATTTAGAAATAAATTCTCATTTTTCAGAATTTTCATGTGAAATTCATGTGAAAAAGTTAACGTAAGTTTCACATGATATTAACGTGAATTTCACGTGAAATTTATGTTAAATATATTTCATGTGAAATTCACGTTAATATGCTCGTTTAACGTGAAAATCATGTGCACTTTTCACGTTAAGTTCACGTTAATCCTGATTTCACATGAATTTCACGTGAACAATATTTCCCTGTGTAGGATCGATCAACATTAAATACATATAAGTTGTGCATCATCGGAACATAGACCTTTCTGTATATTATGTTGTCCTTTACTCGATATCCTCAGACTATTTTTGCGGTTTTGACCAATTATGTATTGTAACAGTTGCCTCCCTTAGACCACGAGAAGTTGCTCACCTTTTTGCTTGAAAATAGTACGCTTATGTTTTGCAACAATAACATATAGTACGTTTGAAAAAAAATATAACCTTATGCAAGATGTTCAAAAAAATTATGAATGTTGATTGATTGATTGATTGATTGATTGATTAGATGTTTGCTTTACGTCCAGCGAGCAATATTTCTGCTATATTCACGACGAGAACCAGTTTACAATCAATAAATTCCGTTTGAAAAATATGGATCAAATCGACACAATTTTGAATGGCACTATAGAAGTATGGGGTGGGGGGACAGTTTAGTCTTTTGTAACGACTACAACGAACCTACGCTTATTGACATCTACAACAGGGGTTTTTTTATCTTGCAAGGAGGTGAAACTCACACGTTACCCACTGTGGTCTCCGGTCAGACTTTCCGTATTATGACTAGACGACACCCGACGATAAGGCACATGAGAGTTAACAAATAAATTAAAAACAGACAGAAGTTAGTTAGAGAAACAAAGAAATCACAATTAATTAGTTAGTGGAGAAGTAATAACATGAAAAATAACAGTAACCATTGACTTGCACAGGACTAATATGAAAATGTTGGTTGCAAAAAAAAACACCGAAACAAAATAAGCTTCATTTGTTTCCAAGCAAAACCAAAATGCAACTAATCTTGCAACTTGTTAATTCAGAGCCTGTTAGATAGATTGACAATTTAAATATGCTTGGTAGACAGCTACATTTATTTGTTAAATATAAACCAAGCTGTATGGTCACTAAATACAATTTGCCAATATTTAGGACCAGCCATTTTTGTTTAGCTGCCTTTGATTTTTTGCTTACAGACGTTTTTATTCTAAGAAGAATAACATTGCTATATGAGCAAACATAGATAAAGTTAAAAACAATTCCTGAATAGACAAGAAACTATTTTTTAAATCCCATGTCCGTCATATCAGAAACCCGTTGGTATAAATTTGTATTTTTGTATAGTTCCCAATGTAACCTTATAAAATAATTATACTCATAAAGACCATTTGTGTTGTTGTATTTTTTGTCAACATCTTAAGAGATCATGGAGAGAGTACAGTAATACGCTGGGTAACATAATTTTTGGCATTAAAAGCTCAAATGCTAATTGTATTCGTATACTAGGTATTTTTAAAAACTCAAATAAATACATTTTTTACAATTAACTGCAATTTCAGGTTATTTGATGAATGTAAAGCAGCTGTTAAATTAATCTTGTATCATTTAATTTTAAAACGGCAATATGTTAATACTGGGAAACGGATTATTTATGACCGGTACATTTGTTTTGATGCTCATTTATCGATTATGTGCTAGTTTATCTGCAAGTAACATTATGATATTGACCATGGTGATAATATTCCTGAGACGTAGGTTAGTTACATATCTAAGTTATATCAATGTCAAAACTATCTAAATGTCCAAATTATCATTGGTATTGCTTCGTACAATAGATTCATATGACTCGGTGTTCTATTTAAGTTTAACAGTTAATCAGATTAATCAATTGAAATTGAACCGAAATGCATGGCTTATTCTATCAGTCACTATTGTTGGCTTTATATTCTAATATTAACTAGAGTAAAAACACCTGTGAGCAAGGCTCACCATTGATACCCCCCGCTTCACAATTACTTTGAAAATTCAGGTGTTCTTAATTATGAAATTGAAACTTTATCTAGGTAAACGTGAATGCGAAATTGCAGATAATACATGTAATCCTCCCCAATCCCCCAAAGAATGGCATCCCCTATATCAATGACAAAGTCCATGTTTTTCTATGGCAAACCTCCAATAATATTCTGATAAAAATGTTTAATATCCAATGCACAATGGCAATATGTGACCAAGATTCTGTATAAGTTTCAACAAATTCCATTCAGTGGTGTAGGAGGAATTGTAAATAAAAGATGGGTATCCCATTATGTCCATTACAAACTCCATGTTTTTCTATGGGAAACCCCAAATATCATTCCGATCAAAATGTTAAATATCTCCTGCACAATGGCACTATGTGACATGGATTCTGTGTAAGTTTCAACAAATTCCATTCAGTGGTGTAGGAATGAGTTGCACATAAGAGATGGGTATCCCTTATGTCCATGACAAAGTCCATGTTTTTCTATGGGAAACCCCAAATATCATTCCAATCGAAATGTTATATATCTAGTGCACAGTGGCAATATGTGACAACATTCTGTATAAGTTTCATCAAATTCCATTTAGTGGTGTAGGAGGAGTCGCACATAAGAAATGGGTATCCCCTTTTGTCAATGACAGCCCATGTTATTCTATGGGAAACCCCAAATATCATTCCGATCAAAATAATAAATATCTCCTGCACAATGGCACTATGTGACAAGGATTCTGTGTAAGTTTCAACAAATTCCATTCAGTGGTGTAGGAGGAGTTGCACATAAGACATGAGGACCCCCTTAGGTCAATGACAATGTCCATGTTTTTCTATGGGAAACCCCAAATATCGATCCGATCAAAATGTTTAATATCTCCTGCACAATGGCACTATGTGACAAGGATGCTGTGTAAGTTTCTTTAAATTCCATTCAGTGGTGTAGGAGGAGTTGCACATAAGACATGAGGACCCTCTTAGGTCAATGACAATGTCCATGTTTTTCTATGGGAAACCCCAAATATCGATCCGATCAAAATGTTTAATATCTCCTGCACAATGGCACTATGTGACAAGGATGCTGTGTAAGTTTCTTTAAATTCCATTCAGTGGTGTAGGAGGAGTTGCACATAAGAGATGAGGCCCCCCTTAGGTCAATGACAATGTCCATGTTTTTCTATGGGAAACCCCAAATATCGATCCGATCAAAATGTTTAATATCTCCTGCACAATGGCACTATGTGACAAGCATTCTGTGTAAGTTTCAACAAATTCCATTCAGTGGTGTAGGAATGAGTTGCACATAAGAGATGGGTATCCCTTATGTCCATGACAAAGTCCATGTTTTTCTATGGGAAACCCCAAATATCATTCCAATCGAAATGTTATATATCTAGTGCACAGTGGCAATATGTGACAACATTCTGTATAAGTTTCATCAAATTCCATTTAGTGGTGTAGGAGGAGTCGCACATAAGAAATGGGTATCCCCTTTTGTCAATGACAGTCCATGTTATTCTATGGGAAACCCCAAATATCATTCCGATCAAAATAATAAATATCTCCTGCACAATGGCACTATGTGACAAGGATTCTGTGTAAGTTTCAACAAATTCCATTCAGTGGTGTAGGAGGAGTTGCACATAAGACATGAGGACCCCCTTAGGTCAATGACAATGTCCATGTTTTTCTATGGGAAACCCCAAATATCGATCCGATCAAAATGTTTAATATCTCCTGCACAATGGCACTATGTGACAAGGATGCTGTGTAAGTTTCTTTAAATTCCATTCAGTGGTGTAGGAGGAGTTGCACATAAGACATGAGGACCCCCTTAGGTCAATGACAATGTCCATGTTTTTCTATGGGAAACCCCAAATATCGATCCGATCAAAATGTTTAATATCTCCTGCACAATGGCACTATGTGACAAGGATGCTGTGTAAGTTTCTTTAAATTCCATTCAGTGGTGTAGGAGGAGTTGCACATAAGAGATGAGGCCCCCCTTAGGTCAATGACAATGTCCATGTTTTTCTATGGGAAACCCCAAATATCGATCCGATCAAAATTTTTAATATCTCCTGCACAATGGCACTATGTGACAAGCATTCTGTGTAAGTTTCATTAAATTACATTCAGTGGTGTAGGAGGAGTTGCACATAAGAGATAGGGACCCCCTTAGGTCAATGACAAAGTCCATGTTTTTCTATGGGAAACCCCAAATATCATTCCGATCAAAATGTTAAATATCTCCTGCACAATGGCACTATGAGACAAAGATTCTGTGTAAGTTTCATCAAATTCCTTTCAGTGGTGTAGGAGGAGTTGCAAATAATAGAAAGTGTAACGGACGGACGGAAGGACGGACGGACGGACGGACGGACACCATGAACACTATATACCCCCCGCTTTTCAAGCGGGGGGTATAAAAATAGAGTTCAGTGGATTAATTAAGATGCTGAGAGAATACAATTACTTTCAAACATGGAAGTCACGATGAGGTCACAAAGGTTATTTTAAGAAAGTGAAGTCATTGGCATATTCTGTCTAAGGGAAATTTTCCACCCAATGATCGAGAATCTTCATTAGTTGCATCAACAATAGATAAATCAAACTTCCATCTGGTTATAGAATCAGCAAAATGAGTTTTGAATATGACGATCTTGATAGTGCAATTTTTGCTTTAAGTTACACAAACACCTACTGCAAACACCGCTGTAATTAGCTGATCAGGCGAGTTTCGAGGACGCTTAACCACAGCGGCACACTGATTCACAAGGAGTACCACTTTAGGTTTCTGATTGATCATCACATTATATTACCATACCTTATCTTTTACATTATGTCATAGTTAAATTTATTGTTTACGAAAGATCACAGATTTGCGTTTATCGCTGTAAATATTTTAAATATTTTAAGAAGTCAACATTTTCTTATTTTAATTTTAACATCAACAGTAAGCGTTAATTAATTGCGGAGTAATGTGCAACTGCCAACTTCACCAAATGCGCGTCATTCGACAAGTTCAGTGTGGATACTAGTTTTAAGTTAATTTCTTTATTAGATCTTATCATATTTTTATTGTGTTTATATATGTATGCCAATAAAAAAGATTTTTTAATTTATAATTGGTGCAGACTAAATATTATTTGAGCAAAATAAATAGACGTCTATAATATATTGTGGAGCATTTTGGCTACCATGCAATGTTATCAGTGATAGTAATGATTATATTTAATTATTCCTATTATAATCAAGGTAATAAAACTTGTGCAAATTATACAGTTTTACTACCAGTCATAACCGCAGATTGCGTGACGCCTTATTGTTCGACGATTTATATCTTTATAGTATTTGATTTACGTATTAATAAGTAGTTTTCAAGTATGTCCGCCACATTATGTCTATTCTTAGTTTTGTACACAAAATTTTGCATATATCGGCTTTGTTGATCTGTTTTTTTTTAAATTTATATCCGATTTGTGTCTGAAGGATTTCGATTTGGGCTTTTCTGTTTTCCCCATTAAAACAATATTTAAAATCAAAAACAGACGTGTGGATGTAGATAAATTGAAAATGTTCAATTTATCTTATTGCTTTCACAATCTATAAATATTTCTATGTCATTTCTAATTGATATGAATACACCACTGTATTAGCTGTGTCTGAGACATGTCCCTGGTTGTGCATACAATTAACTGCTACTTAAAATTTGCATCACTATCGTAATTTAATCATTAGAATTAATAAACTGGAAATGATTTTAAAATATAAACAATAGAATAAATTCAGTTTTGTAATTGTGTGACAATAAATTAGAACCACAATAATACACTAGAACTTGTTTATCATAAAACAATATTGACAACTAATGCTATCAAAAGTAATTTCTTCCAAAAATGGTTTAAGTTCTGGTACAGATGACCCAGTAAAGATGAGCTCAGGCGCAACCATTTGTACTGGTTACGTCTTCCGATTAAAACGCATGAAACAAGACCGTTTTATGATAACATAACAACGTTCGTATTTTGGGGAGTTCTGGTGGGATATCAGATATTAAACAATGGAAAGTCTATAGAATATTGTGCTATGAAGTTGTTGGTTTACGTAAGACATAAGGGCGCTGCGTTCCACATGCGCAAAGACATAAAATGTCTATCACTCGTGAAAGTTTCACCCTGTCTTTTGCAATGTATACACATGTATGTAAGAACCTATTAATCTCAATCTATTGTAAAAGTATTTACCATTTCAATGAAATCTATAACCCGAATACATTTTCCCTACAGAGTTATCTCCCCGATTTACCGCAAATATTGTTGAAAAAAGCCCAGAACCATATAAGATAAAGAAAACTGAAAAGTAGGAAATGTTAAGGAACTTATGAGACAATTTTCTGACATACTTTGACCAAATAATTTCGGCGAGCAGAGGCAAGCGGTTTCTCTTGAATGTTTCCAGGACTCCATTGATCCCCTAAACTAAAAAACTTGGTAGTCTAAAACACCTATGATCTTCAGCATTGGTCATCCTTTGACATGTCCTTTGAAAAATCTCAAGGCCAAAGTAGTAGTTACCTCTACCTTAGGCCTCCAATTTTCTTCTCATTATAACCCGAAAACCGTATAAGATAGAAGCAGACAACAAATTTTTAAATTACGCTTCTAATTAAAACTTTGTTTTGTATTTGAGTCTAAAACATTTCAATGAACCGTTTTCGAGTTATTTGCCCTTGAGTATTTTAATTGATTGGTTTTTTACTTATAACTTGAAAACTCTTAGATATAATGTAGTTACCATGTGATCAGCAGGAAAACATCTTCAATTAGAGACAAAGGTTAAATGTCTTGAATCATGTTAATACCATAGCAACCGTATAGTTTAATAATCGGGATGACCTTCTTTATTAATACATGTATTTTTTCAGTGGCATTTTGTCCCTAGCAACGGGCACAAATGTCTTAAAAACCATATATTGTCTGACTCCGGACTACTTGCTTTGCTCAAATAACTAATTTTCATGACTGGAAAAGACAGAAAACAGTTTATAGCCTCCATATTTTTACAACATCAGAACATATCGGGAAAGACCTTTACATTTGTTCTCAGAACAAATGTTATTTTATTCATCTTAATTTTTCATAACAAATATTTATTTAATAATGCAACGTTTTGTGTTTAATTTTTTTATTCGCATTAATCTGTAACTAAAAATTATGCCGCCATTGCACAAATGTACTTCAAATTCGAATTAACTATCGCAAGAAAACATGTAATAACGCTAAAATATATATAACTACATTTAAAATAAACTCTTCAAAATAACATCCTCTATAGCATGTGGTTATAGCAACAAGTCGAGGGGTTTTAGTCAAAAATTCGTATCTCAAAATTTTACGAATTTCACTTTTTTTGCATTATAAGGTAATAAATATCAACTTTATTCTGTCTGTAAAGTTTATTGCAAAATGTTAATTCACTAATTTTATATTGATTAAAACTAAATATGTATCTTATTATTTAAACATTTCTTAAATACCAAAAAGTAGCACCATTAGATAAAGTAAAATTTCTTGCGAGATACACATTTTAATTAACATAAAAATTGCTATACAGTTTATTTCAAAAATAAGTTATTCTGACTTGGAGATATCAATTGTTTTAAATAAGAATATTGTGCCAACTAAGCTTATCTTGAGAGGCATAGTTTATTTTATGGAGTGGAGTGATGGAGTGGAGTGTTGGAGTGGAGTCATGGAGTGGAGCCATGGAGTGGAGTCATGGAGTGGAGCCATGGAGTGGAGTCATGGAGTGTTGGAGTGGCGTCAATGGAATTTTGGAGTGAAGCAATGCACTTTCTTTTTTTTTAAATGTATTGATTGTGCAATGTAGTGGAGATAATTGATTTTTTTACACACGCTGTTCTGGAGTGTTGAAGTTTCTATTTTGAATTTTGTTTATCGATTGAATAATCTAGTAAAAATAAATTATGCTTCGTTAAATACAAGACCTTGGTTTTAAATAAGATTTACTGTTGATATTTTGACCTGCACTATTATTTGTTTATAAAATGTCCAAACTTGTTATCAATTCTGCTGTAAAATATTTCAAATGGCTGACATTTAGCCCATAAAACTTTTGAAAAGTCATAAAAGATCAAGAAAGCCAACAATTAGAAAGTTCCAATATTTTACATCACTCAACACATGAAATAAAATGTCCCCTAATGAAACTGATTTTGCTTCATTCAGTTTAAACATTAAATCCAAAGGATAAACAGTGTGCTAGCCTTAAAAACTTTGATTATTAAGCAATATGTCGAAGAAGTTCTTTTTAAAGAAGAGTTATGCAGATGCAGTTAAAGGTTTTGAAGGTAAGAATTTAATTTGAAAAACATTTTTAATGCAATAAACAATTTTTACTTCTTGAAAGTGCAAGTCCTTCTAAATGGTTGATTGATTTCAATGAATTTTGCAATATTGTTCTTAAATGCTACGAAACATGCATGGAATAAGATTACTACCGAGGGACCATACTAAGGAAAGAGAAATGTATGTAATGCCCTTCTTGCAATATCGACTCCTTAGTAGTTAAAAGATATGCATTTACAGTCAATATAAATAATAAGTAGGTTTTTGTATAACAAATTATAGACATTGTAAAAAATTTTAATTATAAATAATGTAGAGCTTGTCAGGGTGAATAAAACCAAACCTTTGTATGTCCCACCAAGAAAGTTGTGGGACCTTTATGTCTTATGGTGGCATGTTTAGATTAAATAATGAAAAACCTAATCCACCAAAAGACATGGTTATTGTCTCCAAAATGAGGAGGAAATATTTTAGTAAGGATGGAATTGAAAAAGACGGTCCAATTACCAATGTTTATTTTCATTTCAATGAGCAATGCGTGAAAAGTAAAGACAACTATTTCATTGCAAGTCTAATATACTGCCCGAGAGATCTGAAACATTTCCTGAATGATCGCCATTTGAAGCGACTGGAGTCTGTTCAAACTCATATCTAACAATTTTAACTTTAAGTATCATTCTGCTATAAACTGTTTGGACATAGACCTTGTATTTGATACTTCTATTGCATAAAATACAACATGCTTCAGTAGTTATTGTAATTTAACATTTCAGTTGTTTATAGTTTACTCTCTACTTTGAAATATATATTTTTTATTACCCGAGCTTATCATGGTGATGTTAAATATTGGCATCACTAGGACAAGTTGAAAAACATTGATTGAAACAGAATAGTGTGTGTCACTCTGTGTGTATGTGTCACAACCTTTGCTCGTGCTCGTGGCGTAACTGATTACTGTATACAAATTATAACACACATTTATATATGTATATATACATTATAATTAACATCTCACTCTTAACAAAAATCCACGTCTGTACTGTTCCAAAGCCTAATTAGTTCTCCATCCCAAATTTTAAAGTCAGATTCAAAACATTATTTGGGTAATTAATTCTTTATATGTAGTCACATAAAGTTTATTACTGGCATGTCAAAACAAATAAAAAAACCCTTTTCTAGAGATAATCATGTATTCCCTGCAGCATATGCATTAAATACTTTCAACTGTCCAGCTTCAAACAATTATCCTCAGATTATAGAATAACTAATGAGATAATACATTTATACAAAACTTTGTGAAAGTATGTTAAGAAAAATTAATTAGTTCCACAATCAATAATTTTAAAAAGAAACTACATTGCTTCACTCCAAAAATGTGTTGAGTGATGTAAAATATTGGAACTGTCTAATTTTTGGCTTTCTTGATCTTTTATGACTTTTTGGACATTTTATAAACAAATACTAGTGCAGGTCAAAATATCAACAGTACATCTTATTTAAAACCAAGGTCGTGTATGTAACGAAGCATAATTTATCTCTACTAGATTATTCAATCTATAAACAAAATTCAAAATAAAAACTTCAACACTCCAGAACAGTGTTTGTAAAAAAATCAATTATTTCCACTACATTTCACAATGGTAGTGTGCTCCTGGTAAATCTCCTTGGTCACAAATCTAATAATAGTCGTGGGTCCTTGTGTAGTCTAACAAATGCCAGTGAATAAAAGACAGTAAAGTTTGATAATTGTATTGTCAGTTTCACAGTATAAATCCAAATACAAAATCACAGTATAATTTAGTTAATCCCCTGGGCCAAAGATAGGTAATTTCGAAATAGTGAGTAAGTCCTTACACAAAATGAAGTAAGACATAAAGCGAAGTAAGACGAGGTAAGACAACCTGTATTCTCGTGAGTCCCTTTTATACCAACCTCTCAAACGACCTTGGCACACTCTTAGCACCCACACTTTCTCACGCAATCATTCTGATGCAACTTTCTGATGAAATACCATGGACTCCCAGTGGGACCTACAAGGAGTAGGATGACTCGCACTACACTAGTATGTACACAAGGAGTAAAACTTTAGTAGGTCACTAGGATCACAAGGAGTCATGGTCCTAGTTGACCTTTCCCGGCCTAAATAAAGGACACATCTGGTATTTATCTCAGAACTATAAAATAACTGTGGTGTCGACATATTTATGCCGGAACCCTGCTGATATTAACTAAATAGAAATAAGGATGATGAAATCAGTAAACTTACATGACCCCAGGCTACTCCTAAATGTACATACATGAAAATAGGAAATACCTTATCGAATATATAGGGATTGATCTAAAATCATTACACAGCCCCCCGAAGAAAAAGAACTGAACTTCCACTGTTCAGAAATACATGCGACAGCACTTGTCACATACATGTACTTGTAGAAAAATATATACAATGAAGATATTAAACATGTAAAACTTGTAAAATGACCATGAAAATTGTGCACATAGCAAATTTATGACTTTAAACTTCAAAAATATGAAATTTATGAAATGATAATCATGTCGCATGAAGCTATTAAAGCTATTGAGTATTATAACAAGAACAATATGCATATCAAAAACTTTTGAACACATTAGGCACATATAACAAAAATATTAACCTGAAAAAGGTAAAATAATACTTTTCCACCTGAAACAATATACTCTGAGGTAATTAACCAACAATTAACAAAAAACAATTAATCTGACTTCTTATAAAAATGAGTGTTTTAACCTTCAAAACAAAAACAAAAATAAACAACCAAAAATATACTTCCGCCACCGAGTACCAGTATGAGGGCCACAAAAAGCACCAAAAATAGGACTTGTAGGCTGATTATTACACAAAACATAGGACGGACAAGAATGTTTGACTATTAATCGCATGCATTATACATAATACAATATGCATGTATTATATATGGCACAAAACACATAGAATAATAAATCTGACATTAATTATGTCTTAAACGATACTAAACTAAAAAAAAAACAAATGTATCTAACCATAAAATCAAAATAACGAGGTAAATTAACTTTGACCAGAAATTAAAGTCTAGGAAGTCGCTAACAGTCATGACAGTCCTAATGACTTGATTCTGCTCCCAATTCATCAACTTCTGCGACGCGGACTGACCCGTATGGCTTCCTCTCCTTCAAATCCACCGCCTGCATGTGCTGCACCAACTCGAATCCCATGTATCTAACAAAATCCCTCCAATTGAAGTTCTTGATATCGTAGTGAGGGGACATCGAGAAATGATGTTCTCTTTCCACCTTTTCATTGCCATTGGAGTCTTTTACGGTCCTCTTTACTAAACTCAGTGTGAAAAGTTCCACTATCTCCTTCGGTTCCTGTTGCTCTCCCGGTGCAGCATCCCTTGCGTCTCCTGAAGGTCCTGGGACTTCTCCATCTGACACATCATCTTCAGGTCCAACACCATCCGACTCGTAGCTTATATTGTTACAATTTAGTTCATCATTTAAGTCTCCATGATCCGATTCACTACTAATACTAGACCTTGAATCCTCTGATTCTTCATTGACATGAATAACTTCTGGGGCCGGTACACCCAGGTCCGTGTGGACGGGTCCCACATAGTAGCTTCCCTGGATATGCTCGCGTTGATAAAATTGGAACAGTGTGGCCTTCGCTACACTTACAGGGTCTTCATACTCCTCCTTATGAGCTGCCTTTATGTGAATTCGAAGATACTCTCCTCTCAGGAAAATTCTGTCACATCCAGCCGCAGGATAACGAATAGCATTCACCAGAGGATTATGTACCTGGTTTAGGTGTCTCTGTAAGTTCTTTAAACACGTATATCTTTTCCCACAATGATGACATCGTTCTGTTTGCGTCGACATCGTAATTGTTTGAATGAAATCTTGTAAATGTCGTGGTCTGCTAACCTTCCGGCCAAATCTATTTGTATTGAATGTGCATGCTCAGAAGAAGATCTTACACTAATATTGGCACGAGGTCGGACCCCTGACTCCGGAAAATCACCAACACTACCCGAGTAAATCTCTGGCATTTCATTGGCGTTCCCTGAATCGTCAGAAGTCGTGGGAAAAATAGTTTCATCATTTTGAAGCATAGTTGCACCAGCTTCTGTAAACTTTCCCACGAAATGATCTAACTCTGGGAATTCCATGACCTCATTTTCCGACGTATTTTCAAGTTCAAGGTTGAACCAATCACCTGAATACGGCTTTAAATTGTCTCCGTGTACGACGACAGGAGTAGAGTTCCTCGAGAACTTTATTTTAAATAAAACGTCACTTAACTTTTCACAAATAACCCAAGAGCCAGACTAATGTCGAGCGATCTTGCTTTTTCTACCGACCACATTTTTCTTTTGGTTCCGCCAGACCATATCTCCGACTGAATACCTTTTTGACTTTACACCGGCATCATATATCAATTTTTGACGTTCTGCCGAAATTCCTAAATTCAACCGAGCTATTTTGTGCGCTTCCGACAACCGATCTTCTAGGTTAGCTACATACTCCGTTACAAATGTTCTTTCTCTGCCTTCAATATTCAACTTTTCAGTTATAAAGTCAATCGGGAATCTCCTCCCCATATACCATCCTATGAGGGGTCATCCCAGTGCTTTCGTTTGGTGTAGAATTATAAACCATCATGATATAGTCAAGATAATTATCCCAATCTTTTTGGTGCACTTTAACATATTTAGATAAAATGTCATTCACGGTCTTATTCATCCTTTAAATCATGCCGTCCGACCTAGGATGTAGCGGTGTCGTACGAGTTTTATGTATATCCAGTAACTTGCATAGTTCTTGAAATAGTTGACTTTCGTATTGACGTCCTTGGTCAGAGTGCAGTTCAGCCGGACACCCAAATCTTTTCACCCACGCTCTGAAAATGACGTCAGCAATGGTTTTTGCTTGAGTGTCTCTGATGGCATACATTTCTGTTAACTTAGTGAAATAGTCTCCAACCACAAGAATATGTCTATTTCCATTGTTGCAAGTCGGAAATGGGCCAGCGATGTCTGTAGCTACTCTTTGAAAAGGTTCTCCCACTAAGTACGATTGTAATTCGTGGCGTTTCTTAAAAGGTGGATTTTTCTTTTCTCCGCATATATCACATCGACTCACATAATCCTTTACGGTCTTATGTATATCTTTCCAAAAGAACGGGGATAGTCTAGCCTTCCCATACGTTTTCTTGATTCGCTGATGCCCTCCTAACACGGAGTCATGGAGGTACCACAACACGGAGTCCGATAATCTTGTTGGCAAACAAATCTTCAAAGTCGCTCGACTAATGGAATCACTCCACTTCATGCAAAGTACATTGTTCTTTACTTCCAAAAGTTCCCAACGGGCAACATAGAATTTAAAATCTCGACTTCTCGAACTCATATCTCCTATTCCTGGTTTATCTTTTCCTTCAAGTTTCATCTTTAAAATTTTTCATAGAGTCTCATCTTTCTCCTGAACACTTCTTAAAAGTTCTAAATTGTCTAATTCTAAAGTTGGTTTAGGTTTTTGCGTTGCTTGCCTTGGTCGATTAGGCTTTCTCCCCCTTCTTAATCTACGTCCTACTCCTGGAGGACTCTCATTTTGTCCGACCGGACCTTGACCTAAGTCCGAGTCCAAGTCACGTAAAGGGCCTCGTTGCACATCATCGCCAACTTCATCTCTATCAGAATCTGAACCGTCAGATAAAACATCTACAGCTTTACTATGTTCTTCTCGAATGCTCGTTGCCTCTATTTTAGTCGGACCCTCATAGGTGTAGTCCCAGGGCATTTTACACTGTTTACACATCTCTCCTTCCGATGTAATTAATCTTGACATTGCGTCTGCATTACCGTGCCTTTGGCCTGGACGGTGCTGTATTTCCATGTAAAATTGACTGAGTTGCTGGATCCAGCGATGTATCTGTCCGTCTGGCTCTCTGAATTTCTGCAACCAGGACAAAGATCCGTGGTCCATGCGGAGTAGAAATTTCCGCCCAAGCAAATAGTGCTTGAAATACTTTGTGAAGAACACTACTGCCAGCATTTCTCTCCTGGTCACACAGTAATTCCGTTCCGCCTTGTCAAGGCAACGACTCCCATAGGCAATGACTCTCTCCTTGCCGTCCTGGACCTGCGATAGTACTGCTCCTACGGCATAAGCACTGGCGTCCGTATCAAAAATAAATTCGGACCCATTTGCCCGTGGAAATGCCAATATTGGAGCTGTAACTAACCGGTCCTTCAACTATTTAAAGCTCTTCTCGCAGTTTTCATCCCAATGGAAGACTCGTTCTTTCCGTGTCAGATCGAATAAAGGTTTCGCTATCTTCGAAAATCCTTCTACAAATTTCGGTAGTATGATGCAAAACCAAGGAAACTCCTAACTTGGGTTACTGATGCCGGCCTCTGCATTTCTTTAACTGCCGCAACCTTAGCTGGGTCCGTCTTAACTCCCGCTTCTGACACGGAGTACCCCAGAAAGGAAATCTCTTTCTGTAGCAAATTACATTTCTTAGCCTTTAATTTCAGATTTGCGCTTGAAAGACGATCAAATACTTTCTGCAAATTGGCAAGATGGTGTTCGAACGATTTTCCTATTACCACAATGTCGTCCAAGTAGCCTTCTAGTGTTCTCTCTATGATACGACTAAAAGTTCCAGCTGCATTAAAAAGACCGAATGGCATGGTCTTAAAATGAACAATCCTCCCCTTGGCGTTGCAAATGCTGTTTTCTCTTTATCTGCTTCTTCTAGTGGCACTTGATGGTATGCCATATCTAAGTCTAAAGACGAATAATATTTGGACCCTTCTAACGCATCTAAATTATCGTCAATTCTCGTGAGTGGATATGCATCCTTGATGGTCTTCTCATTTAATTTCCGATAGTCCACACACATACGCCAAGATCCGTCTTTTTTCTGTACCATGACTGTCTGTGATGACCAAGGACTCATGGATTTTTCTATCAGACCATTCTTTTCTAATTTTTTTACTTCTTCCTCCTGGGCCTTTCGCTTATACAAAGGTATCCTGCGGGGTGGCTATCTTATAGGCTTGTCATCCTTTAACTGTATCTTATGGGTCCCCATATTAGTTCTTCCAACTTCACCCGGGCGGGCAAAACAGGCTTCATTCAAACAGAGAAACTTCTTCAGCTCCGTCTTCTCCTTCTCATTGAGATGTTTGCAGCCTTTTTCAAAAACTGGGACAACATGTTCTGGCATGTTTCCAACGTCAGTTTCACCAATTTCATGTACACCAAATCCATCTTCTCGGCCAGACCTCCTCAGGTCCAAAGTTGGTCCTATTCTGCTAGCAGGTGTAAACAACGCCATATGAGTATGTTTGTATACCTGAACATCTAGCGGACCGGGGTTATATACTCTGGTGTAAACAATGTCATTGGCTGCATCTACTAGAGTTCTTGCTATTGCTAAACCGTGTCGCTCCATGAACGGACGTTCTGGCGTCAAGATACCCAGGGAATTGGAGACCAGGTGACCATTTCTCCGGTTTGTTAAACCTGATCTGATCACCGCCTCATGTCCTGATGGTACTCGAACAGTCTCCAGAGCAATAACTCTGCTCGCCCGCAGAGTTCTGTCTGACTCCTGCAACGGCACATGGCTACCTTTTATTATGAAAGACGCTTCATCGTGGTCCCACACACAGCGATAAGTCGTAATAAAGTCCTCGCCAATCAAGTTATTCCGGACTCCGCCTACAACTACGTCCTGTTCAAACACATGGTCCCCAAACGTCATCCTCATAATAGCTCTTCCATAACACTTCACCTTCTGTCCAGAGGCTGTCACGTAGCTACCGCCTACTGGTTCCAATCTTGGTTTATCAATGATATTGTCAAAAGTATCTTTAGTGATAAAGGTGCTCCTAGACCCGGTGTCTATTTTCCATTCAACACTGGTCCCCTCTACCAAACCTCTGACTATCATACTCTCCACACTTGCCACTTTGGCAGGTTATGGTTCTTTACACGTTCCTAAAGTTCTCTTATTGGAACTAGGCTCTATTAGACTTGTATTACTACTTGAATCCTTTTCGGCCTCTTTCTTCTTTCTACGTTTCCTCTTATATTTAGGCCTTGTAAGGTTGACCGGTACATGGCCATCTGTACCGGTCAGTTCTAGTTTAACGGCACGTTCTTGAGTTCCTCAGCAGCCACCCTTGTAGGACCACTGGGCTCCGGCCTGTTCCTATTCGGTACGTAAGGTCTCCTTCTACCTCGTCCGCGGGCCAACGGATAGGAATGATGTCCTCCTCTTCCGAACCTATTCGGGTACTTGTAGCGATGTGCACTGTCGCTATCCGCATTTTCTTCATCATCACCATAGAATCCTGCACTTGGGGATCCCCTGGTGTCATCATTAATTTTCTCTAGGCTTCCCGTTACCTCATATACATTTCTACTTGGCTTCTCTTTTGCTAGCTCCTTTTCGCCAGCACGGAGGCACTCCTTTTGCATAGCATTCACCACTGCTTCTTGCAAGGTCCTTGGTTGAGTCATTTTAACTGCCAATCTAAACTCTTCGGACTGCCCACATTTGTCCAGAAAGGCTTTGATTGCGCTTTCTTCTACGATGTCCGGATTCTCCGGGTAAGCTCGGCGATTTAGATCTCCTATCGACTGGGCTAAATCTTGTAGTAACTCTCCCTGTTGCCTCCTCCTCAACTTAGCTTCAGCTAGGTACTTCTCCTTCATGGCCGCATGGCCAAACCTTTCTTCCATCTTATGCTTTAGTCTCTCATAATCTCTTTGCACTACCAACGGCATGGCATACGCGAACGTCTCGGCTTGGCCGCGAAATGTGCTCAACAACACTCTTCTAGATTTCTCTGATCCCCAGGAGTTCAACTCTGCAATATTTTCAAAGTACTGCAGGAATTCAGCCCACACATCCGTGTTCCCACCGGAGAACGTTCTCCGTACTGGATACTCTTGATTGTGAACTGATGTGGTCCTCATTTCTGGATCTTTCCCTAGCGTACTAGGCGGGGGTTTTGGGGCCATCTCCACAGTGTCAGCACGAATAGTCGAATCTGCTTGGCCAATTACGTCTTCGCAGTTGCTTTTAGTAGCTGTTGTCGGATGATTGATTCCCTCATTATTACATTCAGGGTCACCCTGCCTTAGTTTATCTGACGCTTTCCGTCCTTGCCCGTGCAAAGCAGGACTGGTCGGAGTTGCGTCCGAGTACTCCGGCATTCCTCCGTGTGTCAGGTGACCTTCTTGCTCGAACATGCGTCTGTCCCCTTGCCAATCCTGGTTAGTTAGATCACTTCCTAATCCAGGCGTCCTTAAGCTTGGATATACACTCCAGTTTGGGCAACTTTGACTCTTCCTGCACATTCGATTCAGAAGTTTAATGAGAATCGGTAAGAAAGTAGTGACTAATACCGCCAAAACTCCTTTCATCACATACTCTTGGGACAATTGTACTACCTTGTTGTTTGGGAAGTACGCCCAGGTAAAAGCTACGACTCCACTGCTAACAGCCATCAAACCAAACCAGATCAACCAAAATTTCCCCCATCCATTGCTCTCTTCACCAGACTCCAATTGTTCGTCGTCATACTCTTCTATGTAAACCTCGGGTATCGCAGGGTACCTCTTTGGGGACGTCACCCTACCGGGAGTTCTACTTCTAGCACTGGACGTTTGATACGGCGAACCATGGAATCCAGAATCAGCTGACTGGAACAACTGAGTCCTAATGTTACTAACTGGTCTTACCTCATAAGGTGTATAAACCTTGTCTGAACTTCTCCTTTTAAGCCTGGGAGTATCCATTGCACTGATTAGAAAGCACAGTAAGTATGAATAAGGCGAAATTGTTATGTCACACAAGTCGAATGATTCAATTCAATGAATCCCACCGCTGCCACCAATGTGACGACAGAAAAAAAGGGGGGGCGAGGCTTCGACAAAGCTACTGTCACTAGATATCGTGCTGCTAAGACTAGATGCTGCTGAGATGGCTTATTTGTTATGCCATTTAAGAAACGACAGATACTTAGTGTCCACACACCTTTTCCAACAAGGGATTCACCTCTCTATAGTGTTTGATATGGTAGTGTGCTCCTGGTAAATCTCCTTGGTCACAAATCTAATAATACTCGTGGGTCCTTGTGTAGTCTAACAAATGCCAGTGAATAAAAGACAGTAAAGTTTGATAATTGTATTGTCAGTTTCACAGTATAAATCCAAATACAAAATCACAGTATAATTTAGTTAATCCCCTGGGCCAAAGATAGGTAATTTCGAAATAGTGAGTAAGTCCTTACACAAAATGAAGTAAGACATAAAGCGAAGTAAGACGAGGTAAGACAACCTGTATTCTCGTGAGTCCCTTTTATACCAACCTCTCAAACGACCTTGGCACACTCTTAGCACCCACACTTTCTCACGCAATCATTCTGATGCAACTTTCTGATGAAATACCATGGACTCCCAGTGGGACCTACAAGGAGTAGGATGACTCCCACTACACTAGTATGTACACAAGGAGTAAAACTTTAGTAGGTCACTAGGATCACAAGGAGTCATGCTCCTACTTGACCTTTCCCGGCCTAAATAAAGGACACATCTGGTATTTATCTCAGAACCCTGCTGATATTAACTAAATAGAAATAAGGATGATGAAATCAGTAAACTTACATGACCCCAGGCTACTCCTAAATGTACATACATGAAAATAGGAAATACCTTATGGAATATATAGGGATTGATCTAAAATCATTACAGAATTATGTACTATATATTTAATCCTAAGTGAAAAGATATAATGTGATAGTTATGATTATATTTAATTATTCCAATTATAAACAAGGTAATAAAACTTGTGCAATCTATACAGTATCAGCAGTCATTCGGATTTGATCTGCTTGTTTTACTACCAGTTATAACCCCAGATTGCGTGACGCCTTATTTGTTCGACGATTTATATCTTTATAGTTTTTGATTTACGTAAGTAGCTTTCAAGTATGTCCGCCAAATTATGTCTATTCAATTATAGTATGTTACCATAAGTAAGCGTCTTTTTGTTCAAAGGTCACAATTCGAAAATATATCGACTGCTTCGGAATATAATGTTATGGGTATTAAATTTGTATGGTTTTGTGTGGAAATTTTAGTGAGGCTAGTAGCATTAGAGAAGTAAACAGTTGTCGTAAAGCGTTCGAGGTAGATAGATCGTTGTCGTGAAATAGTGGACATAGTGTATTTGTCGTATTGGTCGAAGTGCGAAAATCGTTAATTGATATCGTTAAACAAAACAATGTTTTCAAGTTTGCTTGTAAATCGAATGTATGAATCTTTATTAGTTAGAATAAACAGATTATTTATCGTATTTGTATCGATGGTTGGAGAATGGGCCCTCTTTCCAAAATCCTTTTTACCATCCCTTTCCTCTACGTTCTATTGCTTTCCTCTACGTTCTATTGGTGAATGTCCCTTCCATATATGTCGTTTGTCGATTGGTGAATGTCCCTTCAATATATGTCGTTTGTCGATTGGTGAATGTCCCTTCCATATATGTCGTTTGTCGACGGATAACTGCAATGACAAGCAAGACGACAAAATAAAACGAAGTTTTCAAGTACATGATTATTACATGTACCCATCAAACAACCTTTGAAAATTAAGTCAACACACTGGGGCTCAATATGTAAGATTTTTCAATTAACGCTAAATATATTTTGACATTTAATGCAACAAAAGGACCGTTACAATTTAAGCTTGAATAAAATATTACAATAATGAAACTATAACAATACTGTTATAATACAACAAGTATCCAATATTATTTTACAATGAACCTTGCATGTTTTGCCAGTGTATAACAAAGATGTATAAATTTAAAAACAACAAAATATATCCAGTGTTAGTAATTAAAATATTTTACAAGAATCGATGCACAATTCTTTATTCTCACAGAACACTACAAAAGTTGTAAAATGGTGACGGTCAGTTTTAAACATAATCATATTGCAAACAAGGTATCTACATCAATGACCGCTGTATAATCTAAGGTGTGTTTAGAGTTTGATGTTATATATTTTATTAATGTTGTTTGTTCAAACCAGGTTCAACGCCAATTTCCACAGTTGTTCAGTTAAAAATGAAAGCTAGCTTTCATGTTGTGAGGAAGCTGGAAACCCCTTACCTTCTGCGAAAGCAATTGATTATATTTGTCAATTTAGGTCGAGCACGCATTGTCCACAGTGAGACGGACAGTAGGTTGATATAACAAGCTGACTAACTGCCTTAACAACTAGTTTAACGCTACTTACCCTATCTATTGCGTCTCGAATTGCAAGAACCTGGTCAATTTTGCTTTGAGTCTTTTGTTCTTGTGTCTCTGTCTTCATTACTGGAAGAGTATTGCGTCGATTGGCCTTTTCCTCAGTCTTTTTTTGTAGCATCAAACGTTGGTATTCGTTCTTATGCTTCGCAATCAATGATTTCATTCTCTGTACATTATTAGTTGTTTTTCCTTCAGCGAAAAGATACGATAAACAATAATGTTTTTATCATTTTGCAATAATGTTTCGTTTCATCTGGTGTTTTTAAAAATGAAATTGGAAAACCCTAAATGACATAAAAAAATCAAAGATTATAAGTTACACGGCTAGCGTTTCGTTAAATAAAGAATCATCGGTGTTGCGCAATCAAAAATGTTAAAAGAACAAATAAATATACTACAAGTGAATGTATCTTGGAGAAGGCTTTTAGCGTGTCAAATGAAAACTGCTTACCGCTTATGGTTCAGCTTATGCTCCTTTTGTAGATCAAGAAGGGTACTTTTGAAATCAACAATTATTTCGTCCAGATATTCAGCTTTTTAAAATATGGCGGTTAAAAAATTTTTAAAGGACGATTTTCCATACTTTAATTTGACCTTAATTGGAACGGAAGCGTACTTTAGAATTGATCGTTGTTTATTCGAAATCTTTCGGGTAATGTCGTCTGCAGGTAATGCGAGAAAAGTCTCTCTGTTTGTCCGAATACCATTGAACGTCACGAAAGCAGATGAACATTTGTAAACAACGCAAGGTCCCTTTAGAAACAAAAATGGCTGCCTTATTATGTAAAATTACCGCAGCAAAAGTCAAGGACGATTTGTAACAAGTAAACAACAGTGGCATAGTATTAAACAT
The DNA here is from genome assembly GCA_944474755.1 of Limnoperna fortunei. NCBI lineage: Eukaryota > Metazoa > Mollusca > Bivalvia > Mytilida > Modiolidae > Limnoperna > Limnoperna fortunei. Next base: position 56,512,755 of record OX104115.1, on the reverse strand, counting down.
TTTTTCTACTTGATTTTCGTAATAAAATGATAAAATATGGAATAAATAAAAAAAATGCAAGCACAAAATGTTTTCCTGGGGGTTTGACATTAAGTATAGGATGTTAAACAACTCATAGCAATATACTATGATCATATATACTTTGCGAAAAGAAAAACTATTGAATTTTTGTAAAACATTTTTTTTATTTTAAGAGAATTTTTTTGTCAATTGTAAGTACCTGATGTGACTTTTGCCTTCTGAATATGTTTATTCGATGTAGTAGAAAAATGAAATAAATGTAGACATGAAAAAAATACCAGATTGCAAGTTACTTTCACACCTTTTGGAGGTCGTATACTGTCACAGACGATATTTGTCATGTATACTACTGGTCTTCATTTGATAACAAAATTTGCTTTATTATACATAATAGGAAGAAACCAGAACGAAACATTTTTGTATTAGGCATATATGATATACCTATGACATTCGTTTCATCTTATAATTATTATGTCAATACATTGATGGATATAGGCATGCAATCTAAATGATAGATTGGTCTGATCGCACCGTACTTTGCAGAATCTTGCTGATATTCTGCCTATTTGTCTTACCACAGTCTTTTTCGTCAGAAGCAGTTGTAATATCATCAGAACAATCTGGACTCCCATCACAACGAAGCAAAGATTCACTACCAAAAATACATTTTTTCTCGTCGACACAATGATACAAATCGTCGCCTTCACAAACTGAAATTGCATATTATATCTTTTTAAATATATCTTTCAATATTTTGTCGAAATACGATTGTAATACCATTTAACTTGTGTACCGATAAAAAACTATATATTGCTGGCTTAAGTAGCATTCCTTTAAAAATTAATCAATTTCTAGAATAGAATATCTTATAAATAAAGATATAAGATCATAAATTCATTTGCATTATACTAGTAAGAGGAGTTCCTTAACCCCTTTATGAAGTTTAAAACACCTTTTGACGCATCAAATTATAAATGCTGGGTCATTAGATGACGTTTTAGACACATAATGAAGCAGCAAATTATACATGCTGAGTAATCATTATGACGTATTTTTTCGACTCTTCACGATGACGCAGCAAATTAAAAATGCTGAACCATTGTGACATTTTGTTTTATCACCTATGACGTCGTAACAGAATATGCATGCTGAGTCATCATTACTTTTATGTTGAGTCATCCTGATACGCACATTTTTTACCGTGTCATCAATATGACATCTAATTGGATAATTGGAGTCATACATACACAATTATAACCCTACATGTTCACTGATGAACTATTTACCCCCCCCCCCCGGAAGATTGTTAGAATAAATACAAATGCATCAACCATTAGCAATCATGGTGAAACTGGGATACAAAACTGTTGTTTCATGCCTTCAGATGATGACATGTTGAAGAAAACATGCAGTTTACAATGGGTGTATTACTACCAAAGAATAAATGCCGAGTCATCCCTATTTTTATGTTGGGTTATCATGATGTTGTCCTTACATATGCTAGTAGACATCATCAACAACAGCTATAGACAAGAAACTCAATCAAATAAAACGAAAAAACTTTTATTAAAAAATATATACAACAAGGGTAAAAGTTATCTGAAACTTTTCCAACAAAGTTAACAAACAAGAGGCCTTAGAGAGCCTATATCGCTCACATGGAATTTTGGTCATTTTAATCTAAAATCATTTGAGATGTTAGTAATACTCAATGAGCTTAACATTTTAGGAACTGAAATTGTCAGGTTACATACCATCATTTTGTAGGTCATAGGGTAAAACAACAGCAAACAGTTACATTTTTGCCATTTGAGTCATCTGACAATTTTACTCTAATGAAGACCTTTGTATAGCTTAATAAATTGAACATATCAACATTTAAAAATTGTTTCTCTCTATCCTATCATTTTCAAGTTTTGGCTAAAAATTGTTATTTTTTAATCTTACAAGAGAGATAACTCCTACAAGGAATCATCAACTGTAATCCTTATTCTACATTGTAGTAGATTATTTTTTATGTTGTCTTTATCTGTTCATTAAGTGAATTGTCTCCCCTGTTGTAGTCCTTAACCCACATAATAGACTTCTGTGTTTTAAGTTGTACTTCTTTACATTATGTTAGTTATCTCCCTGGAATTGTCATTAACCTGCATAATAAAGGTTTTCCTTTCTCATACATTACGTAAATCAACCCACTTGTTGTAGTCCCTATCCTACATAATAACGATTGTTTATTTTCATGTTGTCCTTTTTTGTACATTAAGTTAATTATCTCCCCTGTTAAAGTCCTTATCTTACATACTAAATAGATAACTTTTTCACGTTGTCCTGACATGTACCTGAAATGAAATATATTTACCTTGTTATATTCCTTATTTAACATAATAGGTAGATTGTTTTTATGTTGACCTTTACTGTACATTGAATGAATTATTTCCTTGTTTAAGTCCTCACCCATATAATAAATAGACCTTTTGTTTTCATGTTGTCCTTATCTGTACGTTAAGTGAATTATCTCCCCTGTTATAGTCCTGATCTTAAGTAATTAAAAGACTGTTTGTTTTCATTCCTGACTTTATCTAAAGTTAATTTCTCTCCAATTAAAGTCTTTATTCTACTTAATATATAGTATATTTATTTTCATATTGTACTTATTTGTACCTGAAATGAATTATTTCCCTTGTTATAATCCTTATTCTACATTGTAGTAGATTATTTTTATTAAACAGGGGAGATAATTCACTTCATGTACAGATAAGGACAATATAAAAACAAATTAAGCCTATTCGTTTTGTAGCATAGGGGCTACGACAGGGAGATATAATTTTACTTAATGTACAGATAAGGTCAATACAAAAAACCCCCAAAATAAACTCTTATATGTAGAATAAGGATTATAACAAGATCAATAACTCATTTCAGGTACAGATAAGGACAACATGAAAACAAATGGTCCATTTATCATTTACCATAAGGACAACAACGGGGAGATAATTCACTTAATGAACAGATAATGACAATATAAAAAACCAAAAAATAATCTAATAATATGTAGAATAAGGATTAATAAGAATGTGTTCGCAGCCTAAATGCGAGCATCGCACATTTATCATGTCGTTACTTCAGAGCCCCTTAACAGTGCCTCTACATTCCATTGACGACGTGACGTCTTATCTAATGTGTTTGTGACGTCACAAAACTCAATTTCAAATACACCGTTTCAGATTGAAAAAAAAATTTGGCTGGCATTTTTGTAGTAATTTAAAAAATTAACACTTTAATTTTATCGATGTCAAAATTATTTTTGTCTTCTTTTATATTATATATTGTTTCGTTCGTCTACAATATTTTCTTCGGATAGCTGGCTACCATCTGAAATGGATTTGTTCATATGGATCACGTGACTTTTTTACAAACACGCATGTAACCGTATAGCTCGCATCTACGATGCTTGCTATAACAAGGGAAATAATTCATTTCATGACAGATAAGTACAATATAAAAACAAATGGTATATTTATTAATTAATATATTTATTATAATCATAATAAAGAATTCAACAGAGGAGAAATTAACTTTAAAGTCAGGAATAAAAAAAAAGTCTTTTAATTATTTTGGACAAGGACTATAACACGGGAGAAAATTGACTTAATGTACAGATAAGGACAAACAAATGGTCTATTTATTATGTGGGTGAGGACTTTAACAAGGGAAATAATTCATTTAATGTACAGTAAAGGTCAACATAAAAAACAAAAATAATCTACCTAATATGGAGTAGGCATTGCCAAAATGCGGGCACAGACAAATATGTTTTTCTAACTTTTACACATAATTCCTTGTTTTACTTTGTTTCTTAATTTTGTGAGGACCTTATACTAAATGTTGATGTATTTTGGTTATTGTTTTAGCGTGACAAATGAAAACTACCTACCGCGTACGGTCAACTTAACCTCATTTTGTAGAATAATAACTGTGTAAATTGAATTCATGACTTTATTTTCCACAGTTATTTAGCGTTTTGAAATGTGGCGTATTTTTCAATGTGATAGAGCAATTTTCTATAGTAAAGTTTGACCTAAATTACAACGGAAGTGTATGTTTGAAAGAGTCCATTGTCGTCTGTTCGAAATCCTTCGGGTAATATCGTCTGCAGTTAAGGCGGGAAAATCCTTGCGGTTTGTCTGAATACCACTGAACGTTACGAAAGCAGACGATCTTTTTTTAAACAACGCGAGGTCCCTGTAGAAATTCAAATGGCTGACTTCCTATTAAAATTCCCGTAGCAAATGCCAAGGACGATTTGGAACATGTCAACAACAAAGGCATAATATAAAATATGGACGTGTTATTGTGTAGAAATGTTTTAAATTGGATAACACTACAAAGGTACAATATGGAATAATAAAAAAATGCAAGCAAAACACCTAGCGCAGCGGGGTGTAACATTTAGTATAGTACACTATTTCACTACATGTAGTTATAGCGTCAACAATAAGTAACTAAGTCAAATAGATGCCAACAATTTATTAATCTATTTATTAAGTCATATTTTGTAATGAACATTAAGCATAGTTCCATTTATACAGATTTCACTCTTCCATTTTCGGACATACTTTCCGATCCCCTCCCATTTCAGAAGACAGAATATTTCATTAACTTTTGTTAAGAGTTATCCCGCTTTGGTCAGTGTTACTATCCTTCCCATAACCCCTACTTGGAACCCCTTTTCAAACATCCAATGAAAATTAAGTGCCTTGACCTAAAATAGTCAGGTTGACACAGTTTGCATTGGCGGAAAATATTCAAAATGTGTTCTATTCCGATATTTTAGAAATTTGTCAGTTAACAGCTGCATAATTCGATAAATAATATTAGAATGTGTTCTACGGGGAAATAACATATTGGTAAGGATTAGTTTGATTTTATGGATCCGTTCCGTTACTTATGTTTTATGTTGGTGGAATAATGTGCCATTTGTGCCTCATACTCAGATGTTTTAGATTTTTGTCAGTGAAGAAGTTCATAATGTGATTAAAAAAAACATGTGATAAGAAAGTGTTCTATGGAGCAATAACATTTTGTGAGGATTCTTTTGTTTTCTTGGATCAGTTCCAGTTACAGTTCGATGTTTCATGGTTTTATGTTGCCATATTGTGTCATTAGGGAATATTATACTACAGTAAGTTTACTTTTTTTCATGTTGATCTACTTTACAGTTTGTTGTATTGTTCGTATTAAATAACGCATATACAGTTTGGTCAGCTATATTGCATTTTATTAAATTTAAATTTACAAATTGAAAACGGGACCTGTCGCTGTGTAATGTGATGTAGCTGCGGAACCGTAGCTTGTTATAATTTGGTCCACTACATAAAAAAATTGGTACGAATACAGTACGGTTCCGCAGTTGTAGTGTAACTGATGATGATTATGTATATTTAGAGTTGAACAAAGTAAATACATGTTATAGTGTAGTTTTTTAAAATTTGTATGGCTAAAAAATATTTTCTTATTTGGCTAACTATCGCGAAAATGTTGAGACAAATTTAAGTTAATTAGGGGTCCAGTAGCTCTTCACAGTCTTGTTTGATATGTGTTGTATTTTTCTGATTTTGCAGTCCATATTATAATTATTAAGTCATTGTAGCATACTTTAAATAACGGCTGAGGACTTAAAGAAATAAATTTAAAACATCAAATAACCTTCTTCGGACTTAAAAAGGTACGAACTCGCAGCTTGTTATTCTTGTTCCGTTTTTGTGCCACAGGTAATAAACAGGCGATTATGTAATAAATATTGAAGAAATAAATTGGGAAAAGTTAGTTTTTCCTTAATTTTTATGCACATAAGAATTTGTATGAGTTAGTCGCTGTTTTATACAATTAAATAATTCATAATCTTATTCTTACCAAAATTGTTGAATTAGCAGGAAGAAATTAATGTCAATTTACTTTTTATAGCGCGCATGAGCCGTAGTCGATGCAGATATAGAGACAAATACTATATATTTGGTAAATAATGAAGAATTTACTTTAATTATGACAAAATTGTTCGAAACATTATTTGTACAAATGTCAAAAGTGCGTTGAAATGTTATGTGAAAATTCCTCGTGTAGTGTAAGGGGGTAGTATTATCACGCTACTTTATTTTTTAAAATAAATCAAGAAGGCAAACAGCTTGCAACTAAATTTTTGTTTGAAACGCAATATTATTTTAATTTCCATCAAATTCTAAATTTTTAATTTATAATGTTTACACCACATTTAATACTTGTCGCTACCCTATGACAGTGCCTCTAAATTCCAGTGGTCACGTGACGTCTTTCTTTTGTAATGGTGACGTCACATGAAATGCCTTTGATTGTCAGTTTTTAAAGATCGATTTAGAGATTCCAAAAAAATAGTATGAAATTTTTGTTGTTATCTTTAAATATAACATTTACTTTTTATCGATGTCAACTTTATTTTTAAGTCTTTCTTTAAAATTAATGTTTGCCCTTCTTCATTCACATTGTTCCAGTTTTTTGACGATATCAACTTCCGGACGAAAAAAAATCAATATCAGCATTAAGCAGATTTTGATCACGTGATTTCATTTGATCACGTGACATGTAATTGCCGTAGAGCTCACCGCTCTTCGCGGGCAGCTTCGCTGCCCGCTGCGAGCTGTGCTCGCTCTTATGTAGAATAAGGAATATAACAAGGTAAATATATTTCATTTCAGGTACATATCAGGACAACGTGAAAAAATCATCTCTTTATTATATAACATAAGGACTTTTACAGGGGGATAATTCACTTAATGTACAAAAAAGGACAACATGTAAATAAACAATCGTTATTATGTAGGATAGGGACTACAACAAGTGGGTTGATTTACGTAATGTATGGGAAAGGAAAACCTTTATTATGCAGGTTAATTCACGGGAGATAACTAACATAATGTAAAGAAGTACAACTTAAAACACAGAAGAAGTCTATTATGTGGGGTCAGGACTACAACAGGGGAGACAATTCACTTAATGTACAAATAAAGACAACATAAAAACAAAAACATAATCTAATACTACATGTACTATGTACAATAAGGATTATAGTGAAATAATTTATTTCAGGTACAGATAAAAGCAACATGAAACCAAATGGTATATTTATTACTTAGAATAAAGACTTTAGCAGGGGCGATAATTCACTTAAAGTACAAAACTAGGACCAAATGAAAATAAGCAATCGTTTATTATGTAGGATATGGACTACAACAGGGAAGATGATTTGCATGATGTGTGGGAAAGAACAACCTTTAAAACAATCAAACTTAAAAAAAAAGTCTTTAACAGGGGTGATAATTCACTTCATGTACAGATAAGGACAATATAAAAACAAATTAAGCCTATTCGTTTTGTAGCATAGGGGCTACGACAGGGAGATATAATTTTACTTAATGTACAGATAAGGTCAATACAAAAACCCCCCAAAATAAACTCTTATATGTAGAATAAGGATTATAACAAGATCAATAACTCATTTCAGGTACAGATAAGGACAACATGAAAACAAATGGTCCATTTATCATTTACAATAAGGACAACAACGGGGAGATAATTCACTTAATGAACAGATAATGACAATATAAAAAACCAAAAAATAATCTAATAATATGTAGAATAAGGATTAATAAGAATGTGTTCGCAGCCTAAATGCGAGCATCGCACATTTATCATGTCGTTACTTCAGAGCCCCTTAACAGTGCCTCTACATTCCATTGACGACGTGACGTCTTATCTAATGTGTTTGTGACGTCACAAAACTCAATTTCAAATTCACCGTTTCAGATTGAAAAAAAATTTGGCTGGCATTTTTGTAGTAATTTAAAAAATTAACACTTTAATTTTATCGATGTCAAAATTATTTTTGTCTTCTTTTATATTATATATTGTTTCGTTCGTCTACAATATTTTCTTCGGATAGCTGGCTACCATCTGAAATGGATTTGTTCATATGGATCACGTGACTTTTTTACAAACACGCATGTAACCGTATAGCTCGCATCTACGATGCTTGCTATAACAAGGGAAATAATTCATTTCATGACAGATAAGTACAATATAAAAACAAATGGTATATTTATTAATTAATATATTTAATATAATCATAATAAAGAATTCAACAGAGGAGAAATTAACATTAAAGTCAGGAATGAAAAAAAAGTCTTTTAATTATTTTGGACAAGGACTATAACACGGGAGAAAATTGACTTAATGTACAGATAAGGACAAACAAATGGTCTATTTATTATGTGGGTGAGGACTTTAACAAGGGAAATAATTCATTTAATGTACAGTAAAGGTCAACATAAAAAAACAAAAATAATCTACCTATTATGTAGAATAAGAAATATAACAAGGTAAATATATTTCATTTCAGGTACATACATGTATCAGGACAACGTGAAAAAATCATCTCTTTATTATGTAACATAAGGACTTTTACAGGGGGATAATTCACTTAATGTACAAAAAAGGACAAAATGTAAATAAACAATCGTTATTATGTAGGATAGGGACTACAACAAGTGGGTTGATTTACGTAATGTATGGGAAAGCAAAACCTTTATTATGCAGGTTAATTCACGGGCGATAACTAACATAATGTAAAGAAGTACAACTTAAAACACAGAAGAAGTCTATTATGTGGGGTCAGGACTACAACAGGGGAGACAATTCACTTAATGTACAAATAAAGACAACATAAAAACAAAAACATAATCTAATACTACATGTACTATGTACAATAAGGATTATAGTGAAATAATTTATTTCAGGTACAGATAAAAGCAACATGAAACCAAATGGTATATTTATTACTTAGAATAAAGACTTTAGCAGGGGCGATAATTCACTTAAAGTACAAAACTAGGACCAAATGAAAATAAGCAATCGTTTATTATGTAGGATATGGACTACAACAGGAAAGATGATTTGCATGATGTGTGGGAAAGAACAACCTTTAAAACAATCAAACTTAAAAAAAAGACTTTAACAGGGGTGATAATTCACTTCATGTACAGATAAGGACAATAAAAGACGTCTATGATGACAAGAAAACAAATTGTCTATTATTATGTAGGAAAAGGACTAACAGGGAAGACAAAATAAGCAATCGTTTATTATGTAGGATATGGACGACAACAGGAAAGATGATTTGCATGATGTGTGGGAAAGAACAACCTTTAAAACAATCAAACTTAAAAAAAAAGACTTTAACAGGGGTGATAATTCACTTCATGTACAGATAAGGACAATAAAAGACGTCTATGATAACAAGAAAACAAATTGTCTATTATTATGTAGGAAAAGGACTAACAGGGAAGACAATTCACTTAATAGACAATCAAGGACAACATGAAAACAAATGGCCTGTTTATCATGCAAGATAAAGACAATTACAGGGAAGTGCGATAATTACTTATATATACATAACGACAACATAAAAAAATAAAGCCTATTTATTATGTTGCATAAGAACTACATCAGGAGAGATAATTCAATTAATGAGCAGGTAAGGACCATATAAAAACAATAGCAATCTACTACTAGGATAAGGACTTTAACAGGCGAGATAACGACCTTTATGTACAAACATGGACAACATGAATAAGCAATCGTTTATTATGTATTATAAGGACTACAACATGGGGTGATTAAGGTAATGTATGGGTGTATGGGAAAGGACAACCTTTAAAACAATCAAAGTCTATGTATTATGTAGGAAAGGAGAATTACAGGAGAGATAATTAAACCAATAGAGAAAGAATCACAACTTAAAAAATAACGTTTACTATGATGTATGAAAACAGTTGAGATAATAATGGACAAAAAAACAAATGGTCTACTTATTATGCAAGATAAAGACAATTACAAGAAGTTGGGATAATTTACATAATGTACAAAAAAGGACAACTTGAATATAAGTAGTCGTTCATTTTGTAAGTTAAAGACTATTACAAGCCAGATAATTAACAAAAAAAAGAAGATTTGTATTATGTGGGGTAAGGACTAAAAAAGTAAGATCATTCACTTAATGAGCAGAAAACGATTTTTATTCCTATTTGAATCTAAATTGCAAGCATTATTAGTACAACATTATGTTGGCTTCATCGTATTTTGCCTGTTCTCTGTTAAACAAGAATGGAAAATGGCAATCTTTTCTGTGAATCATCGTATGCTATCATGTTTACTACTTAATATAATACCAGTTTCATATTTTTAAAGGTAAGAGGTGAAAAACATTTCTGTTTTTGCTTATATGAGAGTTATCAGTTAAATATTTTACTATCATTTGTTATTTTTAAAATTCGTTTTATTGATGTAGTGTTTTTAATAATTATCTTTGTGTTTTTTGAACTTTTCGAGAAATAATTATTTCAACATATTATATATTTTTCTTTTTTCAGCTCCAGAGACTTATAATGCCGTTTCAAACATGTCATTTGTGTCCGCATATTATTTGCAGATTGTTGATTTACATTGAAATAATAATAATTATGATACCCTCAAGTAAAAATATGACACGCCAGATATGTTAAAAGAACACGAATGACTTGGCAAATTTTTTTTTTTCAAAGTAAGTGTTTTACTTAGTACCAAAAACAGAGCAATAATTGTGTATCAACATAGAGAAGAACATCACTAAAATTTAAAATGATTCGAAATATAATTTTGCAACATACTGTAGCTGCTACAATAAACCCAAACATACAAATTAATCTGAAAACATAAAAAATAACTTTTGTCCCATCTTCTTGATACAAGATAAATGCTGCAAAGAAAGATATCTCTTACATGTGGAAAGTAACTCTGTATTCTTAAAATATGAAGTAATCAATAGGGGTTGAATAAGTCACGATATTAAAATTTGCCATGACTACATGTAAGACATCAAGAAAAAAAGACTAATGAAATAAGTGAAAGTGAATGAACTTGTAACAAAACAATCCTACTTTATTAATGCCTATACTAATTTTACTCATATAAATATGTATAGATAATATAATGCATTATTTTGTTATCATGCCTTTAGGTGACATTGCTGGATTATGACCACAGTTTGTTTGGTTCAAAGTTGTATACATAACTTAGAATTGTTTGCACTGTAGATTTTTTCTCTTTTATTCAGTGACAATAGACACAACTACAGGTGCTGATTATTTGAAATCTTTGCCCATAGGTATGTGTAAATACAAAGCCTTTTTACTTCTATTTGAATTTACATTACAATTATTATTAGCACAAAATTATGTTGGCTTGTAGGATAAGGACTACAACACGGGGATGATTTATGTAATGTATGGAAAAGGACATCCTTTAAAACAATGAAAGTCTATAGCGTTGTTGATAATGTCAAGTAGCATATGTAAGGACTACTTCATAATGACCCAACATAAATATAAGGATGACTCGGCATATATTCTTTGGTAATTATACACGCATTGTTATAAGGATTCTGCATGTTTTCTTCAAGATGTCATCACCGGGAGTCATGAAACAACATTTTTGTATACCAGTTTCGCCACGAGTGCCCAAATATTGCTTATAGTTGATGCTTTGGTATTTATTCTAACAATCTTCGGGCGGGTGGGGGGGGGGGGTTAAATAGTTCATCATTGTGAACATGTGGGTTACAATTGTGTATGAATAACTCCTATTTTCCAATTATCTATTTGGATGTCATACTGGTGACATGGTAAACAAATGTGCGTATCAGGATTACTCAAGATAAAAGTAATGATGACTCAGCATGCATCTTCTGTTACGACATTATTGGTGATAAAACAAATTGTAATAATGACTCCGCATTTTTAATTTGCTGCGTCATCGTGAAGGTTCGAATACGACATGATTGTTATGGTGACAGCTTAGGAATCCACCAGACATTATCGTTATGGTGAAAACTGAGGCATCTAACAGACACGATCGTTATGGTGACAACTGAGGAAACTACCAGACATTATCGTCATGGTGACAACTGAGGAATCTACCACAGAGTATCTTTATGGTGATAACTGTGAAATCTACCAGACATGATCGTTATTGTGACAACTGAGGAATCTATCCGACATGATCGCTATGGTGACAACTGAGAAGTCTAACAGACATGATCGTTATGGTGACAACTTAGAAGTCTACCAGACACGATTGTTTATGGTGACAATCGAGGAATCTACCAGACATGATCGTTATGGTGACAACTGAGGAATCTACCAGACATTATCGTTATGGTGACAACTGAGGAATCTACCAGACATTATCGTTATGGTGACAACTGAGGCATCTTACAGACACGATCGTTATGGTGACAACTGAGGAATCTACCAGACATGATCGTTATGGTTACAACTGAGGACTCTACCAGACATTAGGGTTATGGTGACAACTGAGAAATCTACCAGACACGATTGTTTTGGTGACCACTGAAGAATCTACCAGACATGATCGTTATGGTGACAACTGAGGAATCTACGAGACATGATCGTTATGGTGACAACTGAAGAATCTACGAGACATGATCGTTATGGTGACAACTGAAGAATCTACCAGACAAGATTGTTATGGTGACAACAGAGGAATCTACCAGACAAGATCGTTATGGTGACAACTGAGGACTCTACCAGACATTATCGTTATTGTGACAACTTAGAAATCTAACATGATCGTTATGATGACAACTGAGGACTCTGCCAGACATTATTGTTCAACCGTTTGATCTTACCTTCACAATTATATTCGTCAGTGCCATCACTGCAGTCTGCCATCCCATTACATTTATAGTATACAAGGATGCACTCTTTAGTTTTAGCACAGCTAAATTCATCATTTTTGCAATCGTCACCTGATAAAGAAATCATCAAGTTTTTTTTAAATATATGTGTAGATGTTAACAGTCAATTTTGCAAACATTAATCATTTCCTTTTCAGAGGAAGAAAAAGTATTTTTTACTTTATACAATGGAAAGAAAACGAGTTAATTAGACTTTTTGGCACATAATTAAGATTTTTTGTTCCCAATGTCCCGAATTGAATTCATTAGGATCTACACTTTATGACTGACGAAGTTTGGAATTTGTAGAAACTGTTTATAGTTTGTTACATGCGGGTTCTGTTTCTATTTGATTCTATTCAAAAGCACTTAAGGTATCCGACCCACAATTGACCACGTGATCATATTTGGTGTCCCGGATGTCCAGTGTTTGTCAATGGAGCAGACTTCGGTAATGTTAGCAAACATCGGGACTACTATTTGAGCAACTAACTATTTTCCTCAATACTGTTAACTTTGACTCAAAGTAAAACAATATATTTTTATTATTTGTATCATTAATTAGCAATATATTGATTAAAAAAACTGCATTTCTTGGTCTTAAAATAAAATTAAACGGTGACTTCAATTATGGGTCGGATACCTTAACCAGCAGAAAATAGCTGGTGGAATTACGAATTTAATAAAGGGACATTTTTGTTTACACTGAGTAGCATTAAAAATTAGCATCATGTTAAAATGCTATTAATAGGGACTATCTGGGCAATAAAGATAAGGTATACTATAATCTTATTTGGACAGTCCGCTCATACAGAAAATTTATACAGTCTCATTCCATCGTACTAACCTACAGATATGTACGGTTGGTATAGAGATACTCTTGCACATGTTATGTTTAAAAAGGGGTTGACGCCATTTTCAGCCATTTCAAAGCTATATCATTGCATAGTTTTTCTTTTAAGAAGAAGCTGTTTAGCATGTAAAAACCCGCCAGGAAAACTTGGTATTTCTCGTCAATTAAGGTTATAGAAAGACGTACATTCTGAGAACAAGGCCTCGAACATACAACCCTAGGAAAATTGAACTTGATGACAATGGCGTTAACCCTTTTTATACATAACATGTGCGGAAGTTCCTAAACACCAAAGTTAGTACGATGTCATGAAAATTTCATGTTATGGCAAAAGAATGATTAAGATTGCCTTCCTTCTTGTTTAAAACAGCTAGGTGTAAGTTAATACATGTTGTTATTTCACATACCTCTGACGAAGGAGATTGCGAATACAATCAACAGACACCGAACCTGCCACATGATTAGTCAAACTGTAACATATAAAAGGATGTTTTATATAATGATTTTCCATCTTGTTAATTATTTTGAATAATTAATTTGTCTTTTAATACACATGTATTAATAAAACTGTAAATAAAAGGAAGATGCTGCAACAAGCACTGATCGGTCAACAAGAATCGAAAACTTTTCGTTAGGAAAACGCTGAATACTTTAAGACTCACAAATGAGAATTTAAAATAATAGAAAAAGTCATCTTCCGAAAACGAAATGCATTTGTTATCTTAACAATGATAACAAATAATAAACAAAACATATAAACCAACAAACTTATAACATATGTTTATGGGGCAAGTATTTGTTTCATTCAATTTGATTGTATTTGTATTTGATGCCTTTTTAAAGACTATCAGAGTTGTAAAACGAAAACATGACTTACCCTACGTGGTCCTCCTAGAGATGACTTACATCCAGAGAAAACATCATTTTATACAGAATGTCGTGCCCCAACGATTTTGTAGTAACAAGTTAAATGTCCACTAGAGGTCGAAAGGACATTTTAATCCCACATAATTTAAAAACTAGATGGCTTAAAAGATATTCAATTATTTGTTGTTAAATAACTTTGGTAACAGTAAAAATGTGTTTTTATCACATTTGACGTTATATGTCTTTTAAATATATTATAAATTAGTATAAAAGTTAGGACAATACTACTCTGAAAAACATTACTCCATAAATAAATAATACATAAACAAATGGAATAATTACACAATTCATTTCAACCCGTTAAATAATTAAAAGAGAAAATAGAGCAAGGCCTACAGTATAGAGTTAGGATTTAACATTAGAAAAAGGTCAAACTGTATAACATTTTGACGTGACCTACTATCTATTCATCATGACAAGTGCCATCGAAACTATTTCACACTATAAACAAGTAAAATAAAAAGCAATTCATGAATCTTTTGAAATGTTTTTTATTTATTTGAATGTTGTTTTACGCCACTTTCAGCAATTTTTTAGCTATATCATGGCGTCCAGTTTTGTATTTGGTGAGGAAGGCCGGAGTACCCGGAGAAAACCCCCGACCTTCGTTAGGACAACTGAGATTACTTACATCCAGAGAAAACATCATTTTATACAGAATCTCGTGCCCCAACGATTTTGTAGTAACAAGTTAAATGTCCAGTAGAGGTCGAAAGGACATTTTAATCCCACATAATTTAAAAACTAGATGGCTTAAAAGATATTCAATTTTTTGTTGTTAAATAACTTTGGTAACAGTAAAAATGTGTGTTTATCACATGTTGACGTTATATGTCTTTTAAATATATTATAAATTAGTATAAAAGTTAGGACAATACTACTCTGAAAAACATTACTCCATAAATAAATAATACATAAACAAATGGAATAATGACATAATTCATTTCAACCCGTTAAATAATTAAAAGAGAAAATAGAGTAATGCCTTCAGTATACAGTTAGGATTTAACATCAGAAAAGGGTCAAACTGTATAACATTATGACGTTGGCCTACTATCTATTCATCATGACAAGTGCCATCGAAACTATTTCACACTATAAACAAGTAAAATAAAAAGCAATTCATGAATCTTTTGAAATGTTTTTTGTTTGTTTGAATGCTTTACGCCACTTTCAGCAATTTTTTAGCTATATCATGGCTTCCAGTTTTGTATTTGGTGAGGAAGGCCGGAGTACCCGGAGAAAACCCCCGACCTTCGTTAGGGAAACTGACAATCTTGTCAATTAAGATTGAGTCGAGTATACCCTGCCCGCATTGAGACTTGAAAGCGCGATCTCGGTGTTGACACACCAAGTGATCAATAGTAGACGAACTACATTAACCACTAGGCCACCGAGGTCCCTTCTTTTGGAATTGATCACACAATAGACCGTTTGATTAAGGAAAAGTATGTGAAAATATAGCATTTCCGAATAATATGGAAATTAAAATTATGAAATTCTGATTGAAAATTTCCAATAACGAAATATCTAAAAGTAAATGAATTAATGTCGAATGGGGGAAATCATTTAGAACAGTTGATAGTCAATTGTGAATACAACTGGTAATTGACCAAAAGTAATTTGTAGAAAAAGAAAGAAAAAGGCAATAATTCAGTTTCTGTATACCAGTATTGAAAGGAAAACAATTTTTTGTAGATGTAGTCAAAATGACCAAAAAAAAAACCCCACAGAAGATAAATTGTTCACTTAACAATATCTAAACATTTCAGTTGAATATATGTTTTAGATCTAGTGTCATCGGGGCCTCAAAAGACGAGTGGTTAAGGTAAATCGTATATTATTAATCACGTGATCTATCAGCACTGCGATTACGGGTTTGAGTCATACTGAGGGTGCAGTGTGTATCCGACTCCAATCTTAATTGACAAGGATTGCCAGTCTTTTAGCTACAATTATGTAGCTCCTTTTTGCGTAAAAAAAGAGCAACATTATTGTAGCCAGCAAGTTTTCCTACCGAAGGTTGGGTTTTCTACGGGTATACTGCGCTTCCTCTCCAAATAAAAACTGGACGCCTTGCATATATTAGCTAATACATTGCTGAAGTGGCGTTAAACATCAAACAAACAAAAAACAATCATAATAAATCTATAAATTTTCAGCTCTCTTTCCAATTCATCAACGACTTTGGCTTTGGCCAACCTGGTATTCTGTCTGCAAGGAATATGGTTCAGGTGTAGGTCTTGGAGAAAGAACTTCTTTCAATTAAGGTAATAAAAAGCTTAAAATAGTGGAATCGGTGTGTCTTGTCCCTTTTCATTAAGTTTACTTGTTGTCTTTGTAGAGTTTTCGGTAACTTAAAAATAAAGGAAGTACATTCTAGCAGTGTTTGTCAGAGTCATTAACGATTAAATGCCAAACACTCACGCACGAGATTCACTTTTGCGAGGTGTGTGTAACAAACACTACTGTAATGTAATTGTATATTAGTTTATTTGTTAATTGCTTATTTATTACCTGACACTGAGCTTTAATGAAAGGTAAAAATGAAAGAATAAAAGACCAACCTAATAAGCCGAGAAAATGTAAATTTAGATACTAATTTTTATACGAGAATTAGATTTTTAAAACAGGGTTGTTATACATAAAGATGTCTTAATCGGTAAAAAAAATTGCAATAGAAAAATAGGAAGAAAATACATCTCTTTGTAATAAAGAAAATTACAAAAGATATGGAGTTTGATTTAATTATAAAGCCTTAAACATTTTGATGTAAAAACTTTTTTTAATGCAAGTTATATTTAGATATTATTAGAATGAAATTAAACATACCAAGGATCGTATATAAAGTCCTTAAAACTGAATTTGAAAAGCGAAATGAAACTTAGAAATATGTAAATAGAAAAATACAATAAAAAAATGTTGTTACCTAAGAATAAATGTTATTAACAGTGTACATAGTGTAGTAAAAAATACGATTTAAATTGTTTGCCAAAATACGACTCTTTTTTTTTTAATATGTGTTTGTTTGTTTGTTTTTTTTAATGCAGAAAAATAGTTCGTAACAATGTTTTTTTGTACATGATCAGTAGTTTGACGTTTGGAATACGTTTAACATGTTTAATTATAAATCTTTATAAACAATTTTAATAACTATAAAATAATTCAATGGAAATTATAATTTATCGGCATATTTTTTTTATCTCCGACGAGACACGATAACTGCCATCTAGTCTGCAATGAGGTACTTTGCAATCTAATTAAAATTAAATCTTTCACTTGCTCCCCCTTTTTGCAATGGTCGCTGCGTGTAGCGACCATAGCAAAAAGGGGGAGCAAGGGAAAGATTTAATTTTAATTAGATTTGGTACTTTGTCAATTTAAGCTTTAAATAGCGAAATAATAATGAGCTCAGTTGGATTTTTTTTAATTAATTATTTTTTTTGAGACAGTGACAGTCTAAAGACAGACTGTCCCTGGTTGAGATAATTCCTGAATGGAATCCGGTTTGAAGCAGTCACCTTTATTATATCTTCCCTTTACAGATAGGGTCGTATAAGAGCTAGGGGGCGAGATCTTTTCTGTTAATGAGTTCTGGGCATTTTTACAGGTTTGTTAACTGTTTTTTTATATGAAGCAGGGACAGTCTATACTATAGTTAGTATAGACTGTCCCTGCATGAAGCAACTGTTAACTGTTTTTCAACCATTATCTGTTTTCTTAAAAATTGACACTGTTGTTAAATGTTAAAGTGAAAATAAAAACCCCTGTTTGCTGTTAATTGTATTACCCTTAGATGATATTCCGTTTTTTTTCTTCCATTTTTGAACTCGCCGTGTTCTGTTTTCTCATGTAAATATGCTGTTATATGTTATATCATTATTTTAAATTTATTGTTATCTGTTTTAGGAAAAATTAAAATTGTTAACCTGTTAATGACCCCCCCCCCCCCAAACTGACATTTTCAGTCAAAGGAAGTACTATGAAAAACAGTTTGATATATTTATATACTTTTTAAATAAAACATATATTGCGTTGGAGTATTACTTTCATTGATAGAGAACTATGTTGAACGTTTTTTTTAAAATTGGTTGCGTTCGCCTGGTTGTGGAATAATAGCAAAAAATGATCGGGATCGACATAACATATTTTGAGTTAAGTCGGAGCTTCGCCGGCGTCAACAAACGGAGAAGTTCGCATAAGAATGCAGGTTTGCTAAGATTACCAATTTGTCATCAACTGTCTTTCATCAGCATATGAAGCAACTGTTATTACAATTAAGCTTTTTAACAGATTTTAAAATCTGTGAACCTAAAACTATTGGGAAAAACATTCTGGTGCATACCGACACGCCCCCTACTCGACATAACATTTTATGGTTTACCAGGGACAGTCTATGGTGGCATATATCTGCCACCACATATCACTTAATTAAGTCGACATATTTTCGGAAATATGTCAACATGCTACATAATTAAGTCAACATAATACTGAATTAAGTCATCATTATCAGATTAGAAAAAAGAGGGAAAATGCGCTGTTTGAACAGAATGTGCCATCTACTTTTCCACTTATTTATCGTGCAAGTAGACATAATTATGAATTAAGTGGACATAATTTTCTGATTAAGTCGACATAATTTTATGATTAAGTCAACTTAATTTTCTGTTTAAGTCGACATAAGTTTTTGATTATGTCGACATAATTAAGTCCACATAATCTGTCTGATTATTAAGTCGACATAATTATCTACCATTTAACTTGAAAAGGGGGGGGGGGGGGCTTGGTTTAGAAGTTGAAATTCCAAGACCTCAATGAGAGAATCCTGCACGTGTCATTAAAATAAAGATTTTTTTCTTGGCTGTTGCTATTTTGTCGTAACCGGAACTGATTAAATTTCACCTGTATGAGCCGTTAATTAGCATGATTAGGTGAAACTTACAAGTTTTGTATTGTATGGTAACCGTACGCGAGTTACCTATACGTGGTGTTAGATTTTAACACAAATAAGACCTCTTTAAACTAAGGGAAACAAAACTGAGAAAAAAAGAAAACATATAACTAGTAATCCTGTGTAAGGGATGCCCAACACAAAAGAAGTCCCCTCCTGTTACTGCACATAAATTAAAAAATTATATTAAAAGAAACCCTCATGAAAATCGGATCAAATTGTGATTTTCAATTATTTTTTTCACAAGTGTTTTGGCAATTTTGGCGGCCAGTGTTTTTTTTAATATGATTCTCAGGCTGTTACGAATGCCATGGTGGTTTTAGCCTTGGGTTACCACCCCTGATTTACTAAAAAGCGTCCGATAAATTATTTAAAGGGTTCAAAATCATTTAAAATTTAACGATTACTTCATAAATTCAATACAGGGACTCTCATTATAACTGATCGTGAGCTAAATCCTGGCTCGGTCACTCTTTAGTAAATCAGGAATGAAAAGTTTACCAACATTGGAGTTGAACCACCATGGCGTCCGTAAAAGATTCAAAATCAGAATTATACTGGTCAAAAAGGTCCATATATCAATGTCCAAGGTAACATGAAAGTGATTATCCCGCTGCTGAACAGGAACACGTGCCTGCTAAAGAGTAATGTAGATACAGTATGCCATTTTTCAACCACCGAATAAACAATTAAGTGCTATAAAAGATAATCGACGCTGTCTGACAGTAGTTGGATTTGAATATTAAAATCACAAAATAGTAATTGTACCTTAACAAATATAACATTGAAAAATAACCTCCTATTTAAATGCATATTAGTTATAACATTAGATTGGTCACCACTCTGATCAATTAATATTGTATGAAGCTATTTACAATTAGAGACGCAGCTAGTTCACCATGGACGCAATATGACGACGGATGCAAAGTGTGTGCATAGGATTATTCTATAATACAAAAATATAGTTTCAAGTTCCCTTTTTATACCCCCCCCCCCCCGCTTGAAAATTGGGGGGTATATAGTGATAAGGGTGTCTGTCCGTTCGTCCGTCCGTCCTTCCGTTACACCTAAGGGTACCCATCTCTTGTCCGCAACTCCTCCTAAACCCATCAATGGATTTTTATGAAACTTTTACACAATCTTTGTGACATAATGTAGATGTGCACCTACTATTTTAAAATTTGATCCGATTGATTTTTGGGGTTTCCCATAGCACAACAAGGACTTAGCCATTACACAACAAAGGGGTACCCATCGCTTATCCTCAACTCCTCATAAACCCCTCAATGGATTTTCATGAAACATGATTTAAGAGGGCTTAACCTCTATACGAGCCACGACATACTGCTGGCTCGGGTCTCATTTCTGCCATGATTCTCTCATTGAGGTCTTGGAATTTCAACTTCTAAACCAAGCCCCCCCCCCCTTTTCAAGTTAAATGGTAGATAATTATGTCGACTTAATAATCAGACAGATTATGTGGATTTAATTATGTCGACATAATCAAAAACTTATGTCGACTTAAACAGAAAATTAAGTTGACTTAATGATAAAATTATGTCGACTTAATCAGAAAATTATGTCCACTTAATTCATAATTATGTCTACTTGCACGATAAATAAGTGGAAAAGTAGATGGCACATTCTGTTCAAACAGCGCATTTTCCCTCTTTTTTCTAATCTGATAATGATGACTTAATTCAGTATTATGTTGACTTAATTATGTAGCATGTTGACATATTCCCGAAAATATGTCGACTTAATTAAGTGATATGTGGTGGCAGATATATGCCACCATAACAGTCTATAGAATATAGGAACCCCGTTATATCGGTCTACTTAATTTTAACATGGCCGAAAAAAAATTGAATTTTAAAAACATTATAAAATATGATAACAATCAGAATTGGCGAGAGACTAGTATACAGCATTCTCAAAAACTGATTCTATGGAATAAGTATTCGTTGCATGTAATAACAGAGCATGGAAAAATAACAGTCTGAATATTGATCTTTTTTATCTTTTCTAATATTTCTTAACAAACTGTTCCCAGAGAGCGCCTCCCAGAAATTGATTGTTGGAGAGTATCATGTAGATGGAAATGTACATGTCAACACTGCAGATCGAACCCTTTTAATGCCAAACCAAATATATTATAACCCGAGACATATAATTCATGTCTTTCCATATGCGCGCCACCTACCAGTAACATGTTCGGTAACTCTAGTTTACATGTAAGACTGTAGTTGGTATACAAGCCATAACATAAATCTGTCACACTATACCTTCAATAAACAATTAATTGGCACCTACGTAGGTGAAAACCCCATTAAATAAAAAGGATATTAAAACATGTATCAGATATACAGACTTTGCAAACTTTTGTCAAATAAAAGTGTGTATTTAAAAACTCCCAATTTATACACAAAAAGTGTTAACTAATGAACTGTGGTTAATAAGCTGCTAATAAATACTTTCCCATTTTGTGCCCCAAGGAAATTAATTACCTGTTCACCGGATGCAAGATACTACACCTGGCTGCCAGTTAGATAAAGGTGATTTTTATTGTGGTGTCAACGAATATACTTGCAATGTAAATGACATAAATGTATTACTTTACATGTAATTATATGTCTCTGATGTATGTGAGCACAGATCAATAGGTTGACAGTTATCAGTTAAGGATAATTGAGTGATTACATATACAAAATGAAGGCAGATCCAACATTCATGAAGCTAAGGCGAAACATGTCCTAATTATTGGAAATTCACATACCAAAAACATCCGTACAAACAACTTTCTGTATGATTGTCAAACTGACAGAATAATTACACACAGCTGTGATGAAATTGAAGAAAAAATTGCAAGCCTAGATGAGGATTTTGATGCTATATTCATTCATATGTTCACAAATTATATCAGAGAGTTATCTCCAGAAAATTGTATTCGTAAACATGAAGATCTAATATGTAAACTTGAGAGAAAATGTGCATTTGCTAAAATTGTAGTTTCATTACCTTTTTTCACTGTAAGAGATAAAGGTTTAAATGCTAAGATAGAAAAATGTCAAACCTTGATGAAATATCAGTATGTAAACAGTGATAATGTCCTTGTATGTGAAAGTAGCTCATTGTATAATCAAGGTGAAGCCATGAGAAAATTTTTTGCCCAAGATGGTGTACATTTAACTGCCCAAGGTCTAAAAATTTTTGTGTTTGCAATGAAATCTAGTCTGAGAAAGGTCCTTGGATTAGAAAAAAAGTTAATAAAACAACAAAATTACAGGAAACACCAATCTGACCTCCCCTTAAATGGTGGAAACCCCAATACATTTAGAATGAATGAATTTGATAATGATCCAGTCCCAAATAAGAGCAATTATTGGAACCCAAATCTACCATTTCATTCTCAATTCATGATTCCCCCACATTTTGGATACCCACCCGTCACAGGTTTTCGAAATCCCTACCCTTACCATGGCAATAGAAATTAATGGGAAAAAAAAGAAATTATTATAATTCTTTTAAATACATGTACAAGTATACTCATTTGTATACATGATTATTAGTATTAATATTAACAACAGGTTGTTCCTTGACAATTACTATTTGAAATGTACATGTGAGAAATACTTTTCATTTCATTTGTTTAATTAAGAATATTAGAATGCAACATTTAGTTTGTTAACTACTTGCTGATCAGGTATACAAGTGTATGTACATGTTCATTAAATGCTTATTGTAAATTTGCGTCCTATTAAAAAGTTCTATTTTAGTAATGGGACCAGAGTTATGTCCCTTTATATGGTTTTGTCATAAATTTAAATTTTCTAAATTTTTATTATCACTTTATGTACAATTGTATGTACATGCATTCTTGTTTATTGTATATGAACATGTTTTGATGTATGAATCTTACTAGAGTTATTCCTCTTTACATACTAATCTCTGTGAACTTTTGTCAGTATCTTTTGGCTTTACTAATGGGTGTACTCTCTACCAATTATATGAATATGATGTTGAAAAAAAATTTACATTTGGCTTGTTGGAATATAAATGGCTTTAAAGTTAAAGGTGTGAACAAGTACAGTGATCCTGAATTCATTAGTGAAATATGTAATAAAGACATAGTCTGTTTACTAGAAACACATTCATCATTAAGTGACTCATTAAACATTCCCAATTTTAAAAGTGTACATTTGAATAGACCAAAAAATAAAAAGACAAACAAAATTTCTGGTGGAATATCTGTACTAGTTAGATATGAAATTCGACAAGGTATTAAAATTTTGGAACATATAAGTAATGATTATATCTGGCTTCAACTTTGTAGTAATTTTTTTGGTTGTGATAAAGATATATTTTTATGTTTCCTCTACAACCCCCCTGAACATTCTTCTTATACAAAATCATTAGATCATGAACTTTTTGAATTGATTGAACAGGATATACTTAAATTTTCCCAATCTGGTCACATTATTATTATGGGAGATACAAATGCAAGGACAGGCAACAGAAATGATTTTATCATTGATGAAAGTTATGATTCACATATTCCTTTGTTTAATAATTACTATCCTGATTCTGATATTTATACACGTATAAGTAGAGATGACACAGTTTCCTCTCGGGGCACCGGCAGAGCACTTAATGATATGTGTGTTCAAACAGGTTTAAGAATTTTAAATGGTAGATGTTGTGGGGATTATACAGGCAATTTGACCTGCCACAACTATAATGGTAGTAGTGTAGTTGATTATGGAATTGTTTCAGAATCTTTAATTAATAAGGTACTCTTTTTCACAGTGCATAAATTTTTACCTCTGTTCTCTGATCATTGTCAAATTTCAATGATGATAAAGATTTATTGTAAATTGAGCACAGAGGAGGAACAGTTACAGTCAGTGCCTATGCGTTATAAATGGGGGGGAGATTCTCTTTTAATGTACCAAGAGGCTTTATCGTCTAATAATATTAAACATAAAATTAACTTCATCAAAAGTAATCAATATGATGATAATGATAAATTAGTAGAAGATTTAAACTCTGTGCTCTGTGAAGCTGCTGACATAGCACTTCGCAGAGCACCTAAATCTAAGAAAAATAAGGCTGTTAAACAAAAACCCAAATGGCAGGATCAATCTCTTCTGCTATTAAAAAGAAACCTAGAACAGAAAGAGAAGTTATTTAAAAAATACACTACAGATCCTCATGTAAGAGGCTCCTTTTTTAGTACTTTAAAGAACTATAGAAAAGTTCGCAAGAAAAAAGTAAGACAATATTATGGATCAATTATTGATCAACTAGATTCACTTTTAGAAGATAATCCCAAAAAGTATTGGGACTTACTTGACAGTTTGCTTCATACCAAGACAGATGATAACTGTGATATTAAAGCCAGTAATTGGCTAGATTACTTTAAAAATTTAAATAAAAAACCTATAAGAGCCTCACAAGACTTAATTAATAAATTAAAGGTTTTGGAGGATAATAAGATTTTCAATGAACTTGATATGCTTATATCAAAGAAAGAGATAACTGATTCTATAAGTGCTCTTAAAAACAATAAAGCCAGTAGTCATGATTCAATATTAAATGAAATGATCAAATATGGTCAAAGTTTTATTATTGATATTTTACTCAAATTATTTAACTCTATTTTGAGTAGTGGTAAATTTCCAAAATCATGGGCAAGAGGAATTATTGCTCCAATATTTAAAAATGGTTTGCGTGATGAACCTGCAAACTACAGGGGCCTTACAGTAGGCAGTAATATATGTAAACTTTTTACAAGAATTTTAAACACCAGATTAGAGAAGTATTGTACAGAGAGAAATCTCATATGTAAGGAACAAATTGGCTTTTGTAAAGGGAAGCGAACAAGTGACCATATCTTTGTGTTAAAAACTTTAATTGACAAATACTGTAAAAAGGGGTCATCAAAGCGCCTATATACATGCTTTATAGACTTCAGGCGAGCATTTGATACAGTCCGCCATGAAGAACTATTTTGTAAATTAAGAATGAATGGTATTAGTGATAGATTTTATACAGTTATTAAAAATATGTACCAAAATATTAATCTAAGTGTTAAAGTAGATCCTGGCCACTTAAGTCCAGAATTTCAATCCTTTGTAGGAGTCCGTCAGGGCGATAATCTAAGCCCTAACTTATTTAATTTATTTATTAATGATCTACCAGAAATTTTCGATAATAGTTGTAATCCCGTTCTCTTAAACACATCAAAACTTAATTGTCTTATGTATGCAGATGATGTAATCCTTTTATCACAATCTGCAGATGGTCTTCAAGAATGTTTATCAAAGTTAAACATATATTGTGAAACTTGGGGACTAGAGGTAAACATAAAGAAATCAAAGTCAATGATTTTTAATAATACTGGTAAACTAGAATCTGACATTTTTACTTTTAATAACAATAAATTAGAAAATGTCAAGAAATATAGTTATTTAGGCATAGTCTTTAACAATAACGGTAGCTTTACAGGAGCAAAACAGGAACTTTATCAAAAGGGTCTTAAAGCATATCTTAAATTAAGGAAATGCTTTGAGCATCATAAACCAAAGATTAAAACCTTAATTCATGTATTTGATCATACCATTAAACCTATTTTATTATATGGTAGTGAAATATGGGGACAATTCCCACCAAATAAACTTTCAGACTCTTTCTTTGATAAACTGTGTAACGAATTACCAGCAGAGAAGATTCATATAAAACTTTGCAAATATGTACTAGAATGTACCCGACGCGCATCTAATATTGCCGTTAGAGGGGAGCTTGGTAGACTGCCACTTTTTTTAGAAGTAGTCTTTAACATGATTAAATATTTAGTTCGCTTATCAAATGCTGACTGTACTGGCCTCATCTGTGATGCATATATTGAGTCCAAAAAACTTCACTCTGAAAATAAACCATGCTGGTTCAATTGTGTAGATGAAATTTTGAGTTATTTTAACATTGATATTAATAATATAATGGGGAAGTCTACACATGTTTTAAAGAGACATATCTTTAAAGTAATTATTCAAAAATATAAGAAAATATGGAATACTGAACTGTTCAGTGATAACAGATCTGGGAATGGGGGCAATAAATTAAGAACTTATAGACTTTTCAAGAATAAATATGAGTATGAACTTTATTTAGATTGGGGGGATTATAGACAGAGGAGATTGCTAACAAAATTTAGAATTAGCACTCATAATCTAGAAGTTGAAACTGGTAGATATAAGAATATTCCTTTTGATCAGAGAACATGTAAATTATGTAACCAGACAGTTGAAGATGAAATTCATTTTTTTGTTTGAATGTACATCACTAAGTCATGTTAGACTGCCTATTGTTAATGAAATTATTCTTAAATATCCTAACTTATATCAACTAGATAATAAACAAAAATTTGTGTGGCTTTTTTCTACTGAAGATAAATTTATCTATAGAAAACTTTATCTTTTACTTACAAATCTGTTTAGTGTAAGAAATGTGAAACTTGGTATGTCATAATTATCTTGAAATTAAAAGGATATTTTATGGTATTATTTTGTAATCCTGTCTTTCACTATTTATATTATTTATGTATCTAAAGCTCTGCTTCTATTAGGATCACTGTACTTGCTGAACCAAAATTGTATTTAATTTTATTATTATTTTCTTTCTCTCTCTCTTTCTCTCGCTCTCTCTTTCTCTCTCATATGTTTTACTAATTACTTAAAATCAAGAAAATCATTTGTACACTTTAATTCTTGATTTAATTGTTCAGCTCCTTTGGGGAGTCTTAATTGACAAATAAAATTATCTTATCTTATCTTATACCTATAATAACAAAATGTCCCACTGAGAAGCTTCCTGTACGGGTGATGGTGTTAATTGGAAAAGGTATACATGCAATTTTGTAATAATTACCATGAGAAAATGTGTTGTTTGTTTCTGATACCACCTTCCAAGGAATATTTTACCCACATGTTTTAGGATAAGCATTTTCCAAATTGCAGTCGTAGGTTTAGTGGAATATGTCAAAAATAAAAAAGCTTAAGATTATTTCCTTTTTTAATTTGTTTAAGAAAATTATTGCAACCCAGAAAGGAGCATCATTTTATTGCAGTCATGTAGAGATGTATTAACAGGTGATTTCAAGTCTATGAAGGAATGCTCCTCCCATCGTTATGTTTTTCAAGCCACACCTATTGATTGGATTGTAATAGGTGTGTTGCTTTTGATACACAGGGCCACCCACCTGTCAATTAAGTCAATCACATCAGGTGTTCAAAGAAATGACAATAGACACTGAATACTCGCATTGTGCACGTCCGATTGTTGTTGAATTTCTAGACAATTATATTATCTGTCAAATGAACAAGTGTGTGAACCCAAAAATAAAACTGGAACATCACAATAAGGAGGTCAAAATATGTTGCAAAACATTTGTTGTGTTTGTTGTTTTTATGGTTTTTAATGCATTGGAAATAAGTATTTTCTCACTGAAAGTTAGTGGTAAGCATATACTGCATGTGCCAGTCATACATGTAAATCGCAGTTACCCGCCCCTTTAAGGGAGGTAACACCACTTAATTCGCAAACGGCGAATTACATGTTTATAATTAATGTCTCTGTTATAACTTAAAGGTAGACTATCTACCCACTGAAAACTGTTTTACATTTCTAAAACAATCCTTCTAAGTCTTATGCAACAACAAAAATTTTATAGAAGCTTGAGGCCAGGATTTTAAAAGCTCACAAGAGCTTAGTATATATGTTATGTAATGTATTTTTACTGACTATACATGTTCAAAAGTGTCAGAGTGTTTTAAAAAAATATGATCTTTCAATAACATTATATTTAGGAAATATTTAATTAGTTTTGTCTCTTTGAAAAAACTAAATCATAAAACTTTATCTCATGTACATGTTGAAAAAGATAGCATTTTGTAACATGTTTATTTTTAACACAGAATACGTAGGTCTTTGGTCCCATTAGTGTACTTGAGTTAATATGGAATTTATTACTTGACTTAAGACACAATTTGTGTTAATTATTTTTGACTTTATTAGATAATATTATTAATTGATAATTTTGTTGTGTTAATTATTTTTGACTTTATTAGATAATATTATTAATTGATAATTTTGCTGTATTTTAATTTGTCAAAAGTTTACCACGTGATATTTTGTATTTTGGCGGATTGACTGATTCATTGCGGATTGACTTTTGCGGATTGCAGGGTTACTAAAAATAGAACAAAAAAAAATCAAAAAATCGTGTGACGTTTCGCAATCAGCCAATCAGATTTTACATCCGGCTGTCAATTGTCTTCTGCAACACAACAACAACAATGGACAGTGTTGAGCACAAAAGGTTTACATCCTTAAATAAGGATGTGATAAACTTTATATTTTTTTATTTTTTAATTAAAATACAGCAAAATTTTCAATTAATAATATAAAAAATACAGCCTTTCTCTTAGTCAATACAAGTTATATATATCGACCTCGAGTTATATATACATCTCTCAGTTGATATAAACTTGTATTGAAAAAGATAAAGGCTGTATTTGTATAATATTAAATAATGGCCGATTGTTGGAATTGACTTGTGTTTACTGTGCAGCAAGGATTTAACATAAAATCAACAATTGATTATTACTGCTAATACAGCTATTCCCTGTGCATTTAAAACTCTACAGTGTGTGTCTGGCTCGGGCCAGGATGCAACTACATTTGATTTATGGATTGTACACTATTATATATCTATGATAAATGTTATAGTACTTTCAGAAATATTTTAGGCTAGGAATAAAATATAATGAGTAATTTAGAAAGTAAGAAAATTTAAAAGATACACGATCAAACTCTTTACTAATTGTTCAATGAAAAAATAATTGATTGTATCCGCTATTACAAGGTAAAGTGTACCAACTAGGTAACAAAACTAACTGAAAATAAAGCCTGTTATTTTCAAAAACTTAAATGACATATTTCCAACGCCACATATCTAAGCTTTATGCAGATATATGGGTTTGGTACAAAAAGCCCTACTTATTGAGAAATATACTTCAGATTATAATACAGCACCTATTATTGGGGTACCGACACTACAAAAAGTGATAACGACATAAATAATGGTCATATTACAGCCTTTTTTTTGGAAAACCAGAAATAAATTTAGCACAAATGTTAATATATTGGTCCTTTTTCTGGCCTTTTAGGAGGTACCAAATCATCATCTCGGCTTTTGCATGAAAATTATAATAGAAATTATCCAGACACTATATTTGCAATGTTCAAATAAACAATAATACCCATATTTCAACTGAAATGAAGTTTAATAAGCAAAGGATTAACATCAATAAGAACAAAGAAATTGAAAAATAGAAGATTCTTAATTTGTATCAAGCAGTAGTTTTTCATTTTGATTATCTGACATGCTTAGAATCTCAACAAAACATCTTTGGCAGGGCCAGGGGTAGGGACACTACAGATAACAGATAATGTTCAAGATGGAAATGAAATAACACAAGGATAATGTTAAGAATCTTACTTTTTTTCTTTTTCTCAATAATTAGTGATATAAAACCTAAAATATCATTATTCAAATTCAACATAGTTCAAACTTAGTTGAAATCATAATCGAAGAAAAATATCAAATGGACATATTGGCTGTCATATTTTGTCTAGACAATTTTATATATCTAGAAAATCAAAAAAAGATAAGAGAAAACTTAGGTATACTGTTTCTAAGCATAAAATATATCAAAATTTAAAATTAAGTAGCATAATATTCTGCACTTTAGTATTATAAAAGAAGGGTATGGACACTACACTTTCCAAAACTTTCAATAACTGTAATAATATTTGAATGTAGTTATATTTCAAATGTATAAAAAAATAATAATAAAAATAATAACAATATTACTTTATTTTATGAGGGTAAACTCAGCTACACTAATCTTCCCTGAGGCCCTCAGATTAAACCAAAGAAAATAATGTAGTACAGCATAAATTGATCAAATTGTGAGACAATTATAAACATTGCATATATAAAAAAAATATACAAGTATACAGAAAGTAACATACAAATTGGTGAAAAATTATACATTGTCCTGATGGTCTGAAGAATTTAATAAGTAGTTTTTAATATTTGTCTTGAATACATTGGTGCTAATAGATTCACACACTGAAGGTGGTAAGTTATTCCATAGCAAAGGGGCTGAATATACAATAGATTTTTTGAATTGTTCAGTTTTTGGTTTAGGGACATTGAGATTTCCTTTACGGCATTTCTTAGAGGGTATGGGTTCGTTTCAGAAATATATGAACATGTTTTATTGAGGTAATCTGGAGCCTCATTTTTTAAGCATTTTAAAGTAAGTAGACATTTGTGATATTTAATTCTTTCTTCAATTTTCATCCAGCCAAGATACATTTATTTAAATAAAGGTTCTGAAGGTGTTAATGGATCAGCATCCATAATAAGTCGTGCTGCTCTTTTTTGCAGTTTTAAAATTCTGTTTAGTCCATTATTACAGCTGCCCCATATTATACAACAGTAATCTATTAGGGGTAGAATATATCCATTGTAAAATAATTTTCTTAATTCAAGATTTAAATATTGTTTGATTTTTGAAAGAAGATAAATTCTAGATGAAATTGTGGAACAGACTACGTCTACCTGAAAGGACTTAGTTGTTGGTCTACTTTGATTCCTTATAATTTTTCACTTGTAGAATTTTGTAGTTTATTGGAAGAAATTGTCAGGCAAAGTTCATTCTCTTGTGAGGAAAGTTTTTGTCTAGTTCCAATTATCACACATTTAGTTTTATTATACCCCCAGCTTTTCAAGAGGGGCCGGTATATAGTGATTGTGGTGTCCGTCCGCCCGTTACACTTTCTCTTATTTGCAACTCCTCCTACACCACTGAATGGAATTTGATGAAACTTACACAGAATCCTTGTTACATAGTGCCATTGTGCAGTAGATATTTATCTTTTTAGATTAGAATGATATTTGGGGTTTCCCATAGAAAAACATGGACTTTGTCATTGACTTAAGGGGATACCCATCTCTTATGTGCAACTCCTCCTACACCACTGAATGGAATTTGATGAAACTTACACAGAATCTTTGTCACATAGTGCCATTGTGTAGGAGATAGTTAACATTTTGATCGGAATAATATTTGGGGTTTCCCATAGAAAAACATGGACTTTGTCATTGACCTAAGGGGATATCCATCTCTTATGTGCAACTCCTCCTACACCACTGAATGGAATTTGATGAAACTTACACAGAATCCTTGTCACATAGTGCCATTGTGCAGGAGATATTTAGCATTTTGATCGGAATAATATTTGGGGTTTCCCATAGATGAACATGGACTTTGTCATTGACCTAAAGGGATACCCATCTTTTATGTGCAACTCCTCCTACACCACTGAATGGAATTTGATGAAACTTACACAGAATCCTTGTCACATAGTGCCATTGTGCAGGAGATATTTAACATTTTGATCTGAATGATATTTGGGGTTTACCATAGAATAACATGGACTTTGTCATTGACATAAGGGGATACCCATCTCTTATGTGCAACTCCTCCTACAACACTGAATGGATATTGATGAAACTTACACAGAATCTTTGTCACATAGCGCTATTGTGCACCTGATATTTAACATTTGGATCGGAATGATATTTGGGTTTTCCCACAAAAAAAATGGACATTGCTATTCTTTGAGGTGGGGGAGGGATGGGGTTTCCCATGTTTTTTTGCAACTCTTCCTATACTAGATTAAGTTTCAAGTTCATAAGTAAGAACACATGCATTTTTGAAGAAATCATGAAGCGGTGGGTATCAATGGTGAGCATTGCTCACAGTTTTTTTTTACTCTAGTTTGAATTTATGAATATGTTATTTTCATGACACCATTGTTCTACACAATTTAAATCTTGTTGTACTTTAACCTGTAGCTCTTTGATATTTGAACCTGATGTGTATATAGTGGAATCATCAGCGTACATGTCAGTTTGACAATTTTTAATATATAAAGGGAGATCATTTATATATATTATGAATAAAAGAGGGCCTAGTACGGAACCCTGAGGTACACCAAAATTTATGGGAAGTTGATCTGATTTGCCATTTCCAATTTGGACTTGCTGTGTTCTGCCATGAAGATATGATTTGAAAAGTGCAGTACTATTTTTATCAAACCCATATATTTTCAGTTTACTACATAAAATTTCATGATCAACAACATCAAATGATATTTGAAAATCTAAAAGAACAGCCAGATTTATGTTTCCATTATTGATTTCTTGAAGCCATTTGTCAATAATGTTTATAAGGGCAGTTTGACAAAAATGATTTGGTCTGAAACCAGATTGGGCAGGGTGTAAGAGATTGAATTTTATTTAAAATTTATATAAATGCTGTGATAAATGCTTTTCTATCAGCTTAGTCAATGTAGGCAACACTGAGATAGGTCTATAGTTTGAGGCTAAAAATCTTTAACCAGTTTTAAAAACTGATGTTACTTTGGCATTCTTTAAAATTTTAGGATACATGTAGGTACCAGTATCTATTATTCTATTAAAAATATATGTTAAGGATGTGGCAATTATTTGGGCACTTATTTTAAT
Source organism: Limnoperna fortunei (assembly GCA_944474755.1). NCBI lineage: Eukaryota > Metazoa > Mollusca > Bivalvia > Mytilida > Modiolidae > Limnoperna > Limnoperna fortunei. The sequence continues at coordinate 56,479,523 of OX104115.1, read as the reverse complement.
TATTCTTGGTCCAATGTTATCAGTTCCAGGGGACTTCATAGCATCTAATTTTATTATTTCATTGTAAATTGTATTTACTTCAACTGGAGGAATTGAGAATGTTCTGCTAGTTAGGAGTCTCATTTTTACAAAGTTGCTTAATTGATGGAAGTTAGTACACATACCTTTATATAAAGTATATTTGTTTCAATTTTAAGGTTTTGAACACAGGAAGTACAAAAAATGTATCACTAATATAAAATAAAAGCAGTCCATAGAAATACCCAAGAATACCCAAGGGTACCTAAGAATACCTCATAAAAGTAAAAAAAAGGGATATTTGTTTAATACCAAAATGTTTTTATATACTTTCAGGCTATTAAATTAGTTTAAAAAGGTGCAATATGTATTTATTTACTGGGGTCAGTCTGAATATGTATTTTGATTGAATTGGTGCACGCTGCATAATCCTTTTATGCAGATATTAACCTGGTCAAGCGCATCCGGGTATGTGGCGGTTGTTTAAGCATTGATTTATTTTAATTTACACTTTATTATTGTTCTATTGTAAAAAATAATACATGTTATTTCAATGATAAATGGCTTAGTTTTTTGTGAAATCAACACAACACCAATGATCAAATATTCATCAAAAATTTACTCAAAATAAAAAAAAAGGGATGTTTATAAATACGCTGGCACTGAAACACAAATCCATTTAAACAATTCATTCTTGTTCTTTATAGACTATTTAACACATATTTTTTTCAACCTGACGTGGCTTGGCGACCTTGGGGTCTTCCAAAGACTTAAGACTTTTTCGAAACATCAAAGAAAGTTTAGACATTTATTTGTATTTATTGTATAAAATTAAATCATATACCTGTAAATAAACAAATGACTTTTTTCCTATGAGTAAAGTCCTAGTCCTAGTCCCATAATACAAAGAATGCTATCAATAATACACAGTAAATTAGCAAAATAGTAATGATTTACAAGCATTAGTCGGGGGCCTCGGTGGCCAAGTGGTCAAGGTAGTTCGTCTGCTATTGATCACGTGGTCTGTCAACACTAAGATTGCGGGTTCAATTCTTACTGCAGGCAGGGTGTACTAGACTCCAATCTTTATTGACAAGGATTGCCAGTTTTCCCACTGCAGGTCAGGGGTTTTCCCGGGTACTCCAGATGCCATGATATAGCTGGAAAATTGCTGAAATTGGCGTTAAACACCATCAAACAAACAAACAAGCATAAGTCTATACGTTATGTACTTTGTTAACAGCAAATATTATTAGCACTGGGAATATAATTTGGTGAAAAGAACTAAGTCTCCACGGCTGATTAATCACACTATTGGTGTCATACTGAAAGGGGCATACAACCTCGTTTATCTGAAAATATATTTATATATGTTAAATACAAAAAAGCATACTCAAGAAAAAAAATAAAGAGTATACATTTATAAAAATTTCAGTGCGAGCTACATGTCTAAAATTTCCAGTTTTTCTATATTAAAATAATATAGTTGCTGATAAAAAATATTTCTCATCTTGCAATATGTATTTTTTACACTAAAACGTTGTGCTCATGTCCATTTTGTAGTTTTATAATAGGGTATTCTTGGGTATTTCTATGGACCCAATAAAAGAGCTTTATTTTGCATATCAATTAATTATAATCAACTTTAAGTTTCTATCATTTAGTTTAAAAAATTACCAACTTAGTAAAATTTGCTACATTTAAAAAAACTGTTAACAGGAAAACTTTGATAAATGATAAAAGAGTGGATTTAAGTCATAGAAACATTTTAAAGGAAGTTTAAATGGTTCTTCTTATGCAATTATTGATTTATATTGATAAAAAATATGGGGTGCAGACACTACAATATATTATGAAAAAAAATTTTGGTTTGTATTTGAAATCTTTATCTCTTAAATTTTAAGTACATGTACATTGTATTTAGTTATTGTCATAACCAATGAGTGTATGCATGAGAATGGGATATAGCTTTTATAGTTTTTCAAATACACAGGGGTACGGACACTACAGATTTTCTTAGAACAAATAATCTTACCCTCTCTCTTTTTTTTTTTTGGCGAGGGTACGAATTTAGTCCCATTATTCGTAATGTAGCAGAGCGGAAGTGAATCACTCCCGGCACGTTGATGTCCAAAAGAAGTTGCATATACAATCAGACGTGGTCGATCTTGATATCTTTCTACAGTGTCACCATTTTTTTATTGGTTTTGTTTTTTAAATCAATCATTATTGATACGTGATGATAGTTATTGCCATTTTTAATAACCAGCTGTGTGTTGTGTTTTAATTTACATTCGTGTCTCTTTTAAATTACGTTTACTACATGAAAAACATTGGGAAACCTGAAAATGAATGGCGTGTTGCATCTTGGGTAATACATATGTAAATTACAGGATTCTTACTACGGAATTAATCCTAGTCAACTCGTAGCTTGACCAACTCATACCTTTTGCATTATATGGTAGAATGAAAAAGGACAAATTACGATTATTTAATATCATATGCATTCTACAGCACAAATAAACTAACTTTAGTAGTCTATAGATAATATAAACATTTATGATATATATTCTAATATTATCAACAGTTTGTATATATAAATTAGGCGTCTTGTAATGGTCCATTCTACAGACCACACTGCAGCAGAAGTTGGCTGGAGATCTTTTTTCGATGACACAATAAAGCTTACTTAATACAAATGACACACGCGTGTTATATAATTCATTTATGGTGTTTACGCATGTAAGGTAAATAAAATTATTGTCAATTCTTTTTACTCAATACACCTCCGCATGTTCTATACAATATAGTGTTTTTGTTTTAATGCAATAGTAATACAGTAGTCAAAACAAAAAATAAAATTTCAAATTGAATCGAACACTCTAGATAAACAGCGAAAGTGTATGTATATTGTTGATTTTAAAAGAACTTGAAAAAAAATCTCAAGCTTGCTTTTATAGACATAATCGTAATCTGTTCGCAAACTGCAAAATTTGAGTAAAAACTTGAAATTATTAACACAAGAAAAATAAGCGATCATTATTAAAGGACAATTAAAAATAATAATTGGATCCCTTTCTTTGTAATTAATTGTTGAAAAAGCGTAATATGTTCGCAAACTGCAAAATATTTGTAAAAAGATCGAATATTTTAAAATATTTTTTATCTAATACTAGTATACATGTACAATTTATATTTTTATTAAGAACATTCTAACTTTACTATATTAAATGCAGAGGTACGAGTTGGTTGAGGTACGAGTTGACCTGCACCCTGCAGAATGGTTGTTATGGCATGCAAATTAGCACGTTTATAACAAAATTAGGTCACATTAAACTGATAAAAATAGTATTTTCCACGTGCATCTTCAAAGACGAAAAAAGAAATTTCTTCAATAAACATCGTTTCCCGTTAGTTTTGCAATGTCTAAAGCTTTAATAACATAAAGAAGATGAATATTATGTTTGAATTTTGTATAAATAGACTGGTTAGAATTTTTTATTTGCTACATTACGAGCAATAGGACTGAATTCTGTCGTTAATCCGACAAATCACAAAACTAACTTTGGATTATAACGGCAGTAAAATTCGGCCTATGATTTTCCCAGAAAATTTGGACAGGTTTTTATCTTGCCGGCATAATATGTAAACTTGCTATTTGAGGTATCACATTAAATATTACATTAAAAACTACTCTGTAGTTGATTTTAGCTTCCTTTAAATGTATTTTATCTCCTTATAAATCTTCATCTTTGAAACAGCAATTTATAATTAATAAACAGAGAAAAATTAAATCCTGTTACAAGTTCTAGTAAAGCTCTTTTTTAAATTAAAATTTTTACCACATTTGAACTAATTAAAAGGAATATATCTTAAATTCAATTTTGAATGAACCATAAATGCCAGTTAAATGATAAATTTCCTAATATTAAAATATATTAACTGGATTTTCTTAAACGATGATTGTTACACCAGTTTTAAGACAAATTTTACCCATTCAAATTGTCACAATTTGGACAAATCTTGATAGATTTTCATGATTGTGTTGCCTCCGTTTGATTTTTGCATGCAATACACAATTTAATATACCTTATTGTTGTTATAAAATAGCATTCTCTATGATATTCATGTAACATACAGAAAATAAGTTGGTACACTTTACTGTGAGATAGCCATACTAGTATAATAATTGCATGAATTATTATCCGGTCCAAAATTTAGTCATATTTTTCATTTGTCACCCAGCCCGAGCTGTAATTAATAGTCATTTGTTCTTGATTGCCTTTGATCCCATTTACATGTATCCAAGTTTTGCATTTCTACCGGTAGACCTTTTTTCAAAAAGTTGGATAAATGGGAATAAACTGTTTTGATCAATTCTGGGGTAAATTCATGAAAGGTTATTCAATGAACAAGAATAGTTTATTTCCTCATTATTTTCTAAGGAAAGATCATAATTTTTTTACATAGAGAGTATAGGCAATGGTTTAGTGTTTTAAAATCTTAAATGCAATTAAAAGAAATATGTAATAAACATACAGTACATGCAGTGAAGTGGAATCCACTGTTAATGCATAAGAAAACATTTACATTTTCATTGTAATGTCATGAATGTAAGAGTGTTTTTAGGAGCCAGGATGGAAAAGTAATTATGGTTACGGTAGTCTGATACTGATATCATTGGATTTTACTATTTTATTTATTTTGTTCGAAAAAACTGTTTGAGATTTCACTAAATAGTTCACAAATCTCACAATTTAATTCATCACTAAAAGACAGAACAACAAAACACCACAAAAATAACAAAAAAGAAAGGGCATAAGGCTTAAATACTGGCTTTGAAGAGTCACACAAAACATTATGTAACATGGTTAGAATGGCTAAAGAGATCCCAGACCATCACCCTTTGTTATAATACAATGTAATACCCTAGCAACATAGACATGCTGAATCATTTCAGAGCAGTGAAAACAAGGGCCCCTGTGGCCGAGTGGTTAAGGTAGATTGTCGTCTGCTATGTGTCACATTGTCTGTCAACACTTAGGTTGGTTAAGTTAGATTGTCGTCTGCTATGTGTCACATTGTCTGTCAACACTTAGGTTGGTTAAGTTAGATTGTCATCTGCTATGTGTCACATTGTCTGTCAACACTTAGGTTGTCAGTTTGAGTCTTTATGCAGACAGGGTGTGCTCGAAGGCAGCCTTAATTGAGTAGAATTGTCAGTTTTCCTGAGGAAGGTGGGGTTTTCACCTTGTCCTTTGGCTTGCTTCCCTAATAAAAAATGGATTCCATGATAAAGCAGAAAAATTGCTGGAAATGACAAAAAACCACAAACAAAACAAACAAATAAAAAACTGAGCTAAAACGGTACAATATAGAACCAACAAAAGTGTTTAGTTTCATGTTTTTATACTATTTAAACTTTTTAATGGTGAAATATCTTTACTTTCAAGGAACATGATGGTGACGATAATGCTCATGACTCTGAAACTGAAGTTGACACATCTACAAATATACCAGCTGTACAAACTGGACCTTTTAAACCATTGTTTAATGCAAAGGTACCAGATGCTGTCAAAGATGGAGAAGTACTGCACTTCACAATCAAAGTGTACAAGGTGAGATTAAATCCTATAATTATATTTTTAGAACAACAAGCACATACATTTTTGTATCTCCACTCTGTAAAATTTTTCATTTTATATGCTACAGTGTCTTTACAGTTATTGTGTCCTTCCTCTATGAAAATGTGATTTAGTACCAACCCTGAAATTTTCTGATCACCCAGTGTTTAATCTAGAATTTTTTCACAGGGGGCCTGCCTGGCCCATGCAAGATCACAAAGGGGGCCCTGGATGGGATTTGGGGGCCACTGTTAAGTTTAAAAATTTGTATGAGATACTAAGGATCCATCCGTGTAATACTACTTATTTCAAGACAAGATTGAGGCTGATCCGCCGACTTTTCTTGAGCCTTGTCACCGACGCCGTCACTTGTGCTGTCATCCGTTTCATCACTACCGCTGGCCAAAGATTTTGGGCGTTTTTCCCCGCCGACGACTGCGAAATATGACGAAATTCGCTTCATATTTTGACAATTTCTTGAAAATGATCGTTGTCAAAATCTACGATAAATTTTTCACTGGTATTCAAAAAGACAGTGACTTTAAACACTCAAAAGATTCAGACTACACACCAGTACCGTACGGGGACTGGATTGAAATTCCGTATTTTGACGATCTAATATAGTGCGCCCGGAGAGGCCCGCGGAACGTTTTCTACTGCGCCAAATAGAAAAAAAATGCCGCAATGGCGCAGCCTAGATTGAACACTGTCACCACATGACTTCTATTCTCTATCCTATCACCACATGACTTTAAAGTTGTATCAAACCTCCTTGAGGGGGGGGGGGGGTTTCAATACATTCTTCTACTAACATGAATACATGTAAAATAATTAACTTTTTGTAGCATATTGATTTTTACTTTAATAATAAAGGGTCTGCAAGTACTAGAGGGGCCTCGGTGGCTGAGTGGTCAAGGTAGTTCGTCTACTATTGATCACGTGGTCTGTCAACACTGAGATTGCGGGTTCGATTCTCACTGCAGGCAGGGTGTACTCGACTCCAATCTTAATTGACAAGGATTGCCAGTTTTCCTACTGCAGGTCAGGGGTTCTCTCCGGGTACTCAAGCTCCATCCACAATAAAAACTGGACGCCATTAAATAGCTGAAAAATTGCTGGAAGTGGCGTTAAAACACCATTCAAACAAAAAGCAAGTACTAGTATTTGAATGAGGCTTAGAAACACAGGTAAGGTACATGTAAATTACAGGCCCTTTGACAAGGGAGTTCACCTACTTTTGATCGCATGGTATGTCAACACTCTGATTGTGGGTTCGAGTCTCACTGCAGGCAAGAAGGGGTGCTCTTGACTCGTATCTTAATTGAAAAGGATTGCAAGTTTTCCTACCGATGGTCATGTTTTCTATGGGTACTCCTTCCCCAATACAAACTAATGGTAGACACCATGATATGGCTGAAAAATTGCTGAAAGTGGCGTTAAACAACATTCAAACAAACAATCATTAACAAAAAGCAATCTGATATGGTGGGCTTGACACAAAAATATACAAGGGGCCTTGATGGCTGAGGTAGTTAGGCATCTACTATTGATCACATGCCTGTCAACACTGTGGTTGTGGGTTTAAGTCTAAATACAGGGATGGTGTGCTCGACTCATTAATGTACATGGGGCCTTGTTGGCTGAGGCATTTTCTATTGGTCACATGCCTGTCAACACCAAGGTTGTGGTACAAGTCACAAACAGGGAGGGTGTGCTCACTTCAATCTTAATTGACAAGAATTGCCATTTCTAATTCCAAGCACAAGCTGCAGTTATCACTTGTTTAATTGATTGGGGAAATAATCTGTCCGCCATTGTAAGCACCCCTCCTTATCTATCCCCAATAATTAATAGGCATGATCTAGGGGCTTACTCATGTTACAAGTCATTTATAGCATCACCTTCCTTGTAAGACAAATACACTTGCTCATACTTAGTGTTCGAAAGTGTATTTGTCTAAATCCGAAGACTATGCTACTGGTATACGTATAACTTATATGGTAAGCCAATTACATACACAAGTTATATATTAAATTAGAAGTGTTTGCCTTCATTGCAGCCAGATAGTGATGAAGAAATCAGTACTGTTACAAGAATTTATGATGACTTTGAATGGCTGCAACATGGTCTGATGACACAGAACAATATTTCAGGGATCATAGTAAGCATATTTTTATTTAATTCTCAAGAACATCTATAAACCTTTAAATGTTATTTTATGGTAAATTCAAAAAGTGGCCATATTTCTTTATTGTAATCTAAAAGCATGGGAAACTTACAACTAAAAGGTATGAAGCTACTATGAACAATACAGGTAGATAAGGACAATGCTCCTAAAACTTTGTTACATTCTATAAATGTAAAAATGTTTGTATGGAGGTAGTTTTCACTTACTTTGCAATCACCAATTAAGCTCTAAAATAACGCTCAGAAAAACACTTTTTTTATAGAAAAATAATAATACATGTTCAAAAAGATGTGTGTTGATGTTGAGAATATTCCTTACACACAAAATGTTTTGCTAGGTAACCCATGTCCAGTGCAAAAATAACCGAGTTTACCATTTCAAGCACAGTATAATTTTTTAAGGAGCAATTGGAGATGATACCAACATGGATGCCAACTTTGAATCCTAAAATTAGAATGAACACCGAATCATCAGTGTTACATGCTACATTGATGATGGACTGTAATAGTATTATAATTTGTTTGCTTAGGTTCCACCATTGCCTAACAGACCAGAAACAGATGCAAAAGCTGCAGAATCCAAATCAAAGAAACAGCTTGGGAGCACTACCAAGGTCATAGTTCCTGATGAGTTTACTAAAGATTGTCGCAGTGTAGAAAAGTTTGTATAATAAAATTTATTCTCAGTTTTAGGCTATTATAAATTCAAAACATATTATTAAAGCCTCTACTGTTACATATTGATAAGTAATATAAAAAAGCATTCTGGTTTTCCTTTATTGTCAGATCAACTATAGTAAATAACCATTTTATTGTAATATCCTCAATACAGTAATAACCAGAGGTGTCAGTTTACAAGTACATTAAATAATTGGTATTGTATTATTTACGTGTCTGGATTAATAACTTTTGCAGTTTTAAAATACAGGAATAAACAGAACATTGTCTTACTAGTATACACAGTAATGGATTTATCAGTATTGCTGATTCATTGCACTAGTACTGATATCAGTATAGTCAAATTTAAAGTGTTGCAATAATCAGTATTGTTAGACTGTGTTGCAATAATCAGTATTGTTAGACTGTGTTGGAATAATCAGTATTGTTAGACTGTGTTGGAATAATCAGTATTGTTAGACTGTGTTGGAATAATCAGTATTGTTAGACTGTGTTTGAATTGTTAGACTTTGTGTTTGGAATAATCAGAATAATTGATGTGCCAAAGCATGGCAAATTTGATAGGGGAAATAACTAGTTATTTGTTTGATGTGCAAAGCAGGCCAAATTTACACGGGTTACTCAGTTATAACTACATAGACCCCATGTTCTTTTTGTGTTTAGTTCAGTATAATAAAACAGTTATGGCCTTTAATTGACTTCAGGTAATATCAAAATTATTAAATCTTGAAAGCGTTATTTTTCCTCACTAGCAGACCTCGAAAAATAACCCCGTCTTGATTTAATATTTATGGATATTACCTTCATTAAAGGCCTTAATTGTATATTTTTAGACTGTGTTGGAATAGTCAGTATTGCAAGACTTTAATCAATTTTGAAAAACTCATTATTAGAATAAAATTTTGCATGGTTAGGGATGAACTAGAAATGCCTAGAATTTAATTTGTGTTACATTGTCAACATACATGTATATGGCTCATTTTTATGTAGCAAAACAGTTAGCTGTTCAAGCCACAATGAAGTATTAAAATTAGTAAGATCACATAATTTATGCATTACATGTCAGCTTGATCTCTTTGACTCTTTATCAGTTTTACTGTATCATTATTAGGTAAGATATTAGGGATTTCGTAAGCTCGACATGGTTGAAAAAGTTCACCTAAAATTTGCAAATTGTTATTACACATGAAGCATCTACCCTATCATGTATGATTTATGGGGTTTTCTCTTGGTACTCTGCCTGCCTTCCCTAATAAAAACTGAACGCCATGATATAGCAGAAAAACTGCTGAAAGTGGCGTTAAACAACATTCAAACAAACAAACAATATGATTTATGGTGAAAAAGAGGGTGCTTTTGTTTCCATATTGATAAAAATTAGTTATATAATGTTTTGGTTTAAGTTTCTGGCTGGCATGGAATCTAAAATTTCTTTTATCGTATTTAATGTAGTTTGGCATCAAGTTTGTTTGATCACCAAGGAAAACAATCTAGCTAGCTTAACAATGTCGAGAGAATATTGAATATCTGTGGGTTATCATATGTGTGGACAAATCAAGTTTTCTGAGCATGAATTGGTTATTATTTTCTGTATAGATATTTTTCTCTGGAACTAAATCAATAAACAAATAATAAATTTCTTATTACAGATACCTACGTCTTATAATTAATCATGACATATTTGGAAAAGATGAAAATCTTCGTAAATTTCTGTTAGAAAAAGAGGTAAGGTATTTTATTTTGATTAAATAAAAATTCACATTTTTTTAAATAAACATATTGGTTGGTATTAGTTGTTTAGTAAGTTTTAAGTATCACAAGTTTTTTAAAATTAAAAAAAGTGGAGAAAATTTAGGAAAACTGGTCATAGAGAATAGAAAACCGTAGGACTGTGACAAAATCTGGATTTAGAAAAAGATATATATGATCAGTTACTCCAGACAAATAAGCTGTAAGAACAACTAAAAGAAAGTAACCTGGACTCATTGAAAAACATAGGTGCACTCACATGCTCCGGGTGAGTAAGCAGGGCACCCAATCTAAGGGAACCCGCAGGTCGGGGTTTCTCTCCGGGAACTCCGGCTTCCTCTCCCAATAAAAACTGGACGCAATGAAATAGCTGAAAAATTGCTGAAAGTGGCATTAAAACACCATTCAAACAAACAAAATCTAAGGGAACTCTCATGTTGTTGGTCACAGAACTTTAAAAGGGATAATATCAACAGAGGTGCAGTTTCCTGTTTGAGTAGCTTTTTGTTCAGCACCAACATATGGTATGAAAATCTTAATACCAATTACAATATCTAGCATAACTTACAATGTATTTGTTGTAAAATGTAAAAATCATATGCTGGAGCTGGTAGAATATTTATCATTAAATAGAAGTTGCCAATTGGGATAGTTAAAGTCAACATCCATATGCTAATCTTAGAGTTTACTTTGTAATTTTCCACTGGATTCAGTTTTGAGAAGGATGTGCAGGTATGAGATTGACTTGATTGTATTGTTAGTGTCCTGATTCTGAAGATTCCACGGATTAATTAAATTTAAATAGTTACTTTATAGTCATATACATGTATTTAAAGTAAGATAAAAGTAAAGACCTGGCCAAATATTTGTATGCCCCTGTGACAACATGTCCGGGGACATTAAGTTTTACTCTTGTTCGTCTGTCCATACGAACGTACGTCCGAACCAATTTCCATCAAGCTTTTCTCAGAAACAATACATGAAAACAATTTGAAATTGGCAGGGTGGTTTAGTATCAAAAGTTGTACGTCCTAAGCAACTTTCAGACCTGTCGGACAACTACTTCCTGTTGGGACTTCATTTGTACTTACGTACGTCCGTACGAATCAGTCAAGCTTTTCTCAGAAACCGTACATGAGAACAATTTGAAATTTGACAGGGTGGTTCAGTATCAAAGTTGTATGTCCTAAGCGACTTTTAGACCTGTCGGACAACTACTTCCTGTTTGGGACTTCATTTAGCGGGGGCACATTTGTGTCCCATGGACACATTCTTCGATTTTTTTTCTTTAATTTTGTTAGACTTGTGTGGGAAATTAAAAAAATTTGGTTGGTTTCTTCATGGTGACCTCACATGAACCACATGTATGTTTTTAGGGTTGTTGTTTGTTTCAGAATATTTATCTGCTAATTATAATATTTTAATCTTTTAAACAGGCAGCAGTAAGAACCAAAGTGAAGAGAGGATTTTTAAATAAAATGTCTAGTTTGGTGGATGAAGCCAGGAAAGGTCAACATAAGGTAAAATAGAATATGTATTGTAGACAGGGAACCAGGTTTTTTTACCACTTTTTCTTTGAACAAGTAAGAATTATCAGACAAATATGTCTATTTAAGCAGGAACTTTTTTAGACTTGTTTTTTTTAAAATAGATGACAAAAATGGTTTCGTTTGTTTGAATGGTGTTTTACACCACTTTCAGCAATTTTTCAGCTATATCATTGCTTCCAGGTTTTATTGGGGGAGTTGGCCAGTGTACACGGAGAGAACCCCTGACACTTGGTACTCTCCAGTGAGACTGATCCCACAAACTCTGTGTTGACAGGCACTTGATTAATAGTAGACTAACTCCTTAACCACTCAGCCACCAATATGACGAAAATGTCAATTAAGTAATTGATTGTTGTAGTGTTGTTTAATGTCAAACCAGCGATATTTCAGCTTTGTTGAGGACAAGAACAAGTTACACAATAAATCAGTATGTAGAATGGGTGGAAAAGTATGAAGTATTGGAAATGGACATAGATTTAAGACTTTTGTAGCAGCTATAAACCTACTCCAACTTGAAACCTACAAAAGGGGTCTTTATCATGCAAGGAGTGTGGCACACTCCAAACACCAATTTGGTCTGGGGTCAGGGAAATGGTTTCCAAATTATTATCTGACAGCCCCCAATGTGAGGGCTTCCCTTATCTGCCCTCTGGGGATACTAAACACCAATTTGGTCTGGGGTCAGGGAAACGGTTTCCAAATTATTATCAGACAGCCCCCAATGTGAGGGCTTCCCCTATCTGCCCTCCGGGGATGCTCAGGGCATCTTTGTAGGTTAAGGACTTGTACTGTATCAGTGTGGTCCCATACCTTGTTATTTTTTAATCTTATATAATATGCTGGCAATCTGTTTTAATGCCTGAATGTATGTTCATGTTAAAATTCTATTTTTATTAAGTTAACACAGATTTAAAGAGTAGACAATCACATTTTAAAGTGAAGCACCTCAGTCTGTACTGCTGGAAATTTTGTGAAATTGTTTTTTAAACAATAATTTCTACTACAATATTTTTGCTTAAGAGTTTGTTCTGGGGTAAAAATAGCATTTGGCAGAGTAATTATACATTTATTTTGCAAAAAAATGTATGTTCTATCAGAAACTAAAATTTGTATATATTTTTTAGGATATAGATGATTTTTTTCACAAGCAAAGAGTGTGGGCAAATGATAATGCAAAATATATGAAAGAAGCATCACAGGTAATGTGTATTGTATATAAACCAAACAAAATGTCACAGTGCATTTAATCATTAAAACTTATAACAACAAATAACAAAAATTAAGGTATCCGCACCACAATTGACCACATGATCATATTTGGTGTCCCGGATGTCCATTGTTTTTCAATGGAACAGACCTCGATAATGTTCGGCAAACATCGGAAATACTATTTGAGTAACAAACTTTTTTTGCTCAAAACTGTTAACATTGACTCGAAGTAAGACAAGATATTAAAGTTGTATCATTAATTAGCAATACATTGATTTAATAACGCTGTATTTCTTGGTCGAAAAATAAAATTAAACGGCGACTTCAATTATGGGCCGGATACCTTAAATGCAAATAGAGAATAGAGATATGTAATAAAGTAACAAAATGTGTATGTATTGACGTACAGGCCAGTCCATCTAAAGAAGATTTGATGGATATACATGTACAAGAAACTTACGTATTTTTGTTTTTAATATTAATTTAAAATACAAAATTTCAAAATATTTCAAATGACTTTCATATGTCGATGTACAATGAAGTCTATGAGTTCTATAATGCACTGCTTATATGCACTGTTAGCTAAAGTAAGTTGGTGATTTGATGGTCTGTTTACTGGTTTCATATAAACACGATTTGAGACCATCAAAACTGCAATTTATTATGGCAAATCTACAAATACAATCTCTTAATACTATTTCTGGTAATTAAATGGTTATTTTGGTCCATGTTTTGTGAAGACCACATTCTGTTTCTAAATGTTCTTTGTAGAATTTTAACAATTATAAAATATAAGTTTGTTGTTTTTTTTTGGACACAGTTCAACTTATCTCTAATTATCTCTCTCATCTGGTAAACTATAACATATTTTGAATCTAGCCAAATATATATGTATACAAGTGAACATTCCTTTTTCTTATGGATGTAATTGAGTTTTTATCTAAAATTAAGTATGTATTTAGTCAATATCTGAAAAAATATCGATTGATACAACCTGTGTGATAAAAAACCTCGTATCATCTATATATGTGATACAAGATGTACTTTTGTCGGAACTACTTCTTGACGTCACAATGAATGGTATAACCAATGATTCGTTGAATATGACCTTCATTCTATGAATAAAATACCGGTATGACGTCATAATGCGTGTGACGTTAGGGGCTATATTTTATAAACAAATGCTTCGTTGAATGTTAAATTTTAAATTGTAAACAGTTTTCAGTTTTTTCTGCTCTTTGTATACTTCTTAATTTTAGATAAACTTATTACATACATTTAAGTGAAGGTACAACTACCTGTATCACGTCTCCACAGTTGCATACATTCCGCATCACAACTCGACGCTGCGCGTCTCGTAGTGATACGAATGTACACAATTGTCTCGACGTGTTACCGGTAGTTGTACCTGCACATAATGTATGTAATGTATATTTCTTTGCTATATTTCAGAACTTCAACAAAATAGTTTACACTCAGTTGAGTAAGTTTTCAAGTTTTCTATTTCCTATATCAACCTATGTTGACCTCCCTTACATATTACACCTTCTCAAAATTCTAGGTATAATTGCAAATGTTATTGTACCCATGATAAATCTCCAATAAATATATGATGACCTAGAGTAATAAGTTATGTCTTAAACTATAATACAGCATTTATTTATTGTTTTACTGGTAATCAAAGTTGTTAAAGCCACGAAGCAAGGTGTGCTTCACTAAAACGTTTATTGTCAAGACATGGATAAGCTAACAAAATGGCTTTTACTGATTTGTTTGATATTTTGATGGGTTTCAATAGGATTCAGCTATGTGATGGCACCCAGTTTTATTTATGTGGGGGGGGGGTGGTTTTGTAAAATCCAAGTAGAACACATGATTTTTTATACCCCACGTAACTAAGTTGCGGAGGGTATAATGTTTTTGACTGGTCCGTTCGTCCGTCAGTCCATCCGTCTGTGATCACAGTTTGTGGCTGCAACTCCTCTGAAACCACTCAACAGAATTTAACGAAACTTGGTATGCAAGAAGTACACCATACGTAGTTGTGCACATTACCAGGAATTTTTTATCCACAATTTTTGTGTGACTTTTAATGGCCCTTTGGACTTTGCTGAAAACCCTGATTCATCAGCTTGTGGACGCATCTCCTCTGAAACCACTCAACTAAACTTAACAAAACTTGGAATGCAAGAAGTACACCGTATGTAGTTGTGCATATTACCAGGAATTTTTGACTGGTGGGTCAGTCCTGTTCGTCAGTCCTATTCTTGTAAGCGCACTTCCTCTGTAACTACTGATCAGAATTTTATTAAACTTGGTTGGAATGAAGGACACCATTTGTAGTTGTGCATCATCCTCACAAGTCATGGTTTCTGTGTCCACATTTGTCCAGGAAACCCTGACAAACTTATCTAGGAAAATCCCGGGCTAGAAGATTTTCATATGACGTCAAACCTTCAAAATATCAACTGCTGAAATTGCTTGAAAGTGTTTGGCAGTAGTCAATCTTACTCATTTTGAGTGGAAAGAAAACGTAACGCAATTAATAAATAATGCTGTAATAACAAACTATTAACACTGCTGTACAAATTACACTGATTTTCAAATGGTTTATGCAACACATCCGTTTAGTTTATTTACAATCGACATCAGATATCCCCTAACCAAGTCGTGAATGAAAGCGAGCTTTTGATTGGCTACATTAAGGTATGATGTAGCCAAACAAAATACTGACTTCTATCCCGGGAATTTCCTAGCAATGTTTGTCAGGGTTTCGTGGACACTTAAAGTGGAAACCCTGAAACCCTGACTTGTGAGGATGGTTGTGCATATCAACAGGAAATTACGATACAATATTTTTTGTAGCAGTTATTTCTCCTTTAATCTTAGAAAACTTTCTAAATATGTGTATGAAACAACTCGTATGTGCTTATACTCAGAAACTACTGATCACAATTTTATGGAACTTGATAGGTATGTAGGAGCATGGGGTATGTGAGCATGCTCACTAAGGTTCTTTAATTGCCAGTAACTTGGCTAAAAAAGTTAATCACTGAAAATATGTAAAAGTTTATTCAAACAATCTTAATCAGAGTTAATTTTTTACCTTAAGGATTAGCTGGTTGTTATGCCAACTTTGTAACCAGTATACCATCGGACAGTTCAGAGAAAAATGAAGCTTCAATCAAGACCAATAAGTATGTTATAACTTAGTTTGGCCTTCCTGGTAGAAATTCGGTTTGTTTTCTTTTTTCGAAACTCTTCGATTTGCATGACGAATGTTTGATTGAATTACTTCAGACAAGTTATGTAACACAAATGTACTTAAATCTTTTGAATGTTATTTATGTAAATTTACTGTCCTTTGTTTCCAATTGAATTTTTGCATTTTTTTTAAACATACATTACTTTTCTCACTAAAAAGCAGAATTTTTATGCGGTACTTTTGCAAATTCTGTGAAGTATTTTTTAACAAAAATTTGCTAATCACTAGGTATAAGCTCAGAGGTAATTAGGTTTTTCCTATCATTCCCAAAGTTGTCCTATATCTTCTTAAATTGGTGGTGGATCTCAGGTTTATTCAAGGAATTTTCAGTTAGAAAGCTAATTTCTTCCGTAAATGGTCGATTTCTGGTACAGATGACCCAGTACAGATGAGCTCACGCGCACACATCTGTACTTGCTGCGTCATCCAATCAAAACGCCAGAAACAAAAACGTTGTCATGGAAGCATAACAACGTTCTTGTTTGACGTTGTTGGTTTACGGAAGAAATAGGTACTTTCATACGTTTTTGGGAAAGTCCGTGTGACCTTTTCCAAAACGTATGAAAGAACCTATTAATCTTTGTGTGAGACTCTGGTTTAAACTTTGCACTTAAATTGTTTCTGACTGATTTTCATCATTTTCATTTATTAATTTTGTGTTAATTTTACTGCCTTACTAATTACTGACTATTTTCATAATGTACAAGTACAAATTTAACTAGTGCTGATTGTGTTGGGATGCCAACACAGAATGTCTCCCAAATGAACCCCCATTGCCACTATAATCCCCATGGATAGTATTTCATTCAAATCAGTACATTAAAATATGCCTAGAAATCAAATTTTGTTTGAAATCGGACAAAGTTGACTTTTTCCTGCAGGGGGCGGGGGGGGGGGGAGGGTGTAATGGCTGCCATCACAAAATGGTGTCGTTTGCATCCAATTTTTTTTAGGCAAAAATGCTCAGGATAGTTAGCTGTTAGTTTGTTTACCAATTTTCATTGAAATTGCTCTGGCCATTACTGAGATCTGACAACAGCCGCCATTATTTAAACTTTAATACAGCCGCCATTTTGAACCGGAAGTCGCACACAAAAGTAGTGGCACAATCAGGTTGCCATAATCTACATGTGTACCAAATTTCATTGAAATCGGATGATGTTTAAATTTTTGCATTTTTAGTGGGTGGTGTTCGGATGGCGGCCATTTTGAAATGTCGTTCGCATCCAATTTTTTTTCGCAAAAATGCTCAGGATAGTTTGCTGTATCAGAATACCAATTTTCATTGAAATTGCTCTGGCCATTACTGACATCTGACAACGGTGGCCATTTTGAACATTTCAAATGTGGACTGCACAACTTCACCCTTAACATGTTCCTAAAGTTTCATCTTGATTGGACATTTCATCTCAGAGAAAATGTGAAGACAAGATTGAACGGAAAGAAAGAAAGGAAGAAGAAGAATAATAATAAGAAACCGGACAAAAGCAATATGTCCCCCAAAACTTCCTTTGGGAGATATAATAAGAAACCGGACAAAAAAAAATATGTCTCCCAAAACTTCATTTGGGAGACATAATAAACATTAATAATCAATAAACAAAATTCTCCTTGACCCCTGAATATTTTGTAGCATATGGTATATGTACATTTATCAAAATTGAATAAATTTAAACTAAGAATTTGAAACTAAATATTAAGGTACTGTCCCTAACTTTCAATCAACAAGCTGTTTTCAAACACAAAATTTTGTGATAGGACTAACTGAGGTCTATCAAGGCCTATATTTGTAGTTTGTACAGTCCTGTACCACATAATATTTTCGTTTTGTGGATGCCAACTTGTTGCTGTAGCAAAAATTACTGTTTCGAGGATAAAAAAGAAATTCCTCCTTTTTTAGCTCACCTGACCCTATTGTCATCACTTTGCTTCCGTCCGTGGCGTCATCGTCAGTGTCTGTAAACTTTTTATATTTTAATTTTCTTCTCTGAAATCACTTTGCGAATTGAATCCAAACTTGGCCATAATGTTCATTGGATGGACCTTTACAAAGTTTGTGTTTTTTATTTGGATTCGAAAACTAATAGGGCCACCACCACAGGACTTATTTTAACATAGGACTATATGGGAAAAAAGTTAAAAAAGGCTTCTTCTCTGAAACTGGTTAACCAATCAAATCAAAACTTATTAGCAATATTGTTTGTATGGTCCTCTATAAAAATTTATGTCGGAAGATCAAAATAGCCGCCACCGCAGGACTTAGTTTAACATTGGACCCTATGGGAAAAAGTTTTAAATGGCTTCTTCTCTAAAACCTGTTACCAACAGAAACAAAACTTATATTGTTTGGATGGTCCTCTTTGAAGTTAATGTTTTTTAAATACCAATAAGAAAATTAAAATGGTCGCCGCCACATGACGTAGTTTAATATAGGTCCCTATGGTCATTTTTTTTTTAAATCTTCTCCCAAACTAGTTAACCAATGGAAACAAAACTTTGCAATATTGTTTGGATGGTCGTCTTTAAAATTTATTGAAAATTACAGCACCTAGGCTAACTTCAGGGAAATGCCATCTTCATTGCCTATAAAATCGGGTGAGTGGCTCTAATTCATATACACTGTACATGTTCTCTGTTCAGAGTATTCTGAAAGGAGCACAGCACAGATTTTCTATTTTCCCCTTGTTGGTTGTCAACCACTTACCACTCTACTTAAACCTCTTAGTATAATTTGTGTTAATATAAACATAGCTGATTCCATTTGAACTATTGGTTATTACTGCAAGTTTATGCTAAAGCACATGAAACAAACTGCCTCATTGAGTAGAAAGATTTGCTCACTGTGTGCCACAAGCATTTATCAATGTATTGTTTTTAGAACTCCCCGCTTAAAATTTAAAAAAATTAGTATACACAATTTATTGTTAATGTGTCTGATTTGGAAAATTAGCTTCAATGATAGCCAAGTTAAACTTAATGGATGTTTTAAATATGAGAATGAGAAATTGTACTGGTTTGTTTTTCATACTGACAGTTTTGTTCTTTAGATATCTACGAAAACTTGGTAATGGTTTGGAGAGTGCCAAGGTATTTCTTGTTTCATAATATCTTCCTCCAAAGCTAGCAGTTCCTGTCTAAGACTTCTTTTTAATAGGTGTAACAAGAATTAGCAGGAAGTGGGGAGATAAAGGACACAGAAACCCAAACTAATGTATTAACCTAGAATGTGCATAAGTCAAATACTACTTATATTTCCTTATCTGTGTAATTCCCCTCCCCCTGCACCATATTAAATATGCTAATGATGTTTATCAGAAAATGTAACTATAAAGCTCATATAAAGCTAATAAAAAATAAACGTAAGCTTCATACAAAGCTTCACTTAAATGTATATACATTGTATATATAATAGAATTAACAGAGTGTATTTATAGCTTCTTTGTCCCTAACATGCAGGTGATTTATTGCTGTTACTTGGCAACAGTTTTCTGTGGTAAATGGGCTGATTTCTGATACAGATCATGACCAAATACGGATGAGCTCATGCACACATCTGTACTTGTTGCATCATCCAATCAAAACACATGACGCAATAACGTTGTTTAACGTTCTTGTTTGGGGGCATTCTGAGACAATGGAGTCTTAAACAATAGAGTCTATAGGATATGGCAATGTGAAAGTTGTTGGCTTATGAAAGAAATAGGTACTTTCATGCACTTTTGGGAAAGCCACTTATGATAAAAATATTGTTGTCCTTTTACTGGTTCTGATTTGCTCCACTTGCAAACTGCCATATAAATTTCTATCACTCGTAAAAGATCACCAGGTATTTCATAGAAACCTATGTAAGATCTTATAAACTTCAGTATTAGTTGCATCCGTATTAACATATTTGAATAATCTTTTTTTGGTCTGATTCGACCTAAGGGTATCTGTTTTAAGGTTTGTGATTTTAATTGCTACAGGTCAACTCAAATGGCCACATGACTAAAAATAGAATTGTGAGGGTAAAATGCATGTGCAATATCTCATATCTAAAAAAATAATATAAATGGAGAAAATCTGACATGAGCAAAGATCCTAAGAATATAGCATTTATTTAGACCAAATTTGTCAGCAAATTTCTTGTTTAATGCATATTTTTCTTATTTTGGTTTTTGAGTACACATGTATTATCTTGAAAAATGTAAATAGATAGATAGTAAAATAAACTGCCGACAGCTTCAATGATCAGCCAGATGTTCCTACTATGACCAAAACTATCAATTGACAAATTTTAGGAGTTATTGCCCTGTAATGACTGTTTTCAGATTTGTTATGCTTTTTTTGTTTTGGTTATAACCATGAAATAAAAACAATAAAAATTATAAACAGCCAACATGATCAACAAACAAGATCTACATATTTATAAATTAAGAAATATTTTATTTCTTTTCCGTCTTAGTGAGTACTGGACCCTATGGGTATTGCAAAACAACTAAATTGAATGACAACTAGATTTCAACTGAATTATGAAATCAAGTAAATGTCACAGAAAACTTGCATCATTATTTAAGTCACATATAAATCTATAATGAAAATAGTGACATATTAATAAATGATAGCTCTCTTACCATCACATCATACAGGAATTATCATCAGATCATCCGTGTTTAATGTCTAAAGATTAAATATGGTTGATAAATTTATATTTTTGCTTATCAAATGATTATGCTAATCTGGTGTTAAATGCAGATCACTGATTGGCTGATTATTCATCACCTGATGTAATACAGACAAATTTCTGTGCATTATCCTATCACGTGCTTCTTATACCTGTAGCCATCTTTGCACTTTGGAAGTAGTTGACCAAGAACAGCTGTTGTAAAAAATCTGTCCTATCTTAACATCATTATATTTGCTGTTCTATACAGGTTTCCTAATAAATTTGTGTTATATTCAGCTAGTATACACAAAACATCTCCTGGTTCCCTTGCCCTCAGTTCCATAGATACAGCTAGTATACAGAATATCTCCTGGTTCCCTTTTCCTCAGTTCCATAGATGCAGCTTTTATACACAGAACATCTCCTGGTTCCCTTGCCCTCAGTTCCTATATGCAGCTAGTATACACAGAACATCTCCTGGTTCCCTTGCCCTCAGTTCGATGGATATTTATAAAAAAAATAGGTTTTTGTTTTGGTCTTGACATCTTGTTGAATGTGTGATGTCATGTTTTGTCTAGTGTAAGTGCCAATTTTTTTCTGAAAATTAGCTATAAATGCTCTTTCTTTTTTCATGCTTTTCCTAAATCTAAAATGTATTTTATCATTACATAATCTTCGATATTGTGAAAAAAATTTAAAGTTTATTTATACACCACAAAACAGACAAGAATGCCTGCGAGCCTCACATTCTACCTGTCTAGTACCAAGAATGTATAAACATTGTATACAGAGCCTCACATTCTACCTGTTCTATGGCTATTACAAAGAATGTATTAACATTGTATATATTTCATCATGCATATTTTTATGATTGACAGCATGGGTTAGAAGTACTTAGTGCCAATGATGAGATGACTGTAGCATTCCAATTAGATCTTTTTGCAAGATACATGGAAGCAGTCAAGGTACCAGTTGAATATTTTGTTTCTGTATTATTGCCATCATGTATATTTGGATGACACATGAAAAAAAATTTTTGGCCTTTTCTTCATTTTTTAGCTCATCTCCACGGAAGGTCCATGTGAGCTTTTGCCATCACTTGTTGTTTGTCGTCTGTTATCTATCATAAACTTTTTCAAAAATCTTCTCTGAAACCACTGGGCCATTTTTTTTCAAACTTGACCACAATCATCCTTAGGTTACCTAGTTTCAAATTTTTACCCATGGTGTTGATCACTGGACAATGATGGCCACTGTTACTACAAATAGAAAATGGGTGTCAATGAAGGTTTGTTCAATATCTCAAAAATTATAAAAGCTATAGAGAAAACCGTTACTTCAAATTGATCAGCACATTAAGGTCTACAATAGTTGCTATTAGTGTGAAGTTGTGTAATGGCTTCCTATAGGAGTTATTGCCCTTTAATGATGATTTTTGACAAAATTTTCAGTATTTACAATATAACTTAAAAACTATAACAGCTAGATTGAAACTGTAAATGGCAAAAATGATCAGGAATTTAAGTCCTACAATTCACTTAATTGGTCTGAAATTGTCAGATGATTCCTTATATGAGTTATTGCCCAAATAAATAACATTTTATTTATTTTCTGGTTTTGTCATGTAACTGCTTGAGTTAAACTGTAAATGGCAAAATGATCAGCATTACAAGCCCTACAATTCATTGTATTGGTCTGAAATTGTCACATGACTCCTTATAGGCGTTATTGCCCTTTAATGATATTTTTTTATGATTTTTGTCATTTTTTTCCTGTAACCTAAACTATAACGGCTAGAGTGAAACTGTAAATTACAAAAATGATTTGAAGGTCTTGAAAAGGCCTAATGAATTAACCAAATAATGCTGTTTTAATTTTAGCTCTGAAAATCATCTTTACACAAAGATTTGATTTTTGTCATCCCACTTCTCATAGCACATAAAGACAGAGGTGTAAAATCTAGACAGGATCTGTCCACTAAAAAACAGAGTTTCACTGGCCTAGTATTATTTTTTGGTTCTTATGATAAAGTTAAAACAAAAGCATGTCCACTCTAAAGGCTTCAGTGGCCTTGTGGTTAAGGTAGTGAGTTATCTGCTATTGATCATGTTCCTGTCAACCCTGAGGTTGTGGGTCAGAGCCTTACTATTGGCACAATGCTCAACTTTGTTTAATTGACAAGGAATGCCAGTTTTCCTAGACTGGCTGTGACCGGGTACTCTTGCTTCATCCCCGCATACAACTTACAGCTATTTTTATAGCTGAGAAAATGCTGAAAGTGGCATTTAACCCCATACAAACCAACAAAAGGTAGGTCAGGGTGTACAAGATACATGTGCCCTACAGATAATGTGAGAACAATGACCCAGAAACATGTCTGTACATATGAACGACACTAAGTTGTTTGAAAAAAAATGTTAAGAAATGTAACACATCATGTTCCTTATGAAGTGGATTAACAAACAAGTATAATTTCAGGAAATGTTATTTAAAAGAACATGTTTGATGGTAGACTATGAAGATTCTATCAAAGTTCTAGAGAAAGCTAAACCAAACAAAAAACAGGCAGTAAGTATTCTCCTCTTTGCTGTAGATCAACTTTTTCTTCTAAGTACTGACACATTTAACTTCCTGCTAGTTGGTACTTACGTTTGTTGCTGTAAATTCCAATACTGTATAAGTGGTTTATATACCCCGCCACACTAAGTGTTTATTTATTAATGTTTATTATAAAGAATTATTACTTTAGAGCTGTCAGGTTCTCTTTCTCATTTAATGATATTCTCATAACATCAAATATACGTTTTATAGAATGAGATTCAGTTTGGGTAGTAAAAGCAATTTTATGATATAGATGTTCATTATCCAGGGCATACACTTACTGTATACAAAGTACAAAGTCGCCACACATCCACAAACACTAAATACTATAATAAATGTCATTATACCCCCCGCATACTTGTTTGGGGGGTATATAGGAATCACCCTGTCTGTCTGTCCGTCTGTCCTCATCCCTTGTAAGCGCAACTCCTCCTAAACAGCTTGATGAAATTTAATGAAACTTAGCATAAAGGAAGTACATTATATGTAGATGTGCATGACCTCAGATATCATTAAGGGGAGATAATTTGACTTGAAAGCGAAAAGGGGGGGGGGTATCGCTTTGTGAGCATGCTCACAGTCCACACTTGTTTATTTACACATTGGAAAAAAGCCAGTTTCAGTTGATGGGGGGATTAATGAAACTTTCGTTGTTAATGGAGGAACCAAAGTAAAATTTGAAGTAAATTATTGCAATCATAGTTTAATCAACTTTAATACTCATGACAATGAAGATTACTGAATTTACAGTATTTTCTGCAACAAAAATTGTTGACTAGTGAAGTTTCATTATTATAACTATTTAAGTATGATAAAGTGTATAGTTCGTGTACGTTTGCTTTGTTCAAAAATATTTTAATGATTTATAGATATGGTCTAAAATTAACCTTTATAGAATGTTGATACTGCATTTCTCTAATTTTTACATAATATTCACACCGCTTGACCAGTGTGGAAAGGTGAAAAGTGAAAAGGCGTTCTCAGCAGTTGGTTTAAAATAATAACATCATAATAAGAAAACAATTTTCATTTACCTCATATTAAAGTCATAACTGTAAAATTGGTGTTGGGAGAATTTGTACTTCATTTTGCAATTTACTACTTTTGAAAATTAGAGAAACATAATCTTATATTAGTACTCTTGGATTATCGAATTTCTACTATCTAGATAGTTAAATTATGGAATTTTAAGTCCTCACCAAGGCCTATTTTGACTGGAGAAATCTGATATCCACTTGTACCAACGTAAGATCCTATAATTTATTTCTCAAAATTACCATGTTCTGGACTGAATAAGATCTCTGCATAGGCAGTCTGTGGAGGATGATCAACACCTGTTAAATCCACTAATGTTCCCGTGACATCCTGTTGTCCTTTGATACAGGTTTAAATTGTTTTTACTGTGTTTTATTATAGGCAGAAGAAAACAAATTGACAGCAGAAAAAGCGTATGAGATTTGTACAGATAATGCAAGGAAAGAGGTTAGAATTTGTGTAAAAACAAAGGACTTATTACCAAATATATACAGTGAACCCTCGTTACAACGACATTCGATTTAACGGAATATTCGACATCCGACAGGATTTCAGTGGGAACAAACGTGTCCACATGTTGTTTATGCTCGATACAACGACATATTCGGTTTCCGACTCCGACTGCGTCTGTCGGTAACAAATATACCAAAGATAGCATAAAATAATTCGTTAAAACGACAAATTATCAAGATTTACCTGTGAAAGATTATCTTTGTCCAGAGAATTTATTTTTCTAACGGTTAATTGCACAGGTGAACACCTGTTGCTATTGCGTAATTAACCTTTCGTGACATTTCCGTTACAAAACTAATCGATAATAGGAATATGGCTTCATTAAAAAGGTGTCAAAGGCTATTTAATATTTAAATCTTCAAATATTTCAGAAAATTATTGGCTTAATTACAAGTGTGTTAAGATTGAAGCGGCACATCAGAAATAGGATAATTACCGAAAATCGGTCTAATGTAAATAATCATAACTTACAATTAATTTTGTTTAAAAAAAAAAGAGAAAAAACGGTTTTTAATTAAATATCGGCAAGAAAACAAGCATTTTATAATTTTTTGTTATTAAGCTTGGATATTGAGCAGACTTGAACGATTTTCAATAGACGCAAATAAAAAAGGGAGATAATCAAAGTACAAAAATACAAATTCATTATAACAGCAAATTCAGTTTAACGTCAATAATGGCCGGAAACTAACATGGTCGTTGTAAAGAGGGTTGACTGTATCAATAAAAGACAATACTACATTTTGCATAAAATTTTCTCCTAGCTATTTTGAATTATTTGGTCGTAATGCAATTTTATCACCAACAGTTACAGTTTTTTATGATTTCACAGATTTCAGGCACATGACCAGTACATACAACACATATTTTCTGTTTATTGCTCTGACATTGGAATAAGTTTGTCAAGTCTGAAAAAAACAAAGTATATCAAATCCAAAAAAAACAACTTTATTAAAAAACTATTATTTTAGAATTCAGTCGGACATATGCAAATCGTCTTAATTAATTAAAAAGCATGCAAAATATGTTATTTGACCTTTATTTGTTTTCTCAGTCCATACATTGTGTAGCATACAACAAAAATATAAAAATACTGGCTTTGGAGTTGTGTGGCAGTCAGCAATGGCAGTAATTTTATAAATAGCACATTTCTCTGTAACACCAGTTGACTTGATTTTTAGCTTACTCGCATAAATTATAATGGTTCAGTCTTTGATCATATCAAATAAAAAACATCCTTGTATGTTAGGCATGTATCATTAAGGAGGTACATGTAAGAAAAATTCTGCTTATAGTTAAACTAAAGGTTATTAGGCAAGTAAAAATTTGGTGCTACTGATTGTTCAGTTTGATAGAGTGGTCTAAATAGTTATCTCTCATCTACTATTGATCACCAGAGTGTCAACTAAAGGTGTGAGTTTGAGCCATGAGTTAAAATTAGCTTGACTCCAGCCTTACATAACAAAAGATCAAAGGTCAGAAGTTCTCGCCGAGTACTCCAGTTTATTGTGTAAAAAAAACAGTCAGGCATGATATATCCGGAAAATTGCTAAAAGTTGTATACAAAAAATACTTCAGAGACTTGTAAAACGCTGCATAATGTGCAATACTTCTAGCCATGACATAGCCTAAAATGATAAACTTTTCTCACTAATGAGACAGCGTGGTACCTATTTTTAGACAGTTAAGATATCCTTGTCTCAACCCATGGGTGAGATCAGACTTCCATGCTGCTTTTCCAGTAAAAATGTATTGTTAGGTCAGCTATCGGTTCAGCAGATAAAAAACATAAAATATTTGCTTTTGTTTTGTTTGTTTACACTGCCTCTTAAAATATAAACATGAATACAACATATCTGGGCTTCCACGACCACTTATATGCCACAATATGACAAACACGTTACACAAAAAATGTACAATGAAGATTTTTTTCAGGGTAGATAACTCTATTTGTTGACATCTTCCAACAGAACAGCACTGGATTTTTCTAACCAATTAGTGAGAAATAGAATCAAACACCGTTGGGAGTGTTAGACAAGAAAATCTCAGACACTCGCATTTCTTTTTTACTCAGCAGAGCCTCATTGGAGACCAAAATCTTTTCACTTGGGTGTCTGAGATTTTCCTGTCTTGCCCTACCACCGGTGTTAGATCCTTTATTTCTCACTAATGAGACAGCGTGGTACCTATTTTTAGCCGGTTGAGATATCCTTATCTCAACCCGTGGGTGAGATAAGAATTTCACACTCCTTTTGCCGTAAAAATGTATTGTGACTTCAACTGTCCGATCAGCAAGACAAATCATAAAATATATGCTTAAGTTGTGTTGGTTTACTAGGCCTCTTAAATATAACAATGAAAACAACATATCTGAGCTTCAATGAACCAATTTATGCCGCAATCTGATAGCGGTACACATCAAAACAAACACGTTGACGCAACAAGTTACACTGGAGATTACGTTCAGGGTAGATAACTCTATTTGTTGACAACTTCAAACATAACAGCATCGGATTTTTTTTAACGAATTAGTGAGAAATAGAATCAAACACCAGTGGTAGGGCAAGACGTGAAAATCTCAAGACACCGGCATGAAAGAAGAAGGTCTCCAACTCTGCAGAGCCTCGTTGAAGACGAGAAATCTTTTCACTTGGGTGTCTGAGATTTTTCCGTCTTGCCCTCCCACCGGTGTTAGATCCTTTATATCTCTGCAAATTGGAACTCAATAAGCATTACTTGCTGAGATGTTTGTTACAATAAGATATCAATTGATGACAGATGTGTTGCATTCTTTTCAGTTACGTTCATTTCTACAGTACAGACTGATATCATTTGAAGATTGTTTGTCAAAGTTTGCCGAGTCACAGATCAAAACAGCCAGAGATACACATTCTTTGCTTATCAGAACATTGAATGAGTTAAAACAGATGGACTAATGTTGAATTTATTCAAATATATTTTATAGTCATGTTTTTGCAATTACATTACATTTTGAATGGACCTAGGTTACTGGATTGTTACGACAGATTTTTCATATAATAAAGTGCTTATTGAAGTAACAGTTTTAATTTTAAAATGATTGCATTACAAATATAGCCTTTTTTTGAAATGAAAGTAGTTTTTACTACAGTTGTAGTATAATAGAAGACATTCCAATATGTGATGTATGTCTTTTAAAAGACCATGTTTTAACCTGTATTTCTGTTGCCAATAACATTCCTAAAAAGTCTGAAGAAAATTCCATTATTAGATGTTTGTGTTTTAAAAGACCATGTTTTAACTTTTATTTCTGCAACAAATAATATCCCTAAAAAGTAGGAATTGTATTCCAGTTTAGTTTCAAATGCACTCATTAATTTTGGAAACGAAAACGTTGTCATTTTTTTAAAAACACAGATTTTTTACAATTGTCTCTTTAAATGTGTTTTGTGTGCAGAGCCAATCAACAATGATGTCTTGTCCAATACATGACCATATGCCAGTATATATATACAAGCTGGAAAAAAGTAAGACTTTTCTTTTCATGTGGTCAGTACATACGCTGTAACAAGATTATCATTGTTTAAAAGAAATCAAAATGCAATTGTTAAACCATTACTTATTGGATACATCCCATAGCTTTGTATCAATACTCCAAATATTTATTTAATACTCAAAGCATGTGTTCATATCCTTAACATTAGATTGAAAGAGATTATTTTTACAAAATTTATTGTTAGATTTTATGATTTTACATTAAAATCAGTTGGTTAATCTACAGCTCTGTGATTTCAAAATGTTTTGCATCTTAAGCCTTTGTCTAACATTTTAGAGAAAAAATATAGGTTATTGTTTAGTTGTGCAGGTTTTAATTTGATTAATAATTTTTATGCATTATCTGATATGTTTTGTAAAATTTAGTATTTGTTAATTTTTATACATTTACCATAAATGTCATCGAGATAATTTTATTGTAATATATGTTTAAAGAAAATTTTAAAACTTACATTAATATATGTAAATGCCAGTACTATTAGAATTGCACAACTTTTATACAGTGAAGGAAATTTAGAAGACATTAGACCTGTCATTCCTTTGCTGCATAGTTTTTATTTAGCGAGTCAGTCTGTAATGGTTGTTAACGTTGGCAATAAATGGATAATGGCTTAAGTGGTAGTCATGACAACAGTAAATGGTTGTTATGAATAACAGTAGTTTCTATAGTTGTCCTGTTTGGATTACTATTTGAATTGAATTATATGAGTATTTAAAAAAATATATAATGACTGTAACATGCAATATGCAATTTTTTTAGCATTAAACAACAAATTATCTTTACAGTGAATTATCATTAATTATAAGTATGCTTAGAAAATATTTAAGGGGTAAAATAATTTTACATGAAATAAAATCTTAAAATAGTGACATCACAATAAGTGTTACATGATGTCAATACAGTTATATTGTACTTTCTGAATTACAGTGTGAATTTCTGCTATTTAATCTTAAATGTTAAAATATGTACTTTTTTCAATCAAGATATTTCCCCTGCCCCATCCACTAAAGACTGATGAAGATAGTGAATTGTAAATCTTCAAATGTTATTGATTACCTCAATAAATATGTAAGGTGCAATGTGTTTTAATTGACAGACATTTGGGATTTGCATACACCTTTGTGACCAAGATTCTGAAAGAACCACAGTCAAGTCATGCTTTGTTTCAACCAGCCGACATAGAGATTTTAAAAAAAACACTATAGAGACCCAGATTCTTAAAGAATCACTGTCAAGTCATGTTTTACTAGGTTATATTATGGAGTTGTGATAACTTCTAACAATATTTTGTTTATTTGGCAGTATATTTTGTTGTTAATTTATTATTAATTTTGTACACTGATTTTAGTACATTAATAAATGTATTTTTTTACATGTTTTGTTTATTACAAATAAGTTTGATGATGCAGGCTATGCATTCTCAACATGAAAAACTGCATTTTCTTAATGTGACATACCATTATACTTCTTCCCATTTATTTCTTTGTTGTCTACTTACTTGTATTTTCTTGTGATTGTCTTTTGAAGGTTTCATTGTTTAAGAAATAGATTATTGCGAGTGGGTTCTATGCAAATTAGAACATAGATCATATCTTATATTTGTCAATATTTTAAACTGAGTGTTAACGAGGTATAAAATGAAGACTAATATAAGGTCTGACCATGTTCTGATTCGCAAAGAACCCAACTGCAATAATCTATATCGATTCTAATATGTCTCACACATTTTTTTAATACTTAAATTCCGAAGCAGTTCTAAGAGGACGCTTTCAATGGCCATATTGGTTTTTGAAACTAAATAAGATATATTAACTGTGAAGTCATAGTGGGCACAATGCTTATTAGAACCCTGATGTGTTCTCAAATTGTACTAAGGACTCTATACATGAGACAACCCGCAAATAGAATGAATAATGGTAATTTGATTTAGGAACAATCTAATTAAAATTAAATCTTTCACTTGCTCCCCCTTTTTGTTATTGGTCCCTGCGTTGTAAGCAGGGTCCATAGCAAAAAGGGGGGAGCAAGTGAAAGATTTAATTTTAATTAGATTGATTGTGAAAGTAACCAATTCCAATGTTTAATAGTTAGTATGGTGGCTTGGTGTATGGAAAGGAGTTGATTTGCCACCTAGATGGCGCCAATGTTCATGTTATGAGATAAAGTTGATGTATTGTGGATACATAATCTTGTGGTTTCTCAATTGCTGAACACTTGGGAAATGCTGTTATGTTGGTTATCGCTATTTTGCAGTATTTTAATCTGAAAAAAAAAAATTAAGTAAACACTAAACACCATGATGTCACAATGTTACCAAACAGCAAACAACAGATTATTAACGTTAACTAGATATTATTGAGATGGAAGTCAAAGTTCATCAACCATGGTATGCAACAAATCACCTTGATATTATCTACCCACATACCAAATATCAAAATCCTACCTCAAAAAAATTAAGTTAAAGCTCAGACAGGATTATTTTTGGACGGACAGACAAGACTGATAGACTGATCACTAAGTGGCAGGGCCCTAATGAAACTTGATGCATTTTCTTGTCATCTCATCGTAGGACTGTTGAATCTTTAAAAAAAAACAAAATATATAAGTACTAAAATGTTTGGTATGACTGTTCCCACTCATCTTCACCAACCATGGGTTACATCAAGTCCCTGGCTACTCCTGTAGAAAGGGGCAAGTGATCAGAACTCTGATAACAAAAAATAGTTCCTCCCAAATCCATGGATATTAGTAATGATAATAAAGTAACTACCAATTCTACATTAGATAGTAATAGCAAACTCCTTTCAACACTACATGGAAAGTCTTTTGACTGTAACCATAACGACATAGCACTATGATAAGTAGGTAGTGTGTCCAGTCATATTTCATACACAACAAAGCACATTTCACTTTCTGTGGCAGGTAATTTGTCCAGTTAAAACTTATGAATAAGCAAAGCTGATGTAATCTATCACTTTATTCATGCAAAACTTGTATTTGTATTATAAAATCACATGCATCTGATAATAAAAATAGAAGATATAAATATATGTTATACATTTGGAGAATATGTGTAACCCAATACATTCTTGTTAGACTTGGACACAATTATTTAAACAGTGAAAATACCAAAATACTATAATTATATAAAAATGGTAAAATTTTAATGGGAAAAGGAGAATTTTCGTTTCCTGCAGAAAAAAATATAATTCCTTATCATTCCCCTGTTCACAAAAAGTCAAAGAACTAAGGATGTGTAATAAATCTTGTTCAAACCCTTACAAGATATGACTGGCAAAACTGAAGCCATGTCCGTACATGTGATTTTTATGCTAATTACAATAAACAAATAACATAATTTGACAAAGAACTTTCTGTCAGAACAGTATAAATTATCTTTCAATGTCAAAATCAATATTTGAACCAGTAAAAAAACACAAATGGGTAAGACCTTTGTTTTTCATTTTTGTGTCCATATTTATAAAAATATTAAATTTAATAATAAAATGAAACCTTAATATGCCAAAATCTTGAGGAAATACATTTAATAATTTTTCTTTTAATTTGGCAGAAAAGAAATCCTTAAGAGATTTGTAGACACTTATAATGATATGTACTGCAATGATATTCTTTATTGCCTTCTTTCTGAACTACAACGAATTCAGCTTAAAAATGAACACTGTAATAATATAAGGCAATTACACAAATATAATGACACGGGTAAATAAAGGTTTTGTAAACAACTGGAATCACAGTCAAGTGATGCACATAAAAGGGGAGACAACACAACAATTTAGAACTGACAGCAGATCCAGCAGTGCTTCACGAAAAGTCTTAAGTGTAAAATAAATCGTAAGTGTCAACATCACAATGGATTTACCTTTGATCTTCCAACAGTTACGATGGATTTAAAACTTACAGACTTTTGTGAAATCGACTGCTGAACCATATAATTGGATAAAAAAAAGTGACAAAAATAATGAAATAAAAAGTTAATTTTTTGTAAAATTTACCTATGTTTTTGCATGTATACCTGTATACTTGTAAGCTTTTTAAAACAAAATAAAATGGGTCATTAATACCAGACTTACTTGTTGTCTGCCTATGTATCTTGTAAAATACAATTTCAGATACCATTTGTATTGTATCCATGACAACAGTATATGGAATATTACTAATATTATACTAGTATACGAAAGGTACAGTAAAACAAATGTTGCATTATTATACAACTACTGTATAAAATAGTTAAACATGTCATGTGACATTTATTATTGCACAGCAAATAAGCTTATTGAAATCATAAATGGCAACTTGGGAAGGCACATTTAAAATAGGGTGACTATCCATTAAAAATGTTTCCTGTTTTCATGCAACTGCTACTAAAAGGAAGTTTTTGACATCCATCCACAAAAAATGTACAATATGCCAATACACTGTGGTATTTTAGTATTTTTAGGAAGCAAAGTAGACTGAAACATTATATAATGTATATAATAAGAAACATATTTTTAATTTTTTCCTTAAACTTTATGATGGATTTATTTAATAAATTATTAAAAATTATTTGAAAATTATTTGTTTTCTTGTAATACATGTACCTGCCAATGGAAGCAAAAATTGGGTATATTTGTTAACTGTAAAAATGGTTTATTTCTAATTTTTTTCTAAAGTAATTGATATTAGGTCTTTAAATACAGCTGATATTTCAGCCAAATTTGTATCAATGATTAATAAAGTACCTATAATACATGTACATGTTGGTATTAAATAAATACAAATGTAGTGTAGTTATGAATGATATTACACACATAGATTAAAAAATTCATGTCAAACTGCACAACCGCGAACTCTCCCTTGTCAAAAACCTCCTAACTTTCTACAAAATCGCCCCAGTGTAAACTCCAGTTCAAAAATGTCCTACTTTTACCATAATCTTTTACCATAATCACTGCTAATTTGATATCTAAATAATTAAAACAGAACCTTAAAGCAATAGCCATAGGGGTTTCTTTATAATATATATATACTGGCTTTTTTTGTGTGTACTTTGTTTTCTTATGTGTGCTTGATTTATTCTTTGTTTGTTTGTTTGTTTCAATGGGTTACTTTCAGCAATTTTTCAGCTATACTGAGAGTCCAGTGTTTATTGGGGGGGAGGAAGCCTGAGTAACCGGTACACCTGACAATTGGTACTGTTTTAAGATATGCTACTTAATAAAATGAATGTCCTGTTACAAGACTGATGAAATTTTTTTAAATTGGATTTCATAACAAGTGTAAAATGAGTATTGTCAGTTTTTTAAATAAATATTGACAACTAAATTATTTAAAGTAAATACAATAAATGAACTTCTATACAAAAAATGAAAATCAAGCAATTGACATACATACTTATCACTATTTTGCAGCATTTTCCTTTGATCTTTATGTGCTGTATTATCCCATTTTACTCTTCCAGCATGAGATGGGCCCATCTCACCTCACTGTCAAGACGTTAAGTAAACACTGTGATGTCACTATGTTATAAAACAGCAGTAAACATAATATTTACGTTATTTGAAACTCGATGCATTTTCTCATCTCCATCTCATAAAATGGCCACAGCCCCAACATGACATGATTGAAAAAAGGTAAATTGTTTCAAAAATGTAATTTATCTCTATTTTGCAGTATTTTCCTTTGATCTTAATGTGCGGTATTATCCCATGAGATGGGCCAATCTCACCTCGCTGTCAAGATGTTGTTAAGTAAACACTGTGACATCACAATGTTACAAAACAGTGATAAAAATATTATTTACGTTTTATGAAGCTTGATGCATTTTCTCGCCATTTCATCTCAGGGGTGTCGCCCAGTACAACTAATCTATACTATGTTGTGTTACCACAAAAATGATAACAAACTTATCTATTTTATAACAATAACAGTATTTTTTCTAAAGTTTAAAAACTATAATAATTAAAATTTTAATTTTGATAACATTAGACAATTTATAATTAGATGTTCATGACTGGATAACATGAATATTAAAATATGTAGAGAGTATCTACCTGTAACATCTACATGCATAAATGTATATATAACCTTATTACAAAAGTAAATACAAACAAATAACAAGGGATAAAAATATTTTGGCACAAATTGGGAACAATATTATTGGTTGACATATTTGTTTAACACAATAAATACATAAAAATAAAAGGCTACAAACATATATGGCCCTATATTCCTCAGAGATTGCATACATATAAACCAGGAAGCAAATTAGATAGTTTGTTATCTAATAAAATATATAATTCTTTCATATACATATTTTTAAAAAATTAGAAAAAACCTTGAAAGTAAGTAATTTTTTAATTGTAACTACAACTTTATATGAAATAAATATGTAAAATAACATCACAGTTCATAATTAAAATTGATAAAAGTAACAAATAGTTTAAATGTTTGCCATTTTGACATAATTTATAGTTTCTATGTAGAAAATATACATGTACCTACAGTTTTTATTGAAGTTAAAAATAACTATATTCCTTTAACAGCATCACAAGTGTGTACAAAAATAAATCCATGGATGCAAAACATGTGTATGTGTTTGGAAATAGTACAGGTAGCTGCAGTTGGTTTTGCCCAGGGTAGTTTATTGGTGGCGTGATATGATTCTGTATACATGTACATTTTATCTTTAACAGGTTCAATCCTGCCACATAATACTTTCCAAGCCAGTAGTTTATGATCAAAATTTAGTTTAAAGTTATCCTAAACAACCTTGATCTGTGATTATAAATCAAACAATAAAACATTAATATCAAGAATAAAACTGGTCACTTCTAAATTACTGCACAAAAACAACCATAAATATGTATATATGGACGGAAAAACACAATAAAAAATGTACACAATTTAAACCCAGATTACTTTACTGACAAGGATCGTCCTTATTGTTAGCATTCTGACAACCTATGCCAGGCCCTGTGACTGGCACAGCAAAGATCCGTCCATTTGGTAAGCACACACACAGTTTGTAGGTTAATGGTCCTTGAACCCTGGCATCGATTACTTTTGGTACATGATCGATGTCTAATCTTATTCCACTAGCTGCATCTAAAGTCAGGCTTCCATCCTAAAAAAACATAAAACAGTCAGGTTCCTGAGAAAGAGAGAGGGGAACTGCTTGCAGTGTAGTATATTCATGAACTATATTTTATAACAGGCATTTTTAATAAATTTAATTATTTGTATATACTCAATAGCTGTGCAACGTTGTCCATTTCTTGTATTCTAACTTGGTATTTTAGCACGTGACTTATTGCTGACATCACAATGTACACATGCATTCTTTGGAAAACAACAAGTGACAAAGCTAAATATTGTCGATTGCAGATATTAATTGCATTTAAATATTGTTCTTGTTATTTTTTTTGATAATATTTAATTTAAAAATATAAGAATTGTTTTCAATTGTTGATAAGATTACTGGATATAGATTACTTTGGATTGGTTTGCCCTCTACATAAACCACTTCGCGTTTTATGGACGTAAACCGACCCAAAGTGGTATTTATCCAATAATCTAACCAACAATTGAAAACAATCTGTAATCAGACGGATGCCTGGCACATCCATTCCCCGCTATACTGAGCAGACGGAAATGGAAATGTCTGGCATCAGTGTCAGCATCCAATTGGACAATTTTTGGTAATACTGTCCCCTGAAGCCTACATTTTGTATTACATTTTAATGAAATTTAACTCAAATGTTTAATTTAAACAATATTTTTAACAAGTGGAAAAATCAGCACCTATTGGGGATTTTTGTAGGAGTTGAATTTAGTTTATAATTTTATGACCAATTATCATGTAAGCCCTCTCAGAATTTAAAAAAAAATTAACCAAACATTCAATCAATAGTTAGGCACATTTACATGTAGAAATCAGCACAGATCAAATAATTGTATGGGTGTTTTTTCACCTTAGAATTTTATATTATATAAAAAATTGTCTTGTAGGTAATTTTATGTCTTCATTTTTTGGAATATTTTTATGAAATTTAAATCAATGTAATGTATTAATAATATCCTGTATAAGCTTAAACATTAGCACTATTAGATTATTTTTATGTGAGTTATGCCCCTTAAAAATGAAAATTATTTTGAAAATTACATTTACTATGCAAATTTTTATTGACATTTTATATCAACAATATCAGAGAGATAAGGTAAATGAACATCTTTGGCAGAGTTAATCAAGATCTTCTGTCATCTTTGAACAGTTAAAAAAATAAAAAAATACTTGATTTCACATAAAAAGGTACAATATATGAAGCAGGGGGGGGGGGGGGGGGGGCATTGGAATATTATTCTTTTATTAAAAGCTGCAGGTCCCAAATTGTTAGCCTTTAAGATAGATTTTTAATGGAGCAGACCTCAGTAATGTTTGGCAAACATCCGAAATACTATTTGAGTAACTCATATTTTTTACTCAAAACTATTAACAATGTCTCAAAGTAAAAAAATACATTTAATTTATATCATCAAGTAGCAATACACTGATTTAATAAAGCTATATTTCTTGGTCGAATTAAAGGGTAACTTCAATTATGGGTAGGATACCTGTAAATGAGTTTTTTACAGCAAAACAACCATAAGAACTGGGGTGCTTTCCATTATCCGGTACGTACCAGTTGTACCTCCCAAAACTGATATGGAACATGCCGTACCTATCGGAACGTCTGATTCGTCAATTTTTTGGTTCCAACTTTGATCCAAGATGGCGGACACAGATGCGGAAAATGTGATCTGGAAATGAATTTTAAGCTTTGGACGAAAATCAAAAGAAGAACAACTTTGACATTGTGAAAATCTTTCAAAGGAGTGAAAGAGTGAAATTTTAATACGTATATGGTTATAATAAATAATATGGGCAATACAGATTTCAGGGCAGCCATTTTGAAACAAATCGTCTGCCCTTGGACGTTCTATTATCCCGAACCGGATAATGGAAAGCAAGCCTGGTCTCACATGTTTTATCTACATAAGATATAACATTGTACTTACCGTAGAATTGATAATCATGTCCTGTTTGGTAAATAATCTAATGTGTCTATCGTATGACATCAGATCGACTCCCTCACTTCCTGACAAACTGACGTAACTTCTAATGGATTCTAGGATTAAGTCTGGGATACCATTTAAACTGGTTATCTATTTTAACACAAAAAAGATACAGTGACATGCCAAAAGTGAGTCAAGTTTTTTAATGGCTGCCCAAGTAATTAGAACAATTACACAATGAATAAATGAAAAGCCTACCTCATGTTTGATTATTTTTAATTTAATATTTAGTAAAGTGTCCTTTCTGAGTCAAAACATGTCTAATTCTCCTTGGTAGGGATCCGTATAGTATATGAATGTGATGTAGAGGCACATTGTTCCATGCGTGAAGCAGTTGGGCTTTCAAGTTGTCTGAATTTTTCACTAAAAGTTCCGTTTCACAGATGTTTTCAACAGCTGCCAAATATTTTCGATAGGGCTCAAATCCGGGGATTGTGCCGGCCAATGTAAAGTAGGGATATCATTGTCTCTCTTCCAATCTGCGCACAATCTTGATTTATGAGTAGGAGCATTATCTTCCTGAAAAATCCAGCGATTTTCTCCAAAATGTTTAGCGACAGCAGGCCACAAAAAGTTTTCTAATGTGTCAATATATTTCACTGAGTTCATATGACCATCAATAAATGCTAAAGTCCCCATTCCATGGTATGTCATACATCCCCATACCATGATTTTCAAAGTTTGGCCACGACAATGGGGAATATAGCCCAGGCACTCCGGTTGCATTTTCTCTCCAACCCGCATCCACACCTTCACCTGACCATCGGGTTTCAAGATCATCATCATTTCGTCACTAAATATTATATGTTTCCACTGCCAGTTTATTGTCCAGTACAATCTAGACCGACACCAGTCCATCCGTTTCTTCCTGTTGGCCCTCCGTACTATCATCCGTTTACACACTGACCGCCTGTTATACCCAAGATCATGTAAATTTCGCTGGATTGTTCTTGATGAACAAGCTTCCAAGTTAGAATCGTTAAATTCACTGGTTATGTCCCTCAAAGGCTGTCGTCGGTGGGTTTTCACAATCCTCAAAAGTATCTGCCGGCCGCGAGCAGTCATTGATTTTGGTCTCCCTGATCTAGCCTGGTTTTTTATGCTACCGGTTGATCGGAAACGTTTCAAAAACCTAGATATGGTTGATTCACTCCTTTTCATTAATTCTGCTACTTTTCTCGCCTTCATTCAACTTTCTATCAAAGATACAATGGTTTGTTTGTCAGAATCTGACAACTCTTTGCCATGTTTTGCCATTTTCGGAAAATTGCTTTTGTTTACGTTTTGACAGACGACCCAATTCATTTCCGGTTTCATTCGACAAAGTGGAGTTATCTTTCTTGGCACAGTAAAAATTACGTTTATCCGATTGATATGAACGTCACAGTTTTGATTTTTGTTGCCTGTATGGCCACAAGCGACATCATCGCCATGAAAAAACTTGACTCACTTTTTGCACGTTACTGTACATAATTGTTCTCATAAACAGACTATTAAAATGACCACTAGACATTAAGCAAAAATTCAATCAATCAGTCCAATTAAAAAGTTACTTTTTAATTGGTAGTCTGAGTCGGATCTTGTGACTTAAACCTAAATAGACAGGATTTGCAGCAAGTGGTTTCCACTGGGTACTCTAGCAAAAACTGGATGCCATCTGAAAATATACTGCTGAAACCTCACCAAATAAAGAGATTTTAAACAGATATTTATAATGTTATTAAAGACATCTACATATTCCTTTTGGTGTGCAAAAACAGATAACTGACTACTATTCTGCAATTCTGAACATTGTGGGGCCTGAATCGAATGGCGGAGTGGTTAAGGTAGTTAGTCATCTGCCATTGATCACATGATCTGTCAACACTGAGGTTGCAGGTTCAAGTCTCACTGTGGGCAAGGTGTACTTGACTCCAATCTTAACTGACAATGATTGCCAGTTTTTCTACCGAGGGTCGAGGGTTTTCTCCTGGTACTCCTAATGCCTCCCCTAGTAAAAACTGGACACCATGAGATAGCTGAAAAAATTGCTGAAAGTGGTGTTAAACATTATTTAAAAAAACAAACTGAACATAGTTTGTTCAGGTTATTTAAGCATACATATCAAATGGACATGTGAGATTGTAATCTGTTTCCATGGAGATAGCATTATAAACCTAGTATAAGTGCACTCCAATCGTGTTTTTAATATGATAACAAGTGTTTTTGTATGTTTTAAGGTAATATTCATAAAATGTTTCGACATCCATGACCCTTTCATAAAGTGCCACAAGCTACATGAAAACACAGCCTTATTAACATATTGGTTGAAAACAGATAAATCCTGTCAGTTAAATGTTTTGTATATTTTTTAATAATGGTCAAAGGGAAGTAACTCCAATTTTTGTTAATTTGTTTAAGAGGGTCAGCTTTTTAGTTTATCATTAGGTACTGCTACAAGAACATGTGTTTTTTTTTTTATTTACAACTTACATTGAACACAACAACTTCTGGTGAACTCAGATTGTTAACATCTCCTACTAGTGGTACTGATATTTCATCTCTGGTAGAAAATATCTCCTTCCCAGAGTCTGTATCTGTTATAGAAAATCTGTCCACATTATCTAATAATGTCTCCTCTGGATCAACAAACACTGAAAGAGTAAGTACCACTTTGAGCTAATGCTCTGATGATACCCCCACTCTATAACTTAATACAAAACAATACAGATTACAGAAAATGGTTACGGACAGAAGAAAATTGACTGTCTGTTAACAGGAATTAGGAGTCAGCGAGGTCTGAACAAAATGTGACAAAAAATGGTTACCGACGGCCGCAAACAGAGAAACACACTACCACAGACCGAAAGCAAGTTATAAAAATCTTGAAATTTCAGAGAGTGTAATGTGAAGCATATTCTCCATTTATCACAGTATCACATGTACTTTAACCTGCCTGTATAAATAAATGTTTTGTTTTTTTGTTTATTACAGCCAGGACTCTCCAAGTTTTTAATGTTCCTTACATGTATGGAAGGAAAGAATTTAAAACTTTTTAAATTTTATGAAATAAGGATATGTATTGTTCAGGATTCCAAGATATTCCTCATATACATGAAACCCTCCAAAATAGTATTTATTTTAAAAATAAACAAGAAATGTAGTCATGACAGCAATGCAATTTTCCATATAACATGTATAATTTACATTATAAAGTTTTTTATTTTTAGCACTCATCCAAGACATTGCTAAAATTTAAGTCCACATCAATTAGATCAAAATATAACAAGAAATGTAGGCATGTCTGAAAGACAGAAAGACCGTCTTCTGCACACCATCACTGGGGGGAGGTGTGGTAAGGGGTAAGAGGGAAAAAAATGTTAATCTGAGATATGGCATGAATTAGGATAACTGCTACCAGTTCTTCACTTAATTAAGTGTTAATTCTTTGTAAAATTAAGTGTGATCAATGATCTTTATATCTTACCATAATTTTCGTTACACATTCTTGGGCATCTGGGAAAAGTGAAAAATGAACTACATGTACATTGTAGCTTAAAGTCAAGAAGTTCTCATTTACGTACATTCTTTATCTTATCTACATGTACATGTATATACAGACCTGTCATACTTAAAACATTCTACTGAATAGGATTTCCCTCCTTTTTCTGAGTGCCATTAATGACTGCATATTTGGCATTCTATGTTAATCAGGTATACAAGTACATATACTTTAATGCTTACAGGTTGAATGCTTTTATTGTTGAACTACAGGGGTCACCACACTCTAAAAAAGTAGGGAGAAGTGACTTCTCCCTGGCAGCCAAACAGGGAGAAGTCAGGCCCTGATAGGGAGACTTCAGGAGACAATAGGGAGAAGTCAGAGGGACCGTACAAATAATAAATTTTGCGGAAGTTAACATATATTTTTCATTATTTACAACAATTTCCAGGATTATTTCTCTTGTGTTTTTAAACCATAACACACATAAATTCAGTTTTTTTTCATTATAATTCATGGTATGCAATATCAAACAGTACATAACCTTTATCATTAATCAATGAAAAAAACACCAGATATAGGGACTATTTTTCTATCTACTTCATTACTTGTAGCCATACAAGGTATTCACAAATAAAAATAGATCCACAAAAATATTTGTATATGCGTAGACATAAACTTCATTCATGAGTTCTTGTATCATAATATTCCTAACAGTTTGTTATGAACATGCCATGTTTATCTTATCAAATTTCCAAAGAAGATAGATAGAATAACATTACATAAAACCCAGAAATAATTCTTCGGTTCAGCACACTTCCACTTGGATAAAGTTGTGCTGATCCAAATTGCTTTATGTGACACCCATCTACAGAACTTATCATGATGTCAATAATTACTATATATCTGTATTCTTTCATGTGGAGCTCATATACTTATCAAAGAAAATTGTTAAAGTACAATACTCTTTGAAAGAACTGAAGTTTGACACCATTTAAAAGTGTTTGTTCATCAAAAAAATTACGATTTTCATTATGGGCCGTTGTACATTACTTTTCTTCGTTGTTCACTTCCGGTAATTAGTCACATCCGGTAAATAAACAAATGGCACATTTGAGAGACGTAAATCGTTTGAAAATATGTTAAATACGCATATTGTTTGCCGTTTTTTATTGGAAATACACATTAAGTGATAAATTGGTAGTCTGGGTGAAGTATTTGAACCAGATTTACAAGTATTTTATGTGAACCATCAGGCGACTTGAGGGAAATGACAGGGTGACTTCGACTTCGCTTTTGAGGCGCCTTAGGGCGACTTCAGGTACTAGTAGGGCGACTTTGTCGCCCACTTCGCCCAGTGTGGTGAGCCCTGGAACTAATTGACTTTTTATAACAGATTTTAATTGCTTACATGAAGACGCTTTTGGCAACGAGGTGTCCGTAAATATAACCTGAAAAAGAATAAGAATGTCTTACAAATATTTCCCTACAGGTCTTGAAATTACATTTACTAATGAATCTTGCATTATTCCCAATTCTTTAAGGAAACCAGTCTAAACTTAATCCTGAATAAATCGAGATTGATTGATTGATTGTTGTTTTACGTCCAGCAAGCGTAAATCAAGATTCCTTATAAACATAAATTAAACATGAATTTACTAGTACCAAGCAAAAAATACTGCAAAAACATTTAGTCTGAATGAAAGCATGCCACACATAAAAAAAATTATGTATAGATCTGTCAAAATTTTACACAATTGATTTAGAAGAAGTGATCAGAAATATGAAAACTCACATATACACAGGCATTGATATTTTAATTTCTTCTCTTCTTAACATTTTTTCAGATTTATACATTTTGATCTGTAGTACTTTCCAACTGACATGTGACTTACTGAGTTGTTGTTGCCATCAAAGTACAAATCTTTGTCAGCTCTGCTGCCTATTCTTCCATTAAATATTTGTATGGAATCAAACACAGTTTTGCCTAAGAATCTTAAAAGTTCATTATCTGGGATGTATTCTATAAACTCCATACCATGTTGAGGCGAAATCTTTAAATGATATATAATTGCTGTAGTTAGCTACAAAAAAAGAAAAGATTGTCAACTTTCTAGCCTTCTTCAAGGTTTGTTTAACACATACACATTAATATGAAACTTTGACCAACTGATTATTGATTATCAATAGTTCCAGAATGAGAACAGGAAAACCATGAATTATCAGAGGAAAGGGGGCACATATACAGTGAATATAAGAGGACAACTTAAACTGAAATTAAAAAAGATGGAGTTATGAATAGGGACAAACATTTATCAAGTTTGCTGCAACAGTGCACAGTATATTTGCCTTGCTGTACGTGTTGTATTGAACATGGGTCATCAGATATACTAGATGTGTCAGTCACCATTGGATGAAGACTGATTGTGTATTGGCACATTATGTGCAAGAATAGAACCTCTGTAGAACCGTTTTTGCACACCAATCTATTACGTTGTGCTGAATTTCATTAAAGGAGAATTTTGACAGAAAATTACTGTAAAGGACAAGGTAGGGTAAGGGTCATTTTTGGCCCCCTCTTGAAAATAACTCATCTTT
The DNA here is from genome assembly GCA_944474755.1 of Limnoperna fortunei. Taxonomy (NCBI): domain Eukaryota; kingdom Metazoa; phylum Mollusca; class Bivalvia; order Mytilida; family Modiolidae; genus Limnoperna; species Limnoperna fortunei. Next base: position 56,435,721 of record OX104115.1, on the reverse strand, counting down.
GCAGTAATTTGAGCATACAGACATAGCATTAAAAATATGGTCTTATTTTGGTGCTATCATGCGCATGCGCGATACACTTCACGTGCTTCCATGCTTGCCAAATCTATAGGCTATTTTCAATTCAGCTTTGATTTGAAGATGGTTTCAGTAAATTAACTTCTGTTCTGCTCATCAAATATTCACCAAATGTTAACACAAGATGTATAGATGCCTGTTACAGGCAGGTTCCGGTTTAAATAAATATAGAAAACTTTATGAGAATGCTTTTCTCATGCAAAAATCTTTGCTTTTGAGAATTACAAGCTTTAAAACCAAAACTTGGTAATCACTATTTCTTCGTCAAATTTTATCACAATATACAAATTGATAGAAGATACAGGCAGAAGGTAATTTTAAATAAGGGCTGTCTGGGTTAAAAATGTTTTTTTTTTCTTTTGATAAAAAACTGTTAAACAAGTATTAAAAATATAGATTTGTCAGAATTACCTCCCTTGTTAAGATTGAATTTTCATTATATTTGCCTATACCGAGCTCGTTATATCAAAAACATTGTGTTTAAACAATTAATAAGGAGATTTGATATTAAGGTTATAAGTATTTCGTAGTATTTAATAATTTTTTTGAAATTATGAGTTAATTATGAAAGATATTAATGTTAATTTTACCATCAAAGCAATATCTATTCTGAGATTTCCAGAAAAAAACGGAGGATGGTGTCCTGCATCCCATCAAGTCAAACAAATTATTTTTGTGTGACCTTATTGGAAAGACAAACTGTTAAACAATTATATAATAGCGAACAAAATATCTATTTTTGCAAAAACCAATATTTAAATCTAATTTGTATTAAGTAAATCCCAAACAAAATTACTTTTAGATATATAGATCCATTTCAAAGGTGCACTTAAATTCTGTTTAGATGTCCTACCATGCATAGTTACAGCGGAACTGACATAATCCAAAAACTTTAACATAGTCACTGGACCGTGGTCAATGTCAGAAGACACCTGTCATATATTATTCAATAGGAACTTAAATTCCATTACACTGCATAGTTTCACTGACCACAAAATTTTAACGTATTCACTGGACCATGAAATGGAAGGTCATGGTTAGGCGAAACTTGTACTATTCAACAGGAACCTATATGCCATGCCACTCATTCATCCTACCATGCAGAGTTACAACAGAAGTAACCTTATCCACAAACATTAGCGTAGTGATATGAATTCTAGTCAAGGTCAGGTGACACCTACCAAACTTGCATGTACTATTTGTCAGCAAACTATATAACAAATATTGTCATGTTACAATGCGTGGTTACTGAGAAACTGACAGAACTCAAATAATTTTAACGTAGTCCCCTAAATGTGAAATTGATATTTAAAACTTTACATTTGTATATTACTATTCCTGAAGCGGGAGATTGGGCATGCATAAAACCTGGTTTAACCCATCATTTCTTTTGAAATGCCTGTACCAAGTCAGGGTCCAAAGCCGCGAAAAATCGGTCAACATTCAAAACATAATTAACTTGAAATACGACCGCCACAGTAGCAGTAAAACGTACTGAAATTATTGTATCTTTTTTGCATGGTTAGGAGAAAATTATATAGATCGAAAGCGTAGTGTTTAATTAAAAAGTATTAAATATTCACATATGTATTACGATAGTTTATGCTACCATAAAAGATTATCTCACGTGGTTTCCTTGATGTTAACTGCCAAAAAAAAAAAAAACAAACAAACAAAACAAACGCGAGTAAAAAAATGCTAACGTTTAACTTGACGGGCAAATAATTCTACAGTATAAAGGTGTCAAGACACTAAAGGGGACCAATCAAATTTAAAAACATGTAAGAAAATAGTACTTACAAACAAAATAGTCCTGTTTATCTTAGTGTATATTAAAAACTACTGCATGGATTTTAATAAATGAAAGTTTTTCTGAAAGGTAAATATATTGGAAAAATTTTGAGTCCTAACATGGTCTGTTCTAATGTTGTTTAGTATATTTTATGTCACATTTACTACGTGACCTATAAACCAAGATTTTCTGAAAAGAAAGTACTATTTTTAGAGTGGGGTTATATATTTAGGGACCGGTCAATATTTTTTGGGGTGGTGGCACCGGTGCACAATGCAATAGGACACATACTTTTTATGCTGGCATATATATGGGACTCCAAATTTTGTTATTTTCAGCACTGATAGTACAGCTTGTTTTTTTCATAACAATATCATCAATGAAAAAACTAATTTTTTTCTGACGTTTAATTCAGAACCAATATACTGTAATCGCACAACTTGTTTAACAAACATAAATACTGAATTGTAACCATAAAATTATTCACTAGATAGGACACATATTTTTATAACACATCTGATGTAGGACGGCAACTTTTTGTATTTTAGGGAGCTAGGACAATTAATATTGACCTGTCTCTTATCTACTTTTACACATCGTCGGAAACCCACGTCCGGTCGCGTTCTCGCTGTGCTACCACCACCGCTACCACCACCAAGTGGTAGCAAAGCCGACGATGACTTTTACAAGGTTAAAGAATATGCTCGCGCTGGCATTCGATGTTGTTACACTAATATATGTTTAAAACGTTTCCTGTTAATAAAAGCAAGCAAAATAGAAAATAAACATAGACCATCGGGATTCGAACCATCGATTCGCGGTGTATAATATTCACAAGCTACGGGTTAAGCAAAAACACCACATACACACAGACATTTTCATTCAAAAGCAACTTATTTATGCGTCATACAAGGCCGTAAACAAAAGGGGTGCACTGATTGCACGTGTACTCCTAGTCCGAGAATCCTCTGCTGCCTACGGCACTGTCATTTTGCAGACGTTATATATTTGTTAATAGATTAGTAGTTTTTATAACTCTTTAATTATTGCGTATAAAAAATAATGGTGTAAATTAACATTTATTGAGACATATCGAGATGTGATCGCTGAAGATGTTTTACTTCAATAAAAATGACTTCTAGAACAGTCTTATCAGTTTGTTGTTCGAGTGAATACAAACGAAACAAAATTAAATTCTTTTAAATTCTTAACGTTTACTTCGTCGAAACATGTGTTTCGCGCATGTCATACGTTTCGTCCACTTTCGGTATTAGTTTAGACACATAATTTTTTCAACCTTTACGTACCAATTGTGTTCTTTCAAATATTCTATTTTTGGACACTTCACTATCATTTATCATACAAACTTTCTTAAATATGTGACAAATGCAAGTAGACTTAAAAAAACAGCAAAAACGAAAAACGTCGGCACTCGAACCAGCGTTTCGCGATCTATAATGCGTATAATCTGCGACCTAACCAATTACGCCATATTCGCACAAACGTTTTCTTACGAAAATAAGACCTATTTATGCGTCAAATTGCTGACGTGAGATATTTGATGATAGATTACACCAGTTTTTATACCATTTATACCATTTATAATTATTGCGTAAAAAAATTTAAAAGGTGTAACTTTAACATCTATTTAGACATATTAAGGTGTTATCGCTTAAGATTTTTTCATGAATAACAATGTCTGGAACAGTCTTTTCATTTTGTTTTTACGCGTGTGTATTCAAACCAGTTAAACAAAGCGAAAATTCTTTACTATACTTCTAACTTTCTCTGATGTTTGTCAGTCCGGTGATTCCGCGCATATTATACGTATCTTCCACATTCGCTAAATATTATTGTGGTAATTTTATTTATTTCAATCTGTGAACTATTTGCGTTCTTTAAATATTTCATTTCCGGACGAATAAGTCTGCAACTTAATTTTTTCACAGCTTTGACTGTTTAAATATGATTTAAAAAAGCTACGCTTTAAAAAAACACGATCTTTCAAGACTTAAATAATCAATCTGGAATAGAAATTATATCAATGCCTGATAGATGTATTTTATTATCAAAATTTAGCTGTTTCATCACTGTTAAACGTTTAAATTGTTACATATTAAAATATTTACTTAATTCATCCCTATTTTGATTTTTTTTACACATTTCTATCCAAGTTTGTCAACAATGTTTATCAATTACCAGCATAAATAAATGTATATGCATATTCGGAAATGCAAGTCCGGTCCGGTTGTAGGCTTACATACTATGCTGAACAATAAAAAAATCATGCGAATTTGGGGACAACATATTAATTTTTTAATATGAGCGGACGCGTGTACCACAAATATATTTTAAATATTAAACAATGTTTTTGCAACAAATAATACAGTCAAATATCTTCGTGGTACACGCGTCCGCTCATATTTAAAAGGGTGTTCGAAATCACGAAAACGTACCGATTTTCACAAGCCACTACAATTGGCCTGTTTTAGTAAGGTGCATATAATAATTTTACATGATAAGAAAAGAAAGTTATATTGATTTTCTGTAAGAAGGGATAATGTACCTTTGAAAAAACATTATGATCTACAGATTGTAGTCATTTCATTTTTAGCGAAAATAGGGGGCCAGTGACAGTAGGTTATCCTACCTTGTCCTTTAATAACATTCAAAGAAAACAAGAAAATGTGTTTCTGTGACTCTTTGCACATATTGGTAAACACACCCCTTTTACTAAGTTCACTCAAGAGTCAATCTAATTAAAATTAAATCTTTCACAAGCTCCCCATTTTTGTTAATGTCACTGTGAAGATCTAACAACATCCCATTACAGGTCATCTCAGATTTAACTATTGATATAAATATTATCCAATGAAAAATTTGGGTATCCCCAAAAAATTAACCAATCAAACGTAAGCTTTTATCTTAACTTTGGGTTTACTGATGAAAAAGGTACTATAATACCAGAGAGATTCCGAATAATGACAGAGGATTCCCCAACATTAAAGGTTGGTGAACACAGTTTTTGATTGGTCATTTAAGAAATAGATTATTGCTATTTGGCTTTATGCGAATTAGAACATCATTAGACCTTATATTATTCAATATTTTATACCGAGCGATAGCCCACCACTTTGTGTGTTTTGGCATAAAAACAATCTGAGTTCTCCTGAACTGGATGCCTATATATGGCTGCTTCCCCAATATGCCCCCTTTCTACACTCTACTAAAACTAACTGTTTGACTTACCAATATATTCACAATGGCTACTAAACACAACAATGCAAGAACACAGTACAGGAAATACCGTTTCCTGCCCCTTATCCCAGTTTTGTGTAGATATTGTTCATTGATGTTGATGTATCCTGCTCTGAAGTTACTATTGTGTTCTCTTGTTATTCTTCTTTTCAGAGCGGATTTCTGTCTCATTGACAGGTTTGGTGTGGCATCCCTCTGCAATGAAATTGAAAATTTATTAATTATGAATTACTAGTACTATATTTAAATTTTGAAGAAAAAAAATTAAAATCTAAGGTTTTTCTATTTGCAAGGTATAGACAGCCTTATCCGGATTTTACATTTTGATGACATAAGCTCTACAGGAAAAGGATTAATATAAGTCTTCAATTTGCATCTCGATCCTAAAATTGAATATATGTATCAAATTTAATATGTACAATTTTACAAATAAAATATGTTTACACTAAAAGCTCTGTGACATCTTAATCATTTGGATTTTAAAGTTTGTTTGCTTTTGAGCACCACTGATGAGTCTTGATTTGATAAAACACGTGTCTCGCATAATGGATTCTAAATCCTTGGGATCTTTGATGTCATTTGATTATTGCAACCACTTGATTATAATGAAAGTCAGTAGATAGAATATTTATAACTACGTATACAATCACTTGCTGGATCGAACATGATTCATTAATACTGCTACTGTAATATGCCATTCCAGAAATAGTGTATATCCAAATTAATGGAAGACATACATACAGTAGAGACGTAAATACAAAGGGCAGATAACTCCCGATAAGTATGTTCGCGCATGACTGAACTTTTTCACTGCTTGGGTGGTGTTGCTTTACGGCCTTCAGTTGGAAGGAAAACAATAGGAGAGTATCAAATGTAGTTTATGAATATTCATGAGGGATTACATCACATTTACCGTATATCTGCTACAGTTTGTGTCCGTGATTAGGTTGGGAAAACCAGAATTCAAAATTTTGTTGATCGTTTAAAGTTAGTTATTTGCACAGTAAATTAATGAAACTTCTACAGAACAATATTTTATACATCTTTTAAAAGATTTTCTAATAAAAATAAATTAAAACCACCGTGTTCATATTTTAAAAAAGTTATAAATGTCCTACCCCATTGTGTCATGACGCAGTTACCTCCCATGTAATACATGATCAAACACGGTAAATAACCTGGTCTCCTGGTGCAATATTTTTCATTGACGCAAGCTTCACTTCAAATATAACACCAGGTCAGGACCTCTGATATAAGCATTTTCATTGGCTAATATTATGACGCCATTATATATTTCATGCACATGCCAAACATTTTTTAAACATGGGAATACCCTTTCTTTATAAATTTTAATATAAATTACATTTTAACTTTACGTTTGAATTCTGAAATCCTAATGTAAACTCAGCTGAGAAATGTAAACATTGAACGTCATAAAGAGAATGACGTCATAATACGTTCGGTCTACTTGAACTTATCTATAATACTATAGGGTTAGTCTAGAGAAAACAGAACGTCAAATTTCAACGCTCTCACCGTTGAAATCCAATGCTCCTGACCTGACGTTATATCCGAAGGCCGCTTAGGCTAATGAGGATATCATCGTCAGGGTACCAGAATAACACGGTAAATCACTCTTCAATGTGAAAACACAAAAAGACTGCTTTTGTATGTGACAATCTTGCAGACAGATTGAGACAATATTTTTGTCAAACTACTTGCTATTAAAGCATTTTGAGTTAATTTTTATGTAGGTTAAGTTCATTTTAATCAAGCCAAATATTAATTTCAATTTATATTACAATTTTAGAATTTTTTATATATAATTGTTTTGTGGAAACAGTTTTGTGTCAAGATCGAATTTTTTTAAAAGAATAAAATGTAAATTTCTTTTACATACAAATAGATATTTTAAAAATTAAACTGTTTTTCAAAGTGTCACGAATTCCACTTTAAAATGATGTGTTGTATTTAAATTTTGCAAGACTTTTAAAATTTTATTTTGCGTCCCTACATACAGATTACAGATACATACTGATGAAGCAACGTAGCACATTTGATCGTTGCTTCAGCAGCTTTCGCATGTGCTCCTGTACAAATAATTATGACATTAGGTGATAATTTGGGTGAATAGAATATATATAAGTGTCTACAGTGGGCATTTAAAATGAATACCTCAAAGGGATCCATCGCCAATTACTTTCTTCTGGATATTTAGCGTAAATAAGACATTTCAAGAATAGGAAACGGCAATCAGTCGAGGATTGACTAATTTCAAATGTGCAGCTGGTATAAGGATGAAAATTCGGAGTTGCAATGTGACTTCGCCAGTGACGACTACTTTATTTTATTTTCATACTACTTTTTAATGCATATTTAAACTGCCCGTTACTGGGATTCAAGAAACGGGAATAATCGACTAACTTATGATTGGATATAAAATATTTTCTTTTGAATTCTCATGATATAGTTACTAATATATGATATATAGGTATTTAAAAGCTATGAAAACAATAGTTAATAAGAGACACCTGATACAGAGATTTGCGACACCAATCATGTTGAGCTGAGACCAATATAGTTCCTGTATAGAGTATGACTGGTTAGACATGGTACCTTAGGTTAAATGATCAATATTAATGTTTTGCCTTACTGGAGGATTAAGGAATTCAGGGACATTGTGTTGGTATATAATCATACTGAAAACATTTAGGGCTAAATGAATACGAAATTCCATTTCAATGATAGACTAGAACGGTGCAAAATGAAATAAAATAAAATAGGAATAGATCCTTAATATTTGTATATTAATAAGGTTAGCTAGCTGTTTCTCTCCAACACATGCTTACTTAATATGGTTAATAACAATTTCCATAATATGTTGATGCAAATTTCTTCTTAAGTTCCACTTTAGAACTGCTTCTGCTAGTAAGTCATATTATGAATTAAATGTATGTGCTTATGTTGTCAGTCTTCGACAAAAGAATAGAATAGAATAAACCAGACAAAAGAATGTTTTCAGAGAGAGAAGAGAAACATCCAACTTTGTCCAAGGCTAAGGAAGATGTGTGCAGAGTTTTCGGTGAAATGAAAATAGAAACATCAAAGTTCTAATGTTTTTTAGATAAATCCGCAACAAAAATAGGTTATTATTATTTTTTCATGCACAATAAACCTACTGGCTTTATTTATGGTCAATTTGCGCTAATGTAATACACGACCGCGCAGTCAGGGAAAGTTAAGTAACTAACAAATTAATCAAACAAAAATTCATCACATGATATGCGTACTCTTCCGAATTAAAACTCTCTTCGGATAGATTTGTGATTTTTATTTGTTGTATGTTTTGCGTGTTATTTGTTACTTGTTTCCCATCGTTTTTAAATTTTGTATCTGGGCAGTACAGATTTACTATGAGCAAATACCACAAACATTTTCTAGTAAAAGGAATAACGGAATCGGTACAACGGTTAAACATGTCCAGATGGAACATGAAACCACTACAATATAGCTTTTTCCAGTTTATTTTCAATAAAACTAAATCGAGGACTAAGTAGATGATCCGATAGAACCTGTCGTTGATTACCTATACATGCGATGAAGTTTTAATATTAGAAATTGTATTCATCTCGGTTGGAAGACATGACGATCTATTATGTGTATGTTTTTGCCGTAAATGACAAGCATGTTAAAGTTTTATCAGTATATTATTAGGAATATTTGTTAAGGGCTTTTAATACACAAATCATGAAATTAAAGTTGCGTTCAATTTGTCATCGTTTCAGATGAGATTACCCAGCCAACAAGGATTCTACATTGTGGCCATTTTTAAAGTCGTATTAGCTTAAAAGAATGAATCTTAAAAACTAAAAACAGCTAGAGTGAAACTATAAATTGCAAAAATGATCCGCAATACAAGTTCTAGAATTAACTTTTATTAGCCTGTACTAAATCACCAACCCGTTAATCAATGTAATGTACTACCGCCACCTACTGTAGCTACAGATTCTAATAGCATCCTCCAGATGCTATGCGCAAACATGGATATGATGAACCGAAGGTTAGAGGGCATTGAAACACTCATGATTGAAAAACTTGACGCTATTGATAAACTGAGTGAAAAGTTTGATAAATTCGAAAACAATTAGCTGCTATGCAGAAAGAAATAAAGAAATTAAAAGTATTCAAAAAGTTCAGGCTGAAATTTTAGCAAAGGAGGAAAGTCACCACCATGATATAGCCGATAGAATGATAAAACTGGAAAATATAAATTACGAAGTTGAAAATGAAAATTTTGATTTAAAGGAGAACTTTCTTAAGCTTCAGACACACCCCATGAAGTATAACCTAATATTCAGTGGCATAGAACAAACAAACTATAAAAATGAGAATACTGAGCCTGTGCTAAAACACTTCTTACACACGGAACTCGAAATTCCAAACATATCAGATGTTGAATTCCATAATGTTCACCGCTTGCGAAACAGAACCGATGGCAAACCACGCAGCATAATTGCTAAATTCGCAAATTACAAGGACCACGAACGCGTACGAAAATATGCTTTTAAACTTAAACAAAAGCCATGGTACTCAATATCACAACAGTACCCGGCTGAAATAGCTGAAAGAAGGAAAAAACTGTACCGAAACTCAAAGAATTTAAGAGAATGGGCAAACGCGCTACATTGGTATATGACACACTGGTAGTGGACGGCCGACCATATGAACCAACAACCCGCAATGACCCCCCCGTTAATACATAATCGGTAGTACAACGCATGGATTTCTAAATAAACTGAATATTACTCATCTGAATGTATGTGGACTCAAAGCTAAGCTTTTGAACCCCGATTTTGATTTACTTATTAATGCATATCAATCTGATTAAAATCAGCTGTTATGTTCGCTCCGTATACTACGTTACTACGCCACTAACATCTGAATCAACTCGATACGGGGTCATGTCCAGGCGACCTTTGCATTAGCCAATCAAAACGCGACTGGCAAACCAGTAACAGTATTTCGCAGATATCGTGTCGGAGCGAAAGAAACCGAGAGATATCGATGATAATAGAAAATGGAAACGCCCATGCATACACCAATAAAAACGTATTTTCTTGGAAATATTTGTGTTTTGTGTGGATTTTCCTTTATCCAGACCGAAAAGCTTGAAGACGGCACCGAGATCAAAAAGAAATTTTTGGACAGAAAACTTAAATTAAATTCGGAACGAGTTCAAAACATCGCGCAAGTGACCGATATAAGAATCCATACAGATGACGAAAGTGGCGAAAGTGGTGTATGCCAAAAGTGTTATAGATCAGTGGAAAAAGTGTTGAGGTCTGAAAAGGAAGTACTAGAGTTAAAGAAAGTGTTAAAAGAATCAGCAAAAACTGTTTCAAATTCTTTACTTTTAAATCTTCCGTCACCTAAACGAAAATCAATCACAAAAAGGATGCTCAGAAGTCCAGCTACTTTGCAACCTTCCAAAAAGCAGTCCAATCCAATAGTGCCAATAAATATCATAAAGCCAGTAAAAATAGCTCCTTTCAGTGACATCAGCAACATCAATTTTTCCACAACTGCCTCAAGGCCTGCCACTGTTCATATGCAAGCAAAACAGTCGGAGAGTACCAGTTCAAAAACTGTTACTGTTAGGAGATCACTTGGGAGATCATTTGCAGAAACAACATCTCAACCTGTTACGTCTATTCTACAGCATGGAGAAGTTGAGGTTTGTTTATTATATATTTTTCCTTTTCACAATACATGTAAAATTGGCAACTGTTTACTCCTATTTATTTTGCTCATGTCAAAAAGAAAACTATCATTTGCTGAATTTAACAGATCTATTGCCAAGTTTACATGTTAAAGTAGTAAAAATGCAGGTTCCTATTACATGTACAACCATGTCTTGACCACACCTTATTCAGAAATTAGCAAAAAAGCAACTTAAGATAATGTACATTAAACATACTAGAACACTACTTTTATTCATGCAATAATGACTTTATTCACTATTTTTCAAGTACATGTACTTGTAATAGGAACATATTTTTTATAGTTTGTTGTTTATTTCTATTGTTATTGTTCAATATTTTAAATTCCTCACCACTTAAGACAGATTTTGTAGTTGAAACCATGTCAAATATTTCTTGATCGTTTTGTCTTTAGCAGTAAGTACTAAGTACTTGTACTATTAAGTACAATGTATGCTGAAGAACTAAACTTTTGGTACACATACAGTGTATGAATATGTTTTGATGGTTGGGAATTTATTAACAACTTTTTCTAGCATGTAAACTAACAGGTTGTTCAAATAAAAAATTGTTGAGTTCTATTTAATGTAAACAGATGTTCAAAGTTAAGGCTTATATATAAGTATATGAATAAAAAAAATCTTGTATTATGATTCCAGTTATATATCTTAGTTGAAAGATAAAAATAAAAAAAAATATTTGAATACATAGATAAAATTGTTGCAGATGTCCTTTCTAGTATACTTGTTATATTATCATGATTATTTGGGATTTAAAAAATTTTATCACACAACATCAAGTCCAGTTTAGTGAACTGGTATCCATGAATATTTGATTACACATATAACATGTATAACAATTATATTTTAGAGGATGTCTGTTTTGATCATCTGTTTTTTATTGTTTGTTTACATTTTTGCATGTAGTTCCTTTTATTAGAACAGTTTTTATATATTTTTTACAGAGTTTGTTGTAGGCAATTAGCAGACCTATAAATACACATGTATGAGAGTTTGTTGTAAGCAAATAGAGATACAAATACACATGTAAGACCACTTTGAGCAAGGTACTTATAATATTTTTTACAAGAATGTTTCAGTTTTGTGAACAGTTTGATTTTATCTTTTATATCTTTTATGTATCAAGTGTCAAATTGAACTTAATTCTAATAATCTATACAATATTTTTCAAATATAAAATAATTTTATTGAAAAAAGGTGTAATTGTTTAAAGAAATATTCATGTACAAATGAAATGTTACATTCCAAACATACATTTTTTCTTTATAATATTTTTTTTTAAAGATAACCATCTATTATCCAAGTGGGAAAAGGACACAGTTAATACAAAATGAAAACCACAAGAAAGTTTGCAAAGCAATATTTAAATCGGAAAATGTGGATAAAACTGTTGTTGATATTCTGTTGAAGTCGTGTCCAGAGGAAGTAATAAATGCTGCCACCAAAGTTGTTGCTAGTGAAGCCAGAGAATTGTGTAAACGAAACTCTGGCTCAATTTTGCAACGTAAAGACAATAACAGCCTAATGACTTTTACATGGGACAAATTCAACAGTGAACTTCAAATAAGAGCACCAAATATATTAAAAGTTGTGACTGCCATGGCCAGTGATATACCAGTATCTCTTAATGAAAAAAAATATACAAATATATTACACACCATAGCATCAGCATTCCATGGTCGCAGTCAGGAGATGTCAGGCCTTCATTATTGTATATCTTTTGTACTTGTACATGGTGGATGCACACTACAGGTAAATGCATGCAAATATTTCACTTGACACTGCATATATGGATATAATGCAGCATTTTTTTCAGCTCTAAAAAACTAAGTTGAAACTTGGAAATAATTACAAAGTTTGTAAACATATTTCTTTACACTAAAATGACTCGAACCTTGTATTTGGCTTTAAAAGAAATGAACAAGAATGCTGTTTACATGATGTTGCACATATATATTATCAATCATACATTACAATTAGTTTGTTGTTACATAAACATTAACATGCTAGAATGACTCATTGTTGAAGCATTATGTACACATATATCTCAATATTAGGGAGGTAATCATGCATATGTATGTTTGTTTTAAGGATGTTTAATGCCACTTTCAGCAATTTTTCAGCTATATTCTAGGGTTCAGTTTTTATTTGGGGAAGAAGTCAGCCAGAGTATCTGGAGAAAATCTCCACAGTGAGACTAGAACTTGCAACTTTAGTAGTAGACAATCTATCTTAACCAATCAGTCATCTAGTTTCTTTCATGAATGTGTATACAGGACTTGTGTGTTGGTGAACATTACACACATTCTCACTAAGTTTAAATATTTAGATACATTTATATTTACATATAAGTTATTGGATACTTAGTCTTAACAAATTCTTTACAGATTTATGTTTCTATTTAGGACATCCAACGACTAGCCAAAATTGGAGTTTGTGTCACATCAAGTTCTGTACAGAGCAAATTAATATCATGGAGAGACAACCTAGATGAAGAGATACTGAAGTTGCGAGATGATTGGGCGAATGGAGGACAAGTTAAATTTCAATTAGTTGGTGACAATTGGGATAAAAATATCTTGCCTTCTTTTAGGTATGTATTTCTATATGTATAACCTTTGACTTGTTATAACTAGTCATATAAAAAATGAATGTATTGCATATTATGGAGACATGTACATCCAACTGATATTTCCAGACAAATGTCTGCTTCATTATGTTGATAACATCATAAGCTTATAAATTATTGATTCACATGTGAACTAAGCAGGTGCAACAAGGCTGGTCATAGGGATTTTAAATGTCTAGTATGTATGGTGTATCAAATCTATGCATGTTGGTCTACAATGCAGACATAATAAATATACTTGCATAATGCAAATCAGTCTTTAAATAATAAGATGAGTAAACCTGCTCATGCCCACATGTCATTAAACAACATGCACATTATGTTGGTAGCACATGAGCAGTGCTTGTACAATATGAAATAATGGTCTACACATTGAGAGGTTCAGAACTAGATCTATCATCCATGCAGTGTATACTTATATTAATTATAGGATTCACCAACTAGGTTGTACATGTATATTCATTTTACATTTGTGTGTTTTTTTCCAGAACTTCACAACAGAAGACATTATCGATACATCTTTTCAACACCATAGCTGTGGTTGACCGCATTACCCCAGTTACAGCAGTTACAGAGAGTCCAATCACTGAACCAGCTGATATAGATATTAAAAAATTTATACCATCTGTTCAAGAGCAAGAACATCTGATGGAGGAGCTTGTATTTCTTGTTGCCTCAGCTGTAATACAGAATATTCCCCAGATGAAAAATGAATTTGGAAATGTATACCCAATCCATTTCACCCACAAGTATAGTTTACAGGCAGGAGAGAAGACTAAACAGGTACTAGTACCACTGGCTACAAATTTTCCAGGGGCATAACCAGACTTCATATTAAGTGTAGATATTATATTGCCTTTGGGGGGGGGGGTGGCCGCTGCTAAAGGTCAGGGGTAAGGCATGGGTAATCCCAGAGAAGTACAGAAATGCTTGTGTTTTTTTTATTATATTTGGTCACACTGAAATTCCTTTACATCAACATTAACAAAAAAAACCCACAAATTTAAGTGCAAGCATGCACTCGCCTACACATACTTATGTGTTCTCCTATGTGCATTGTATTAATTGGGTAGATACAGAACACATATTACACTGTGTTACTTTCTAAATGAAAAAAATTTTGCTATGTTAAATTACTACATTTTACAGTTGGCTCAAATTCTGTGTACATTTAACATCTAGATAAACACTATTGCAGAAAAGCTCTAAGGAGAAGTATTTATTTTGTAATAATTAGCTATATTTGCATCTCACACAAGTTTTTACATTTTTCAATTGAAACTACATGTACTGAACAAGAATAACTTATGTTAGTACTGAAGGCGGAAATATTTGAATTTTTTTCTTTAGTATCCACTTGGACTTTTTGATTGTAATGAGACAAAGACTGCAGAAGTAATTCAGATGTTGAAACAGCTTCAAAAACAGTATGTTCCATTCAAGAATGAACAAATTGTAGAACCAGTTTTCTTTGGAGGTAAGAAGAAACTGAGGCAATCTTAAGAAAATAAGCTGTTATAGTCACTCCTTATACACCCCTTCCCCCCCTCCCCTGTTGAAAAGTGAGGGGTGCATAGTGATGGAGTAGTCCGACTTTCCATCTGTTCATTACACTTTCTCTTATTCACAACTCCACCTACATAAAAAATCTCTGTTTAATATTAACTAACAAAACACTGATTCCTGTAGCTGAAATAAATTTGTAGCTTGTAGTTATGTTTGTGGATTTAGTCAGTAATGTGTCACCTATATTTGACAATATTTGTTGAGTGTTTTTTTTCTTAATGACCATAGGTTTACTTGTAAAATTGTATGTTGTTTCGGTGTATGGGTGCATTGTTCCTTTATGACTTATTGCTGATAAGAAGCTCGGAATTTCACTCTTGAACAATAACTAAAACATTAGGTAAGACTATATAAAATTGTATATCATGAATTGCATTTGAATTTCTGTCATTTCTTTTTCACCTAAGGCGATAGGTTGACCGATGAGAGGATTCAGTGTGCTCAACAGGCAATGTTGAATGGTGAAACAGCTGCAGCAAGATTGGAAGGTTTTATTTCCAAAATAGAAGATTTTCACAGACTCATGAATTTCCTGGAGGTTAGTTAAGTCATTAATATTGTACATGCCATATGTTTGTTTTGTATGAATGTTGTTTAACACCACTTTCAGCAACTTTTCAGCTATATCATGGCGTTCAGTTTTTATTGGGCGAGGAATCTGGAGTACCCAGAGAAAACCCCTAACCTTCTGTAGGAAAACTGGTAATCCTTGTCAATAAAGAATGGAATCAAACGCACCCTGTCGGCAGTGAGACTCGAACCCCCATCTCGGTGCTGGCAGGCAATGTTATCAAAAGTAGACGAACTACCTTAAGGCTATATGACAGATATGCTGCTGATGTAAAAACTATTTATATTTGTTCTAACCATAAAAAATAAATAGTTAAAATGCTGTTGAATTCACAATTGAATTATTAGAGTTGTATAAATTTGCATTGTGTTCTTCAATTGAAACATTTCTGATTACTTATAATGCAGTTATTGTAGAACTTGAAAAGTTTTGTATAATAGCAAAGATTAACTTTTTCAATCGTTTTATTTCTTTTAGGCAATAGGACGGTTAACATACAGTACAGAATCTGGAAGTGACAGAGGAACTGTATACTACTTCAGAAACATATTGAATGCAAGAAATGTGAAGGGAGAAGTGCGGAATGCCTACAGACCCTACAGAATACTGTACTATACCATTCTAGATGCAATGTGCTGTCTTTTATTTCTTAAAGAATTTGGCATTGATAATTTTGATCAAACAATTCCCCTTCCTGACAATTTTGGCAGCTTGACATCTGCAGAAAAAGTAAATTGGATTAATACCATTTGTAGGGATGTACTGAAAAAACACTTTTTTGATTCAGATAATGATATTATGAAAGAGCTTAGAGAAATATTAACTGACCCCAATCATCCGGAAAATTACTGGCTTGCAAATCTGAATAATGGAAAAGTTAAATGTCACTTCTGTGACAAGTCCTATACATATATTGGATCCCTGAAAGTTCATGAGGAAAAAAAACATAATACTACAACCCCTCCTACTAGAAAAGCCATTACCAAAGGAAAAGATGAAATTGAAAGCTACTGCCATATGCTTTTTAAGCTGTCATTATTGCACAAAAACTTGGACACAGCAGTAGACATGGGTGACGGTGAACGTAGTGTACGGTCATCTAAATATGAATTGCCGATCTATAACTTGACAAATAAAACTAAGTATGCGATTGGTTCAATACATCTTATTTCATTAACAGAGGGCATCCTACCATGGGACCAGAAAGAAAGATTAATAGCAAATAGATTTATAAATTTGCAAGGAGGGAAAAACAACAACATGGCATTGGATGAATACGTTGAATTATTAAACAGAGACAGTAAAATAGCCTGTTCTGGTTTTCAGACAAAAGAAAGCATACTATCCCATTCCAGAATGTTTCCTCACATCATAAATTTTGTCAAACATTATGACTCATTTTGCAGTGTATCTGTAAGAAAAGGATTTCACCATTTACCTTCATATACAGAAGATGTAAAAAAAGTTGCAACAGAACTGGCTAATATTGATGCATTTTCACATGTGCCAGGTCGGAAATTAAAGTGTAAAGCTTTATCAGCGGACAGAAAAATCTTTGACAATAGTTTCTATGGACTCGCAACCATGATAAATAGACATAAGCCTGTTGTTGCATTTCATAGACTCCGCAACAAGAGACTATGACACTTTTGAGCAAACTCTTTTGGGTCCAATTTATTATTTTTTAGTGAGTTTATCATTTTGTTTTTAATAAGAATGGTGGATACTGATTTACAGTCGTCACTAATTGTTTCAAATAATTAAACATACTTGAACAAATTAATTATTTATTATGATTTTTTTATCTGCACCAGTAATTTCTCGTTCTTAAACATTATGCAAAAATATTTCTTTTTTATTAATTCCAATTCAAATCTGGTGTTGCATTTTCTAAATATTTCTCTACAAACATAACAGCCTCTTTTTAATCAGATTTATTTTTAATACATTAAAAATGGTTGGGTGCAACTGTATTAAAATTGTTGGTGATTAAGTTTATTATCCACAATATCATGATTTCAAGGGGGAGCATGATCTTTTCTGTTAACATGTTTTAGGCATTTTTACACGTCTGTTAACTTTTTTTTTTTTGGGGGGGGGGAAGCAACTGTTAACTGTTTTTTTAACCATTAGCTGTATTCTTTAAAATTGACATTGTTCTTAACTGATATAAAGAGAATAAAAACCCTGTTTGCTGTTAGTAATCAGAACACTGTTACATGTTTTTTCTGTTATCTGTTAATTCATTTAATTTACTGTTTTAATGTCTTCCTATGAAGGGTGGAATGTACATAAGATCATGTACTACTTACTAAGTAAGGAAACACTGATTAATGTATGTATTTTCTCACCATATAGCCCCTAGATTAGTAATGCTGTTCTGTTTTTTTTTATTTTTTAACTTATGTAAGTTGCTGTTATCCATTATCATTATTTAAAATTTTCTGTTATCTGTATTGGGAAAACCTTTCTTGTAGGTAAAGCTATCAACACCTTTCCTTTAGCGAGACTTGTATTACATGTCCACAGCCTGATGCCCAATGCACCTTACTAAAAACTCCTAAGAATTAATTTTATTTGAAGTACTATGCTATCATTTCTATTGTACATTTTAAATAACTATTCTCTGATTATTTTGTGAATAAATATACATGTTTATTTTGTGTTTGTCATTCATACACCTATTACACCTAGGATACAGACTGTTTTTTTTCTGTTCATAGATGTTACTGACCTGTTAGGATGTCTACACCTTCCCCCTCTTTGCAACAGGGCGTGGTGTTTCAACACTTCTAAATAATGTATGATTAATTAAAAAGGGAAATAAAAATGTATAAATCAGAGATCACTGTAGCGTGGGCATCCCAGCAATGATCTTGCACAACAAATAAGTCTTCTTGTACCTAATTATAGGCAGGGTACACTAGATTCAACTTTAATGGACAATTTTTGCAAGTTTACCTGCTAAAGGTGGGGTTTTCACCAAGCACCAAGACTCCCCAACCCCAATTATAAACTGGATCCTGTGATATAGCTAAAATATTGCTGAAAGTAACATTAAACCCCATGAATACAAACAGATTGTTCTGATCCGAGTTATAGTTCATAATTATTGAAGTTACTATATACATTAATGGTCTACCTCAACAAACAGGTTTCATTACATGTGCTGTATAGTAACTTAGACTTGAATATCTGTTAGAACAATTTTGAAACTGGCAATTCAAAATTTTTATAATTACCAATTACTAACGTTGAAGTGGTGGAAAAGAATTAGAGAGACCATTTGGGCCTCTGAACAAACTAAATATCAATGAGAAGACAACTTTATTAAATACATTTAATGTATATCATTAAAAAGGCAAATAAATAACATGTACACATATTTCTCATTCTGTCACTTCCATCACATCCAAAAGTAGCGACATATCTACAATGTCATCATAGTCAAATAAATCGTATGGTTCAGTGTTTTCATCTTCAGACATGGACTCGCTAGCTTCATCACAGGTGTGTTGAAAAAGTTTTTCTAAGTCAGAAAGTGTACATGAACCACAAGAACAATTGATCGCACAAAAATCACAACAAGAATGCATTCCTGTTCCTTTTTTAGCCTCCACAAATTCTAATGTAGAAAGAAATGGTTTCAACATTAGTAAGCGTCTACATTCTAAAGACTTGTACATATTCTTGACCTCTAAATCTACCTTTATTAGATGGTATGCATTGTATAATAAAAGTGCAACTGCATCTTTTCCGTCACGTCCAACTCTTCCTATCGCTTGAATTAAATCGACAACAGAATTTGGAGCACCAAACAAAATGACATTGTAAAAGTTAGCTATGTCAACACCCATCCCCAAGGCACTTGTAGCAATGACAAATTGTAAATGGCTGTTAAGTTCTTTTAGTCCTTGAATTATTTTGGTTTTGTTTTCCTCTGGTGTCTCCGAGTGGTACATTTCTATTAATGTAACATCAGTCAGTTCATTTATTAAATACGAGTATAAATTAGATGCATCCTTTATAGATGTACAATAAATTACTGTTCTAGGAAGCATGCCTTCTTCTATTGCATCTACAAGCCATGCCATAGCCATTTCCACAGTATTGGGGATTTTTTTTACAACAAGTTTTATGTTGGGTTTATTAGGAGAGATCCTTATCTCTATTGTATCTTTATGCATCTCCAAGACTTTAAGCACTCTTTTGGAAATTTTTCGGGTGCATGTTGCACTGAGTGCTAACACAGATGCACTAGGAAATAATGAACGGAGCTCTCCAATATACGAAAACCATTTCCGGAAAGCTTGCTTCTCCGATTCTTGCTCTTCACCCCTACAAATACAAAAGAAAATACTTATAATTAATCGATAAACCAGTTTCTTTATTAATATATTAATTAGCATTGTAATGATAATAATTTATAGACATATTATATGCAAATTTATGGTTTTTTTTACATGTTTCCTTCAGTTCTCTAGAATATATGATTATAGGTAGTGTGCTGACTCCAACTTAAATTGATAAAGATAGCTAGTTTTCTTGCTGCATTATTAAAAAGTACCATATCAATTTAATGACAATTCTATGTACTTTACAAACTAGTTCAAACAATTGATGTAGATAAACATTCTGCATTGTAAATTGCATAAATCCTGATTCATTAAACAATCACAAGATAAATGATCAATACTAATAATAAATCAAAGAAATGTTATGATTTATTTTCAATCATTCATGTTTCGAAAATAAGATTTAAACACCAAATATGACTTAAAAATATAAAAATGTATTTAAATACAACAAAAGCCACTTACCATGTTGAAATGGTGTGAAATTCATCTATCACTATTGTAGACACATTAAAAGCCTGTATTTTGCTCCTCCAGGTTTTGTCACCAACAAGCATTTCTGGGGAGGCAAACACATAGTCCACAGTGCCACTTTCGATGCGCTCATCACCTTCTGTACTTCCACCTGTAAAACATTTATACAAAGCACAATAACAATTGCACCATGCACCTGATATTTAATACTTAGGCTCTATAAAAATTTTAATTTTTGTAAATTGTGCTGAACACTACACTACTTTCAGCTAAATCCTGTTGGATGAAGTCGGAGTACACAGAGAAAACCAATGAAATTTGGTAATAAACGTTATATTAATCCCTGTCAATTTAAATCAAGCACACACAATGCCCCCCCCCCTTTTAAGATCTGACCAAAATGCATTGTTGATAGGCACATATAACTACCTTAACCACTCTGAAACGAGGACCCCAAAAAATAATATAGAGATACTAGTAATATGGGAATGGTATCTATCTTACAAATGCTACATTATTATTTTTTTACTTTCGTAGAATATTCGCGTGCGAATATTCTGCATCTGTATGGGTACGTCACTCACATATTCCTTGATACTTCAAGTTTAATTTATCGAAAATCTTAATGTACAAACCTTTATATTCAGCACTTATTCCGGTGATACTCTTCAAACGTTCACTCTGATCACGCATCAGTGCTACCAGTGGAGAACACACGATGACTTTCCCACCGTCGTCAATATTTAACTCCCGTTTCATTAGGACGAGCATTTGATACGGTAGTGATTTCCCGAAACCAGTTGGCAGCACTGCTATACAGTCCTTCTTTTCCAGCAATGCCTTCAGAATTTTTTCCTGTTCCAACTTCAATGAATCTACCTTGAAAATGCCTAAAACATTTGCAATCGCTTTTTTTATTTCTTCGTCCGCCATGTTTGCTTCGCTATCGAACAGATGCATGCAACGTCCAATCCGATTGGTGGACATTTTAATTATTATGTATCATGCAAAGGTCGCCTGGACATGACCCCGTATCGAGTTGATTCAGATGTTAGTGGCGTAGTAACGTAGTATACGGAGCGAACATAACAGCTGATTTTAATCAGATTGCTCCATCACTATGCACCCCTCACTTTTCAACAGGGGAGGGGGGGAAGGGGTGTATAAGGAGTGACTATAACAGCTTATTTTCTTAAGATTGCCTCAGTTTCTTCTTACCTCCAAAGAAAACTGGTTCTACAATTTGTTCATTCTTGAATGGAACATACTGTTTTTGAAGCTGTTTCAACATCTGAATTACTTCTGCAGTCTTTGTCTCATTACAATCAAAAAGTCCAAGTGGATACTAAAGAAAAAAATTCAAATATTTCCGCCTTCAGTACTAACATAAGTTATTCTTGTTCAGTACATGTAGTTTCAATTGAAAAATGTAAAAACTTGTGTGAGATGCAAATATAGCTAATTATTACAAAATAAATACTTCTCCTTAGAGCTTTTCTGCAATAGTGTTTATCTAGATGTTAAATGTACACAGAATTTGAGCCAACTGTAAAATGTAGTAATTTAACATAGCAAAATTTTTTTCATTTAGAAAGTAACACAGTGTAATATGTGTTCTGTATCTACCCAATTAATACAATGCACATAGGAGAACACATAAGTATGTGTAGGCGAGTGCATGCTTGCACTTAAATTTGTGGGTTTTTTTTGTTAATGTTGATGTAAAGGAATTTCAGTGTGACCAAATATAATAAAAAAAACACAAGCATTTCTGTACTTCTCTGGGATTACCCATGCCTTACCCCTGACCTTTAGCAGCGGCCACCCCCCCCCCCAAAGGCAATATAATATCTACACTTAATATGAAGTCTGGTTATGCCCCTGGAAAATTTGTAGCCAGTGGTACTAGTACCTGTTTAGTCTTCTCTCCTGCCTGTAAACTATACTTGTGGGTGAAATGGATTGGGTATACATTTCCAAATTCATTTTTCATCTGGGGAATATTCTGTATTACAGCTGAGGCAACAAGAAATACAAGCTCCTCCATCAGATGTTCTTGCTCTTGAACAGATGGTATAAATTTTTTAATATCTATATCAGCTGGTTCAGTGATTGGACTCTCTGTAACTGCTGTAACTGGGGTAATGCGGTCAACCACAGCTATGGTGTTGAAAAGATGTATCGATAATGTCTTCTGTTGTGAAGTTCTGGAAAAAAACACACAAATGTAAAATGAATATACATGTACAACCTAGTTGGTGAATCCTATAATTAATATAAGTATACACTGCATGGATGATAGATCTAGTTCTGAACCTCTCAATGTGTAGACCATTATTTCATATTGTACAAGCACTGCTCATGTGCTACCAACATAATGTGCATGTTGTTTAATGACATGTGGGCATGAGCAGGTTTACTCATCTTATTATTTAAAGACTGATTTGCATTATGCAAGTATATTTATTATGTCTGCATTGTAGACCAACATGCATAGATTTGATACACCATACATACTAGACATTTAAAATCCCTATGACCAGCCTTGTTGCACCTGCTTAGTTCACATGTGAATCAATAATTTATAAGCTTATGATGTTATCAACATAATGAAGCAGACATTTGTCTGGAAATATCAGTTGGATGTACATGTCTCCATAATATGCAATACATTCATTTTTTATATGACTAGTTATAACAAGTCAAAGGTTATACATATAGAAATACATACCTAAAAGAAGGCAAGATATTTTTATCCCAATTGTCACCAACTAATTGAAATTTAACTTGTCCTCCATTCGCCCAATCATCTCGCAACTTCAGTATCTCTTCATCTAGGTTGTCTCTCCATGATATTAATTTGCTCTGTACAGAACTTGATGTGACACAAACTCCAATTTTGGCTAGTCGTTGGATGTCCTAAATAGAAACATAAATCTGTAAAGAATTTGTTAAGACTAAGTATCCAATAACTTATATGTAAATATAAATGTATCTAAATATTTAAACTTAGTGAGAATGTGTGTAATGTTCACCAACACACAAGTCCTGTATACACATTCATGAAAGAAACTAGATGACTGATTGGTTAAGATAGATTGTCTACTACTAAAGTTGCAAGTTCTAGTCTCACTGTGGAGATTTTCTCCAGATACTCTGGCTGACTTCTTCCCCAAATAAAAACTGAACCCTAGAATATAGCTGAAAAATTGCTGAAAGTGGCATTAAACATCCTTAAAACAAACATACATATGCATGATTACCTCCCTAATATTGAGATATATGTGTACATAATGCTTCAACAATGAGTCATTCTAGCATGTTAATGTTTATGTAACAACAAACTAATTGTAATGTATGATTGATAATATATATGTGCAACATCATGTAAACAGCATTCTTGTTCATTTCTTTTAAAGCCAAATACAAGGTTCGAGTCATTTTAGTGTAAAGAAATATGTTTACAAACTTTGTAATTATTTCCAAGTTTCAACTTAGTTTTTTAGAGCTGAAAAAAATGCTGCATTATATCCATATATGCAGTGTCAAGTGAAATATTTGCATGCATTTACCTGTAGTGTGCATCCACCATGTACAAGTACAAAAGATATACAATAATGAAGGCCTGACATCTCCTGACTGCGACCATGGAATGCTGATGCTATGGTGTGTAATATATTTGTATATTTTTTTTCATTAAGAGATACTGGTATATCACTGGCCATGGCAGTCACAACTTTTAATATATTTGGTGCTCTTATTTGAAGTTCACTGTTGAATTTGTCCCATGTAAAAGTCATTAGGCTGTTATTGTCTTTACGTTGCAAAATTGAGCCAGAGTTTCGTTTACACAATTCTCTGGCTTCACTAGCAACAACTTTGGTGGCAGCATTTATTACTTCCTCTGGACACGACTTCAACAGAATATCAACAACAGTTTTATCCACATTTTCCGATTTAAATATTGCTTTGCAAACTTTCTTGTGGTTTTCATTTTGTATTAACTGTGTCCTTTTCCCACTTGGATAATAGATGGTTATCTTTAAAAAAAAATATTATAAAGAAAAAATGTATGTTTGGAATGTAACATTTCATTTGTACATGAATATTTCTTTAAACAATTACACCTTTTTTCAATAAAATTATTTTATATTTGAAAAATATTGTATAGATTATTAGAATTAAGTTCAATTTGACACTTGATACATAAAAGATATAAAAGATAAAATCAAACTGTTCACAAAACTGAAACATTCTTGTAAAAAATATTATAAGTACCTTGCTCAAAGTGGTCTTACATGTGTATTTGTATCTCTATTTGCTTACAACAAACTCTCATACATGTGTATTTATAGGTCTGCTAATTGCCTACAACAAACTCTGTAAAAAATATATAAAAACTGTTCTAATAAAAGGAACTACATGCAAAAATGTAAACAAACAATAAAAAACAGATGATCAAAACAGACATCCTCTAAAATATAATTGTTATACATGTTATATGTGTAATCAAATATTCATGGATACCAGTTCACTAAACTGGACTTGATGTTGTGTGATAAAATTTTTTAAATCCCAAATAATCATGATAATATAACAAGTATACTAGAAAGGACATCTGCAACAATTTTATCTATGTATTCAAATATTTTTTTTTATTTTTATCTTTCAACTAAGATATATAACTGGAATCATAATACAAGATTTTTTTTATTCATATACTTATATATAAGCCTTAACTTTGAACATCTGTTTACATTAAATAGAACTCAACAATTTTTTATTTGAACAACCTGTTAGTTTACATGCTAGAAAAAGTTGTTAATAAATTCCCAACCATCAAAACATATTCATACACTGTATGTGTACCAAAAGTTTAGTTCTTCAGCATACATTGTACTTAATAGTACAAGTACTTAGTACTTACTGCTAAAGACAAAACGATCAAGAAATATTTGACATGGTTTCAACTACAAAATCTGTCTTAAGTGGTGAGGAATTTAAAATATTGAACAATAACAATAGAAATAAACAACAAACTATAAAAAATATGTTCCTATTACAAGTACATGTACTTGAAAAATAGTGAATAAAGTCATTATTGCATGAATAAAAGTAGTGTTCTAGTATGTTTAATGTACATTATCTTAAGTTGCTTTTTTGCTAATTTCTGAATAAGGTGTGGTCAAGACATGGTTGTACAT
This sequence comes from Limnoperna fortunei, assembly GCA_944474755.1. Taxonomy (NCBI): domain Eukaryota; kingdom Metazoa; phylum Mollusca; class Bivalvia; order Mytilida; family Modiolidae; genus Limnoperna; species Limnoperna fortunei. The sequence continues at coordinate 56,410,018 of OX104115.1, read as the reverse complement.
GTAATAGGAACCTGCATTTTTACTACTTTAACATGTAAACTTGGCAATAGATCTGTTAAATTCAGCAAATGATAGTTTTCTTTTTGACATGAGCAAAATAAATAGGAGTAAACAGTTGCCAATTTTACATGTATTGTGAAAAGGAAAAATATATAATAAACAAACCTCAACTTCTCCATGCTGTAGAATAGACGTAACAGGTTGAGATGTTGTTTCTGCAAATGATCTCCCAAGTGATCTCCTAACAGTAACAGTTTTTGAACTGGTACTCTCCGACTGTTTTGCTTGCATATGAACAGTGGCAGGCCTTGAGGCAGTTGTGGAAAAATTGATGTTGCTGATGTCACTGAAAGGAGCTATTTTTACTGGCTTTATGATATTTATTGGCACTATTGGATTGGACTGCTTTTTGGAAGGTTGCAAAGTAGCTGGACTTCTGAGCATCCTTTTTGTGATTGATTTTCGTTTAGGTGACGGAAGATTTAAAAGTAAAGAATTTGAAACAGTTTTTGCTGATTCTTTTAACACTTTCTTTAACTCTAGTACTTCCTTTTCAGACCTCAACACTTTTTCCACTGATCTATAACACTTTTGGCATACACCACTTTCGCCACTTTCGTCATCTGTATGGATTCTTATATCGGTCACTTGCGCGATGTTTTGAACTCGTTCCGAATTTAATTTAAGTTTTCTGTCCAAAAATTTCTTTTTGATCTCGGTGCCGTCTTCAAGCTTTTCGGTCTGGATAAAGGAAAATCCACACAAAACACAAATATTTCCAAGAAAATACGTTTTTATTGGTGTATGCATGGGCGTTTCCATTTTCTATTATCATCGATATCTCTCGGTTTCTTTCGCTCCGACACGATATCTGCGAAATACTGTTACTGGTTTGCCAGTCGCGTTTTGATTGGCTAATGCAAAGGTCGCCTGGACATGACCCCGTATCGAGTTGATTCAGATGTTAGTGGCGTAGTAACGTAGTATACGGAGCGAACATAACAGCTGATTTTAATCAGATTGATGTTAATGTAGATTCTGTATGTGATAATCCTATTTTAAACAGTATTTTAAATGGCGAAATTACAGAATGTGAGATATCTGATGCAAAAGAAGACTTAAAAAACAACAAATCACCAGGTATTGATAACATTGTGAATGAATATTTAAAAAACTCTCCTCCTGCCTTGATAACTGTCTATTGTAAATTGTTCAGTGAATGCTGTTTTCAATACAGGTATTATTCCTGAAAGCTGGACACTTGGTATAATAAAACCTATATATAAAAATAAGGGGGATATATTGGATCCTGATAATTACAAAGCAATAACGATTATAAGTTGCCTAGGTAAATTGTTTACTCGATTCTAAACATCAGACTTGCTTTTTTTGCAGAAGAAGTAGAATTGAGTTCAAATAACCAATCGGGTTTCCGAAAGGGTCACTCCAGTTTAGACAATATGTTTGTACTGCACGCTCTTATATCTTTATACAGCTCATTTGGGAAGAAATTAACTCCACTTTCGTAGACTTCAAGAAAGCATTTGATATGGTTTGAAGAGTTGGGTTGTGGAAAAAATTGCAGTTTAGTGGAATAAAGGGCAAATGTTTCAGGGTTATCATTAATATGTATAATGGTATTAAGTCATTTGTGCAATTTAATCATGAAAAATCAGTCTTTTTCCCATGTCTTACGGTGTAAGGCAGGGAAAGAACTTATCGCCATTTCTTTTTTTTTTGTCTTTCTTAACGATATGGAGAATTTTTCGACAACTCGAATGTCTCACCTTTCCAATTTGTATATGAAAAATGTCAGAATGAATTGCTTGTATATAGTAAGCTGTTTACTTTACTTTATGCTGATGATACAGTGATATTAGCTGAATCAGAAGAGCAAATGCAGAAAGCTCTTGATATTTTTCAGACATATTGTAAGATATGGAGATTAGAAATTAATGCTAACAAAACCTGGGACTAGTATAACTAACGGGATTGGACACTCGCTAAGTCGACGTCTTCAGTTTAAAAAGTACGATTTCCATGGTCGCGCGAGACCGGAACGACATTAAACGAGAAAGCAGAAATGACACCATCTATAATACAAAACGATACTAATATTTCAGTTAAAATTTGTGCAATTATCTTGTGACAGTAAATATTTTTAATTTTAAGTGTTTTATTTGCCTCAATGTATTATCGTGACCACGTTTTATAATTTAAAAAAATATTGAAATCAGCGAAAATCGGGAGCTTTTTTAACGGTCGCCATTTTTACGAACTTTATACTTTCCGACCATATATCATCGTAATGCAAAATTACACATTGAAAGGGTATAGACCAACTAATTCGTCTTTTTTGTCGCGTTGCAGCATATATTATTTTTGTTGTGAATCTCCAGTTATTATCGGATTACATAGCATGAAATATTAGCACGTTTTCGGGAAGACGGCGCAAATTTTTAAACCGTCCCCTTAAATAAAACCAATCCACGCCTTTATTATGAACGCAGTATTCCTTTTTCTTTCACATTCTGAAAGAATGATGTTTTAAGAATGCACAGAAATAGGTCATAATTGATAACACGATTAATAAGCATACTTTTTTACCTTTTTTCGAACACTTTTTTCCACGACGACATCTCCATCCTATTACGTATTTTCAGCTACTATTTTACAAGAAACTCCTTAATTTTAAATACAATTGATAACACAATTTCAGAATTGGAATAAGTATATTTAAAAACCCATTCTCTTTTAATTTGGCATACACCTGTTGCAATTGTTATGTAATCACAGGTGTGGTGAACAAATGGTTGAATAAACAACGGTGTAAAAAGTTGTCTGAGGGTACACCCTGGGTAGCTAATACCTGTGTCATCATATAAATTGTCTAATTGGTGAAAACCGTATACACGACGGTTTTGATTTTAATTCACTGGGACTAGTACAACAATCAAATTTTGGAATTAATCAAAAACTTTTGTTTTTTTTTTGTTTTTCTTTGTTTGTTGTGTATGGTTTTTTTTCTTTCTGTTTTGTTTTTTTTCATTGATTTTTTTTATGTGTGTGTTGTGTTTTTTCTAATTTGTTTAATTATTGTTATGAAATGCATCAATGTATTGATATATACACGTAACTTGCTTGAGTCTCGAACAGATTGTATCGTACAAAAGCCGTTTAAATACGGTCATATCCGTGTAGGCACATGTTCGCAAATTAAGTATTGGCGCGACGAGGAAAAGTATACGATATCGTTAGATTCCAGTCCCGTTGATTTATAGGTTCCTGACAAAACGAAGGTTATGATTTTTAGTAAACGTAAAAATCAAACTAAGTTTCAATTTAAATTAAATGGTGAAAATTTGGAAATTGTAGAGTCTTACTCATATTTGGGAATTCTTATGAAATATAATGGAAATTTTGCGGACACGAAAAAGAAGTTGATCGATCAGGCACAAAAGTCTCTGTTTTCCTTATAGAAAAACTTCAGGAATAAAGCAATTTCAGTTGATATCCAGCTTAAACTCTTCGACTCTGTCATTGAACCTATTCTGTTATATGGATGTGAAATTTGGGGCTATGAAAATTTTAAACAATTTGAACAAACACACTTAAAATTTTGTAAACGTATTCTACAAGTAAGAACAACCACACCAAATTTTATGGTTTATGGTGAACTTGGTAGATTTCCTCTTGAAAACAAAGTGAAAACAAGAACGGTATCATTTTGGGGCAGATTAATATGCCAAAATAAACTGAGTAGTTCAATTTATAAATTATTAGCGGCATTGAAAAACAAATATGCGCATCCTTTCAAGTGGCTGAATTTCATCGAAACTATATTTAATGATTCGGGTCTTAGATATATCTGTTTTTGCCAACCCAAATTTTTACGACTCAAAGTACATTAAGTCAACTTCACTCAAACATTAAAAGACCAATTTATTAAAAAATGGTATAGTGATATAGAATGTTCTTCGCGTGGTTAATTTTATTCTAGTTTTAAAAAATACTTCTGTTTTGAGGATTATCTGATTAGACTTTCGGAAAATAACAGAACCTGGATAACAAAGCTAAGGACGTCTAATTTAAAGATCCCAATTGAATCCGGTAGATGGTATAGAATTCCAAAGGAAGAACGTTTATGTAATTTATGCAAAAACTCTGATGGAGACGAATTTCACTATCTTTTTAAATGTCAATCTAAAGAGTTGTTAAAGTTAAGAAAAATGTGTTTACCCAAGTACTATTTATCATATCCTAATATACAAAAATTGGAAGGTTTGTTAACCTACTGCAATGTCAACTTGTACAATAAGATATCTGCTTTCATTAAAAAACTCAATTATCTTTTGTAATATATTGTTTATTCTATGAACGAACTGTATTGTCATTCTAACTTGTTTAACCTATTCATTTCGCCATGTTTGTATATTGCATTATATGTGGATCTCATGTAACACATATAATGCGTCTGAGCGTTATCAAATAAATTGAATTGACTTGATTTAGAACTTGTATTGCGGATCATTTTTGCAATTTATAGTTTCACTCTAGCTGTTTTTAGTTTTTACGTTACATAACAAAAAACGGAAAATATCATTAAAAATCGTCATTTAAGGGCTATTACTACTACAAGGAGTCCTCTGAAAATTAGGGACCAAAAATGAATTGTAGAGCTTTTATAGCCATTTGGTTTTTGTCCTTTAACGGTTTCATTCTAGCTGTTCTAGTTAAGTAAAAGGACAAAATAGAAAATTTCATAAAAAATTGCCAGTTAAGGGCAATAACTCATATAAGGAGTCATCTGACAATTTCAGAAGCAAAAAACTGAATTGTAGGTCCTTTATTGCTGATCATTTTTGCAATTTACATTTTCACTCCAACTGTTATAGCTTTCACGTTACAGGAAAAAAAACGAAAAATTTTATAAGATATTTTCATTTAAGGGCAATAACTCATATAAGGAGTCATCTGACAATTTCAGACCAATAAAGTAAATTGTAGGACTTGTATTGTTGATAATTTTTGCCATTTACAGTTTCACTCTAGTTCTTATAGTTTATTATATTGTAAATTAATACAATTTTGTCAAAAATTGCCATTCAAGGGTAATAACTCCTACAGGAAGCCATAACAAAACTTCACACTAATAGCAACTATTGTAGACCTTGATGTGCTGATCAATTTAAAGTAATGGTTTTCTATATAGCTATTACAATTTTTGAGATATTGAGCAAAAACGTGCGTTGACACCAATGTTCTATTTTTAGTAACAGCTGCCATCCTTGTCCCTTGATCAACACCCTGGATGCAAATTTGAAACTGGTAACAGTTAGGACCATTGTGGCCTAGTTAGGACAAAATTGGCCCAGTGGTTTCAGATAAGAAAATTTTTGACTGATTGATTGGATGTTAGCTTTACGTCCAGCGAGCAGTATTTCAGCTATATTCAGGACGGGAACAAGTTAACAAAAAATAAATCAATGGAAAAAGGGGTCGGATGGGACACAGGGAACAAAATATTGACTGCCACTAGAAAAGTACAGAGTGTTGGGTAGGGTTGGAGAATTTAGCCTTTTTTAGCGGCTACAATGAGCCTACTCTTTTTCAAAATCTACAAAGAGGTCTTTATCGTGCAAGAGGGGTGGCACTCTCGAAACACGTTACCCAATATGGTCAGTGGCCAGGCTTCAGGCTTTCTGTATTATGACCTGACAACCTCCTCCTCCCCCCCCCCGCGAGAGGGTCTCCCCTATCCGCCACCACCCAGGGACGAGCTGGGCTGCTCTTGATCCGAGGACTGGGAAACCATCACAGAATAATTTTTGAAAAAGTTTACGAAGGATTTCAGAACATGGACACCAAGTGATGGCCAAAGCTCACATGGACATTCGGTCCAGGTGAGCAAAACAGCGTTGGCGGATGGGGATTTAAGAAAAACAACTTTACTAATGTTACATACAGCCTTTATTGTAACAAATATATAGGTACAAAAACATGGCCAAATGAAAGGCAATAACAATATAAGACTAGTATCTCTAGCATGTATACCAATGTGTTATAACACTTGTATTTTTATACAAGGCCTGTATTATCTCTGAGGTAGTCATATTGGGTTGGGACGAGCATTATACAACCAAGGCAATGCCGAGGGTCTATACAGCTGATCCGAAACACAATAGGACTATAAAGACTTAATACAGGCTTTTTAAGAAAATACCTATTTTATGATAATTTTATTTACCAATGAAAACCCATTAATCTGACATGTTTGACACAATTAACAGTTTGTTGTTGAAAAACACACAACAGACTTAACTTTATTGGCAATTTCAGAAACTGGAAAAAAATACTAGAACAGTGAATTTTTCATGTTTAAAATTAAGTTAAAGTGTAATTATTGTAAACTAGTCAATTTCTAACTAGTTTAAGTCTTGGGTTTATATAAATGAACACAGGGACACTAGTATTATATTCCATTTTTAACACTGCTCAAATTAAGCAGAAGTCCAACCAAATTGGGGGAGATAACTCAAAGACATTCATCAGGTACCTATGTTCAACAAAATAAAAACAGTAGATACAACAAGTTTAGTGAATATTACAATATTATTTAATTTATAACATTTCCAGTTAACATAACAACTCTTTTTATGGTTAAAAATGTAGCCATGATGAGCAATCTAGATATCAGTGATGTAGACTGGCTTTCAATAGGTTGTGATGAAAAAATTGTACGAACAGATGCTTGTACACTAATTTGTAATCATGTAACCTTGAGAGGTCAAAGTTTAATGTCAATGGTCACCAAACATGGTACACAGGGCTCGCGTTGGAGGGCGACTCGGGCGAAGAAGTCGCCTTATCGTGGTCCCACTTCGCCGTCGATCATCTTCAAAAGCGAAGTGAAGTCGCCCTTTCATTTTGTAGAATCGCCTAATGTCGCCTTTCAAATTTTATTCCCATTTTGGTAAGAAATCTTCATATTTTTGATACCGCATCATGTTTATCATGTTTACGCGCCAAAGTTGAACTGGTACCCTTTTAATTTTTATTTGGTATATAAAGCGTAGGTTACAATATAACCGATAACCAGTTCAGAGCACAAGAATTTGTGAAAATTTCCGGAGCGGATATGAATTTGGTGCCGGAGATTGCAAATATACTACGCCGATAGTGGTGAAATGCGTTTTGCAATGATAGACACGTAGTAAAAATAGTATTTTGGCAGTTACTTTAAAACAAATTTAAGTTAAATATGTTTAAATACTTTTAATAGTGAATTTTACAATTTTACATAATATAGTATGTGTCAAAATGATGTAATTTTCTTCTTCTAGTTCTAATAGTACTTCATTATAAATCAATCAAATTGTGTATCAATGACAAAGAAACATTTATTTTAATGAACAGTTTTGTGACAGTTGATTCTTTTTTTATTGTTATGTTTAATACATGTTTTTTTGAAAATGTGTGAAATAAGTATACTGAATAGTTAATCAAATCTTTGATACTTTATCCTCAATAAATTAAACTGCTAAAAAAACATAATAAAAATGCAAATGCCAACACTAATTAAAAAAAAACAAAACAAAGTAAACAGGACGCGTTCGCGACATATATATATACTGCAACTTCTCCCTGTTTTCCACCCACTTCTCCCTGTTCTATCCTCACTTCTCCCTGTCAGCCACCCAAAAGAGAAGTGACTTCTCCCTATAATTTTGACCCAGCGTGAGCCCTGGTACATGACAAAAACAAAATGAGTCATGAAAAAAATTTCACAGTAACCATGAAGCTAACTTAAGAAACAGCTATTACCGTATGCTTATGGTCCCTGATGATACCCATGCACTTTAACTTTTTACCAAACAATAAAGATTACGAAAAATGGTTCTAGATGGCTGAACATTTTACATACAGGAAGTAAAAGTCGGAAAGGTCTGAAAATAAATCTTACAATATGGCATGATCATAAAAAAGCTACAAACACAATTAAGAAAATATTCAAGAAGTATTTAAATCGATAAGTAAAAGACAGACCCAAGCATGTTTTAACAAGAGGGGACAACAAGAAAACAGACAGAACTAAAAATGGAGAAACCCAATAAAAACTGGGGTTGCAGAAATAATAAGTAAAATGAAAACATGGATTATCAAGTTTTTATATGATGAAACAAGAAATTCGAAAAATATGTATAAAAGCAGAAACACTTCACACATACAAAGCAAAGGAAAGTTAGATGCTTACTGCATTTAAACATGTTGCCCTACCTTTTATAATAGATGTACACAATGTTAATATCACAAGAATACTGCAATACAAGAATTCGGACATTAGTATATGAAGATGTTAAATCGGCTGACAAAAGAAAAATCTGAATCTAAAGAAATACCACGGTACACAGAACTTAATATCAACAGAATATTAGGATGCCAACATTAGATTTGCTTGATAATAGATTCTGTACTGGACAAAAGCTAATATTTAATCTAAAAATAAGAAAGCAAAAGTTGAATCTGGAATTGTGTTCAACACAATCAAAAAGGTTGGTTCAGGAAATTAAATGAGTAAAATGCTTAAATAAGAATATCTACTAAGTTCAAAGAAACATGATTATACAAACGGAGGACAAAACGTGAAACTTTTGAAACTTAAGACACTATAAGATCTTCTACCTGAAGAAATGGGTGAATGATGAAATGAAGACAAGAAAAATGTGAACATTTATATCCTCAACAATAATAATATAGAAGTCAACTCGACTCAGATAAATAAGATAACTAAACTATATAAGCAACCATATAGTTAACCCTACTTGTATCAAATTAGAATAAATCAATGATTTAAAATTGACAGTCATTTGATGAAATCTTCGGAAAACATACAAAAAGGTGACTTCATATCAATTAGATATATAGAGTACAATGTATAAGGAATACATACAGGTGAAAGATTAACAGTGAAAAAAACACACGATATCATATGTCAATGTGTCTTGTCAAAAGATATGTAAAAATACAAAATTAGAATTATCATGGAAACTATAAGTATTATCACTAACAAGGCAAAATGTGTTTACATATTTCATCAGAAGTCAGTTATACATAAATTCTACCACAGTACTCCATTAATTATACAATTTATCTACCGGAGATGGTGGAATTTCCAAAATCAGAATATTTGATTTCTTAAAATATTTCATCCGAAGTAAGTTATATATAACTTCTACCATAATACCCCATTAATTGTAACATTAATCCACTGGAGATGGTTGTATTTTCAAAATCTGAAAATGGAACTTTTGAAAGCAGAATAATAAGTTTGTGATCAACGGGTCAAAATCTATTTCTCTGATGATCTTATGGGATAAGTAGTGTGGAATTTCTAAATTTAATCAAACTGGTCATATTAAATGCATATGGAATTGACAAAAACCACAATGTTCGAATGTGACCAGGTAACCATGTTAACAGTCACAACTGATGTATTGTGCATTTCAAACTTGTTTATTTTTTTTTTTTTAATATTTGAATGAAGTTACTTGTCTCCTGTAAACAAAGTCATGGTCACAATTTGAGGTTCAATCCGCAAGTCTCCCCTTTTATGGAATCCTCCCACTATCCTGGTTTAGTCTTTCCAAATCTTCTTTAGCTATAAATATAAACATTCATAACATAAACATACTTTAAAAAGCTTTGATACTAGGTTTTATTGCATCCTAAATCAGCAGATAAATGGCTGAGATATGTTTCCTTCCATAACAACTAGTTCCATTGAACATCAATCAAAGCCAATGAAGGAACCACCTTGCCCAGTCCTAAAACAACAAAGAACAAAAACATACAAATGAAATTATTATAACTGGTGAATACTAGCAAAATTTTTTCAGAATAGCAAACTTTTCCCATGCCAACACTTTTAATATAGATTTTACTGCGAACAGGCGTGTAATTCTGTACCCTTCCGCTTCTGAAAATAGTTCAGATGCGATCTATTAATTACATGATCTAGTGTACAGTAGTCCCCCTCTTATAAGACCACCCCATCTGAGTAATGAAAGTGGTCTTATAATGGGGGTGGTCTTTCTTGAGGGGATATACACACACTAACACAGGTTTATAGAGGTTGGTCGGTTGATTAATTAGCAACAAGAACTGCGAAGTGATCAAGAATCACACATAATAAATATTTGTATTTTATTGTTCAGTATAAATAAAAATAAAAAGAATTCATGCAGTTTTTATTTGTTTAAAATGTGTAATGATAATATAAGAATTCCAAGTCTTCTTATCAGTGAAAGTTTCTGTTCCTGTTTCATCTGCATTATCATTATTTTTATCACTTTTATTGTCTGCCCAGGTTCCACTTCGTAGTGTATTAAGGTTCCGTTTAGTTTGGAAAAATCCAGGTTTCTCTCAGTTTCCAGTTTCCCAAGTTTTTGACATCGTTTGTTGTAAATTTTGATTTATGATTATGTTGGTAAATTGTACTATTATCTCCTTGTTGAAATTTTCAGTCTTCTTGTAAGAAACCCAATTTCCGTAATACCGAAATCAAACTGATCTACAATATCCTACTTGTTTTCTCCTTTAATCCAGCTTAAACATCTTTCTTTTTTACGCGATTTCGACATTTTGTTTACCGGTCGTTGAACTGTTACCGAACTGGTTTACGACGGTCATACTAAACGCAGAGAAGTGCAGAGAAATGCAGAGAAGTGAAGAGAAGTAATTAAAAAATGGTTTATTTGATTAAATAAAGGTTTAGTATATATGAATATGTTTTATATTGTATACATGAACATAAAGAAGCCCATATTTTTACTAAAAATATCATTTAGTTGACAATTTCAAGCAGTTGGACGATGTTTACATACGATATGTAATTCTCTTCACTTCACTGCACTTCTCTGCGTTTAGTAGGACCCGTTTACGATAATAAAACCAAATCACGTTCCATTCGAAAATTTCAAAATAAACATCCGGTCAGTGAAAATGGTCGTTCGTGAGGGGAATTTACATTGTTGTGTCAAGAAAACGTGGTCGCTGGTCGCGTTTGAGGGGTGGTCGTTCGCGAGAGGTAATTTTACGTTAGAAACACTTAATGCATCAGGGTTTTGGCCGGATGAGGCGGGTGGTCGTCGGCGAGGGGATCGTATAAGAGGGGGACTACTGTACTGTATTAATCTTGAACAGCTCTACTATGCAGTCCCTTTCTTATTGTCATTTACAGTAACTGATAACTTTGATTATGATTGTAATTAGATAGTTAATGTTCATCTGCAAATATAAACTTGTCATGTTTCAGTTGAAGCCTGGATTATTACATTGTGCAAAAATTTGTGTATGATCGTGTAATCTTCGTTTCAGAATGTTATGCATTCTAATTCTTTACATGTTTAAATGAAAATTTACACAAAAGGCAGAGCTTTTTCTTAATATAATCTGATTATGCCTGATATACCCACAGTGTCCAAAATGTTCTATATTAAGAATGGAAACAGGGTGCTTTGTCGATGTACAGATTTGGAGAAATCGGGTAATACTGAAATATGCCTGCTGCAATAAATGTATGCCTGCAGTAAAAAAGTGTTCACCTGCCTTCATATTTATGCATTATATTTGGTTTTTTTTGGTGTAATATGATGTAAAAAGAGTTTTAGAAGCAATAGTATGTATTTTTTCTTGTTTTCAATAAAAGTTTTGAGCAATTATATAATAGTCAATTAAGATTAACAGTTGGAAGACTTTCTAACTATTTTATTCAAACAAAAGTCAATTATAATACTGTAAATGAACAAATAAAAGTGTGGGACTGCATACAAATATTTCTAATAAGATATTTTGTTCAGTGTATAAAAGCAGGTATATACACGTGTCCATAGGGACATGATATAACATTAGGTGTTGGCCGAAAAAAGCTAAATAAAATAATTTTGGGGGTTCAAAATGATTTCTTTTACTTGTTAAAGTTATTTTTTGGAGAAACATATGTCACAATTTGTGGCAGGCATAAACTTTTTTAATGTAGGTGTACATATATAACCGCAGGCATAATAAGTAGGACCGGAGAAATTGGCACAGCGCCATCTATAAAAGTTTTCGTAAATTAAAAACAAGTAGTTAAATTAAATATAACACCTAACTAATATTGAATACTGTAAATATACTTAAACATATTTTGGTGTTAGTGACACAAGAATGACATAGACCAGCACTAAGTCGTGCTAAGTATACCCCCACTCTACCATTTTTTGGTTCGGAAAACAGGAAGTAAATAACTGACTGACCTGGAAAGGGGAGTCACAGTACAACTCATCATGCTAAAGCCGTGCACCAAATTTGAAATCAATCGTTTTAGTAGAAGCGGAGAAATCTGTTACAAAAGTTTGCACTGGACGGACAGACGGACAAGCTGATTGCACTATAGCCCCTCTCTTGCGAGTGGGGGTATAATAAATAGATTATTTGACATCAGTTATTGAAAATTTTTTCTTGTTATCTCTGTAAACATGGCACTCACCATGTCACTATATTATTCCATAGTAAAAGCTGATACAATTTTATTTCTGGTCCTTTTGATTTATTTAATAGTTGGTAATTTTTGCTGAACAATTAATTTTTCTCATTACATGAGCATGACGAGTCCAAATAAGTCAAAATCGTAACAAGCCACAAGGTTGTTTGTTAACATCACCAAAAACGTGCCAATTTTCAATGTATGTTTACTTGACGAAATGTTTACTTGTAGTCATTTCACATGTTGTTGCATTTTTATGCTTTGATTATTTAATTAAAGGAAATTTAAAACTAGAGTAAAAAAACCTGTGAGCAATGCTCACCATTGAAACCCCCCGTTTCACAATTACTTTGAAAATTCAGGTGTTCTTAATTATGAAATTGAAACTTTATCTAGTTAAACTTGAAGGCGAAATTGCAGATAATACATGTAACCCTCCCCAATCCCCCAAAGAATGGCATCCAATATGTCAATGACAAAGTCCATGTTTTTCTATGGGAAACATCCAATAATATTCTGATCAAAATGTTTAATATCCAGTGCACAATGGCAATATGTGACCAAGATTCTGTGTAAGTTTCAACAAATTCCATTCAGTGGTGTAGGAGGAGCTGCAAATAAAAGATGGGTATCCAATTATGTCCATTACAAACTCCATGTTTTTCTATGGGAAACCCCAAATATCATTCCGATCAAAATGTTAAATATCTCCTGCACAATGGCACTATGTGACATGGATTCTGTGTAAGTTTCATCAAATTCCATTCAGTGGTGTTGGAGGAGTTGCACATAAGAAATGGGTATCCCCTTATGTCAATGACAGTCCGTGTTTTTCTATGGGAAACCCCAAATATCATTCCGATCAAAATATTAAATATCTCCTGCACAATGGCACTATGTGACATGGATTCTGTGTAAGTTTCAACAAATTCCATTCAGTCGTGTAGGAATGAGTTGCACATAAGAGATGGGTATCCCTTATGTCCATGACAAAGTCCATGTTTTTCTATGGGAACCCCAAATATCATTCCAATTGAAATGTTTAATATCTAGTGCACAATGGCAATATGTGACAACATTCTGTGTAAGTTTCATCAAATTCCATTTAGTGGTGTAGGAGGAGTCGCACATAAGAAATGGGTATCCCCTTATGTCAATGACAGTCCGTGTTTTTCTATGGGAAACCCCAAATATCATTCCGATCAAAATAATAAATATCTCCTGCACAATGGCACTATGTGACAAGAATTCTGTGTAAGTTTCAACATTCCATTCAGTGGTGTAGGAGGAGTTGCACATAAGAGATGAGGACCTCCTTAGGATAATGACAATGTACATGTTTTTCTATGGGAAACCCCAAATATCAATCCGATCAAAATGTTTAATATCTCCTGCACAATGGCACTATGTGACAAGGATTCTGTGTAAGTTTCATTAAATTCCATTCAGTGGTGTAGGAGGAGTTGCACATAAGAGATAGGGACCCACTTAGGTCAATGACAAAGTCCATGTTTTTCTATGGGAAACCCCAAATATCATTCCGATCAAAATGTTAAATATCTCCTGCACAATGGCACTATGTGACAAAGATTCTGTGTAAGTTTCATCAAATTCCTTTCAGTGGTGTAGGAGGAGTTGCAAATAATAGAAAGTGTAACGGACGGACGGCTGTGATCAAAGTCAGTGTGTTTTGGCAGAGACATTTTGAATGACAAATAAAACTGCTTACCACATATGGTCGAGGTTATGTTCCTTTTGTTGATACAAAAAGTTTTTCAGACAGATTTCAATTTTTGTCACTTTTATTTAGTGTGTTGAAATGCTGTTTTTTCATTTGATAGAGCAATTTTCCATGGCAAATTTTAACCAAAATTATTATCTGTTCGATACCCTTCGATTAATGTCGTTTGCAGTTTAAGTACAAATACCATAGAACTTGAAAGCTGGCTATCTTTTGTAAACAGCTCAAGACTCTTGTTGAAAACAAAAAGTGTCTGATTCCATAGCAAAAGTCAAGGACATGTAAACAACAAGAGCACAGTATGGAATATGTACAGTGGGAATTTGTTTTATTGCATTTTCATAATAAAAAGGTACAATATTGCAATATTAAATAATAATGTTAAAAAATGCAAGCAGAAAAGCACTCCATGTGGGTGTGCCTTTAAGTAGAAGCTATTCAACACTTTGTTTAAATTTAAACTGAAACTAGTTTATATGCATTCTGATTATAGATATAATATTGCCTCATGCAGTCCTAAAATATTATTTTGTTTGTTTGAATTTTGTTTAATGCCACTTGCATGAATTTTTCAGCTATATTGGAGTGTCCTGTATTTACTGGGGGTGGAAGCCAGGTTGTAGGAAGCTTTTAATAAAAGCCAATCAAGATTGAAGTAGTAAAGTGTTGACAGGTAGATGACTAACTACCTTAACCACTCAGCCACTGAAGCCCAGTCTTACAGAAAGAAATTATTTAAGATATCAATCTTTTAGAAACTATGTCATCAATTATATTTATTGGGAGACATGTATGTGAATGTATTTGATGAAAGTTAAATGCCACTGATGAGTCTTGAATAAAAGAAACATGCGTCTAGTGAAAAGATTTTGTCACCATGGTAATTTTGATAACATTTTCTTGGAATATTTGAACAAAGCCGGGTAAAAGCTCATCCACGAGTTGAAGATGGTAAAGGCAATGTTTAGAAGTTTGAAGTTCAGTTAGAGTGAGAAAATTCAAGATCAATATTTTATGACTTGTTGACGTTATTTATTTATATTGACACTCAACGACTAAGGCCATTCATTTGTCAGTGTATAGAATTTTGACAAAAACACTGTCATTTGGGCGATACCATATATAGTGTAGTAATGTCTGTCTTTTCATTCTTTACACTTTCGGTACCCATCGCTCATTTTCCTCTCCACCATCAGAACTCAATGGATTTTTATAAAATTTTAATGGAATCTTTGTCACAAAGTGCAATTGTACACCTGATTTTTTTAAATTTCTAATATGTTTCTTGATTTTCCTGATTAAATTTTGCATTGGTTCGTTTTATTTCCTGTTGATGCATATGCCAGTTAAATGTTTTTACTTGGGTTATAATCAAACATGATGCAGGGATCACATTTAAAACTTGCAAAGCAACCTTTCCTTTAGTGCAATCTGCACTTTGATTTACTCGTATTTTTGGTCAGAGTAAAATATATTTGAGGGATCATATGTCCATAAATCTTAGAATATACGCTAAAAGCTTTCGGGTTTACAGGTCTGAAATTGTACTAAACTTTGCAATGAAAGTGTAACTGTAAACTATGGAACTCTCTCACAATACATGCCTATGACTCATAACACAAAACAGAAATATTTCTCACATCATAGAGTATAAAAAAAATTATATAAAGTTACAATAATTGCACACCTGTTTGATGTAAGAAAAGTGTATCCCATCATTTGAATCTTCTCCAGACTGTTCCTCTGTAAAGCCAGTCGTCTGGTTCTTTTTCTGTACACTCGGCAAACCTAAAAGTACAAAACTGATGATTTTTTACTAGGTAAATTCCTTTGCAGGTTGGTTCAATATAAAAAATGTATTATATGACAGTGTGCCTATGTTCATGAAAACATGTTTGGTTCTACTTTAGTGGCAACTTCAAATCAACATTTTATTGTGACTCCCAACTTACAATAATGATTGTCTGTTTGTCCACAAAACGAGCTGTTAGAATTTTTCTCGTCATCCTCCCATGTCAGTTCACCATTGTTTTCATTGTAGCCACTCTGATAACTTCCAGGAAAAGTTTGATCATTTAATTCTTGAGAGGTTTGCGGTGTGTAGTAACTTGAATCACTGCTTAAGATCTGATTGTTTCTGACAGTGTCCCACATTTCATTAGAATCATTTGTCTCTTTTTTGTTGAACTTTTTAAGGGTGGCTATAGTCATATGTAATAACTGACAGTATCGCTCCATCGCTGCTACTGCAGCTCTCTTTGTTCTAAATCTAACGAATATCATTCTGAAATAAAAAGAGGTGACTTTAAATTAATCAAAGATTTTTGAAAGACTTTCAGTAATTTTTCAGCTAAAGCTTTATCATGTCAACAAGATGGGATGGGAAGAAAGATATGCAGTTGAGAACATCCAGTTCATTTAAATTAAGTTTATACTCGAGCACATCTTGGACAAGGTTAGACTTGAACTCACTATATCCAGTGTTCACATCCAGCTGTGATCTACAGTATGCCTAACTATATAGATCACTAGCCCATCTGGAAACTATTTAGTTTGTCTGTAGACAAATGTATAAAATCCTAATGAATATTAGTTCAATTGAATTTTGTTTGTTTTGAATAATGTTTAACGCAATTTTAAGCAATTTTTCAGCTATATCAGTTTTTATTGGGGGAGGAAGCCGGTGTACCGGAGAAAATCCTTGACCTGCGGTAGGAAAACTGGCAATCCTTGTCAATTAGTCTAATTGAGGCTTAACAACTATCATAGTAGATCTGTACAAAATCTATGTTAGCAAATAACATTATGGCTTAACTACCAAAGGTAGCAATAGGATATTGTCTTAACCAACAGTCACATTATGGCTTAACAACTACCAATGGTAGCTCTAGATAAGAGCAAGTTGCTACAAGTAACCAAATGTCCCCAGCTGCTGCAGTATCAAATTGCCTAAGAGGTGTGAGAATATTAATGGAAAAAACAATTTTGTGATACATTTAGTTTCAGGACAAAAATATTGACATGTACATGTAATATTAGAACTGTTTAGACAGGTATTTGGGAAGGGATAGACAAAAACTACATGAAAAACTTCATCAGAATGTGTAAACTTTAGTAGAGTGCTTGATAAAATTTGCTTTAAATATTGTTCAATGTTGCTAAAATGGTCAAAGTTCCATAACTCCTAAAAAATTTGACAAATCAAAATGGTGGTAGAGTATGCACATCTACATATCACAACAATTTTTAAGCCTATGAAATATCAAAACAAACTGTCAAGCAGTTTCACAGGAGATGCGGTGACAATATCTAACATTGTATTATATTGCTGAAATGGTCAAAGCTCAATGACTCCTATAAAATTTGAGGAATCAAAATGACGGTAGAGTATGCAAATCTACACATCACAACAATTAATCCTACCAAATATCAAAGAAATCTATCAAGCAGTTTAAGAGAAGATGTTTCCACATGATCTACCATTGCATTATTATATTGCTGCAAGTCATTGTCCCATAACTCCTAGAGTATGCACATCTACAAATCACAACAATTTTTAAGCATATGAAATATCAAAGCAAACTGTCAAGCAGTTTCACAGGAGATGCCTCCAAAATATCTAACATTGTATTATATTGCTGAAATGGTCAAAGCCCCAAGACTCTTATAAAATTTGAGGAATCAAAATGACGGTATAGTATGCACATCTACCCATCATAACAATTGATCCTACCAAATACCAAAGCAATTCATCAAGCATTTCAGAGGATTTGTGTCCACAAAAGTGTGAAACGCTGGACTAATTCTTATACTTACTTTGCAGAGAAATGAATTTCACTAAAATCACCAAATTCCAGGAATTTTTCTCTCAGTTCCTAAAATGAAGTTATTACTGTTATTGTTACGTTTTTCAGTTTTATTAGAATTTTGCATGCACCTAAACAATCGAAATTGCTAAAGTCATGTGAGTAGCGAAAATCGGAAGTATGAAGATTAAGAAAAATAGGGTCCCAAGAGCCTAGATAGGTCACCTGACAATTCTTCCTTTTTATCTAGCTTTTCTTCCTAGAAGGAATTGTCAAACAAGCTGCAAAAATCATTAATTTTTCCATTTTAAGGGGAATAACTCCTAAAAGAGTTGTCCAACACATATATACCAATAATTATTTTTGCGGATCTTGATTAGTTGAATAATTTTAAATAGAAAAGATTTTCCCTAGCTCTTACAGTTTCCAAGACATTGCGGCAAAATTACAAAAATCGACAATTTGGACAATAACTCCTCTAAGGCATCATCACACAACTTCACCTCTGTATCTGTAATTCATGTTAACTAGAAGCCAAAAACTATCTTGAACTCCCCTCTCCAGTTCTATTTTTAGCCAAGGTAAAATGTAGCCATGTTGGTTAGTCAGCTGTCATGATTTGCACAATTTTGGTAGAGGACATCAAAATATGATGTGTGCAATGTTATAAAGCAGTCCTTTCAGTGGTTTTAGAGGAAAAGATGTTAAAATCAATAAAAATTGATTTTTTTAAAAACGTTCAAGGGGAATAACCCCTAAACAGCTGATCAGACAATCTTGCCCCTTAAGTCATTTTTGTAGCTCTCCGAGCTGAAGAATTAAGCAATGCTAACTTATTCTCTAGTTCTAAAATTTTTAACATTTTGAGGAAAAATCGGCAAAAATCATCAATTTTGATGATTAAAGGGAAATAACTCTGACAAGGCAGCATCATACAACTTCGGCTACATCGAAAATTTTTTTTAAAGCTTATGATGCTTAAGAAGGTAGGTCTCTCAGTTTCCCTGTATCTGTTATACATTTTGAACTAGAAGGCACTAACTGTATTTATTATGACCCACATTCTCTTTTTAGCTCAGGTGGCCATGTTGGGTGGTCTGTGGCCAGGATTTGTGCAAACTTGGTAGAGGACATTGTACTGATGATGCAGTGTTCTCCCCAGAAATTTTGGATAGAATCACATTACATGTTGTTTTTGTATATTTTAATTTTTGAGATACATAAATACATGAAGATATGTCTAATAAAGGCATATAAAAAACTTTATTATTTATTTAAAATTCATGATATATACAATGTCAGATCCATTTAAATCAATCCCCAAGATTTCACAATACTATAAGCCAGGTTGGAACTTTGTGAAACCATACCAAAAATGAAACCACTGTATTAGAAAAAATAAGGTTTATTGTAAGTTAATACACAAACATAGTACTTTTTGAACATACTTCTTTAGTGACATTGATTGGTTCCATATATTTGGGATAACATATTGTATAATTTCCTCTTAAATCTGCAACTAAATCATTGTAGCAGGAATCGTTTTCAGGAGAACCTTTTGATGTTAAATCTGTCTTCAGAAGACTAGCTGAAAAGATCAGAAAAAAAAATTCCATGAAAATTGTGTCAACTGATAGCAGAGATGTTTACCCCTTTGCTGTACTCCCAGTAATCCAAATTATTTTTTTTCAGTAATTTGGCACATTTATCCGTAATCTGAAACTTTGCAATAAAATGTCCGAACTTATAACAATATTAAAAGAGTTTCTGGCCAGTCTTTAACTATAACATCTTTCTGATGCACATTTTATTGATCAAACATAAATAAAAAACATGTTTATTCAATATTGTAATACCTTTACAATGTCACAAAATCACAACCAAAAGCATTTGAAAGTTAATTGTTATACCGACAGAAATGCGTAATTCCCAGGTGCATTTCCGTGATGCGGATTTTAGAACCAAATTTGGAATAATTCCGGAAAATCTGTAATGGTAAACACCTCTGTGATACAGTTGTTTAATGCCCAACGGCAGTATTAAGCTCTACAGACTGATCAATATAAGGAGTCCGCCACTGAGTGGCAGGGCCCCTAATAAAGTGGTCTTTAATTTTATTTATCCATTATACCCTCAGAAGGGCAGAAAATATATGTAAATTGTTTTTTTTTCTTTTAATTTGTTACAAACAAAAATTTATTTCTGTTTGGATTCTGAAACAGTTCACAGGGCTAGACCCAAATAAGTTTTTTCTACCTTGTGAAGAAATTCTAAATTACAAAATCATATATTACAGAAACATTAGAAAATTTCCAGATAAATTTACTTACAATAGGTTAACTTACACTTTTCTTCTTGTACAAAGCGCACGTTTAAAGAGCGCCCTCTATGCTGGGACTGATGCAATGCATTTAAACAGTTAATGGCATCTGAACGACACGAGAAAGTTGCAAAGGCAAATCTAAAACAGAAACAAGAAAATCCATCAAAAAAAAGAAATGGCCGGATTTCGTAAATTAACTAAGTTGGTTAACAGGAAGTAGGTGAGTGACAGACCTGAAATTGAATCCCACATTATGGGAGGCCATGCTGATTCTGCATACAAAATTTTTAAGAGAATGTGATTAGTAGTTGCTGAGAAAACTTACGAAAACTTGTTCCCCGCCCGCATGACATTCACCATATTATAACATTCACTCTGAAATACGGCCATAATGGTAAACAATTCCCTTTTATAAGTTCAATTAAGTGGGTGAAATATTTGGCAGTGCCCTACAGAATTTTGCTAGTGAAGACACGTTTATCCTGTTGTGCACCAAATTTCATGAAGGTGTGAAGTCGTCTTCATTGAAAAAACTTGAACACACAGGTAAACCTGACCGAGTCGGACAAACAAACAAACAGACCAAAAATCACTATGTCCTTCAACTTTCATTGGTAGGACATAACAAAGTGGGCTACACAGAAACTTCACAGTAGAGGTATTGTTACATATATATAATTTGTTCAAGAACAAAGTAAAATGTGTACTCAAGCTGAGGGTCATTTGGTTCTCAGATACATGGGCTGCTTGGTACAATAAAATACTACTAGTAGCTCATTACGAGTCCCATTACTTGTAATGCAGTAGCATTGGAATGGTTTACAACTGGGGCTTTCATAAACTACTGAACTGTTTTAAGAGTTTTAATAAATAAATTTTCCTTTCTCTGCCATGCAGTTGACATTTCTACAACGCCTTATTAATTAATTTTAAAATCAAATTCATAATCATGCCATTGTTGACCAAATCAAATAGCAGAAGTGTACAATTTCTATATCTATATCAGTAACACAAGATGGAACATATGCCCCTGAGCCGAGAATTAAAGGTAATGTGAGTGGCAATGTTTTTTTAGAAGACAAGGGTGTCTGTAAGACACAAATGATGAACCCGTCTGAAAAATGACGGGTTTGTTGTGACAGGCAGAAATTTTAAGGAAATAGAATGAAAACAAAAATCCATTACCTCCATGATGTGTACAACTACCAAAAATATAAATGCTGTAGCTCTAACTAGGGGCTCCCATGAGCCTGTATCGCTCACCTGAACCTGAAACCAAGCAACCCTTTTTTATCCAGCTTTTCCTCTTTCCTATAAGGAATTGCCCAACACTTCTTCAAAAATCATTAATTTTGAACTTTATAGGGAAATAACTCCTAGCTTTTGATGCTTAGGAGGGAGATTTCCTTCAAATTTGCTGTATCTGTTATACATTTTTAACTATCAGCCAAAAACTCTCTTGACCACCCCCCCCCCCCCCCCCCCACCCTTTTTTATTTAAGCCAACATAGCTAGCTATGTAGGTAGTCAGCTGTCATGATTTCGACAATTAAAGGGCAATTACTCCCAGTGTTTTCATTAACTGTTGCAATAGAAGGCAAAAAAATTGGAATAGGGGGAAGAATAACTACGGCGAGGGGTCTGGGGGCCACTCAAGGCCCCCAGTGGGTCTAGCTGTATCTAAATCATCCTTTTCATTTGTTATAGCGAGCATCGCAGATGCGAGCTATACGGTAACATGCGTGTGTGTAAAAAAAGTCACGTGATCCATATGAACAAATCCATTTCAGATGGTAGCTGAGCTATCCGAAGAAAATATTGTAGACGAACGAAAAAATATATAATATAAAAGTAGACAAAAATAACTTTGACAAGTTGAAATTGAGTTTGTGACGTCACCAACACATTAGATGAGACGTCACGTCATAATGGAATGTAGAGGCACTGTTAGGAGGCTCTGAAGTAACGACATGAACAATGTGCGATGCTCGCATTTAGGCTGCGCATACATTCATATTATTTTCTGCAAAACTTGATGAATTGTGACATGAATCTTAATTTTGTTTTTGTAATTTTTTTAAGTTTTGTTATTTTTTACATGTAAATTAAAAACGGCGTGAATGATGAATGGACATTGGCCTATGTAAAATTTTGTATTTTATTTCAACAACAGTTTCTTTCTGACCTTTGCTCTGCTTAGCGGTGACTCCAAAATAATCTTTAATTGATCGTTTCATCGATGCGGATTGCTACTGTTAACCTTCACTTCACTTCACCACAGTCAGGGTCTTTTCGTCTCATTTGAATGAAAACAATGTTTTCACCTAGTTTTCAAACGCACAAGTGATATGAACTGGTTCCCGGGAGTACGCAATACCAAAACAAAGACTGACGATCCCGACCTCGTCCGCGAAAATTGCGAACTCCGATTTTTGAAATCGGAAATGGAATAGCCGGCAAAAAATTGGCAATAAGCGGTTGATTTTGCCGGCTGCCGGCTTTTATTGAAAACACTGACTCCTCAAGCAGTCATCATACTTTGTTCTCGTTCCAATGGAATGTTTCGTAGAGCTTTCGATGCTGATGAAGGCATGTCTATTCGGTTTTCCTGTATCTGTTATACTTTTTGAACTATAAGCCAAAAACTGTATTTTGACCCACTGTTCTATTTTTAGCCATGGTGGCCATGTTGGTTGGTCTGAGGCCATGATTTGTGCAAACTTGGTAGAGAACATTTTACTGATGATGTGTACAAAGTTTATAAGCAATCCATTCAGTGGTTTTTGAGAAGATTTTTAAAGAAAAGTTAATGACGACGCTGACGGACGCCAAGTGATGGCAATAGCTCACCTGATCCGAAGGAAGGACAAGACATGTACCCCTATTCTAGCTCAGTTATCTGGCCTGCCAACTATCTCTAATGTTATGAAAATTTAATGAAAATCCATATCCTTTGGTCCTGCATACCATCATTATGTGTATTAACATGCTTTTAAATATAAATGTTGTAGCTCTAAATGTGAAGTTCTGTTTTAATGAAATAAAATATGATCAATTTGGATGGTGGGTAGGGCTATAAAATACAACATCAGCAAGACAATCATCAATTATGGATTACAAAAGCCCAGTTTTACTCATATTAGCAAAGGTGGCACTCTTAGAATTAATCAAAGGTTAATAAAAGTCAAGTTAGACTCATTTTAAGCAATGGTAGACATCTTGAATGGTTTATTTAACTATTTGACAACATTTTTAAAGTATGACTATCAAATAATCCTCAACACCAGTTTGGAAAGGTAAATGATGAATAAGAAAATACATAATTACACTTTTCTACAATCATCTTTTTTTTTCTTGACTCTGACATCAATATGATGAAATTCCCGCACCAAATCCTCAACATCTGTCTGAAAAAGAATCAACAAGGATTACTCTAAGCTAATGCTCCCTGTAGATACCCAGGTTTATAATTTCAGAGAGGTCAGATTACAGCAACGAACATCACCTGCATGTATCAGTAAGGTGAGATAAAACAATAATAAACATTCCCTTATCATTAATATATTTTTAGCTTTCTGTTCAACACTGATTATGTTTGATGATGATTACACACTTAAATAACTATTAACTTGTTGACATAGTTGCATAAAAATACAGTTTTTTTTTTAAAATATATTGAAATCAAATGCAAACTTTTTGCGGTATTGTCTGGAAAGGTTTTTTTTTGGTAAAAATTTCTAACATTTTTTGGCAAATTAAAATTTGACCTTGAAATTTGAAGGATGTGCCAATAAATGGATAGGATTCTGCCCATCTAATATGAAAGTATACCTCAAAGTCTCATTGAAATCAAAGTCACATAAGAATACAGTGGTTTTTTTGTTTGAATGGTGTAAAAAGCCACTTTCGTCAATTTTTTAGCTATATTGTGGCATCCAGTTTTAATGGAAACCCATGACCTTGGATAGGAAAAATTTCAATCCATGTCAATTAGGATTTTTAGTCGAGCACACCCTGTCCCCAGTGAGACTTTTAACACGCAATCTCAGTGTTCACAGACAACATGATCAATCGTAGATAACTATCCTAACCACTCAACAACCGAGGCCCAGATAAGAATAAACTTTTTTTATAATTAAGCGTAAGATCCTAATGCTCTACCTATTTATTTATGCACGTTAGACTGTCAGAAAAGCTCCTCGTTTCAGTGTTTAAAGTAGTCGTCTCTCTCTTGTAAGACCAGCCCTTCTGCCCTAAAAATATGACATTTTTAGTGGCCTATGCTGGAGGAGGTTGGGGTATTTAAGTTAAGTTTAGTTTAAGTTTCAAACAAGACTTACCACGGACACATGTGTCTCTAGATTTCCAATGTAAAGCTCAAATTTTTCACTTGAAGCTACAAAAAAAAAAAAAAAAAATTTAAATATATTAAGTGTTGTGGTATAACCAAACCACTGACTTATTGAATATTTTTCCCCTATATATTTTATTTAGGTACCAGAACCATGAAAACAATATGAATGCATTTGATCTTTCATGTCTTATGCAGGTGTTACATTTCAAACCAATACCCGCACATCCACCCAAGAAGATAAAAAACAACAAGAAAATGTGTCTGTCGACTGTCACTGGAGTCCTTCTTGGAACATATTGGTAAACAATTTTTTTTGTTCACTTAAGCGTAAATACAGTGTTCTGGAAATCCCATGTCCCGTCACTCATGGAAAGTGATCTTTCAGCATGGGAAATTCAAATTTTTAGGTCAGGTCATGTGTGTTCAAGTACACTTTGAAAATTATGATTGTTGAAAACAGAGTTCATACTTGTAATATATAGAATAAATTTTTTCAATATTATATTTTATTCAACTTGCTTTTTTGTAAAATCAAGGTAAATATACAATATTCTTAAATACGAAAATATACAGTTTATTTGTATGAACCTTTGAACCAGGTAGAAATGCCAGGCTCTGGCTATTTTCTGAAAATGTATGAATATTGTTTTTATTCTGCAACCGGAATATACATTGTATACTAATTAAAAACATGAAAAAATGCACTTCTAGCGATTTTTAACTTTTTGGCACGTATTCTAGTGATAGCCTGACGTCAAAAACAAATATTGTATTGTACAAAATGCCATAAACCAGAACAGAATACTAAATATCGTGAGAAGTGTCACTATTTAAAATAAAGCTTTGTTTTATTCATAGGGTCGTATTTGTCTAGTTGAAGTGGTAGTTGCAGAATAAAAGTTGAGTTTATTATTTCAGTTTTTTAATTCAATCAATGTTATAGGTGCTTTGTAATTAACTATAGGAATGCAATAAATACCAAATCAGTCCTGAAAAATGGACATGTGGTTTTTGAAGCAACTATTTTTTTTTTTTTATATAAACTTATATATAGTGATGGGGGTGTCCGTCCGTCCGTTACACTTTCTCTTATTTGCAACTCGTCCTACATCACTGAATGGAATTTGATTAAATTTACAAAGAATCCTTGTAACATAGTGCCATTGTGCAGGAGATATTTAACATTTTGATCGGAATGATATTTGGGGTTTCCCATAGAAAAAACATGGACTTTGTTATTGACCTAAGGGGATACCCATCTCTTATGTGCAACTCCTCCTACACCACTGAATGGAATTTGATTAAATTTACAAAGAATCCTTGTAACATAGTGCCATTGTGCAGGAGATATTTAACATTTTGATCGGAATGATATTTGGGGTTTCCCATAGAATAACATGGACATTGTCATTGACATAAGGGGATACCAATCTCTTATGTGCAATTCCTCCTACACCACTGAATGGAATTTGATGAAACTTAAACAGAATCTTTGTCACATAGCGTCATTGTGCACCTGATATTTAACATTTTGATCGGAATGATATTTGGGTTTTCCCACAGAAAAAAATGGACATTGCTATTCTTTGAGGTGGGGGAGGGATGGGGGTTCCCATGTTTTATCTGCAACTCTTCCTACACTAGATTAAGTTTCAAGTTCATAAGTAAGAACACGTGCATTTTTGAAGAAATCATCAATGGTGAGCATTGCTCACAGTTTTTTTTTACTCTAGTTTATTTTGTAGTGAATTAAATATTCAATATTAATAATAAAGTATTGAATTTTTTTTCTTAGACTAATGCAGAACGAAAATAGGAACCTCACATATATATCAAAGTAAACAATTTTTGTTAAATTTATGAAAGCATTCTGAAAACTAAAAAAATTCCCCTTTTTTCCCAAACAAAATCCCACATCTCCAAAACTATTTTACCAAAAATGAAATGAAACACATCTCTCATCAAAACAAAACAATTCCCCCAAATTTCAAGACAAGTGTGGACACAGAAAAACGTCTCGCCTGCATTCCGCATCAGTAACGAAAATAAATTTTGTCATAAGCATTACGTAAATAGCTTAAATATCAGCAGCAGCCTGTATACAAAATATTGTCACCATACCCTGCATAGTTACAGGGGAACCGTAACCCAAAAACTTTAACGTAGTCGCTGGACCGTGAAATTGAGGTCAAGGTCAGGTGACACCTACCAGACACTCATGTACTAGTCATCAGCAACCTATACACCAAATATTGTCATCCTACCATGCGTAGTTACAGAGGAACTGTCGTAACCCCAAAACTTTAACGTAGTCGCTGGACCATGAAATTGAGGTCAAGGTCAGGTGACACCTACCAGACAGTCATGTACTAGTCATCAGCAACCTATACACCAAATATTGTCATCCTACCATGCGTAGTTACAGAGGAACTGTCGTAACCCAAAAACTTTTAACGTAGTCGCTGGACCGTGAAATTGAGGTCAAGGTCAGGTGACACCTACCAGACACTCATGTACTAGTCATCAGCAACCTATACACCAAATATTGTCATCATACCATGCGTAGTTACAGAGGAACTGTCGTAACCCAAAAACTTTAACGTAGTCGCTGGACCGTGAAATTGAGGTCAAGGTCAGGTGACACCTACCAGACACTCATGTACTAGTCATCAGCAACCTATACACCAAATATTGTCATCATACCACATGTACCATGCGTAGTTACAGAGGAACTGTCATAACCCCAAAACTTTAACGTAGTCGCTGGACCGTGAAATTGAGGTCAAGGTCAGGTGACACCTACCAGACAGTCATGTACTAGTCATCAGCAACCTATACACCAAATATTGTCATCATACCATGCGTAGTTACAGAGGAACTGTCGTAACCCAAAAACTTTAACGTAGTCGCTGGACCGTGAAATTGAGGTCAAGGTCAGGTGACACCTACCAGACACTCATGTACTAGTCATCAGCAACCTATACACCAAATATTGTCATCATACCATGCGTAGTTACAGAGGAACTGTCATAACCCCAAAAATTTTAAGCTAGTCGCTGGACCGTGAAATTGAGGTCAAGGTCAGGTGACACCTACCAGACAGTCATGTACTAGTCATCAGCAACCTATACACCAAATATTGTCATCCTACCATGCATAGTTACAGAGGAACTGTCGTAACCCCAAAACTTTAACGTAGTCACTGGACCGTGAAATTGAGGTCAAGGTCAGGTGACAGGTGACTGACTGGCAAGTACTCATCATAAGCTACCTCTGGACCAAATTTGATGGATCTAGGGCTTGGGCTTACAAAGATATGAAGCAAGATGTCAAGTGTTTACGCCGCCGCCGCCGCCGCCGGATTCCCATACATATGTCTCGCCTCCAGCGACTTTCGTCGCAGGCGAGACAAAAACTGTTGAAATCCGATTGAAGTCTGAAATTCCCCCCCCCACCCTTTTTTACGAACAAAGTATTTGGTAAACAGGAAGTAGATGACCAAGGAGCATTAAATCCCTATACACCATATGGTACTAGGTTATAAAAAATATGCAATATATCAGGCTTCTTCATACTATAGTTGCTTAGAAAACTGCGACGGAAATTTTTGTTACGGATGGACAAATGGACAAGGGTAAAACGGTATACCCCGTCTTCTTCGCAGTGGGGGTATAAAAATTTGAAATTGATAAAAGGTATTATGTATACTGGTATAATATAGCGAATCCAAAGGGTGACATGCAGCCCTGGAATTTGTCAGTACATAATGGCTGGTATGTTGTTACATTGTGACCAAGAGGCCATTTTTGCACAAGATTATATGTTACCCCAGGTGGCAGCATGTGTGCTCTTCCCTTCTAAATATGATTTATTATTCTTATTGTAGTCAAGAAATTCTTCATCCAGGGTTTCTGTAACAATCTGAGATGCCACACCTGTGGACCTAAATATCGGTTCAGATGCCACAGGTAATTGCTTTGCTGGTGAGCTGTGAACATTACGATGAATCTTCCCATAATCTGGCAGTGAATGAACATCTGGCTTATGTAAGGTAGACAAGTCCATTTTCTTTGAGGGTGATTTGGGTTGATTAGTGGCGACATCTGTGCATTGTAAACTAGTCTTATCAGGGATAATACTGGCAAGTAGACCAATCATTGACTCCAAGAAGTTATCTGTTAAACAAAATGAGAGATTGCTTACTTAAAATGTTATAAAGGAACACTAATATAGGGATCATGGATGGCACACATTCAGTCTTCGCGAAATATGCCGGTCCGCCGGATCCGTCCGGTAAAATTGCCATTGGACCGGCAGTCTATTTAATTGTGTCTGACCAAATGACCGGCAGATAAATTTCATGAGACGCAGTCTGATGATTCTTTGTTTTGCGCCTGACAATCAGTTGACCTTTTTATATTCTTAATTTACTTAACTTAATCGAAAGGCACCACAAAATTAGTGTTAATTTTACTTGACACCAGTATTCCATGGTTATTCCCCTTTAATTATAATCGCGCATTTTGATTGGACAAAGCATCTTTTCTAGTATATAAACTGGTGTCATACAAAATCAGGACCGGAATCAAATTTTGATCTACAAATAAAATAAAGATAAAGAAGGCTGTTCTAATTTTCAAACTGAGTTTTTGAATTTTAAAAATATACTGAAAATAGTAGAGATTAACATTATTATTACCATACTCAGAAACTCTTAAGGTAATTACATAGGTTGATTATATTTATTTTTAATACTTGCTTATGTTTCAATCAATATTGTTAACTGTGTTCTATGTTACAAATTTTAATTGATAATAAGTAAAATGGATTTGATTGAAAACCCAAATTGAAACATTGACTTTCTTATAATTTTGCCTAACATCAAACTCAAATGTAAATATATTGAGATTTTTATAAAAAATCTTTTATCTGTATCTAATAATTAAAATCAAGTAGTGATTTAACAAATAACTTGTGATCTTAAACACAAAGATTTTATAACTGAATTTTTCATGAGTTTTGTTGTATTGAAAATTTCGGTCCGGCACAATTGTCTTCGGTCAGGCAGGTGGACATGGATGGCCGGACCAAATGTCAGGCATGTCATTTGCAACTTTTGTGAAGACTGCACATTAAGTATTAAGTTATGTTGTAGTTAAGGTATCCGGACCCCAATCGACCATGCGTGTCCTGGATGTCTATTGTTTTTCATGGAGCAGATCTCGTTGATGTTCTGCAAACATCGGAAATACTGAGTAACCTATTTTGTTTTGGTCAAAACTTTTAACATTGACTCGAAGTAAAACAATATATTTAATTTCTATCATTAATTAGCAATACTTTGATGTAATAAAGCTGTATTTCTTGGTCGAAAAATATAATTAAAAAATGACTTCAATTATGGGTCGGATACCTTAAAGGGAACAAGAGTTAAGTCCGAGTCTTCTTTGCATAAAAAAACTTATTCAATTTTTCTACTAATTTTTTTTTTATCAGGTATTGGTATTCTTTGATTTATAATGATGACTCATGGTAGAAAAAACACCTTATTTTAAAGAGTTATCTACCTTTCTTAAATAAAAAAAAATTTTGGATTGATTTATTAAATGTTTATTTAATGTCCAGCAAGCAATATTTAAGATATATTCAGGAGAAGACGTTAAGAAACAATAAAACCAAACAGGGAAGGGATGGACCATCAATGTTAAAAAGCTTTGGTATGAATGGAGAAGTGAGCCATTTGTAGCAGCTACAATGAAACTTCTCTTTTTTTACAAATCCACAAAGAGGTTTTTTATCATCGAAGAACCATGACATTCTCCAAACAGGTCATACACTATGGTTTGTGGTCAGGGTTTCTGTATTATGACATGACAACCCCTAGCAAGGGGCCTCTCCTATCTACCACATGGAGATGTACTGGACAGCTCTGTGGGTTGAATGGGAAACCCTCCCAGTATGGTCCCAGGGGAGTTTATTTCACTTAATGTCTCTTATGACTTTATTAAATATCATAGAAGAACCATGACATTCTCCAAACAGGTCATACACTATGGTTTGTGGTCAGAGTTTCTGTATTATGACATAACAAACCCTAGCAAGGGGCCTCTTCTATCTACCACATGGAGATGTACTGGAGAGCTCTGTGGGTTGAATGGGAAACCCTCCCAGTATGGTCCCAGGGGAGTTTATTTCACTTAATGTCTCTTATGACTTTATTAAATATCATAGAAGAACCATGACATTCTCCAAACAGGTCATACACTATGGTTTGTGGTCAGGGTTTCTGTATTATGACATAACAAACCCTAGCAAGGGCCTCTTCTATCTACCACATGGAGATGTACTGGAGAGCTCTGTGGGTTTAATGGGAAACCCTCCCAGTATGGTCCCAGGGGAGTTTTTTTTACTTAATAATGTCTCATGACTTTATAAAATAATAAATTTTATTCATGAGTTTTATTTTTAAATGAAAATTAGTTGCTAAGCATCCAGCAAGAGGTATTTCAGCCGTATAGAGGGTTTGATGGTGTTTTACACCACTTTCAACAATTTTTCAGCTATATCATGGCATCCAGTTTTTGCTGAGGGAGGAAGCCGGAGTACCCGGAGAAAACCCCCAACCTGCAGTAGAAAAACTGGCAATCCTTGTCAATTAAGATTGGAGTGGAGTATACCCTGCCTTCAGTGAGAATCGAACCCGCAATCTAAGTGTTGACAGACCACGTGATCAATAGTAGACGAACTACCTGACATTAACCACTCAGCCACCGAGGCTCCTGTATGGAGGATGAGAACAAGTTTTCAAAGGTAAAGGGACAGACCAATAAACAGAAAATTTTCATGGTTTTGGAAACTCCAATTAACAAGGACTGCAAGTTTTCCTGACATAGGCCTGGGTTGTCACCAGTTACTTCATATACCAGCCCAAATCCATCTCAGACGACCATTTCCTTGACATTGGACCGTGAACCTATAAAAATCATTTTAAATTGACCCCACTCAAAAGCTGCAAATTCAACTTATCTTC
The DNA here is from genome assembly GCA_944474755.1 of Limnoperna fortunei. NCBI lineage: Eukaryota > Metazoa > Mollusca > Bivalvia > Mytilida > Modiolidae > Limnoperna > Limnoperna fortunei. Next base: position 56,378,238 of record OX104115.1, on the reverse strand, counting down.
ATTTTATAGTACTTAACAGCTGTGCAAAGTTGTAATAAAATCAGTTTTTGAGGTGATTCTTCGAAAACTACCAATTTTTGACAATTTTTTTTTTATTTGACCTTACTCAAAAACTATTGACTGTGCTGAAAATTTAGAATAATCTTCATTTTATAGTACTTAAGAGCTGTGCAAAGTTTAAAAGTACAAAATCCTTGACACGTTTTTAAGTTATCATCAGGAACCACTGGACCTGGGCATGGGCAGATGGATGGACACATATCCAAATGGAGATGTATCACACACGTGGCAGGGAATAACAAAATAGAACACTGTGATATAGTCTAAAAAATTGTTGAAAGTGGCATAAACCTCAAAACAAATGTACAAATCTAAACTGGCAAATAATACAAGAACTTTGAAATGGTAAGCAGGTCTGGAACCAGTCTATATGAAAGACTTTTTTCAGATAATCTCGAATGAAAGAACATTTACAATTTTACTTGTTTTCAGTAGGCATTGCAAAAATGTTAGTCTTGCAAAATGTTGATAGGACTGGCAATCTGTCTACATAATAAACAAAATTATCTGCATCTCTGAATTGGTGATGGTAAACAAAGAACTTACAAAGTAAAGATATCAATGTGTCATGAATCCCTGTTTAGTCAATTAAAGAATAAATAATTAATACCTGCAAGCCAACAAAATCTTCTATAAAATAAAATGTTTAATAGCCTAACTGTTTTTACCAAAAGCCTAACAACTCTTGAAAATTAAACTGAAATAATTAAAATTTATCAAAACAACACACGCCTGTTCTCGACTCGCACACAACCCAGCTGATTTTTGTGGTCTTCCTCGAACTTATTTAAATCTAACCGAAACTGGATGTTGGTTCTTCATTTATGACACATAGTGTCTGTTTACATAAACACAGTATGCTAGCCTTTATGGTATGCCTCATGATAAAGTTTTGGGTGTATTACTATGTACACAGGATGCCACACATTACCTTGGAGCGATTCTGTACATGCTGTCAGCATAACAAATGAATTCAAACATTTATCCATGATCTTCATTATATCCATGTAACAGTCCATTAATACAGAGTCATTGTTTACTGCCAACAGCTTTCTTAACTGCTTTTCTGCCTGTGAAATAAAACACAAAATTAGAAATTAGAAATTGTTTTGTTGCCAGAAGTAATAGCTGCTTAGGTAAATAGGTAGGTTATACATTTTTTCCTTAATATTTTAAACAAAAATACCACCTTCCTAAGTACATGTACATGAAGTAACAGCTTGCTCAAAACAGTATGAGAAATAAAAAGGTTTTTCCTTCAAAAACTCTATTTAAATGTTTTAGTTACTGTTGAGTGCATTGAGAAACACAGATAACCACGATGGCATAACCTTTATTGATAAGTTTTGAAAGGTGGGGATTTTTGTTTGTTCAAACATGTCAAATGATGTTTATCAGCAATTTTTCAGAAATATCATGGTGTGTACCATGTGGCAAATTTCCAAAGATTACGGAGCATGTTTAGCAAGGCTCTGCGCCAAGGGGCCATCTATATATGCCCTCAATAGCAGGTAACAAGACACAAAATCCTGCATTCTGAGAATATCATAATCAATTTTTTACTATAAATTTTTTTATTTTACATCACTATATCTGTGAAGGAATACACACCCATTTTCATTCAAGGTTATTATCAATCGAGCGACTATTTAAGCAATAAAAATCACTCAATTTTTCAGCTATATCATGGTGTCCAGTTTTTATTGTGGGAGGAAGCTGGAGTACCCGGAGAAATTATCCGACCTTTGGTAGAAAAACTGGCAATATCTTTGATATACATGTAGCATCACAGTTTATACTGGTTTTTAGCCAGAAGTCTGTTACTACCATGTGTACAGTTGGAACCAGAAAACTATGTCCAGTGAAATTAAAACACACTCTTCTAGGCTGCAATGTTTCTTACATTATGCCCATTTATCACAAATGTATTTTTATCCAATGAAACCTTTTGCCAGCAGTGAGGTGCCATATAGACACGAAATTTTCGGCAGCTACCAGTTTCAAAGGAACATGCATCCATACAGTAAAATCACTAACCAGCATACACAACTTATTGAATACAACATAAATGTCTACTACAGCTTTACCTCACCGACAAATCCCTCAATCAATGCAACAAATGTATCTTTCATTTCTTGTATATTTGTCATCTTCTCTTCCAATTTCTTCTGCAGTAGTAGAGTGTTTTTTGCCATGGTGTACCTGTATGTACACAACCAGAAAGGTTTAAATCATGGAAAATCTCACAGTTTTTTTTGTAAGTTTGTATTTCAAAGTTTTATATTTTCTAACTATGGCTGAAGGGGTCATTGTCGACCTGGGTACTATATCAGCGTACCCAGGGTACGTTTATAATTTTAAAAAGTACCCTGATAAATTAGTTTCATATAAACGTACCCAGGATATAAGAAGCGGCTGCAATCGTACCCTGTTCTCGTTCAACTATCACGTGATCAAAAGCCTTTCCGGATCTTCGCGATTTTTGGTACCAAAGTTGATGATGCTGATTATATACTTTGCATCTATCAGGGTACGATTGCAGCCGCTTCTTATATCCTGGGTACGTTTATATGAAACTAATTTATCAGGGTACTTTTAAGAATTATAAACGTACCCTGGGTACGCTGATATAGTACCCAGGTCGACAATGACCCCTTCAGCCTAACTATGTACATGTACTTCCAAAGATCAATTGAATGGTTGATGATTAAAAAAACCCATGTAATATATCAGCTATATTCCATCTGTGGCTATGGGGAATGTGTACATTTTCATGTTTTTTTTCTGTTGTTGTTGGAATGGTGTTTAACGCCACTTTCAGCATTTTAAGCTGGATAATGGATGCCATTTTTATATGAGAATGAAGCCTGAGTACCCAGAGAAAACCTTCGACCTTTGGTAGGAATTTTTTTTCTACGAAACAAGTCGATTGATATGGACAGAGTGTACTAGTACACTCCACAAAGGTCATTTGGTTAGAGCAATAAATGAAAGATATTTTTAAAGTAATTTAGCCTTGAGTTCATTGTCTACATTGCTGAATTAATAAAAAATAGCCGAAATTCGAGTATGGACGAAATTGGAGTGTGTGACCATACTGACACTGTGACACACTGACAGTGACACCCACAAATTCAATCGTACATGAGGGAAGATATTCAACAACATAACTTATCCACTTGCTTGCTTTTTTAAATCTTGAATATGTTATGTTATGTTTTGCTTTCTTGACAGTAATCAATAGTTTTCATAGGCATCAAAATGTTGTAGCATTCTCGTTGTTTCCCGCCTTTTTCCACGTGGTGAATAAATCAAAACATAGAAGATGTTCTTCAAGGTAGATAACTATAATCCTGTTTCTTATATAGCCAATAATGGGGCAAAAAATGTTATGAAAGAATCTTATTTGAAATTTCATTGCATACCTGCGCTGTACATTGCTATGCATACTCATATTGATTACGTGTTCATATTAATGTTGAAATATTATATTACAAAGGGACCGACCATTTAACTTGCATCATCATCATCTTCAGTAAGTGCCTGACTCAGATTTGAGTATATTCGCACTGTTGTCAAGTGACCCAATAAAACAGTTCCACTATAAACAGTTAAAACGTTCCGTATTTTACAGTTAAAAACAGGTAGGAGATTTTTTAAATGGATATGGTGATGTTGGCCAGACCCTGGCGGAAACCATCCAGGGAGTCCATGCTAGCCAGCTGCTGAGGTAGGGTGTTCCAGGTCTTTATTGCCGATGGGAAGAATGAATGCTGCAAGGTTCTAGTACGGGTGTGAGGTTGGAGGAATCTGATGTTGTGGCCTCGAGTGATAGCACCGGTTGGGATCAGGAATTGGTCAGGTGGAATGTCGACTAGGTGGTTTACGATCTTAAATAGAAGGATGGTCTTTATTCTGGCTCTTCTGATTTTTAAGGTTTCCCATCCAAGATTTGACATCATGGTAGAGACGCTGCTTGTTTGCCTATAGTCGTTGGTAATAAATCTTGCACCCCTCCGCTGAACTCTCTCTAGTGCAGTGATATTCCTTTGGGTAGGTGGGTCCCAGACTGCAGCAGCGTATTCAAGTGTGGGACGTACAAAGGTGGTAAAGGCACGTTCTTTGGCTGACTGGGGACAAGAGCTGATGTTTCTGCGTAGGAAGGCTAGGGTGTTGTTTGCCTTCTTGGTGACAGCATCGACGTGAGTGTTCCAGGACAAGTTTTTGGAGATGTTGAGGCCTAAATATTTAGCGGATTCTACATGCTGGAGTAAGTGACCATGAATGGTGTAGTTGTGGTGGAGTGGGTTTCTCTTTTTAGTAATGGTTAGGACTTCACACTTGTCTGGGTTGAACTGCATCTGCCATTGTTGTTCCCATTTGATCAGGTTGTCCAGGTCTTCTTGCAGTAGATTGCAGTCATCAGTGGTGCTGACCTTTCTGTACATAAGGCAATCGTCGGCAAAGAGGCGAGTCTGAGATTTGGCGTAACTTGGCATGTCGTTTATATAGGCTAGGAATAGTAGTGGACCAAGGACGGTTCCTTGTGGCACTCCTGAAGTGACTGGGTTAGTAGAGGATGATTTCCCTTCTAGTATGACAGTCTGGGTCCGGTCTGATAGGAAGTCCTTGGTCCAGGAAAGAATGTTGTTCCTCACTCCGTAGTGGTTCAGTTTTGCAAGTAGCCGTTGGTGAGGGACCTTGTCGAAGGCCTTGCTGAAGTCCAGCAGGACACCATCTATCTGTTGGCTATTGTCCAGTGCATTAGCTAAGTCGTTGATGGTAAGTATTAACTGGGTCTCGCAGGACCTTCGCTTGCGGAAGCCATGTTGTTCGTCGGAAAGGATGTTGTGGTTCTCTAGATGGGAGAGGACACTGCTGTGGATGATGTGCTCCAGAATTTTACAGCTTATGGAAGTTAAGGATATCGGTCTGTAGTTGGAGGGTTGGCTTCTATCTCCCTTTTTGAATACTGGCGCAACTGTGGCTGTTTTCCAGTCAGATGGGATCTTGCCCTGGTTGATGGAGATCTGGAATATTAGCTGCAGAGCTGGAGTGATCTCATTGGCTGTTTCTTTGAGTAGGCGGGCTGGGATGCCGTCAGGTCCAGAAGCCTTGTGTGGATTTAGTCTGGATAGCAGCTTGGTGACCCCATTACGGTGGACAGTAATATCTGGGATGTCTGGTGTTGTGCTCTTGCCAAGACTCGGTAAGTTGGTCATGTCTTCAGTAGTAAAGACTGAAGAAAACTGGGAGTTTAGGATATTTGCCTTGGTAGTGCTATCGCTGAAGGTGACGCCGTTCCGCTTAAGTGGAGCAACTCCGCATCTGTCGTTTTTCTTGTTCTTTATGTAGTTCCAGAACATCTTTGGGCTAGCATCGTCGCCGCATACAATGTTGTTTACATAAGAGTTGTATGCCTCTCTACACTTCTTTTGGGAGAGTTTCTTCAAGTTGCTGTAGGACTGCCAGTCTTTTGCCTTGTTGGTTTGCTTGGCCCTTTTGTACAATTTTCCCTTCCGTCTTGTTAATGAACGGACATCTTTTGTCAACCAGGGTTGAGTTATGCGGGTCGATGTAACTCTTGATGGTATGCAATCGTCCATGATCTCGCTGCATTTTGTTTTGAAGAAGTTCCAAAGGGTGTCTATATCTGTGTCTGTGCTGTATCTTTCTAGCATAGTATTCGACAACTCAGACATCTTTCCTTGGAGTTTACCAATGTCAATTTTCTTCCACATGTAGGTTTTACGCTTCGTTGGTTTTTGTCTTGAGATGGTGATGTTGGAGTCAGTGAAGACGATGTCATGGTCGCTGATGCCAGGGATTGATTCGCATCTATTTACTAAGGATGGTCGGTTGGTGAAAAATAAATCCAAGGTATTGCTTCCCCTAGTGGGACTATTGACAGTTTGTATGAGGCCAAGATCTTCTTCTAGTGAAAGGTAAGTTTCATTGATGTCTTTCCTGTACTGGTTACCAGTGATGGAGTTTGAAGACCAGTCGATATCAGGTAAGTTAAAGTCTCCACTCACCCAAATGGTAGACTTGGGGTTCTTATGGCAGATATCTGTGATGATGGCTGACAAGTTTTGGGTATACTCGATGCTACTTCTAGGTGGTCTATATGCAGATATCAATATGAGGGAGTTTTTCGAGTCACAGTCAATTTTACTCGCTACAATTTCAGGGGGGGGGGCTTGGTTTTTTTCCTAAAAAACTATTTTGAAAATGATTTTTGATGAAAAAATATTTTGGAAGCAGAGGGTAAGAAAAAAATATTCTGAAGAAGGATTTCTGCTTTATAAAATAATGCTAAAATTGAAAAAAATATTCTGTCGCGATCGACGCCTTCAAAAAAAATTTTCTGAGCTATCTCTTTAACAGAAAACAATGTGTTAAAATTGGCAACAGTCTCAGTAAAATGTTTGATGTATATAAAGGTGTTCCACAGGGTTCCATTCTTGGGCCTGTGCTATTTAATATTTTCATAAATGACATCTTTCTGTTTGTTAATAAATGTGATCTTTACAACTATGCTGATGATAATACCCTATCTAAGTCTGACAAATCATTGAAATGTGTTGTTTCCTCATTAGAAGAAGATAGTAAATCTCTAATCTCATGGTTCTCATTCAACAAAATGCAGGCAAACCCAGAAAAATTCCAGGCCATTGCCATTGGACCCAAAACAAACTTACAAGATACAACATTCAATCTAAATGGTAGCATCATTAAATGTGAGGATGAGGTGAAGCTACTTGGTGTTACTATAGACTTTAAACTGGACTTCAACACTCACATCTCAAACGTATGTAAAAAAGCAGCTAGACAGTTGAATGTTCTAAAGCGAATTGGCACACACTTAAATAAATGTTCAAAACTCACAATAAATCACTCGTTTATTATGTCAAATCTTAGTTATTGTCCTCTAGTTTGGCACTTCTGCTCTGAACACAACACTAAAAAAATTGAAAAAATACAGGAACGTGCATTAAGATTTATTTATGATGACTATAACAGCTCATACAACACTTTGCTTGAAAAATCTCAACTACCATCACTTAAAGTACGCAGAATGAGAACCATGACATTAGAGACCTTCAAAATATTGTATAACTCTGGTCCAAAATTTCTTCATGAACTGGTAAATTTTAAAAACAGTTCCTATAATTTTAGGTACAAAGGCATAGCTGAACTTCCACGACCAAGAACAACTAGGTACGGTAAGAGAAGCTTTGGATACGAGGCAGCAAGAATCTGGAATTCCCTGCCTAATGAGGCAAGGAATACATCAACATTTGGGAATTTTAAAAATTTTATATCTTCATGGTGTTTTTATGAAAATTGTAAATTCAGTGCCTGTCGGTGAATGTATCTTCTTGCTGCCCTGTGACCAATGTCTCAAGCCTGTGTCTATGTGCTGCCTTTTATTTTGTTTTTAGTGCTTTAATCTATTAACCTTCTTGTGCTTAGTTTATGTGCTGTGTGTGCTTTTGTTTTTATAATCGTGCTGCTTATAATAACCATACTTTGTGTGTTTTTATACCTTATATGCTTAAATGCTTTTATGATTGTATGCTTTCTATGCTTATATGATTTTAAGCTTGTATGCTTGTATGCTTTTTATATCTCTTTAGACGTATGGTTTTAAGTTTTTATTTTATATTTATGTATGTCTGGCGTATAAGCATGTGATTGTTTTTGTTTTAAAAATATTCAGTCGTTTAAAGAGCCCTACAGAGCTCATGTTAATTTGTTACCTTGTATATATTATGACGACTCTAAATAAAGATTACTTACTTACTTTACTTTTCTGACCAAAACAAAAAACCAAGCCCCCCCCCCCCCCCCTTCAAGTTAAATGGTCTGTCCCTAACGGACTTCGAACGGTGAAATATACACTAACATTCTTGGTACACTTTTAAACCAGGTTTTATGGCATTTTGCGGCATGCCAAACCTCCCTTCCATTAAGTCTCGTATATGAGTTGGTTTTTGTCAATTTTTCAGCTATATCATGGCGTTCAGTTTTTATTAAGAAAGGTCGAGCAGTACCCGGAAAAGACCCATACATTCGAATGGACATCTGCATGGTGCCCATTGTCAATTAAGATGGGAGTCAAGCACACCCTGCACGCAGTGAGACTCGAAACCGCAATCTCATCAGTGTTCACAGACCAAAGTTAATGATCAAAGTATGCGAACTAACTTATAATCATTTGGCCACCGAGGCCCAGTTTGTTGATGCATGGATGAGTATCATCAGGTACTATCTATACTAGTATAGACTGTCCCTGGTATCATATACCACTTATCAGTAATTCAACAATAATCGCAGCACAATCACTGTGAGCTTAACATGTTAAGTCAAAACAGTTTTTTTATTGACCTATGTCTTTCAGAAACCGCTTTCCTTATTGTCAAGTAATATCCTATACCTTTCAAGATGCAGCTCAAACTTTTTGTCCATGTGTCCATCCCATTGTCGAAATTGATTTAATTGTTTGTTAACTTGTTCTTGTCCTATTGCCTGTATGTAGTTGCAACTGGGACTAGTATATTAGTATATGATTTATATGTTCTTGGTAACAATAATGGTTAATGAGAATCAATCAATCAATCAATCAATCAATCAATCAATCAATCAATCAATCAATCAATCAATCAATCAATCAATCAATCAATCAATCAATCAATCAATCAATCAATCAATCAATCAATCAATCAATCAATCAATCAACCGCAAGCAATTAAGTTGGCCTTCTTTTCTGATTGAGGCCTCGATGGCCGAGTGGTTACAGTTGATTGATTGGATGTGATGTTTACTTTATTTCCAGCGAGCAGTATTTCAGCTATATTGAGGACGAGAACAAGTTAACAAAGAATAAATCAACGGAAGAAAGAGGTGGGATAGGACTTAAAGAATAAAATTTTGACTGCCATTGGAAAAGTATTGAGAGGTCGGGAGAATTTAGCCGTGTGTAGCGGCTATAGTAAGCCTACTCATGTTCGAAATCTACAAAAGGGGTCTTATCGTGCACGGAGCGTGGCACTCTCCAAACACGTCACCCACTACGTTTCGCGACACGGCTTTCCGTATTATGACCTGACACCTAACGAGAGGGTCTCCCGTCTATCTGCCACACGGGGACACGCTCTGGGCTGCTCTGTGGGTGGAGCAATGGGAACCCTCCCAGTATGGTCCAAGTTAAAGTAGTTAGTAATCTACTATTAATCTGAGATTCATCGACATTGCGAACTCAAACCTTACATCGAGCAGGGTGTGCTTCTCTTCAATCTGAATTGTCAAAGAGTGTCAGTTTTCTTGCTGAAAAGTCGCTGAAAGTGGCGTTAAACCCAAATTAAAAGAATAAAACATACTTTTCATATATATTTGATGTTTAAACATGTTACTTTTTGCTTGATTTGAATAGGGTTTAACGCCACTTTCAGCCATTCTTAGCTATTTCGTGGCGTCCAATTTTTGTTGGTAAAGTAAGCTGGAGTACGCGGTGAATAAAACTGGTTAATGTTTGATTTCTAATGACATGCCGATGGTAAGCTTTATATACGATGCGTACATGTTATGGGCATTACCCATAAACTGACTCGAGTACTATAAAGGCGACGGATAAACATCCAAGCATTTGATCAAGTTTAAAACTCTAGTACAAGTAGATGATTTAGACAATGAAACATACAAATATCTCATGTAAAGAATATAAGCTTTCAAAGCATTAAAGCAGAACATGTCTTTATTGTACATTTATAATTTAAGCTAGATAATCAACACATGAATGTAACTGAAGGTTAAAATGGTATATTTGTTTTCCTTAACCTTAGTCTTAGAACAAATACAAATTCGATTTTGCGATAGTGACAACATATGCAAATGAAATGTATTACTTGCAATAAAAAAGACCAATAATATAGTCAAAGATTCTTGTAACATAATACGGCATTTTATCTTTGATCTTTTTATGGATTAATCACACATAATATGTGTGTTGTGCAAAATCATTCATTAACATCTAGTAAGACGTTTCTTGTTAAACCACGGTTCATGCCATCTGATAAAAATCCCCATTCTAATATGACGTCCTGCTTTCGCTGTGTAAACAAAGCCGTGTTAAAATTCCAATAAATTTAGTTCGCACATGCGCAGTTAATTTTGGTTGCAGTCGTTTAAATTTTATTTAATAAAACTAAATTTTTGGAACCATAATCATCGATATTGCTAATAAAGTTGTTATTTTAAGTCTGAACTCTAAGATTTGCATGATTCAACATTCAGCCATTAAATTATGGTTCCAACACTCTACATTATGACACACGGGAGGTACGTGGAACAGCCTTTCACTAGCGCACATTTATATGTCGCTTCACTGTAGAGATTACCGTATTTGTCATTATCAGAATAGAAATAATTCATGGATACCATACTTTATTGTCGTTTAAACATGGGTGGGCATTATATTCATGATATTTTACCCCTCGCTATCGCTCGGTGCAAAATATTCAAGAATATAATGCCCACCCATGTTAAAACGGCAATAAAGTATGGTATCTATGAATTATTTCTTAATTCAAATACAATTGAAGTAGGCGGGGATTAGCTTTGGTATAATCAACCAACCTTTTCGTATCTACTGTGTAAGCACTACCTCTTACTGTCATTCAAAATACAAAATGAACTGCACTGAAAGTCTAGCACGTGTTTGTCTGACATCACGTCCAATTGGAATTATATTGATTGAATTATGTTACAAAACATATATACCACTCCTTTCAGCATAACATAACATAACTACTCGACGCAAGCGTCTTGTAGTTGAAATACGTTAACTGGTAAAAGACGCGTGGTATATATAATACATAATGAAGAATTATCTATGTAATCTAAGGCAAACAATTAGCAAAACTAGCAGACACGCTCCACAAAAAAAAAGATCCTAGCAGAAAAAAGTATATTGAATGAGTTCTATAATCAATTGAGCATTTGAAGTAAATGTATTGTTCACAGAAATATTGTTTAATCTTTTAACCATCAGTTCAACTTTATGTACACCGGAAATTTATCACACCCGCTTGTACGCTTCTTCCAAGTATTGGTATATCAAATCAGGAAACGGAAGTATCATGTTTAAACGGTTTCTATAGTCACTTTTCCTTTTTTATACTAAATAAATTGTAACCATTATCATATAATGTAAAGCAATATTCTCTCTCTCTCTCTCTCTCTCTCTCTATCCCTCTCGACTCGATCCAGATCATGATTCAGATAAATGGCTTTATTTGTTTGTTTCACTTCAAATTTATTTTGCCCATGTAATTGCAAATGGTATTTGTACTAAAACAATGAGCGTTCAATACTTTTAATTACTGCACAAAAAGCCACACTTTGTCTCTGAGAAATTTACTTGTATATTATTAAGGTCTTTCCCCTTTCCAAGGGAAAGACCTTACTGTATTTCTTATGATTATTATTATTATTTTTTTTTTCTTCTGCCGCAGATGTCAAAAAAGTGTCTTGACATATCGCTATGAAACTTGGCACACTTAACCGACACTAGCTGGGCTCGACCTGAGTCACCCTGCGAAACCGAGCTATTTTTAGAAACGGAGTTATCTCCCCAAACACTGTTTACCCTTGTTTTCAATTAAACTTTTAAACCGTAACAGATATCAAAATTCTTAGGTGTGGAAATTGTCACCTGACTTCTGACAATGATTAATCACGCAAAAAATTTTTTTCCGATCAACTTCCTGTTTACGCGATTTTCACGCGAAGTTTGTCAAAAATGTCAAAGTTGTTCGATTTCCACAAAAATTGGTTTCCAAGTAGATATGAGGGTCCTAATTACATCTATCGGATCCAAATTTTTTTTCGGTCCACCATTTTCAAAATGGCCGCCATTGAAATTTTGTTTTCAATATAACTCAAAAACCATACAAAATTGAAGCAGACAATATATGAGGAAAATGTTCCTCTCGTTGAGATCTACATTTGATATACAGGGTCGAAAACTGTGCGACAAACCGTTTTCGAGGTTATGGCCCTTGACAGGTTTCGGCTAAATTTTGTTTTCAATATGACTCAAAAACCATACAAAATTGAAGAAGACAATATATCAGAAAAATGTTCCTCTCATTGAGATCTACATTTGATATATAGGGTCCAAAACAGTGCGAAAAACCGTTTTCGAGGTTATGGCCCTTGACAGGTTTCGGCTAAATTTTGTTTTCAATATAACTCAAAAACCATAAAAAATTGGAGCAGACAATATATTAGAAAAATGTTCCTCTCGTAGAGATCTACATTTAATATAATGGGTAAAAAACAGTGCGACAAACCGTTTTGGAGGTTATGGCCCTTGACTAGTGTCGGCTAAATTTTGTTTTCAACATAACTCAAAAACCATAAAAAATTGAAGCAGACAATATATGAGAAAAATGTTCCTCTCGTAGAGATCTACATTTGATATAATTGTCAAAAACTGTGGGACAAACCGTTTTCGAGGTTATGGCCCTTGACAGGTTTCGGCTAAATTTTGTTTTCAATATAACTCAAAAACCATACAAAATTGAAGCAGACAATATATGAGAAAAATGTTCCCCTCATTGAGATCTACATTTGATATAAGAGTCCAAAACAGTGCGACAAACCGTTTTCGAGGTTATGGCCCTTGACATGTTTCGGCTAAATTTTGTTTTCAATATAACTCAAAAACCATAAAAAAAATTGAAGCAGACAATATATGAGAAAAATGTTCCTCTCATTGAGATCTACATTTGATATAAGTGTTGAAAACTGTGCGACAAACCGTTTTTAAATTATGACCCTTGGCACAAAAATGCAGGGAAAGACCTCACATTTGTTCTCGGAACAAATGCCTTTTAATTAACAATTTAATTGTTTGAACAAAAAATAATAAACATCAGATATCCTATCCTTGAAATAAATACATTATAACAACGCGAATGTTAATTAAATAGTCGATGTTTTTTTAGGAAGCATCTTCGGAATAGCGAAGATTTGAACGTTAATTTTATGTTATATCTAAAAGCGAGCACAGCTCGCAGCGGGCAGCGAAGCTCATGTGATCAAAATGAAATCACGTGATCAAAATCTGCTTAATGCTGATATTGATTTTTTTGTCCGGAAGTTGATATTGTCAAAAAACTTGAACAAAGTGAATGAAGAAAAGTTCTAAAAATAATTTTCTGAAAGACTTCAAAATACAATTGACATCGATAAAAATAAATGTTATATTTAAAATGAACAACAAACATTTCATACTATTTTTTTTCAATCTCTAAATCGATCTTTAAAAACTGACAATCAAATTACACTTCATGTGACGTCACAGTTACAAAGAAAGACGTCACGTGACTACTGGAATTTAGAGGCACTTTTAGGGTGATAGGAAATAACGTCAATTATGAAATGTACATTATATATTGATAATAAAGGACTATATTGTCTGTGCTCGCATTTTGGCAATGACTACTCCATATTACATTCTTTTATATTTTAATTTTTTAAATACTCAATACAGGAGCAAACTTAGTTATTTCGGTATTTCAGCACGTGACTGATTGTGACGTCATAATAAGATATAAATTCTTCCGCAAACAACAAGTGACGACACTAAAAACAATGAGTTATTTGATTACTTATAAAATATTGTACTCGTTATTTCTTTTTTAATATGGAATTTTAAATATAAGGTTTGTTTTCAGTTGTTGGTTTGCTGCTCGGGCGTTAAACACCATTAATCAATCAATTCAGTTGTTGGTTAGATTATTGGATATAAACGACTTTGGATCGATTTACGCTGCAACATTCAACGTAAGTCGACCCAAAGTCGTTTATATCCAATAATCTAACAAACAATTGAAAACAATCCTTAAACATACAAATTAGAATATATTATTAAAAGAAAACTGTATTTTGTTATAAATGGATTATATTTTTATTTAGAATTATTTTCAAAAAAATATAGTTGTTTGTTACATAACAAGTTCCGAAGAAAAGTTTAAAGACCTTTATATTTAAGGCTAAGCCTAAATTTTTTTATTTACGTAAACGTGCAAAATATTGAAAGTGTAAAAATTGTTAATTTTGGCATCATATTCAAACTAACGATTGAAGATATTAAATTGTTGGGATTTTTTTTACAAAATTTTCATTCATAGCATTATTCATACGCCGATAAAATTCAAAGAGTTCCTTAACGTCACCCACTTATGAATGGATTGATGAAACAGTTTGGTTTTAAAAATTAAATTAGACCGAATACATTCTTTAGCCTCATTTAGAAAACTGTTTGCCGTATATACAATAAAACAGAAAAAGACAATTCAACAAAGTGCTTTTATAAATCCAGTTTTTCCTCCTGAGCGCCTTTAACTTGTTGGATGTCGTGATCTCCGCATTTTAAAATAATCTCTTAATTTTGTTTGATGCGCTTTTCTTAATACATCTTTTAATTTCTTCCTTGTTATTCAGAATAATGAATTCTGAAAGTTGCAACAGTCTATCAAAGTTTGTGACGCTGTAATGGAATGTCATGCAGTGAAAAGTGGATTGGTCATCATATATGTTGAAATCTGCAAACTCTACGACTGAAACATAGTTTCATATAACTCTGATAACTCCAATAGACAGAAAGTAGAGAGCCAGTCTCTGTCGAGCATTTCTCGTCTGTTTCGCGGCAAGTACGAATGCACTTATATATTTAATTTTGGCGCCTAATCTATTGATAATTAAAAAAAATAGCATTTGACAACACGACGTGAGACAAAAGAATACTAAATATCGTTTGAAGTGAGTACAATGGTACAAGGAGACTTTTTGGATACAAAAATAATAAATGTGGAGATTTCAACTCGAGAATCGACAGCCTGAAAGACTACTCAGACTTTGACTCAGTACCAAACAGAAACGTTGTTTTAATAAAACCGTAAATCAGCACGGAAAATCGTTTATAGAATTCTTGAATTAAGCGAAGATGTGTACTTTAAATGGAAGGTTTGATTCGATCTCTGACGATAACTTCACATGCATTTCTGAAAGAGGTACATCGGTCGTTGATTATATTTGAGTTCCGCATGAGATTCTGAGCTCAGTTAAGAAATTCCAAGTTCAATAGTTGAAAAGTTCAACCTCTTACACTTGTTAGGTGAACGCAGCAGGATTCCGGATCACTCCCTTTTGCTGACCAAAATATATTTATAAAGACGTTATCGAACATGAACTTTCTGCAACGGATACCCCGAAACTATATAAACTAAAGCTTATTCTGAACGATTTCTTTGGATCGGATATTCGTAAAATTGCGATACAAAATATAATTAATCGCATAGAGACTACAAGAGAAACTCAATTTCAGCTAGTCAAAATGTATTCCGATTTGTGTGATTTGATTAAAGATGAAAAGAATGACATAATACCTACCCTTGATAATAGTAATCGGGCAATGAAAAGATATAAAGTAACTAAATTATTTTGGAATGACAATCTACAAGCTTCATGGAACGATATGCGGGAGAAGGAAAAACTGTTTCTCAAATATAAAGGACACAAGAATGTTCGGGATAGACTCGACTTCTATGGAAATGCCAACATAGACGTAACTTCTGCGAGGACGTCAAAAATATGACAACGTCGAATCCTAATAAACATTGGGAAAAGATCAAAGGACTCGGACCAAGAAAAACACAAAATACCAACATGACCAATGGATACGACGAAAATGGTGAGGTTCTTACCGACGAACACTTAGTTTTAAATAGATGGAGTACAGACTTTGAAACTTATAAAATGCGGATAGTAATTCATCAGACTTTGACGAAATATTTGACAGGCAAATTTTAACTCAGAAATCCTTATATGAAGACCGTATGCTTGATCCGCTTTATATTGAAAACGAAGACATCAACTCTACCGTTACATTAGAGGAGATAAAAAAAACTGTGTCAAAAGTGTACAGTGCTTTTATAAACAACAGAATCTCATCGTATCTTGAATCAAATCACATTCTTGCAGACGAACAAAATGGGTTTCGATCAAACCGCCATGAGAAGATCATGTATTTACATTGAATGCCGTCATAAGGAACAACAAAACAACATTCGCTACATTTATAGATCTGAAGAAGGCCTTCGATTTCGTTGACAGAGATATGTTATTGTACAAACTTTTGTCATGCCATATTGATGGGAAAATATATAACTCTATCAATAACATTTATTTGCGTACAACTCTGCCAGTGTTCGTTTAAATAACAGATTTTCAGAATGGTTTGTCTGTTTCTGGAGTTAGGCAAGGAGACAACTTTGACCTACGTTATTTTTAATTTTCATTAATGACATTGTAAAGGAAATAAATGACCTTGAGCTTGGTGTGAATATCGATGACTCGAAGCTTTCCATTCTGCTTTACTCGGACGATATAGTCCTGCTTTCATCTGATGCCAACAGTATGCAAACAATGCTAGACAAAGTTCACGATTGGTGCACGCGGTGGCGTGTACTGATTAACACTGAGAAATCTAAGGTTTATGCATTTCCGACCTCCAAGAACAAAACAAAGTGACAAACAATTTAAGATTGGGGACAATCACTTACAATACACAGACCAATACAAGTACCTTGGTGTTACTTTTCACGATCTGAAAGACTTTCCCCTAAATGCTGAGAGAATAGCAGAATCTGCAACTCGCGCACTTGGTGCAATAATTTCAAAACTGCACCATCTTAAAGAATTGGAAAAAGGACGTTCGAAAAACTGTTTAAATCCTGTGTAGTTCCAGTAATTGACTATAACTCATCCGTATAGGGAATTAACTACTTTAGCTGCATAAACTCTGTTCAAAATAAAGCAATTCGATATTTTCTGGGAGTCCATAAATTTGCACCGACTTTAGCAATATATGGTGATATTGGTTGGTCATCCTCGAAGGATCGCAGATGGTGTAATATAATTAGACTCTGGAACAAACGGGTAACTATGGACGAAAAATAGTATTGGTAGACGCGTCTTCGATTGGGACTACAACAGATGTGCTAACAATTGGTCATCAGATAGGAAAACAATTCTACGCTGTATTGGGTTAGAAAATAACTTTCAATCTAGAACACCATATGCTCTACCAGTTATTAAAGACAGTCTGCTTGAGAAACTTAAAAATGAATGGAAAAACGGCGTCGTCAGGTTTCCTAAATTGAGAACATACAGAGGGATTAAGCCAGACTTTGGATGTGAAAATTACGTCGAACTCAATTTTAATAGACGAGAACGCTCTGTGCTAGCTAAGTTTCGATGTAGGATACTTCCATTGAGAATGGAAACAGGACGATTTGAAGGTGAAGCTGAACGAGACAGACTTTGAAATTATGCCAAGACAATTGTGTTGAAAGCGAAGACCACTTCCTTCTGAACTGTAAAGTTTATGAGAATCTGAGAGCTTATTTAATTTCTAATATCGATAACTGCTGTGTACTTTCAAAACCAGAACAATTTAAACTTCTTTTACATGATTATCCAAGACGATGTGCTAAATTCATTTCACAAGCTTTTATGCAGAATTTTTTTTTCTATACTCGTAATAGCGCTTAAAGAAATAGTTCGCTGTTAAATGTTATAATTTTGAATTTCTTTTTTAAAATGACTTATAGGTCCAAAGGGCCGTGTGCTATGTAATTCGATTTTATCTAATGTATTATACACTGTTGTAACACATGTCACTATAATAAACAATTTAGTTAGTTAGTTAGTTAGTTAGTTAGTTAGTAAATAAAGCAAAATCTATTTGTATAACTTATTGCACTGGAAACAGTTAATAATCTTTGTTAATTATGATTGGCGTCAAGCACACTCTGCCCGCAATGAGACTCGAACGCGCAACCTCAGTGTTATCACGCCCGTCATCATTAGTAGATTATGGACTATCTTAAGAACTCGACTAACGGGTCATCTGGAGTTTAAAAAGATTAAATTAAACCAAATAATAGTAATGATGATTTAAGGAATTCTGTAAACACTGAAAAACATTTGACGGTCGATCGGAAAACATTTTTAACAAGTCAGCAATGTGGAGTAGTTCATAAAATGTCATGAAAGGTGCAAATGTTATAAAATTGTGTACATCTGACGCATGTTTTGTCTTATCAAGACTATTCAAAGCGGTCTAAAAAACAAATATTATAGTGCCAATTATTTAATATGCTGAAGAATGTTTAGTACCACAAATCAACAACAATAAATATACCATTGTAAAAAAGTACAACGTAAAACACATTTACACCAACGAACACATTAACTCCGCAGACAGAACAACTTCGTAAACAAGGTAAAAATGATAAAACGGCACTATAGAGGATACATTCTAGAATACCTGTATCATAGAGGCATAGAGTGCATTAACAATTCCGGACATTGCTATCATAGCTCTGTATCCTCCACTAGATCCTAATAAGGCTATATGAGGAACCTAAAAGATCATAGAGAGTTTGAACGAATTTTTAAATAATACATGATCAGTGGAAAACAATATGTAAAGCCAAATCGACAGGCTACGCTCACAACGATATACACTTTTTACCCCTTGCACATGTAATAAATGTAGACAATTTCAAATCAAGAGTTAGCATTCTGTTTTTGAGTGTGACCATTCTTAATGTTGACTATTAAGAAGTTTTGATTCATATTTATGCACAGATCGGTGACCAATTAAATCATTATTGTGAAATGAATTGTTTGCAATAGAGTGCGAACCCTAAAAAACACAGTGGTGATTTTCTGCATAAATAGTGACATTTGTTGCGTAACTCACTGTAACGATCCGGAAAAATAAAAGATACCGTAAAATCACCCAAGAATATGCGTCATTTTATGTTAAATAATTATACCATAATTATGACTTATAAAGTACCACTTTACAATTAAAACCACAATGGTTACAAAGAAGAACACCATTATGAAGCACACGCTATAATTTGTAAACGACTGAGCAACATTACGTACAATGTATGCAGTGAATCTAAGAACCAGAATAAGCTTACATCTTACTGACTTTGTACTAATCCATTTTCCTCATTCAAAATTCTTTTAAGTGTAGTATGTAGGAACACCTTTCGTTTCTGCAAAAACCTCTGCTCCTTTTTACACAAGAAACCTTCGTTCTTGTTAAGTAGCCTTATATATGGGAGATTCCTTTTTAATGTTAATCTGATTTATACCAAAACGCATGAAACGATTTATAAAGGACATTTTATCTTAGTCACAAAAAACATTTGATCAAACTCGGAAAATAACAACATGCATAGCATATAATCTTTAGTTTGTCATAAGTCTAACGATACGATATTCAGCTATGCAAGATAGCATACTGCTAATTATGCCTTTAACGTGACCAGGCCATGCAAACATACTTGTATTCAAACTAACCTTGCATATTACTCTCAATGCCCTGAAAGAATAATTGTAATAATATTGTACAGCAAGGAACTAATAGGTACACATTAGATGAAACGCGAACAATTGTGTTAGATATTTTAAACATATGAATAATACAAAAACAAATACATCAGATAAATAAATTTCCGTTAACTAAACAAACTAAATCAATGTAGTTATTTTTTCTCTGTTTTGAAGCGGTTTAACTTCAACTTTACTATTTGAACCCAATATTCGTAATTTCAAAAATATTTTTTGCAGTCATAAAATTGTTATACCTGTTTGTTTTATTGTGTTTTTGAGTCTCTATTGCAAACTTTTTATTTGGGGAGGAAGTTGGAAAACCGAGTAATCTCCTCAGTCGTAGATTAAAAAAGCTGCATAATTACCTACACCATTTCGTCACACAGATACCGTAACTGACATATTAATTGGTCAAAGATAATGAATGTTTGTCAGTCATATTAGGAAGTAAAATTATGTTTTTAAAGTAAATTTAGTCATTGAAACAAGCATAAGCTAGTTTGGAAAATTAAACCAAGACAAATGAAAATTGGCATTACAAACCAATTTGAATTCTAAATGTTTTTTTGACATGTAGGTAGTTTCTAAGACAAAATTGTACATAAGATTAGAATGTGTATCTTCATCGCAAACCTGATTCCATTAAATATACAAAAAGACACGTTTGTTCATGTATTTTGTTTTTGAAAATAATGCGGTCATTACATTTAAAAAAAATAAAAATGATTTTAAGCGTACCCCCGTGGGATAGTTTTGTTTCTTGTACATGGTCAATAATAATGACTTTTACGTAGTAGATGTACTTTCTTCTGAAGATACCTTGTCTGTAAAGGCAATCGTCAAAACTAGACTGTTTCTCTATGTCAGGGTTTACAAAAGAAGACCGTTCTGTTTCCATTTTGCAACAGATTTGTCAAATTCTTCAAAAGTATTAAACATGAACCTAATAAATCATGAGTAACAACATGAGTGTGTGACAGGAATTAAATTATTTATGCATTCTAGTTTACGCTCTTAAAACCTTTTTCATTGTAAACTGATATTAGTACAGCCAGTGCTATCGTTAAGCACAATTTTGTATGAAGCTTCACTATTGTAGACATATTTCTTTCACATCAATTTCAACGTTTAATACTAATAGTTACAGACATGCACGTTTCAAACATTTAAATAGCTTTATGTTGTTTACTTCTGTAAATTCCCCCTAATTTAATTCTCGAAAATGCAACAAAGGAAATTTCCTAACAGGATACCGTGTAAAAATATCTAAACAACGTCATACTAGAAAATATTCATGTTTTTTTACCACTCAAAAGTAGGGAAACAGCTACAGGAAGATTTTATGTTTTATAACTAAAATGTTATCATATGACGAGGAAATAAACCAAAGATTAGTAACAATTTAATTTATTACTTAATGAACAAAACTTCACACCAAACACACAAATATATATATATATATATATAAATAAAGACAAAATCTAGAGCATAAAATACAGTCACATAAAACATTATTAGTCTCGATTTTGCCATGCATAGTTTAGTGACATGTATACAAAGAGCATACAAAATCGGTGTAAGGTCACAAATGAGATTATGAACCAATTTGTGATAAATACACTTGACATCGTGACGCATTTAATTGGAATGTAGGAGATCCTTCTTTTATCAATCATTCTGTTCTGCAATAATACTGTGTAAGAAAATAATAGGAGTATTGAAGAGCAGGAAATAACATGTTAGATTCATCCGCCCTGCTTGTAAATTAGTTTCCAGTTTAACTGTGCATAATTGTCCCTTTCCGGATAAAAATTTAAAATAAAAACTTAAACGCTGTTGTGTTTGAAATTAAAAGCTAAATACAACGGAATAATGAGATCTAATCAGTTACCGAAAAGTCGGTTTTTCTGTTCTTACTTTCCATTGCTGTAATTAACCTTGAATAAATTTACCTCTTATGAATACGGAAATTAGTCGAAGAGACGGATGCGCACTTTGTACTCATAACGTTTTTGTTGAAAGCACAATAACCGAACGCATTAATAAAAAAATATAAAAAATTTATGTCTTCTTAACTACTTTTGTTGGAAGAATAAAAATGGGGTTTTACTAAGATCGATTTGTTCTACATAGTGCTAATTACTGCTGCCTGTGCATCTTTCGTTTTGTAGTCCAATTAGAAATTAACTGCAGACAGCATATTAGAAAGATGCCACCTGAAAGGGTGAGGCTGAGAAAGAGGAGCAATGTATTGTATAAACAGTGTGCTGGCGTCTTAAGATTTACACAGACCTGCAGGTCATCCTTGTGGCCTTTGCAGAAAAGTTCGCTAATACGAGAACTGCAAGAAAAAACTAGAAAAAGTGCTAATTGACACAATACTTATTTGCTCGTTATATTAAAATGAAAAAATTGGATCCATGTCTCAACATGAGTCATGTATGCAAGCGCGCTTTGATCATACGACAAAAGTTCCTTATATTAAGAATCACTTCATGTTTATTTGACAGTTTGTAACAATGCTAAAGATTAAGCGAAATGAGTATGTACTCTCGTTGGGCGTTACCCAGTTACAATGCTGAAAGCCTGACAGTGGATGTAGTGGGTAATGAGGTTAGAGCGACTAAGACCCCTTATGCTTTTTATACATTTACATTAACAAACATTACAAGAGTTTGTCCAAACATATGCTAAAAGTCTCGATCTACTCAATCTTTTCCTCATATCTCCATCTGTGAACAAATTTTGTCTTCGAGCCTGAGTGTGCTAGCGGTCTAATATATTTTATCAATCAATCGGACTTAGTGGACAAACCAAAGAAAAGGAATTTTAACATTACGTCCTATTATTGGTCAATTATTATTTCCCATATATCCACCTTTCACGCATATGTATTCTGCCAAAAGCTGTAGCGTCTTAAACGTGTTCCAGCTATAATTTCTTCATTGTCTATATTTAATTTGTGTGGTGTATCCTTTGGAAAACATATTTTGAAACCTTTTCGAACGATAACAACAGATGTTAAAGTATACATCTACACATTGTCGCTACACACTGTTCCAGAGCAGCCTCAACCTCCCTCGCGTATAAAGATTGAAATAAAGGAGTGACGTATAGATTAATTTCGTTGTTTAGTTTTTGTTGTGCTCAAAAATATAAAATAACTGCACAAATCTTAACAATTGGTTTAGCCAGAAGTCATCTTAAATTAAGACTATATATTTGAACATTCCCACATAAACATACACGTATAAGTACCATGGAAATGTAAGAAAAGGTCACAAGAAAAAAAATTATAATGTCTACTATCTAACCATAACATTAATATTTTACAGTTTGCTTTTAAATTTAAGGTTGAAATGCATAATTTTAGTTGCAATTAACCTAATAGTTTCTGAAAAAAAGATTTTTCATTTTGACATATCTTTACAGTCTTGTTTTATTAGAAATAATATATGCATCTGCTATAATAAATGTTTATATGCATTCAATGTTTCCATATATTTCAAGGTACAGTTGAAGTCGTTGAAAAACTTATTCATAATTATTTGCTTTAAAAAAGTAGATAAGTTTATCATGTTTTCCTTTTAACTCGTTGGATGTCGTGATCTTTTCTTTTTAACAGAGATTCGAGATTTTCTTAAAATGCTTTCCCGAATATACTTTTCAATTTCTTCCTGATTGTTTAGAACAATAAATTCTGAAAGTTGCGACAGCCTTTCAAAGTTTATATCACTGTAATGGAAATTCATGCAGTTGAAAGCCGATGGCTCGTCATAAATGCTGAAATTCGCAAATTTGAACTCTTTTTCATTATCGTCTCTTGGCACATCTACAATTGACAAAATATTTAAACATTTAAAGACTTTTAAAGCATATACAAAAAAGCCCAATTGTTTAAATAAATAATTATCACGACACAGACTCTTTATATAAATATACCTACAAAGTGTGTCGTAGTTATCTTACGCATATTTTCTTTCAAAGCGTTAAGAGTTTCTTAAATTAGTACCGTTTCCACCGAAAAGTTCTTTTCCAGGTATAATCTCATAATCTGATACATAAGAAACATAGTACATACATATTTTACAATCTTTTGTTTCACCCGTGTATATAATGTGTATAATGTTTTTGAATTTTAAAGTTTAAAAAAATTTGTAAATCTGCCTAGTATAAATACTTGTATCTAAGACATTGATTGATGATTAGATTTTACCTTTGGTGTTTACGTGTTGTTATTCAAGCGACTTGAAACGATACACTATAAAGATCGCACCTGACTACTTGCTCAGGTAGTAAGTAAGATGATTTATTTATTTTAAAATGGCTTTGTTTCTTATTAATATCTATAAACTTACTAGGTTTCTTGAAAGATCTGAACAAATTGTTTATAAGTACAAAATGCATTATAATTGGACATTCCATATCATTTTCGTCTTCAAATACATATAACTCCTGAACTGCTTTTTCGTCGTAACCATTTTTTCTTATAGTTTCTTCAACTTTTGGAAATTTAATTTCATGTGTCCTCGCCCATTCCTCTGCCCTTAAGATGGTCTGCAAATAATATTCAACAGATTATAAAGAATTGTAATTTTACTGGCAGAATTAAATACAATCTAATTGAAATGAGTTGTCGCTGCAAGATAGATCTAAATAACCTACTTCAGGTAATGTTTTTGGTGCCTTGGAAAAGCATATTTAAACAACATGCCAATCCTGTTTTTGTTGAACCGGTATGAATGTGAGTAGTAATGCATAAACTAACCTTAATTCCTTACATAGCTTATTACTGTTTGATTGCTGACTGTTAAAAATAATTTTATAGATTTGCCGGCGTTCGATAGTGAAGTCGTTCAATAATAAATATGCAAGTTCAACAAAAACTAATTAGCAAACTAGTAAAAACAAAAACACAGTGCATTTATATTACCTTAAATGGACTGTTTCTATCTGCTTTGCGGTCAGTAAAATCAAAAGATAAGATTAAATCAATATCTCGACCATGTTTAAATAGAAGTGGGTATGGTGAATTGAAAGCAAGACCAGCATCAATTAAACACAATTTTTCCATGTCTCCACTGTTTATGTAGTTTTCAAACAAAGCTGCAAAACATTGGAAGATAACGTTATTACATTATGGAATTCATAAAACACTAAAGCAAAAGAAGCTCATTATATATTTAGTACATGAAAATGTTTTAACAGACAGTATAGTGCAGTGTCTTTTGGTGTTTTTACCAGAAAAAAAGGTAACACAGTAAGTAATACACCTCAACTGCAATGAGTGTTTATTCACCTTGTGTTGTCCAATGCCCTAAACTCCTTGGTCAAATCCCAAATCTAATTTAATGAATATATATAGCATTATTAACAGTGTATTTATGTATACTAACGTTTAAAGATAGAATCTTCTTAAAAATTATTATTATAAATGCGACAGTTATTTTTATAATTATTATAAATGCAAAATTTATTTGAAATACAAACGTAACGTACAATTCGGCTTAAAACAAATCGCGTCAACTGTTCACAAACCTTTGATAGCCATGAACAACATCAACTTTAACAAATATTTTCTCTACCATAATCATGGACTTCCTCCAAAAGAAGCAAGCGTTTGAGATGCGACTATGTCAGAAAAGGGATATAATCGGGAACCGCCGTAAGGATACGGTTCTTGCATAATAACGGACGCCACATGATAGATACACAGATGTGTACCAAAAGCTGAAGGTATAATTGAATGAAGATATTCAAAAGAATGTTAAAGAACTACGTATTTTTCATTTTAATTGTGAACCAAAATCTAATTAAAGACAAGATATAAGTGAAGACAGTTAGCAGAATACAATATAAAAAGGTTTATCAATAAAAAGGGAAGGAGTACATGCCTGTTAATTGCATTTTATATTTGAAAATGCAAATTGAATTTGTACTCACTTGAATGTGCGTTTCGTTTAGAAAACTCTTTTAACTCCTCACAGAATGAAACTTTGCGCATAAAATTGTTCACAACAGCTGCTCGTTGAAATTTGTCTCTGTTTTTTAAAAACCTAAAAGAATAATTTAAAAATCTCATTTCTATTCAGTTTTTATTATGCATTATAAATGTCTGTCAAAGATAAATATTTCAATTTTAGCTGTTTTGAATAACACAACTATATGCGTTTAACATTTTTGTTCGTTAATACATAAATATTTCACCAGTATAAATAGAAGGCCCTCAATATCCGGTAACGTTCACTAGAGTCAACGAACATGTTTTCCGAGGGTTCTACTAAAAAGAAGGAACAAAATTGTAAACATAGCTATTTAAAACAACAACTATTAAAGGTCTTTATATGACATCGTTATGTTTCTTATCTTTAATAATTTTGAGGTTCTGTATTGCTGACCATTTTTGTTGTTGAATACTTTCTTATAAAAAAATTTTCCACATATTTCACGACAGTAACACCTACAAAATGCCAATGTTACGATTGTGGTCAAGTTGAATTCTTTCCTACGGTGACAAGAAATCTAAAAAAAAAAATTAGAGCATAAACTTGCAAACATTAACTTTAAATAGGTTTTCCATTTCCGAGAATAAATTAACATTTTCATATAGGTTTCCTGGTAAGTACTGTCGACTGAAAAGGCATTACTTTATCAAATATTTGGTTAAAACCTTTTAAAGAAATAAGCATGGAGTTTTCGTTTCTCTAGTTTATACCAATATGTATAATATATACAAGTCTAGAAGAGTATGCAACGACGGTGTTTTCGTTAAAATTATAGACACACACTGACCAACGAATCGCCTTAGTCATAGAGTACTTAATAAGTGTACTGGTTTCTGTAGACCCTTTATATAATATTTTGAACTACATTTATTGTGTTTACACGATCCCAGTGGACTTATATTATTCTATCTCCCAATCATGTCATTAGAGTTAAACGCCACTGATGAGTCTTGAATAAAAGAAACGCGCGTCTGGCGTAATGAATTTGTCACCTTCAAGTTGGTAATTTTGATAATACTTTATTGAAATATTTGAACAAAGCCAAGTGAAAGCTCCCCACACCATCGGGTAGCGGTTGCTAAAGGCAATATAGAGAATTAAGATCAGTTAAAATAAGACAATTCAAGATCAATATTTTTTGACTTGTTGACGTCATTTATTCATATTGACACTCAAGTATCGTTCTTGAATATGAAGAAAAAAAGAAATGCAATAGAGTTCCCTGCGTACTAACTTACCACCCTTATTTGAAAACACGTTTAGAAAAATTCGTGAATATTGGAAATCTACTGAAAAAAATCCCGAGTTGTCCAGAATCTTTCCAGAGCCCCCCATGGTTGCCCTTAAACAACACAACAGTCGCCGTAACTTATTGGTACGAGCAGAGATTGAAAAGTCCAGCACTTCCGCTGGCAGAAGTTAATCTTGTGGTGATAAACGCTGCAAATGTTGAAAACATATGGAACCCTTGTTTACGGATAAACAGTACAAAATATTGACTACTGTTAACTGAAAAAGCTCGAAAGTCATTTGCATTCTGTGGCTTACAATATGTTGGCAAGTGCAAACAGCCATTCCACAAGCGATTGAATGGTCATAGTAGTGACCTAACTAAGAAACGGTTTCTGCTCGTGATCCAACACTTCAGATTTCCTGACCACACTCCGAAGGATTTTGATAACATAAACAAAATAAACATAAACCAATAAATATTATTCTAAATATAATAAATAATTAATGCATAAATATCAAGAAGTTCAAGATTGGATGGTTTATACAACTGACAACTGTACAGTTCTTCCTTATGAAATGACTTTTTGCTGCGATCTTGAACTTTGAATAAATTCAAGATAAATAAAATCAGACTCAATTACGTCACCACCGGATGCTAATGTACCAATAACAAACTAGTTACATTTATTTATAGACTGATATTGACACTAAAAACGGCCAGTTGGTAAAAAAATGTGTCCTTATTTATTAATATATTTATTTTATAGTGAGGATCTAATTATCTTGGGTGATGGTGTTTTTTAGGGTTTTGATTGTGTTCTTCTATGCTTCCTCATAAATTAGTTTAGTAGATTTTTTAAACAAATACATTAAAACAACTAAGTACCATTTCTTAACAGGTTCAGGAACAATACTGCTACAAAGTCCATCAAGTTCGTCTACACCCTCATGTCCATTTTGCTCGCATTTGTTTTCGGGTACGATAAAAACATCCTCTGTAGTAAATGAAGCTTTGACATCCTTTTCCTGGATCTTGCAAATACGTGATAAAATTAATTCCAAGTCTTGCAAATCTTCATCCGACGGTTGATGACTCTCAATTTGTTCATTGACTTTTAGAATTTCATCGATTTCATCAGATTCATATGGATTGCCAGAAATGTTGCAATGATTGTCTGGTCGCTTAGCAATAGAGTCCCCTTCCAATACGCCCAGTTCAAAACTACCTGTCTGTAATTGGTTTTCAGGTCGGCCATCAAGTTCGTCAATCCCAATGTCTGCCGTGTAAATTTTTGACCCGTCCAGTTCATCAAATTCATTTGTGTCACCTCTATTTTTCATGGTTTGTAAAGTTCCTGATATGTTTTGTGCATCAGTTCCAGAATATGCTGATTCTTTTGAAATATGTTTTTTCGTAATTTTGTCATCTGTAAGAAAAGCAAAAGATATTATGGCATGTTCAAACAGCATCAATGTAAACGAAAATGCAAACATTTGACCAAACATTTTATTTTAAAAAGCAAGCAACATTCATCGGCAAATCTTCAAGAAGCAACACGAAGCCAATTCACATCTTACATGAACTTAGTGATCAGATGTGGTAATTAGTTATAGCTCCACATGTATAGCCATCATTGTAATTAATCACATTTACCACATGTTATATCTCACCCTTAAGATCAGATAATATTTTAGCGATATATATTTTAACTAACAGAAAGCTGAAATTAGTAAGAAATAAGACATACCTAATATGTACATATAAATGCCTTAAAAATCACTGTGAAAACAAAAAAAAACAAGGAAAGAATTACAATTTTATCTGTTATCTTGAAGGTAATAATTTTAATAATCATTACCTTTCTTCCTAAGTTCGTCGTATGTTATAGTAACCACACTTCTACTAATTCCTTAAATATCAATTTCACTACACGTAGGCTTGTAGCTTACGATTCAATTGCCGTAATTGCTACTATTAATCCAATACAGTAAGGCTAAGCGTCAACATGATTTAAAAGTCTAACCTATTGATTCTAACAGAAAATAAATTTTAATGGTACTTTATTATCAATACAAACATCTTTTTGCTTTTTATTTTTAAAACAATATTTCGAAATATGCATTTCCAGAAATGTTGCAATGTTTGTCTGGTTTTTTTAGCCATAGAGCCCTTTCTAATACATCCAGTTCAACACTGCCGTGTAGCTGTTAATTACGCTGCTATTGTTTCTATAAGTGTACTCGTTTGAAAATGCTTTTTCCTCAAAGCGTTTTCATAGTCATTCATATTACAAAAATACGTACCTTTATCAGGTTGATTAAATTTGATGTGACTTCCATTGTTCTGTTTTGTTTCTACGGAATCATTACCATATTTCGCAAGATCTTTCTTTACCGGACATTTTGGTAACTGTTTTTCAGGTCGTCCATCAAGTTCGTCAATCCCAATATCTGCCGTGTGATTTTTTAACCCGTCCAGTTCATCAAATTCATTTCTGTTACATCTATTTTTCATGGTTTGTAAAGTTCCTGATATTTTTTGTGCATCATTTCCAGGATATTCTGAGTGTTTTGAAATACGTTCTTCAGTAATTTTATCATCTGTGAAAAAAGCAGAAGATATAATAGAATGTTCAATCAGCATCAATAAAAAAGAAAATGCAAATAAACTGACCAAAATATTTTTAAAAATCATGTAACATTCATCGGCGAGTCTTCAAGAAGCATTACGTACGCCAATAAAGGTCTAATTTAAACTTTCTTGCCCAGATGTGGTAACCTGATACAGCTCCACATTTAGCACCATCATTTTATTTTTAATGTAACACATTTATCGCATGTTATAGCGTTCTTTTAAGACCAGACAATATTTTAATGATGTATATTTTAACTAACAGAAAGATGAATAATATGTACTCATTAGTAACTTAAAATACATATCAAAAACAAAAACATTTGATGATTAATCTGCAAAGTAGGAATTAAAATTATATCTGTTATATTGAACTTAATAATGGTATTAATCAATACCTTTCTTCCGCAGTTCTTCGTATGTTAAAGTAAACGCACTTCCACAAATTCCTAAAAAACCAATTAGACTAAACTTAGACTGGCAACAAAAGAATCAAATGACCTCATTGCTACAATCAATCTATTACAGTTAGGTATAAAATAAAGATCCACGAAGACTTGGAATAAAACTGTGGGACTGATAACTTAGAAAACTGCTCGAACAATGCTATGTAATACTCAAAAATGTATTTAAGAAACTTTATATATAATAATAGTTGTTAAAGAAAATACCATACTTTATTTACGTTTTTACATGGGTAGACATTTTAGCAATAGCGAGGGGAATATCACGAATATAGTACTAACCTTTATTGAAACAAGAAAGTATGGTATTCATGAAATATTTTTATTCTGATTATGCCAAATACTACAATCTGTTCTTTAAAGTGACATGTAAATAAGCGTTAGTTTATAGCTGTTTATCATACCATCAATTTGCAGATTTATTGAGAAAATTTATCCAATTAAAGTATGCTAATCTTCTAAATTCAGACAAAAAAAGTAAAAAGGTTTTTGATAAAATTTAATTGCCAAACCAACAATTTACGTATGTACGAAATAAGTTTTGGGAAATTTAACAGATTTTTTACGAAAGCAGGACGTGATATTATAATCAGCATTTATCCATCTGACATGTAAAAGATAACCATGGCGAGGTGTGGAGGACAAGATATACAACCAACCGTCAACATTGCACGCATATCTAGTAATAGAAGTTCATAATAAAATTGTGAGAAAGTAAAATAAACTTTACTTACAAAAACAAAGATCATAGAGACGGAAAGTTATTAATGCTTCAATAATTGAGCACACGGAAAAAATTATGAGATGCAATTGATCCAGTTGCGAAATGTTGATAGGTACAACTTACCCATAATTTCATACAAACGAAGTTCTGTCTCTTTTATAAGTTGCCCTTTAAAAAATTCACTTCCAAGATGTTTCATATTTATTGCTGTTCCATATTTAGGAATGCTGGCTTCATATGGCGAGAACTCCACCCATTCTGTTTAAACAAATGTATCATCGGTTAATGATATATAATAAAGTTATGTTTGAACAGTTTGTAAGAGCTTTTTGAATCGTGATATAAACTAATCAAATATATGTTTTGTTCTAGAAAATTTCATACGCTTGTGTGTTTATTATGTTTATTGTTGTCTTTTGACATTTTTCAGCAAATTTTCACATATAGCATGGTTTTCCAGTTAGGATAGGATGCCTTGAACAAAGTTATTAGAAAAATGACAATTAAAACAGTTTTGTATGGGTTTCCTTGATAAATTCATTGTATCACACGCCCTATATTGCACACGTTATTAAGCAATATGCTAACATTGGTCGGATTTTCATTTTAAATGTTTTTATATTGTTGTCATTTCAATTTTAGTTATTTCATGATTAGTATATAAAATATGGTAAAAAATAATTTAAAAGTGTGTCAATTTATCTACTATCCAAATAAACACAATTAGTGTATAAAATTACAAAAGCAAAACTGAGGCATGTTAGTAAAAATAACTGTGAAACAAAATATTGCCTTCAATATAAACTGTAATAACACCAACCATGAAACTTCCTAGCATTTTCATCCGGTTTGGCATGGATTGCAGATAAAAGTGGCAGCGGAGTTGTACCCTCAGACATTTTTCCTGCTTGGTCACTCAATTTGCTTTCCAATCGCTTAAAACAAATAACTTGAATTAATATTCACAATTACATTGCTCAGCAATACAACGTATCATGTTTAAATGAGACGAGATAATCAAATTTATTAAGTAATAGCCATAACAAAAATAATACCTTTAAATTTTCAAGTTAAAGGAAGGGAGGACGATCTACGGTACAAGGGCCAATCAGTAAAATATATATGTAGGATTTTTCTGCCTAAAGTGTTTTGTAGTCATGGTAAATACATTTGTCAGTTGACACAAATGTATTTACAAAATACAATTATAACTGTAAAATTATACAGTTCTATGATTGTAGGTCGATATTTTTGTCTAATAGACATTATAGTATTATATTTATAGGCTCATGCTTTATCTAAAATATGGCATTATAATTTACGTAAAAACTTCAAGGACAATAGCTGATTGTAATTTCCTTAGGCAGAATTATAATTTGTAATTAGTTTGTTTATTCTCGTTAGTTTTTATTTGAGATTTTTGTTTATATTTTTTACTATTTTTTAAATTAGTTTTGCATTCTGTTATGTCTTTGCGAGTATCAGGTTAATGATAGGTCAATACAGGGATTGTAATTTAATAATTTTAAATCATAATATGCAATACTTAATTCTTCCAGCATTAATTTGTCAAAACATTAAAACAAAGTATTGATTTAAACTATCTATTTTAAATTGACATACATCTGATAAAAGGCAATCCCCAAGCATTGGTCCAAAAACATTCAAAGTGAAGTTCCATTTTTCTGAACTTTTGCGGCGAAAGTAGCTTGAAGCGTAGCCCAACAGTTTGGTCAATTTTGAAAATTTAGTGTTTTTGAATATATCAGCCTTCATTTTTCTCTGGATTTCCCGTGGATCTATATTAGGCCAATCTGGATGCGAATACAGCGTTGATATATACCTACAATTAAGCAACTAACAATGCACA
The DNA here is from genome assembly GCA_944474755.1 of Limnoperna fortunei. Taxonomy (NCBI): domain Eukaryota; kingdom Metazoa; phylum Mollusca; class Bivalvia; order Mytilida; family Modiolidae; genus Limnoperna; species Limnoperna fortunei. The sequence goes on along the minus strand of OX104115.1, from coordinate 56,345,762 downwards.
AATTCAATAAAGAGGTTACTACGCAGTAGCGTTTGTTTATTCAACAAATGGTAAATGGCAATGTAATTTAATTATACAAAAAACAAAAAAGGTAAATATAGCCTTGAAAAGATAACTTAATACATATCCCGTTATCGAAGTCAATAGATTATATTTTCTGTTCCGGAAAATAGAGAACGTATTTATTTGCGATCATTGTATGTACAATAATAACAGGACTATATATGCATTTATTATTTTTCATTGTAATTAGCTTTCCTTGATTGGTTTATTTCGTCGAACAACATTATCAAAACTCGTTTAGAATGCTACAATAATATTGTAAACCAATACTTTCCATAAATAGCACTGTATTCAAATATTCCCGCGAGTTTTACGCGGTTGTCTTCCATGTCCTCAGACGTTTTCATTCAATTTCAAGCGAAAAACAATATGGCGGAATCGCCGTTCGCAACAGTAGAAGGCGAGGACCTTGTTACTCCATGACAAAAAATTTATTTACAGACGACATAGCGTTAGCTGTCACACCTAAAAAAACTTTAAAGTTCAAAAAATAATAAAGCAATTGTATCATTGTGATTCAGTCAATCCATGATTTTATCACACAAACCAAGAATAAGAATATTGACCGCGGACTTTCCTTTTTTCGAAATTGATGCCGTATAGAAATGACTTACCACGACGAACCAGATAAAACGGCAGTATATAGGATAACATCAAGAAGACCTGTATCATAGAGTGCATTAAATATTCCAGACATGGCTATCATTGCTCTGAACCCTCCTCCGGACCCGATTAAAGCAATATGAGGAACCTGCAAATAATAAAATTCAAAATAAAAGCGGGATATGAACAGTAGATAACGTTTAAAGTCGTTTTAGTATATATAGTTTATTCTTGTATTGCTACAATCATTTTGACCTTGATGTGTCCGAGGACAAACGTTTGAAATTTTCAACAAATCAGAAACAACATTTGTTCGCGGAATGCATGTTTGATATTATATTATATATATATTGAAAATATACTTCAATTTTACAAAAACACAGTCTATAAAGCCTTGTAGTTTATGACCTAAAACTGTTCAAAATTAAAAAAAAACAGGAAAGGCCTATGGAAAAATAATAATAATTTGTGATGGACCTAGTACACTTTCATCCTACAATGATACAATTTATCGATGTAGAAATTATTGAGCAAGTCATTTTCTATAATGAGGCTTAAAATACAATATAAGAATTATAAAACGCTGATGTTTTGGCAGGGAAATTGTTCATGTCGTTTAAGATTATACCGTTTAAATTTTAAAACTGATCTACTCAACTCTACTTAAGCATGTGCGACCATGCCAAGAACTCTAGACAAACTAATAAAGTAAATAATACATAATAATATTTCAATTTGATCAGCACTTAGGAAAAGTGTATATTAGCCATTAAGAACAGAATTAAATAAAAGGATTTTGTTTTTTCGCTAAGAACATTTTCTGACTATATTCATATTATTTTTTTAAAGCTTACATCCTCTGGACAATTAACTAATTCATCTTCGTCTAAAGGCCTTTTCAGATTAGTCTTATCCAATGGCTTTTTAGGCTTCTTTAAGGCTGCCTGTATATACATTTTTCGCTTCCGCAAAAACATCTTCTCCTCTTCGCATAGAGAACTATCGTCATTCTTAAATAACCTTATATCTGGAAGAGTCCTATAAAAATGACACAAACTTCAATTCAAGTACAAAAAATTTATTTACCACCAATTAATTTATATGAAGCTGATAGGTTTTTTTACGAAAGCCCAGAAGGCTCATTCAAGATTCGAGAATCGAAATTGAAAATTCGAAATTCGAGATTTGAGATTCGAAATTCGAAACTCGAGATTCGAGATTCGAGATTCGAGATTCGAAATTCGAAATTCAATATAGCTATAACCAATCAGATTGCGTGTGACATAATCGTCTACCAATCAGAATAGTTCTTAAATAAACGTAGCCACGTGCTATCAAGTGTGCGGGTTTTGTGCAATATAATTGTGTCCTTAAAAATTGTTTTTATTTGGTGTTTTAACCGTGACTGGGTAGTTTCAGAGGATTTGTGCTGACAAGATAATAATTGGTATTTTCAGCATATTTCTAAGTTCAAATGGCCAAAATAAGCCCATGGCGGATCCCATGGCAGAAATTTTGAAAAGGGGGCGTGTGGGGCACTGACTGGCTAAAGGGGCCCACTTTGGTCATGCTTCAATGATTTCCTATATCTCCAACAAAATTTTTTCCGTCCAAAGGGAGGGGCCCAGACCCCCTCTCAATCCACCCCTGATATTCCCCACACAAAATTTGTAGTATTTCGTAGTCATTTTTAATTGGTAAACAAGATTACCCAGACAAAACCACTGAACTTGGAGACTGACGAAACTTATATTAAACACAGGATGACATCATAATTGTATTTTCTTTTTATTGGGTAATAGACAAAAAATAAATACTTGTTTATCACAATCGAGAAATATAGACACCGTATGTAAGGGAAGCTGAAATATTGCTGAATAAATGAGGAAATTTATGATTTCGTAATTAATATCGTCTTGTTTGTCGTTCGTTCTTGTGTTTTAATGGCGTTAGGCAAAATCTTCGAGGTATAAATCTTAAAGTGATGTTTATAAATTTTTGTGTGTGGTTTCTTTAATGTCCAGTTCTGTAGGATATATCAACTGAAGCCGCACAGCTCATTGGAGGTTGTCAATTAAAAGGACATCATCAATATATAAATAACTAAAATTAAAGGACTTAGCTTATGTCATCTTATGATAAATATGACACTTATAAATTTAGTCAAAGTTAAACTTCGATAGAACACCAAAAAATCTGTAATCAGCCATGTAGAACTAGGTTTGTGTAATACGTTTACCAACACAATATTTAAATAATTTTTAAATAACCAACTTCATAGATCTAATAGAAAAAGACATATAATGTTCTTAAAATTCATACCCTTCGGGCTCTGAGGTCGTCAATATAATCTGCAAAGAGAAAAACAGTGAATATAATTGTTTTGCTCTTAAAAGTCTTGATCGAACAAGGCGACACCAATATTCTTGATGTATCTTGCAGCCATCTTAATGTCATGCAAAATATTTTGTGCCAAAAAACCTTATATGAACCGACTGTATTATTTTATCTATTATAGTCAGACGTATGATATAAAAGGAAACAGGCGAGAGAATGGAAATTCAATAATTGATATCCTTATAATAAGCATATTCATAATTAGATTTATAAGAATAGGTTTCCGGAAAGGCAATAAAACAGTAGGTGAAACTAATCCTGTTTGAGCAGTTGTTTTGAGTAGCTGTTTTTGTAGTGTATTGTGGCCAAAAAACATGAAATGTTTTGTGTATATTTTCGTAGACACGCAATGTACTAACCCAACTAATCCTTTGTTTATGTGGCGTTCGTACTACAATATCTGCATGCTAGAGACTTGTTATCCAACTCCTATTAGGACTGTCTGTCGGTAAAATAATATTAAGTCCACAAAGATTGTAAGAAAAATAGCAAAGAAAACCAACCGAAAAAGAAGAGGTGAGAGACAATTACAAATCCATATATAAACAAAATCTACAGCGCAACACCAAAACCAGAAAGAAAGTAACCTGAACCCTATAAAAACATGGGTACACTCGTTTGCTCTGGACGAGTTAGCGGTTACTGCCTCCCCGTCAAATTACTCACTGTCATCTCTAGGAAAGTGTCAAATTCAGGAAAATGAAACACTACTTATGACTCAGCGAAAATGTCCGATCGTATTTTAGTGATTGATTTCCCATAACGATCAATTAAGTCATCCCGACGACCAAAGTACGTCTGGAGAGATAACATTGACCTAGGAACAAACCTTTGTTTAAGCAGTTTAGTAGTCAACAGCGATGATCGGTCTAGAAAATCGGAATACCGATAACAGGATCTAGAATAACTTTTAACTTGTAAAATGTACACATTTTATACGCTAAAGCAGCTGGTATGTGTGGTGTCGAAGAACCGGAAGTTGAAATATATTTCTAGAAGTAGATCTAAGTAAGAGGCTGACCTTGGTGTATTATTGGTGTCTTAAATTTCAAGCTCGCTAGGGTAAATTGAATGCAAATAGCCACCACGTTTACCATGTTGAGGGACAAAACATCATATAGCTGAATGTGAATTTAAGGTCTGGGCTAGTATCTTTTCTCTCTGTTAATTATTGTTAAAAAAGTGGTCAGGAGAGGCGATAGTGTTTTGGTGGTGCACTTAGACGATCCTGCTATGAAACGTTGTTTGTATGGATTTTTGTGAAGTTTTGGTATCTAATACATGAAGGGGAGATCACAATTTTCGAATTGGATTTTGAAACCAAAGGATGCCTAAAACGATTTGTGATTTTCATGAATCTACTCTTTTTGAAGTGTAGTGAAATTGTAGGTAGGATTGCAAAGTGAATTGTCCATGCCTAATTCATTAAGTAAACACTTTATATAATGTGTTTTGCAGATAAAAATAAATAGGCCTTACAGGCTGACACAGCAAGATATTTGTCATGAATATTGATTGATGATGCTATTGTACTCATAGACATTTTTAACGACTTGTTCTAATTTGAATCAATGACCTCAAGGCCTTAACCCATTCATACAAGTTATTAACCTCCTGGTCTTCCCGCTTCTCCCATTGTCTGTCATAGTCCTCTATTGAATATAATAATAATTTAAAGTTATAATTCCAATTGATAGATTTAGGTTCAAGGTATTTTAGTCCTTCAGACAAAATATTGCAAACATTGTCCTTGTCAACTATGTTAAGATCTCTGGTTATCACTTGACCTGATGGACTATATATGAACGGGGAATTGTCGCAAGAGCAGTCAGGAGATTGGCTTTGCAGTCATAAATCAAAAGATCCTGCAATACACGTTTGTCATTGAAGATTCCGTGTGCAATGGGGGCAGTATATGTATACGATATACATATCAACTGATTTGTTTTTTGAAGTAAGGTGGAATTTTGGAAGTAACACACTCGTGATGCAAGATATTACCAAGATTGACAGCATCTATGCCTTTGTTAGCAAAACGTAAGGAATGAACGGAACGAGGTTCTTCACCTTTGTGAGTGTAAATCGATTTGAACAATGTCTCAAGTAAAAGACGTCGTCAGAGTGGACGAAGAGTATGTTACATATGACTGGAGACATTCTTTATAAAGAGAATGTTGCGTTTGGAGTGGAATAGAGTACAATTTAGTGCTAATATGATGAAGGCGTATTGGTTTTTGAACAAACGACAGCAGGCCATTTAATGACACATTATGTAACAGAGATGATGTATATTAATGATTACGTTGACATGTCGTCCGTGATTGTGACTTAAACTTGTAACTTCCCATTTATATTTTTTATGATCAAGAAACCTTCCATTAAACAAATTAAAATACAGCAAGTGTACACGTAGATGACGCCCTCTATATATTTATAAGTGCCTACACATTTTAAATGTAATCTAATGTGGATTGTAAAAGTAGACTAGTTAATCTTTCTGTTTAAGAACTTCTCAAAAACATACCTGATTGCTGTTGAGTATTCTCGCGTTGTCACTCTCTATAACTTCAACAAAAGGAATATGTTCTATTTCTTTCTCTCTTTCTTTCACAATAATTTCTAATGAAAAATATCAAACGCTAATATAATTTAGAATGAACGTAAACGGAATTTCGAAACATGATGTATCAAAACACAAGTAAATTTCAATAAAGAGCTATCTTCGTCGTTTGGTAAATATATTCAAATTTGCCTTTAGCTAAAATGCAATTTAATTTATTTGTCTTCTGTGCTCCCTCTATTTACGAACATTTTTTCCAATTCTTTTGTCGCACTGAAAGAAAATTTCATATCGAGAGCATACTTCAAGTACGTCTGTATAACTTCTTAGTTTTAAAGGTATTTACTATCTGTTTAAAAAAGAAAGTACCTGCTCTTTCTACGTGTTTTCCAACTGGATGCGTGGAATCAAAAAATACTTGGCATGTTTTTTCGAAATATTTAGAAGTGCATAATTTGCTTCGATGAGCTCCTTTAACAACAACATCGTACTGTTCTAAAATATCTGTAATTACATTAAGCTCTTCATAATAATATAATAAACAATACAATGAACAAACAATAAATTGAAATGCAGTTCTTAACATGCTTATTGGGACCTCTGTGGCCGATCGGTAAAGGTAGTTATTCTACTATTGATTACCTGTGTCAACACTGAGGTTTCGGGTTCGAGTCTCACTGCAGCAGGATGTACCCGACTCCAATGTTAATTAACCAGGATTACAATTTTCTTTGCGGAGGTTGGGCATACTTCAGCTCCCACTCCAAATACAAACTGGACGCCATGATGTAGCTGCCAGCGTGCTGAAAGTGGCGTTAAACGAAAAATATTTAACGTGTGTTTTTTTATCCTACTCTAATTGATTTTTACATCTAATTCAAAATTTTTACTAACCTGGTAATGGTGTTTTTTCTGGGGAAGACAATGTCAGTTTATACATGATCATCTTTGGCTTTACCTTAATATATAGAAAGAAAAATACTGTGTGATATATGTGTTGGATGATTTTATTTTGTGTTCGATTCTGGTGATCAAAGTATTGTATAAATATAATAAATTATAGTTCATTGGATCGCATCATTTTAATACCAACAATACTTCCATATTCAATAGAATCTACTTATTAAAGATATTAAAAAGTTATGATTTTTAATATTTCCATATCTGAATATACATCGTGCAAAATTCCAGTTCTTTTAAGCATTTATATAAGACATGTACAGAGAAGAACGGTTAATTCCATGGGTTATGTGTAATGCTGCCTTAAGACATGTATAGTGAACAACTTGATTCCATGTGTTATGTGCAATTTTGCGTTTAGTAAATTTACCAATCTGACAATTGTAAATATCAAAATCATATTCCCAATATAGTTCACATTGATTTTTAAAAAAAAAAGTTGTAAAATTTCAAATAATTGCTAAAAGGGAGCTGGAACCATTTTATCAAGAAAATGTGCTAGAAATGTGCATTTGTATTTGCACAAAACAACAGACAACGTTTAATAATGACGAAGTAGAGTCACAGTCCAAAGCAAGACATCTCATCAAATTTAAATAACATAATTGTTCTTAGCCTAGTCCCTAATGTTTGTATGGAAAAAGGTAAAGTGTCAGCAAAGATCTTAACGTAGAAACTTTACTTCGCCGAACGAGAGTTTCAAATTGTCGAATCAGTGGCGCTCAAACCCCCAAAATATTTCAGTAAAATTATTCAGATAGAGAGCTTTAGCGTCACATTTCCAGAACGATATAACAAATCCTGTTAGGAAATAAACACCGTACCATTTATAGTTATAATATCTTTGGGTCGCCCAATTCAATGCTTGATTCCAATATTTAAAGCAATCCAGTTTAATGTACCAATTATGCAACTTAATACAAATACTTACCCTGAACATAACTTTCAATTTCCTGAATAAATAAAATTGAAAAAGGAGAGAAAAATAAGTACCTTTAAGACATCTATAAAGAAATCTACAGAATATGTCAAAAGATTAAATTTTTAATACGAAATTACAACGCCATAAATACGGAAAACAGACGAACATAACAAACAATTTTAATAAATTTTGATTCACTTAATTAACGATATTAATCCAAAAACCCTTAAGATTCAACAGCACCAATTTTCGCTGTCTCGTAAAATACTCTAACACTTACCATCAGACTTAGATCATTCTCTTCCTATAACATGTTTATTATATTATTATTTATTTTTCGTCTCTTTAATCATTTGTACACTTATGACATTGGAGGTCGTTTGTACATTTTTCCATATGCAATACCGTTACATATGGCATGTCTAGTTTGACATTTTCCACCTCGTTAACCATTAATAACTTATCGTCTGTTGTTTCAGCATTAAACAAACAACTGATAGATTTGACTATTTACAGATTCTTTCGTGGCTTTTCGCCTGTCAGATTTTTTTTCACCTACTACCCAAAGACAGATCACGTACGACCTGCAAGTACTAACCACATGGTATATCTATTATTATTTAACGCATGAATGTTTACATCATTTCAACTATAATCAATAAGCAGTCTATTTTCACACTTTCCCAATTAATAAATCAATCTATCTTAAAAATCGCATAATCATTTAAACAAGTAATGCGTTATAGTTCAGTTTAACACAAACTAATTGTTAGATCATAATGACTTTACCTAGTTGTTTTCTTTCTTTCTTCATTAAAACTTTGAACTCGTCGGATATCCATGGTTTCTATGGAAGATCTGCGTCGGCCAATCGAATGCAGGCTACTGTCAAAACTAAATTGTTTCGACAAGCCTCTTTTTATTTTGGATGGCTGACTAGTTGTAAAAGACACCTTGCGTTCCATTGAGTAGCAGACGTGATATATTCTTAAGAAATAATAAAGGAATTTTATATATGATATCACAAAGCAAAACGTAAGTTCAAGTTTTCTACAGCGTGATTATAAACTTAAGCATGACAAATGTTTTAATCTGATCTCGCATTACTGAATAATAAGCTTTTTGATGCAAGTTGGATAGATTATTTATCTATGGACTAAATTTGGAAATAAAAACGGTTAAAAATTTCCCAACATAAACTGCTTTTGAATGTGATTTTGAATAGCTACTATTATAAGGTGTATGCCCTAGACCAGCTGGAATAGACTAAATAAGAAGTACCTACCGGTGTTTAATTTTGTTTATGTTGAGCCTCAAAAGGTGTTTAATGAATTTATTAGGGCTTGAAACTAGATTATGCCGGGTAGGCTGTGAAATGCAACCCTTTACACGATTATTTTTTAATAGCTGCAAAGGGTACTCGAATATTACAGTTAAAAACATCCAAAGCCTTTCCAACTTTATATCATAATATAACACTAAACCAAACGTATGTATTTTCACGTCAACAACTATTGAGTTTACGTAATACTTTCTGACGCCAGGAGACTATATGACGGGCTATCAGCGGCTGGTCCTTTTTCCGATCTCGATAAAGCTGGTAGCTATGATATAGCTGCAAATTGTCAGCACATGATGTAATATTTAACACAAAGAAACAAGCTTTACGTGAAACAAGCCATCGTTTATGTGACCTATCATATCATTACTTGTTTTTCTTTGTTCAATTACACAAACGGTGTTTAAATAAATGTGTATAATAAATAATCTGCATAACCGTATATAAAATGATTACTGTACACATTTTAAACATAGATTGTTTGTCATAGACATACTTCATACCATTTTTAATTGTTAAAATAATAAGAAAACACTCGCAATGTTTGTCAATGTAACAATAACAATAAATTCACGGAAAAACAAAGCCGAAACAGTGTTTAAGGAAAACAACATAAAGATATATAAGTAAAGGGAAATAACAATTAATAAATACGTGGTTCTATGTACCGAACACTTCAAGGCATGATCAGACGCATTTTTAACGACATCGTTAAGACATCGACTTGTTCATACAGTGCATGCGCATCTCAATATACACCAGCAAATTATTGCATGATTTAGAGTACACATCTTTTTAGAGTACACTGTCACAAGACATTTGTCTTTTCTTGCTTTCTCGTAATATGTAACAGAGCTAGACTCACCTACACTAAATAACTGACCCACACAAGTATTGCTGTTGTTTTCAGTTTACCGCTTCGCCTTGAAATCACTAAAACTAAAGGAACAGAAAGAAAACATTCATATTCTAACACAATATATTTACTTGCAAATTATTCCTGAAAAGTTCATTTTCATACTATAATCCAGGAAAAGCAAACAAACAATTAAATTTATTAATAACAAGGAAAATATATCGTTGTGTTTCAAGAAGCAGGAAGCATGATATTGTCGTATCTAAATGACAAGGAAGGCAGAAGTACATTTCCCTTTAAAACATTACATTTTTTATACTATGATGTTATGTGGTTTTTTATTTGCCATATATTATAAGGTCGTTGTAGTGTACACGACTGGGCCTTATAATATTGTGAACAAGGGTGTGCTGCAAAATTTCGTATGTCTGACGGATACAAAATGCGAAATTTTAAGATAAAAATTACCAACAATTTTGCAGCATATTCTGAAACCCCTTTTCTAACCTTTTCCTCAAAACACTGCTTTAAAAAATACATGATTCTGCGCCTGAGTGACCTTGTAGTCTTTTATATATTCAACCCACAAACAGATTTAGAACAAACACCCAAGTAAATCAAACACAACGTCAGACCCTCGAGTCCTTGTTTTAGGACATATAATGTGTAACTGTTGCCTAAAGTAATTGAGATAGCTAATAAATCATGTTTCAACACGCATTCTATATGATTTATTACAATGACAAGTTTAATGACATTTATTTTTGCACTTTATAAATTAACACGATAAATATAACAAATAAATGAATTGCTTATAGTAATTAACAAAAGGAGTGAACTGGTGCTTTTTCACTGTCATGATGGGGCCTCGGTCGTCAAGGTAGTTTGTCTACTATTGATCACGTGGTCTGTGAACACTGAGATTGATTGCGACTTCGATTCTCACTGCAGGCAGGGTGTACTCGACTCCAATCTTAATTGACAAGAATTGCCAGTTTTCCTACCGCAGGTCGGGGGTTTTCTCCAGGTACTCCGGCTTCCTCTCCCAATAAAAACTGGACGCCATGATATAGCTGAAAAAGTGCTTAAAGTGGCGTTAAACACCATAAAACAAAAACAAACAAACACTGTCAAGGTATTGAAACAGGCTTTCCAGGTTCAGTTATTTTATACCTGTATAATGACAATGAACCCAATAACGATTAAAAGGTTGATCACAGGGTCATTTACATCAAATGACACATTACCTTGCGAAATAAAAATTTTTTGTTTTGCTTTGATATTTTTGTACTTGATGCAATGGTATTTTTTTATTTAATTTACCGCTGTGGGTCAATTTGTAACTCCCAGAGAGCTGTATTTTTTAAACTATATTTTGATTTAAAAAAATCTTAAGGGTTACCTTATAGACAAATAAAAAAGAAATAATTCGTAGCTGATAATTTCATACATTTTTTTCTTTACTGAACTTAAACAGAGATTATAGGTAAAATAAATTTTAAAATAGAGCTTTAGAGTTTCAAATCAATGGAAACCGTTTTACCATGCATTTCGTTAGTCATAGCTAATTGAAATGTTTCACCTTAACTTTTCATAACATAAGACGCTAGGAACACAATCCATTAATGTCATATATGTTTTGGTTTTGTTTTATATCAAAGTAAAGGGTTGCTTGTGGATTTCAAGTTCCATCAACATTTTTATTTGATCTTAGCTTGTTCATTTGGTTTTTTTCAAAATTTATATAAAGACATATGTTGAAAAAGGAGCATTAGTATAGGATCATTATGAAAATGCAAAGACAGATTTCATTGAACACCCCCCTGCCCCTGTTCCAATTCAACTGTCGGTAGCTAATTTTTTTCATTAGATAACAACTTACAGCTTGTTATATTTTCGATGTTTAAACATTTATCTGTGTCTACAATTTTTACAGGGTTAAATATAGTCATTTTCACCAACACATCAAAAACTAGTTCAAATCCAGATAAGTGAATTTACAGTCGGCATTTACTTACCTTGACCTGGAACATATAGTTTCCCTCCAATTTCAACACAATAAAGCAATGTTATTTTATGTTTTATCGTTAATATTTATATAAATCTTTAAAATCTTCAATTCAGTACGTATTAATATAAATAAGCTACGGTAACGAATACTAAAAATTACTTACATATAAAACCTGCGTCATTATAACCTGTAGATCATAAACCGGAAAACATGACCGAGAAACCGGAATTTCTAATTTACATCACTCCAACTTAAACAGTTAATATTCCTTATTTGTCAATGAACTTTTAAGAGTTAATAACAAATATAATTGGGTCGAAGGATAGGGTCATAATAGTCATTCCTTAAATATAGTACACTTTATAATTATCAAAAAGGGAAGAACCCATGATTTGGATAGAAAATTTACTTTGATGTTAAGAAAGGTATTAAATGACTAGGATAATATGCATAAACAATTATTTCCTTGTGGTTTGTTTGTCTCTGGTATTTTTAACCTAAATCACAAAATGTAAGTCTCCCAAATTCTTAAATTATATATTTTTTATTCTTTTTGCTAATATTCCATTCGATTTTTTTTAATTTCCATATTTAATACGGGAAAGTAAGCTTGTTGGTGAGGAATACCAATTGCCCTGCCAAAAGTCTGAGAATTTTTTACTGCGTATTTCGACTTTTTTCCAAAACATACTGAAAGCTGATTTAAAATTTATATAAAGACATAATATGTTGAAAAAGGAGCATTGGTATACGATCATTATAATTTTTCATTTAGATAGGAAAAGACAGATTTTATAAAACACCACCCTGCCCCTTTTCCAATTCAACTGTCGGTAGCTAATTTGTTTCATTAGATAACAACTTACAGATTGTTATATTTTCGATGTTTATAGATTTATCTGTGTCTAGCATTTTTAACAGGGTTATATATAGTCCATTTCACCAACACATCAAAACTAGTTCAAATCAGGATAAATGAATTTACAGTCGGTATTTATGATTCATTGGTTAAATAAAAACATGGACTTTGAGGTGTGGTTGTTGATGGTACAGGGGAGTTTTAGAAAAAAAAAGTCTGGCTGGGTTTAATATATATTAATTGAAATATTTATTACGTCGAAATTGTAAGTTGTGCATTAGTACGTATTATACATTCAAAAAGAAAATTGAGAAGAGCTGTCTTGCATATCTAAAATGTAATCTTATTTGTGCAAGACCTATTAATTTCAAGCAATCTTCCCTTGAAAATAAAGTAACCTTTCTCGTACATTTGTCAACAACTAAGTGTCAAATTACATTTAAACAAAGCCATTTATAATTAAAACTGGGGATAAATTCACTTTGCACAGTCGTATCAACGCATATTATACACGTTCATATCCATAGATACGGATATTTGAAGACACTATAAACCTTTAAACCCTCCGGTTCAGCTTAAGTGGTACTTGTCTATTTCGTGTGCTAAAAGCTGCATATAAAAAACTTGTCCAAGAATGCCTTTTACACTTTTGAATAAAATGAAAAGTTTTCATATAATATATATTTAATAAACTGCATGGCTGATATAACTGATATGTACATTTGATAGCCATTTGAGACAAAGAAATCTTACCAACAGGAAGTCACAAGCTATTCCTAGAGCTCGGGTAAGAAATAAACAAGTGTCAAAGTTATCTTCACTAAATTTGAACTTTAATAGTTTAATCCCTAAATGGAAATTGCGCATCTCTAACTTACTTGCATCAGTGGACTAACTATAGATGTTAATAGTGGAATCTTTCATGGTCGTAATTACATTTATCAACAGTCTGATATGTGTCTGTAAACAGTTTGACGACTTAAGGTTTGATAATAAATTTTTTTTTGTATTTTAGACACGATTTCTCCTTCATGAAATTCCTTCTGCCCTATACTGTACCTTCCCCACTTTGTAAAGTGTTACCTGCATTATTAACAACTCCGGTCGTTTTATGTGTGAGTGTTATTATTTGTTATTACATGAATGGAATTTTGCGTGTTTTTGATTAGTCTAAAAACAACTTTTGGGTCACGATAAATCGCAACAGTACTAAAATTACATATGTTTGTACGCTGCCCGATTCCGCTACACAGTAGTCAAGCGGAATACGATATCGACCTGGTTTTTATGTTTTAGCCAATCAGAATAGCCGTCTTAACAAATTCATTCGTCCAATCAAATCTATTGTATTAATTGCACGACGATAACAAATGGGAGAAACATCGGCTCTGCGATATGTTGATTCATTTATATTCTTATCAATATTTCTGCAAATGGATATCAAAATGCAATTACAAATTTAAGCAGTGCCTCCAGTAGAAAAGGAATCCTCTGCTTTTCTGATCGAGGGGAGATGGTGGTTTTATTCATGTAATAAAACAATTAATGACTTTGATATACGGTCGCTATCAGGATTGATCAGCCCTCAAAAATGTATATTACATTTTTTCTGGCTGATAAATCCTGACCTATATCAAAGTCATTAATTGTATAATATTGTGCACGGCAATAGGTTCTTTCTTTCTAAGATGTCATACTGGGAGACTTACCGAGGTCTACCCAAACAGCTGCTTAACGCGTACCAAGTGATCATTGTAGATAACTTGTTAAAAGAGTGTCGAAATTAAACCCATAGATAGATTTGAAAAAGTTAAAGTTTATTACAGACGCTTTGAAGGCTAAATTTTCTTTATATCAGTCCTTCCCTTTTTCTAGTTGATTCATTGTTTGATGAATTGTTCTCGTCCCGGATATAGATAAACTATTGCTCGCTGATCGTTAAGCATCGATTTAATCTTTTTTGTTTTACCTAACCAGATTTTGATTTTTTGCAGAGTCCATGACAGGTCGGTTTTGATGACATATTTCTGAATTGCATGGTTAGATAAGAAAGTATATCAAAACATATTTAGGCTTAATAATCAGAACACAACACAATACAGGTAAATGTAAACAACTGTTTTCTTACTTGTATATCTTGTATATGTTCAAATTGAGTGATCACATTTACAAAATATTTTGTAAACTTAGCATGTTTATTCATATCTGGATTTAATTATTTGACATTCAAATTAAAGGTGTATTTCCTCACATTAATCAATATCTCGGTTATATGAATCAAGATCTTATATATATTTCCTTTATTATGATTGTATGCATATGTTAGGTCGGATGAATTGTAATTACGTTTTGGGATATTTTACAGTGGTATGATGTAAGTAATTACATGGTATTGCAGTTTCAATTCGTCTAACAATGTTAACCGAAAAGTCATACATCATTTCATACTTCATGTGATATCTTGGGCAGTTTTAACATCTTTCATTAACAAACTGTCTATGATCAAAATAAAATTGTGGCATATATATTTAACAAATTCGTTATTAAGGTCTTTTCCACTTCCAGTGTAAGGACCTTATTAAGGTCTTTCCCACATCCAGTGGAAGACCTTCTTGTTTTTGCTTTGATTATTTTTTTTCACGCGAACTTTCAAAATCAGTTTAAAAAGTACATGACATATTTTTTTATCTTTCGCGACAAGTTTTGGGCACTGAAAGTCTATTCGGAATTCACCCCCTGTGAAATTGACACATTTTTCTTTATAGAGTTATCTGCCCAAACACAAAAAACCTTGTTGTCGCGTAATTTCTAGAGCTATAAGAGATAAAAGAAAATTGAAAAGTGAAAAATGTTAAAGAACTTTTGAGACAACTTTATTACATCTGGCTAAAAATTTCTGACTAGCAAAGGCGAGCGGTATCCCTTGAATGTTTCAAGGACTCCGCTTATTACAAAAACCGGCAAACCGTAAGTCAAAATCAGGAAAGGTCTTCACAATTTGTCGTCCGGTGACATGTCCTTAAAGAAAATCTCAAAGTCAAATTTCAGAAGTGACCTCGACCTTAGGCCTGTAATCTTTACAACTCAAAAACTATAAAAGATGGAAGAAGACAATAAATAGGAAGAATACTTCTCTCATCAAGACCCTCATTTGGCTCGATACTGTGCGACAACCGTTTTCGAGTTCGAGCCCTTGACTCATTTCGGTTAATCAGTTTTTTGCATACCACTTAAAAATGGTTAGAAATAATATAGTAAACATATAGGTTTAATATGAGCAACAAGTCAAGGCCTTCAATTTGAGTCCATTTTCAAAGGTCACTTGTCGAGGTCATACCATAGCAACAAGGTCACCATTACAAAAAGTCCTTAACAACCATTTATTTTTTAAATCGGGACGATCTACCTTACTGAAATATGTCATTTAACAACCGGAAGTGCCATTTTGTCCCTAGCAACGGCCACAAAATATATTGTTTTACTCAGGACCACAGAAATAGTCTCTTCCGCCTTAAAAATGGCCCAGCAACCTATGTAGTCAAATTCAAACCAACAGATGAAGACAAATTAATTTCTTACAAGAATCTGGGAAATACCTTTCTAATTGTTCTTGAACAATTCGCCCTTTAGTCCTTTTGTTTATACATTTTTGTTGAATCAAATTATTTTAAACAGTTTTAACACGTATTCTACATCATAAAAATATAGGCTGGTATATTGTTTTATACTAACACATTTTTAGAATCAAACTAATTTAATTAGCTTTTTAGTATGATATATTTATACTTAGAATAGTACGGATGCAGATATAGAATTTGTTATAAATATATAAACATTTGTCTCAAACATTTGAGTTTTAATACATAAATCTGAAATTTAAGAATTACAAAGTTTCTCATTGACGTGTGGTATATCATTTATTTTAATGGGTTTATTATCCATTGAGACAGATGAATTACATATTGAATTAAAAAAAACATTGACTCAATAAAAAAAACCAAAAGTTTTAAAGTAAATAAATCAGTTCTTGTAAAACGTCACTGGAAACTATAAAGGGTTCATTCCTCCTATTCCCACTTTTTAAAATTCAGGTAAGAAGAGGTAAAATTTCAAGTGGGAGTAGGTGGAAAACTTGTGCAAACCAAGGAATATACTGTAAAAAATCAGCTCATTAACTTTTAATTAAATGTTGGTGTTTAGGTACAGGTAAATAAAGTAATTTTGTATGTGCATGCATGAATTCGGATTTACATGTTTAACTGCTTTATGATTAAAAAAAAATAAGACAAATGTCAGTTAATATTTTTATTTTATTTTACGACACTAATGCAACAATAAAGTCAATCAAATATACACAACGAAAGAGCATAAAAATTACTTAAGAAAAGTCTATGAATTTAATTCATGTGTAAAAGTTGAGATGCATCATCACTAAACTGTACCATTGTGATCTCCTGGTTACAGTGTCTAATCTTTAAGTTTTCTAATCTGTTGTTGATCTCAACATACTTTCTGTTTTGGACTGGTCGTTTACCACCGGCTGCATACTGTATCATGGTCAGGTCATTTATAGCTTCTTCATGCTTTAGAAGTCTGATGACTTATTAGCTGGCCAATCATTTTATTTTAATAAAAATTAATTTAACTTATTTGTTGACAGTTCATTACCTCTATTTATGGCAAAGTGAACAGTTTTCAGTTATTTAGAAGCTTATTCATCTGCAAATATCATAGATATAATTTATTTTATCTTAATTTCTAAAAAATAATTAAAAAATACAGGTAAATCTCAGACAAAATTTAATTAATCCTAACTGCTATGAAAACAATCTAGCCATCAAAACATCTATTGTTATTTGCATGTGGGAATAGGAGGAATAGTCATTTTTTAAAAGTGGGAGTAGGTGGAAGACACCCTATGAAGATAAATAAATCGATTTTTTTAAATTTCATTAGTGGGGTAGGGCCTAAATCTAGAACTATATATTTTACAATAACATACCAACAAAAAGTAAAACGAACGTTCTTGTTGTTGAAATAGTGGTAAGAAGTGTTTTGGTAGTACACTTGGACTATCCTGCTTTGAAACGCTGTTTGTATGGATTTATGTGAAAGTTTGGTATCCAATACAAGAAGGGGAGATCACAATCTTTGATTCTTTTATTTTAAGACCAAAGGATGCCAACACCGATTCCTGATTTTCAAGAATCCCTTGTTTTCAAAACGTAGTGAATGTGTACGTAGGATTCCCAAGTGAACTGTTCATGCCTAACTCATTAATTAAAAACTCTATTTAATTTACTTTCTATTGCAGATAAAAATAATGTAAAAAACATCTTTTTTTAAGTAGTTACTTAAACATAAAAATTTAACGTTAATATGTTCAAAGCACACAAAATATTGGCAGTACATGTCACAATAAACACGAGAGCGTAATTGACCTACAGCAAATATTTCCATCTTGGTGAAAGTAAAACTCAGCAACAATATACATCAAAGACGTAAAAATAGCACATAATACAATTATATATAAGTAAGCGCAGAACGGCGAAATGAAAGCAGTTAAAACGATTATTGACCAGAAACATTGTTTTGAATAATGAACTGGGAAAAACAGATAAAGACAGAGGAAAGAGATACATAAAACAAAGAAAAAGAACAAAAAAGAAGAAAATATATCAGGTCTACCATTTAGCCAATCAAATAAAATTTTCAGTACTTGCAGAAATAAACGTCAGTTAAATGCGGCATTGTTTTCACATGCAAGATAAAAATTAAATTTGTTAACGTCATAAAAATAGCAATTAGTGAATTTTTCACAATCTATATACATTTGCATTTTGCACGATCAAACCTAAACAACATATGTGCCTGCATGATTTATGTAAAACACTGAAGTGCAATCCTCTAGACTTTCTTAACCAAAGTATTATATAAAAGAATATTAGTTTCTTTAAAAGAGCACATGGGCCACAACTCGCACATGAGTCAAGCTAGTAGTCTCTTCATGATTGTTTACACACTAACGAGAAATATTATTGTTTTGGCATTCGACGCAATTTAATAGTATCAGATGTGTTTCATTATCTTTTATATACTAAATCCAAGCACAGTTCTTCTTTGTCTGCCTTTGAACGGCACACACTTTAATTAAAATTAACCCGTAGTTTCTGTAAAAAGGATTTTTAAATGTAAACATATCCTAACAATTTAAAAACTATCTCTACATTTAAGAAGTCATGACCCTTAAATAAAACAAAATAATTTTTCACGCATAGTGTGTGCCAAGTTTGATAGCATTCATTTCTTTAATACAATGAATACACTTCATGTTTCGATAAATTAAAGTAAAGAAGAGATAAACTATTGAAATGTTCAACAAAAGAATAAAATCAGTTTATACTGTTTTGTCTTTTCTCTCTTCGCTTGTTGGATGTCGTGATCCTGTCTTTTCAACAGCGATCTGAGATTTTCTGAAAATGCTTTTCTTAACATATTTTTCTATTTCTTTTTGGTTGTTCAGAACAATGAATTCTGATAGTTGCGCTAGCCTGTTG
Source organism: Limnoperna fortunei (assembly GCA_944474755.1). Classification (NCBI taxonomy): domain Eukaryota; kingdom Metazoa; phylum Mollusca; class Bivalvia; order Mytilida; family Modiolidae; genus Limnoperna; species Limnoperna fortunei. The sequence continues at coordinate 56,326,635 of OX104115.1, read as the reverse complement.
AAGTTGTCGTTACTGTAATCAAACTTCATGCAGTGGAAATCGGATGGCTGATCATAAATATTGAAATTTGCGAATTTTCTTTCCTTTTCGTCATGTTTTCTTGGCACATCTAAAATAGACAAGAATACTTAGATTTTAAAAAAGACATTTTTTTTAAAAAAACATTACCACAGAACAAGGCATTTTGAACTTTTACCTATTACAGTTTAAGCATTTCTGCATAGTCATCATCATCATTCTTATATAAATATAGCGCCAAAGTATGTTTAAGTTATCCTACTTATAACAGAGACCAGAGCGTCATTCGATTTTTTTAAATTAGTACTTATTGTGAAGAGAGGTACCGTACCACACTGCCAAGCATGATATATTATACTGTCATCAGCGCTATACCGACTTAGTTTATACACGTCCTTTCGTTTAAGTAAAATTAGTGTGTAAAGGAAACTTAAATGTTATAATTTTTAATCAAAATATAATTTTACCTAAACATGTTATTTTTACCCCGGGGACAGAAATATCTCGTGCCTGCTGCTTCTGTTGGCGAAATTTCACTGTCTAATCAATTGAGAGTATGCTAAACTCAATCGTATAGGTAAAACCTGTACAGGTATTTAGATTTTATAATTTTAAATTCGAATTAAAAGATATGTACAGCTTCTGAGTACATTTATTCTTCTCTTTTATCTGATGTTTTTGACTACATTTTCTAATCTGAACATTGCCTGCAAATAATATGCAAACGTTAAATATTCTATGAACGCAGTAACGAAAGGTGTGCTTAGATCTTGATGTTGGTATTATTTAATGTGGCTTTTTTATCGTCAAAATCGATTTTCTTTAACTTACTAGGTTTCGAGTAATGTCTGAAATCATTGTTGACCAGCACAAAATGCATAATTATTGGGCATTCTATATCTTTTTCTTCAAAAACATATAATTCCTGGATGTCTTGGCCTTTATATTGGTTAATAGTATCTTTTATTTTTGGAAATTTTATCTCATGTGTTCTCGCCCATTTCTCTGCCTCTAAGAGAGTCTAAAATATAAAATATTAGGTCTATGATAATGATTACATTTTGTTATTTTGTTGTTTTCCAAAACTGCAAAAAAGGAAATTTTAGATTCTGGTTTTATAAAACAGGCTTAAGCGACTTAAGCTCATTATTGTTTAATTGTTTAAAAGGTATAAAAACTTTATATGACCAGGGACGACATGTCATTTACTACATAAAAACTACATGCTATTTTTAACACTAGAGTACTCTTTCATTAACATAAAAATGGACAAGACAGACACAATTATGTTTTCCTTACCTTAAATGGGCTATTTTTATCTGCTTTGCGATCAGTAAAATCAAATGACAAAATTAAGTCAATATCTCGACCCGATCTAAATAACAGTGGGTATGGTGAATTGAAAGCTAGACCGGCATCAATCAAACGCAATTCCTCCAAATCTTCGTTTTTCAAGTAGTTTTCAAACAAGGCTTTAATAATAAGAGAAATATATAATAGCAATTAAGTTAGTGTAATAGTATGTATTATCACTCAATGAAGAAATATTCACTGAATCTAAAGAAATTTGAAATGGTGATTTTTTGTAAGACAGCAACCACCGTTCTTCTGAAATTACTTATAAAAGTGCTCAACTGTGAAAAGAATATTAATATTTATATAAAAAACAAAAAAGTCAATACCTAATCTACTTTTGTAACAGCTTAGAAGACTTGCACGTATCTTCAAAGCCACCATCGCTCACCTAAATTAATTAATGATATCTATGCAAACATTTTTTCTGCATTGGAAAGCCGGTGAACCCTGTGAAACCCACGATCTTCTTAAAAAGATGTAATTCTTGTCAATTAGCACGGCTCGATCACGTAACATCAGTGTTGACAGGCAAGTAGTAATGAACAAATGGCAAAACATATTAACCACATAGTGCCCATGTGTTTATGTGAATAAACAAAAAGAACGTTAGCTGTTTTACTCACTTGGATGTTGTGGATTCCCATCAAACTCATCAAATGAAACCTTTCGCATAAAATTGTTTATGCAAGCTGTCCGTTGAAATGTGTCTCTGTCTTTCAAACAACTGTAAAAATAAATTTCATCTTGACAAAGGTTGAATCCTGACTCTAATCAGTTATATATATACTTGTATAATAAGCCAAATAGTTTTCTTTCATTGTTACGGAACATTTGTTCAGAGGAGTTTGTATTATTTTTTTATTTAATTGTTTTGTTGTGTGTGGTGTTTCTGAGTTTTTTGTATGCCGTGGCTAAGTAATACTATACTTGGATTTTGTTGTTTTGAGCATGTCTTGATGTCTTCCAACTTATAGTATTTGTTAATAAGTGTTAATATGTGCTGTTAATAATAACAATATGTAAAATTTAATTATAATTTTAATTTTGCTTGGTTTTTGCACTACGACATTAATTTGCTATCAAGCTGAGGACTTAAAAGAGATATGCATTCAATAAGAATTTGTGTTAAAATATGTAGTCTTAATTATTACAATACATTAAACAAACCGAAGTTGAGTAAATTTAGATGGTGATATATGTTGTAAGTTTGTAACGCATTTATTTAAATTTTAACTCCGTAATGAATGCATTATAAAATTAAAGGTATGACATCCAGGTACTGTAAATTTTATTCCACATCGTTATGTTTGGATTTTTTTAGATTCAGCATATTTTGTCAAACATGTAAATTGTAAATAATTAATACTGCAGTAAAACAGGACTCGCAATTAGTCATAAAAACTAAATCAGCATGGGCAACTAAAAACTATAAGAAGATAAATAAATAATGAAAGGCTTTAAGGACAAAAATTCTAAAAAGCTAAATCAAATTCGTTTAAGGTCATGTAAAAATTAGGTATAACACACCTGAGAATTTAAACGTTTTTGGTTTTAAGAGAACCTAGCATAAACAGTGACTATTTAAATGAGAGAAACAATTGTATGTATTTCGTCACAGATGTGTGAATCCTTGGATGGCCACCCCCGTACAAAATAACAGGTCACCAAAATCAACCCAGTGGTAGCACAAATGTCCTCGAAACGTATAAACATTCACTTTTTCAAGTGTCTTTTTGAAGAACCGTTATCATAGCAGTTAAATGATTGGAGCAATTATATTCATTTTATCACCAGTTGGAATACAAGGATGTAACACCAGTAGAAAATAACGGTTCATCAAGAGAGGCATCATTCTATAATTATTTCAAAAAAGTCATCAAAATACAAAGAATTAATATTTACTACGCCAACTTGTATTACCAACATCCAACACAATTGTCAAACATCTACACCATAATAAATTATTTACAATGCCTGTACTTTCTGGCAAAAATCAGACATCATCCCATCAACTTCATCATTGCCATCATTTCCAGGTTCTTTGGAACTTTTACAGCTGTTTTCCCGCACAAAAACATCATTTAATTCATTTGGAATCTCGCAGAACTGTGAGAACATATTTTTTAAGTCTTCCATATCCTCATCTGTTGGTTGATTACTTTCATCTTGTTCAGTTAGATAGGTTTTAAAATGGAGAATTTCGTCGATTTCGTCGTATTTATGGCTATTGTTCGAACATGTATGATCTATTTGTGGATCATCTAGTAAATTACTATCATAGCTTCCTAGACAATTGTCAACGAGTCTACAATCTTTTCTGTTACTGTAATTTGAAGGCCCGTCTAGTTCGTCAAATCCATTTGTAGAATCATTTCTATTACATATAGACGGATTTGTCTTATCTGTATTGCAGTCGTTGCTCTCTCGATTAGTTTCGATTGTAATATCTGTCCAGTGTTCCACGTGGAGTTCGTCAGTTCTCAAATACGTAGAAATGTCTTTTTTATGGTATGACGTATTCGAATCCGTCTCGTCTGTGGCCTTAGGATACAGCTTTGATTCTTTCCAGCTTGTGTCTGTTAAATCTACAATTCCCATGAACACATTTTGAATGTAATTACAACATCTTCAATGCGGCTCAAAATTAAAAGTTAAAATATCTTACAAACAAAAGATATGCCTCTATTTTATTTAAAACAACTATAGAATAGTACAATACAACAGTTAGAATTAAATGTCTAGTACAAAGCAATGGCTGTTTTAGTTCTGAAAAATGTTTTAAATAATAAATATCACAAACGAATCCGTGTGTCAGTTGAAACAGGATTAAATAGTTAGCATTAGAGCAAACGTAATAAAACACATAGTTGTTTTTTAACCCAATAGATCAAATTTTATTGTTTTGGAGATTTGCAATATTGATATAAGATACCTTGACAATTCTCTTGATATTCTTCATATGTAACAGCATACGCACTTCCACATATTCCTGAAAGTTTTTAAAAAAATTGGAGCCTCTTTTAATTTTTTGTCGGTTGATTAATGCTATTTTTAAAATTCAGCATTAAAATAATAATAAAAAAATCATACATCACTGTTGTTTTCAGTATCCATATGCATATAAGAAACTTAGCAACAAGTAGACATAAGAAGTTCGTTTATTAAGAAATTTACACTTTATTTTTTTATTTTGTGATTACATGACTTAACAAACAAATATCGCATTTGACAACATATCATCCGCGAAAAATACTTAATATCGCTGGAAATGAGTACAGTGGTACTAAGAGACATTTTTTTATCGTAACCCAATAGAGCAAAAATAAAGCATCTTTTCCTTTTCTGCATAGCAATTGAAATACATGTTGGATATTTTTGTCATAGTATTGGATAAATATTAAAAAAATATTATACCAAAACTATTTGTGGAATTTATAGTGATTATATAAAAACTTGATAATAATAATACTTGTAAAAATTGGGCTAATTGAGAGCAAAATATTCACATTTCGCTAGCATTAGGAATTTCTATTGCGTACTGATCCTTGTTGCAAAGTATATAATTTTGAATCTGAATTTGAGGGCGTTAGTTGCATGAAAAACCAAAATAAATTTAACATGTTTTAAATTTAACACTAAAAAACACATACCGTTACTAAAAATGAACTCAGCGGACAGAACTAATTCGTGTTTCTTTATTTATAAAGTAAAACGGATTCTTAGGTATAAAACTAATCCACCTGGTACATGCACTTTGACACGGTATTTGTATTGCAACTTACCCATTATTTGATAAAGAGCAAGTTCTTTTTCTTCTTCTTTGAGCAGACCACTTAAAAATTTACTTCCAAGATGTTTCATACTAATTGCTGCACCATATTTAGGTATGCTTGCTTCAAATGGCGAAAATTCTACCCATTCTAGGTACAAATGTCAACAAATAATAGATTTCATTGAATTGTTTATATCAGATTTAATATGCCAAGACTCAAATAATACAATGTATTTTTTGCAGGAAAAAAATACAGTTGGGTAAATTCAGCAAGAAGGTATATCAATTATCAATGATTACAATTGTTTAAGGCTATAGTTATACGGCACAAGAATCTGCCGTTTAAATTTATTGACAGATTTACATAGTTGCGTACGTATATGGTCGTTTTAATATACCAGTTTATCAGCATTAGAGAGGATATTTATTATGCTTAATTTGACACTACCGTGCGAAAATGTACAATGTGAGGTTTTTTCTTAAGCATGTCATTAGTTTTCGCACGGAGCGATTAAAAAATAACGTTTTTTTATTTAATATAGATAACAAACTCATATGTTGACTATCAAAATAACAGTAAAACAAACTTTCTTCGAATTGTTGCAAATGTTGCAAATGGGAATTTGTTACACCTTTGTTGAAATAATCCTTTCAATTTATTATTTTTTTTCGAAATCAGTAATCCTATCAGTTTATAAACAGCTTAAACTTGATATGGATTATATCTGAACTAGTCGTTGATCTATGATTACTGTTTCCACCGATACTTTTTGCTAGAAATGATGCAAAATCAACAATTCAAACAATTATTTTCTTAATAATTGAGACTATTGGATTTTAGTTTTTATTTTAGAGCCATTTAATACCTCAAATTTAAAGCTCAATAAAACAACATAAAAATTAGTCCAATATATTTGATAGGGTGTTGCCAAAAAAGGAACAGAGAACCAAGATCATGTTAGCTTTCATATGTTTACTGCAAATGCTAATACCGTTATTCTTCTTGAAAATCTTTAACTTAGAGCTTGTGGCACCTTTTGCATGTTATAATACATACAGATATAAAATGCATGTTATATATACGGAATCTAAGGCAATTGGTTTTTGGTAGTGGCTTTCTCACAGTGTATCTCAGGTGAGCCCGTTAGGTCGAACCTGAGATATCACCGTGAAAAAGACACTACCTAAAACCGAAGCCTTATTATTTTGTTTATCGGTAATTTATAACCAAGAATATATCTTGATAAAATTAATGCAAATAATACAGAATTAATCTGTTATTCAAAACAATTTCAAAGGGACTATGCAAAGCGGTGTGCTACGTTATTTAACATCTACTTTATTCAACCAGTATGTGGCGTAATGAGTGGACGTTTGTTTCATTGATCCCCTGTAAGGTTACAAAGTAAGTAATTTTTAATCGTTTATGTAATAGTTTGTGAATGAGAATCTTTTATTTTATTCTTAATTATAATTCGGGGTGTCAAATTTGTGTTTTTAATAATTTGCTCTTTGACGAACTGTATTATTTCAAATTTATGTTTCCAACGTTTCTGACCGATTTTCCAATGGTTCGTCAGTTTCACTTTTTATTGTTTTCTATATTTTGTATTTTATATCGTTATCATTTCTAGTAACTGTTTGGTGCTGTGTTATTTTTAATTTTCAGTACTTTGCAGTGGCCAAGGGAGATACGATTTACACATAATTTATTTATAATAGATCCAATTTTAATTACAATGCATTGATGTACAGACAGTATGTGATGAGTTGTAGGTTCTTGTGTAGTCCGAATTTTACTGCCGTAAAGGTCATATTACAGTTTTGTGATTTGTCGGATTAACCAAAATAATGGCGAGGTTGTTCTGGTGAATGAACAGGAATTCGGGATTTGTCTCTTGAATGTTGATGTTTGTGCAATTTGAAAGAGTTTTGTTCAGATTATTTGAAGTGTATGATTGTAAACGGAAGCTAGATGCGAAAACGTAGCTCTGGTGGTCGAGAACGGAGGGCAGAGAATATTGCATGTCATTGTTTAAACCGTTAAAATGAAAAGGACGCTGTAGGGGGTCCATAATACACACAGACGTATTTAATGCAAGTGCTATGAAGGCGAGAATGCTATATTTTTAGGAAAATGTGTAATATTTGATGTTTGCTTGTTTGTTTGTTCGTTTTCATTTTGGGAGGGGTTTAGATCGTGTTTTATTTTATCTTGCTTTGTTTATTTTTGAACATTCTGTTACTGTGACGTAATTATTTTTAGATTCCTCCGCCTTTAGTCATGCATGCCCGGTAATGAACTACCTGATATTTGTGTATCACGGCTAGTATGCTGAGACAAGCATTATCATTATCAAAGGAAAATAACAAAATTACCGATAAATAGATTTCTTTTACACGTTATATATTTTCTAAGGTGAACAGACGGGTGCAAATCTAACACCATTTGGACACATTTCATCTATGGTACTATAATAAAGGGCTTTGAATATGCCTTATACGTATGTAAATATTTTTACATAAGCATGTAAATGTAATAGAGTTTTTTTTTATCTTCCGATCTATCTATTTTTATGCAAAGTATTTGATCTGAATTAAGCCAATCATTCTCTGATTTTCTAATGGTCTATATAACACATCCGCTTGGTTCATTTAAAATCGACATCGGGATATCCCCTAACGAAGTCGTGAATGACAGCAAGCTTTTGATTGGCTACATTCAGGTATGATGCAGCCAATCAAAATAGTGACTTCTAGCCCGGGTATTTCCTAGCTAAATTTGTCAGGGTTTCGTGGGCACATGTGAACACAGAAACCCTGACTTGTGAGGATGGTCTTTACTATATGAACAGAGTTATATCCGCTCTTATAGGCCGCCTTCAGTGTCTTTCTATAATAAAAATGGTTTACACTAATCCCACATTAGTGTAAACCATTTTTATCATTGATTCTGGTGATAAGAATCAATTAATGATTAAACCCTTTAACAATGCTAACGAGTTTTGTTTTGTCTAATAGTCGACGATCAAGCTGATGTTTGTATGTTACCGTGTTGTGTTGTGTACTGACTAAATACCTATTGTAGATATAAACTTCTTAAATACAAACCATGAAATTTCCTAGCATTTTCCCGGGGCTTAGCATGGATTGCAGATAAAAGTGGCAACGGAACCGAGCCCTCTAATAATTTGTTTGCAAGGTCACTCCATTTGCTATCCATTCGCTGGAAAATATGTATATGGCTCACACTGACACTTTCGCAAAGACAATCTTAAGACTAAAATAAATGCATTGATATATTTGCGACGGGGAGTATGAAAACAATAAGAGAATAGAATAAATCAATTGGTGGCTACTTTCCATGAACTTGAAAAAGGTATGATATAATGAGCAGAATTATTAATCGTTGAACTATTGTCTTCTTGAAAGAGGAAACTTACTGAAGGCGCATATTATAACCGTCGCCGAGTACTATCCAAGACAACCAAATGTACTTTGAAGAACACTTTCTTCAGTTAAGTTTGATTAGAACCGTCGATCGTTTTTCGTTGAGCTTTGTCCAGCATGACAGAAAAATTTTTATATTATACACTTGGCCATAAGTTAAAGACCACCAGGATTTTCGCGGAGGTGATTTTTTAAAACCAATATTTTATAAATATATAACCATCTATTGTTCATTTCAGGTTTCGATTAAACTAGTCGACTATTTTTAAGAAGTTTATGATTTTACTATTCAAAATGTATCGAAAAGACCAACAAGATGTAAAAATATGCCATACAACTGCAAAATCATAACTCAAAAAAAGTTTCAGTTTGCAGGCAGGTTGAGGGTTATTAAGATGTAGGAAGAAATCATTTTTAAACATTTATTCACTAGAAAAGAGTCAGTATCGTGTGTATCCACCACGCTTCCGGTGCATTTATTGAACTCGTCTCCCCATGCTCTGGACACGTCTCTAAAGTCAACGTTGAGGGAATTGCCGCCACTCCTGAATTAAAGTATCACGCAATTCTTGAATGTTCTGACATGGAGGGTCACGTTTATTTACTTTCGGCCGAGGTAATCCCAAACATGCTCTATCAAATTCATATTCGGAGACATGGCAGGCTATGGTAATGTCTCAATTACCTCATTTGCAAAATAATCTTTGACGATGCGTGCTCTTTGAGGTTTTGCTTTGTCGTCCATGAACAAGGGTCTGTTTCTAAGTGGGTGCGCTTTAAAATGGGGCACAATACGGGGGTCCAGAATCTGATCTCTGTATTTTAAAGTAGTCAGTGTGCCATTTAATTTATAAGTCTAACTTACAGTCATATGAGAAGCAGCCCAAACTGTCACTACGCCACTACCGAAAGATGTCGTTCCCAGAACGTGTGAAGGATCAAAAGCTGTGTTGCTTTGACCCCATACCCGCATCCTACCATCAACTGGTTTCAGAAGAAAAACGACTTTCGTCGGACCAATGAATTTTTTCCAAGAGCGAATATTCCACCCAATATGGTCACGCGCCCTCTGCAGCCGGGCATCCTTATATCTTTTTGTAGGTGCTGGTCGCTTTATTGGTCTCCGTGCTTGAAGTCTTCCTCAGTTTAGCCTTATGTTTACTGTCCGTCTTCTGATTTTAACATGGACATTCCATCGACTACGCAACCTGTTTGCAGTGGTAAAAGGTTGTTGTCTAGCAAGTCTTTGAAGTCTTCTCTCTCTGTTGTCTTCTTCGGTCGCTCTGATCTTGGCCTTTCCCTAACAATACCAGTTTCATTATATCGTCCCATTAGCCTACTGATGACAGAATGGCTAACATTGAACCTATCTTATGTGTCATTCCATCCATTATCATACCAACATCTTGCCATCTCTCTGCAACTGCTAGTTTTCGACGGACTATGTTGAAATGATTTCAAAACAGGATACATTTTACCTGTTACGCACGTGCACATGATGAAATGACAAAAGGCGCCAAACTTGAGTTTTCAAAAGCTGAAGGTAGTGCTTTTTAAATCTCTATTGTTATTGTATCGTGAATCGAGCGATTTAAAAATTTTAACAATAGATACTACAAACCTAGCCTTTGTTGATAACATATGTACAAAGAACCAGAAACAATTAATTTTTTTATTTATTTATAGCAAAACCTGGTGGTCCCTAACTTTTGGCCAAGTGTATATATTGTTTGTTTGATGGTGTTTAACGCTTACCCTCAGCGGGATTCGAACTCACACCGCCGCGACACTGCGGCACCAAATCGCCTGCACTATGTCCAGCGGTCTAGACCCCTCGGCCAAATCCGCTATATAAAAATATAGCTTCATTAACCGGGGTGAATCGTAGACATAGACACAGCACATGTGTACTAGCGTGTGACGATGGAATTTTCGTAACCAATACGTATTAATTTGACAGTATATATATATATATATATATATATATATATATATATTTAACAATAGCATGAAGTTCGCACACATGGTTGTAGTAAATTGATTTACTGAAAGGTCGCTTAACACCCATCACATTATTTCTGTCAAATTTAGGACAAGAACACATTAAAAAAATGTTAAATCAGTTGCGGAAATGTGATCAACAAATGAAAAGGGTGTTTTTACTCCACACTTTTCATCTACAAAAGGGGTCATAACGCACTTGGAAAGTGGCAAACTCCAAACACGTAAGCCACTAAGATTTAAGATTTCCGTTTTAGAAACTGACTAACCCCTCCTTACGGCTATCTACTACCTAGGGACTTTTTAACTTTGACACTCGATCCTCTAAACTGTCGGTGTCAGTTCGAACACTGTAGGTCGATCCCTGCAACCACTCCTAGTATCAGGATTATAGTTGTTATAAACAAGTTGATATATGTTTCATGTGTAACAGCATCAAAAAGGTTAATACATTTTAATACATTTTATGAACGATATCTCCAGAGGATAGACATTAAGTTGGTCAAAGGGAATCGATATTAATAACATTTTATGAATGTTCAATAAATGTACACGCTCAGCATTATTAAAAAAACAACTGAAAACACAATTTTGTGCATTTAAAATATGAAATAAACTTACATCTCCAATCAGGCAGCTTCCAAGCAGGTGTGAAAAAACGTCCAAAGTTAAGTTACATTTTTCTAACTTCAAGTACTTGGCCAAATACCACGGACCATAGTAAAGAAAATTTTTCAAACTCTTTGGGTTTTTTAATATATCTTTTCTCATTTTGTCCTGGACTACCATTGGATCAACACATGGCCAATCTGGATGTGAGTACAGGGTTGCTATATACCTAAATTAGTATCATATGATTTCTTTAAATGTGAATTTATACTACATTTGAAAAATCTGCCGAATGCAACGCAAACATACCAGTATTATTTAATGGGCGTATTCAGTTCTTCATATCTACTATTAACTAACAGCTTATTTACACTGGTCCGACAAAAGCAATGTGTTGGAATACAATCTTAATTAGTTTTCTTTTAAGGCTACGAGGAAATGGCCTTTTCCAATCGCTTCTTTTAAACTTGCTAACATGTTACTAGTCGCAACTACATTTCTAAAATTAACATTAATATCCATAAAATTTAAATTTAATGTGTGTTTAGCTGAATAAATAAAATTAGAATTATTGAGGAGTACATTTTCTGCTTGTTTAGAATCAAGAACTTTTATTATTACATCTCTTTATCACAACTAGTTATAATGCAATTTCCATTAATGAAATGTCTTTCCATTTCTGAATTATTCTTAGTACAGTACTTTAAATACGAATTAAAAGTATTTAACCAAAAAATTCGTAAGTTTATGAAAATTTAATATAATTACCGACAGAACAGATTTAATCGAAACACCGACTAAAAATTTTGAAATGTGTATACCATTTTAACACTGTTGTCATTCAGAACCATTTTCGTCATTATATAGTGTTATATTTTCATTTCTTTACATCTTGTGCATTGCAAAGTAAAATAACATACCACGACGATCCCGATAAAACGGCAGTATACAGGATGCAGTCAAGAAGACACGTATCATTTAGTGCTTTAAATATTCCAGACATGGCTACCATTGCTCTGTATCCTCCACCAGATCCCAATAACGCTATATGAGGAACCTAAAAAAACATAGAGAGTTTGAAACGGTGATTTCAATAAAAACAAGATGTAGAAATATTTGACGAAAGCAGATAAAGTGACAGCTAAACGCTTTTAGAAAATGCAGGTATCCCTCACCCACAAATATATGCGAATACTACGCCGAGAAAAATAGATGCTAGACATAATTCACTTATTAGACAATTGTTGAATACTGGTAAGAGATTTGTTGACACCCTTTTATTTTGAGGTTGATTATTCATCATCCTGGTAACTGTTAAAAAGTAATTCGCAAACGTTTGTTCTTTGTCCATCGAATTCAAAATCTATTAACAGATCAGGGATCAGTTATATCATTTTTGATTTTCACAAACTTTTGTAGCCCGTTGAAACTAACCATATTTGACATGTAAAATAGTCAACAGAAGATAGTGATATCATATGAAAAGTACTAAATTTTCTAAAAACATTGCAATAGCATTGTTAACAGATCAGACAACGTACAATCACAACAAGGAACAAATATGTGAAACATACAACAAAAATTTATGAACACAAGAGTGATATCGGCTGTTGTTAAGCATATCCTGCTTCATCAGTGACATTTGTCGCGCTACTTATGGTCAATATTGAGAGCGATAGATTAGACAGTTAATATAACCGTCATCATATTTTTAAGAAGTATCCAATAACAATTGACTATAAAAGTACAGCTTCTACATGATTGCAACAAAGATGAACACCCTTACAAATCACACAGTATAATTGGTATTGTGAACGGTTGACCACAATTAAATAATTGTGTATGCAGTAATTAAATTAAATCAAAATATGCTTACATCTTCTTGAATTTCTACTAATGGATTTTCTTTATTTAAAAGCCTTTTAAGAGCAGAATGTATGAACGCCTTTCGATTCTGCAAAAATATCTTCTCCTTTTCGCACAAGAAATCATTGTCGTTGCTGAATAGTCTTATATCTGGCAGTGTCCTATTGAAAACCTTATTTATAGTGTTGTAAAACAAAAACAGACACAAAATACAAAAAATTTTAAAATAGAGTTTTCTGTGTTTGCATGGACACGAGAAAAGGTTTATTTTTGTAATACAGAAAATGCCATATAATACATCTAGCGATATATACTCAAAATAAAATAAGCATACATGCACACATAATATTTAGTAAACTCCACTAAAAACCATACATTCCGTTAGTCATAACTTTGAAGGAACAAGGAAACAAATTAACCCCTCTAAACACCAAATTGATCTTTTTTTAAACTGCTGCTAAATTACGAGACAGAGCATAAGAAAGCACTTTCCTCACAACTTTAAAACTCAAGCAATTAGAAAAATAGTTAATCCCTAGCAGATCAATCACATGATTCATTCTACGGTGAACCTAAACCGACCCTTTTCAACAATCAAGTTTTTATGACATACGATTTTTCAACATATAAAATAGATACCAAAAAAGTCGACCCTATTATTTGAAATATGATGGCTGTTGTTGTGAAAACGTTTAAATTATTGCGTTATAATTCCAGTAACATCACAGTATGGTAATTATATTTCATACATTTCTTCCAACAATACATTTAGCAATATTTATTTACCATAGTTTATACCAAAGAAATGATTGTTCATATATGTTAACACTGATTATATTTGCTCTATGAAGTATATTATGGGTTTCTTCACTTCTGTAGTGAAAAGGTTTTAAAATTAACGTGTCATTTTACAAATAGTTGCACCCACATAAAGTATTTATAACACACATCTATCGACGTTTATCCTGATTTTTTTTAAAAGACGCGATTTTAAAAAAAGACACTTAGTTAGAAATTTATACCTTTCAGGTGCAGAAGTTGTCACATTCATCTGCAAAATAAAACAAAACAAACCGAAATATATTTGCGACGTTATAGCTACATACTAGATTATAAGAAACAAACAATGTTAATCTAATAAGTATTCTCTTCGGACTGTTATGTGTGAATCGTGATAATTTCGATAAGAAACTTGCATAGCGTGAAGAGGTTAACATTTATCTCTTTAAAAAGACTAAACGATGTATAAACTTGTCCCTGGTGTTTGAATTTTATATTTGTTTATTTAATGGTTACCTTAGTATAATATGTGTATTTAGAATTTGATAAATTATAAGCATTTTAGGAAATTCCACATAAATAATATTATAGGTACATTTTGAGGTAAAGGAAAAGCATTTCAGAAAATTTAATACAAATATTGTAAAAATATATGATGTGATTTCTTGTCTTTGAAATTGTGTTTATTTTTATAAGAAAGGGCATGTATGTTGTTAACCCCATGAGGTTTTTTCTCCTTTTTTTATCACTGTTATTATTCAAAACGCTTTGAATTTTAAAGTGTAAGCACAATAGATAAAGTTTACACAGTAAGACATGTTAATCAACTTGGGGTATGACCGATTGCTTATGGCAATAAACTTGTAAATTTTATGAAATAGGTTTATTATTCGATGATAGTTTTTTACCAAATCGACCACATTTAAAAATAAGAAACTACAGAAAATTGTACCAACGATATATTCAAAGTGGCTACTAGCGTTTACCTTTAAATATGATACAACACAATTATTATTTTATTATTATTGTTGCAAGCAAGCATGTAATGCCTGACGTTTTGATTTTACCTAAAATTATACCTGATTGCACTTGAGTGAACTTGCATTTTGGCTTTTCAAAACGTCAAAAGGTAACTGTTCAATCACGTTCTCCTTTTCTTTCACAATAATTTCTTTCAAAAAATAAAATTTTATTAAAATAAACAATATGTGTTATGGACATTATAGTGTCGTATTATTTCGATGCATTTCAAACTACAACTAAACACCAAATACTGACAATATCACTGTAAATAAATATAAGTATATGTCTTTCAAAATAAAGTAGGGGCCTCGGTGGCCGAGTGATTAAGGTAGTTCGTCTACTATTGGTCACGTGGTCTGTCAATACTTAGACTGCGGGTTCGGGCATGGCGTACTCGACTCCAATGTTAATTGACAAGGATTGCCAGTTTTCCTACCGCAATTCGGGGGTTTTCTCTGGGTACTTTGACTTTCTCCCCAATAAAAACTGGACGCCATTATATAGCGAAAAAAAGAGCTGAAAATGGCGTTAAAAACCATTCAAACAAAACAAACAATCATAAATGAAGTAATTTTATATGTATTCTTAGTTTTGTCTGCCTCTATTTATAATCACTTTATCAACTGTTGTCTTCCACGACCCTTGTACTTTACAACGCCCGTCTTATAGTTTACTGTTCGCCGGAGAAAAGAAAATATTTAATTAATTAACCTAATTGTTGTCTTGCATTTCAAGAGTAAACAATGTACCTGCTCCTTTTGGATCCGAATTAAAGAATACTTTACGTGACTTTTCGAAATCTTTTGGGGTACATAATTTAGTATAATCGGCTCCTTTGATATCAATGTCGTATTGCTGGAAAATTTCTGTAAAATATTTATGAAGTACAACAATACATTATAAAGAACATCCAAAAGCTATCGCCAAAACGAGAGCTAAATTACGAGTATCATTTGTTTGTTGTTGACATCTTACATTTTTGTTACGATTCAAAATATATCAATCTTTATAATTGCTATTATTTATAAGAGAAAACAATATACATTTTCTGTCAGTGAATAGTAACTGGTGAAAACACGTGTTTTGAAAACTACCAAAAGAGGAAACTTTAATTTCAGACAGATCAATAGATCATGCTTTACGACTGACGAATGCAGTATGCAATTTTATGAAATTAAGTTTTACTACTTTAATTGCTATGTATGGCCATTGACAAGAAATAAAAATATGTTCTTCGCAAATCTGGTAACAAGATCTTTATAAAATCCACACGGTCAGACACAAAATACTTAAAAGTTTTTATCAACTAACATAAATATAAGGAAACGGTTTTATATTCATTCGATCATTTGAAACCTACATGTCTCTGAACTCTACAGATAACAATAATAAGATGTTTCTTATTTAGGACTATCGTTACTATGATAAAATATAACTACTATTTCAAATTGAAAATAACATTCCCCAACTGTGAAAAAATACCAATTTTGTCTGTACATTTTGACATAATTGACAGACTGTCAAAATTCCTTACATTTATTTAATGCAGCAAAGATATTGTTCGAATGTTGTCTAAGTCCCTTTATAGCCAAAAACGTCAATAAACAAAAAATTCATTGCAGAAATGACATATATATTGAGATTTGATCTGCACTGATCGATTTTACATGAAATTGAAATATACATTTATTTTTGCATTTTTACTAACCTGGTGACGGGGTTTTTTCTGGGGAAGACAATGTCACTTTATACATTATCTTTGGTTTTACCTAAAGAATAATGAATATACATTTATATCTAAATGTTTAGGTGCTTTGTTCATAATACTTATAATGCAAGCATTGTCTCGATATTTTCTATTCCCGTATTGTGCAATAACAAAAGTCTGGAAGCATCATCATTGCAAATAACTAGCAGTAAAGTGGTTACAATATATGTACATTTTAGAAGAAATAATACTCGACCAAATTATAAGTGTTCAGATTCTCAATATTTCCAGACTCAGAAATTAATTTACAACTGCGAAATTGTGATGATATAAAAACGTAAAATTTTGCTTAAATTATAGAAAAGAACATTTTAATTCTTGTTTTGTGTTCTTCTTCATTAAGTACATTTTTTATGATACATGCTAATGTAAAAGTTTTACAATTGAATATTTAGATTTGGTCGAAAATATTTAAAGTTGGTTGATTTCACTCTTTGTTTATCAATATCATAGCAAAACAAGACACATAAGCTGTGCATTTGTCCGCTTTTAATAGAGAAAACCGATTTTATAGTTCTAGCACAGTAAGTTACTGCCTACAGAAATATATTTTATAAACCTCAGAAGTGACAAGATGGTCTAGTGGTTGAGTTTAGTTTCATTAAAGTTCTCACTAAGGTTGCGGGTTCGAGTCTTACGACGGACAGGTAGTGCTCAACTGCAGTCTAAATTAACGAAGATTGCAAGTTTCTCTGCCGAAGATTGCGGGGTTTTCCCCAATAAGAACTAGATGCCACAATACAGCAGAAAAAGTGTGGAAAGTGACGTTGAACTCCATTCAAACGAATAGATATAACAACTTTTACTCAATGTTGTGTCCTTGGATGAATGTCAACTGGCAAACTTCAAATTTTTTGTTTGGCATGTCTTAGGTTTAATGCCACCATTTCAAGCTAAACAGGCTAATACTGTACTAAGTATGCCTCTAACATGCTCAGATTACGCACACTTACATGCATATATGCATATAAACACTAACCTTGCATATTACTCTCAATGTCCTGAAAGAATAACAAATTTAATCATATTTAACGACTATTGACTAAAATAAACTAATAGTTAAGCATTAACAAACCGTTTTCTATTGAATTTTTATTGTAATTTTTACATAAGGGTGACGCATCTTTTTTATAACTAATAATGGCAATGTCTGACGCAAACGTATAATGGTGTTCAATTTTGATTTAGACAGGAAATACACAACAAAAAGCCGCAGATCTACAAACGGCATACACTATTTTCTCACATTTCCTTTCGCAGCCACTACAATAACTACAGTAATTAGTAAGCAATAATTTATATGTGGCAATCTTTATCTGATAGTCATAGTAGGGTACAATTATGTGCCGCAACGTAAATTCTAAAAATTCATTGAAACTAATTAATTTGGAAAAATAAGCAAAACAATTGAAAAAAATCTATCACATTTTTAAATATTTTGATATAAAGTACGTATTTGGAAATACAGAATTTTACATAAGAAACAAAATTTGTGTCGGTGTGGTCTAATAAATGTAATTTATGAAAACAGTCAATAATAAAAAAAATTAAAAACAGTAAAATACAACAATTGGAAAAAAATAAGCCAATATATGCAACTTCTATAGTCGTCTCTTGTCTATATGCAACCGAACATCCATCTTCAATCTTCTATACAGTTCGATTGTTTTTTATGAACCCTTATAAAAATGAGTATTTCTATCTCATTTCCTTTTTAAAGATTTAATTTCAATTTATACGACCTCTGTTATGTCTCAGAAGAAAATGTGATTGATTTTTTTACGCGTAAATTTTTTAATAGTTAAATAAATCATTACGTGATTGTGTAAACTTTACACTCAGCCTCTCAAGTAGTTAGTTTATATACAATTGACCTTTGACTTCTACACTTGTATGATATTATCGATTATACACAAGGACATGTTTGTACATGTATTTTGTTTATTCACTATAATCCAACTAAAAATAAAACACTATGAAAAAAAATAGCATAGGGTTTATTAAGCAGGTACCTTTTTGCAAAATGTAGTTCACATTTGCAATTATGGTCAAAGTGCGTTATACATAATTAATAAACAGTTAGTCTTCCCAAGTTATACTAACCCCACTATAATGGTTGTTTGTGGATGTTGCATGTTTTGTTAGTTTCTGTGTTTGTGTGAAATATGTTACTAAATTTATCATGTAATTGGTCGCAGTTTCTTGAGTTAAATGCCCTTTTTGATCATTTTGTGGTGCAATCCATTTCAAGAACAACATAAAAATTATGAATTACTTATTTTCTAGATTTTTCTAAGCTTTTTTATTACAAAATCAAGTTTAAACATGCGTTAGCACTTTAACAACGTATCATCGAGTTGATAATAACCGTTCTAACCGTACGGTCTGATTGAAGTCTTTAAGATTACTGGCTTTGGAATCATTTTGTTGCTTGTACAAGTTAAATCAGAAAGACTTTTTTACCTAGTAGATTTCTTTCGTTTTCTCTCACTTTGAACTCGTCGTATTTTAGTACTGTCTGAACATTTACGTTGTCTCTGTTCATTAAGGCTTTCATCATAACTAAACTGTTTTTCCAAGTCTGGTTGTACAACAGAGGACTCTTCCCGTTCCATTTTAAACAGATGTGTCAATTTCTTCAATACAATTTTTTTTAAATTAGGCATACATTTTCAAAATATTAGATTTCGTCTGCGACTAATAAACAACCAAAGAGTGGCACTTGCTTATTATTTCTAGTGTAACATTGCAAAAACTGGTCTAGTGCAATCATTTATTGTGAGACTAAGTGTTATAAACATTATTTCGTTTTTTCCATTCGTAATATGTACAACAGCTTTACAAACAGCTTAAACGCTCTTAAACTCAAATTTAATTGACTATAAAATTTAAGATTAACGAATAAGTGTGTGGAATAGTAAAGACTACATACAAATCAAAGAAAATGTACGATCGTATTTGAGTGATTGATTTCCCATAACGATCAATTAAATTTTGGTGACGACCATAGAACTTCTGAAGGAATAAAACTAACCTAGGTGCAATAAACCTTTGTTTGGGTAGCTTATTAGTCAACAGCAGTAAGCGGTCTAGGAAATCGGTATACCGATCGCAGGATCCAGAATAAAGTATAGTTGTGAAATGGTATTAAGTAGTATTCTAGCTAAGGGTCAGGCAGTGGGCGGCACATCAAAAATTTTGTTGTTAGCTTTTTTTGGCTTAGATGCATTCATTTTAATATAAAAACAATTTCTAACAAGATTTTACACTTGAAAAAGTGACAATTGCCTAGATAAGTTTTGACTGGTTACAAAGAGAAAAATTTGGCGGGAAAATTTCCCGGCATTTTTCACTGTACAATTCAACTAAATTACAGATGATTATATCTTAAAAAGGCAAAATAATTCAGAACTTTAATAAATTAGAATGTTGTTATAATGGATAGTTTTATTAAATTCCTTGATCAAAAGTTTGCGTTTTTTCCTTCATGTGCCATCACATGTATGCATTTTGCCTGATTCTTACGTGGACTGATACTTAAATAGCCGGAAAATAAATAAATATATTATTGGGAAATTGAAGTTGTTTCGTTTGTGATATATTGTAGAGTTTATATAACTTCATTGCCGATAATAACGATTTACATTTAAATAAAAACACAAACATAAAACCCTCCGTTGTGTCCTGCATTCTAAAGCATATTTTATAAATAAATTTTGCGAGAATACTGATTTTTGATTGGCTGGAAAATATTTTCTGACGGAAAACTAATTTGATCGTCATGGAGACACGCGCCATTTGACGTCATATATTACTCCACGGGAAACAGTTTTTGTATTGATCTTTTTTTCAAAAATGTCCAGTTAAAAAAATAAAAATGTTGAGTTTATTATATTGTTTTAATTTATTTATAAGTATTAACTATTAATTTGTATAATTCGGGAAGCGGATTATATTAAATGTGCACAACGGAAATATTGTTATCGCTTGATGGAGAAAATATTTTTGCAGTTAATCCTTAAATAATAAAAAAAAATGTTGCAATAGAGCAGGTATCCCTGGAATACTCCTAAAGGGATTTTAATATAACATAAAAGGCTTTATATAAGTTTAAAATTCTGAGGATAAAAGCGCTTCAACATCTTTATTATTTGTTCGTTAATATTTAAAGGGTTTTAACGCCACAGATGAATCTAGTGTAGTGGAAATGCACGTCTGGTGTATTAAATGTTATAACCTTGGTATTTTTATGACATTTTATTGACATATATTATTGATCATTTATTAAACCCTCTGATAAAACGAACACAAGTTTATAAAAAGATCTTTTTATTTGTATTAAATACGTTATGCAGTATTAATCTTACATTTAATGTCTCCTGGTACCATACTGAGAAGTTCTAAGTGCTCTACACACAAAGCTGCCCTGGGCGTATTTATTAAGGTGTCGAAAATTAAATGCCATCAAGTTGGGGAGGGGGCAGGTTGTATTACAGAAAGCCTGACCTAAGGTCATAGTGGGTAACGTATTTGTAGAGAGCCTCACTCTTTGCACGATAAGACCTCATATGCAGACTTTGAAAAAGAGTCTCTAGGCTTATTGTAGCTCTTAAAAAGAGGTAAAATTCTATATCAATGCTTTTCCGCTGGCAGTCAACATTTTGTTTTCGTGGATCTATCCCTGTTCCCTATGCTTTATTCTTAGTAAACATGTTTTCGTCCTAAACATTGCTGAAATATTGCTTGTTGGATATAATGCAAACATCCATCAATCAGTTAACTGTACGACAGTACAAAGACGTATCAAGATGTGTTTAACATTTCTTAGAACTAAAATGTCAGTATGAACAGAAAACACTCTTACACTGTAAGTGATTATCATGCATAAACATCGCTCGAGAATGAAAAACACAGAAAAATTTCAACCATGATCATACATAGGTTTTATGATTGCTGTAGGTTAAAAATGTTATTCAAAGAATAATTTTTACAAATGTTCTACATACATGCCCTACGTATCAGATGAAGTAAACATTTAACGGCGAAATTGTTTGTTTTGTACAATCGCAATAACAATCGTATTTACAGAATGACTCTGCAATACTATATCTAATATTGTTAAACTTACCAACTTATTACTGTACACAATTTAGTGTTACTGTTCTTCGTTGTTTACCGCTTAGTATAACTAAATTGAAGGAACTGGAATAAAATATACATTTTTCACTTGCAAATTTTTAAAGTAGTAAATTCATTTGTATAATAAAAACCAATGGCAGCCAACAAGCATCTGACTCCATGAATGACGATGGTGATACAGAACTCTTTTACAACCTTCAATGAAAAAAGAAGTTTGACTTTGTTTGATCTACATTTTATCTTGCAAAAACAATCATGTACTTGATTTTCATTCCTTTAATATTTATAATTATTTTTACATCAGCATGCATGTTACAATAATAAAGATTAAACATTAGTGACTTATAAAACCCTGTGTCATTATAACACTATACTAAATCGGAAAAAAGTCACAGGAAACCCGAACTCCGCTCAGTGTAGCGTGAACATTAGTTTTTATCTTTTAAGCAATAACAAAAACTTTGTAGAACTAGGAAGTGGGGGTTCTTTGTATAACAAACTTTTGAAAGTTTCCAATATTTTTATTCTTTCTTTAAATGGGTTTGCTTCATTTCTAATCGAATGAGATAAATTGAGAATGTGTCAACGATTCTTATTATTATTTTTATAGTTTGAGTTTCATAAGGTGAATTTTTGAAGTTTTTCATAATATCTTTTGATTGTTTCAACTTACCACACTGACCAGCTTTCAATGCTGTATCAACAGAGGGTTTTCATCTCCGGGATTTCATGGAAAAGGATTTGAAAAAGGTATATTTTATTTTACTTTAATTTTTTTCAAAACTTGATTTTGAGGAATTTCCATATTCAATTGTTGTGTCAACAGTGAACTGACATCTTTAAAATCAATAATTGTCATTAAATAACACCCCCCCCCCCCAAAAAAAAATCAATGAGTAGAAAAACTAATTAACTAAATATAAGTAGTTTAAAATTTGATTATTAACAGTACACGTGCATTATATATTCTCAATGTGTCGTCTTTAGTAAATAAAATTCATGCCCGAAAAAAACCCGTTTAAATATCGAATTAAGATTACACAGTTTTAAGTTTATTCGTGGAATCGAGACATTTGTTGCTCAAAATCTGAACTATTGTATGTACAAACACAGATAATTATATTTAAAACATTGCTCATGTTGCTTTTGTGAGTTATACATATTATTTCACTTTAAAGTATGCTAATGCAGAAACATTTCGACATACCTGACCTTGGAAACATTTAACGGATATGCCTTTTGATTCGTTTAAAAACAGTACCTTATTCTTTTAATTACTCCCTAACAGTATATTAAAAAAACTTACCGACACTAAAAATCTGTATACAATCTTGTTTTACTGTCTTGTAGTGCATCGCTTCGCCTAAATTTATAGGAATGGAAAGAAAACATACATATTTCAATATAATATGCGGTGATACAAATATTTCCAGATAAGTTCATTTGCATAATAATAACTAAGAATACATAACAGAAACATAAACCTATGAATGACGACGGGGTTTTTTTAATTACATTTAAATTCTTCGAGACAAAAGAAGTTTGACTTTGTTGTATCTACACGACAATGAAGTTTGTCGATGCAAAATTCTTTTTTGAAACATTACATTTTTAAAACTATATGGTTTGTATTCGGCACAATTAAGATTGTTGTAGCGTGAACAATAAAGAGTTTATCATTAAACACAAAGTGTCCATACGCTGATAAGAATAGGGCCAACGGGTATGCTTGCATTATTTCGACATCCATGGCGGATAAGTACGAGAGTGTTTTGGCGGTGAAACCCCTACTCATTTATACAAAAAGCTGAATATTTATGTAACGAAAAGCCTAAATTAAATATTTAAAAAATTGTCAAAATATTTTCTGGGACCCAAATCCAAACTTTTCCTCAAAATCTCGTCTTTGCAAAAATACCGGATCCGCTTTGAATGTGCTACTTCAAACTATAATACTGATTTAGTAGAAACACCAACCTAACACAAAACGGCAGGCCCTCACGGCCTTGTTTTAGGACATAATGTATACAGTTGTAATTACTCATTACGATATCCTTTAATCATGTGTTAACACTCTTGTGTCCAGAGATATTATTTGTAAAATAGTTTCCGAACTGCATAAAGTAAAACTTATATGTTAAAAGGATATATTACAGATTACAAATGTTGTATCATGACGTCAAGTTTTATTGGGCAAAAAGAAGGAGTTCTTGGTGAAACCCCGCCCTTGACCTTCGGGAAGAAAACTGACAACTCTTGTCAGTTATACCTACCTCAATGTTGACAGACACGTGATCAACAGTAACCACTCTGATACCGAGGACGATCAATATCATTTAAAAAATGTTTGATATATTGATTAAATATAAAATGCCAAAAACACACCATATCATAATTTACAAACGGAGTGAATTATTATTAATCATATGGTTTCCACTATGTCAAGGTATTAGGAGGGTAAAGATGTGTATCATATTAGTTCCAATGGCATTTTAATTTGAGTCCATATTTGAAATTGTATTCCAAATTTGTATACAGGACGTTGAGTCTATTGACAATTTGAAGATTTTCATTTATGTAAGATACACAATAATTTCATAAAATATTCCCACCCTAGCCTAATTTTTGAGAATGGTTTGTACGAACTAACAAATTCTTAAAATTTAGATTTTTCGGCGTAAAAACATTTAGTTGATTGGGTTTTATACCGATGATATTTATACTTGTTTTCAAAACAGCAATAAATTAATAATAACGAAAATTAAACATTACTTACATATAAAATTTGCGTCATTATAAACACTATTATTACATCTTATATGATAAACCGGAAAACAAAAACGGAAAACCGGAACTTCTGTTTCAACATTAGTATTGATTTTTTAAGGATAAACAATAAAATAACTTGGGTTATAATTTAGTTAAGTACTCATTGTATAAGTCTGGTGAATGTGTTACCGATTTCTCTTATTTTTCTAGATATTTGAGTTATTAAAAGTTAGATCTTGTACTTTTACAATTTTTTTTTTTATTAATTTCTCTTAATTATTTTTGTGGGGACTTTTAATATTTCTTAGTATATGTTAAAATAAAGACATTAAGGTATTAACTTTCTCTTTTGAAATTCGTTTTGGGTTTTTCACAGATTGACTGGACTATTAGTAAGTAATGTCTATATTAGTGTAACAGGAGGCCTATCTACTAAATTAACTGAGTTAACGGAGTACTTCTTTAGCTTACTTGGTTAGAGGGCTGCGAGCAAAACTGAAATCCCGGGTTCGATACCAAGAGGTGACATGTGGGTTTTCATGCTCTACCGTTACATTTGGCGCCCAAGTGAAAAAAACCACATGGAGGATTTGTCGGGTTTGTTGTGAATCATCATGAGTATGATGATTCTTCGTAAGGGGTAAAGAGTGTAAAAGGAGGCCTATCTGCGTTGTAGCTGATAGTAGATATATAGCCAGTCAAAATCGACTGAGCTAACGAGTACTTCTTTAGCTCACTTGGTTATAGGGCTGGCTGGCAATACTGAGATCCCGGGTTCGATCTCCGGAGGTGACATGTGATTATTTTTTTTGTAATTCTTTATTTTTAATATATACATGTATATTAACACTCCATCTGCTAGAGAAAAACATAATGTATAATATAATCTCAAAGTTTTAAAAGTATTGTTTGTATTTGGTCATGCCAGAAGCATAAGAGAATATATTAAATATACGTATGTATGTGTACTCCTACAATTATATATATATATATATATATATATATATATATATATATATATATATATATATATATATATATATATATATATATATATATAAGTCTAAAGAGTCTACCAACCAGCAAGCTTATCGGATCGACAAACATGACGATACAGCATAAACAAAAAATAATATACAAGTCTAGAAGATTATGCAACGATACAAATGACGGTGTTTTTTGTCAAAAATTTAGACAAAGACTGACCAACGAATGGCCTTAGTCATTGAATGTCAATATAAATAAATGACGTAAACAAGTCATAACATATTGATCTTGAAATTCCTCATTTCCAACTGAACCCAAAATAGTTGCTTCACAAGTCCGCCAGCCGCGGACGTGCCGTGCTTTACTTTGATTTGCTCAAATATTCCAACAAGATGTAATCAAAATTACCAAGGTGACAAATTCATTACGCCAGACGCGCGTTTCGTCTACTTAACACTCATCAGTGGCGTTTAACTCTAAATGCTTAAAGTATTTTTTCATTCGGTGATGGAATAATATAAGTCCACTGGGATCGTGTAAAAACACAATACAGGTAGTTCAAAATATTATATAAAAGTCTAAAGAGTCTACCAACCAGCAAGCTTATTAAGTATCGGATCGACAAACATGACGATACAGCATAAACAAAAAATAATATACAAGTCTAGAAGATTATGCAACGATACAAATGACGGTGTTTCTTGTCAAAAATTTAGACAAAGACTGACCAACGAATGGCCTTAGTCATTGAATGTCAATATAAATAAAAGACGTAAACAAGTCATAACATATTGATCTTGAAATTTCTCATTTCCAACTGAACCCAAAATAGTTGCTTCACAAGTCCGCTAGCCGCGGACGTGCCGTGCTTTACTTTGATTTGCTCAAATATTCCAACAAGATGTAATCAAAATTACCAAGGTGACAAATTCATTACGCCAGACGCGCGTTTCGTCTACTTAACACTCATCAGTAGATTGATATTGACACTGAAGAAGGCCATCAGTTGGTCGAAAATTTTGTCATATTTATTAATATAACTATTTTATAGTAGAAACATCTTTATATTTGTATCGTTGCATAATTCTCTAGACTTATATATTATTTTTTCGTTTATGCGGCATCGTCATGTTGGCGATCCGATATTTAGTAAGTGTATTGGTTGGTAGCTTCCTTTAGACTATATATATATATATATATATATATATATATATATATATAAACAGTTCACATACATACATACATACATGTACAAAGATGTAGTACACAAACATCCGCAGTCTCTTACATATAGTCCACATGGTAAGTCCAATAAGCATATATATATTATTTATTTTTTTTAAGTCAATATGTACAGGGGAGTTACAATCTGTGATTGCTAGTGTTTTATAGAGAAATAAAAGGTTTACATCAAAAACATTGGTGCATATAAAAGTCAATGTCCACACCACACTTGTGCACCAAGTTTAACACGATTATATTGCAAGTGAATAAGACAACAGGGTTGTCTCCCCAGTACTGATGGAATCTCCTGAGATATCTACACACCTACAACAAATGATGTTAGATGAGTAGGGCTGTCAGGGACATCCATTTATTCATAATTGTGTCCCTCACCGCATGGGAGTGTAATAGGATGCTGATAAGATTTCAATTTTATATGTATATTTAAGCATGTTAATGCCACCCTGTATTGATGGTGTTGTACCTGATAGTTTGCAAGAATACATGTAGTATTTTAATATAATAATAAGAGAATTAACCAGGGGATCATTGTATTCTGAACCAAAGATAATATCTTTGGCTGTTCTTGGTAATATTATATTGCACATATTTTTTAATTTTTCAAATATTTCTATCCAAACATTTTTTGATGTTGAGCAGTCCCAGAGAAGGTTAGTAATGGTTTCTTTTGTTTCATTGCAAAAACTACACAAGTGGGTTTATTTCAGTCTGCATTTTTATAGAAGGGAGTTAGTATATAATATTCTGTGCATAATTTTGTACTGAAATATTATAAACTTATTATTTTTTGAAACGTGAAAGGGTAATTTGTAAAGCAAGTCCCAATTTTGTATTTCGGTGCCTAGTTCAGAGTTCCACTTAGCCTGCTGATGTTTTGGTTCCTTGGAATATTTTAGGAGATATTTTTTATAGAAAAATTGACACGATTTCTTATGTGTTTTGACATAGTCATATTTTTCTGTTGAACTATTTTCAATGACCATTTTTTATCATATCCTTGCAAACTTTTGGTATCATGTGTAACACTGACATGACTGAGTAATATTGTAGAATGTTTAAGTTTAGGTTGTATTGGATTTCTAGATCTTCATGACTTAGTAATTCATTATTGACAACTAAATCATTAATAAAGAAAATTCCTGCTTCACACCACTTTGGGAAAAAGATCATTTTATTTTTTATTTTGAGATTACTATTAAACCATATGGATTGGCTCATGATTTCTTTCACTGTATTGGTTGTTTCACAGTTTAAAACACCCCAATTAAGAAAGATGTCTTCGCAGAATTTATTATAATATTTTGATATTTTGGAAATACCATCAGGTGACATACACCAATTTTTTTCTCCCCAAAACTTTTTATACTTGTCTATTAAGAGTGTTTTCCGTTGTGAAAAGTTTGTTGGGTCCAAAAGCTTATTGATCCATGTCATTTTAAGTGAATATATAACAGATAATACATGCGGCATTTTTAATCCGCCTTTTTATAGGACCCGACCACTACACTTATCTTAATTTTATCTGGTTTTCCATTCCACAGAAAGTTAAAAAATATATTTTGTAGTTCATTAACCAACTCAGAAGGGGGATTTGGTAAGACAGTAAATGACAGGATGAGTATCGGTAAGGCTAATGATTTTAGGACAGTAATTTTTCCAATATATGTGAGGTCTCTATATTCCCATGAGTTGAGAAATGATTTTATTTTAATATTTTTCCTCAAAATTTACTAATGTTCTATTTTCATTAAAAAGTTCAAAGTTCAAGATTTGCTCTCAGGCCAGCACACTCTGAGAATTTTTCCAAAAATACTAAATATTCGTTGAGCGAATTTTCACTGTCGCCCAGAATGAGGGTTGAGTCATCAGCATATTGACTTAACAGATATTCAGAGCCATTAATGTTTATGCCATTAATATTTGGATTGTTTTTCAAAGACGTACTCAGTAGTTCCAGAGACAGAATAAGCAAGTAAGGTGACAAAGTATCCCCTTGTCGCACACCTCTTTGCACATTTAAGAAGGGTGAACATTGAACAACTGTTAGACCCCGAGTACGATGTGTTTACCCATTTGCAAAAGAGTGGACCAAACCCAAAGAATTTTAGGGTTTCATTTATAAATGACCACTCAAGTGTGTCAAATGCCTTTTCGAAATCTAAGAGCACCAATAGTCCTGGGATCTCATCTTCTTCCGCTTTTTCTATAAGGTCAAAAATGAGCCTAGTGCATTCACCGATATATCTCCCCTTTATAAATCCTTGCTGGGTTTCACTTATAATGTCGGATAACAGAGGTTTAATTCTATTGGCTAGTGCTGCAGAGGCAATTTTTAAATCTACATTTAGAAGAGTGATGGGTCGCCAATTATTTAGAAAATGTTTTGGTTTCTCTTCTTTGGGTATACAGGTAATCATTCCTTGCTTTTGGCTTGTGGAAAAGGTACCTGTTTCTAAACTGAAGTTAAATGATTTCACAATAAATTCTTCTAAATCGTTCCAGAAAAATTTATAAAATTCAATTGTAAATCCATCAAGGCCTGGAGATTTACCATTTTGCATGTTTTTAAGGGCTTTTAAACATTCCGTGTTATCAAGCATACCCTCTGCATGCAGCTTTTATTCTTCTGTTAGTTTATTAATAAAGGGGTTTTTCTCATCTAAAAATAGATCCTTATGGTCTTGATTTAAGACTGGAGAAGATGAAGAGCATAAATTTCATAAATTTTTTTTGTTCTTCTATTATTTGAAATTGATTGGAAATTTCTTCTTCTTTTTCAGTTATTATTTTTTGGAATATTTTTTCAATATAGGGTTTTTTCAAATTGCAGAAGTAATTAGTACATTTTTCGCCTTCTGCTAACAACCTAGCCTTAGGTCTTGCCATGATACCATTAATTTTGTGTTCTCTACAATCAATTACCTCTTGTTCAATTCTTTCTATTTCTGCTTTGAAAATATCTAAAGGCGTGTTAACATAATCTGCTTGTAACTTCATATGTTTTTTTTCTAAATCGTTTTCAATTCTGTTATTTTATTTTTTCCTGTATGCAGAATATGAAATGGTTTTGACTCTAATTGAACATTTTATAAGTTCCCAGAATATGTGTGGGTTTATTTTAAATTCTACTAAACTATCAGCTCCAGGCAGAGAGTATTGGTTGACAGTGTCATTAAAACACTGTTTAACTTCTTATACATAATCTCTATCATGAAGAAGACTATTGTTAAATTTCCATGTACCCCGCCCCCTTTTCTGATTAACAAACTGAAAGGTGAGATACACCAGAGAATGGTCAGACCTGTAACATACATCGTTATCTGCATCTGATACGAAAGTCTCAAAATCTGTAGAGATCAAAAAGTAATCTAAACGACTTTGTTTACGATTAGGACCCCCGCCATGTGTATCTCCTTGCTGTTGAATTTTTAGTTCTCCAAACATCAATAAGATCTAGTGACATTTTCATATTTAATATTTTATCATTTGCTTTTGGGTTATTTTTGGATTTATAATCTATTGTATCTAAAGTGTAATCTTGAACTACATTCCAGTCCCCTGATATTATAACAGAGGAGTTTTGTAAATTAGAGATTAATAACTCTATTTTTTCAAAAAATTCTGGTGAATCCCCAGTAGGACCATATAGTGCTACATGTACCAAAGTCATTCGACAATCTTGAATTGATATATCAAGAATGATAAAGTTTCCGTCTTCGTCTATTATTGACAGTTGAGGGCACCTATGTGACAGAAGACATTTATTAACACAATTATGTTCTTCAACTATTTTTGACCACCTATTGACAAACCAGATAATGATATATATAATGACATGTAGTACCAGACAGTTTGCAAATAGTTTAATTGTTGCAACTTGATTTAAATGTTTAACGTTTAACAGAGATGTAAGCAGACAGTAGGAGCAGATAAATATACAAAAATTCCCCCTTTTTGACTCCCATCCCTACAACATAAAACGTTCTATTCATTCAGTTCCACAGTTACATATACTTGGGTCCTTCTTTATACATCAAGAGCTGCCTAAGATACCATTATCTTCATTAACTTTTTTTATTAATTGTATGCAAAGTGCCTGTATGTTGACTAGGATGTCTCATCTCATGATAGGAGCATAGTGAACTGTCATTAAAAAGATTTTCCGTAAAGTAATTAATGTTAAGAGTCTATTTACTCGGATGAATAACAACTTCTTGTGTAAAATTACCTGGCCATGCGAAGTACCGCAATTTTTCAATGTTAACAGGGCTCTCCCTTTTATAAAGTTAGTTATCCTCGTGTTGTCTTAAAATATATATAAACCGGAAGTTTACATACAGATATAGCGCTGCCTTTTGACAGTATGCAATACAGAAGCCACTCCCCCATATCCATTTCATGAGGGGAGAACTCACTAGTCATAAATACAATACACAACTATATAAAGAGAATAACTAAGGTGTATCGTATACTTTAATGAATAATACGCGATTTAGCAAAGTTAGGAAAAGCACAATGTTATAAGCTAAAAAAAAACCAAAATTATCATAGAAATATATATATATATATATATATATATATATATATATATATATATATATATATATATATATATATATATATATATATATATATATATATATAAAGGGTCTAAAAGAATGCTGCTGAACCAGTACACTTATTTAGTATCGGATCGACAAACATGACGATACAGCACAAACAAAAAACAACAACATACAAGTCTAGAAGATTATGCAACGATACATATGACGGTGTTTCTTGTCATAAATTTAGACACAGACTGACCAACGAATGGCCTTAGTCATTGAGTGTCAATATAAATAAATAACGTGAACAATCACAACATATTCATCTTAAACTTTCTCAATTTAAATGAACCCAAAACTTTTTTAATAGTTGCTTCTCTGTCCGCTAACCGGGGACGTGCCGTGCTGTTACTTGGCTTTGCTCAAATATTCCAACAAGATGTAATCAAAATTATCAAGGTGACAAATTCATTACGCCAGACTCGCGTTTCGTCTACATAAGACTCATCAGTGGCGTTTAACTATAAATGTTTAAGATGTTCTTCATTGGGAGATGGAATAATATTTTTTTCATTGGGAGATATATATATATATACATCGACAGTTGGACACAATAAGACAATTATCAAAAAGGTTGATAACGTCGAATAGTATTCACCGATTCTTTATTTACACGTCTTCTCAGTCCGACTATTTCCTAGTGACGAGTTTGAGAAAAGGGGGTTCCTTTAGGTAAACTAATCTGCAGTGTTTGCAAGCCTCAGCGGACATTTCTCTCCTCTCCTTCAGTAATTCTCCGCGACGCGTAGCCAAGTATGGTGGGAAGGTCCGGTATTACGCTAAGACCACTACCTGCAGGTAGCTTCATTGCTGCTGCTAAAATATCATCTCTGTCCATCAAATTGAACAGTCTAAGTATAATATTTCGTTTCCCGGGGGGTCAAGAAGGAAGTCGATGTACAGCAGTGAATAAAATATTTCGCACCTGTTCCTCCGAGAAGCTAAGTTTACCGTGCAGGAAAGTACGGACAGCAGTTTGTGTAATACGTGGAACTTCTCCATCCTTTCCGCTCAAACCACGAATTATTAAATTCAATTTTCTACCCCAAAGTTCTAGCTTTAAGCGTTCGGTAGCTTCTTGTTCAATTTTGTTTTCTATATTTGGGATATGTTTATCGTGGATCTCAAATAATTGTTCATTTGCATTTTGTGCCTGATTTTATAATAATTCCACTCGTCTGACAGTTTCTTCTTGTTGGGACTTAAATTTTTTGACTTCGGAATCAATGTGTAAATGTTATTGTTGAAAACATTTTGCAATATCACTAAAGACTTTACAAATGTACTCGGCCATTGTTTATTAAACCGGCAAGCACGGCTGAACACTAACTCAGTTCAAATCGTTAAAGCTTCAAAAAACTAACTGAAAGTCTCTACAAATGTATCGCAGTCGAGTAGTCTGGGGATTTTAACGTCTTTTCCTACCTTTGGCCTTCTTCATTAATGTAGACAGATATAGTTAAAGTTTTTTTTGGACCCGAACAAATTCGTGACTACCTCAACATGGCGATCAACCGGAAGTCCTCACATGTGATTATTTCATGCTCTTCCGTTACATTTGAATAATGAGTTGACCCTTATCAAAAATCATCCAATCAGTTATATTCAATAATAATATTTATTTACCATACAAGGTGGCATGCACATAACAAAATTCACATACGTTACAAACATGTCAATGTTTTATATCTAGAGGTTACGATCATTAGGTTACGTTTAAGTAATAATTCGACTATTCAGACAGGCCCCATGGGAATTAATATAAACATGTGGTCAATGACAAATCATAGGATGACTTTTTTTGTCTTGGGGATAATTGAAAATCAATACTTTCCTAAACTATTTAAAGGTGATAATCATAGTACTAGTCCTTGATTAAGTTTTCAATAGTAGACTATATAAAAATTTTATAACACTAAAAGAGTTGTAAGTGGTGTTAAAAGTACTTAGTACCAATAAACAATTTATTTAATTAAAGTCATTAATTGTTTGAACAAAATACCAAATTTTAAAGTAAAACATTGTTGTAGGTGATATACTATATCAAGATTTACATTTATCGCCAGCCATTTCGTTCAATTTTCCTTTGATTGCGCAACCTGACAAAATCCCATATCACTCTAGCGTCATATGGACATATTATCCTCAGTTTCTAAGGTCAATGTGGCATCACAATGTTACAAAGCACCAATAAAGAGATTGGTTTTTATTTCCTCAATCTGAATCCTCGGTGGATAGTTTTGATCTCAGAAATATAAAAAAACCAAAATTGACATTATCTACAACTGCACTTCAACGAGATCAATACGAGGTTTTATATACTAGGGTAGAATAATATTGATCGAAGGGGAAAAAAATGGCAAAATAGCTATTATGTAATAATATTTTATATGCCACTGCTTGAAAATTATTACTAAATAGTTAAAAGAATATTGATACCCCCAAATTACAAGGCGCAATATGAATCTTTTTTCCTTTGTCATCCCAGTGTAATTGTAGTCCTGACATAATGATTTATCTTGTTTTGACAATCAGATATACATATTCTTCTGTCAAAATATTTTATGGATGTAAATTGTTGTTCACTGATTTAAATACCTTTGAAGGAAGTTCGTACTCTAATTATACAATGACTTAGACTAGTCTACAGCTATCTATAATTTTCCCCATACACATTAACAAGAACTTTTTTTAATGTTAAGTAAACTTACAGGGTATATGTATATTGATTTTAACATATTTACTTAGTCAACCTGTAATTGAACTTTCTGCCAACACTGCATATATGTAAGTCCAGAAACATTATTTGTACCACAGGTCGGGGGTTTTCTCCGGGTACTACAGCTAACTCCCCAATAAAAACTGGTCAGCATGATATAGCTGAAAAATTGCTTAAAATTGCTTTAAACAACATTAAAACAAACAAACAAAAGATTATTTGTAATGATTGAGATATGCAATCAAATTTTCTTGCAAAACAGTGTGTTAAGCCAGATGTATTATTTGGGACAGTAAAATCAAAGATTGATGTCTATAATTGAACTTTTAGCCAAAATAGCATATGTGTTAATCCAGACAAATATTTGTAACAGTGAAATAAAAAGACTGATGTTGATAATTATTTAAGATAATAAACTAAAATTTTTCCATCCATCTAGTCATTTTTTTACCTCATAGATAAAAACCTACATCCCATTACCCAGTAAGCATATTTCAGACTGAATGACTTTAGATCCTATTGCAATTCTTGAATAGAATTTCTGTATTATTATAATTTTATTTAGTTGAATTATTAATTATTAAAAAATATAGTTTGTTTGGCAGGAAGCCATAGTATCCGGAGAAATCCTCCAATCTTCGGTAGCAAAACTGGCAATCCTTGTCAATTAAGATTGGAGTCTAGCGCAACCTGACCACAGTGAGAATTAAACCCACAATCTCAGTGTTGACAGACCATGCACATGATTAATAGTAGATGAACTACCATAACCACTCGGTCACCCGGGGCCCTTGTTAAAATATAGGAAAACCTTGTTCCAAATAGGCAGGTATGAGTCCTAGATGTCAGGATCAACTGATGTCACACATCTCAATGGTCCTTGGACCAATGCATACTAATTTTGGCTGAACCAGTGGATTCAGAAGAGAACATTATTTATTATATATCTGTCAACATAGGCTTAATTTGCATATTTGGCATATTTGGTAAAATAGCATTGATTTCTCAGAAAACCTAAATATATGTTACAGTACTCTTTTACCAGTCTATAAACCAATATAAGCATGTTTAATTTGGCAAAACATGTATGTGGTAGTGCAGATTTAAAGGATTTAATTTTTTTAGCGATAGAGGTCACTGTGGGTGGTTTTCTAGGTCATCCATGGATCATCAATTCCAAGTTTAGTTTAAAAAATTCGAACTGGCCCAGTGGTTTCAGAGGAGCGGATTTAAACATAAAAAGTTTATCATCTGGATGGTCTGATGTCACACTGGTAAATATAAAGCTTACCATGTAATTGAGCCACTTCAGGGGAAACCAATAAATAGCCATAACATACCTACAAGTCCTAATTGATCCTCAGTCGTTATCCGTGAGCTAAGTTACGTCTTTATCCTAACAGTTTGACGTATATTTCTACTAGAACTCATACTTTATAGTACTTTGTTTGGTACACTAGGTTCTTAACAAATTTTTATGTGAATGGCTCTATAGACTAAATTATCATCATTATGGTATTGTACTTAATGTTCAATGTTTTGCTGGCAATGATGTGAAACAGAAAATTTGCCTATCGATTGCATATTTTGATCTGGGTTCGATTCTCACTTTAGGCATGGTGTACTCGACTCAAATCTTAATTGACAATGATTGGCAGTTTTCCTACCGCTGGTCGGGGGTTTTCTCCGGGTACTCCGGCTTCCTCCTCCAATAAAAACTGGACGCCATGATATAGCTGAAAAATTGCTGAAAATGGCGTTTAACACTATTCAACCAAACAGACAAACATAATTTGAGAAGTCAGGGCAGATTTATAATTTCATAATGCACAATCTGATCAAATTTACTTTGTTTTCTTAATGTATACTTTTGTGCAGGGTGTGCTCGATTCCCTACAGCGCTTTTCAATGGGTACTCCCAATCTAATTAAAATAAAATCTTTCACTTGCTTCTCCCTTGTTTATTGTAGCTGTGACACAATAACAAAAAGGAGGAAGCAAGTGAAAGATTTATTTTAATTAGAAGGAGGGTACTCCAGATTTCTTTCAGAGTGCTATGATATGGTTGAAAAATATTCGAAATTTGCATAAAACTTGTAAATAACTAACAATCAAATCTAACATATACTGAAATACCTAAGTGCAGATTTATATCACCCGCAATAAATTAAATTTACATAAAATAGCACGAAAATGATTGGTATCAGTCTGACGATACTTCAATGGTTGTGGTATCTTTAAAAACCATTACCAATATCTCAGAAGATAACGAATCACCAACGACTCTTATATTTAACGTATTTTACAATGCCTCCACAAAAATCTTCACACTAACCCAATGTTATATTGGAAATCCCATCCAGGCATGACAAAACAATTGTGACAATATATAATTTTACCTATACAAAGGTTGAGTGTGAATCGTAAAACTTAATTTACAACTTTACTTTGATTTTAACTTTGAGCCTAGAACGATATGTTTGTAAATAAAGATATTGAATGATGATCACATATAGGATCAAAAGTATGAATATTTATTCTTAAATTTTTACACACAAAATTTATATAAATCAAAATTCGAACTCGCTATTGAAATGGGGCATCTGTTTAAATGAATTGAATAAATTGAAATGTATTACAGTCTCTTTTGCATTGATCCCTGCATAAACTAACATTATAAACATGACAAAAATGACAAAAATTCAGGAAGTGGTGAAACCATTTTCGTTACAATTTTTTCACATAACTGCTCTGTTATCTAAAAGAGAGGCTCATATAATGAATTTCCATGGGTTAAAAATAATGCCATCGTTTCAATATTCTAGGAAAATTGTTAAGACAATACAAAGGTAGAAATATGAAATTTATATTATAAAAATACCTAAGTGTCAGGTAATCTTTCGACATAAGTAATTTAAAACCATGATTGAACTACAAATTAAGCA
Source organism: Limnoperna fortunei (assembly GCA_944474755.1). Lineage (NCBI taxonomy): Eukaryota > Metazoa > Mollusca > Bivalvia > Mytilida > Modiolidae > Limnoperna > Limnoperna fortunei. The sequence continues at coordinate 56,289,581 of OX104115.1, read as the reverse complement.
CATGGAATATATAAAAATATACATTGCAACTGTAGCTATTTTTGCAAATACCAACAAATATAAAAAATTTGTAAAAATTTTAAATATTAATTTACCTTTGATGTAGTCATTATCGGTAATTTAATCAATATTTTGCACACACAAAAAAAAAAAGAAAATGAGCATACATTATTTATATCTATCAACGCAACTGTTGCTATTTCTAAAACATTTCTAATCTGGAATCCCCCTTTCCAGATCATAAGATCATAACAGTTGTCTTCTGAAAATGACCGCCAGGGAGTTTCTACCTGTACACCAGCTTCCTTCCCTAATATAACTGGATGTAATGATATAGCTAAAAATTGCTGAAATAGACCGGATTGTAACACTTGGCTAGCGAAGATGCCCTGCAGTATGAAACTGGCAATCTTTGTCACTTAAGATTGAAGTCGAGTACACCATGCCCACAGTAAAACTCAAACCTGAAACCTCAGTTTCCACGAGAGTAAAAGTAAAAAGAATGAACTGGTCAGGCTGTTTAATCAAAATCTTTAGATAAATAAAACCTTGCACGTACTCCACAATATTCATTAGTTTTGAATTATTGCAAATTATAAATGTGTTCGCAGTTATTGCACAATATAATTGCTTTTACAATATAATTGCTACTGTTATTGCACATTATACATATGTGCACAGCACAATTGCTTCTTAGTTATTGCACAATATAATTGTTTCTTTGTTATTACACACTACACTTGCTTCTAAGTTATTACACAGTATATTTTCTTTTAAAACAATTAGTGTTCAGATCATCAATAAACTTTAACTGAACTGCAGAGTTCATATATATGATTGCATTGCAAACATCTTCAATAATTTCTACAAAGAATCTTTTCCAGATTAGAAGCAATGACTCAAAATAAAATGATTCTGAAGCAGTACCTTGCAAACAGGTAAGTATTCAGCTTGGCAGAATCCATTAGTTTCAGTTGTGCATTTAGGTAAGGGGCTCATTAGCAATTCATTTATATTTTTAAATTTTTTAACATGTTATGTGTTAGAGTAAAAAATGGGACCAAGTTCTTTACAAAATTAAAAATAGATGCATAAACACTCTGATACTCAACAATGATAAATCACATTTTACTGCATAAGCAGCAAAAATTTTTTTTTTATAGTTTGCATTTATTTTATTATTATTTAGTTTATTATACCAGTTTATATAATATTCAGGAAGTTTTTGGTAATTTATGCAAAGAATGTTCTTAAATGTCTATGAAACAAAAGGTAAACAAGGATTCAATGATACTAGACACAAAGATTCCTACCTTTCTATCGTTATCCTATTTCTACACAATGAACTAAAGCCCTCAGGTACAACTAACAATCCTGGGAAAAATTGTCAATGTTAACAATCGTTAAAATCCACAAAAAGCAAAGCTAGAAAATAAATTTAATTTCACACAGGTAAAAAAATCTTCACAAAATGCTGTTACATTTATGAAGTATTTCAGTAATAACACTGTACCCCATCTTGATGTAAATACCAAGGTATATATAATCTATCAAAATCATAGAAAAAATGTCACGTATATTATGAATGACTTAACGCAAGGCTCAGTTTTCACACAATACGATACAACTACGACGCTTCTTTTTCCGATAAACAGTCCACAAACTTGTAAAGCCTCGGTGGCCGAGTGGTTAAGGTAGTTCGTCTACTATTGATCACGTGGTCTGTCAACACTGAGATTGCGGGTTCGATTCTCACTGTAGGCGGGGTGTACTCGACTCCAATCTTAATTGACAAGGATTGGCAATTTTCCTACCGCAGGTCCGGGGTTTTCTCCGGGTACTCCGGCTTCCTCCCCCAATAAAAACTGGACGCCATGATATAGCTGAAAAATGGCTGAAAGTGGCGTTAAAACACCATCAAACAAACAAACAAACAAACCTGTAAAGGATCGTTCACTACCTAGGGGCATGCCCAAAGTTCCCAGATTGATCAGCGAACGTCAAACATTTTACCAGGCTAATATCAATAAAATTTTAATGCATTTGTCGCATTGTTATAAGACTTGTAAAAGTCTTATTTCATGTGGTATAAAACTGCTAACATGTTTCGAAAATTTTTTGATGTTTAAATATTCTCAAGGTAAAATTAATTAAATGTATAAATAAGGTCTGTAAACATCAGAATGCATCAGGTAATGTAGAAATAATATACATTTAAAAGCATTCAATTCCTTTAATTCACTGCACGAAAAATCGTCTTTTGTTCCCATTTTGTCAAGCCCAAAATATTATCAAAAGTTTACCTATATCCAAAGTCCATATTTTGTTAAATTTTGTGGTAGAAAAGGCAACCTTTGACCTTTTGTATTTTAGAAATGTGAACGACAGACAATATTTGATCTTTCATTAAAATTAAAAGATGAATGACAGGTCATCTGACATTTCGTTCAAACTGAAAGGTGAACGATATATTTACTAGGACATTTTGTGTACAATGACAGGTGGACAACAGGTCGTCTGCACATTTTTTCCTTATAAAAGAGGAACGAAATGTTATCTCAGAAATTTTGTTGATACTGGCAGGTGGATGAAAGGTCACCAATGACATTACAACAAGTCCACCACAAATCATCTTCAACGACATGTTACATGGACGTTTTGTTTATAATGAAGTTGGATGAATAGTCATCTGTGACATTTGATCATATTAATTTAAAATGTCAAGAAATTGTTATATTGTCGGTGTTGACAGTTTAATGACATTTTGCTGCAATATGAAATAAATATTACAAAACTATGATATTTTTATCTTTACTAGTAGTGGTACAGTCTTGAATCAATGTTGATCTCAATTCCAAAATCTGCAAACAATAGGTGTAATGTTAAACTAATGAGAAATTCAGTGTCATACAATATTGAGTAATGTCATGAATTTCAGCAGTATACTTTTGAACTTAAAAACGCTCCTGTGATTTAAATGACACCTTTAAAATGGACCTTAAATATCTAAAGAATGATAAAAACCAACAGATAATTTATGTTAACATTTATTAATAAGAAGAATTCGTAATAAGAACATTACACTATATATGTAAGTATTTAAAAATATACAACAAAAACATCACATCATACTATTATACTATTTTAACAGTGTGTACAAAGATAGTTCAGAAGTTAGTTGTCACTATATATTTCTTCTTTTGCATTTCTTTTCTTTCCTTTCCACATAAATTTTATTTGTGTACACTTGACATTAATGAGAAAATACTTCCTTACAATCATACCACAATGCAGTATTAATTTATATTTAACAAATTTCAAGCAGCAAATATCTCTGCATACTAAAAATATACAGCACTATACTATTGTAACTTCACTTGATCTAAGAATCAGCAAAGAGCTTAAATATTACCATTTATAAAAATAAATCTAACATGTATATGAAAAAAGAAAATGTAGGACTCGTTATTAATTTGCTTTAGAAGGGGTTGATCACAAATTTGTCCAAGATTAGAAAGAAAATGGTTAGGAAATTGAACCTTTAACTACACGAAAACAATCACCAAATTCATACAAAACTTAACATCTAATACAAACTATGTATTGCTTGAATTCTAGCATTCCTCTTTAAAAGTTTTGATAAATGGTATATGTGCAGAGTAATTCCTCTCATCTTTGGAATACACACTCGATTTACAAGACAGAAACTTGAAAAATGCCTATAAAATTTTCAAAAATAAGGTCACAGCAACATCAGAAATATATTAAATATACTGCCATAATGCCACAAAACCAGTATGATTGCTTCCCTATTTCTTACTCAAATTCTAATGTTTGTTAATGTTGTCTTCATTTAAGTCATCCTAACCTAAATTTTCCTCAAAACAGGCTTCAGTACCTTCTAAACTGTTATACAATTTTGATGGAATATGAAAACAATTTTCTCATATGACCAAAATAAAATTTTGGTTTTTTGAAAACTAATGTCATTTTATTTTAACTATGCAACTACTTGTAGCATCATACAAGTTAATAAATTAATGTCGCAAACTCTTACATTGCATTCTAATAAATGCTTACAGACATGTATGTCAAGAGATCACTTTTTCATTTTATTTGTTGCATTCTAAATACCATCTATGTATTTATATCTAACACAATGGCTTGCTAAGATTTGATTGGTGTGTAAACTGTTTAATCTGAGAAAAGCGGCTTCACTAGTTTGTGTGCACCTTTTCTCCCAATGCAAGGAGTAGCGGCTTCACTGATTCGTGTGCACGCTTTCTCCTAATGCAAGGAGTAGCGGCTTCACTGGTTCATGTGCATGCTTTTTCCCAAAGCAAGGGATTAGGGGCATCACTGGTTTGTGTGCACGCTTTCTCCCAATGAAAGGAGTAGCGGCTTCACTTGTTTGTGTGCACACTTTTTCCCAAAGCAAGGAGTAGCAGCTTCACTGGTTCGTGTGCACGCTTTCTCCCAATGCAAGGAGTAGCGGCTTCACTGGTTTGTGTGCATGCTTTCTCCCCAATGGCAGCGGCTTCACTGATTTGTGTGCACACTCCAATTAAGGAAAGGAAGCTCCATGTTTAGTGTGCACGCTTTCTCCTAGATATCACAGCTCATTCACCAATAAATTAAGCATGTCACTTTAACTTCCTGTTTGCAGTAAGAACAAGAGCATCAGAAAGAATATATTACCTCCAAACTAATCAACTATTGTTTAATATTTATCTGATAATGATATTTTGACTATTCTAAAAAAAATTCAATTCAGTGACTACAAACTTTAAAAATTCAATCATTAATTTTCTTATTTTTCCTTTGCAAGATGAATATTTCACTTCTCTGGTATTTTACCATGTTTGAAAACAAAGTCTCTTTTTAAAGATATTGATTATTTTCACTCTGTTTTTACTAGGAACAACTGTTTCTTCTCTAAAAGTTTCTATATACTCTTGGTGACCAGTTCAAGTCCAAGTATGATTTGTTTTTTTGTACCTGAAATGAAATGCAAAATTGAAATAATCAAAGTATTATATAACTACAGCCAACAGAAAGATGATATTATAATGTGTTTAAGGTTGGTCAAGAAAATGATTTTTGATGGCAAATATTTTGAAGTATACCATACAAGTAAAATTTGTATAAAAATTGACTAAAACCTAGTAAACAAGTTTGACATGTCAAAATTGAAACAGCAAAATTTGCAAGTGACAGTGTCATTCCCAAGTCAGCGAAAATCCTCTGTACGGTCTGCCAAAATATGGTTAGGTCCGATATTTTTATACCATGTGATGGTCCCAATGACCGGCACAGAATCACTGCTGTTGTTTCATTTCTCTAATTCATCAGATGTATTATAATTTCTGCTACAGGTTGCCATTATTTATTCTGTTACTAGATTTTGGGATATGAAAAAAACCCACACAATTCAAAATTTTGATTTTTATACATGTAACTACCCACATGTATCTACCTAGTGATTTAGGGCAGAAACATTCTAATACAGGAAATAGAACATACATGTAAATTCAAGTAAAATTTTACCTACACATGTACCTTTGATTCTTTGCTTTTGTCCCCTTTCCTCTTCTTGCTTTAACCATTTCTTTCCTCATCCTTGTAAACTCCTTTGTAAAATAAAATGTAACAATTAAAATAAATACTTATGAAAGTAAACACTAAAACTAAACTAAGCAACATATCTTATGAACAGCTGTGTCTGGCATGAAAGCAGGATACATTTACCCCCATTCAGGTATCAGAGGCCTCGGTGGCCGAGTGGTTAAGGTAGTTTGTCTACTATTGATCATGTGGTCTGTCAACACCGAGGTTGCTGGTTCGAGTCTAACTGCGGGTAGGGTGTACTCGACTTCAATCTTAATTGCCAGTTTCCTACTGAAGGTCGGAGGTTTCTCCAGGTACTCCAGCTTCCTCCCCCAATAAAAATTGGGGGTCATAAAATAACTCCATACATTCGTATTGGAAGACATTGAAAAGGTATACATACTATAAAACCCCCACTTTTTAATTTTAAAGAAGATTAGTCCATACATAAGTTTAGTATGTAACATATTGACTCTGCATCAATAACTCAATAGGAGTCAAACATGTTTAACACAGGGATAATAATGTTTGTAAGACTCATCATGGCCAGAAGTTATTATTTTTAATAAGCTGATAATTTATTGTGGCTTACCATTCCTTCAGGAATCTTCATGTACTTAGACATCTCCATAACTGAGCTTCAATGGTTCAGTTATACATGTACTTGATGATTGTGTACGTTCATATGAAAATCTGCTAAGGTTAGCAATATTTACCTACAAAAAACGCAATATACATGTATAAAAAATATTCAAAGAAATAAACGGTTTTTATTGAAGAACTAAATTCGTCGATAATGAGAAGCAGTCCAAATGAATGATACATAAAATTATATCATAACACTAGGCATTTTCATTGTATTTATGTGGACATTAATTTTAATAAATTAATAAGCAGATGTTGGTCCATTTCTTTGATTACTTTATATTTTGTCCTATACAGAGTATTAATTTATATCAAGGCAAAAGAATGTAAATTATCATGTATTTATGAATAAAATGATGACCTTTTGGCAGATTTGTACCTTTGTATCACAATTTTAGTACCTTAAGGTGGTATCGAATCAGATTGTCCCAGACTTATGTTTCAACCAGATACATGTACCTGTTCGCTCTGGGTTGTTTTCCCACAGTAAAAAATATAATACTTTACATATGACAATGTTACATTATATTGTACCTAGTGGTTCAAATTGAAATTTTTTTAAATAACTTCAAAACTTGTAAAATGTGTTTATTACTTTATTTTTAATGTTATATCAGGGTGACTCACCTTCCGAGGCAAAACAACTGGACTCCACCCCGCCCCACCCCCCCCCCCCCCCCCCCAAATGGCTTAAAAGGGGTATTTATATGCGACTTCTAATTTGTCCATGATGGAAAATAAAAATTGGTTGAACTCCATTTTCAAAATTTTAGTACAAATTAAATGTACTTTTTTTCTGATAGTATTAAGTAGACTAGTAATTACATGTACATGTGTCAAATAAAAATAAACAACATGCCCTCTGTTTCTATAAAACATAGAAAATGAAACAAAGTGGGCTAGTTATTAATTATTTACAATGTACCTTGAAAGGATGTTGACTTGCACATTTTTATACAGCAATTTAAATACATTTCATTTCATTTTTTTAATTAAAAATGGACAGTGTTGACAGCATCATTGTGAACCTGCAGGGAAAATTTGTGGTAACATCTATAAATATAATTTTATTTATTATATAATTACAATTTATAATATAATGAAAAAGTATGTAATTTTTACACTGTACACTTACCAAAACTAAATTTCATAACTATAAAACATACATTATATTAAGATACTACAGATTCTACTTACATAAAATAAGTTTTGGTTCAATTAAACAGATGCATGTCCGCAGTGCACATGGCTTAGTCTTTGTTTGCGCGTGTGCCGGACATCATTAACAACATCCAATCAGCATCTCAATTTTCTTATCTACATGAGTGCCAGCCCTCGGCGCCTATTTTCGAAGACGGTGCTCACCTTTCAGTGGAAAAGTCAAGATTGCGCGCTTTCTTTCCTGTGAACTTCCATGTTCGAACAATTATTATGGCTAGTGTAGTATTTGATATCTCAGACGATGAAATTCTTGAGGATTCAGCACTGTCAGTAGGTTTACTGGTAATCAAGAATGTCAAGATTGAGATTGACCGCTGATGCACATCGACTGCCACATTGTTCTTTTTATACTGAGCAAAGTGTTGACTCCGACGATGTAAGTACTTCATATCAGGTATATATATCCAAGAATATCTAAATCTGTTTTATCTTTGAGTTTTTCCACGGCTTTCAAGCAACGGAATATCGAAAATCGCACCCAACAGAACACATATCCGCCATATTGCAAATTGAAAGGGGAGATAATCACACACAATATATACTTATTGTCTGAATATATTTCACATTATTTTAATGATTTATATTTCATGTATTTTCATGTATTATGTTTTTAACCTATTCTACAAGAAATATTATTTTAATTTAAATATTGTACTTAGAATTATACTTGCTCGTGTGTGGTTTGGGGGGGGGGGGGGGGGATTTTTGAAAAAAAAATTTTGGAAGCAGAGGGTAAGAAAAAAAATATTCTGAAGAAGGATTTCTGCTATAAAAAACCAAACAAAACAAAAAACCAAGGCCCCCCCCCCCCTTCAAGTTAAGTGATCTGTCCCTTAGAGTACTTGCAAATGAATATTTTTTTTTCAGATGCTATTATCAGATACCTGTAGATGTACTGCCTGACAAAGAAGCACGAAAACACTGCTATGCATAACGACAAGCTAGATGTCTAGAAAAAGAAGAAAGAATCACTAGAACAGAAAAAAGAAGTATGTTACGATAATACTTTTTCAGTCTAGAATTTTTTTGAGTGTATAAATAAAAAGAAGATATGAATAAACATCTGACAGCAAATCCATCAAAACAGACATGGTCACATTAAATACAACCTTCAATGATGAACAAATGCTTCTTCATTTAATATGGAGTGTTCTAAATGACAATGTTCGAAACAGCAGAAAGCCATATCAGAAAGGAGGGGGGGGGGGGGCAATATCTTTACTGTTAACATGTTTTGGGCATTTTACATGTCCCGTCTGTTAACTGGTTTTTTTTTAAATTGTTGTTACCTCGGTTATAATGAAAATAAAAGCCATGTTTGCTGTACGTTTAATAATAATCAGAAAAATGTTAACTGTTTAACAGATTTTTCTCTGTTATCTGTTAATTCATTTTAATCACCACTTATTTCAATGTAATTAAGTCTCCCTATGAAGGGAGGGATATACATAAGATCACATACTAGTTTCTATGGAAACACTGATTAATGCATTTTTTCACTGTATCGCCCTTTGATGAGATTCTGCTGTTATCTGTTTTTTCGATTTATGAACTCACTGTTTTCTAATGTAAATTGTTGTTATCTGTTAGTGTTATCATTATTTTAAATGTACTGTTATCTGTTTTGGGAGAAATTTAAAAATTGTTACCCTGTTAATGGACCCCCTCCAGCCCCCTCCCAAATGTTCAGTTTTATGGATATTTTATACAAAATGTCAACATTTATTATTGTTACATACTGTGCCCCTTATCATTTTAGTTATTTCTAGATCTGTAACACACACACATACACTGTATATATATTTTTCAGAAAACCAAGTGGATCATAACTGCACTAGACAATATGTAGTTCATTGATATTAAGAAGATAAGACCTGTCTTTACAGTGCTTGAAATTAGGATTTGCAACTCACTTGCCCGAATCCTGAACTTTTGGATTTTCTCCTATATATTCAATATAAATTTTATCAAAATTTCACTTGCCCGAAAGGATTTTTACTGGCCAGGGGCCAGCGGACTTGTGCTAATTTCGCAGAATGTCTTTATGGCCTATATATGTCCTCATATGAGGAATGTCAAGATGGATTAATTACATACTAGACATCTTCGAAGTTGGATAAATTTAAAGAATAAAAGATAAAATTAGACTGTAAATTTATTGACATTTGTTCAACCAAAAGCAGAAAGGACAGAAAATGAGCCACCAGAAATGAACTATTAAAACACCTTCATCTTGGATTGTAAAACAGATTGAAAAATGTACATATTGACATAATTAGCATTTATTCAATAAATCGTTGAATTGTTTAATTCTTTTATTCAATATTTATCCACTTGAAAATGAGAAAATTGTAAGAAATAAAATGTCATCAAAGATACCAAGGTTAATAGAATTTACAACTTTTGAATTAATTGCCATTAGACAAGCCTTATCAGCTCAGTGATTATAGGCAATTGTATTAGCTGGTACACTTTAACTCTACTTTCTGAATTATGTGCCATCTAGAATTTCCTTGACCATTGTTCAAGTTAGTGGTCATCCTATTGATACAAATTCAACAGTCCAAAATTAGAGCTTAAGTGAGCACAGTGTCAGCAATATTTCTAGCGTAAAACTTGCCCAACTTTTTCATTAGACTAGACATGTTCTTTTATCACAAGACTAGTATTATTGATAAATGCAAGTCAGCAATGATGCTCACTAGTTTACAAAATGAGAGGTCAAGGTGGACATTTTTGGAATGCTGACTGCGGACAGGTTGAAAAAAACCAAATCCCCGTCAGCATAACTGTAGATTTTTTTCATCATATCATCTTTCCCCTAACCTAAATGTCCATTTTGTAATGTTGTTGATGCAAAATATGGACTTTCAGAACCTTTGGACCATATTTAAGATTATAACAAGTAACCTTTTATGCATTTTTTTGTAATTTCATCAATATAAAAGGAGACCTTTTGGATTTTAATTTGGTCAAAATACCATATATCGTTGGTCTTTTGGTTTTGAAAATACCATCTGGGGCCTACCTTTCATCACCTTTTCTTGTGTGGATATTTGACCTTTTTATTATCTTTTGTCTACAACAGATTATATTTTGGAAAAAAAGGTCATATTTTGTTGTTCACCTTTTGAAACATATTTTAGACTTGGAAAGGTAAACTTTTCAACACCTTTTGTCAAATCAAAAGTGGGCCATTTCGACTGACTTTTGAAGTCAAAAAGGTATACAGAAAGGTGATCTTTTAGATCTTTTGTATTTTTTTAAAATGTGTTAAAAAGACAACAAAATGTAGTCAAAATTGGGACTTTTTGATACCTTTTGACTATCCTAAAAGTTAATGTTTCATGCAGTGAACTACTGGATTTTGAAAAAAATTAAGAATTTTATGTAAATTATACATTTGTAGCAATTAATACATATTTCTGAATATTAATTCATACACTATATCTCGTTACATGAATTAGCTTGCATTTAAATGTAAATAATCAATTCCATGGATACTTAAAACAGCAGAAGATCAGTCTGTAGAACTGAAACTTAATTTTACCAGTTTAAACCAGTCGTGCAATAACTATCTTTCTGGTGTTAACACTTCAGATACTTACATCAAAGTATTTGCACTTGTAACCGTCATTTGTATCGTTGCATAATCTTCTTGACTTGTATATTATTTTTTGTTTATTCTGTATCGTTATGTTTTTGATCCGATACTTATAAGGCTACTGGTTGGTACTTTCTTTTGACTTTTTATATCATATTTTGAACTTCCTGTTTTGTGTATGTACACGATCTCAGTGGACTTATATTATTCCATCTCGAAATGAAAAAAAAACTTTTAAGCATTTAGAGTTAAACGCAACTGATGAGTTTTAAGTAGACGAAACGCGCGTTTGGCGTAATGAATTTGTCACCTTGGTAATTCTGATTACATCTTGTGGGAATATTTCAGCAAAGCCAAGTAACAGTGCGTCCGCGGGTGGCGGATGGGGAAGCGGAATATTTACACTCAATGACTTAGGCCATTCGTTGGTCAGTCTGTGTCTATAGTTTTGACAAGAAACACCGTCATTCGTATCGTTGCATAATCTTCTAGACTTGTGTATTATGTTTTGTTTATGCTGCATCGTCATGTTTGTCGATCCGATATTTAATAAGTTTACTGGTTTGTACTTTCTTTGGACTTTAGTCCCTAGACGATGTCGAGTGTGATTATTTTTACTTCATGTGATAATTTACCCTAACACTCGAGTTCAAAGGCAGTATGATTTTTATTATACTTAATGCCTATTATCTTAAGAAGAAATTTGATTTTTATTTTACCGATTGCTAATAATCTAAAGAGGAAACCTGTACTACCATATAGATACTGTACTGAATTATATTTTTAATGGAAAATGCTTGTTTGTCTGCTATTTGTTTTTCCAAATAATAATTGCCCATGTCGTATTAAATTTTGCTACCATGACAATCAAGCTGCTTTTTAATGTTCGGAATACTTATTCGGTAAAACATCGATGTGTTCCGAAAGATCGTTATGAAAATCTGCTACCCAATAATAACGTGTTTGGATTATCGCCCTTCCACCAAGTTACAATAACAAAACCAATGCAAAAATATGAAATTTTCACGAGAGGGTTGGAGTTGGGGTACGGTAATATGGATGTGCAGCCCAAAAGGGTCTATTTTTTTCCCTTCCAAATTATATGAAAAGGTTGCTCTTTTCATTGAATAACATATATATTTGAGTAGTTGTAAATTATCTAAATATACCCAATTCCCCTTATTTTCATCTAAAGCTGAGGTTAACCGCGGTGACTAAGCAAATAAAAGTGCTCTATTAACATCACTTGATTACATTTAATGTCTTTATGTCGTTACATAAACCAATAAAACATGTTTCATGCAATGATAACAAATGGGTGTTAATGTGTATAGGAATGCCCACAGATGTTATAATTAGTTGCAATTCTGTGCCATTGTGAAGACAATTGAGGAAATAAACACTAGGAGAACAAGTTCTAACAGACAGGAAACACAAATACATATTATTCTTTATATGTCATTTTAATTTTTATTGCTTTTGTTTTATAAACATTTTGATAGTAAATGGACTTTTTTCAAAGTGGAGGTACAGTAAAATACAATTAAATATAAGAATATTTTTTGTTTAAAAATTCTATATACGATGTAAGTCGCCATTGTATAAATAACGCAACCTTTTGTTAAATGTGTTATTACAAAACCGTTTCTTTTTTTAAACCTTCAATAACTCATAAAACGTTTACATTGTGTGAAAAGATAGATAAAGAATGTATTGCCGCTGTGGCGTAACCAACTCTCATATTTCGTTACAGATGTGTATGTTAATTAAATACTAATGGCCACAAAGTGATGGCGCTGTAACTCCAAAACTAGGGATTATTTATGATCTCCTATTTGTGCCTGTAATCACTTAGGAATTGACAAGGAGTGCCAGTTTTACTACCGAAGGTCGGGGGTTTTCTCTACTCCGGCTTTATCCCCGATAAAAACTGGACGCCATGATATAGCTGAGCGATAAATGGCGTTAAACACCAATTGAAACAAACAAACAAACATGTACACGTAGGTTCGCGTTCTGGCCTAAAGTATTATGAGATGGTATGGCCGAACCTTATAATTGACAAGGATTTGCCTCTTTATTGTGGATTTTTTAACTCGGAACTATGATATAGCTGTACAATTTCTGCAAGCGGCGTTAAACCCCATTACACCAACCAAAACCTTATTAACAAAAAAGTCTTTGCTATTATACAAATCAAGCGCGTAAATATATTGATGTTTGTTTGTGTTTAACGCCAATTTCAGCAATTTTTCAGCTATATCGTGGCGTCCAGTTTTTATTGTCCAGTTACACTGTAATAGTAACCCCCTCCCCATATCTTGCCAGATGATAAGATTGTCATATATCAACTGGAAGAAATGAAAATTAACGTATCTAAACATGTGATTTACATCGGACGTTTGCAATACAGATTATTATTTTAATCATCCAAATCCATTTTTACAAGTTAAATGTTGCCATTAAAATGATCTTAAAGAGAAAAGGACCAAAATACCTTTAATTTTGAATTTTTATCCTGGGGTCAAAACTTGAGCTTTGAAATGGCCCATAAAATATTTTTTTCATTATTATTTATCCGATATTGGTAAAACTGTTCTCCCTGGGGCTATACTGTGATGGTTCCCAGTGTCCGAGCTACAGCGCATCTCCGGTAGAGGAAAGAAAGTTGTGAGGTATATAATACGACAAGTATTATCTTTCCTAAAAAGTTAGCCGTCTCAAAGCTTTATTTTTCTTTGTGGACAAATATACGTACTGTTTTTTAATGTTAAATGGCAATATGTATTGTTATTATTTACATCACTTCAGTATAAGTACACGATGTTTAGATATCCAAATCAGGCAACCGTAAAATATAGGTGAGAGACAGCACTATACTAAGCATCTCTAGATGCATCATACGTGGTAAGATAGTTGATGTTAACATTGTCAGTAAGCAGGAAAAGAATTAAAATTTGTCTTGTAACCGGAATCATTTGTCCATAAAATACAAATCAAAGGCAGTATCCAAGAATGCATTGTTAGTATCCTAGATCCATTATATTCACAAAAATAGTTGATATAGACCTGTTCGCGAAAATGTTACGCTTCGGAAATTTCCGTTTAAGTTTTATACACATTTTATGATAAACATACACAAATCAATGCCACTTTCCTTTTAAAAAAGTTTGATTCCAATCTAATTAAAATCATATTTTCACTTGACCCCCTTTTGCTATTGTCGTCGTGAAAATAGCAAAAGGGGGAGCCAAGTGAAGATATAATTTTAATTAGATTGGTTTGATTCCCACTATCTTGCATATTTTCCCCCTTTTTCATTCATCGTAAACGATTCGTGATTTCTCGGCTTTTCTCGAGTGGCATGAACGGCGGTCTGCCCATTATGATTGCTACCGCCCCGTAAAAATGAAGGGTTTTCATCCCTAACTTTACTTACTAGTATTTGTTGGCCAATCGGGAAGCTATCTCCCAAATTAAACAGCCAATCAAGACACATCATTGTTTATCTGTTATCCTTGAAGTACAACTGGTTTCTGCAGTTTAGAATTTGATCATTTATCCTGTCTCATGCGAAACGGGAAAAAACCTGACCGCAAATCGTAGTGGATAAAGTGTTTGCGGAGTACTGCGTTTCTTGCGCGATGAAGACCCCTTCCTTCTGTAGGCACTTTGCACTCGCTGTATTATGCTTAAATCTACGCGCCTCATAACTATTTCAGTGGAAATCAAAATTCTGTTTCCGGTGGTCCATCACTTTTCTCATTATTTATTGATCATAAAAACAAACAATAAATCAGACAATCAATCAATAAAATAGTTTTTAAGCTTGTCATGTTATATATTATATTATAAACTATCTATATTAAACCATTGCTGTGACAGTCTTAAAAAAACATTATAACATTTCCCTATTGTCTAACACTTAGAATTCCCATGTCGTCCATCATTGTTAATCACTTTTTCTATCTTTCTTTACCTATAATTATCAAAAGTGGGACAATCTGGAAGACACCCTATTGAAATGTATAGTCTGAACAAAGATTGTTTGTTTGTTTGATTGGGGTTTAACGCCACTTTCAGCAATTATCATGGCGTCCAGTTTTTTTTTGGGAGAGAAAGCCGGAGTACCGGAGAAAACTCCCGACCTGCAGTAGGAAAACTGACAATCCTTGTCAATTAAGATTGGAGTCGAGTACGTACACCCTGCCAGCAGTGAGACTCGAACCCGCAACCTCAGTGTTGACAGACCACGTGATCAATAGTAGACGAACTTAACCACTCGGCCAACGAGGCCCCCTGAAAAAAGACAAAAAATCTCAGTACATTCGGAACGTACGTATGTACGGTTGTCCTACGAAAACAATGCTTTATAGTTGTTAAAGAAGCCGAACTAAACACTGGTATTGTTAAACAAAGAAATTCAATCTTCTTATGGTTTTGTCCAATCTAATTAGAATTCGTCCTCTCATGGCTTCTGTACTTATTTTCGACGCGATGTATCAGCAAAACTTTAAAATCATTACATTAAAACATTAAAATTCGATCCCTCATCTCTCAATTAAACAGATTGTTTTGCTCATAGAGCGGTTTGGGTCATAACCTTGACTCTGTTGTGACTAAAATGTAGCAATGTATGTAATATTAACAATGTTCAGTTAATTTTTTTAAACATATTTATTCATAAATTCAATAATGAAATACAGTATAATGAAATACAAAATATCTAGACAGGATCTGGTAACAAGCACTTAGCTTTTGTCAAAACCATTTCCTGAAATATAACTCACAATAGTATTACATACACATTTATGCATACTCTCAACATGTTAATTTTCAAAAGTGAAAATTTTCTATCATTGATTTTTTATTCAAATGAAATAAATTATTAAGATCAAAGGAAAATACATAAGTAATGATAAAATATGGGAAAGATTAAAGGGAAAAAAGTGTACAATAATAATAATAGTAAGAATAATTATAACAATAATCATGTCAAAACTACAATGGGGGAAAGTGCTATGAAAAAAAATAATAGGGACAAAAGATATATATATGTATTAAAAAGATGCAAGGAATTATTCTACGAGTTGAATCGTTGCTGTTTATGATGAACTTCTGAACTGTCATAAAAATGTTCATGTTTTGTTCATCGTCTAGTAGAAATGATCCATATAACAATAGGTTTAAATCTATTGCAATAGGAAGATCGAGACTGAAAATAGTTTGCTGACGCAGATGTGTATATTTATAACAAAAAAGTAGATAATGTGAAACTGATTCTATAGAACCGCATGTGCAGTTGGGTGTCTGAACTAAATTTCGAGAAAAGAGATGTTGATTTAAGGAACTACAGCCCATTCTTAATCTACAATGTAATATTTGACCAATTCTTGACCCAACATAGTAATATATAGGACATTTTTTGTTGTGTACTTTGATATTAGCCTTAAACGAATGTAAAGACCTAGAGTTTCTGACGTCATTTGGCAACTTATTCCATAACTTTACTGTATAGGGTAGAAAATAATCAGAATAAAGATTAGTACGTGTTCGAAGCTCCGCTAAGTTCTGGGACTGTTGTTCAGTTGTTTAAGTATTTAAGTTGTAAAAAGGGTGTTAACAGACCCGGTGATCAATAGTAGACGAACTAATTATAATTAACCACTCGTCTAACGAGGCCATATCCGATCTGTATTGGATAAATTTATTTGCTAAAAGTTTGATCTGGGCTAAGTACACCATCATGTATAAGAAAATGTACAGTGCGTTTGGTGTTTGACATTTTCGCTATGTTTGATATAAAAATAAAATATATTTGGGTATCAATATTTTGGAGATTTGGAATACTGTTTCGATCTCACTGGCCGATTCTGAAGAATCTTTTCAGATAACAATTTATCGCGAAACTTTAAAAATGAAATATTTCTTACTTTTTCCACTGCCTTTTTGGAAAAATGAGAAACAAAAAGAGCAAAAATAACAAAAGTGAGAAGGAATCTGGAAAGCAAGCGTCATATTGGAAAAAGTAAACCTTAATAATAATAATAATAATAATAATAATAATAATAATAATATTCACATCAATATTCTTGATCTAGTTCTAAAAATGCATGTCGTAAAATATAGCAAGAATACACATCTTCTTAGTAGGTGAACATATTTATATGAAACCCCTTCATGAAATGTCTCCGTTTAAGAATGGCATTAAAAATGTAGTTTATATCCACTTAAAAATTATCCTTAACAATAATTGTTCCTAAGTATATATGAATAAAATGAATTATTTCATTTATGATTACTTTAATGTGACAATTTTAATGTTAGATCAATTGTTGCTCTATTCAAATTAAGACGGCGGGTAGACAGATTAACTTGCACATATATTAGTATGATTCTATATTGAATACTAAAACAAATGTAACTTAATTAAATCTATTAATGAAGGCGAAGTATCCTCTAGAGGTAGCTTCCCTAGATGTGTAAGAATTTATCTACATGTTTATAGCAGTAAACAAATAAAATTGACATTATTAGTTTCAGTGTGCAACAGCCTAAAAGTAATTAATGCAGAAAACATTCAGATAAAATCTTGACCATCTTCAAGATATTGTATATGACTGCCTTCAGATTTCATCACTGTTGGATAATTTGCTAGAACTACATGTATATCTATATGAGTCGTCAGAGAGGTACCTAGAGTCCAGTGAAATCTTGAACTTCTGGTAGATAGAATTCGCCACGTTAAGAAATTAGAATAAAGTACCATTATATTTCATACATGTACCGGTATGTTAAACCGAACAGTCCATTTGAAAACTATTACTTATTACATCAAAGTGATACAGAATAGAATCACTAAAATGGAACAACATGAATTAAGCCCCATACCATTTGAAAAATGGGGGGGGGGGGTGACATGGCCCTTTTTATATGTAGTAAAATTCCTGTGAATAAACTTTACTGACAAGCTATTTAGGCTGATGTCGGCAAACGAAAAACTCACCCTGACTTATAATAGTTATGTAAGCTTAAATTACGTTGTTTCTCTTACAAAGTTGTTTTAGGTGCTAGTTAAAAGTAATTCGAAGAACAAACATTTTATAAACATTTGTATTAATTTCTGCACATAATTTATCAGCATTTTCTTAAAAAAGATGGTATAGGTTCTAATGAATTTATAGTTTGTCCCAATCTTAACCTAACAATAGATAACTTTTGATCATTTTAGTATTTTTCTCCCAGCCCCCTTTCTTCTAATCATTTTAAAAAATATGCCATATATATTGATGCGATCATTATATTGGATGCAGGATGGAAATTTGCTTTCGGATATTTTTTTAGATCCGCCGCGAACGTTAAGTGTTAATATCAAATTCAAATTATTTAATTGGATAAAGCATATATAGTCATATTTACAATATTGCGTAATCTAATACACAATAGATAGTACGTTTATCGACATAAAAGTATACTGGTATGTATGGCACGCCGTTCTCGTCAAAAGTATGATTCAAAATATCATCACAAATAACACTCAAAATTTTAAATTACACACTCAAAATTAAAAATATGCACTCAAAATTAAAATATGCACTCAAAATTTTACGAAAACACACTCAAAAGATAGATTGAAATTACACACTCAAAATTTTAATTCATGCACTCAAAACTGAAAATTACGCACTCAAACAGAAAACATATACACTCAAAATTGTGCGCACCTTTTTGCGCAGGACTAATAAATATTCATTAAATTGATTAGAATATTTCAATCCTGGTTTTTTTTAAGCTTGAAACGGGTCCCTGTAAAGCAACGAACGAAACAGACGAAAATTTTTTTAATTTCTTTTTACCTCATACCCTCGGCCCTTTATCTCAGACTCATATTAACTATAGAGTGTGATTTATTCCATTATTGAATTATGTTTTATGTTAAAACAAATAGTTTTATCAACGGGCTTATCAAAATAGGTGATTTACAGCTATATCATGCAAATTAAATGAATAAATTCGTTCTAGTTTCTGATATAATTGAATTTCAACAGGAACTCTTGTAGCCATTACATACAACACTTCCCTACAGCTTGAAAGCTTTCGAACAGTAGGTTCTAAAGCGTTGTTGTCTTGTGTTAAGGGGTGTACAAGTTGCATTGTATTTTCATACACGTGCAACAAGGATTGAAAAAACTCGAGCAAATCTACTGTGTTGTGGATTGACATTTGGATTTCAGCACTTCCGGTTAGCTTTAAACTCAAAAACCACCCAGATGATATTTTATTTATTTATATCTTTATGATTATTTATGAGTTTTGCGCAAAAAAAATGCGCACAAATTTGAGTGCGTAATTTTCAGTTTTGAGTGCATGAATTAAAATTTTGAGTTTGTAATTTCAATCTATCGTTTGAGTGTGTTTTCGTAAAATTTTGAGTGCATATTTTAATTTTGAGTGTGAAATTTAAAATTTTGAGTGCATATTTTTAATTTTGAGTGTGTAATTTAAAATTTTGAGTGTGTAATTTGTGATGATATTTTGAACCATACTTTTGACGAGAACGGCGTGCCATAGGTATGTATTCAATAATTATAATGAAATAATCAATTGTGAAAATATAGAAAGTTTCTGTATAGTATGACAATGTACACTAATGGCATTTCGCTATACAATATGATGAGAATTATTTTTGAATAATTATACACATATATTTTTTCTAAAGATGTAAATTTCTTAGTGTATAAGATTCTTTTAAATATGAACAAATATTCTTTAGTTCTTGTGTTGTATTTGGGTTAAGGAGACGATTGATGGGTGTGACTTTTTACCCAAACTTACCCAAACATACCCAAACTTATCCAAACTATACCCAAACACACATTAAACTAACATGTTTTTGCATTTCTATTATGTCTTAGCATTTTATATACTATATTTTTGATGGAAAATGTTATACAAGTGAATTTAGCATGACAATTTTCGCCGTTAAAATCGATCTTATGAAGCCCCTTATGATCGTGAAAAATGTATTACCCAAACTCTCATTAAAATGACAATAAAAAAACTGGACCCCTTGATATAGCTGTTAAATTGATGAAAGTGCAAGCGTTAAACACTATTTAAACAAGCAAACTAATACGAGGTCATGTCATTGCATTATTATTGCCTACCATGTATCATTAGATTAATATTGTATACAATATATCTAAGGTAACTGTTTTTAGAAATTTTATTGTTCTTGCAAAACTGTATATGTTCATGAACATAAAAAATCGAGGGTCTCTTCTCCGATTGGTTTGAGTGTAGTGTCACATTAGTTTTGAAATCTAATACCATATATACCTATTTTTTCTGTGACTATGTACTTTGTAGTTAATCAGAAATAAATGAAGGTAATAACAAAATGCCGAATAAAAGAAACTCAAAAAAGACAATCCACAAATCAAACAATTTCCGAAACAGGGGGCCACATATCATCCTAAGTCAGAATTCATCTCTGCCACACAAGAAATTGAGACATGCCCATATTAATTGATTTATTAACCTCTATAAAATATGATTAAACAAAACAAACTGATAGACCAATTTCACATGCTAAATAGTCTGTCATTCTTATTTAATACACGTATAAAGTTAACTAAACTGATTTAAATTATAAACATAGATAATCGTTTTCATGGCTGCCGAAAAATTTTCTATCAACGTTTAAATGTTAAAAATTAATGGTTTGACGACAAACCTTTACGAAAGACAAAACTACTCAGATGAAGAAGAGCAATATAACTTTCTACGATAAAATTCAACATTCTCGCCAATTCAAAATAATTGAAAGCCGCCCGTCAAATTTAAGGATAACCACACGACAAGATATAATCATTTTAAAAGCGTCAAATCAAGCAACATTTTCGCTAAACCGCGACAGTATATTCAGATAGAGAAGAGTATTATTGAGGAGATACTTTGTTAAACTGGGCGGTGACCCATTTTATTGCGAAATAGTCTGATTTTAAGGGCAAAACGGTTATTATAGTCAATGATGAAAAGTCGCCGTTTCAATGGAAGACCCCCTCCCCCCCCCTGCCCCCGAAGAATTAGACGAATAATTTTGAATTTTTTCCGTTGCAAATAAAAATCCTCACAGGAGGACCACCAGTTTAACAAACTGTTTAAATAAATATCCCAATAAAATGGAATTTCTGTATAACGTTGCCCAAAACTACGTTTTGGCGACATATTGTTTTTGCAACGTTTCTTCTGATATTATTCCGCTTTCCACTTTTCTACCTTTCCCAAAAAATTTCTCAGAGACGCCTTAATAGAACCAATCGCCCCTTTGAAACATTTGAATATAAAATGTTATGTACTTCAACACTTTTTGAATCATTTTTTCATTTTTGTAGTGTGTAACACGTAATAGTTTTTATACATCTTTAATATAATCTACACGGTAAAGTTTCTTTTTTCAAGGAGAATAGTTCTTGTTCCCCCGTAATACAATACAGAGATATAAGGTATCTTATTTTCATGGGTCATCTTTCTAATTCCTCTTTTGTACAATGTATAAATGTAAGGCATCCTCACAAGTCAGGGTTTCTGTGTCCACACATGTCCACGAAACCCTAACAAACTTATCGAGGAAATTCCTGGGCTTATAAGTTACTATTTTGATTGGCTACATCATACCTTGATGTATATATAGCCAATCAAAAGCACGCTTTCATTCACGACTTGGTTAGGGGATATCCCGATGTCGAT
This sequence comes from Limnoperna fortunei, assembly GCA_944474755.1. NCBI lineage: Eukaryota > Metazoa > Mollusca > Bivalvia > Mytilida > Modiolidae > Limnoperna > Limnoperna fortunei. The sequence goes on along the minus strand of OX104115.1, from coordinate 56,267,752 downwards.
TGTAAATAAACCAAACGGATGTGTTGCATAGACCATGTGTAAATCAGTGTATTTTGTACAGTAATGTTAATAGTTTGTTATTACCGCGTTATTTATTAGTTGCGTTACGTTTTCTTCCAACTCAAGAATGAGTAAGAATGACTACTGCCAAACACTTTCTTCTTTCAAGCAATTTCATTGGTTGCTATTTTGAAGGATTGGCGTCATACGAAAATCTTCTAGCCCGGGAATTTCCCTGTAACCTTTGTCAGGGACACATGTGGACACAGAAACCCTGACTTGTGAAGATGAGATGTAAGGTAGCTGATTGTTCATGGGTAATAGTTTTATTCATGTTTAATATAATCTACAGGGTAAAGTTGCTTTTTTGAAGGAGTATAGTTCTTGTTCCCCCATAATACAATACAGAGATATAAGGTATCTTATTTTCATGGATCATCTTTCTGATTCCTCTTTTGTACATGTATAGATGTAAGGTAGCTGATTTTCATGAGTAATAGTTTTATACATGTTTAATATAATCTACAGGGTAAAGTTGCTTTTTTCAAGGAGTATAGTTCTTGTTCTCCCATAATACAATACAGAGATATAAGGTATCTTATTTTCATGGATCATCTTTCTGATTCCTCTTTTGTACAATGTATACTAGATGTAAGGTAGCTGATTTTTCATGGGTAATAGTTTTATGTTTAATAAAAAATACAAAACAGAAATTTCAGGTATCTTATTTTCATACATCTAATGGCAAATTATTCTACATGTTAATGGTCGCAGGCAGAAAATATTCAGAGTAGAAGTTCGTTCTTGTACGAACATCAGTAACAATATTTTCGACTTGGCGAGTAAAATGACTATGTCGATCACCAATTGAACTAGGAACAAGTTCCCATAAATAATTTGGGGATTCCTTGTTTATAATCTTATATACATGTAATTGAATAAGTCGATGTTTTTCCCTCCTAGTCGAAAGTTTTTCCCAACCCGTTTCTTGATAAAGTTTTTCTAACGACGTCAATTTTGTCCCTCCGCATAGCGTCTATCTGGACACTCTCTAACTTGTAAACTAAGTATTGTTAATAGTTATGCCATACCACATCGCCATATTCCAGAATTGGTCTAATATAAGAAAAGTAAATTCTCTCCAGGACATACCTGTCAAGGACAAATCGTACACTACGAAGGAAATTAACTCTATTATAAGCTTTTTGAACAATGTAATTAATGTGGTCATGCCAAGAACCATTACTTGAAAAATAAATGCCTAAGTGTTTGTGTGAAGCGACTTCTTGAATATTGAGCCCGTCCATAACAATAGGTGGATGAATTGGCTTGATTGATTTACGAGATATAGTTATCATTTCAGTTTTATGTGGGTTAAATTGTACTAACCACTTTTCTGATCAGCTATGAATTTTAGCTAGATCCCTATTTAATATGTCAGCAGCGACTTTGGGACTATCTACTATTATATAAATGCTAGTGTCGTCTGCAAATAGCTTAACACAAGCATTAATATCTTCTACAATATCATTAATAAATAAAAGAAACAATAAAGGCCCCAAAATGGAACCCTGAGGAACACGATGTCCAGTCAGAACTACCACCGCTTAAAACCACTCATTGTTCCCTTCGTGAAAGATAGTTTTTAAACCAGTGTAATAAATTTCCATCAATACCATAATTCTGAAGTTTGAATAAGAGTCCTAAGAGAAACTCGCTTGTTTCTGTTTTCTCATGTAAATTGCAGTGTTATCTGTTTTTTTTCGATTTTTGAAGTCGCTGTTTTCTGTTTTCTCATGTAAATTGTTATCTGTTATCATTATTTTAAATCTACTGTTATCTGTTTTGAGAAAAATTAAAAAGTGTTAACCTGTTAATGGAATGAAAGAAAAGGAAACAACCCTATTGTTCCCGGGGAAATAAAACAAAAGGGAAACAACACTATTGTTCACCGGTAAATAACCTGTAAGGTAAAAAACAAATAAAAAGGTCAACAATGCAGAAGTTTAGATGAGAACAACACAAATTTCAGTAAATTAAAATGTACATGTACATGTTTATTGTTGGCGTACAATATAATAAAACAAGTACGACCCTCTCTTATTGAGGGACACATTCATATTTGTAAACTAACCCTCGTTGAAGTTGTTTGGCTCGGGTTCGGGTTTAGAAATTTGATTATTGCCCTCAAGAAGGTGAAGTCAACGTGAAAGTACTAGATTGATTATTTCATTAGTTTATTTATTTATTCCATAGTTCTGCTCTACATTCCCTTTTCTTACTTTTGCTACCATTCACTTTCTCCTATGACTTCACTGTCACCTTTATTGTTATTATTTACCTAACAATATACCGGTATATTTATGCATGACAAATGTCAGAAATATGACCCATTAAAATAGGATACCTTACAGCGCTAGCTATGTATTGCATGATGGGTAAATAAGAATTATAATCCTCGAAAAAAGTAACCTTACCCTGTAGATTTTTGTAAGCATCTATAAAACTATTACCTATGAAAAATCGGCAACATTTCATCTATGCATTACAACAAAGTGAGTAATCAGAAAGATGACCCATGAAATAAGATACCTTATATCTATGTATTGTATGATAGAGGTATAAAACTATTATCCTTAAAAAGCATCTCTGTATTGTATTATAGGGGACCAAGAACTATACTCCTTGAAAAAAGCGACCTTACCCTGTAGATTATATTAAACATGTTTAAAACTATTACTCATGAAAAATCAGCTACCTTACAAAAAGAGGAATCAGAAAGATGACACATGGAAATAAGATACCTAAAATTTCTGTACTGTTTGATAGAGGAAAAAGAAATATAATCCTTGAAGAAGCAAACTACCCTGTAGATTATATATTAAAGATAAATAAAATTATTACCCATGAAAAATCAGCTACCTTACATCTTTACATTGTATAACAGAGGAATCAGCAGTATGTCCCATGAAAATAAAATACCTGAAATTTCTGTATTGTATGATAGAGGAATAAAAATTAAAATCGTTGAAAAAAGCAAGCTTACCCTGTAGATTATATAATAAAGATGTATAAAACTATTACCAATGAAATACCAGCTACCTTACATCTATACATTGTGCAACATAGCAATCAGAAATATGACCCATGAAAATAAGATACCTGAAATTTCTGTACTGTATGATAGAGGAATAAGAAATATAATCCTTGAAAAAGCAAGCTACCCTGTAGATTATATTAAAGATAAATAAAATTATTACCCATGAAAAATCAGCTACCTTACATCTTTGCATTGAATAACAGAGGAATCAGCAGTATGTCCCATGAAGGTCTACCTCGTTAAGTATATTTAAAAATAAATTGGTGACTCGTAGCAAAGAAACCCCAAAATACTATTACGTCGGAACTCGAAAAGGGCAGATTCTACATGCAAGGCTTCGTATGAACAGTAGTTCACTAAATGAACACCTGTTTCTGCGAAACCTTGTGGATTCTCCAAAATGTACATGTGGTCATGTCGAATCAACCTATCATTTTCTTTTTGAATGTTATAAGTACGATCAGCTTCGTTATAGTACCATACATACTCTTAATTTAAACCAACCTGTCGATGTTAACTTATTATTGTATGGGTCAGATCTTCTAACATTAGATGAAAATATTAATGTCTTTAATCTTGTTCAAAAATATATTGTTCAAAGCAAACGCTTTTTTTAACTGCATTTCACTATTCCATCATTTCCATTGTCACATTGACTGTTTCTTTTATTGATTACACTTCCTGACAACATTTATATGTCCTTTTTCTTTTTCTATTTCTATTAATTCTCTAAGCATGCTTATAGTTTTGATATTACATTTTGTCGGAATTGTAAGGAGACGGATTAACAAAAGCTTACATGCTTATTTCCGAATCCTGTATGTTATTCTTTGTATGATGTATTTTGTACATATTATTGAAATTTATATTAATAAATATGTTTTAACTAAAAAGCGAGTTAAAAATCGAAAAAAAAACCAGACAACAACAGTATATCATCGAAGGGCAATAGTGTTCTGATTATTAACAGTAAACAGTGTTTTCATTTTCGTTATAACAGTTTACAACAATTTCAATTTTTAAGAAAACAGATAACAGCTAATGGTTGAAAAACAGGTACCAGTTACTTTATTTACAGAGGTGTAAAAATGACCAAAACACGTTAACAGAAAAGATCTTCCCCCATACTATCGACACTGATCATCTATCAATATCAAAAATATTTTAAGAAAATTTATGAAAGCTTTCCACAAACAAGTTCCATTAACTACCATTAAAAATCCGAATTTTACCACGAAAAAGGAAGCGCATATCTATCAAATTAAAAATTCCCCAAAGATTCAAGAAAATTTGATGAAAACCGAAAGTTTTTGAGCAAGATTATGAAAACAACCCCACCCCCTTTTCATGTACCAAGTCCAATAAGTCAGAGATTACCAACAAGTATACAGACTATGACACTAACACAATAAACAAACATGTGCAGTTTGTAAAAAAAAATCTGTGAATCTTATTTGCAAGATACGAAGGATGGACATTTGTATACCATAATACGCACGCATGGGTGGGGGATCTGTCATTGACAGGCGTATAAAAATGAAAATGAAAAATGTTTAATTGATTATTCCATTTTAAACTACATTTACGTAAAATTTAGGTGAAGCTAGCATTTAAAATTTGGGTTTTTTATTTCTTTGATCAATTAAAATTAATAAGTTGCTAAATTTATCTTTTGTAATTATGCGATAATTGGGAGATAGTCAAAAACATACCTAAAGACACAATTCCAACAATCATTTCGCTCACAAATGTTTTCAGAGCAAATCTTCGGAATGTAGAACAAACGTTTTGTAAATTATTTAGTAACAGAACACAGTTTATGCCGTTATGGCATTGTAGATAGTAAATAACATTATAAAAATAACAGTTTGTTTATTAAAATAAGTATTTTAATAGCTCACGCCTATCTAACTCCACCTTACGGTATAAGGGAGATAAATCTAATTAATTTATGTCATACGGTAGCTTGTTTACATTGGTAGTCAATTTTTAATAGCTCCGCGGTATTAAAATTTACTACCGTAGCTAATTTTCATAGGTAGCTCGATATTAATACGACACCCATTTTTATTAATTTGTTGTGCATTTGACATGATTACGCGAAAAAATAAGAACTGTATGTAAATTTTAGCTGATGCGGCTGATTTTTTTCCAGTTCGGCAATACACCGATCCAGTTTTCAAAGCTTAGCTCCGCCTACTTAAATTTTACGTAGTAACGTCCTTGACAACGCCTTCGGTCGGACAAAAAAGTAAACAATGGCGGCAAGTACAAATCGGTACACGAATTTATTAGCTGTTCCAAGCGATATTTCTATTGAATATTTTCAAGACGCCGATCTTTCTAAACGTGCAAAAGAGAGAGGATACAATTTTTTTACCAATGGTTATGTACATGGGTTAAAACTAGTAAAAACATCGACAGAAACAATGATTGACGTGGGGGCCAAGTGCTACAGGTCGATGAGAAAGTCAGAGACGCCGCACATTATAAACCTGACTATTGACACTGAGAAAAGGAATATTACGGAGCGCCACTGTTCATGTAAAGCAGGGTATTTATAAATAATTTTTTCACTAAAATATTATTTTGGTCGTCCGTAACGGCGTAAAAATAAGTGCTGAATCATCTCGAGCAAGGAATTAGATCAATATAATTCCTTATCTCGAGACTCGAGTCATGTCTGTTTAAAATGTAAATTTATGACAAATGTTTTCTAACATTCCAACACTGCATTAACGAGCGTTTCTATTGATAATGGACTTGAATTTCAATGAACGCTATTAGGTTTAGTTCGTGTTAAAATTGAAATTGTACTGTTGGCAAAAGCAAGGCCATTCTGTTACACAACTGTTCAGTCATGGAAATACAAAATTACAGATATTTTTAAAATGTCATGAATAGACTTGTATATTCTATACATGTAGGTCTATGGTACACTCTATATGAATATGTAACAGAACTAGGTATATTTGTCCAATGATTTTAGCTTTTAACATTCTTTTTTTTTTCATTATTAAGTCGCCGACCACGAAGTGTCGGGCGACTTATTGTTTTTACTCCGTTTCTTATTATTATTATTAAGTCGCCGACCACGAAGTGTCGGGCGACTTATTGTTTTTACTCCGTTTCTTATTATTAAGTCGCCGACCACGAAGTGTCGGGCGACTTATTGTTTTTACTCCGTTTCTTATTATTATTATTATTATTTTCATATTTCTTATGTTTTCCCCTCGCAATGTTGTCCGCTCGTTTTCTCGCTCATCTTTTAACCGATCGAAATGAAACTTTGGGAACATGTTAAGGGTGACCTGAAGTTGTGCAATCCACTTTTGAAATTTTCAAAATGGCCGCCATTTTCAAAATGGCCGCCGTTGAAAAAAATGACTGCCGTTGTCAGATCTCAGTAATTGCCAAAGCAATTTCAATGAAAATTGGTATACTGCTACAGCTAACTATCCCGAGCATTTTTGCAAAAAAAAATTTGACGCGGCCGACATTTCAAAATGGCCGCCATCCGAACACCACCCCCCTAAAAATGTAAAAATTTAAACGTCATCCGATTTAGACGAAATTTGGTATACAGGTAGCTTATGATACCCTAAGTGTGCCACTATTTAAAAATGTTTTGTCCGACTTCCGGTTTCAAAATGGCGGCCGTTTTAAAGTTTTACAAAATGGCGCCGTTGTCAGATCTCAGTTATGGCCAGAGCAATTTCAATGAAAATTGGTATACTGATACAGCTAACTATCCTGAGCATTTTTGCAAAAAAAATTTTTTGTCCGACTTCCGGTTTCAAAATGGCGGCCGTTTTAAAGTTTGCTCGTTTTCTCGCTCATCTTTTAACCGATCGAAATGAAACTTGGCCAACTGAAAGCTCATGTTATGAAGTTGTGCTCTTGACTTTTAGTTCCCTCTACTCGGTCAAAAGTGCGGAACGGGAGGCGACTTCAACGTTTCGGGAAACGTAAATTTTAATTATTAAGTCGCCGACCACGAAGTGTCGGGCGACTTATTGTTTTTACTCCGTTTCTTATTATTAAGTCGCCGACCACGAAGTGTCGGGCGACTTATTGTTTTTACTCCGTTTCTTATTATTATTATTTTCATATTTCTTATGTTTTCCCCTCGCAATGTTGTCCGCTCGTTTTCTCGCTCATCTTTTAACCGATCGAAATGAAACTTTGGGAACATGTTAAGGGTGACCTGAAGTTGTGCAATCCACTTTTGAAATTTTCAAAATGGCCGCCATTTTCAAAATGGCCGCCGTTGAAAAAAATGACGGCCGTTGTCAGATCTCAGTAATTGCCAAAGCAATTTCAATGAAAATTGGTATACTGGTACAGCTAACTATCCCGAGCATTTTTGCAAAAAAAAATTTGACGCGGCCGACATTTCAAAATGGCCGCCATCCGAACACCACCCCCCTAAAAATGTAAAAATTTAAACGTCATCCGATTTAGACGAAATTTGGTATACAGGTAGCTTATGATACCCTAATTGTGCCACTATTTAAAAATGTTTTGTCCGACTTCCGGTTTCAAAATGCCGGCCGTTTTGAAGTTTTACAAAATGGCGGCCGTTGTCAGATCTCAGTTATGGCCAGAGCAATTTCAATGAAAATTGGTATACTGATACAGCTAACTATCCTGAGCATTTTTGCAAAAAAAAATTTGACGCGGCCGACATTTCAAAATGGCCGCCATCCGAACACCACCCCCCTAAAAATGTAAAAATTTAAACGTCATCCGATTTAGACGAAATTTGGTATACAGGTAGCTTATGATACCCTAAGTGTGCCACTATTTAAAAATGTTTTGTCCGACTTCCGGTTTCAAAATGGCGGCCGTTTTAAAGTTTTACAAAATGGCGGCCGTTGTCAGATCTCAGTTATGGCCAGAGCAATTTCAATGAAAATTGGTATACTGATACAGCTAACTATCCTGAGCATTTTTGCAAAAAAAATTTTTTGTCCGACTTCCGGTTTCAAAATGGCGGCCGTTTTAAAGTTTGCTCGTTTTCTCGCTCATCTTTTAACCGATCGAAATGAAACTTGGCCAACTGAAAGCTCATGTTATGAAGTTGTGCTCTTGACTTTTAGTTCCCTCTACTCGGTCAAAAGTGCGGAACGGGAGGCGACTTCAACGTTTCGGGAAACGTAAATTTTAATTATTATTATTATTTTCATATTTCTTATGTTTTCCCCTCGCAATGTTGTCCGCTCGTTTTCTCGCTCATCTTTTAACCGATCGAAATGAAACTTTGGGAACATGTTAAGGGTGACCTGAAGTTGTGCAATCCACTTTTGAAATTTTCAAAATGGCCGCCATTTTCAAAATGGCCGCCGTTGAAAAAAATGACGGCCGTTGTCAGATCTCAGTAATTGCCAAAGCAATTTCAATGAAAATTGGTATACTGGTACAGCTAACTATCCCGAGCATTTTTGCAAAAAAAAATTTGACGCGGCCGACATTTCAAAATGGCCGCCATCCGAACACCACCCCCCTAAAAATGTAAAAATTTAAACGTCATCCGATTTAGACGAAATTTGGTATACAGGTAGCTTATGATACCCTGAGTGTGCCACTATTTAAAAATGTTTTGTCCGACTTCCGGTTTCAAAATGGCGGCCGTTTTAAAGTTTTACAAAATGGCGGCCGTTGTCAGATCTCAGTTATGGCCAGAGCAATTTCAATGAAAATTGGTATACTGATACAGCTAACTATCCTGAGCATTTTTGCAAAAAAAATTTTTTGTCCGACTTCCGGTTTCAAAATGGCGGCCGTTTTAAAGTTTGCTCGTTTTCTCGCTCATCTTTTAACCGATCGAAATGAAACTTGGCCAACTGAAAGCTCATGTTATGAAGTTGTGCTCTTGACTTTTAGTTCCCTCTACTCGGTCAAAAGTGCGGAACGGGAGGCGACTTCAACGTTTCGGGAAACGTAAATTTTAATTATTATTATTATTATTATTTTCATATTTCTTATGTTTTCCTTTTTCCCCTCGCAATGTTGTCCGCTCGTTTTCTCGCTCATCTTTTAACCGATCGAAATGAAACTTTGGGAACATAATAAGGGTGACCTGAAGTTGTGCAATCCACTTTTGAAATTTTCAAAATGGCCGCCATTTTCAAAATGGCCGCCGTTGAAAAAAAATTACGGCCGTTGTCAGATCTCAGTAATTGCCAAAGCAATTTCAATGAAAATTGGTATACTGATACAGCTCGCTATCCCGAGCATTTTTGCAAAAAAAAAATTTGACGCGGCCGACATTTCAAAATGGCCGCCATCCGAACACCACCCCCCTAAAACTGTAAAAATTTAAACGTCATCCGATTTAAACGAAATTTGGTATACAGGTAGCTTATGATACCCTGAGTGTGCCACTATTTTCAAAATTTTTGTCCGACTTCCGGTTTCAAAATGGCGGCCGTTTTAAAGTTTTACAAAATGGCGGCCGTTGTCAGATCTCAGTTATGGCCAGAGCAATTTCAATGAAAATTGGTATACTGATACAGCTAACTATCCTGAGCATTTTTGCAAAAAAAATTTTTTGTCCGACTTCCGGTTTCAAAATGGCGGCCGTTTTAAAGTTTGCTCGTTTTCTCGCTCATCTTTTAACCGATCGAAATGAAACTTGGCCAACTGAAAGCTCATGTTATGAAGTTGTGCTCTTGACTTTTAGTTCCCTCTACTCGGTCAAAAGTGCGGAACGGGAGGCGACTTCAACGTTTCGGGAAACGTAAATTTTAATTATTAAGTCGCCGACCACGAAGTGTCGGGCGACTTATTGTTTTTACTCCGTTTCTTATTATTATTATTTTCATAATTCTTATGTTTTCCCCTCGCAATGTTGTCCGCTCGTTTTCTCGCTCATCTTTTAACCGATCGAAATGAAACTTTGGGAACATGTTAAGGGTGACCTGAAGTTGTGCAATCCACTTTTTAAATTTTCAAAATGGCCGCCATTTTCAAAATGGCCGCCGTTGAAAAAAATGACGGCCGTTGTCAGATCTCAGTAATTGCCACAGCAATTTCAATGAAAATTGGTATACTGGTACAGCTAACTATCCCGAGCATTTTTGCAAAAAAAAATTTGACGCGGCCGACATTTCAAAATGGCCGCCATCCGAACACCACCCCCCTAAAAATGTAAAAATTTAAACGTCATCCGATTTAGACGAAATTTGGTATACAGGTAGCTTATGATACCCTAAGTGTGCCACTATTTAAAAATGTTTTGTCCGACTTCCGGTTTCAAAATGGCGGCCGTTTTAAAGTTTTACAAAATGGCGGCCGTTGTCAGATCTCAGTTATGGCCAGAGCAATTTCAATGAAAATTGGTATACTGATACAGCTAACTATCCTGAGCATTTTTGCAAAAAAAAATTTTTGTCCGACTTCCGGTTTCAAAATGGCGGCCGTTTTAAAGTTTGCTCGTTTTCTCGCTCATCTTTTAACCGATCGAAATGAAACTTGGCCAACTGAAAGCTCATGTTATGAAGTTGTGCTCTTGACTTTTAGTTCCCTCTACTCGGTCAAAAGTGCGGAACGGGAGGCGACTTCAACGTTTCGGGAAACGTAAATTTTAATTATTATTATTATTATTTTCATATTTCTTATGTTTTCCCCTCGCAATGTTGTCCGCTCGTTTTTTCGCTCATCTTTTAACCGATCGAAATGAAACTTTAGGAACATGTTAAGGGTGACCTGAAGTTGTGCAATCCACTTTTGAAATTTTCAAAATGGCCGCCATTTTCAAAATGGCCGCCGTTGAAAAAAATGACGGCCGTTGTCAGATCTCAGTAATTGCCAAAGCAATTTCAATGAAAATTGGTATACTGGTACAGCTAACTATCCCGAGCATTTTTGCAAAAAAAAATTTGACGCGGCCGACATTTCAAAATGGCCGCCATCCGAACACCACCCCCTAAAAATGTAAAAATTTAAACGTCATCCGATTTAGACGAAATTTGGTATACAGGTAGCTTATGATACCCTAAGTGTGCCACTATTAAAAATGTTTTGTCCGACTTCCGGTTTCAAAATGGCGGCCGTTTTAAAGTTTTACAAAATGGCGGCCGTTGTCAGATCTCAGTTATGGCCAGAGCAATTTCAATGAAAATTGGTATACTGATACAGCTAACTATCCTGAGCATTTTTGCAAAAAAAATTTTTTGTCCGACTTCCGGTTTCAAAATGGCGGCCGTTTTAAAGTTTGCTCGTTTTCTCGCTCATCTTTTAACCGATCGAAATGAAACTTGGCCAACTGAAAGCTCATGTTATGAAGTTGTGCTCTTGACTTTTAGTTCCCTCTACTCGGTCAAAAGTGCGGAACGGGAGGCGACTTCAACGTTTCGGGAAACGTAAATTTTAATTAAGTCGCCGACCACGAAGTGTCGGGCGACTTATTGTTTTTACTCCGTTTCTTATTATTATTATTATTATGTTTTCCTTTTTCCCCTCGCAATGTTGTCCGCTCGTTTTCTCGCTCATCTTTTAACCGATCGAAATGAAACTTTGGGAGCATGTTAAGGGTGACCTGAAGTTGTGCAATCCACTTTTGAAATTTTCAAAATGGCCGCCATTTTCAAAATGGCCGCCGTTGGAAAAAAATGACTGCCGTTGTCAGATCTCGGTAATTGCCAAAGCAATTTCAATGAAAATTGGTATACTGATACAGCTCCCTATCCCGAGCATTTTTGCAAAAAAAAATTTGACGCGGCCGACATTTCAAAATGGCCGCCATCCGAACACCACCCCCCTAAAAATGTAAAAATTTAAACGTCATCCGATTTAAACGAAATTTGGTATACTGGTAGCTTATGACACCCTGAGTGTGCCACTATTTTCAAAATTTTTGTCCATCTTCCGGTTTCAAAATGGCGGCCGTTTTAAAGTTTTACAAAATGGCGGCCGTTGTCAGATCTCAGTTATGGCCAGAGCAATTTCAATGAAAATTGGTATACTGATACAGCTAACTATCCTGAGCATTTTTGCAAAAAAAAATTTTTTGTCCGACTTCCGGTTTCAAAATGGCGGCCGTTTAAAAGTTTGCTCGTTTTCTCGCTCATCTTTTAACCGATCGAAATGAAACTTGGCCAACTGAAAGCTCATGTTATGAAGTTGTGCTCTTGACTTTTAGTTCCCTCTACTCGGTCAAAAGTGCGGAACGGGAGGCGACTTCAACGTTTCGGGAAACGTAAATTTTAATTAAGTCGCCGACCACGAAGTGTCGGGCGACTTATTGTTTTTACTCCGTTTCTTATTATTATTATTATGTCGCCCCAGACTTTGTCGGGGCGACATATTGTTATTCTACTGTTTCTTTTTCACTATTATTATTATTATTATTATTATGTCGCCCCAGACTTTGTCGGGGCGACATATTGTTATTCTACTGTTTCTTTTTCACTATTATTATTATTATTATTATTATTATTATTATGTCGCCCCAGACTTTGTCGGGGCGACATATTGTTATTCTACTGTTTCTTTTTCACTATTATTATTATTATTATTATTATTATTATTATTATTATGTCGCCCCAGACTTTGTCGGGGCGACATATTGTTATTCTACTGTTTCTTTTTCACTATTATTATTATTATTATTATTATTATTATTATTATTATTCTTCCTCACTTTTTGTCCGGCTGATAACTCAGAGATGGCTGATTGAATTAGAACATCACATGGCATAAAGTAGAACCACTATCTGAAGTTGTGCAATCAACTTTAAAAATGGTGATATGTGGAACCATCTCCATGGAAACCAGAAAGTTATGCATGAGTGATTTTGGGCATTTTCCTTAATTTTTCGGAAACCTAGAAGCACAGAGGGACCAAACTTGGTATGATGGAAGACCATAATGAGATACAGGTTTGAGATGATTTTGGGGCGGAACGGAAAAACAAGATGGCCGCCATGGCTAAAAATAGATTTAACATGGGGCCTATGGGAAAATGATTTTTCTACAATAGCTTCACCATGGTTTGAGATATTCCAAAGTTTTTTTATAGGAAGTTGGACCTCATCAACCTTAAGAAGACAGGAAAGTTTGAAAAAAAAATTTCACACCGTGTGGCCGCAGCCACAACCGTTACGTTTGCATAGAAGCCTATGGGGAAATGGAGGTTTTTTGTCACCTCCATTTCTCTGCTATGCATTGATGGATTCCAATCAAACTTTACACAAAGCACCATCATCATTACATCTTGGAATTCACATATCAAAAAATTCCAAAATGGCCACCTTTTCCAAGATGGCCGCCACGTTACATTTGCATAGAAGCCTATGGGGAAATGGAGGTTTTTTGTCGCCTCCATTTCTCTGCTATGCATTGATGGATTCCAATCAAACTTTACACAAAGCACCGTCACCATTACATCTTGGAATTCATATTACGAAAAATTTCAAAATGGTGGCCATTTTTAAGATGGCTACCGAGTTACGTTAAAAAATACAACATTGTCGGAATTCAATGAAAATCAACTTCTAGAGATAATTTGATGTGGGGAACAACATGGAATCATCGATTTTGGAATTCACATGACGAAAAATTGCAAAATGGCCACTTTGTTCAAGATGGCCGCCACTAATTGTTGATTTTAATAGCCTTTTAATATTTTACAGTGAAACCTGTCTAAACTGAACACCCTCAGGGCCAAAAAAAATGTTCGGTTTAGACAGTTATCGGGTTATACAAGTTTTATTTGTTTACAGTTTAATAGGTTGGGACTCAATATTATGTCTGGTGTACACAGATTTTCAGTTTATTCAGGCTTCGGTTTAGACACGTTTCACTGTAGTTCATCTTACTGCACATTGCACTTCTCAAAATAACTCTATACAGTGACACCTGTCTAAACCAAACGCCCTCAGGGCCAAAAAAATTGTTCAGTTTTAGTCAGTTATCGGATTATACAGGTTTTATTTGTATAGAGTTTAATAGGTTGGGACTCAATATTATGTCCGCTTTACACAAATTTTCGGTTTCTTCAGGGTTCGATTTAGACAGGTTTCACTGTATATCCCCAATGATCAAATTGATCTATGTTAGCATCAAAAGTCCAACATTGTCTGATTTTAAAGAAAACTATTTTCCTGTGGTATTTTGACATGAAATCATAAAAAAATGTCAGGGCGACATCTGCTATTGCTCGCAATGGCAATTCTAGTTATTATTATTATTCTTCCTCACTTTTTGTCCGGCTGATAACTCAGAGATGGCTGATTGGATTAGAACATCACATGGCATAAAGTAGAACCACTATCTGAAGTTGTGCCATCAACTTTAAAAATGGTGATATGTGGAACCATCTCCATGGAAACCAGAAAGTTATGCATGAGTGATTTTGGGCATTTTCATTAATTTTTCGGAAACCTAGAAGCACAGAGGGACCAAACTTGGTATGATGGAAGACCATAATGAGATACAGGTTTGAGATGATTTTGGGGCGGAATGGAAAAACAAGATGGCCGCCATGGCTAAAAATAGATTTAACATGGGGCCTATGGGAAAATGATTTTTCTACAATAGCTTCACCATGGTTTGAGATATTCCAAAGTTTTTTTATAGGAAGTTGGACCTCATCAACCTCAAGAAGACAGGAAAGTTTGAAAAAAAAATTTCACACCGTGTGGCCGCAGCCACAACCGTAACGTTTGCATAGAAGCCTATGGGGAAATGGAGGTTTTTTGTCACCTCCATTTCTCTGCTATGCATTGATGGATTCCAATCAAACTTTACACAAAGCACCGTCATCATTACATCTTGGAATTCACATATCAAAAAATTCTAAAATGGCCACCTTTTACAAGATGGCCGCCACGTTACATTTGCATAGAAGCCTATGGGGAAATGGAGGTTTTTTGTCGCCTCCATTTCTCTGCTATGCATTGATGGATTCCAATCAAACTTTACACAAAGCACCGTCACCATTACATCTTGGAATTCATATTACGAAAAATTTCAAATGGCGGCCATTTTTAAGATGGCTGCCGAGTTACGTTAAAAATTACAACATTGTCGGAATTCCATGAAAATCAACTTCTAGAGATATTTTGATGTGGGGAGCAACATGGAATCATCGATTTTGGAATTCACATGACGGAAAAAAAAAATTTCGGGGCGACATCTGCTATTGCTCGCAATGGCAATTCTAGTTATTATTATTATTCTTCCTCACTTTTTGTCCGGCTGATAACTCAGAGATGGCTGATTGGATTAGAACATCACATGGCATAAAGTAGAACCACTATCTGAAGTTGTGCAATCAACTTTAAAAATGGTGATATGTGGAACCATCTCCATGGAAACCAGAAAGTTATGCATGAGTGATTTTGGGCATTTTCCTTAATTTTTCGGAAACCTAGAAGCACAGAGGGACCAAACTTGGTATGATGGAAGACCATAATGAGATACAGGTTTGAGATGATTTTGGGGCGGAACGGAAAAAACAAGATGGCCGCCATGGCTAAAAATAGATTTAACATGGGGCCTATGGGAACATGATTTTTCTACAATAGCTTCACCATGGTTTGAGATATTCCAAAGTTTTTTTATAGGAAGTTGGACCTCATCAACCTTAAGAAGACAGGAAAGTTTGAAAAAAAAATTTCACACCGTGTGGCCGCAGCCACAACCGTTACGTTTGCATAGAAGCCTATGGGGAAATGGAGGTTTTTTGTCACCTCCATTTCTCTGCTATGCATTGATGGATTCCAATCAAACTTTACACAAAGCACCGTCATCATTACATCTTGGAATTCACATATCAAAAAATTCTAAAATGGCCACCTTTTACAAGATGGCCGCCATGTTACATTTGCATAGAAGCCTATGGGGAAATGGAGGTTTTTTGTCGCCTCCATTTCTCTGCTATGCATTGATGGATTCCAATCAAACTTTACACAAAGCACCGTCACCATTACATCTTGGAATTCATATTACGAAAAATTTCAAATGGCGGCCATTTTTAAGATGGCTGCCGAGTTACGTTAAAAATTACAACATTGTCGGAATTCAATGAAAATCAACTTCTAGAGATATTTTGATGTGGGGAGCAACATGGAATCATCGATTTTGGAATTCACATGACGGAAAGAAAAAAAAAATTTCGGGGCGACATCTGCTATTGCTCGCAATGGCAATTCTAGTTATTATTATTATTCTTCCTCACTTTTTGTCCGGCTGATAACTCAGAGATGGCTGATTGGATTAGAACATCACATGGCATAAAGTAGAACCACTATCTGAAGTTGTGCAATCAACTTAAAAATGGTGATATGTGGAACCATCTCCATGGAAACCAGAAAGTTATGCATGAGTGATTTTGGGCATTTTCCTTAATTTTTCGGAAACCTAGAAGCACAGAGGGACCAAACTTGGTATGATGGAAGACCATAATGAGATACAGGTTTGAGATGATTTTGGGGCGGAACGGAAAAATAAGATGGCCGCCATGGCTAAAAATAGATTTAACATGGGGCCTATGGGAAAATGATTTTTCTACAATAGCTTCACCATGGTTTGAGATATTCCAAAGTTTTTTTATAGGAAGTTGGACCTCATCAACCTCAAGAAGACAGGAAAGTTTGAAAAAAAAATTTCACACCGTGTGGCCGCAGCCACAACCGTTACGTTTGCATAGAAGCCTATGGGGAAATGGAGGTTTTTTGTCACCTCCATTTCTCTGCTATGCATTGATGGATTCCAATCAAACTTTACACAAAGCACCATCATCATTACATCTTGGAATTCACATATCAAAAAATTCCAAAATGGCCACCTTTTCCAAGATGGCCGCCACGTTACATATGCATAGAAGCCTATGGGGAAATGGAGGTTTTTTTCGCCTCCATTTCTCTGCTATGCATTGATGGATTCCAATCAAACTTTACACAAAGCACCGTCACCATTACATCTTGGAATTCATATTACGAAAAATTTCAAAATGGTGGCCATTTTTAAGATGGCTGCCGAGTTACGTTAAAAAATACAACATTGTCGGAATTCAATGAAAATCAACTTCTAGAGATAATTTGATGTGGGGAACAACATGGAATCATCGATTTTGGAATTCACATGAAATCATAAAAAAATGTCAGGGCGACATCTGCTATTGCTCGCAATGGCAATTCTAGTTATTATTAAGTCGCCGACCACGAAGTGTCGGGCGACTTATTGTTTTTACTCCGTTTCTTATTATTAAGTCGCCGACCACGAAGTGTCGGGCGACTTATTGTTTTTACTCCGTTTCTTATTATTATTATTATTATTATTTTCATATTTCTTATGTTTTCCTTTTTCCCCTCGCAATGTTGTCCGCTCGTTTTCTCGCTCATCTTTTAACCGATCGAAATGAAACTTTGGGAACATGTTAAGGGTGACCTGAAGTTGTGCAATCCACTTTTGAAATTTTCAAAATGGCCGCCATTTTCAAAATGGCCGCCGTTGAAAAAAATGACGGCCGTTGTCAGATCTCAGTAATTGCCAAAGCAATTTCAATGAAAATTGGTATACTGGTACAGCTAACTATCCCGAGCATTTTTGCAAAAAAAAATTTGACGCGGCCGACATTTCAAAATGGCCGCCATCCGAACACCACCCCCTAAAAATGTAAAAATTTAAACGTCATCCGATTTAGACGAAATTTGGTATACAGGTAGCTTATGATACCCTAAGTGTGCCACTATTTAAAAATGTTTTGTCCGACTTCCGGTTTCAAAATGGCGGCCATTTTACTGCAGGAAAAAGTCAACTTTGTCCGATTTCAACAAAATTTGATTTCTAGGCATATTTTAATGTACTGATTTGAATGAAATACTATCCATGGGGATTATAGTGGCAATGGGGGTTCGTTTGGGAGACATTCTGTGTTGGCATCCCAACACAATCAGCACTAGTTAAGTCGCCGACCACGAAGTGTCGGGCGACTTATTGTTTTTACTCCGTTTCTTATTATTAAGTCGCCGACCACGAAGTGTCGGGCGACTTATTGTTTTTACTCCGTTTCTTATTATTAAGTCGCCGACCACGAAGTGTCGGGCGACTTATTGTTTTTACTCCGTTTCTTATTATTATTAAGTCGCCGACCACGAAGTGTCGGGCGACTTATTGTTTTTACTCCGTTTCTTATTAAGTCGCCGACCACGAAGTGTCGGGCGACTTATTGTTTTTACTCCGTTTCTTATTATTATTATTATTATTATTATTTTCATATTTCTTATGTTTTCCTTTTTCCCCTCGCAATGTTGTCCGCTCGTTTTCTCGCTCATCTTTTAACCGATCGAAATGAAACTTTGGGAACATGTTAAGGGTGACCTGAAGTTGTGCAATCCACTTTTGAAATTTTCAAAATGGCCGCCATTTTCAAAATGGCCGCCGTTGAAAACAAATGACGGCCGTTGTCAGATCTCAGTAATTGCCAAAGCAATTTCAATGAAAATTGGTATACTGGTACAGCTAACTATCCCGAGCATTTTTGCAAAAAAAAATTTGACGCGGCCGACATTTCAAAATGGCCGCCATCCGAATACCACCCCCCTAAAAATGTAAAAATTTAAACGTCATCCGATTTAGACGAAATTCGGTATACAGGTAGCTTATGATACCCTAAGTGTGCCACTATTTAAAAATGTTTTGTCCGACTTCCGGTTTCAAAATGGCGGCCGTTTTAAAGTTTTACAAAATGGCGGCCGTTGTCAGATCTCAGTTATGGCCAGAGCAATTTCAATGAAAATTGGTATACTGATACAGCTAACTATCCTGAGCATTTTTGCAAAAAAAATTTTTTGTCCGACTTCCGGTTTCAAAATGGCGGCCGTTTTAAAGTTTGCTCGTTTTCTCGCTCATCTTTTAACCGATCGAAATGAAACTTGGCCAACTGAAAGCTCATGTTATGAAGTTGTGCTCTTGACTTTTAGTTCCCTCTACTCGGTCAAAAGTGCGGAACGGGAGGCGACTTCAACGTTTCGGGAAACGTAAATTTTAATTAAGTCGCCGACCACGAAGTGTCGGGCGACTTATTGTTTTTACTCCGTTTCTTATTAAGTCGCCGACCACGAAGTGTCGGGCGACTTATTGTTTTTACTCCGTTTCTTATTATTATTATTTTCATATTTCTTATGTTTTCCCCTCGCAATGTTGTCCGCTCGTTTTCTCGCTCATCTTTTAACCGATCGAAATGAAACTTTGGGAACATGTTAAGGGTGACCTGAAGTTGTGCAATCCACTTTTGAAATTTTCAAAATGGCCGCCATTTTTAAAATGGCCGCCGTTGAAAAAAATGACGGCCGTTGTCAGATCTCAGTAATTGCCAAAGCAATTTCAATGAAAATTGGTATACTGGTACAGCTAACTATCCCGAGCATTTTTGCAAAAAAAAATTTGACGCGGCCGACATTTCAAAATGGCCGCCATCCGAACACCACCCCCCTAAAAATGTAAAAATTTAAACGTCATCCGATTTAGACGAAATTTGGTATACAGGTAGCTTATGATACCCTAATTGTGCCACTATTTAAAAATGTTTTGTCCGACTTCCGGTTTCAAAATGCCGGCCGTTTTGAAGTTTTACAAAATGGCGGCCGTTGTCAGATCTCAGTTATGGCCAGAGCAATTTCAATGAAAATTGGTATACTGATACAGCTAACTATCCTGAGCATTTTTGCAAAAAAAAATTTGACGCGGCCGACATTTCAAAATGGCCGCCATCCGAACACCACCCCCCTAAAAATGTAAAAATTTAAACGTCATCCGATTTAGACGAAATTTGGTATACAGGTAGCTTATGATACCCTAAGTGTGCCACTATTTAAAAATGTTTTGTCCGACTTCCGGTTTCAAAATGGCGGCCGTTTTAAAGTTTTACAAAATGGCGGCCGTTGTCAGATCTCAGTTATGGCCAGAGCAATTTCAATGAAAATTGGTATACTGATACAGCTAACTATCCTGAGCATTTTTGCAAAAAAAATTTTTTGTCCGACTTCCGGTTTCAAAATGGCGGCCGTTTTAAAGTTTGCTCGTTTTCTCGCTCATCTTTTAACCGATCGAAATGAAACTTGGCCAACTGAAAGCTCATGTTATGAAGTTGTGCTCTTGACTTTTAGTTCCCTCTACTCGGTCAAAAGTGCGGAACGGGAGGCGACTTCAACGTTTCGGGAAACGTAAATTTTAATTATTATTATTATTTTCATATTTCTTATGTTTTCCCCTCGCAATGTTGTCCGCTCGTTTTCTCGCTCATCTTTTAACCGATCGAAATGAAACTTTGGGAACATGTTAAGGGTGACCTGAAGTTGTGCAATCCACTTTTGAAATTTTCAAAATGGCCGCCATTTTCAAAATGGCCGCCGTTGAAAAAAATGACGGCCGTTGTCAGATCTCAGTAATTGCCAAAGCAATTTCAATGAAAATTGGTATACTGGTACAGCTAACTATCCCGAGCATTTTTGCAAAAAAAAATTTGACGCGGCCGACATTTCAAAATGGCCGCCATCCGAACACCACCCCCCTAAAAATGTAAAAATTTAAACGTCATCCGATTTAGACGAAATTTGGTATACAGGTAGCTTATGATACCCTGAGTGTGCCACTATTTAAAAATGTTTTGTCCGACTTCCGGTTTCAAAATGGCGGCCGTTTTAAAGTTTTACAAAATGGCGGCCGTTGTCAGATCTCAGTTATGGCCAGAGCAATTTCAATGAAAATTGGTATACTGATACAGCTAACTATCCTGAGCATTTTTGCAAAAAAAAAATTTTTGTCCGACTTCCGGTTTCAAAATGGCGGCCGTTTTAAAGTTTGCTCGTTTTCTCGCTCATCTTTTAACCGATCGAAATGAAACTTGGCCAACTGAAAGCTCATGTTATGAAGTTGTGCTCTTGACTTTTAGTTCCCTCTACTCGGTCAAAAGTGCGGAACGGGAGGCGACTTCAACGTTTCGGGAAACGTAAATTTTAATTAAGTCGCCGACCACGAAGTGTCGGGCGACTTATTGTTTTTACTCCGTTTCTTATTATTATTATTATGTTTTCCTTTTTCCCCTCGCAATGTTGTCCGCTCGTTTTCTCGCTCATCTTTTAACCGATCGAAATGAAACTTTGGGAACATGTTAAGAATGACCTGAAGTTGTGCAATCCACTTTTGAAATTTTCAAAATGGCCGCCATTTTCAAAATGGCCGCCGTTGAAAAAAATGACGGCCGTTGTCAGATCTCAGTAATTGCCAAAGCAATTTCAATGAAAATTGGTATACTGGTACAGCTAACTATCCCGAGCATTTTTGCAAAAAAAAATTTGACGCGGCCGACATTTCAAAATGGCCGCCATCCGAACACCACCCCCCTAAAAATGTAAAAATTTAAACGTCATCCGATTTAGACGAAATTTGGTATACAGGTAGCTTATGATACCCTAATTGTGCCACTATTTAAAAATGTTTTGTCCGACTTCCGGTTTCAAAATGCCGGCCGTTTTGAAGTTTTACAAAATGGCGGCCGTTGTCAGATCTCAGTTATGGCCAGAGCAATTTCAATGAAAATTGGTATACTGATACAGCTAACTATCCCGAGCATTTTTGCAAAAAAAAATTTGACGCGGCCGACATTTCAAAATGGCCGCCATCCGAACACCACCCCCCTAAAAATGTAAAAATTTAAACGTCATCCGATTTAGACGAAATTTGGTATACAGGTAGCTTATGATACCCTAAGTGTGCCACTATTTAAAAATGTTTTGTCCGACTTCCGGTTTCAAAATGGCGGCCGTTTTAAAGTTTTACAAAATGGCGGCCGTTGTCAGATCTCAGTTATGGCCAGAGCAATTTCAATGAAAATTGGTATACTGATACAGCTAACTATCCTGAGCATTTTTGCAAAAAAAATTTTTTGTCCGACTTCCGGTTTCAAAATGGCGGCCGTTTTAAAGTTTGCTCGTTTTCTCGCTCATCTTTTAACCGATCGAAATGAAACTTGGCCAACTGAAAGCTCATGTTATGAAGTTGTGCTCTTGACTTTTAGTTCCCTCTACTCGGTCAAAAGTGCGGAACGGGAGGCGACTTCAACGTTTCGGGAAACGTAAATTTTAATTATTATTATTATTTTCATATTTCTTATGTTTTCCCCTCGCAATGTTGTCCGCTCGTTTTCTCGCTCATCTTTTAACCGATCGAAATGAAACTTTGGGAACATGTTAAGGGTGACCTGAAGTTGTGCAATCCACTTTTGAAATTTTCAAAATGGCCGCCATTTTCAAAATGGCCGCCGTTGAAAAAAATGACGGCCGTTGTCAGATCTCAGTAATTGCCAAAGCAATTTCAATGAAAATTGGTATACTGGTACAGCTAACTATCCCGAGCATTTTTGCAAAAAAAAATTTGACGCGGCCGACATTTCAAAATGGCCGCCATCCGAACACCACCCCCCTAAAAATGTAAAAATTTAAACGTCATCCGATTTAGACGAAATTTGGTATACAGGTAGCTTATGATACCCTGAGTGTGCCACTATTTAAAAATGTTTTGTCCGACTTCCGGTTTCAAAATGGCGGCCGTTTTAAAGTTTTACAAAATGGCGGCCGTTGTCAGATCTCAGTTATGGCCAGAGCAATTTCAATGAAAATTGGTATACTGATACAGCTAACTATCCTGAGCATTTTTGCAAAAAAAAATTTTTTGTCCGACTTCCGGTTTCAAAATGGCGGCCGTTTTAAAGTTTGCTCGTTTTCTCGCTCATCTTTTAACCGATCGAAATGAAACTTGGCCAACTGAAAGCTCATGTTATGAAGTTGTGCTCTTGACTTTTAGTTCCCTCTACTCGGTCAAAAGTGCGGAACGGGAGGCGACTTCAACGTTTCGGGAAACGTAAATTTTAATTAAGTCGCCGACCACGAAGTGTCGGGCGACTTATTGTTTTTACTCCGTTTCTTATTATTATTATTATGTTTTCCTTTTTCCCCTCGCAATGTTGTCCGCTCGTTTTCTCGCTCATCTTTTAACCGATCGAAATGAAACTTTGGGAACATGTTAAGAATGACCTGAAGTTGTGCAATCCACTTTTGAAATTTTCAAAATGGCCGCCATTTTCAAAATGGCCGCCGTTGAAAAAAATGACGGCCGTTGTCAGATCTCAGTAATTGCCAAAGCAATTTCAATGAAAATTGGTATACTGGTACAGCTAACTATCCCGAGCATTTTTGCAAAAAAAAATTTGACGCGGCCGACATTTCAAAATGGCCGCCATCCGAACACCACCCCCCTAAAAATGTAAAAATTTAAACGTCATCCGATTTAGACGAAATTTGGTATACAGGTAGCTTATGATACCCTGAGTGTGCCACTATTTTCAAAATTTTTGTCCGACTTCCGGTTTCAAAATGGCGGCCGTTTTAAAGTTTTACAAAATGGCGGCCGTTGTCAGATCTCAGTTATGGCCAGAGCAATTTCAATGAAAATTGGTATACTGATACAGCTAACTATCCTGAGCATTTTTGCAAAAAAAATTTTTTGTCCGACTTCCGGTTTCAAAATGGCGGCCGTTTTAAAGTTTGCTCGTTTTCTCGCTCATCTTTTAACCGATCGAAATGAAACTTGGCCAACTGAAAGCTCATGTTATGAAGTTGTGCTCTTGACTTTTAGTTCCCTCTACTCGGTCAAAAGTGCGGAACGGGAGGCGACTTCAACGTTTCGGGAAACGTAAATTTTAATTATTATTATTATTTTCATATTTCTTATGTTTTCCCCTCGCAATGTTGTCCGCTCGTTTTCTCGCTCATCTTTTAACCGATCGAAATGAAACTTTGGGAACATGTTAAGGGTGACCTGAAGTTGTGCAATCCACTTTTGAAATTTTCAAAATGGCCGCCATTTTCAAAATGGCCGCCGTTGAAAAAAATGACGGCCGTTGTCAGATCTCAGTAATTGCCAAAGCAATTTCAATGAAAATTGGTATACTGGTACAGCTAACTATCCCGAGCATTTTTGCAAAAAAAAGTTTGACGCGGCCGACATTTCAAAATGGCCGCCATCCGAACACCACCCCCCTAAAAATGTAAAAATTTAAACGTCATCCGATTTAGACGAAATTTGGTATACAGGTAGCTTATGATACCCTAAGTGTGCCACTATTTAAAAATGTTTTGTCCGACTTCCGGTTTCAAAATGGCGGCCGTTTTAAAGTTTTACAAAATGGCGGCCGTTGTCAGATCTCAGTTATGGCCAGAGCAATTTCAATGAAAATTGGTATACTGATACAGCTAACTATCCTGAGCATTTTTGCAAAAAAAATTTTTTGTCCGACTTCCGGTTTCAAAATGGCGGCCGTTTTAAAGTTTGCTCGTTTTCTCGCTCATCTTTTAACCGATCGAAATGAAACTTGGCCAACTGAAAGCTCATGTTATGAAGTTGTGCTCTTGACTTTTAGTTCCCTCTACTCGGTCAAAAGTGCGGAACGGGAGGCGACTTCAACGTTTCGGGAAACGTAAATTTTAATTATTATTATTTTCATATTTCTTATGTTTTCCCCTCGCAATGTTGTCCGCTCGTTTTCTCGCTCATCTTTTAACCGATCGAAATGAAACTTTAGGAACATGTTAAGGGTGACCTGAAGTTGTGCAATCCACTTTTGAAATTTTCAAAATGGCCGCCATTTTCAAAATGGCCGCCGTTGAAAAAAATAACGGCCGTTGTCAGATCTCAGTAATTGCCAAAGCAATTTCAATGAAAATTGGTATACTGGTACAGCTAACTATCCCGAGCATTTTTGCAAAAAAAAATTTGACGCGGCCGACATTTCAAAATGGCCGCCATCCGAACACCACCCCCCTAAAAATGTAAAAATTTAAACGTCATCCGATTTAGACGAAATTTGGTATACAGGTAGCTTATGATACCCTAAGTGTGCCACTATTAAAAATGTTTTGTCCGACTTCCGGTTTCAAAATGGCGGCCGTTTTAAAGTTTTACAAAATGGCGGCCGTTGTCAGATCTCAGTTATGGCCCGAGCAATTTCAATGAAAATTGGTATACTGATACAGCTAACTATCCTGAGCATTTTTGCAAAAAAAATTTTTTGTCCGACTTCCGGTTTCAAAATGGCGGCCGTTTTAAAGTTTGCTCGTTTTCTCGCTCATCTTTTAACCGATCGAAATGAAACTTGGCCAACTGAAAGCTCATGTTATGAAGTTGTGCTCTTGACTTTTAGTTCCCTCTACTCGGTCAAAAGTGCGGAACGGGAGGCGACTTCAACGTTTCGGGAAACGTAAATTTTAATTATTATTATTATTATTTTCATATTTCTTATGTTTTCCCCTCGCAATGTTGTCCGCTCGTTTTCTCGCTCATCTTTTAACCGATCGAAATGAAACTTTGGGAACATGTTAAGGGTGACCTGAAGTTGTGCAATCCACTTTTTAAATTTTCAAAATGGCCGCCATTTTCAAAATGGCCGCCGTTGAAAAAAATGACGGCCGTTGTCAGATCTCAGTAATTGCCACAGCAATTTCAATGAAAATTGGTATACTGGTACAGCTAACTATCCCGAGCATTTTTGCAAAAAAAAATTTGACGCGGCCGACATTTCAAAATGGCCGCCATCCGAACACCACCCCCCTAAAAATGTAAAAATTTAAACGTCATCCGATTTAGACGAAATTTGGTATACAGGTAGCTTATGATACCCTAAGTGTGCCACTATTTAAAAATGTTTTGTCCGACTTCCGGTTTCAAAATGGCGGCCGTTTTAAAGTTTTACAAAATGGCGGCCGTTGTCAGATCTCAGTTATGGCCAGAGCAATTTCAATGAAAATTGGTATACTGATACAGCTAACTATCCTGAGCATTTTTGCAAAAAAAAATTTTTGTCCGACTTCCGGTTTCAAAATGGCGGCCGTTTTAAAGTTTGCTCGTTTTCTCGCTCATCTTTTAACCGATCGAAATGAAACTTGGCCAACTGAAAGCTCATGTTATGAAGTTGTGCTCTTGACTTTTAGTTCCCTCTACTCGGTCAAAAGTGCGGAACGGGAGGCGACTTCAACGTTTCGGGAAACGTAAATTTTAATTATTATTATTATTATTTTCATATTTCTTATGTTTTCCCCTCGCAATGTTGTCCGCTCGTTTTTTCGCTCATCTTTTAACCGATCGAAATGAAACTTTAGGAACATGTTAAGGGTGACCTGAAGTTGTGCAAT
The DNA here is from genome assembly GCA_944474755.1 of Limnoperna fortunei. Classification (NCBI taxonomy): domain Eukaryota; kingdom Metazoa; phylum Mollusca; class Bivalvia; order Mytilida; family Modiolidae; genus Limnoperna; species Limnoperna fortunei. The sequence goes on along the minus strand of OX104115.1, from coordinate 56,241,457 downwards.
CCACTTTTGAAATTTTCAAAATGGCCGCCATTTTCAAAATGGCCGCCGTTGAAAAAAATGACGGCCGTTGTCAGATCTCAGTAATTGCCAAAGCAATTTCAATGAAAATTGGTATACTGGTACAGCTAACTATCCCGAGCATTTTTGCAAAAAAAAATTTGACGCGGCCGACATTTCAAAATGGCCGCCATCCGAACACCACCCCCTAAAAATGTAAAAATTTAAACGTCATCCGATTTAGACGAAATTTGGTATACAGGTAGCTTATGATACCCTAAGTGTGCCACTATTAAAAATGTTTTGTCCGACTTCCGGTTTCAAAATGGCGGCCGTTTTAAAGTTTTACAAAATGGCGGCCGTTGTCAGATCTCAGTTATGGCCAGAGCAATTTCAATGAAAATTGGTATACTGATACAGCTAACTATCCTGAGCATTTTTGCAAAAAAAATTTTTTGTCCGACTTCCGGTTTCAAAATGGCGGCCGTTTTAAAGTTTGCTCGTTTTCTCGCTCATCTTTTAACCGATCGAAATGAAACTTGGCCAACTGAAAGCTCATGTTATGAAGTTGTGCTCTTGACTTTTAGTTCCCTCTACTCGGTCAAAAGTGCGGAACGGGAGGCGACTTCAACGTTTCGGGAAACGTAAATTTTAATTAAGTCGCCGACCACGAAGTGTCGGGCGACTTATTGTTTTTACTCCGTTTCTTATTATTATTATTATTATGTTTTCCTTTTTCCCCTCGCAATGTTGTCCGCTCGTTTTCTCGCTCATCTTTTAACCGATCGAAATGAAACTTTGGGAGCATGTTAAGGGTGACCTGAAGTTGTGCAATCCACTTTTGAAATTTTCAAAATGGCCGCCATTTTCAAAATGGCCGCCGTTGGAAAAAAATGACTGCCGTTGTCAGATCTCGGTAATTGCCAAAGCAATTTCAATGAAAATTGGTATACTGATACAGCTAACTATCCCGAGCATTTTTGCAAAAAAAAATTTGACGCGGCCGACATTTCAAAATGGCCGCCATCCGAACACCACCCCCCTAAAAATGTAAAAATTTAAACGTCATCCGATTTAAACGAAATTTGGTATACTGGTAGCTTATGACACCCTGAGTGTGCCACTATTTTCAAAATTTTTGTCCATCTTCCGGTTTCAAAATGGCGGCCGTTTTAAAGTTTTACAAAATGGCGGCCGTTGTCAGATCTCAGTTATGGCCAGAGCAATTTCAATGAAAATTGGTATACTGATACAGCTAACTATCCTGAGCATTTTTGCAAAAAAAATTTTTTGTCCGACTTCCGGTTTCAAAATGGCGGCCGTTTTAAAGTTTGCTCGTTTTCTCGCTCATCTTTTAACCGATCGAAATGAAACTTGGCCAACTGAAAGCTCATGTTATGAAGTTGTGCTCTTGACTTTTAGTTCCCTCTACTCGGTCAAAAGTGCGGAACGGGAGGCGACTTCAACGTTTCGGGAAACGTAAATTTTAATTAAGTCGCCGACCACGAAGTGTCGGGCGACTTATTGTTTTTACTCCGTTTCTTATTATTATTATTATGTCGCCCCAGACTTTGTCGGGGCGACATATTGTTATTCTACTGTTTCTTTTTCACTATTATTATTATTATTATTATTATGTCGCCCCAGACTTTGTCGGGGCGACATATTGTTATTCTACTGTTTCTTTTTCACTATTATTATTATTATTATTATTATTATTATTATGTCGCCCCAGACTTTGTCGGGGCGACATATTGTTATTCTACTGTTTCTTTTTCACTATTATTATTATTATTATTATTATTATTATTATTATTATGTCGCCCCAGACTTTGTCGGGGCGACATATTGTTATTCTACTGTTTCTTTTTCACTATTATTATTATTATTATTATTATTATTATTATTATTATTCTTCCTCACTTTTTGTCCGGCTGATAACTCAGAGATGGCTGATTGAATTAGAACATCACATGGCATAAAGTAGAACCACTATCTGAAGTTGTGCAATCAACTTTAAAAATGGTGATATGTGGAACCATCTCCATGGAAACCAGAAAGTTATGCATGAGTGATTTTGGGCATTTTCCTTAATTTTTCGGAAACCTAGAAGCACAGAGGGACCAAACTTGGTATGATGGAAGACCATAATGAGATACAGGTTTGAGATGATTTTGGGGCGGAACGGAAAAACAAGATGGCCGCCATGGCTAAAAATAGATTTAACATGGGGCCTATGGGAAAATGATTTTTCTACAATAGCTTCACCATGGTTTGAGATATTCCAAAGTTTTTTTATAGGAAGTTGGACCTCATCAACCTTAAGAAGACAGGAAAGTTTGAAAAAAAAATTTCACACCGTGTGGCCGCAGCCACAACCGTTACGTTTGCATAGAAGCCTATGGGGAAATGGAGGTTTTTTGTCACCTCCATTTCTCTGCTATGCATTGATGGATTCCAATCAAACTTTACACAAAGCACCATCATCATTACATCTTGGAATTCACATATCAAAAAATTCCAAAATGGCCACCTTTTCCAAGATGGCCGCCACGTTACATTTGCATAGAAGCCTATGGGGAAATGGAGGTTTTTTGTCGCCTCCATTTCTCTGCTATGCATTGATGGATTCCAATCAAACTTTACACAAAGCACCATCACCATTACATCTTGGAATTCATATTACGAAAAATTTCAAAATGGTGGCCATTTTTAAGATGGCTACCGAGTTACGTTAAAAAATACAACATTGTCGGAATTCAATGAAAATCAACTTCTAGAGATAATTTGATGTGGGGAACAACATGGAATCATCGATTTTGGAATTCACATGACGAAAAATTGCAAAATGGCCACTTTGTTCAAGATGGCCGCCACTAATTGTTGATTTTAATAGCCTTTTAATATTTTACAGTGAAACCTGTCTAAACTGAACACCCTCAGGGCCAAAAAAAATGTTCGGTTTAGACAGTTATCGGGTTATACAAGTTTTATTTGTTTACAGTTTAATAGGTTGGGACTCAATATTATGTCTGGTGTACACAGATTTTCAGTTTATTCAGGCTTCGGTTTAGACACGTTTCACTGTAGTTCATCTTACTGCACATTGCACTTCTCAAAATAACTCTATACAGTGACACCTGTCTAAACCAAACGCCCTCAGGGCCAAAAAAATTGTTCAGTTTTAGTCAGTTATCGGATTATACAGGTTTTATTTGTATAGAGTTTAATAGGTTGGGACTCAATATTATGTCCGCTTTACACAAATTTTCGGTTTCTTCAGGGTTCGATTTAGACAGGTTTCACTGTATATCCCCAATGATCAAATTGATCTATGTTAGCATCAAAAGTCCAACATTGTCTGATTTTAAAGAAAACTATTTTCCTGTGGTATTTTGACATGAAATCATAAAAAAATGTCAGGGCGACATCTGCTATTGCTCGCAATGGCAATTCTAGTTATTATTATTATTCTTCCTCACTTTTTGTCCGGCTGATAACTCAGAGATGGCTGATTGGATTAGAACATCACATGGCATAAAGTAGAACCACTATCTGAAGTTGTGCCATCAACTTTAAAAATGGTGATATGTGGAACCATTTCCATGGAAACCAGAAAGTTATGCATGAGTGATTTTGGGCATTTTCATTAATTTTTCGGAAACCTAGAAGCACAGAGGGACCAAACTTGGTATGATGGAAGACCATAATGAGATACAGGTTTGAGATGATTTTGGGGCGGAATGGAAAAACAAGATGGCCGCCATGGCTAAAAATAGATTTAACATGGGGCCTATGGGAAAATGATTTTTCTACAATAGCTTCACCATGGTTTGAGATATTCCAAAGTTTTTTTATAGGAAGTTGGACCTCATCAACCTCAAGAAGACAGGAAAGTTTGAAAAAAAAATTTCACACCGTGTGGCCGCAGCCACAACCGTAACGTTTGCATAGAAGCCTATGGGGAAATGGAGGTTTTTTGTCACCTCCATTTCTCTGCTATGCATTGATGGATTCCAATCAAACTTTACACAAAGCACCGTCATCATTACATCTTGGAATTCACATATCAAAAAATTCTAAAATGGCCACCTTTTACAAGATGGCCGCCACGTTACATTTGCATAGAAGCCTATGGGGAAATGGAGGTTTTTTGTCGCCTCCATTTCTCTGCTATGCATTGATGGATTCCAATCAAACTTTACACAAAGCACCGTCACCATTACATCTTGGAATTCATATTACGAAAAATTTCAAATGGCGGCCATTTTTAAGATGGCTGCCGAGTTACGTTAAAAATTACAACATTGTCGGAATTCCATGAAAATCAACTTCTAGAGATATTTTGATGTGGGGAGCAACATGGAATCATCGATTTTGGAATTCACATGACGGAAAAAAAAAATTTCGGGGCGACATCTGCTATTGCTCGCAATGGCAATTCTAGTTATTATTATTATTCTTCCTCACTTTTTGTCCGGCTGATAACTCAGAGATGGCTGATTGGATTAGAACATCACATGGTATAAAGTAGAACCACTATCTGAAGTTGTGCAATCAACTTTAAAAATGGTGATATGTGGAACCATCTCCATGGAAACCAGAAAGTTATGCATGAGTGATTTTGGGCATTTTCCTTAATTTTTCGGAAACCTAGAAGCACAGAGGGACCAAACTTGGTATGATGGAAGACCATAATGAGATACAGGTTTGAGATGATTTTGGGGCGGAACGGAAAAACAAGATGGCCGCCATGGCTAAAAATAGATTTAACATGGGGCCTATGGGAACATGATTTTTCTACAATAGCTTCACCATGGTTTGAGATATTCCAAAGTTTTTTTATAGGAAGTTGGACCTCATCAACCTCAAGAAGACAGGAAAGTTTGAAAAAAAAATTTCACACCGTGTGGCCGCAGCCACAACCGTTACGTTTGCATAGAAGCCTATGGGGAAATGGAGGTTTTTTGTCACCTCCATTTCTCTGCTATGCATTGATGGATTCCAATCAAACTTTACACAAAGCACCGTCATCATTACATCTTGGAATTCACATATCAAAAAATTCTAAAATGGCCACCTTTTACAAGATGGCCGCCATGTTACATTTGCATAGAAGCCTATGGGGAAATGGAGGTTTTTTGTCGCCTCCATTTCTCTGCTATGCATTGATGGATTCCAATCAAACTTTACACAAAGCACCGTCACCATTACATCTTGGAATTCATATTACGAAAAATTTCAAATGGCGGCCATTTTTAAGATGGCTGCCGAGTTACGTTAAAAATTACAACATTGTCGGAATTCAATGAAAATCAACTTCTAGAGATATTTTGATGTGGGGAGCAACATGGAATCATCGATTTTGGAATTCACATGACGGAAAGAAAAAAAAAATTTCGGGGCGACATCTGCTATTGCTCGCAATGGCAATTCTAGTTATTATTATTATTCTTCCTCACTTTTTGTCCGGCTGATAACTCAGAGATGGCTGATTGGATTAGAACATCACATGGCATAAAGTAGAACCACTATCTGAAGTTGTGCAATCAACTTAAAAATGGTGATATGTGGAACCATCTCCATGGAAACCAGAAAGTTATGCATGAGTGATTTTGGGCATTTTCCTTAATTTTTCGGAAACCTAGAAGCACAGAGGGACCAAACTTGGTATGATGGAAGACCATAATGAGATACAGGTTTGAGATGATTTTGGGGCGGAACGGAAAAATAAGATGGCCGCCATGGCTAAAAATAGATTTAACATGGGGCCTATGGGAAAATGATTTTTCTACAATAGCTTCACCATGGTTTGAGATATTCCAAAGTTTTTTTATAGGAAGTTGGACCTCATCAACCTCAAGAAGACAGGAAAGTTTGAAAAAAAAATTTCACACCGTGTGGCCGCAGCCACAACCGTTACGTTTGCATAGAAGCCTATGGGGAAATGGAGGTTTTTTGTCACCTCCATTTCTCTGCTATGCATTGATGGATTCCAATCAAACTTTACACAAAGCACCATCATCATTACATCTTGGAATTCACATATCAAAAAATTCCAAAATGGCCACCTTTTCCAAGATGGCCGCCACGTTACATATGCATAGAAGCCTATGGGGAAATGGAGGTTTTTTGTCGCCTCCATTTCTCTGCTATGCATTGATGGATTCCAATCAAACTTTACACAAAGCACCGTCACCATTACATCTTGGAATTCATATTACGAAAAATTTCAAAATGGTGGCCATTTTTAAGATGGCTGCCGAGTTACGTTAAAAAATACAACATTGTCGGAATTCAATGAAAATCAACTTCTAGATATAATTTGATGTGGGGAACAACATGGAATCATCGATTTTGGAATTCACATGAAATCATAAAAAAATGTCAGGGCGACATCTGCTATTGCTCGCAATGGCAATTCTAGTTATTATTAAGTCGCCGACCACGAAGTGTCGGGCGACTTATTGTTTTTACTCCGTTTCTTATTATTAAGTCGCCGACCACGAAGTGTCGGGCGACTTATTGTTTTTACTCCGTTTCTTATTATTATTATTATTATTATTTTCATATTTCTTATGTTTTCCTTTTTCCCCTCGCAATGTTGTCCGCTCGTTTTCTCGCTCATCTTTTAACCGATCGAAATGAAACTTTGGGAACATGTTAAGGGTGACCTGAAGTTGTGCAATCCACTTTTGAAATTTTCAAAATGGCCGCCATTTTCAAAATGGCCGCCGTTGAAAAAAATGACGGCCGTTGTCAGATCTCAGTAATTGCCAAAGCAATTTCAATGAAAATTGGTATACTGGTACAGCTAACTATCCCGAGCATTTTTGCAAAAAAAAATTTGACGCGGCCGACATTTCAAAATGGCCGCCATCCGAACACCACCCCCTAAAAATGTAAAAATTTAAACGTCATCCGATTTAGACGAAATTTGGTATACAGGTAGCTTATGATACCCTAAGTGTGCCACTATTTAAAAATGTTTTGTCCGACTTCCGGTTTCAAAATGGCGGCCATTTTACTGCAGGAAAAAGTCAACTTTGTCCGATTTCAACAAAATTTGATTTCTAGGCATATTTTAATGTACTGATTTGAATGAAATACTATCCATGGGGATTATAGTGGCAATGGGGGTTCGTTTGGGAGACATTCTGTGTTGGCATCCCAACACAATCAGCACTAGTTAAGTCGCCGACCACGAAGTGTCGGGCGACTTATTGTTTTTACTCCGTTTCTTATTATTAAGTCGCCGACCACGAAGTGTCGGGCGACTTATTGTTTTTACTCCGTTTCTTATTATTAAGTCGCCGACCACGAAGTGTCGGGCGACTTATTGTTTTTACTCCGTTTCTTATTATTATTAAGTCGCCGACCACGAAGTGTCGGGCGACTTATTGTTTTTACTCCGTTTCTTATTAAGTCGCCGACCACGAAGTGTCGGGCGACTTATTGTTTTTACTCCGTTTCTTATTATTATTATTATTATTATTATTTTCATATTTCTTATGTTTTCCTTTTTCCCCTCGCAATGTTGTCCGCTCGTTTTCTCGCTCATCTTTTAACCGATCGAAATGAAACTTTGGGAACATGTTAAGGGTGACCTGAAGTTGTGCAATCCACTTTTGAAATTTTCAAAATGGCCGCCATTTTCAAAATGGCCGCCGTTGAAAACAAATGACGGCCGTTGTCAGATCTCAGTAATTGCCAAAGCAATTTCAATGAAAATTGGTATACTGGTACAGCTAACTATCCCGAGCATTTTTGCAAAAAAAAATTTGACGCGGCCGACATTTCAAAATGGCCGCCATCCGAATACCACCCCCCTAAAAATGTAAAAATTTAAACGTCATCCGATTTAGACGAAATTCGGTATACAGGTAGCTTATGATACCCTAAGTGTGCCACTATTTAAAAATGTTTTGTCCGACTTCCGGTTTCAAAATGGCGGCCGTTTTAAAGTTTTACAAAATGGCGGCCGTTGTCAGATCTCAGTTATGGCCAGAGCAATTTCAATGAAAATTGGTATACTGATACAGCTAACTATCCTGAGCATTTTTGCAAAAAAAATTTTTTGTCCGACTTCCGGTTTCAAAATGGCGGCCGTTTTAAAGTTTGCTCGTTTTCTCGCTCATCTTTTAACCGATCGAAATGAAACTTGGCCAACTGAAAGCTCATGTTATGAAGTTGTGCTCTTGACTTTTAGTTCCCTCTACTCGGTCAAAAGTGCGGAACGGGAGGCGACTTCAACGTTTCGGGAAACGTAAATTTTAATTAAGTCGCCGACCACGAAGTGTCGGGCGACTTATTGTTTTTACTCCGTTTCTTATTAAGTCGCCGACCACGAAGTGTCGGGCGACTTATTGTTTTTACTCCGTTTCTTATTATTATTATTTTCATATTTCTTATGTTTTCCCCTCGCAATGTTGTCCGCTCGTTTTCTCGCTCATCTTTTAACCGATCGAAATGAAACTTTGGGAACATGTTAAGGGTGACCTGAAGTTGTGCAATCCACTTTTGAAATTTTCAAAATGGCCGCCATTTTCAAAATGGCCGCCGTTGAAAAAAATGACGGCCGTTGTCAGATCTCAGTAATTGCCAAAGCAATTTCAATGAAAATTGGTATACTGGTACAGCTAACTATCCCGAGCATTTTTGCGAAAAAAAATTTGACGCGGCCGACATTTCAAAATGGCCGCCATCCGAACACCACCCCCCTAAAAATGTAAAAATTTAAACGTCATCCGATTTAGACGAAATTTGGTATACAGGTAGCTTATGATACCCTAATTGTGCCACTATTTAAAAATGTTTTGTCCGACTTCCGGTTTCAAAATGCCGGCCGTTTTGAAGTTTTACAAAATGGCGGCCGTTGTCAGATCTCAGTTATGGCCAGAGCAATTTCAATGAAAATTGGTATACTGATACAGCTAACTATCCTGAGCATTTTTGCAAAAAAAAATTTGACGCGGCCGACATTTCAAAATGGCCGCCATCCGAACACCACCCCCCTAAAAATGTAAAAATTTAAACGTCATCCGATTTAGACGAAATTTGGTATACAGGTAGCTTATGATACCCTAAGTGTGCCACTATTTAAAAATGTTTTGTCCGACTTCCGGTTTCAAAATGGCGGCCGTTTTAAAGTTTTACAAAATGGCGGCCGTTGTCAGATCTCAGTTATGGCCAGAGCAATTTCAATGAAAATTGGTATACTGATACAGCTAACTATCCTGAGCATTTTTGCAAAAAAAATTTTTTGTCCGACTTCCGGTTTCAAAATGGCGGCCGTTTTAAAGTTTGCTCGTTTTCTCGCTCATCTTTTAACCGATCGAAATGAAACTTGGCCAACTGAAAGCTCATGTTATGAAGTTGTGCTCTTGACTTTTAGTTCCCTCTACTCGGTCAAAAGTGCGGAACGGGAGGCGACTTCAACGTTTCGGGAAACGTAAATTTTAATTATTATTATTATTTTCATATTTCTTATGTTTTCCCCTCGCAATGTTGTCCGCTCGTTTTCTCGCTCATCTTTTAACCGATCGAAATGAAACTTTGGGAACATGTTAAGGGTGACCTGAAGTTGTGCAATCCACTTTTGAAATTTTCAAAATGGCCGCCATTTTCAAAATGGCCGCCGTTGAAAAAAATGACGGCCGTTGTCAGATCTCAGTAATTGCCAAAGCAATTTCAATGAAAATTGGTATACTGGTACAGCTAACTATCCCGAGCATTTTTGCAAAAAAAAATTTGACGCGGCCGACATTTCAAAATGGCCGCCATCCGAACACCACCCCCCTAAAAATGTAAAAATTTAAACGTCATCCGATTTAGACGAAATTTGGTATACAGGTAGCTTATGATACCCTGAGTGTGCCACTATTTAAAAATGTTTTGTCCGACTTCCGGTTTCAAAATGGCGGCCGTTTTAAAGTTTTACAAAATGGCGGCCGTTGTCAGATCTCAGTTATGGCCAGAGCAATTTCAATGAAAATTGGTATACTGATACAGCTAACTATCCTGAGCATTTTTGCAAAAAAAATTTTTTGTCCGACTTCCGGTTTCAAAATGGCGGCCGTTTTAAAGTTTGCTCGTTTTCTCGCTCATCTTTTAACCGATCGAAATGAAACTTGGCCAACTGAAAGCTCATGTTATGAAGTTGTGCTCTTGACTTTTAGTTCCCTCTACTCGGTCAAAAGTGCGGAACGGGAGGCGACTTCAACGTTTCGGGAAACGTAAATTTTAATTAAGTCGCCGACCACGAAGTGTCGGGCGACTTATTGTTTTTACTCCGTTTCTTATTATTATTATTATGTTTTCCTTTTTCCCCTCGCAATGTTGTCCGCTCGTTTTCTCGCTCATCTTTTAACCGATCGAAATGAAACTTTGGGAACATGTTAAGAATGACCTGAAGTTGTGCAATCCACTTTTGAAATTTTCAAAATGGCCGCCATTTTCAAAATGGCCGCCGTTGAAAAAAATGACGGCCGTTGTCAGATCTCAGTAATTGCCAAAGCAATTTCAATGAAAATTGGTATACTGGTACAGCTAACTATCCCGAGCATTTTTGCAAAAAAAAATTTGACGCGGCCGACATTTCAAAATGGCCGCCATCCGAACACCACCCCCCTAAAAATGTAAAAATTTAAACGTCATCCGATTTAGACGAAATTTGGTATACAGGTAGCTTATGATACCCTGAGTGTGCCACTATTTTCAAAATTTTTGTCCGACTTCCGGTTTCAAAATGGCGGCCGTTTTAAAGTTTTACAAAATGGCGGCCGTTGTCAGATCTCAGTTATGGCCAGAGCAATTTCAATGAAAATTGGTATACTGATACAGCTAACTATCCTGAGCATTTTTGCAAAAAAAATTTTTTGTCCGACTTCCGGTTTCAAAATGGCGGCCGTTTTAAAGTTTGCTCGTTTTCTCGCTCATCTTTTAACCGATCGAAATGAAACTTGGCCAACTGAAAGCTCATGTTATGAAGTTGTGCTCTTGACTTTTAGTTCCCTCTACTCGGTCAAAAGTGCGGAACGGGAGGCGACTTCAACGTTTCGGGAAACGTAAATTTTAATTATTATTATTATTTTCATATTTCTTATGTTTTCCCCTCGCAATGTTGTCCGCTCGTTTTCTCGCTCATCTTTTAACCGATCGAAATGAAACTTTGGGAACATGTTAAGGGTGACCTGAAGTTGTGCAATCCACTTTTGAAATTTTCAAAATGGCCGCCATTTTCAAAATGGCCGCCGTTGAAAAAAATGACGGCCGTTGTCAGATCTCAGTAATTGCCAAAGCAATTTCAATGAAAATTGGTATACTGGTACAGCTAACTATCCCGAGCATTTTTGCAAAAAAAAGTTTGACGCGGCCGACATTTCAAAATGGCCGCCATCCGAACACCACCCCCCTAAAAATGTAAAAATTTAAACGTCATCCGATTTAGACGAAATTTGGTATACAGGTAGCTTATGATACCCTAAGTGTGCCACTATTTAAAAATGTTTTGTCCGACTTCCGGTTTCAAAATGGCGGCCGTTTTAAAGTTTTACAAAATGGCGGCCGTTGTCAGATCTCAGTTATGGCCAGAGCAATTTCAATGAAAATTGGTATACTGATACAGCTAACTATCCTGAGCATTTTTGCAAAAAAAATTTTTTGTCCGACTTCCGGTTTCAAAATGGCGGCCGTTTTAAAGTTTGCTCGTTTTCTCGCTCATCTTTTAACCGATCGAAATGAAACTTGGCCAACTGAAAGCTCATGTTATGAAGTTGTGCTCTTGACTTTTAGTTCCCTCTACTCGGTCAAAAGTGCGGAACGGGAGGCGACTTCAACGTTTCGGGAAACGTAAATTTTAATTATTATTATTTTCATATTTCTTATGTTTTCCCCTCGCAATGTTGTCCGCTCGTTTTCTCGCTCATCTTTTAACCGATCGAAATGAAACTTTAGGAACATGTTAAGGGTGACCTGAAGTTGTGCAATCCACTTTTGAAATTTTCAAAATGGCCGCCATTTTCAAAATGGCCGCCGTTGAAAAAAATAACGGCCGTTGTCAGATCTCAGTAATTGCCAAAGCAATTTCAATGAAAATTGGTATACTGGTACAGCTAACTATCCCGAGCATTTTTGCAAAAAAAAATTTGACGCGGCCGACATTTCAAAATGGCCGCCATCCGAACACCACCCCCCTAAAAATGTAAAAATTTAAACGTCATCCGATTTAGACGAAATTTGGTATACAGGTAGCTTATGATACCCTAAGTGTGCCACTATTAAAAATGTTTTGTCCGACTTCCGGTTTCAAAATGGCGGCCGTTTTAAAGTTTTACAAAATGGCGGCCGTTGTCAGATCTCAGTTATGGCCCGAGCAATTTCAATGAAAATTGGTATACTGATACAGCTAACTATCCTGAGCATTTTTGCAAAAAAAATTTTTTGTCCGACTTCCGGTTTCAAAATGGCGGCCGTTTTAAAGTTTGCTCGTTTTCTCGCTCATCTTTTAACCGATCGAAATGAAACTTGGCCAACTGAAAGCTCATGTTATGAAGTTGTGCTCTTGACTTTTAGTTCCCTCTACTCGGTCAAAAGTGCGGAACGGGAGGCGACTTCAACGTTTCGGGAAACGTAAATTTTAATTATTATTATTATTATTTTCATATTTCTTATGTTTTCCCCTCGCAATGTTGTCCGCTCGTTTTCTCGCTCATCTTTTAACCGATCGAAATGAAACTTTGGGAACATGTTAAGGGTGACCTGAAGTTGTGCAATCCACTTTTGAAATTTTCAAAATGGCCGCCGTTGAAAAAAATGACGGCCGTTGTCAGATCTCAGTAATTGCCAAAGCAATTTCAATGAAAATTGGTATACTGGTACAGCTAACTATCCCGAGCATTTTTGCAAAAAAAAATTTGACGCGGCCGACATTTCAAAATGGCCGCCATCCGAACACCACCCCCCTAAAAATGTAAAAATTTAAACGTCATCCGATTTAGACGAAATTTGGTATACAGGTAGCTTATGATACCCTAAGTGTGCCACTATTTAAAAATGTTTTGTCCGACTTCCGGTTTCAAAATGGCGGCCGTTTTAAAGTTTTACAAAATGGCGGCCGTTGTCAGATCTCAGTTATGGCCAGAGCAATTTCAATGAAAATTGGTATACTGATACAGCTAACTATCCTGAGCATTTTTGCAAAAAAAATTTTTTGTCCGACTTCCGGTTTCAAAATGGCGGCCGTTTTAAAGTTTGCTCGTTTTCTCGCTCATCTTTTAACCGATCGAAATGAAACTTGGCCAACTGAAAGCTCATGTTATGAAGTTGTGCTCTTGACTTTTAGTTCCCTCTACTCGGTCAAAAGTGCGGAACGGGAGGCGACTTCAACGTTTCGGGAAACGTAAATTTTAATAAATTATTATTTTTTTACCCTAACCCTATGTACTTACAGAGTTACTGGAACATGTAGCCATTCTACTGCTGTAATTTATCAGCTGTCCCACTACAAGAACCTTGGAATGACAGATGTGCCATCTGAACTAGCATGCACCAGTATGCCACAGCAATGGCATAAGCCAAGGGGACAAAAGATTGAGCCTGAACCAGTTACAGCAATGGTTTTTGCAAAGCCAAACCCAACACCAAGAAAGAAAAGACCAGTTCACAGTAGTCCCCTTAATTTCAGGTAATTACATGTACATGTACAAATAGGCAATGATATTGTAAACAGGGCCTTGTACATGTAAGGTCCATACTTCAATTTAAGAAAAAGATTTCTCTAAGAATTTAACACATTATTAAATACCAGTATTATTATACATGTGGAGAATATATATCCATGTTTAACTCAGATGAAGCTGTCGTGGTAGCCATAAGCCACCTGATGAGTCCATTGGCAGGGACGAAACAGTTTCTTTCTAGAACTTTATAAAAACAAAATAATTCTGACCTTACTGCTATTTAAAGTACATGTACTTTACCTGTGATGAAATGAAAAGAAAAACATGCCAGGTTCCATTTTAGTATTAACATTTTTTCTAAAAAAAAAATGTCGTTGCAGCCATAAGCCACCTGATGAGTTCCTTTGGCAGGGACGAAACAGTTATAAATATTATGAAGTTTATTAGTATAAAATTGTGCATGTATGTGGCAAAGATTTGTAATTGCATCTACAATCTGAGTAGCCATTTGATATTAAATGTTTCTTAATTAAACATTTGTAAAATGTACTTATAAACAATGACATTTGTAGAATACCAGATATCACAAGTGAAAACATCAAACAATTAAAAGTCAACCCTGCCTCAAAAGGAACACCCCTGGAATACCTGCTCCATTTTGATGATTTACAAATGACCCAAACTAACCTTGGAAATGTTCAGTTGGGTTCAATGCTACCATTTCAGGTGAGACATGCGTTGTGCATATAAACAGCTTTGTTTTTTTTGTCAAACTAAAAAAACATGAACATCCAACATATGATGGGTGTAAACATTGCAACAAATATGAACTGTCTACCCTTCCAAAGCACCTTCACTCACTCTTGTTACGACTTTGAATTCATGTTTTTGATTGACATACAATTATTTTTTGTTTTTATCGTGTAAAATACCATAATATGTCCACAAATTTTTTGCAGTCATATAATAAAGATGTTTTGTTCGTTTGGTTGTGCTGTTCCTGTTAAGCGATTTTGTCTTGACATTTTCAGACTTCCGACATTCGAATGCCCTATTGGCAAAGCTCTGCTACATATATATATATATCAATAACAAATAACATTAACATGTTTAATTTAATGTATATAAATATGTATAAAAAAGTGAACACTGTAACCATAACAAATACATTTGTAACATAGATTTATATATATGAATACTGTCTCTTTAAAAAATGAACAAAATCACATGTCGATTTCAAAACATAAATTTAAAAAATTAAAAAATATTGAATAAAATTAGCACTGCCTCTAAACTTAACAAGAACACTGCAAAAGAACTCCTGGGTCCCCAACCAAGTGGGAAAAACTTACAGACTTGTTACTCAATCTTTTTTACTAAAGTGTCTTGAAAATTTGTTAAAATGGTTGCATTAAACCAATGAGCATTAATATGCTCAAACATGCTTATCGGTATAATTCTCTTTAATAACTTGAAACATTTTATCTGGTTAATTGAACGTTCAATATGAATTCTGTGGGATGCGATCTTCTTAGTTAGGGCCACTTCCGCTTCACTGAAAGGTCTTGCACTAGATGCAAATGGTGGAATATTAATACCTATATCAATCTCAGCTAAATCCTTGTCTATTAAAAATTCCTTGTCAGCCATGACACTATCTTTAGCATGAACATGTCCAATTTCCTTTAATTTGGCTAAAAACTCTATAAATCCACATTGTCTTACGATTTCATTGTCAGAGATTGATCCAGCAAATAAATCTGAAACAAATATAACCGATCCACGAGAGTCACAAACAACAAGAGCTTTTAATGTGTTTGTAGATTTATAGTCTGAATAACATTGACTTTGTTGCTTAAGGGATGATGGTTTTTCTGTCTTTAATTCTGTGCAGTCTAAAATGGCGAGGCATGTAGGAAAGTCTTTTTTATACGCTGATGTCATGTTATCGATTATCACGCTACGATGTGGCCAATAACTTAAAGACCCTAAACGTACATACATGTATTTTGCAACACTGTTTATTACTGTTGACACTGTTTGTACTTTCACATTAAATCTAAATGCTAGGTCCTTTAGATTTAAACCATTTCGAAGTCTACATAAGTACATGAATACTTGTTCCGAAAGCGGAAATCTGTTTATTTGAGTTTCTTTTCGAGGAGCATCATAAGTAATAGGGTTTATATTAGGAATTGGAAATAAGAATGCTAAAAGCATTAAAAAACGGGAATATGTTAAACCGGTGTAGAACACGAACAACTTGTTAATCTTTGATTGAGAGGTGGACACAGTATTGAATTCAAAATTCGAGTTTGTTTGGGTAGATTTTGATGTGTTATGTTTGGTGGTTTTTCTTATAATTGCATCCAGTTCAAGCGTTAGTCTGGCATTGTCTTTTTCAACATATCATTTTCTTCTTCCAATTGCCTATTCCTCACAATGTAGACCAGCATTTCCATTGACGAAAACACTAGAAAAATAAAATAAAATGCTTTAATAAGAATCATGTACATAAATAAATTTGATTAAAATACTGCAATTTGATTGGACGAAAAAAAAATTTCATATCCCAACGAAAAAAATGTTCATGGGGAAACGCCCACTTAAAAAAAAAATTATGACCGTCATTCCTTAAATAATATGCAAGTATATACTTTTGTAAATATAATTTAGGACAAACAAGGAACAATGTGAGCCAACTCACAAAAGAATACCCTCTACTTCATTTCATTTTATTTTCAGCTCAAACATTACAGATCTGTCCCTGTTACTGCTCCAAACCAATTACCTTGTGGGGACACAACATTTCCTAGGAAACATGCATTTATTAATGAGGACACACTAGATAACTACAAAGATTTAAATAATCACTTCCTAATAACATATGATGATGCAGTCAAGCTAGAGAGGTCTACTATAAACCAAGCCAGCAGTACTCAGTGGATCAATGAACGAATTAACAGAGTAACAGCATCGCAATTTGCTAAAATTTGTAAAAGGAAAAAGGAAGTTACTTCAAAATTTGTTGCCACAATTTTCGCCCCAAGCAAGTTTTGTTCAGAGGCAACAAGCTATGGCAATAACCATGAAAGTAGAGCTAAACAGGTGTACATCCAGAAAAATCCAAATCACCACATCCATGACTGCGGTTTAGTTGTAAATCCCCAATTTTCATTTCTTGCTGCATCTCCCGATGGGAAAATTTGTATTGACGGTGAAACAGGCATTTTAGAGATTAAATGCCCATATTCTGCCAGAGATATGCAAATTTCAGAAGCAATTGCTAATATACCAAATTTCTGCTTGAAGGAAGCTGGAGGCTCAATTTTGCTTTTGAAATCTCATGAGTACTTTTATCAAATCCAAGGACAACTTATGGTTACAGGAGCGGAGTTTTGTATATTTGTTGTATACACTAAGAAGGATTTGTACGTTAAGAAAATTGAGGTAGACAAGGCATTTATTAATCAGATGTTTTGTCAGCTTTCCACTTTTTATGAAAACAACCATCCAGCTTTTTAGATGTTTGTTATAATTATTAAAAACGGTGATTGCTCTAGTTTGTTTCTCATTTTACCATGTTTACATGTGCATTAAAAGTACTAACATGTTTCTTCAGTTTGACATGCAACACCATTTTCTGACTCTGTATGTTCATTTTCAAAAGCGTCACTGTCTTGTTGCAAAGGTGTTTCTAGTGAATAAACATGGCCATTACAACTGAAAAGAAAGCAATTTTAACCCAAATTATTAATTATCATGATTAGAAAACTTTTTTGCTATATTTTCAACCCAACGTTGCAAGGCTTATGACTATGAGTACTGTAAATAAGCACAAATGTTTTGTCTTTTGGATCATAAAGGTACCGGTACATGATTCGCTTTAATTTATACCCAATATTTTACACATGAACATGTACAATGTAATATCTAATCACATTTAGTCCCTGTATTTTGTAGTTGTTAAGAAAAATGTTGCAAATTGGCAGAAAGGGTAACCGGACTGACTGATTGATTGTTATCTGTTTAACGTCTTTTGCCTGTCAACCATATAAGCATTACCCATGCACATGGGTATAACTGGCCTGACTTGATATTTTGCCAAGCATGATTGACACTTGAAAGGTTAAAAAAACAATTACAGCATTTTTGCAATTTGAGATATTTTCCATTTTTCACTTTGATGATACATTGTATCAATTTATGACATAATGTACCTCTGAATTGGAGTTGCATTTGCATATTGTATTCGCCGTCTTGCTGGTCTCAACTCTCCTGTTATAGCATCACATGGGTCAGGATACTCTTCTGTCGGCCCATCTAAACTGATGAAATGCTGAAAAATAAAATTTAATTTACTTACAAATTTACAATATATATGTACGTACATGTATATAATGGTATACACTGTAACATGTATGTACATTGTACAAGTACATTTGCAATATGTACATGTACATGTACCTACATGTGTAAATAAAATTATTACATATTATTAAAAAGGATTCACCATACTTTATGTACTGTGATTAAACATGTTAAAACAAAAATTAAAATATTAACTGTGACTTTATTAGATTCACAGACAGGGTAACAGGCCTCTTGTATACTTTACAGTACATCGTGTACATGTAATGCATGTGCAAATGATTCCCAGTGAGGGACTAAGCAATACATGTACATTGAGTGAAGCTGGAAACCTTAACACATGCGCATGCGGGGCTAATATATTAATTATAATCAGGGCCTTAATTACAGTAAAAGGGCAGTGAAGGGCTTGAAGACTGATCATAATTACAATTATTATCATTTATGCAAATACATTAATGTATATTCATATTTCTAAGACCTGCCGGTCTGTGGTTTTCTCGGGTTTCCTCCACCAGTAAAACTGACCGCCCTACATGGCCTAGGTGCGTCAAAGGGCGTTAAAACACCAACACACACATATTTCTAAAGAAAACTATATATATCTTGCATGTTGACTGCAAACTTTAAAATACATGTAAACCATGATAACAGCATGGTTGTGAATTATTCAATTTCTTTTTTCCACAAATTTATTTGAAAAATATTCAGTTACTGTATGTCTATGAGCAGAGGGGGTGGTGTACACAAGCCCCTGTGTCTATGAATCGGATACTTTGCGTAAATAAACATCATTTAACATGGTAAATTTTAAAAAAAAGCCCCGACCTGCAGCAATGGTCAGCAATACACGATTTGACTATGCGCTGGCACGATACAAGAAAAAACTAATTCAACATAAAATAAAAGGCTTACCTTACTGCAAATATACGTGTATTTGGTAATTTTCTCCACATTTAGCTGTTTATGAGGCCTCCGACACAGCGTAATCCATCGTAAACATTTGGCAAGATCTGTACGCGGTTTCACAAATGGAATAAATATAGCACCGCCTAACTTGTCAGGATAACGGCTATCAGATTTACACGTTCCATGTGAACAGTGCTTTACCATTATCTAACGGTTATACATGTTTACATTGGGAAAACATAAAGAAACGTTTCCCACAGCTTTTCATAGATGGACGCCATTTTGATTTTGTCTGATATTTGTCCAACCTGTGGGCGTGGCTTATAAACTTGCAAAATGAGCGATTTGATTGGTCAGTTTAGAAATCAATCGCAATCAATGGATCGGTGTATTTTCGTTCTGAGTGATAATTTTTTTATATTACTCGTAATTTTCTGCTTGAGCGGTTGATATTTTTCCGGGGTTCGGCAATCTCCGGTCTAAGCGGGTGTTAATTTTTTTTTTCATATCACCCATTAGGAATAAATACCCGTTGCTATAATGGGCGGGGCTAAACGGGAATCAGTAGTAATTAACACATGGTTACTGTCCAATAAAAAGCAGCATTTTTGCTTGAAGTATAATATTTATAATTTTATTTCAACATTGGATCTTAAGAAATGCACTAAAGATACATAGTTAAGATAAATGATGTAAATCGTTGTAATTAAAGGTCAGGTCGCACAAAAACATTGTGTATGTAAATGACATGTTCAACCAAAAGTAACACTAGGCTAATGAAACTCCGTTTTTTAGCGGACGGATCTGGTCTAGAGGTTACACCTCTGTCTTTACATGCTAGGCGCAGTAGCCATAGATGTTATAAACTGACACGAGTTCGATTCCCGGGGTGGGACGGCTCAAAAATCAAATCTGTATGTACAGATGATTTTCAGAGTGGAAATTACAACGACATTGTTTGGTTAATTCATTATACACAAACACACATATGTATGTTTATAAAAGAGAGTTTGTCAATTTGAACAACTTTAAAACATTAAAAATTAAACAATGAAATCATGTGCAAGATGCTTGCATGATCCGAATTAAAGACGACGTAAATGATTTGTGTTCACAAAAAACCAACAGGGTATAATAATGATGATTTTTTTCTATGTATCTTTTTACATTTCCACTTGCACAAAGTTTGTGACATATTTTTTTTAAAGTCTGAACAATTTCATCACAGAGTGTAATATTTCCATAGATTTATTTAAAACTCTGTAATAAAGCCCTAACTAAATAAAATATATTATTTTTAGCTGAATCGTTAATGACCTGCATGTATATTTGAAGCCACAATTGTTGTCTAAGGACTTTAAATTAACATGTAAAATATTTTGGTTATCTTACAAAAGTTGCCACGAAAAAGAATAACCTATTCGTTGCTGTAAGGACAATAATTATACACATGTGTATTCCCTAAGAATGACTTTTTTCATCAGATTGATACAAGTAAAATTTTGTTTTTGACATGATTTCTGTATTTTGTAGAATTGTCAAACAATGTTTCAAATCTGAAATTCTCAGAATTTTGACAAATGTTTCTTAAGTCTTAATTAACTCTGATATGGTTATGGTTAACTAAAAGCGAAGCCAAGGAAATATTTTGCTTGCATGTTTCTTTTAATGGTCTTAAATGCCACTTTCAGAAATTTTTCAGCTAAATCATTGCATCCTGTTTTTATTTGGGGAGAAAGCTGGAGTATCCAGAGACAACACTGGATCTTCTGTTGCAATCTTTGTCAATTACGATTAGAGTCGAGCATGCCCTGCCCACAGTGAGACTCCAACCTGTAACCTCATTGTTGACATGTGATCTATAGTAGAGAACTAACGACGTAACCACTCAGACCACGAGGCCCCAGGAAATGGTGGAGATGTATATGTGATGTAAGTGTAGAGGTGTAGTCTTTGATGTTTTTATGGTCCTTTTCCGTTTTATGTTTGGTAAATCATGGAAATTGCCTGGACTTTAGCAAGTATCCGATGTTTCTATGACCAAAGTGAGAATAAGATGCATGCCATATCAAGGGAGGTAACTGGTCATATATTGCTACTTCACCTTGTCATCTCGTTTAGGGACGAATTGTAGAATCTCAATGCCACACAAATAAATAAGATACTGTTTCTAATGTCTATTAATTGTGTTGATGGTTTTTGTAAATTAAATATTTACAAGTTAACAATAACAACTTGGCAGTAAAGTCATTATAATTAATAAAAACTGGCATTGTGAATAAAATGCAAAACTGTCCAATTGTACTGAATAGATGTCAATTTGTATTCTCCTTGCTTTCTTGTTCAAAATCTCACAAACCCAAAACTGTCCACAAACAATCATTAATTGAAATTTTAAATAAATTGATTAGCCAATCAAATTTTAAGAAAATCTTTAATGGGTAATTCACTCATAGAAATAAAATAATGGAAAGTGCTTACAGACTAAGTATATGTAAGAAAATGGCAATCCCTTACATTTCTTCAGGAATAAGATCAAGAAATAGTGGAGATCTATTCATGAAGAAAGTGATTATCATTTTCACAGAAATTTTTTTTTGCGGTGGTTGAGATCATTTAAGGATTAAACACTGAGTATTATAATTAATCTAGAAGTAATAATCAGTTAATCGATGTATGTTTGCATAGTTGACCAATTCAAAATATAAGAACACTATTTATTGTGTACAATAAAACGATAGGCAGTTAGTTTAAATGTATTTTATTTGCTCAAATGGGAAATAGGATAAGACACAACCTAATCAAACTATGAAGTCTTCTCCCGTATACAATATGTTACTAAAAATACTTGTGTACCAGCATACATGGCAATCCTATTATGTAATAATCCAGATAACTCAGATCTATTTAATCTGTTTTAATAGTGGTTAATGCCACTTTAAGGTTTTTTTAAGCTATATTATGGTGTCCAGTTTTTACTGGGGGAGGAGGCCGGAGTACCTGGTGAGAACCCCCAACCTGCGGTAGGAAAACTGGCAATCCTTGTCAATTAAGATTGGAGTCAAGTAAACCGTGCCTGCAGTGAGAAGCAAACCCGCAGTCTCAATGTTGAAAGACCACGTGATGTCAATAGTAGACGAACTACCTTAACCACTCAGCAACCTATACCCCTCTATTTAATCTGAAACTAACTCGGAAAAATTGACTACGTACAATTGTATATAATGTTGAATATGGAGGTGAAGTCAAGGAGCGGTAATTGTTTGAATGCTGTCAAAAGGTATAAACATCCTTTACATGAGCCACAAGACAACATTAGAGGCATGCAGCCTCCAGAACCAGAAACGGAATAAAAAGTAATGATCAACTGATGAAATACTTTATTTAATTTGCCTTTACACCCACTGGGGTCAAGTCATACAAAATAAGAATGTTTACCCACATTGAATGCACTCTCGTAGTGCTAATGAATGGTGTATAAGATGCTAAAATACTGATACGTAATGTTCTGATGATACACTAATGAGAACTCTGTGAAATAGGCTGGGATTTCATTTATGGTAAACATTTTTTATTGGAATTAAACTATCTGTCTGAAAGTTTTTTTATCTGCATCAGTATGTGGTACATTACAGGGCAATTAGTGGCGGTTGATGTAGCAGCTTCATTGACATCACAGAAGGATCACCTTCAAAACTTGAACTGTATCCACATCCGCAAATGTTGTGATGAAAAATTAGTTTCCTATTGCATTGTAACAGCTTTTTGTGCTTTAATGCATTTTTATAGTGGCATAATACATTTTTGTCTGAATAGACCATTTATCTAAAATTCAGTTTATCAAATGTAGTAGTTTTATTTGCTTAACAATTAGTACTCACTGCAGTTCACTGGGCCTCGGTGGCCGAATGGTTACGGTAGTTAGTCTATTATAAATCATGTGCCTGTCAACACTTGAGGTTGCAGGTTCATGTCTCAATGCAGGCAGGTTTTCTTGATTTCAATCTTAATTGACATTGCAAGTTTTCCTTCGAATGGTCAGGGGTTTTCTCTGGCCTCCTCCTCCAATAAAATCTGGAAGCCATAAATATAGCTGAAAAATTGCTTAACGTGATGTCAAAAACCATACAAACAAACAAACATTACAGTTTACTGATGTATCAGTATATGCCCCTTTGCCAGCAGTGTTGTTCATTATTTTTATTCAAAAGAATTAATCCTTTAATTATGTTCTTAGAATATAGTTTATGACTTTCTTCGAAACACCTACCTAATTAATCTACCTGACTGGTCAAAAGCACTTTACTATGTTCTAAAAATAAATAATTATGATTAAAAAGACATTCCTGACATAATTTTTACAATTCCAAATTCATAGATATAAAAGATCTAACACAGGAAGAAGGGCAAGATGGGAAAATATCAAATATCGGTATGATTTATGGTAAGAGACTCTGCATATGGTCAATATTTATGGAAAAAGGGGGTTGTTTGTTTGAAGGATGTTTAACACCACTTTCAGCAATTTTTCAGCTATTCGTGGCGTCCAGTTTTTATTGGGGAAGGAAGCCGGAGTACGCGGAGGATATCCCCGACTTGCAGTACGAAAACTGGCAATCCTTGTCAGTTAAGATTGGAGTCGAGTACACCCTGCCTGCAGTGAGACTCGAACCCGCTTCCTCAGTGTGTACAGACCACGTGAACAATAGTAGACCACTCGGCCACCAAGGCCCCTTCATAGATATAAAGTATCTGACACAGGTAGAAGGGCAAGATGGGAACATATCAGATACCGATCAGATTTATGGTTGGAGACTCTGCAAATAGTTTCTGTTGATGGAAAAGTGGGGTTGAGATAAACATTGGAATAACTAAAGAAAGTATATACCATATAAATGAATTATAAGGAAAAATTAAAGTGGCTAAAAATCTATTAAACTTAATACATTTACATCTAAGGTAATAAATAACTTCCGTTTTTGCAGCTGGTAACATGTGATTTGCATCTTAAAAGGTTTATCTTATTTGCTTATTTTTCGGGTTTTTCCTTTGTTTTAAGCTATGTAACATTCTGTTTTAAAATGTTATCAGACTATTAGAAATAATTTTGTAGAAATATTTTAAGTAACTGAAATTAAAATTTTTCACAAAAAATACAGAATTTCTATTTTTTACATAAACCATAACTTTAAATTGGAGATAACTCTTTTTATGCACTAAGCAAATGGCGCATGGAACGTTTAATCTGACATTATAATTATGATGCATTTTGCAAATTTAATGGTTTTTTCTCTTTTTTTATTACAATATACATTATTGTTGTTTTACTTAAGGAAAATTTATTAAACATTTGTTTTCTTATGGAAGGTTGAGGATTTTTCACCTGGTTCTCAAGGCTTCCTACACACCCCAATAATAACGAAATACCATGAAAATTGCTAAAAGTTACATAAAACCCCATTCAACAAACCAACTGTCAATTCAAAGACATTAATGTGTCAGTCGCGGGAGATAATAACCCTCCTCGTCATCACTGGCAAGTGTCCTGACCTCTTAGAATGGACAGTACAACTCTTAGACAGAAAATACAAATATAGCAGCCACAATAATAATTAATTACAATGATTATGGTTTTCTACATCTGCAATTTTAAGTAAACAGTCAAAAAACAACTATCTATATCCCTTTCAAAGTAATAATTAAAAATACATTATTTATGAAAACCTTAATATTGTACATTAAACACGGTTTATATGACCACAATTTGTCTTTTAAGGGTACTAATAAAAAACAAGTATCTGAATTTAAAAAAATAATTTAACATGCATTAACTTTTCTTTGTATATGTAACACTGACAAAAATATGTTAATGTTTGAACTTTAAATCGATTTACCGAAATGAATACCAGTACAACATTGTAACACCGTAAAAACATTGTTGTATTTTTATTCCTTTATAAATTATCAAGGTTAAAATATATGTTAATTGTTTTTCTCACAGTTAAAAGACATGATAACAGAAGAAGTTTTAAATTGTATACAGGTTAGGTTAATGCTAGTAGCGGGCTGTGTGGCCAAGTTATTTAAGTTTGCTTGTTCGAATGGGCTTTAACTCCATTTTCAGCAAATTTTCAGCTATATTGTGACATCCATATTTTATTGGGGGGGGGGGGGGCGGAAAGAAGCTTGAGTACCTGGTAAAACCCTTAAATCTATTGGAAAACCGGCAATCCTTGACAATTACGATTGGAGTTAATCACACCCTGAATGCAGTGAGACACAAACCTGTCATCTCTATGTTGATAGGCACATGATCAATAGTAAATGACTAACTGCATAGATTTGCATAGAAAACGCTGAAACTGCCTTAATCAGTCACATTAAAAACTGTACCGTTTGATTAGACAGAAGGTGAGCACAGTTTATACCCATTTCTATGTAAATTGTTTGTTGAAAAGGCGACCATCACACTTTCCAAATAGCAGGTCGATTAAAAAGATCCAGCTTTTTTTTTAATTGTTCATCGTCAGTACATTGGAAACCAAACTAGGAGTGGCTTTTGGGGAAAAAAACATTTGTTTACCTAGCACTAACATCTGGTATCTGCACATTTCGTTATGAATTTCGTTTTGATTGATTGATTGATTGATTGAGATTAAGTAGAGTTTATGATTCTTCTTTGTAAACATGTCCAAAACGTTTGTTATTATCAATGACAGAAGCACTAGTTTGTAAACTATGATAACGCCTGATAGTCAGTAACATGGTTTTCTAGGGGAGAGCAAGTTTCAAAAGGAGAAAGAATACTGTGAGTATAATGAATAATCGGATTTTCAACAAATTTTGATATCATAACTTCATTGTACATTTCACAACATTCAAACAATTACATTAAATACACAAACTGAACATACTTTGTTTAGAGATAAAAACACCTCTAAACTCTTGATGAGAATTTAAATGCAGACGGCACCGAAGAAAAATGCTAGAAGATGGCGCTGAGGAATACAGTTCTCAAAAGTGAGTGTCCCAATGTGTAACAGCGCACTGACATCTTATTAAACAATTACAATATAACAAAATAATACTAGAGGCTCTTAAGAGCTCTTATCTCTCACCTGACTTACAAAAATACTTTTCAAGAGACATGACTTTTCTAGCTAATTTTGATATTAAATGCTGAAGACTTTATGTAGAGATGCTGTTGCTGGCAGTCATGTTGAATTTCATATCAGCCCGAAAAACAAAACTCAAAATAATATGATAACTATCTAAGATTCACTTCTGCATTATTTTGTTTAATTTTGTGGAAAAGTTTCGGCGAAGGAGCTGTTTGTATGGTGTTCTCATAGGTCCTATGTTAAGCTCTGTTCCACTGTGGCGACCATTTTGGATTTTGGATCGTCACAAAAACTCAAACTTTGTAGAGGACCATCAAAGGTACATTTATCTTATATTTCAAATCAATCTGCCATGCGGTTTGTAAGATAATTTTTGAAATTTCAGCCAATCAGTACCCATTAGTGTACCTGGAAGCCATGTTGAATTTGCAATTGGCTCGAAAAACGCAAAAAAGATTTACTATCCAACTTTCGTATCGTCAGAATTTGGCTTCATTGTTTGAAACAGTTTCCGAGAAGAAGTGGTTTGTATGTTTTTTCTTATAATGTCCTATGTTAAACTTAGTCCTGCGATTGCGGCTAACAGAAAATTTGGATCGGCACAAAAAGGTCAAACTTTGTAGAGGACCATCTAAGGTACATTTATGTTATATATTAAATCAATCTACCAAGCGATTTATGAGAATAAGATTTTTTAAATTCAGCCAATCAGAACGCATTAATGGCCCTGGCAGCCATGTTTAATAGTTGATCAGAACCAAAAACACAAACTTTGTTAAGAACAATCCAATAACCATTCCTGCCAAGTTTGGTTCCATTTTTCAAAGTGATTTTGGAGAAGAAGATTGAAATGTGAAAAGTTTACTGCTGACGACGACAACGACGATTACGAAGGACGCAGAGTGATGAGAAAAGCTTACACGTACACTGATGCTTTGGATCAGGTGAGCTAACAAAACAAAAACAAAAACAGACCGGTAAGGCAACAATGTGGCTATGCATAGTTAGCTTATTTTGGTAACAAAGCTGTAAGATCCCATGACTTAGTGATAATTTCTAGGTTACTTACTAATAATGACAATAATTTTTTTTAAAAAGATCTACCTCTTGCTGTGGGTCATTTAGCAAGTGCGGGTATGCCCTTGCGTTGGGGGTTTAAAGGACATATTACGGAATGCCGGAATTCAATTCATCCATGATAATGACCACCTTTGTAGATTTCGGAAAAGATAAGATAAAGTACCGCCAAAATATACGTGGGACTTCAAGTTTTGCTTTTGTAAGCATAAATATAACACGTTTTTTTAAATGTCAAAATCATCAATGAAGAAAAATTCCGACTTTAATTAAAAAAACATACTTTAATCGAACAATTTGTTTAACAAAATAAATACTGAATCGTAACCATATAATTTATATATAACGCTGTTTAATAACATATCTGGTGTAGCAGAGCCACTTTTATTATATATTTTAAGGAGATAGGACATGATAATTTGAAATGCACCGGTCCAAAACCCCCAATTAATATTGACCGGTCACTAAATTATCGATTACTACAAATCGCTCAACGCGTTTAAACTAGCATTAAAAATTGTATTCCCGTTAATACATCTTATTTGAATTTCCCTTTTGATTAACCGTTTGTTAACTTGTTCACTTCCTAGATATGTACAGCTGAAATATTGAAAACTGGGCGTTATGCAAATATTTTTATCAATGAATCACTGCTAATTTGTTTGTGCATTTTAGGATGTAACGAATTTCTTGGATGTCTGGGATATTTGGTCCCACTTGAATTGCATTTAATCACAACGTCCACGTTTGTTTATTTATATTCTTCAATACTCTTTTCTGTGGATGCCAATTTCTTTCAGGGCTTAATTTCATCTATAAACAATGCAAATAATTCCGCGTTGGTATTAACTGACTATAAAGCCCATAATCTAACTTGTCATGTATTAAAGTGATGTTAATATTTAGAGTTATTTTAAAACACTTTTATTCAGTATCTATTAAAACATGCATGCACTAGGATAAAAAAATTACTTACATGTAAAACCTGTTTCAATACCTCCGGTGATATTTTTAAAATGACCTAGAAACCGGAATGCACTATTGCGTAAACAATTAATATATGGGTTAGTCGTTGAACATTCAAGCGTAAACAACTAATAATTTCTTGGAAGCTGTGGTTAAAATATCAGATAACCGTAAGAATAATTTCCTCGTCACAAGTAGTATTTCTTTTTGATTATTTCTCAAGCATATACGTTTATTATAACTTTGGTGGGTCATACAAATTTATAATGTGTTCAGAAAGAATTAATAAATAAAGAGAAAGATATAGTGTGGATGGAAATCAATTAATATGCATAGTTTGCATTTTGATTTATTAAATGTGTGAAATCAGCCATGAATTCAACTACTTACCAATCTATATTTAAATCAATCATACATGAATGTTAAAACCACAATACAATCCAGTAATCGCAAAGCAATAAAGGTAGATAGACAAGTTTAGCTTTTCTAAAAAGCTTACAGTCTTTTAGCTGCATTATCCATTTTAAGGCTTTTATTAAAGTATCTGTTCTTTTTAATTTATTTTGTAGGACAGATAAACCATGTACCTGACATTGTTTACGCTAATCTATTAATCAATGGTGCTTGAGAAATGTCACTTCACAAGTGTTTTTTTTTAAATATTTAAACAAAATTTATACTCTGAACAATGTTCAAAATAAGAAATAAAAATATGTGTTGTTCTGTTTACATCAATATCAAAACGAAAATAACGATATAGAAAATATATTTGTTTCCAAGCAGCATTGAGATTTTGGTACAATATTTACCAGTCCTTTTAATTGTTAACTGCCTAATGCAATGAATGAAATAGAAGTCAATATGTAGAACGTAACATTACTACACAAAAATACTGATTACAACCCCGATTCAACCAAAACAATAGATCGAAATTTCAGTACACAAATGTGTGCGATTCTGACGT
Source organism: Limnoperna fortunei (assembly GCA_944474755.1). Classification (NCBI taxonomy): domain Eukaryota; kingdom Metazoa; phylum Mollusca; class Bivalvia; order Mytilida; family Modiolidae; genus Limnoperna; species Limnoperna fortunei. The sequence continues at coordinate 56,212,373 of OX104115.1, read as the reverse complement.
AAATCAATGATATGACAAAAATATTTATAGATTTAGTGAACCACACAATCAAGTTACAGATAGTCATTTACTGTCCGTCATTTTATTATGTATATTTTAAATGTATATTTTAAAATACACGCATCTGTATGTGGCCCGAGAGAGATTCTGGATTAAGGAGCTCTGCTATGTACACCCAAATGGAATAAACAAACAACAATAAATATCATTCTAAATATGAATAAATACAAAAATTCATGATTATCAAGAAGTTCAAGATTAGATGGTTTATATAACTGACAACTGTACAGTACTCCATTATGTAATGACTTATAGCTGTGATCTTGACCTCTGAGAAAGTTCAAGATCAATAACATCAGACTGGATTACCCCACCACCGGAGGTTTAGTGCCAATTTGCCGAATCCCAAAATGGCCGATTCCCAAATTGCCGCGTCCAATTAGCCGATTCCCAGTCTGCCGATTCATTAATATTTTACCATTAAAGACATATTAATTTAAAAAAAAAATCAAATTGATATAAAAAAGAAAATTTAAAAATTTTCTCAATCACTGATTATTTAATATTAATTTAAAACAATAACGGCCCAAGCTGATAATTTATAATTGTGAAAGATTGCCTAAATTAAGCACCCATAATTGTCGGTAAAGTTCAGTAACCTGATTTTTCTCAGCTTATCATATTTGTTGTCCCAAGCCGATATTTATAATTTTATAAGCCGATTATTCCTTTTATGTCACTTCAATTATTTAATTTATATAATTAATTTTCCTAAAAAACACATAGCTCTCGTTACAATTCTTTTAACACCATTTGGATTGTTCTTAAATGGTTTAATAATATGTAATCGGCAAACTGAGAATCGGCAAATCGGACGTGGCAATCTGGGAATCGGTAATTTGGGATTCGGCAAACTGGAATGCACCCCCACCGGATAACAAACTTGTATCATTTAGTTACAGATTGATATTGACACTGAAGGAGGCAATCAGTAAATTTTGTCGTATTGATTAATATATTTATTTGATAGTAGAAACATCTCTATATGGTATCGTTTCATAATCCTCTAGACTTATATATTTGTATATTGTAGACAGTTATGTAATCATACAAATGTTTTAATTATAGGACAGAAAAAGACTATTTTTTCAAGCAAACTCAAAATCGCTGAATCAGAACACCTTTATAGACTCACAAACAACCTCCTAGGTAACAAACGAATAGTTATAAAAATAAAATAAAAATGACAAAACTCTTGCAAACGAATTTGGCGAATTGGTCCTTTGAAAAATGGACACTATCCTTGGTAAACTTTTGTCTTCTGTAATCCATTAAAGTACGTTCAGTGATGTGTTCAGAGCTGATCTAAAATTTGAAGGAAAACCTTTGAAGTGTTTTGTTCCAGCAACATATTAAGCTTAAACATAAAATTTGGAATGTATTTGCCGAGAGATATGTCTAATATATATTTGTGCCAGTGAACTGCACCCTAACCCCTTTTATTATATCATAGTTATGAACAATTATACACAATAGACAACAGAGGGAAGTAGATGCATAGTTTCATGTGTACCCATACTGAAATAAGTCCTATTTCAGTATACATGTACTTGTACAGCTTCATATCAATTGATTCATTTTTAGTTTCCAGGGTTACGCGCCCTGATCACTTAAAATGTGCAGATAACCGTCTGTCAGATGTGTAAACTTGCATTTATATTATATGGGAGCATATAGACTTTATTGCTATAACAATGTAGCTCCTTGTTTGGTTTTTACTGAAATTTGAAAAAATGAGCTACATTATTGTAGCTGCATGTATATTTCTTGTACATCGAGGTAAGCATTAATTAATTTGCATGTAATTTGTAATTGATAAAATATTTGCCACAAGGCAAAATTAAATAAGAAACTATTGTTTATTTGCGATTAAATACAGCGGGTATCATAAATTTTTTATAATGTCTGAATTGAAGGATTGAAGGGTTTACCAGTATTCCCAAAACATCTACTCACAAAATATATATTTAATGAGAAATGTGTTTAAAGTGTATAATTTGCTTACCTTACCTGTAAAATAAGTCATATTATTTATAAAAATGGAATATACATGTAAATACAATTTTAGTTATTTAGAAAATTACATAATTAATTATATAAGTCTCTATAAAGAAGCAATCTTAAATTACGTATTAAGTTCAATAATATATAATAATCACATCAAGTTATTCCAGCTGACCGGGTCTTAGTGGCCGAGTGGCTAAGGTAGCTAGTCATATATCATAGACCATATTGTCTATCAACACTGAGGTTGCGGGTTCTAATCTTACAGCTGGCAGAGTTGATAAATGAAAAAATTAATAATCAATAAATAAAATCGCAAATCAATAGAAATTGAACATTGATCATTTATGCAGCATTCAAATACAGATTAAGACGCAGGTCTATTTCTGACATGGTACTTTCTTTCTTTTCTTTTCTTCTTTTTTTTATTTTCTTTTTTATTTTTTAATTTCGAGGGCTGATGTTTTCCAAATGTAGTTTACATAGATTTGTATATGATGATTCTACTTTACAAGATAATTTAGACAGCCCGGGTAATTGTTTTAGTGTTATATAAATCGTATATTCATAAATACTGGTGTATAGTGTCATCTCATAGTTTGATGGAATATGCTGACCATTTACTTCACTAAGGTTTAACAACTATCTAACAGTTATATCGTGAACATTTTTCACATTCGGTAAGAAAATATGAAGTTGACAGCAATCTGTCAGCTAATTGCTAACCATCGTTCGTAAATAGCACCATTGAATTGTTTCTGAAAAATTGGTTTCAACGCATGGTGATCACATTCAGCAACGAATTTATAGTCCGCACAGTCAAGAATGCTTACAACCATATCTAATAATTCTATTTTTTGTTGTTCCATACGATTGTTGTCATCTGCTAGAGATTTTGACCCAATACGAATGACCCGAGGTATTTGTAGTCCATTTTAAATGTGTATTTGGTATAACATAAAACCTATACCTCTACTTGAAGTATCCACTTCTAATCGGAAAGGTAAGTCGTACAGAGGGAAAGCTTAAATGTCAGAATTGACTAAATTTGTCTTTACAGCAGTTTGTTGTTCAACTTCCTAAACAAATTTCAGACTCTCTTTAAAAGTCTTGTGAGCGGCGATATTTTTGGACTGAAATTTGGTATATATTTCCTAATCTCAATAAACCGTCTCAATTCTTTCACATCTTTTAGATCGGGAGACTCCTCGATTGCCTTAAGTCTATCAGGAGGAGGTCTTATTCCGTCTTTGGATATCAAGTGTCCTAAAAATATACAGGACGATTCGGCGTACGAACACTTCTTCGGATCTAATTTCAATCCCACTGAACGGAAATGCTGAAAAACTTCATTTAAGTCTTTAATATGTTGATCAAAAGTTTCAGAAGAAATAAGGACATCATCAAGATAACACAGGTATGATTTAAATTTGAAATCATGAAGAACTTTGTCCATGAGCTACTGAACAGATGCTGGCGATGTTGACAGGCCCATCGGCAAACGCAAAAATTTATAGGTTCCGAAACATGTATTGAAAGCTTTATATCTCGTAGATTCCGGCGATATTTCGAACTGAAAGAAGCCTGAAGATAAATTGATTGAGGTTATATAATTCTGCCCAGTTTGATAAAATGATTCGATAAGTTCTTGCAAATTTGGAATGATGTAATTGAAGTTTTCAGTACATGAATTTAGATACTTGAAGTCAATGCAAAACAGGTATTTAGATACTGCTGCTTCTTTTTTCTGTATTAAAAGTAACATTTTGTCTTTTCTGTTTGGTTACTAGTAATCGGAACATTTTCGTTTCGCTAACAGAAGCTAAGATGTTTTGACGCAATAATTCATCAAGGTGATGTTGCAATACTTCCCCTTTATGAGGCGGAGGTCTATATGGCTGTTGATGTTTTGGTTAAGCATCAGATTTAATATTTATTTTATTTTGAAAATATTAAATCTGGATTATCGTCAGTATCAAATATGTTTCATTTTGAGAAAACTGTTCAGATAGTTTAAAATTGCTCATAATTTTTTTCGAAAGAATGTGGTGTTTCGACAGTGGCCTTATAATGGCTTGGACTTCGTTTGACATTTGAACATTTTGTACGACCGGAATATCTTTATCATCGTCTATTACATCTATATTTCTATTAATTAATGTAACGTTTGACAATAACGAGTCCTTCGGAACAGAAATTGATTCATTTGTTGGATTCATCAGTTTCACAATGTGTATTTCAATATTATAATTAAATTGACTGAATTGTAAAGCAATATTATTGCAGTGTAAATACTCTATGCCTTAAATTAATGGAAGTGATGCTAAGGTCAAAACGTACACTTTAACATCATGATAACCAATAGTAGATTGCAATTTTATGAATGAAATTCCAACAACAGAAAATAATTGCCCATTTGCAAGATTGATAGGCTCATTAAACTTTCAGTCCGATTTCATATGTTTGTGTAAAGAGTTATTTTAATCAACAGAAATAATGTTAATTGAACTTCAAGTGTCAATCAAGGTAGCGAATTTAACATTGTTGCACGCATGCGCATTGTTTTCCACTCAAGTCGGTCTCGCATTTAATGTTCGGGACGACTGGACCGTGTGTCGACCGACGGCACTCGATTTCCCTGATGTCTAATAGACTTGCACTGATTTGCTGTATGATCAAACTTTGAACAAAGTTGGCATTTTGTTCTTGACGGCTTTCTCTTGTAAACCTTCAATAAATTTACAGACCATCTCATGTTCCGGCTTGCTCAGAAGGTGGCCCTGTTCAAGCTTGCTTTGAAAGTCTTCCGTCTTTCATTGAGACCCACTTTCATGTTGTTAAAAATTTGCCCCTACATCATGACAACAGAGTTGTTGTTGCTAATATGGACAATAAAACTAACTTTGACATATGCCCAAGACTCTCTTGCATAATCTTTCAATGTATTTAACCAAGTGCGGGCTTGTCTTTTAAGATGTAAATAAAATGCAGCAACTTTTTTTCATCGGCGTCCCCAATAGCCTGTAATTTAGTATACATAACAAATTCTGACAGAAACACTTTGGCATTCTCGTGGGATAACCTAAAAATTGAAAACATTCGGCCAATTTCTCCATCATTTTGATTTTTGATGATTGAGATGATGAGCACGAAGAATACAGATTTAAAATTCCATTAACAGCGGATGGATGTGAAAAAGATTTGGTTGTTTTCTGAATGAAAGTAAAACGAACGGACTAGGTATTTCGTCAAAGTAGATATTTTTAGTTTTTGTGATTGTACAAACGAGTGTCTAAAATAATATTTTCGAAATTCGACGAGACATGTTGATATAAATAAGTTGTTGATGAAGAAGTATCGTTTTTATCGAAACTCATTTTCTTCAAGTCATTTTCAAAATTTTATCGTGGTATATGTAGCGCATCGATTTACATATACATATTATTTAGACATCATAATGAACATGCATCTACTCACGGTATGTTGTCTTCATAACAATTAAACAAAAAGGAATAAATCCACTAGTTACAGGGAACCAATAGGTACTCTCGGGATCCATAATAATAAAACAGAAAAAGAATATATCCCAGTGTTTGTAAAATCACAGAATTTTATAGTAATTTCACTTAATTAAATGTCGTTAAATAAATCCAGTTCTTCACCATTTTAGATACAAAAATATTACTTTTAGTGTCGGATCCAAAGTTGTTGAATAACATTGAAAAAAACAAAGTTATTCTTTTCAATTTGTATGCACTAAACTAAATCTTTGAACAAACGTAAAGACATAAATAACATCAAAATACAGTCCTCAAATAGGCTACGCGTGCATGCTTATATTCCCAATCATAAGTATATTCATAGATAAGCTATTAATATAACCATTACAACAAACATTACAACAAAGTTGGCATTTTGTTCTTGACGGTTTTCTCTGGTAAACCTTCAATAAATTTACAGACCATCTCATGTTCCGGTTTGCTCAGAAGGTGGCCTTGTTCAAGCTTGCTTTGAAAGTCTTCCGGCTTTCATTGAGACCCACTTTCATGTTGTTAAAAATTTGCCCCTACATCATGACAACAGAGTTGTTGTTGCTAATATGGACAATAAAACTAACTTTGACATATGCCCAAGACTCTCTTGCATAATCTTTCAATGTGTTAAACCAAGTGCGGGCTTGTCTTTTAAGATGTAAATAAAATGCAGCAACTTTTTTTCATCGGCGTCCCCAATAGCCTGTAATTTAGTATACATAACAAATTCTGACAGAAACGCTTTGGCATTCTCGTGGGATAACCTAAAAATTGAAAACATTCGGAACATTCGGCCAATTTCTCCATCATTTTGATTTTTGATGATTGAGATGATGAGCACGAAGATTACAGATTTAAAATTCCATTAACATCATGGATGTGAAAAAGGTTTGGTTGTTTTCTGAATGGAAGTAAAACGAACGGACTAGGTATTTCGTCAAAGTAGATATTTTTTAGTTTTTGTGTTTGTACAAACGAGTGTCTAAAATAATATTTTCGAAATTTGACGAGACATGTTGATATAAATAAGTTGTTGATGAAGAAGTATCGTTTTTATCGAAACAAATTTTTTTCAAGTCATTTTCAAAATTTTATCGTGGTATATGTAGCGCATCGATTTGTACATACATATTATTTAGACATCATAATGAACATGCATCTACTCACGGTATGTTGTCTTCATTACAATTAAACTAAAAAGGAATAAATCCACTAGTTACAGGGAACCAATAGGTACTCTCGGGATCCATAATAATAAAACAGAAAAAGAATATATCCCAGTGTTTGTAAAATCACAGAATTTATAGTAATTTCACTTAAATAAATGTCGTTAAATAACTCAAGTTCTTCACCATTTTAGATACAAAAATATTACTTTTAGTGTCGGATCCAAAATTGCTGAATAACATTGAAAAAAAACAAAGTTATTTTTTTCAATTTGTATTCACTAAACTAAATCTTTGAACAAAAGTAAAGACATAAATAACATCAAAATACAGTCCTCAAATAGGCTACGCGTGCATGCTTATATTCCCAGTCATAAGTATATTAATAGATAAGCTATTAATATAACCATTACAAACTGCGAGTTGATGAGTTGATGAGGACGTGTGTTTTATCCATCATGATCTATAAGCCAATCATAGATAATCATACTAAGCTTCGTCAACTAGTATGTAAATAGAAAAACATAACAGAAAAACCCTAAAAATTTAAAGTTGACAACAATCTTTCAGGTATATCGTGAAAACCCTCAACCTTCGGTCAGAAATGTAAAATTGAAAAATATTTAATGCATTGTTTTATTATGGCTACAATAATGTTGCTTCTTTTTTATGGACGGAGCAACAAAGAGGTCCCAAAGTAAACTCAAAGTAAAATTATATTTAATGTGTAGCATTAATAAGCAATAAATTGATTTAATAAAGCTGTATTTTGTGGTCGGAAAATAAAATTAAACGGTAACTTCAATTATGTGTCGGATACCGTATTTCCTTTACCTTTTATTTTATATGTTCTATACACACTCTATTGAATTTAGTGTAAATCGTATATAAGAAATAAACATTAAGTAATTGTGTCAACCTAGTACACAAAAATTTGAGGCTCTAAAAGGTGAAATGCATAATTTATTCAAACCTGAGAGAAAGATCTGCATTGAACGTTATTAAAGTAACTTATAGAATTGCATATCATACACTTAGAACATTAACAATTCCAGTAGGAGATTGCCTGTATTTCATACGTTTGTAGTGAGTGAAAAAAAACATAAAAAAAGACTAAAACATTAAAAATGATAACTTTCTTTATCAATATGCAGCTAACAGGATAAATTGCACAAATTCCATTAAGCGCTTCTTCAATTAAAATAAGTTTTTGGAATTGAATAAACTCTTTTTTTAAATACCACCCTCTGGACCCTCTAATTCCAATGGTAAATCCTAATACTACAAGCAAAATATTGCACATCATTAAATAAAGTTTAGAGTGATTAATTATGAGAATTGATGAAATTTGCAGCCAAGCGTCATGAAGAGGCATACAAAATATCTTAAAAAGACTGAGATAAAAGAAAGGTGTATGTACTTTTTCATTTTTAGACCATTCATAAACATATAACAATAAAGGCATAACACCGAATAAAAAAGAATACATAAAGGCATAGCACAAGATACAAATTGACTGCATAAATATCGTACAGCCTAACAAAAACAACTAATATGGCAAGTAAAAACAGAATACATATATAGTACAGCATAAATAGAGTATATATGTAGCAAAGCATACAAAAATACATGTACAACAGAGCGTAAAAACAGAAAACACAAATAACACAGCATAAAACATAAAATATAGTAATGTACCGGATATGGAAAACTCTGTGTAGTAATATATTTTTAGCACACCGTGAAAAAACCACATTCATAAAGAACGGCATAAAAAATACAAAAACATACATATGGCATAAGCATAATTACATAATACATTAATATGCATAAAAACAAAATAAATACAGTGCATATAACATAATCCTAAGAAAGAGTATACATAAAGCACAAGCATTAAAAAATAAATACAGAAATGACAAAAATAAAAAAAAAGATTACATACATGTACATGTGGCACAAGCATAAAAACTCTGAATGCAGATGTTACATCATAAACAACATAATATAAACATATAGCACAGACTGCATACATTTTGCACAGTATAGTAAATTTATATAGCACAAACATAATAAACAGAATACATGCATATAACACAGCATAAAACGCAGAATGCATAATGATAGCACAGTAAAAAAACAAAATAGATACATACAACACAGCATAAAAAACAATACATTACCTCAGAACAACATAAAAAACAAAATACATGTATAACATACAGCATACGAATTAAACAAAAACCAGAATACATATATATAGCACGTATCAAAAAACACGTTACTGTGAACTAATGTTCTCTGATTATACCTCAGCTCAGTCAATTTAAAGAGGTCTGAAAATGAATTCCATAACATGACATCATCATACAAAGCTAATGACAAAATTGCAGTATTGCATCATTAATAATTGCATTGGCATATGCGGCAGAGAGGTAAGGATATTTTATCTACTCTTGATTAAATACCTATCAACACTTATCTTAATTGTCAAGGAATGAGTTTTCCCACCAGAGGATATTTTCTGGTTATCCTAACTTCCTCACTTAATAAAAAAACTGAATTTCATTATAAAGCTGACAAAATATAAATACAACAGACAATCAAAACATTTATCATTGACGAGACAAATGTACATAGCACTGTACAGACAGCACATAATAAAACTACATATATAAACAAGCATAAAAACTTTTTTTTTCTTTCAAAACTAGAGTAATTGTTTGCGACAGACGTATGACGTAAGATTTTTTCTACGACTACGGCATCAGAGCCTGTGTCAGCGAAAGGTTAGATTAGAAAAAAATGAATCTCATCTAATTGTGTATACATACTGGCTTAAACATTTTGTTATTTTCAAATCCTTTCTTGTTAATCTCTACAGAAGGCAGCAGAATCTAAAACAGTTGAGTGGTTTGTTTTGTAAATTGAATGGTTTGATAAGTGGTAATGAATAAAAATTAGTGCAAATGTGATTCAAACATAGTTGTTTCTGAGAGAAATAGAGACATACAGCTTACAGAAACATGAACAAGGCGAGATGTAGATTGACGAGGACTATGTTTTGTTTATGACTATGGTCGATTAAGGCTTATTACAAGTTTCATTTGAGTCAGTTTAAATATTTCTGAAACATTAAACAACATAAAAACTGGCTCTGTTGAAAACATGCAGTGGACAAAAACAGATTAAGATTTATTATTTTTTAATATATTTTGTGCCAGAATTGAGTATTTTTGGCTTTTTTACAGGTTATGTTGAAAAAGTGTAACTGGCAGACAATTTAAGGGACTTTGCTGACCTTAATCAGACTTTTCTGAACACTACCTGTAAAGTTTTAAGAAGGTGATACTTTTTACTTCGAGGACTTTTTTCTGTTTGATAACTTTCTGCCACAACCTGGCTGATATAATTCTAAGGTGTGGATAATGTCATCACTTTCAGAGGAAGAAGAGAACTATGTCAGAATGTCATTGTTGCTGTCAGGGTTGTCACCGAGAGCTGTTCGTTCCTTTTTTGACAAGGAATTTCCACCGACATATCTGCCATCTACACTGAATCGGAAATACAACACACTACTTAGTTTACAGAAAAGTAGAGTTATAAACCAGGCTCAATGGAACCTTTTGTTTCCCCATTCAAGTAAGTTTATTCAAATCTTTACAAATTTCATTTGGTGTTATGCTAGTTTCTATTCAGTTTTTATCTACAATTCTATGGGCGTCTATACCGGATACATATTTATATTGGGACGTTGTATTGTATCGCATATTTAAAAAAGCTTGATTTGCAATTAAAGGGCTGTTTGTTTGTCATTTTGCTTATTTGTATATATTACATATGGTTAAATTTCCTGACATTTATTGCCTAAATTTTACTATAGTCACACAAAATATAAATCATATCAGTCTATTTTGAACAATATATTAGTTTTGTGTCTATTTTTAAAGAAAATATATTTTAATCTTGATACTATACTAAAACAATATATGAGGCATGTTTCAATTTTGAAAACAAAATGTTAGGCATGTTACTTAAAATAGACTTGATATCTAGTTTTATTTCATTATACAATCGATATACTAGTCAACAATATGGAAGGTGCACAGCAGACAACCCCTTATAGGTTGTTTGCTATTGTTTTTTAACTGGATGTTGTTAAAAAGTTGAAATATACAAGTTCTTAATTGCTATCACTGTCTTTTTTATTGAAAATAGCCAGAAAATACTAATCAGATATATGCATTATTTTTAACTGTACATTCCAACAAAAAATGTAACAGTAATTGCAATTATATGTAGTATAGCAATTAAGGACTAGGTTCGGTCAATACGCTTTATTTGGACATTACAGAGAGATATTTATATTTGGCTTCGTTGTCAGTCAATATCATTTACAAGGTCCATATAACGTGTATTGACATTTTCCAAAATCCACGATTGAAAAATATTTTGATTGAAGTGACATGAATATAATTCTAAACCATATATGACTATAAATTTGGATTAATTTAATAAGAGACAGTAAACATCATTCCTGTAATCTACATGTACTATTTTTATTGTTCTATATTGTTTTCCCAGTCCGTAATAGAAGGTTAATGCCTACATACCACAATGTTATTACGGCTATGCCATATAACCACATTGTTTGACTTACTGTCGTTGTATCCAGTACTTTGTAGGCAGATACCAATGTTAAAACATTTTCGCCACTTTTCCGATGTTTTGTTCGACGATTACAGGTGTAGCAGATTCCAAAACATTTGATGTAACGTTGATGATATGTTTGATCACGAATTTGACATATGTGGTTCTACCTGTTGCTGGTTTTGATTGTATGCCCTCTACAAAGGGCAAAAGTCCAGGTGCTGATATAGCAAGAATAAAATGTTATAGAAATTACCTGTCACATTAAGATGATAACAAAATAAGTAACTCCGACTTCAATTCTGCATGGGATGAAATATCAGATGTAAGTACAGGATAGAACTGATAACTTAGTCTAATAGTGATACTCTAGCCTTAATACATAATAGAAAACTCTTACTTTCTAAAGCTTGATATAATAAATACATTAACACGGTAGATAACTCTTGCTTGTAACCATAGAAATTACAGAAAAACAAATTACCATTAAGCAATTATTCCTAATTTGAGCAGCTGAATAAAAGTAGTTGAAATTCAAGATATTAAAAAAACAAATTCATAGTATTATATCTACATGAGCAAGCATGTTATTTCACAAAATGATATATATTTTGATAAAAAAAAATTGTTTTATCGCTTTATTATCAAAAATTTAGGTTGTTAATGATGTATATTGTTTTTGCATTGTGTTTAAAATTAAGTTTGCCAATTTCATTTCTTATCTAATTGTTGGGTTGTTTATATAAAAATAAACCCGGCCATTTTATTCTCCTTTAAAGTACCTAATATAACCTCATCCTAACTACTTAACTACTGGTTAAAATGTCGAGTCCTGGAACAGGGTGTTCAGGTGAATAGTATTTGTGGCTAAGGCTACAGTTATCGTTTATAAATGAATCATTAGATCATATTATTATGCTGTTATTTATTTTAGGCTGTTAGTAGATTAGGTGGCATATCTATGTATGGCGAATCTAAAAATTTAAAGACTAAAGTCCTTGACCAGTCTAACCATGAAGTCATGCTAGAATTACAGTACTGTAAAAGACAGTTTTCCAATAAGAATTGCTTAAGAATACTGATGAAAAAATTGATGAACTGAAAGTAGCACATGAACAAAAGGCAAAAGAATTTGAAAAATTAACAATTGATCAAGAAAAAAAGACAAAAGAAATAGAAAGACTGAAGACTGATCAGGAAATCAATGCAAAAGAAATTGAAAACCTGAAAGACCATGTGCCTTGGAACATAAAAGGTATGTCAACCGCTTTTAACAAACTTCTATATAGTGCATGACTATAGACGGAGTATCATTGGTAAAAATGTACATATTTTATTGAATCCACTCCATCTTCAACTTTACCACCAAGATTCCAGAAATTTCACAACAGGATTGCACTCATTTTGAAATTGTGTACGTGCTTATATAATTGCATGAGGAAATATATTTATCCATGTTGAGCGACTTTTTGATGACATTTTTACTAACCCGTTTTTAAACAAATTGTTTATCATTCGCCATTTTCTTAGGACACTTGTTTGCATGCAACCAAGTCATTTAGATTTTTGGAATATCATTCTGTTATTTTTATTTTGGGGTTTTAGGGCAAATTTGAATTTTTGACGAAAATTTGGGATATGAACTAATGTAATATAATAATTTTTTTTTATTAAAATCGCTGTGAAAACTGGTATGTTTTGGGGTAATTTTGGGAAATTCTGTTCTTAAGTGGATGTGTAAATATACAGTTTAGGAACACTATCTACATTTAAGTGTTTAGTTGTACATATTGTTTTAGCATGCAACATGGTTACACTGTCATCGTGACTGCTTAGGGTCCCGCCACTTTGTTTGCATACGCCCTGTAGTGACCAGTCTGTCCCTCCGTCCATTTGTGCTTTCGTCCGTCCGTCCACCCATCTGTCCGAAATTGTGTCTGGCCTATTTTTTGTGAGGTATAGATTTTGATACTTGATAATATCAAGATGATGTGTTGCATACCATGGTTAATGACCTTTGACTTTGAAATTTGGCTTCAAGGTCGGCAGGCTCCACAAAGATGGATACCATCTCACTTATATCTAGTTTGTAATGAAAAAATATACTACAACTTTACACATGGAGACCGAAGAGGACACACTATGGCTGTAACATATCATTTCTTTGTCCTATAATGTTTACTTATAATATGAATTGGGTGACCACAAAAAGTTTTTTTTTAAATAGCCTCTACATGTGCAGCTTTTTTGTACTGTTAATGATAGCAGCAGTTTTGCCGTACACTTAACATCTAAAATCATGTTAAATTTAGAGATCATGGTAGTGTTTTAAATCATAATTGTATGTGTATCCAATATATATTTGGTCCGGTACCATCTAGTGATCATCCATACCAAATTGCTGAATGCAATAATTGTGTTGTCAAATTAAGATTTATCGTTAATATATTTTTTTTAATTTTTAGAACAAATGTTAATAAAAATAGAAAACTGGAAGAAGGATGACCAGATGTTTGTAGGCAACTGCGGTGCTCGTCGTATACTCAAGTGTATAAAGCAAAACAGTTGCGTGACTGTTACTGGCAGTTTTTGTGTTGGTAAGACGTTGAATGTCCGTCATGTAGCCTTAGAGATGGCAGAAGCTGGGTATAATATCTTACCTGTAATAGGTCCAGAGGATATAATAAAGTTTAACAATCCAAATAAGAAGACATTGTATGTTTTAGATGATTTTTGTGGTACTTACACATTAAACCAAACTACATTGGATAAATGGAAAGCAACACATGAAGACATCAAAGAACAGCTAAAACAAGACAATACAAAAATTATTGCATCATGTAGGCTACAGGTGTATCAGGATAAACAATTTAAAGTCTTGACCATTTTTACAGCTTGTGAATGTAACCTTTCATTGGAAGACATGTTTTCCTTCATACACATGCAAATATCGTTTGATTGTGAATTATTTCTTTTTCGTTGTTTTTTTAAATACAAATACAGTAAAAAGCAAATACTAAATGTCAATTGCTTTGAACATCCATTTGCAGTTGTTGAAGGAGAGATCGATAATTAACGTACAGAATATGGCAAATACTGTGCTTTAGCTCTTTGTGTAATGTTCACCAACCAACTGCAGGAGAAATGGCTGACAGATGATGTAAATCAGGAAATTCGACAGATAATTATAATTGCGAAGCCTGTAACTTGAACAGATATACACTGTTCTTATACGTTACTCAGACATAGTAGCTAAGCTTGTGGACAACAAGGCAGACATAACCAGTGTGCACATGATTTAGAATCACTTGATGAATTGGATTCCCTCATCCATACATTTCTGATAAAAGATAGTGGTTACTATATTACTATTCATGAGAAACTTTTTGATTTCATTTCTTTCTACTATGGAAAAGAGATAACTCTATGTATAATTATAAATGGTGATTGTCAATTGATTGCAGAGCAATTTTTATTTGAGAAAAATGATAACAGTAATAAATTGAGAAACATTGTACCTATATAGATATAGTGGCTAAGCTGGTGGACAACAAAGCAGACATTAATAATTGTACAAAGTTTGGAGAATCACCTCTGTATGTAGCTTGTAAAGGAGGGTATTCTGACATCGTGAGTAAACTGATTGAAAAAAATGCCGAGATAAATACGTGTACAGAGTTTGGACATACGTTACTCAGACATAGTAGCTAAGCTTGTGGACAACAAGGCAGACATAACCAGTGTGCACATGATTTAGAATCACTTGTTAGGGCCATTTGTAATTTAGCCGGTAGACAACAACGCTGTAATAAATAATAGCACATGTTTTTTTAAAATTCTAATTAACGCCATACGTAGTCATTTAACGCTATAGTTTTGCGAAAGTGGAAACTGGAATACCAAGAGAAAACATCGACCTTTGGTAATGTAAAGTATGCATAAATGTGATGTATGAGTACACATACAAATTGCGTTATTTCAGTGGAATTTGCAATAAACCCATTTTCTGATTCAAAGTTGATAGGAAATGAATTCAAGTTAATGTCTTGTTGTTTTTGCATTTTCACACATATTAATTTTATACATAGATATAGATTTTAAACATAGATATACGGTACATAAAAGTAACTAATGATCGTTACCAAAAAACAAGGCTTCAAAACGACCCAGGGTCATATCAACAAAATACCTTAATCTCCGCGGCGCGGGAACACCTTAATTTCCTGGTGACTACATTTATTTTCAAACCCAACACTGACTTTCAGATGATTTCCTTAAAATAATGGTTTTCCTCCAGAGACTAAGGTCTTTAAAAGAAAACTTCGCAAAAAATGATAATTTTATATGTTATTCTTCAAATAAAAAGAAACTCTTTTGCCTCTTGATGTTTTATTATATTTTCAACGGTTAAGTTTCTAAATTGAATTTACCGTGTACAAAATAAACTTATGGAGGTCCGCCATCTTGTCATTATCTCGTCACTAGATGGCGACACTAGAAATTTCTTGACGGCGAAATACCTTAAAGTCGTCGTATGATATCAACGTAAAACGGTCAATAATCACCATGACGTGCAAAGTAGAAGGTTGTAATGTAAAACAAGAGTTCTGGCAAGAGTGCGTTTTGTATTCCTTATCCAAGGAAGAAACCGGATTTGTGTAACAACTGGCTCACCAAATTAAAGATTTCTGCTTTTGTCCACAAGCTTTAAGAATAGTTTAATAGTACGGTGCTTCTATGTTATAGAGATCTCCATTTAGGTAAACTCGTTTTGAATTTTATCTTCAAATTATAGTAGGAATCGTGTCCATCAAAATGAATTAAATTGAAAACTATTCGTATTAGTATTATCAACGTGTACTTTGTAATCATATTATGCAAGTTATTGAGAGTAAGAATTTTATACAAAATATTTGCCAAGCTGACTATTAAGAAGTACCGGTAACAATCATTAGGTGCTATATTTTAATAAATCTGTGTGTTTGCACATAAAAAATTCCTTACATTTGAGATCTTCATTTATGTAAACTCGTTTTGTATTTTATCCTCGAATATTAATTGGAATTTGTCCATAAAAAAGAATTAAATTAAAAACTATTCGTATTATTGTTTTCAACGTGTATTGTGTACTTATATTATGCAAGTTATTGAACGAAAGATTTTTATACATAATATTTGCGAAGCTGACTATTAAGAGGTACCAATAATAGTCTTTAGGTCAATCTTTTTAAATGCTTTTCGCATAAAAATGTCACTACGTTTCGTACATGTATTATTAATATTTGGTAAAGTTGTTTATGTGCGTAAATAAACCTGCAACACAGTTTCAAACATTTTACGTGTATATATTTATGTCATCGTGTCAATTGTACGTTTCCTGTTACCTGGCATCTAAAGGTATTCGAAATCGTTTATATGATGCACAAATAATTAAGAAGTGAAATTAATCCAAATTTATTGATTTCAATCAAGTATTAGATTTCGTACAAAACTTCACTGACTGGCACCTGTTTCTATCTATCTGACGACTGGAACTAGCTTTATTTGTGATGTTATTTTGTAAACTTTACAAAACATTCTTTAAACTTCTTGCGCCGGTCAGATATTTTTTATCACAGATATGGTGTTTTCTGAAAATAAGGTTGTCACTAATGGTAAACTAAAGATAAATTCTGTATTCTATTAAATGTTATAATGGTCAGCTGGGAAAATCATTAAGCAGAGGTAAACCTTATAGATTGGAGGTCTAACTTTATGACATATATATTATAACAAATGGAGTTTAAAGGTAAACATATGTTGGGGGAATAAAAATGTTTAAGATCTGTTTGGGTAAATAATACATGGGACACAACTAAAAATAAAATTCAAGAAATACATGCTACTAATTGAAGTATGTGCAAAAATTATCGAAAACAGAGTATTAGAAAAAGGGTGGGGTATACATATTGTATTGGCACTAAATAAGAAGATCCAGACCAAAAACATTTATCAAAGAACAAAAATAACAATATTCCAGTAAGTAGTTTAGGATTACTTGACCTCTGCCATTATTTCGATCATTATTATTATTTTATTTTTGCTTTTTATTGTTTGGCGTTTTTATAATACTTTTTAAATGAAAAAAGCAGCCTTTTTACAAATGAACAATTCGGTTTTCACTTTATACATTTTCACACAGATTTGTATGACTGTAAGGAATTGCTAAATTGTGTTTATGCTCTCAAGACTGACGAATAATGTAAAATAGCTATGCACTATATATCCGTTATGGTACAAAATGCGCGCATGTGTTTGGCTGACCTTTTCTGTGATAATAAAGACTCACAATGACTTTTATGGTTATTGCTGCTAATTGTATGCTTTACTTCTAAAGCATACAATTAGATGCTGCTGATCCCCCCAGCTTTGAGTGTATGTTGATTTAATTGAAGATCTATACAACGGTCACTATTTAATGATGTCCGAAGATTCCAGTAACTGTTAAATTCAGCTTCCAGTAATAATCTCTCAGGTTCCAATACACCAAGGGTTAAACAACTCAAGATCTTGGGTTTCATTTTTAACCCCAGTTCCAGTTTCTTCTGACTGTTCAGGGTTTAGTAATTGTTTATCTCATCCAGTAACTGCTAATCTCAACAGCTACTAGTAACAGGTTACCCTCTCAGCTTCGAGTATTTGTTAATCGTCCCAGATGCAGGTACATACTGACCTAACGGCTTCCAGTATATGGAAATTGACCCCTAGCGTTCAATTACTGCTATCTCCATAACTTAAATCTGTTGATTTCAGCAACTAGCAGTAGTTGAACCTACAAAACTCCAGTAACTGGGCATTCCCACAGCTTAAAGTACATGTATATGTTCATCGTTAAAGCCGCCAGGTGCCATTGATCTAACGCTTGATTGTCCCAGCTTCCTGAATCTGTTTATCTCCACAGCTTCCAGTTATCAGTAATGGTATATCGTATCAGCTTCTAGTTACTTTAGATCCCTACAGTTTTCAGTCAGTGTGAGCAGTACCTGTTGGTTTCCCCAGTTTTCAGTAAATGTTTATTTCTCTAGCTCTCAGAAACTGTTGATCTGCCTTGCTTCCAGTATTGTTGAAGGACTCCAGTAACTGCCTATCTCAACAAATTAAGATATGTATATGGTGATAACCCTAGCTGCAATTATCCATTTAACTAACTGTTAACCTCCACAGTTCTACTCCAAGTTAGTCTCCAAATGTTCCAGAAACTGCCGAGTTCCTAAGCTTCTAGTATATGTTGATCGCCTTAGCTTTCGTTACAATTCATTTCCCAAGCGTTCAGAATTTGTTGACCCCACAAAAGTCCTATAACTGATGATTTCCACAGCTTCCATTATCATTTAATCGCCCTGATTATAAATATATCTACGGATCCTGTTGAATAACCCGTCTTCCATTAACTGTTGATCTCCAGGTTAAAGTATTTGTTGATCTCCGCAAACTTCAATTTCCAATGATCGTCTCGGCCTAAAGTATTTATTGATCGCCCCTAAATCTCTGCATTTTTGGTACCTGGCTATTTTCCAAGCTGCTAGTAACTATTGATCTACATGTTTATCTTTCAAGGTTCCACCATTGATCTCACTAGCAATTAGTAGTTGTTGTACTCACGTTTCCAGCAATTAGTTATCCCCACAACATAAAATATATGGTAATCGCAAAACTGATAGTAACAATTCATCTAACTGTTAATCCTTAAGCTTGTAGTAACTTTGATCTTTCAGTTATTGTAAGTCGCCCAGGTTCGAGTTACTTTTTCGCCCCAGCTACCGGAAACTGTTGGGTATCTTAAGCTTTCAGTAGTCTTTTTCCCCAGCTACAAAAACTACAAAGTAGACCCTAAGACAAACGTGATGACTTAACTTTCCATTTGTCAACTTCCGGTTCATCGGCAGCAACATTTCATCAGCTCTAGCGAATGACATGTACATTTCAAAACTTATTCGTTATTATAGATCCTGCGATCAGTATTATTTCTAGACCGATCAATGCTGTTGACTACTAACTACTCAAACAAAGGATTTATGTACATAGGTTAATGTTATCTCTCAAGAAGTTCTATGATCGTCACCATGACTTAAATGGTCGTTATGTGAAATCAATCTCTTAAATAAGATCGGACATTTTCTCGGAGTCTTGGGTTGTCTTTACTTTCCTGGATTTACACTTTTTCATAATCATGACAATCAGTAACTCGACAGGTGTCTAATTAGAGACAGGCACTGCTAAATGTCCGGAGCACCTGAGTTCATCCATGGTTTTTATACGGTTCAGGTAACTCCCTGTCTGTTTTGTTGTTGTTGTTTTTGTTTTTGTTTATTTTTTTTGTATGTGTATGCGTATGTTTGTCTGTATCCGGATTAGTAATTGTCCCTAGACTTTTGGCTCTAGTTGGTTGGTCGGTTTCCATTGCTATATTTCTTTATAATTGAATAAATTTGCTTTGTTATATTAAAAGTTTATAATTACATATACAAGTCTTGTACTTATCTACTTTAAAAAAAAACTTTTTATGTTTATAAGTGAGTATTTTTACTAATAAACAAAATTATTTTCATTTTAAAATTTTTAATTATATGACTGATCGCTGACAGTTGTCAAGGTAATAACGAACCCCTCAACAATTAGTCAGCAGACATTAGTTTATCACTAATCAGTTATCAAAAATTCCAATTGTTGCATTTGCGGGTACAAGTTCTGTAGGTGTATTGCAAGAACATTGAAATGAAGTGAATATAGAACATGATAAAACTAAATCAAAATAGACCTTCACTTGGCACTGCTTGTGTAAGCTTTTGTGCATACATTCTCTGTTTCATGTTGGTACTGGATAAGAAACGCACTGGCGAACACATATTTTGTGTTAAGAAAAAGGCATGATATTCAAGAAAAAAACTTTATTTTTACAACATGATCGTTGCATTGTGGTGTATAATTGTAACTTAGAAAAGCTGCATCAGTTGTTTAGCTGGTAGTTAAAAGCTTTCTTGGATTATTTATTTTTATTATACATAAAGGAAAATTTGTTCAAAGTCTGATTTAAAATCCTCTATATATCTGTTATTCATAGTGTTTATACGATTGCACGATCTGATATATTTCTCATGGTAGAGCTGAAGTTATTGCAATATTTTACAAAAAGAATTTTTATGTTCAAAAAGTTTATGTTTATCCTATTTCTCTTTTAACTTGTTGGATGTCGTGATCTTCTCCTTTTACGAAGTATCTTAGATTTTCTAGCAATACTTTTTTGGATATACTTTTCGATTTCTTTCTGGTTGTTCAAAACAATGAATTCTGAAAGACTCGACAGCCTCTCGAAGTTTTTTTTAGTGTAACAGAAATTCGTACAGTTGAAAGCGGATGGTTTATCATAAATTGTGAAATCTGCAAACTCTCTTCCACTACTATTCCTTTCCACATCTTAAATAAAAAAGAATATTAAAGACAATATATAGAAACATACATTTTAAATTATTACTAAAAGCGCAGAGCCATACGAACTTCTATCTACATTTTGTTTTTGTTTGTTTGTTTATTTGAATTAATGATGTTACACGACACTTTCAACAGTTTTTCAGCTATATCATGACGTCCAGTTTTTATTGAGGGAGGAAGCTGGAGTATCTATCATCATTTAAAGGATTTCTGTATAGCTTACAGCCTATATTATATAGTATCGCTGAAGAATGTTATATTGATTTTTAATATATTTCAGAGCGTCAAGACTTTTAATGACTGACAAAATGTAATTTTTCTTTCTGACATACATATAATTTGATAATCATTAATATAAATGATAGAAGCGTTTCATCGACTTTGCCAATATGCCCCTTTCAGTTGAGGAAAAATCAGTGCAGCCTAGAGATTTAAATGTATAATATTTCAAAAAAAATAAAACAACTTTCGTTACACATGTTTATTAATACTCAATCGTCGTTCAGGCAAAACCTATTCATGTATTTGGATTTTAGAATTTTAAGACATGCACAGCAGTTTTGTACCAATACTCTATTTTTTTCTCTGAAACTGTTTGATTTCAGAATTTTCACTGGGGTGTAAACATGTTCCTGCTTAGTTGACATAAAATGCTTAATATCATGTCCTCTGATAATGCTCTCTTGTTACACATTAAGATAGCACCAGAGTACTTAGGGGGTATTGTTGAAGATGATTTTTAATATATTTTAGTTTTAATGTAATAATCCAACGACTTACTGGGTTTCTCAAAATGTCTGAACGCTTTGTTTACCAATACAAAATGCATAATAATTGGACATTCCATATCACTTTCGTCTTCAAAAACATATAACTCCTGAATTTCTTTTTTGGCGTATCTATTTTCCTCTATAGCTTCTTTCACTTTTGGAAATTTTATTTCATGTGTTCTTGCCCATTCCTCTGCTCTTATGATAGTCTTAAAATTAATATTACAACCGATGATAAGAAATATTAATTTAACTTAAAAATATAAATAAAGTATAATATATTATTTAATTTCTTTCAAATTCTGCTGCAAGCTGCAAGCAAGATCTAATGTAACCCATTCAGTTAAAATTTTAAATACCTTTGCTTACACATAAATAATATTATGCTTATGAATGCTTAGACAAACCATCTACAAATTCATTTTAACAATTCTATACACTAAAGACGCGACTTCACTCTGGCGTTCGATGAACACATATGAAAGAGTTGTATTGAACAGAATCAATAACCGTACAGGAAATTCTTATAATGCAAATAATTGTTTGATTGTTAATTGTTAATTAAATTAGCAATCGACAGGGCAGTCATTCATGTAATAAAGTTATTTATTATCATTGTAAAAACATAAGAGGTCTAAATAAGATTACAATAAATCCAAAAATTAGCAAACTAATAGAAACGAAGATATTTCACTACAACAAACACAATGAATTTGTACTACCTCAAAAGGACTGTTTATATCTGCTTTACGGTCAGTAAAATCAAAAGACAAGATTAGATCAATATCTCGACCCGATTTAAACAGCAGTGGGTATGGTGAATTGAAAGCCAGACCAGCATCAATTAAACACAATTTCTCCATTTCTCCACGTTTCATGTTGTTTTCAAACAAAGCTGAAAACCAGAAATATAATGTTAGTATATTATGCACGTCTATATAAACATACTATCGGAAAGCTGTCGCTGAGAGAGAAGTTAATTATTTTTGAGTTATTATTGATAATATATGTATATTCCACCTCGATTATAGACGACTGCAACGACTTTATATGTGATGAAGAAGGTGTATTTACAAGAGGTCTGCACTTTTAAATAGCAGCACAGATTTGCACAGATTTGTCCAGGACCATAGGCAAAATTACGAATCCGCAATATACAAAAATACAGATTTATTAACCACAGTAAAAGAAGAGACATGTATTATAGCGTTTGATGATGATATTTTATTAAAAATATAAATGCGACACTAGAATAGTTATTTGTAAAACGAACTTTCAAAAACAGTTCATGTACCGTAAGTCATGAAATTCACCAAAACCCAAGTGTTTGAAAGATGCCAATGTCACAGCAGAGACAAGAGACATCGCTAAAACCTCGTTTTGAAAAAAAGGAAACATTTGTGCAGAAGGTTATTGTATGATGTATTAATGACACCCCTCCCCACCTGTAAGACGCACAGTCTGTACCACACAACTAAACGAAAAAAAAAGAATTAGAAACAGTAAGTTTCTTATGACAGGACGTGTTACCATGTTTAGGTATGGTTGTAGCTCTGAACCAATAATAACTACAATAAAAATATACATGTACACACTTCCCAAAACTAAATATCAAATATATAAAAATAAGAAAATGTTACTCACGCGAATGTGCAACTCCCTTTAGACACTCATTTTCCTCGTCATAAAATGAAACTTTTCGCATAAAATTGTTTACAACAGCTGCCCGTTGCAATTTTAGCCTGTCTTCCAAAGCCCTGAAAGAATAATATTTTAAATCGCTTTGCTATTTACTTTTACAATAAATATTTATCATTTAAGTATATCAAAGGTAAAGATTTTTTATGCGTATAGTGTTGCAAACAAACCTATTTTCGTTTTACATATACTGAATGTATGAGCGTATGTTATCACTATCAACCACGTGTGCGCAATATCCTGTACCTTTTACCTTTTACAAAATGCTAGTTCTTGCATTTTCCTCATAATTTTAACCATATTTGTTTTCTTTATTGGTTTGGAGATTTTGTATTTCTGATCATTTTGTTTCTTTCAACTGCTTTTTATCTTTTACAGTTTTCCAGGCAAAAAGACATAAAAATCCTTTTGACGATTTCAGTCAAGTGATTTACTTCCGATCGACACAAGACATATGGAAAACTTTTAAGGACCAATCAAAGAACATTTTTTGTATCACTGTTACAGTTTTTCACCACGCATTAGCATTTGATGGTTGTTATGTATATGACCGTTGCCTTGCAATTTCTGAGAATTTTTTGAAAATATTCTCATTGGGTCCTGTTAATGCATTTTCAAATTTCCATATGCAACATACAACCAAGAATTGAAGAATTCTTGGTTTTCATTAACACTGTGTCTTTTAGTTAATACAGTTGGTTCAATATGATATTTGATTAAACAGCATTATTGTTATTAATTTGAATCTTCGATTAATAATGTAAACAAAAAAGCAGTTACATAAAACTTCAAATATTGTCTTCTTAGTTTACACGTTCCCTTTGCAAGGTGGCCTACTGCGAAATTCACAACATGATTCATCATCTGTTAAAATGATTTTACTATTAAACAAGTAGATTAAATAGTTCTTGTTTGACAAATTGAAAAGACAACCGATGAACAACATGAGCCAAAAGTCAAGGGACAGTTATAAACCCGGATATAGACAAACGCAACACAAAAACAAAAAACACAAAAACAACAGAAAGAGAGTAACTCGAATTGACAGATACGTTTAGAAACAAATTAATTAATAAAAATTAGCCATTTACCATTTTACACAAGAGTCATAACATTCACGAAAACAGCTGGGAAAACCATCAACTTCATCTTTGCCCTCTGGTCCATTTTGCTTGCAGTTATTAAAAACATCATCTGTTGAAAAAGGATTTCTGTCATTGTTTTCTTGAATCTTGCAAAAACGCTGAAACATAATTTTCAATTCTTGCAAATCTTCAGTTGTTTGTTCATGACTCGCCAAATGTTCATTGAATTTGAGAATTTCATCGATCTCATCACATTCATCTGCATTGTCAGAAATGTTGCTCTGTTTGTTTGGTTGCTTAGCAATAGACCCCGCTTCTAACACGTCTAGCTCCGCATTCCCTTTTGCATGTTCATCAGTGCTGTTATTTCTGTAGTTGCAACTTTTATACCCGTCGAGTTCATCAAATGTCTTTTCATCGTAATTCATGTTGTATAAATGCATATGTACGTCAAGTTTGTCACTTCCCGTGGTCTGTAATCTACTTGAAGTTTTATTTTTACATTCATTAAGATCTGAATCTCCCAAACAAGCTGATATGTGCTTCCCATGTTCTCCATCAAGTTCATCAGTCCCTAACTCTTTTGTGTTCTTTTTTGGCCCGTCCTGCTCATCAAACGCATTTCTTTCATATAAAGACAAATCTATGTCATGTATATTCGATGCATCTAAAGACAAATCTATGTCATGTATATTCGATGCATCCTTACCGTTTTTGTTTTCTAAAGTGTCTGATATTATTTCTCCTTTTCCATCGGTACTCGAAAATGCTAATTTTTTATCACTTTCTGTATTACTTTGATCGTCTGTATTGAAAGCAGACTATATCATTACTTGATGAAATAGTATACATAAATACAAAAAGACAAATATTTTGTTAAAATATTTTGTCAAAATTAAGCCTATAATATCTATAGAGACAACTTAATAAGCAACACGTACGCCATTTACATGTGGATCGGTGGAATCCAGGTATTCCAAAAAGAGTAAACAGTTTCAGCTCCATATTTAGCAAATGTTAGGTTCATTAAGTACTTAGTTTCCTCGGTGCTTTGCCCCCTTAAGGACTATATAAATTTTGACTCACAAAACTAAGAGATTATTCACGTGCCTAGAAAAAAAAGGATCACCATTTTTCTCACTGAAGGTCAGGGGTTTTCTCCTGATACTACGAGTTCCTCTCGAATGAAAACTAGACGCCATGATATAGCAGAAAAAATAACTAGAGTGGCGCTAAACAATTTGAACAAAAAACCAAACAATCTGCAAAGTAGGGTTTAATGCTTTGAAGAAAGTGTGCCAGTGCATATATCCAGAAAATTACACATGAAGTTTTTACTGAACGCGAAACATAAACATATCTTTGTCAATTTTATGTTTCATTCGATTTCAAAATATTCCAACACAAAATATTTTGAATAAATTATAAGTCATCATAAACTCAGTTCATTAAAACATATTCCCAATTGTGCGTAAACCGTTTTGTGCAACCAAACCCTTCATTTTAGCTTCAGTAGTGATATGTTGATGTTACATATAATTTGTCCATTAAATGTTTATTAACTTGAACCTTACTTAGCAAATCTGAAAGGTAAAAAGTTATCACCTGACTTAAAATAAATATGAAGACACATATCAAACAATGAAGACCAGTGACGGCTTTTTTATTTGTCTGTTTCATTTAGTCGTAATCCTTTCAAAATCACTAAGTTAAATTCATTTTTAAAGTAGAAGAGTTCTTAACTCTTTCTCTGTGTGATTCTTAATATAGTTTCAATGCAAATTCAGAATCTTAGATAAATTGTATATTAAGTAAAACAAAATCTATAGAGAATTAGTATTAATTAGTTCTAACTTGTTTGCTTAAATCTAAATCTTGCTTAAGGGATAAATCTTATGTGTACTAACCAATGTAGCACCCAACTGTTTCTCTTGAATATAAATAATCATTGTAAATGTGTATTTGTAATCAGGTTTTAAGACCGGGTTTGTTATGTAATGACGGACTTTATAATTAATAATCGCGGGCTTTGAGTTGTATTCCTTATTTGAAATAAAATGTGTTATTGTCTTTATTAAACTTTTGAATTGATGGAAGATGAATATCATTATCAACTAACTATATAACACTATCAACAATACACAAGTATATTACAACATAAACCTCTAATGTATATTATCTTGAATTATTTTAATTCTCAATACCTCTATTCTGCAGTTCGTCGTACGTGATTGCAAACGCACTTCCACAAATTCCTAAATATAAGTTAATATTTACAGGTTTAATTACACACTTTATTAAGCCTGTGAAATGACGAATAAAGGGATGTCATTACTGAAAACAACACATGTATTAAAGATCTGTGTAAACAACACATGTATTAAAGATCTGTGTAAACAAAGTTTTGAAATTAAACTGAAGGACGCAAAAAACTGCTGGAATCATGTTAAAAAAAACAAAGATTCGCGTTTACATGGATGTTTAAGTATAACTTATTTTTTCTGACAGAATTTTAATAGCTACTGAATATAATAACGTCTCCGTTTTCTTTTACAAGATATAAGTAATACTTAAGTACAACTACAAGTTTTAGTATGTTATGCTATTTCAGCACAATTTGTGAAATTTTGATTCTCGTCGGATTAACGCTTTATTTATCCTTATGTGAGGTAATTTTAAGAAAATCTCCTCAAAATGTTTGTTATATCAAAAAAAACTTTTAAAATGTAAGAAAGTAACGATTGTGCGGTAAGGAAAAAAATTAAAAACCTACAATGTGGTACTATATAGGTTAAAGAAACTTGCTGAACTAAAACTAAAGATCATACGGACAAATAGTTGCAATAGCCCGTTGATTGAACGAAGAAATTACATTATATATACCTTATAGATCCAGCTGCAAAAGGGTGTGATTTTCAACTTACCCATAATTTCATACAGACGAAGTTCGGTTTCTGTTTCTTTTATAAGCTGACCTTTTGAAAATTCACTACCAAAATGTTTCATTTTAATTGCTGCTCCATATTTAGGAATGCTGGCTTCGTATGGGGAAAACTCCACCCATTCTATAAAAACAAATGTGTCATAGGTTAAACGGTCTTTCACAAAACGGTAACCTCTTTTTAAATCAGCAATAGATCTGCGCTTTCATGAATTTTTCAACGATATCACAGCGTAATTTGAGAGAAAGGCGGCTCCTATGGGTTGATGCTTTAAACATCGTAGTAACGAGTGAATAAATACTTGTGCTGAAATAATGGCACTTAAAATTCTTAAGTTAGCGGTGTCATAAAAAATTACATAATGAATTAAAAATGGTTTATAACAGCTTGTTTTAATAAATTCATTAACAATACCTTATATTGCACACGCATTAAACAATATGTTTACTTATTCACTAATTTTAAGGCATTATAAAATGTATTAATGCTGTCATTTCATTTTGCGTGTTATGAAAAAATTATTACACAAAATGTGCGTCGAAGTCCTATGGTAAAAATAGAAAAAACGTTTGTTAATTTATATCCTGCTATACGCGCATTAAGAAAGATTTTTAAAAATTCAAAAGACATCACGGCTTATTCAAGACAACAAATTCTGTGTACAAAAGTACAAAAGCACATGTAACAGAAAACTCACGAACACAACACACAAAAGCCCAATGAAAAAATGAACCGGAAGCAGCTTTGTGAAATATTAATCATATAAAAAATACCAAATAAATTTCATTCTGATATGTTGTTCGATAAATGTGTGGGAGTGCGTGCAAGCACTGACGAATTTGGCAAGTACTTTTTAATTGAACGATTTTATCATATTGTCATGTAGCATGGTGCAAAGAGAATGAACAATCGTTGGAGTAATGAAACAAATAAACCAAACGAAAACCACACTCGGCGACAGATTTGACAGTTGCGCGGAAGATTAACACTATATTATCGTTTATGTAGCATTAATCCAGAAAACTTTATTTTACTATCGATCTACATGTAGTTCATTATGCTGTGGTGTCCCTTTATTTGTACGTTCGCTTGTACTTATTTAGGAAAAGTAGTTGTTTTTTTATTTAGGAAAAGCTTAAGTTACCAGGAGTGTACGATCTTTGGCAGTAATATGATCAACGCTAACAAATTAAGAGTAAAATGAGCAAACAACCTTTACCCCTACGTCGGGTGCTCTCTCTCTTTGTATGGTGTCTACAAAATATTTGAATATCACCCCAATATTTAAATATTGTATGTATCCAATGATATTATACCAACCATGAAACTTCCTAGCATTTTCCTTAGGTTTGGCATGGATTGCAGATAAAAGTGGCAACGGAGCTGTACCTTCAGACATTTTACTTGCCTGGTCGCTCAATTTGCTTTCCATTCGCTGTAGAACAATGTGACAAAAATGAATATTTACAATTATATTATTGAACAGTACTAAATATGAGCTAATTTATATGAAGAGGGAAAATCGAATTTATTTAGTGCCGTTCCAAACGAAAATTATAAATTTTATAAAAGGATTTATAATCTGTCATTAAAAGTGGCTTTAGGTAGTTGGTCATCTACAATTGATGACATGGTCTGTCAACACTGAGGTTGCGATTTCGAGTCTCGTAGCGGCCAGAGTGTACTTGACTACAATCTAATTGACAAGGATTGCCAGTTTTCCTGGAATGGTTAAGAGTTTTCTCAAGGTACTCCGGATAACAACAAATTTAGTTGGTTTTACTTCACAGTACAAAGCTGAGTTGCAATCAATAGGATCAGATTTGTTTCTACCGTGCATTTTAGAACTACTAAATACATTCTATCAGTTGACAGATTCAAATATACAAAGATCATTTTTATTTTATGACTCTTATACATTTCTAAAATTGTAGGCTGATATTTTCCACAAGAGCATTATAATAAAAGTTTGATACATTCTTATATTTGTAGCTTGTTATTAATATCTAAAGTTGCATAATAATGAATATTAATAATTTCTGAAAAATTACTACTTATGTATGTTTATTATTATTAACCTACGACTTAAATAACATTAGAACGTGGCCATTTTATTATAAATAGACATCAAATTAATACAGGGAACATTCCCACTATTGGTTAATAGCGGTTGATAACATGGGTATTTTCATATTAAGCCTGTAATCCGACATCCATGAGCTGTATAGATACGACTGCTGCAGACATAAAACAAGCCTTACATATGAAAATATCATTTGATAACAATTTTTTATAATGGTTCATTATATTTGTTTTTTTTAATTCATAATTTGTAATTTTTTCCCGAGTTATATGCACTTCATTATGATTTATGTCTTGATATTTTCTGCATTATTCTAGCTATTATCACTGTATGCAAGAACAACGTCTACTTAGTATTAATATCTCCACAAGCTAAAACAAAGCTAAACAAAATAATGAGATGGGTTATGTTTATAAACCGAACTTACATCTGATATCAGAAAGTTTCCAAGCATTTTTCCAAAAACATTCATGGTAAAGTTCCAGTTGTTTAACAGAAAGTAATTTACCATTTCCTTTGCACCGCAGCCTAAGATTTGTAGAAATTTTGACAAATATTCATTGTTATTTAATAAATCTTTTTTCATATCTGTCTGGATTTGATGTGGGTTCACATTAGGCCAATCTGGATGCGAATATAGCGTTGCTATATACCTACAATTAAGCAACCTAAATTTAGTTGATTAAGGGACACACATGGCATCGTCATTTACTTGAAAAGAATACACGTCAAATCATAGTTTTATAATATAACAAAAATAACAATAAATAGTCAGCTATCGTAGGCATCAAATTTCTGATAATGAAAATAATGAAATAAGAGACTTATTAAAACTTGATTATGATCTTTTTGAATTGTAAAAAAAACTATTTAGTGCATACAAATTATCAACGAATTCTGAATAAACAATTTGCTTTATATTTCAATTCTTAAAAAGTTTTGTAATTGCATAACAATGTTTTACATCAGATGTTTATCAGCTTTGTTAAATTAACGGTTAAACAGTCGTGTCGTTTGTAATTATAAACATAGTTTTGGGACTAATTGCGACAAAATGATTATTATCAGTAAACATAAATATAACGAAAAATAGCAAATAAAACCGATCGAACAACAAGAGCCAAAAGTCAAGGGACAGTTACAAATCCGGATATATACAAAACGCAACGCAAAACACAGAAAGATAGTAACCCAAACCCGATAAAAACCATGGGTGCACTCAGGTGCTACGGACGAGTAAGCAGTGCCTGCCTCTAATTAGACACCCGTCGAGTTACTCTATGGCATTTCTAGGGAAAAGTCAAATCCATGAATAGGAATCACTACCTATGACTCAGCTAACATGTCAGATCGTATTTGAGACACTGATTTCCCATACTGATTTCCCATAACGATCAATTAAGTCATGGTGACGACCATAGAACTTCTGGAGATAAAACATCAACCTAGGTGCAACAAACCCTTGTTTGAGTAATTTAGCAGTCAACAGCAGCGATCGGTATAGAAAATCGGAATACCGATCGCAGGATCTAGAATAACGTATAAGTTGTGAAATGTACACACCATACGCTGGAGCTGCTGGAATGTTGCTGTCGATGAACGGGAAGTTGACAATTGGAAAGTTGAAGTCATCACGTTTGTCGTAGAGTCTAGTTTGTAGTTTTCCTGAGTCTATTTCTAGAAGTAGGTCTAAGTAAGAGGCTGAGCTTAGTGTATTGGTGGTGTCTTTAATTTCAAGCTCGTTAGGGTAAATTGAATGTATATAGTCACCAAATTTA
Source organism: Limnoperna fortunei (assembly GCA_944474755.1). Lineage (NCBI taxonomy): Eukaryota > Metazoa > Mollusca > Bivalvia > Mytilida > Modiolidae > Limnoperna > Limnoperna fortunei. The sequence continues at coordinate 56,181,136 of OX104115.1, read as the reverse complement.
GCATTGTTGAGGGACAAAACAGGATCAATATAGCGGAATGTTAAATAAAATGTCTGTGCCAGTGTCTTTTCTTTCTTCTTCAGTAGGCCTTCTAGGAACTTAGCATCATAAGAGTACAAAAACAGGTCGGCGAGGAGAGGAGCACAATTAGTACCCATTGGAATACCAACAGTCTTCTTGATAAAGCAGCGTTTTATAAGATCTTTAAGCCTAGTTTTAAGCTGCATATGAGGGATGGCCGTATAGAGTGTCGAAAAATCAAATGTTTTAATGCTGTTACAATGGAAAAGAGATCCAGACCTCAAGATGTCTATCAGGTCTTTTGAATTTTTTAATATCCACATTTAAATATATATAATAAATATAACAACTTAGTTTAAAATAAAGGCACACATATATCAAAGTAATTAAGTATGATTCAATGTTTAGTAAAAATACAACTTGAATAAAGAATTACAACATGAACACTCTTATAAATACATGATACTCATATTCCGAGAAAAAAATATTGTTATCTCGAAATAACGATACACTTGTTTAATGGAGATCACGATATAACAATATCGTGATCTCCATTAAACAAGTGTATCGTTATTTCGAGAAAGCGATACTGTTATATCGAGATCTTGATATAACTATATCGTTTTCTCGAGATAACGATACAGTTGTTTTATCAAGATCACGATATAACAATATCGTTTTCTCGCGATATCGATATCTTTATATCGAGATCACGATATAACATTATCGTTTTCTCGAGATAACGATACATTGTTTTATCAATATCTCGATATAACAATTTCGTTTTCTCACGATAATGATATCTTTATATTGAGATCACGAAATAACAGTATTGTTTTCTCAAGGTAACGATAGACTTCTTATTTGTCATGTCCCCTTACGGCTTTCGTATAAAACATATGTTTTATTGATTTGTTTTCTATTTCGTTTCACTCGATGTGCAAAAGTGACTTACCACGACGAACCTGATAAAACGGCAGTATACAGGATAACATGAAGCAGACCTGTGTCATAGAGTGCATTAAATATTCCAGACATGGCTATCATTGCTCTAAATCCTCCACCGGAGCCCATTAAGGCAATATGAGGAACCTACAAGAGATCATTTTAGCAACCCAAAATGTTATTTTGACAACAGAAACATCAAAATACCATTATTAACTATTAATAGACGCAGGCTCAACATCAGCGAAGTTATGTAACAAAGGTTCCGAAAATAAAAAAAAATCAAAAAAGATTTATAAGTTATAAAAACTTAATTTCGTAAAAAAAAAACATTTGAAGGTTGATTCGTTTGAAGTTCGATCGGAATAAAATTGCTACTTTATTTCAATTTTGCAAAGATTACAATCATTTTTGCCTTTACGTGTCAGACAACAATATTTTGAACATTTTAGAGAAATCAGAAACAATTAAGTTCAAAGTGGGAGGTATTGATAACCGATCACTATAAAATGAGAAAACGTAGTAAATATGGCAACTATTCTAAAACATCTTATTTTAACAATTTCTTAACCTATGACATTTCATCAGTTGTAGGTATTGGTTAATTCCCTTCTACCATGGATTCCTTGTGCAAGGTTTTGTTAAAATTAGATAAGTTGTTTTCAGAGATGAAAATGTGAAACTTTTTTTATCGTGAAAATTCTCTAAGGTGGCTAAGATGGTCTGAAAAATCAGTCAATTAAAAGAAAGAATTTGAATTGAAGCTAAGTTGTAACTATAATAACAGTAGTAAAAAGGTTGTGTCCAGAGAGAAATTGTTTACATCTGTATGGAGTCATTTTTCATCACATTTCCAAATTTCCAATAATCTCATTAAAGCTTTTCCAAGTTAACATGCGGTAACCAAATATATTGCAATTTAGCTATTTACATCGTTATAAGAGGCCAGAACGACATTTAATTTCGAACACGATCGATGTTGAGGAGTACGCGGAATCTTTTCTAAAAATTTTAAATGATTTGATCAAGGCTTTCTCAATTAATTATGCAAGATTTTGCTATTTTCATATTGAAAAGGAGAGATAACTCCAAAACAACAAAAGAAAATACGGTTAAATTCGAACTCAATTTGTGGCCCTCAAAATCAATTACAAATTTGAAATGATACAATATACAAAAAGAATACACAATACAATAATGACATGCTTATGTGAATGTCCATTTAACTCATCTTGTTAAATGACCGATTAAGTGCGTTTAAGATTTCATATTTAAAACCGATCTTATTCACCAAGAGCATCAGCGCTCATTTCAAGAACCATGTGCACTCTAATAAATACATTATATTTTGATTGGTGGACAAACACTCATTAAAATGTATGTTAGACATTAAAAAACGAGATTTGTGTTACTAAATTTTTTTTGCATAATTCCAACAATTATCATTCGATTTATCGTTTGTGAATATAAGAATATAAATTTCTATAACCTTACATCGTCGGGACAATTTACTAATTCGTCTTCGTCCAAAGGCCTTTTGTGGTCTGTCTCATCTACTATATTTCTGGGCTTTTTTAAGGCTTTCTGTATAAACGTTTTTCGTTGCCGCAAAAACTCCTTCTCTTTTTCGCATAGTGAACTATCGTTATTAAATATCCTTATATCTGGCAGAGTCCTATTAAACAACAGGTTAGTTAATTGAAATTCTAAAAAAACTGATTTACAAAAGAAAAATATGGAACTATTCAGGTAATCTAAAACGACGTTGTAACGAAACGTTTTCACATCAATACGTAAAAAATCTACACGAAGATGATGCTTCCTCTTTTGGTGTGATTTGTGCAGCAAACATTTGATTTAACACACAGTGATGTACATGTAAAATCCCGTTTGTAGAAGAACTGATTAGAAAGTCTTGTTTGAAAGATTTCGAGATGTAAATCCAAATATGTAGCGGACTTATTGGAATCTGTGTTGTCCTAATCAAATAATAAATATACTGATGACCAATCTGTCTGTTAGATTTTCTTTGTGTATTCATGGTTGTTTTTGGGTTAGGGTTATTGACTTTCAGTGTTTGTGATTTGGCGTTCTGTTTTGTGTTGTATTTGTTTGTCTATATCCGGATTTGTAATTTTCCCTTGACTTTCAGTTTTTGTTGTTCGGTCGGTATCCTTGATATTTTCTAAAGCTTTACAGAAATGAGATTAGAAAGTGACCAAATCGAGGACATAATGGACTGCGCGTGTTTGCGGTCGGTCAGCTGTCAGCTTACATTTAGTGATTGAAATTATTTCAAATGAATGAAGAAAAAAATCAGCAAACAATGGTGCATAATAAGTGCCCAAATTACTACCAAGTGTCTGTTAAATACACGCCCATCAAAATGAACAATATGTTGTCAAGCATTTTCATGATTTGGTGATCGTAAATTTGTTTTAGGTTAGGTTATTGATGACATAAAAATGTATGACCGACAACAAGATATTTGTATCAATGTTATCCACATTTATAGTAAAGCAACGTTTTAACAGTTGTGACTTAAATTGAGTATGTATAATAGTGCTGTACAATGTGGAAAAACTCTAATGTTTTTATGCTATAACACACAAAACGGGATCTGGATGGAGGCAAATCCGTCAGTTCCTTTAAATGTTTGAGGATCCGCATTTGATTTAAATTATTTCAAAAGTTATAGAATCTAAATATTTTTGTTTGTCGGATTTTAAAGCTGTTTAAATTACTAAAAGAGGTTTGTTTAACATGTAGATGATCTAGCTATAAAACATTATTTGTATGGACCTTTGTTTAATTTTTGGAATCAAATAAAAGGAGGGAAAGTAATTGCTATCCTCAATGACAGGGGGTTCAAAGGAAGATATGACAGATTTGTAATTGTTAATAAATTTCATACTCGACAGTAGTATTGCTTCCAGTAAAACAAATGCCCAATGCATTCGAAAAACAAACTATGTAGTGTTTTACATGCAAAAAGATATGATTTGGTGTCTCATTTGCAGCTGCAGCAACAAACACATATTTGTCATGTAAGGTAGAGAGTATTTTTGCATTATCAAACTAGTCTTTTCATCACCACTTAAAAATGTCATGCAAAATTATTTAAACAAAGCACTAATTCTGAAATTATGCAGTCTTAGTATATGTATTACAATGTGTTGGGTACTATATAAAATCTACATATATATTGAAATTCTATATGACAGTATGATTTCACTTAGTTGTCGACAGTTGAACAAAACTAAAAATCCTTAAATGAAAAAACTTAATAAATGTTCCAACAGACTGTATCATATGTTAACCAGTGTTAACCAGCCGTGTTTAACAATATTTTACATGCATGTATCCGGAAACGTGCAAGAATAAACACATTTCTTTCTTTCGATTGACGTAACAATATTGCATACATCTCCCTTTTATTCAATTTAAAATCTAATCCATGTTAAACTTTGTCAATGAAATGTTATAAATGATGTGATCGGCTAATTTTATCTAATAGATTCAAAATGTAAATGATACTTATACAACAAAGTGACATATTTATACTCAAACGTTATTCATACCATTCGGGTTTTGATGTCGTCAGATTCATCTACAAATAAAAAACATATTTGCTTTCCAGTGGCCATAGCGTAAGATTAAATTACACAGCACCAAAATTTAAGATGTATCCTGCAGCGGTTTTAATGTTCTACAAACTAGTTTGTGCCGATTATCATAATACGAACAGAGTGTATACCTAGGTTTATTAAAGGCAGAGGGAGAAGGCAAAAAAATCAAGTAACACATTACTGGTCTAAACAATCTATTCCAGTAGTTTTAGGAGCGATTGTTTTGGTTATTGAATGCTGAGAACATTTGATAGTGTATTGTGGCAAATAAAGAAATTTTGTATTTATTGTTTTTTATGCATCATACCAATTTCAATGGCTGTATGTTTACAGTGAAAGACTTTTTCCCAAAGTAAAAATTTAATGCATATAAACTCAGAACCTATACCTCATTTTTGTTGAGTACTCTGGCTTCTTCTGATGCTAAAACTTCAACTAAACGAATATGTTCTGCTTCTTTCTCCTTTTCTTTCACAATAATTTCTGACAAAAATATATTAAACGATATTGTGAAGTAGACTAAACGAGATAATTCTATACATTGTGCATTCTTCTTTCAAAAGAATTAAAATCACAACGTTGTTCAAATAAAGATAGCTGTTGGCAATTCAAACAATTTCATTCTTTCTCTTCTCTGTTCCCCCTATTTATTACATTTTACCAATTCTTATATTGCACTGAATGATAATTTCACAACACAGAGCTTAATTTAATTTTAACAAATATTGGTAAAGCTTTAAAGTTTTTTAACAGCGTTTAAACAAAAACACAATATACCTGCATTTTTCATTTGTTTTTCTGTCCGATTCGGTGAAAAAAAGAAAACTTCACATGTCTTTTCGAAATGCTTAGGAGTGCCTAATTTACTACAGTTGGCGCCTTTAACAGCAATGTCGTATTGTTGCAAAATATCTGTAACGTGTGAAAAACAACTTTAAATAAAAATTGGAAAATTATTTTATATACAATATATTTAAAAACATTAGCTTATACAAAATGCGCTTCCCACGTCTGGTCAAAGAAACAAACCATATTTAACTATCATTAACGAATAACGATTTAAAAAACTTAAACATGACCTAACATTTGTTATTTAAGACGAATTAAAGTAACGCACTGAACATGATAATAATTTTTCTTAGGTTTATTTGTCTGTGGTATTTTTGGTTTTTTGGTTTTTTTTGTTTTGGTATTTTCAATCAATCAAATAAAATATAGTTTAAATCATTCTTATTAAATGACAAATATTAAATATCTGCATTTTGATTGTATCTTCAATTATTGGTTTATATGAAATTCAAATATATATTTATTCGCTTAACCATAATTTTAAGACTAACCTGGTGATGTTGTTGGGGAAGACAGTTTCACCTTAAACATTATCATCTTTGATTTTACCTAAAAGTATATGTGAATTTTTTTGTTTACCTTTTATTACTTTGTTCATATGTAATACTTAAAATTATTGTATAGTGTGCAATCAAATAAGTCAGGAAGCACAAGCATTGTACTTTCATTATCGTGTACTCGATTTTATCAGTTCAACACCTACAGTATTTTATTCTATATAAAACAATTAACAATAAAAGAACTATTTAACAGTCTAAGAATAAAATAGAAATAAGACTATTTATAAAGGAACAAGATGCGTATAGAGAACAACCTTGCTCGATACAGTATGTTATTATGTTTTTCTTTATTTAGTACAAATCTGACAATTACAAATCTCAATGGTATTGCCATTATTTATTCCATGTATATGTTGAACTGATTATTTAAAACTTGTCATAACTTCCATCACAAACAAGTGCAAATTGTGAGTAATTTGAGCAATTTTTAAACAATATCGTGGAATGATTATGAGGCATATGTTGTACTAAGACCTTTGTTCCTCTGTACATGACATGACAAAAAAATGTTGGTATTGGAGTATTTAGTAGCAATTCACAGCACGACATTTCATTAACGACAGACATAATATTTTGTTATCCGGCTAGTCCTTAATGTTGTATGCATTGACGAGTGAATACCTTTGGGTCCGCACATCCTAGATTTAATCCTATTATCTCTGTCAATATATTTTAATATTCTACCAGTTATGCAACAAACATTTAAAGCAAAAAAATTACACTCACTTTGCATATTACTTTTAATCTCCTAAAAAACAAAAAAAAAACAAACATGAGTAACCGGAATAACCAATATTTTATCAGAGGATTACGGGAATCATACTAATAAAGGAAATCTGAAGAAACCGGAACATAATAAAAAAAAACAAAGTATCAATTTGAAATTACAAGGCCATTGATAACAGAAAGCTCAAACACAACAATCAACAATTTACGACATATGTCCTAAAAGTCTTCGTCAGTTAATAATGCGTACAACTCCCAATTTCGCCAAAGAAAGCTTTAATTTTAAGGGAATACTTTGTACTAGATCTACAGTTAATTTGTTTGTGTTTCTTAGTGTTTGACTGAGGTGCTGTACCTCTTTCGGCTATAATGTTGCCTAACATGACGTCCGTAAGAGTTCTGTCAGTGTTAATTTTATGGCGTATTTTGTCCACCCGTTTTTGTAAATTAAGAAACCTTGGTGAAAATTAAATGTATTAATATCATTAAAGGCTTAACTTAAACACACAAATCAGAAAAATAAAAAATAATAATTGAAAAGGGGTGAATTATAACTTTCTAGTATATTACAAAACATTTAATACCTTGTGGATAATTAAAATATATTATACTTATTTTTTTAATTCCTTGATCATTAATCACATATGAAATCTTTTTTACATTGATCAAATTCCAGATAACTCTTACAAGCATTAGATCGGTAAGCATTTTGTACACATAAGAAATTATTTTTACACTTTTCACCTGAGATATCGCCTGTCGCATTGACGATCATTTTCATACTGATACCACTCTAGATCATTTTTACACTTAGCTCATTAGCGATCTATCTATTCGTATCAAATGTGAGATAATGTTTACATACATCACATGGGAGATCCCTTATTAAATGAGAGACAATTTTACACTTATCACATTTTTACACTGATCACCTTGGAGATCAATTTTACCATATATGAGATATCTTTCACACGTATCCCTACATAACACCTTTTTGTGTAAATTAGTAAACATTTACCGAATTTGAATGTATAAATATCAGTCTTTAAAACTTAACTCAAACACATTAAATCTTGAAAATAATCACAAACATAAAAATGGGGTAGATTATAACAAGACTAGCATAGTAACTTTATCCGAGTGTAACAACACTACCACCTTGTGGATGCATTTAAAATTTACCACGTATAACATTGTAATTATATATAGATCTTTTGTATACTTAGTTTGAATGATATTTTACACATATCACATTCAAAATAACGTATACACTAGACATGGGAGATCTCTTTACACTAGTTACGATAATCACATGGGAAATACATTTTATACTTATCAAATGGGATATCATTGAACAAATCACAACGGAGATCACTGATCACATGTGAGATCATTTTTACATTATCACATAGAAGAAAATGTTTCCCGTATAACATGGGAGATCTTTTTTACGCTTATCACATGGAATGTCTCTTTTACACTTATCGCTAAGGAGGTAAGTTATTACACTTTCCGCATGACAGATCTCATATTTACACTTATCACATTAAATATTATTTACACGTATAACATGGAAATTATTGTTGCACTTATCACACAGTATATCATTTTTACACTTATCACTAGGAAGATTACTGTTGCCCCTTTCACATTGGAGATCACTTGACCACTTTTCTCATTGAATATTATCGTTACGCATACCACATGAAAAATCATTGTGACATTTGTCAAATGGCATATCATGTTTACATTTATTACATCGGGGGTCTTTTTTACAATTATCACATCGGATATGTTTTTACACATATCCCATGTGAGATCATTTTTATACTGATCCCTTTGGAAATCATTTTTACACTTTTCACATTTAGAACAAAATCTTTTACATTTATCACATGCAAAAATCATTTCTAGATTTTATCACATTGACGATCATTTTCCATTATAACATGGGAGATCATTTTTTCGTTATTACATGTGAGATCACTTGTATTTTTACTTATCACATGACGGGTGAGTTGCAACAAATAAGGAATTTGAAGAAAATTGAATACAAATTATTTTTGTATCCTGCCCACTTCATTATGTGTACAAACATCCTACTAAATATAAATGTTGTTGCTCAAAAATGCAGAATGAGGCTCGACAAGGCTTGTACTCCATCTGTAGTTATCATCGATTATCTAGTCTACAAACTGACTTAGTTCAGTTATCTCTAGTTTTAAGAGTATATTTTTTAAAACATTTTAAATACTCCTTTGACACTGCCCATATCCATATGTTCAAATACCCAACTAAATATAAACGCTGTTGCTATAAAGCTGTACGAGAAAAAAGCTTTAAAATGTACAAACAAATCTATGTTTACTACATGATAGATCATTGTAGCATTTACTCTATACATCAGTTTAAAACAAACTACTTATTAAATCATAATTACTTTACCTTGTAGTTTTCTTTCTTTCTTTATTTACGCTTTGAACTCGTCGGATTTCCGTGTTTTCCGAGAAAAATCTGCGTCGTCTCAGCGAACAGAGGCTATCGTCAAAACTTTTGTGTTTCTTTAAGCCTCTTTTTGAAGAGGAATGTTGATTGGCTGTAAAAGTCACTTTACGTTCCATTCTGTCACACACTTGAAATATACTTAATAAATAGATAGAATTATATATTTTATATAATGTGACACATGTTTGTTTCTTTATGATTTTAGTTTTAAACATGAATGATTAGGGTATGGTCATCCATTGTGTTGCTTATGATAAAGCTGAACATTAATTTTTAGAATTTCTCAGTAACTGCTGTCATTCTGAGCGTAACTATATGCGGATGTTCCTTAGAAGAACAAAAGGATTATAATCTATGTACAATTGAAAGATTACATTTTTAAAGTTTCATTTATGTTATAGTTCGAAGAACACAGGCATCAAAGTTTATAAATCTTTACAGGAATATATACACCATTAGGATTTTGCGTTCAAAAAAAAAATGGCAAATTTAATTTTGTACTTACAGATTTTCTAAGAAGTTAAAAGAAATAATGCTTAAATATCATAAGTTTATTAAGCAAATATTAGAATTATTTGACCAAATTCTTCCGTTGTTGTAAATGAGACATAAAAGAGATGTTTTTATTTGACTACTTGTTGACCAAACATAAAACTTCGGAAAGTGAGTCAAGTTCGTTACTTGTTCAACATTATACACTCAAATAAATACCAAAGACTTCTAGTTCCTAGTTCAACATTCTAAGGTCCTGATTCAAAATGGGTTTACATGAACAGAATGTGTTCTACCTAAACGTAAGAACGAGTCCGGTTTAAAAAATAGCCCTGCAATTTGCAATTTACAATAAGTTGTAAGATATATGGTTTGTACAAGGTTTACGACTGGTCGCTATTTTTATGGGAGCTGGGTGCCGTTTCATAAAGCGATCGTTAGCTTAACGTGCACGTTATACCATTTAAATTGCATGGGATAACGAGCACGTTAATTAGCGATCGCTTAATGAAACGGCACCCTGGTATCTACGAATTGCCCATTTTATAAAGAACATAGTGAGTTATTTATTTCAAACGCATTTAAGTCGAACAAGAAGAATAGGAAAAGTAAGGCTTTCACGCTGTTAAACTGTTACAAACCGGTAAAGATATTTCCAAAATTTTAAACATCTTAATTACTCCACTTCAATAGAAACTACATTCGCGGTATGTTTGCAGCTGCAGCAATTTTTGACGGTTAATAACGATTATCTATACTTAATACTGACGTATTTTAGGTGATTCTTTTTGCGTGACAAATGAAACTGCTTTAACTCGTATGGTCCAGCTTACGCTCCTTTTGTAGATAAAAATGTTGCAAATTGAATTCAACAATTATTTGCCAAAGTTATTTGGCGTTTTAAAATGCGGCGGAGTTGTCATTTTGATAGAGCAATTTTCTATAGTAAAGTTTGACCTAAATTACAACGAAAGTGTATGTTTGGAAGTCTCCATTGGTGTCTCTTCGAAATCCTTTAGGTAATATCGTCTGCAGTTTAGTGGGAAAAGTCTCGCGGTTTGTCCGAATAATACTGTTCGTTACGAAAGCAGACGATGTTTTTGAAACCAACGCTAGGTCCCTTAAAAAACTCAGATGGCTTACTTCCTATGTAAAATTCCTGTAGGAAATGTCAAGGACGAATTGGTATTTGTCATCAACAAAGGCATACTATGTAATATACACATGTTATCTTGTATAATTGTTTTTAATTGTATTTTAACACTACAAAAGTACAATATGGAATAATAAAACAATGCAAGCAAAACACTGGGCGCAAAAAGGGTGTAACTTTTAGTATAATTCATGATGATACAATTTACTTTGGGATTATTTGAACTGGACAGGAATTATGGCGGACAACAAAATACTGTCAATGAGATTAGAGCATGCATTGTAGACCCATAAACGTGAATTTAACCGGAAGTCGTTATGAAAGCAACTTAAAATTCAATCTGTGCTTAATCCCAAGCTCACTGCATTCAGATTAAATTTGCCTAAAAACAAGTCGGACAAAAGGGGAACGTTTTTTTTAACAGAAAAATGATTTATTTCAAACGAATTTAAGTCGAACCAGTAGAATAAGAAAAATAAGGTTTTCGCGATGTTACAATACGGTCAAGAATTTCAAATTCGAAACATCCTTATTACTCCACTTCTGCAGTCCCGGTATGTTTGCAGTATTTTTTACAGTTGTAAGAATACATGCTGATTTTTGGTGAAATGGGTTTAAAAAACATATGGCTTTATGGTTATTTCTATAAACAAATGTGCAATTTTGATACAGTAAAAATATGAGATATTTAATATATAGTGTTTAAAATGTATCAACGACTCGGATAATCTAAGATCTTCTCATATGAGAGTGTGATAGAAGAGTTTGTAAGGGTCCTTTTTCTTTCTTGATTTCAACTTTACTAAAACGTTTATGATTGGCCTTAACAAGAATAATAGCTTGTATTTAGTTTGAGGGTTAAATAAAAGGCCTTTGTGAGGTAGAGGTTTTTAACGAAGGTTAAAGGTACAAACACCATTATCCCTGCACTCTTAATTAGAACTAAACAGCTGCCGACACCAAAGAAGGGAGCTTCATGTTCATGGTAAATTGACGATGAGATGACATCCCGTAATATTGAGGAATACAACGTGTCAACAGAAAATTTGCATCTTTAATATCAATAATTGTTTTTACATAACAAAAAATTCAATGAGTAAAAAAACTGATTTAATATTAGCAGTTTAAAATTAGATTATTAACAGTACACTTGCATTATATGTACTCAATTTGTCGTCTACAAATAACTAAAATTCATGCAGAGGAAAGAAAACCGAAAATTAGCGAATTCCGAATATTAAGTTTTTCATTTATTCGTGTAATGGAAATATATGCTGCATTAAAAATTAACTATTGTTTATATGTACAAGCACAGATAAATACATTTAAAACATTGCTCATGTTACTTTTATGAGTTTACGTACTATTTCACTTTAAAGGATGATCAGGTAGAAACATTACTACGGATATCCTTTTTGTTTCGTTTAATCGCAATACCTTATTCATGTACTGACTCCCTAATTAAATGAATTAAACAGCTTTAAAAAAATCAACACTAAATATCTTTATACAATCTAGTTTACTGTCCTTTGTAGTGCATCGCTTCGCCTAAAATTATAGGAATGGAAAGAAAGCATACATATTTCTATTAATAATATAATATGCGCTGTGGCCTGAAGTATTGTGAGTTTGTAATTAAACATAAAATGTCAATATAATATCGATTATAGGACTGGGGCCAACGGGTATGCTTGCACTATTTCGAAGGCCTGACCGTAACGTTCGGCATCCATGGCGGATACATACGAGAATGTTTCGGCGGTGAAACCCATACTCATTTTCTAAAACGGCTTAATATTAATGTAACGAAATGGGAATATTAAATATCTATAAAATATAAAACATATTCTGGCACCCTGATCCCAACATTTTCTCAAAACCCTGTCTTTGAAAACATACTAGATCCGAGCCCTAAGTGTGCTGGCAGTTTGTTATTTTTAACCTATCATACTGATTTAGTAGACTCACCAACTTCCAACTTTATGCAAACTTCGAAAAAAGTACATTATCGAATTCAGACAACAATACAGTTTTAACTGAATTCGTGGAATCCGCATTTGCGTTGTTCAATCCATGATACACGCACATGGCACGAATTTAACTGGTGGATATCATAACACTCACGATGAAATCTTAAAAGACGCGAAAAATGAAATGGGAAATTTACGATTGGTAAATTAAGTCATTTCCCTTGTTATACACTCACTATCGTTGTCGATTTCAATATATATATAGATTTAAATGTTCAGTCTCAATCTCATAACATTATGATAAATAAGATCCCATAAGTAACCAAAATTACTTGAATTGTTCATTTATTTGACACGTTTGCATAGAAAAAAGCTGAAAGTTAACCCTTTCTGTTCTGCCTTTTATCAGTCATAAAAGACTTTCCCGTATGCTTGGACAGAAGGTGAGCACAGTTTGTACCCATTTCCATGTTAAGTGTTTGTTGGCGTTGATAAGGAATATATACTTGTTGTACAACTGGTGTGGACTCGAATCGTTTTAAAATTAACAGTGTCTTATATACTAACACTAAACATTAAGCAAAGTCCGTCGTTTGTAATTAAACCTACCTGTCATCATATAATTATTGTCATTATAGCTATAAATCAATAGTTATCCTAATCCGAGATTAATTACAACACACAAATTTAATCACATGTTAAAATGTCTTGGTTACCATATTTGGAGGGTTTCTAATGCTCGGCCCACAGAACACCCCTGGGTGGCGGAAAGGGCATGCTCTCGCGTTGGGGTTTACAGGAAAACCAGAACTCGGGCTATATTGTGTAAAGTTTTTAGACTGTACCACGCTCCATGCATTTTAAAAATCATTTTGTAGATTTCGAACAAGAGTAGTCAAGGGCATATATATACATGGGACTCGCCAAGGTTGGCTATTTTCAGCACTAATATAACAAGTTTTTATTACAATATCACCAAAGAAAAAAATTCTGACTTCAAAACCAACATATTATAATCGAACAATTAGTTAATAAAAATTGTAACAATAAAATTATTCACTCGATATGATTCATTTTAATAACATATCTGATGTAGGACAGATGTAGCAAATTTTTAGTATTTTAAGGAAATACTGCATATAATTTGAAATGCAACGGTCCAAACCCCCCAATTAATCTTGACCGGTCATTAAATTCTCGGTCTCTACAAATCGCTTTATACGTTTACAGTGGCAATAAAATTTGCGTTCCCGTTACTACATCGTATTTGAATTTACCCTTTGATTAACTGTTTGTTAACTTGTCCACGTCCTAGATATGTACTGCTGAAATATTGCCAGCTGGCAATAAGCAAAACTCTAATCAATCAATCAATCAATCAATCAATTAATCAATCAATCAATCAATCAATCACTGCTAAGTTGTTTGTCTGTGTATTAAAGATGTGACGAATTTCTTGGATGTTTGCGATATTAAGTCCCAATTTTGTATTATTTAATCTCAACGTCCACGTTTGTTTATTTATAAAATCTAACACTCTTTTCTTAATATTGTATGCCAATTTCTGACAAGGCTTAATAATCTTGAAACAATAAGAGAAAGGCTTCCGCGTCAATATTCGCGGTTTATAAAATCCTTGACCTAAAATATCATGTATTAACGTGATGTTAATATTTAAATTATTTTAAAACACGTTTATCGTCACAAGCTAGTATTTTTCATTTTTTTTCTCATGCATGTACGTTTATTTTAACTTGACGGGTCAGGAAAATTTATAATATGTTCATACAGTCCAGTTTGTACTATGTATTCCTTCAACTAACTCATAAATAATGTGGACCAATGTGTTTTATATACAGATTTATTCATTCAACACATTCGTGTACCAATTTTTCATTTGACTCATTCATAAATAATATAGGCTTTTTGTTCTGTTTACTTCAACTACATTCCCTGTACTATGTACAAATGTATTCATTAAACTCATTCATAAATAATACAGATCCGTATGTTCTTTCTAAAGATGTACCCAAACTACTCATTTGTAGATAAAAACGACGCAGTAATTAATGGTACGTTATCGAATTCAGACCATTAAGTTTTAAATTTATTCATGGCATCCGCATTTGCATTGTACAAACTATGGTACACGCATATGATACTGAATTTAACTGGAAGATAACATCACTCTAACAAGGAAATATTTCACTGAAGACGCGGAAAATTAAATGGGAAATTTATGATTAGTAAATTAGGGCATTTCACTTGCTATACATGACTTAGTTGTCGATTTCAATATATAGATTTTAAAAAATAAAACTCATTGTTGTGTGTTACATGATAAATGCGATCCACTAAGTTACCAAAGCGTGAATTGAAGAGATACATGACATATCATTTGCATAGAAAAAGTTGAATTCTCTTCTGTGTTTAATCAGTCATTAAAGCCTGTCTGTATGATTGGACAGCAGGTGAGCACAGTTTGTACCGGTTTCCATGTTAATTATTTATTGAAAAGGCGACCATCATACACTCTTTTGTATTATATAATATTAACAGTACACTTGCATAACTCAATTTGTTGTCTTCAAATAACTAAAATTTATGCACCGGAAAGAAACCCGTAAATTATCGAAATTCAGAATATTAATTAAATTTATTCGTGTAAACCGATATCTGTTGCATAAAACATTAAATATTTTTTATATGTACAAACACAGATAAATATATTTTTTTAATGTTCTTCTACTTTGATGAGTTTACATACTAATTCACTTTAAAGGTTGACCATGCAGAAACATTTCTACCTACCTTACATTGGAAACATTAATGGATATACTTTTTGTTTCTTTTAAACCCAATACCTTATTCATTTAAAGATTCAATCATTAAATTAAATCAATTAAATATCTTTAAAAAAACTTACCAACACTAAATTTTTTTGTATGCAATCTAGTTTTAGTGTCCTTTGTAGTGCATCGCTTCGCCTAAAATTATAGGAATGGAAAGAAAACATACATATTTCAATCTAATATGTTCATTTACATAATAAAATACAAGGACAAACAACCGAAATATAAACCTTTTAATGACAATGGGGATATATAATTACATTTAAGTTCAAAAGAAGTTTGACTTTGTTGTATCTACACGACAATAAAGTTCATCACTTTTTTGTTTAACTCATTACATGTTTAAAACTATATGATTTGTATTTGCCATAAATAAGATCGTTGTAGCGTGAACTATTAGAAGTTTACCATTAAACATAAAGTGTCCATATAATATCGCTTATAAGAGTAGGGCCAACGGGTATGCGTGCAATATTTCGAAGGGCTGATCGTAACTTTCGGAATCCATGACGGATATATTATAGTGTTTCGGCGGTTAAACCCATACTCATTTTCTAAAAGGCTGAATATTTATGTAACGAAATGCGAAAATTAAATAAAATTGTCAAAACATATTCTGGGACTCCAACCTCAACTTTTCCTTAAAACCCTGTCTTTGAAAGAATACTGAATGTGCTAGCAAGAAAAAATACGACCGGTCCTCACAACATTGTTTTAGGACATAATGTATACAAATGGAGTTCTTGGTATATCCCGACCTCGACAATTTAACATGTTCTGTGCTCAACTGTATTATTTACACAAATATATATCCTAATTAAGGAATGGTTTTGACAACGTTAATAAAGTTTTAAATGTGTCCATAATGTGAGATGTACACGTCACGTCAAAAACCAGTTATATGCATATTCAACACCTTCTTCTAAGTACGAACGCTCTAAAATGAAAACTGTGAAAGTAGTTGATTAAACAAAACAGGCTCACTTGTTAAAAAGAGCCATTAGTGTTCTTGATTTTTCTGCCATTGTCTGAAGCGCACTACCCGATGCGTTCTTGCTATGCTAACACTGGCCGAAAAAGAGAACGTAACCAGCCGTGGATTTCCGACGACGACAGAAAATTCAAGAACACGATAAGCAACAAGCACTCAAAAACATTCAAAAACCCTCAAAAGCGACTTAAGGCCGTCTAAAGACACGGGTTTACACATAATTTTGTTTCACACGGTACAAGGTCATGCAAATATTTCGTCACAGCTCTGTATGACAAATACTCTATAACGATCTACTAATTCATGATGATACAATTAACCGGGAGAAAATTAAACTGGACTTCCTTTCTGATGGACAATACTTTGTACAGGAAACACTTGTAGGCATTACTAACGTGGAAATGAAAACTGTATCAAAAACGCGATCATCCTTCATTCCATTATAAAATCTAACTCTAATGTGTGATTGGCAAATAACACAAACAATATTTTGTACAAAGTATGAGGATCGGTGATATGGTTCTTCCGGGGTGTGGGATTTGGGGGATTATATAGCGAAAGACTAAGTTAAAAACGCCGTCGTCTCTTGTATTCCCAATAAAGGCTAACGACGTTAGGTGCAACTTGGTAAATTGATGTAGAGATGACATCCCGCCATAGTGAGGGTTTCAATGTATAAACAGTATATTTGCATCTTCAATAATTGTCATCAAATAACACAAAATTGAATTAGTAGAAAAAATAAATAGATTTATATAAGGAGTTTGAGATTACATTCTTAGAAGAACACTTACATAATACATTCGTCGTCATCAAATAACCATACATTCATACCCCGGAAGAAAAGTACATACTTAGTCGAAATCAGACAACAATAAAGTTTTAACTTAATTCGTGGAATCTGCATTTGCGTTGTTCTAGCTATGATACACGCACATGGCACGAATATAACTGGTGAATATCATAACACTCAGGAAGAAATCTTAGAAGACGCGGATAAATGTGAAATTTATTATTGGTAAATTAGGTCATTTCACCACTTGTCATATATAATCACGATCGTTGTTGATGAATTTAAATGATCGGTCTCAAGCTCATAGCATTCTGATAAATAAGATCCCATAAATTATCAAACTTGAATGGTTCAATGATATGGCACCGTTTGCATAGAAAAAAGTTGAAATTGCGCCCGTTCTCTTCTGTCTTGTACGAGTTATTAAAGACTGTCCCGTATGGTTGGATAGAAGGTGAGCACAGTTTGTACCCATTTCCATGTTAATTGTTTAGGAAAATATACTCGTTTTACACCTGGTGTAGACTAGAAGCGTTTTAGGCATATTGTAGTTAACCGTGTATTATATACCAACACTAAACATTAGGCACAGTCCGTCGTTTGTATTTAAACCTACCTGTCATCATATAATACATAATCAATAAGAGTAAAACGTGTGCATTTTCTTTATACGTAGTTTCAAAGTACTTGCGGTAAACAAGATTTATCTCCCAAGTTGCATAGTTTACTGTTCTTTACAGCAGGTACTTTATTGTACCTACTGTGGGTAAAAAGTTGTTTTTCTTCAATATTTTTTATTCACATATAGCAAAGCATCCGATAAAATTTATTATGATGTGCAGACTAATTCTGCAGTTTTTTTAATTGTACTGGAAGAGTCAGTCCACAGACATTATTTTAAAAAAAATAATAACGTGATTTTCCCGCATCTATTCAATACTAGATACCTGCTGTTATTAAAGACAACTCTTGAAAATGGACTTAACTCTTGTATTTTCCGAAATAGGGAATACTGAACCGCGAATGAAACGTCGTACATAATCATGCATAATATCAGGTTCACACTTGCAGGTTCACCGACGTTTATTTAAAAATAAATCTTTAAAATTACTAAAATCATTTCACAAAGTTGTGGATTTTGATTTAATCTAACCGTACACGTTTTATATAAACTCTAACACTCTTTTCTGTAGGGATGGTTTCCGTGTCGGTATTCACGGACTATACAATCCCTGACCTAAAATATCATGTATTAAGGTATGTGATTTTAATATTTAGAATTATTTTAAAACACGTTTATTCAGCATGTAGTAGAACATGCATAAACGAAGATAAAAAATTACTTACATGTAAAACCTGTGTCAACTCGGATGATATTTTTTAAATGACCTAGAAACCGGAATGCCTAATTGCGTAAACAATTAATATATGGGTTAGTTGTTGAACATTCATGCGTAAACAACAATTAACTTCTTGGAAGCTGTGATTAAAAAATCAGAAAACCGTAAGATTAATTTCCTCGTCATAAGTTTGTTCCCATGCATATGCGTTTATTCTAACTTTGTTAGGTCAGAAAAACTTATAATGTGTTCATACTGAAGAATACAGCCAAGTTTGTTCTATGTATTCCTTCAACTAATTCATAAATAATATAGGCCAATATGTACTTCAAACTACTGCTTTGTTCTTTGTTAAAATGTGTCCTTCAACTCATTTTAAATAAAATATATAAAAATGCATTGATTCAGCACATTAAAAAAACAATATAATAGTTTGTTTTATGTACAGATGTCTTCGTTCAACTCATTCCAAAATAATAAACTATTTTATTTTATGTACAGACGCATTCATTCAACTCATTCATAAATAATTCAGATCAATTTGTTCTATGTACCAATATATTCATTTAACTCATTTATAGATAATATAAACTATAGTTTGTTCTATAAAAAGGTGTATTCATTCAACTCATTCATAAATGATACAGACCCGTTTGTTCTATTTACAGATTTATTTATCCAACTAATTCATAAATATTCAGATCAGTTTACTCTATGTACAGATGAATTCATTCAATTCATTCATATGTAATTCAGATCAGTTTGTTCCGTGTACAAATGTACTCATTCAACTCCATCAAAAATAATATAAACTATAGTTTGTTCTATGTACAAGTGTATTCATTCAACTCGTTTTATAAATAACTCAGATCAGTTTGTTCTATGTACCAATGTATTCATTCAACTCATTTACAGATAATATAAACTATAGTTTCTTCTATGTACAGGTGTGTTAATTCAACTCATTCATAAAAAAACTCAGATCACTTTGTTCTATGTACAGATTTGGATTTTTCTACGTAATATCTAATAGGATTCTAAAGGGTAAGACTTAAAAATAAATGTTAACAAACCAAGTTATCCTACGCTGAAAATTTGCGATCTGATTTATTGGCAGTATTTTATATGAATTCGTTTATGTTCTCGATGTTTTAATTATTTTTTTAATCATCGAACAGTTACAGAACTATTTCAGACTAGTTCAGTAACAAGATCTAACGACCTAAAAAAATGCTGACCTCACGTCTACAAAACTAGTCGGTCACATAGCGTTGTTGATTTCAGCATTAAAATCTACCTTCATATCTTATTTCTTGGAAATCGGACAAGTTGCAGTTTGGTCCCGGGGGGGGGGGGCGTAAAATGGCGAATTTGATGTCAAATTTTTTTCCGTAGAAATACTCAGGGTTGTCGACTGTACCAATGTATTAATTTTCATTGTAGCCTTCCCAGAGATCTGAAAATGCACTTTTATTTTCAAAGACGGTCATTTTGAAACAGTCTCAAACGATGTACACAACTAGACAAGGCATTCTAGGTTTATGCAAGGTTTCATAAGGAATTCTCGACTCGTTCAACCAAAAAACTGTCCCGCAACAATGCTAAATTTGGTGAATATTTGCATTCAATCTACACTATCCAGCTTAAAATTGAAGGCAACAACAATGCAATTAGGTCGGCCTCCTACTTAGACCTAATTCTGAATATAGAATCGGGGAAAACTACAAACTAGACTCTACGACAAACGTGATGACTTCAACTTTCCAACTGAAAACTTCCCGTTCATCGATAGCAACATTCCAGCAGTTCATTGTATCGTGTATACATTTGACAACTTACACGTTATTCTAGATCCTGCGATCGGTATTCCGATTTTCTGGACAGCTCACTGCATCTGATTACTAAACTACTAAAACAAGGTTATGGGAAATAAATATCTCAAATACGATCTGACATTTTCGCTGAGTCATTGATAGACATGACAATGAGTAACTCGACGAGTGTCTTGTTAGAATCAGGCACGACTAACTAGTCCGGAGCACCTGAGTGCACCCATGTTTTTATTGGGTTCGGGCTACTCACTTTCTTTTATTTTTGTTTTTTTTTAATTCTGTTGTATTTGTTAGTCTATATCCGGATTTGTAATTCCCCATCGACTTTCGGCTCTTGTTGTTCGGTCGGTTTTCTTGCTATTTTAATTGCTAGGTAAGATTTTACTCGGCCGGTTTTAAAATAAGCAATATTCTATAATTCGACAATAAGTTCCAATCTGTAATTCCGTTATTCCATTGCTTCTACAAACCAGTTTTCCGAAAGTATTTCATGTATTAAGCCCATTCTTTATATCACATGTTTATAATTAATTTTGACGTCTTATTTTTGTTATGGGAATCCCTGTAGGCTAAGGTGACGGATAGATTACCATTTAAACCCGTATCCTCTCTCTCTCTCTCTCTGCTAAGGTGACGGATAGATTACCATTTAAACCCGTATCCTCTCTCTCTCTCTCTCTCTCTCTCTCTCTCTCTCTCTCTCTCTCTCTCTCTCTCTCTCTCTCTGTGTGTGTGTGTTTAAAGGCATTCATTTTCGTTGTCAATCCAATCATGATTGATTGATTGATTGATTGATTGATTGATTGGCATTTTAGATATAGTTAAGAACACGTTATAACTTGGTATTTAGTTAGAGATACGCTGTTTAAAAGTAAGTATTATTGGAACGTCTGAAAATTATTGTAAATTTATCGTTCAGATGGCTTAATTTATATCTATGACAGACAGCTTAAATTTATTTCTATGACAACGCAGAAAGCCTGTCACCAGTTATAGTGAGAGGCTTGCTGTAATATACCACACCATCGCCCTTTTCCCCACATGGTCTTATTAAGCTACTTTTGGAAAATCGTCTTCTTATGAACAAAAACAATCTCTTCAAAACGAACAAGCAATTCAATGTTTTATGACTGGCACCACATGTTGTTGCGAGATCGCAAAATTTTGGGATGATTAAGATTTCAGTAATAAAGAAGCTCGAGAATGTTAGTTGTCGGTTAAAAACTACGTATAGATTGTAGGTAATCCAAATGGCAACAAAAAGAAAAATCCCGAAACCTAAAAATAGGTATTACCCGCTCAGAAGGTGTGTTTAAGGTGGAGTTACAATTTTAAACTGGGCGTTTCCGTGCATTTTGTCTGTTTTATTCCAGCTTCAATCAGTTTTTACAGCTTAAATCAATAGATTTCGAATTTCCCTTGTCTATTAAAAGAATATCACGTTGACAATATCAATATAAACAAACAGTGTATCGCGCATATAGTTATTACACAATTATCCACAAGTAAGTACGTTCACTATTTTTTACAAGTATTTCTTTTGTTTCTGTTTGAATATTATGGAACTTTAATATAAATGTGACAAATATTTCATTGGACATTAATTTTATGTCAAAAGATTTGCTAATCTCCAAAAAATTGTGGGGAGCACAGGCACTTTTGGTCAGGTTAATATATAAAAAATGTCAATACGTGTTGGATTTATTTTAGTGTGTATTCATTCATTTGATGTCTCATTGTGAAATATTGCCCCTCGGAAAAATTATCAATCTTTTTTCTCTCAATTTTTCATCAAGTGTCTGTGCCTGTGTTGGGAACTGATCAAAGTTTTCTTATTTTTCGCTCTTTTCTTAAGTTACTTAACCCTTTCCTTTTCATGATTTTTAATCAGTTTTTTCTAACATATGTATGTCACTTAAAACAATAGGTAAAATCACAATTTTACTTTATTGGATCTATATACATGTTACATACCATACTAAAGATAAAGTGATGAGCTTTAATAAAAAGTACTTTGAAATTTTTGATACAGGCCATCAATTTTTTTCATCTTCAGTTTGCATTTTTGTAAAGTAAAGTAGTTTGAAAGTCCGTAGAGTTATTCTGCCAATGTAGTTTTCCCTATTTAGACCTGCGTCTGGTATAATTTTTCACATTCACAAAATCACACTGAAAATTTGCTTTATGGCTATGTCCGAAAGTGTTCTTGACACATTTCATAAAAGATTTCTACAAGTGTAGTGAACTCTTAGATATTGCTTTTGATATTAATAGATCGACAAAGCTGTAGCCTAAATATTTCCTAAATTACATGGTAATAAAATGTTGACTTCAGGAAAATTCAAAGTTTATTTGCAACGTTTGGGTTTGCGCATTTTACGCTAGCGAAAAATTCCGGTAGGGGACTAGCATTCATCGTGTTCTAATTAAAACTACGGACAAACCACACAACAAATAAATAATCGTTTTACATGCATAGAAAGCTGAGATTCACAGCTTTTCTTTAATACCTTGTTTATTACTGTGGCATTAAAAACGCCTATTTTATTAGGGTGACATTTCACGTTGCAGCCTAAAAACGCTTCACCGGTACCAGGATACCGGTGTGAAATGGAAGGGGTAAATGGGAAATTTTGCGTCTGATTGTACTGTGGAAAGGAAAGCAGAAGATCTGAAGACGTAAAAACAAAATGTAATCAATGTGGAAAATTAAAACAAAACTGACAAAAACAATCATATACCACAAACCTAAACATAAGCAACAAGAAACCCACAACTTGGGTTTACTGTTCTGCTCCGGAAGGGTAAGCACATGTTGTTTTGCTCAGCATGTAGCGCCTGTTTTATAAATCAAGGTACAAAAAGGCAAAAATGGATGGGAAGATTGTGATATACAGCAAACAAATTCCAGCTAGTCTCTGGTGCAGATATACTCTGTTAAGCAATCAACAATGGCGGCAATAGAACGAATAATCGTACCCTTTTTTTGGGCGAGGGTACGAATTTAGTCCCATTACCAGGGGCGGATACAGGATTTTCGAAAGGGGGGCGTAAATATGGGATATCGGAAAAGGAGGGCCACAAAGTGGTCCTCTCTCGCCTCGCATAGGCGCATTTACTGCAGGGGGTCTGCTCTCGAAAAAATGGTGCAAAATCCTGCATTCACGCAATTTCCACGCATCAAAAGGAATTAATTTAACACAAGGTTTTTATAGTGTTAGTAACCTTTATTTGGTACAGTATACAACATAGATATCAAAACGAATTAGTACCGTTAATGCATTAAGTTATGTCGAGGACGAGCTGAGATTACATTTTTGCCTTTGACGCTGGTTGTTACCCTCCCTGTTCTCTCTTTTTTCCTTTCCTTTTTTTGAAATAAGGGCGTACGCCCCTTACGCCCCACTTACCCCCCCCCCCCACATTACTCGTAATGTAGCAGAGCGGGAGTGAATCACTCCCGGCTCTTTGATGTCCAAATGAAGTTGCATATACAATCAGACGTGGTCGATCATGATATCTTTCGACAGTCACTGTCCATTTTATTTTATCGGTTTCGTGTTGAAAATCGATCATTGATACGTTGATGATAGTTATTACCGTTTTTAAAAACCCGCTGGTGTGTATTAATTGAAATTTACTACATAAAAAACATTGAGAAACCCGAAACTGAATGGCGTTTTACATCATGGGTAATATATTTGCTACATTACAAGCAATAGGACAAATCCGACAAATCACAAAACTAACTCAAACGGCAGTAAAATTCGGCCTATGGCGACAATACCTGCTTTTTAGCTAGACTAGTTACAATGTGGATTCACAAAATAACCAGGGGTCAGCGGGAACCTCCCCCCACCCCGGACGGAAAATTTTGAAAACAATTTGGTACATTTTTGAGAGTTCTATAAAGTGCTTTATTTAGCACTGAAAAAGGACAGTTTATTGATTGCGGGGATAGAATCTAAAAAAGACAGCATTTTTTTTGTTTATTAAAGTTTGTTAAATCCTGTTGATTCGGCCGCCTACTCACTTAAAGGCAGCTACGCGAATGTGGAATCACAAGCCCTGACTTGGGAGGATGCACGGAGCTTTGAATGCAATAAACATTCACTATAAATGGTTTCGTGTCAAGACATCGCACTAAGCTGAGATTTTGCAATTACCGTATTTCATCTAAACAATGTTTTCATATTGCGGTTATGCGACGTGTAGTATCTGCATACAATTTGAAATAGAAATCAACCATTTAAGTTTGCCATCGGCGTATTTTGAGGCAAAAGAAGCAGTTGGCATGTAAAAAAAATTAGATGGAATACTAGGTTTTTTATTAAAATGTCTTAGGTGAATTGTTGAATGTACCTCGTGTGAAAAAACATTAAAAACTCGATTTTGTTGGTAACAACCGTTGGACCGTATTCCCTTGCGTATAAAATCGATAAACAGAAATAATATAAATATATTACCTTTTTCAATAACTTAAATAAATAAATAAATAAATAAATAAATAAATAAATATCGTTTTTTGCATAGTAATTTATTTTGTTAGCCACGGGGGGGGGGGGGGGGGGGGATAACTTGGTATATAAAGGGTAATACAGATGTGCGGCCAGAATGGGTCACTTTTTTACCGTATATTATCTAAATATATCCATGCCTCAATTCTCATCTTGAGCACGTTAAGCCTATGTAAATCACAGTTATTTTACAAACAAAAGGTTCCCTTAACATCACTTGATCATTTTGGAAGTTAATGGACTATTTTGTCAATGGGGATGTGCAGTAAAAAAATATATGAATCGGTCTAATGTAATAATTCAAAATATATGATTGGGTCCCGTTTGATCCGAATATATGAATAGGGTGCGTTTTCAAATCTCCGTCCGCAGACCTGTACCTAAAAGTATCCTTAGTTACCCCCCCCCCCCCCGTGATTTTGGCATGGATCGATTGTCAGAATCTTTGTTGGCTTCCGCGTCAGGGTGTTTATCCAAATTAACGTTGTTTTACTCATACGTAAAAAACAAAGTAGACAATAAAAGTGGAATATTTATTTTCAACTAGATCTTGCTATAATGTATTTGATCAAATTGTTTACTCCTCTATATAGTAGTTTTTTGTTGTCTATTTGCGTTTGTTTATGCAGGAACAAGTACAATTAGTTATACAGGTTTATGGCACGTAAATATGGTTCTCTGTTTAATAACATTTTGGTATTTAGTGAAACTAAAAAAAAGCACACAGGTGATTCGGAACCTTCTAAAAATAGCTCTCTCTCCAGAAGCGCCATTTTACTGAAATGTGATCTCAATTTTAAAATGTCTATCTAACGTCAGAGAAATCTAGACATAACATATCGATGAATATATAAGAAGTAAGTTTTAATGCATTTCCAGCTTCTGATAAAAGTTAATTATCAAAAATGAAGGCAAAATCTTTGGTGTTTTAATTTTAACGGTGTCTGGTCCCAGCCAATTGGTCCCAAGCCAAGGGCCAAGTCTTTGCCAATTGGTCCCAATTTTGGACAATTTGTCCCGACACTTTTAAAAAAGTATATTTTAGAACAATTTTTGGTTTTCTATAGCAATTAATAATAAGTTATTGAAATTTAAAGCTCACAAGGATAACAAGTATAGTTAAGTCTGTACAAGTCAAAGGATAACAAGTATAGTTAAGTCTGTACAAATCAAAGGATAACAAGTATAGTAAAGCCTGTACTAGTTAGAGGGATAACAAACAAACTTTCAATAGAAGCAGGTAGGCGGCGGATTTCTATGCCTATATCAAAGTACACTGCGGCCAAGATGGATTCCGCAAAGTCCGCGAAAAAACGCGACCGAACGCGACGCGGCAATCAATTTTTTTAGTGATAATTGTCCACGGACGTTCCGTGACCAAAATGACTGCAGAATCGTCTATTCATGGACTACGCGGTATTGCCGCGATAAACACGGTACTTGTACAAGCCATATGTTGTAACGGCAGAAATTCGTAATGAAAGTATTTGTTGCAGAAAGGCAGTAACATTTTTTTAAACCTCATCACTGACGTCTTTATTTTAATGTTCGCATTGAACGTCTAATCTGACATTATAATTATGATGCATTTTGCAAATTTAATGGTCTTTTTCTCTTTTTTTATTACAATATACATTATTGTTGTTTTACTTAAGGAAAATTTATTAAACATTTGTTTTCTTATGGAAGGTTGAGGATTTTTCACCTGGTTCTCAAGGCTTCCTACACACCCCAATAAAAACGCAATACCATGAAAATTGCTAAAAGTTACATAAAACCCTATTCAACAAACCAACTGTCAATTCAAAGACATTAATGTGTCAGTCGCGGGAGATAATAACCCTCCTCGTCATCACTGGCAAGTGTCCTGACCTCTTAGAATAGACAGTACAACTCTTAGACAGAAAATACAAATATAGCAGCCACAATAATAATTAATTACAATGATTATGGTTTTCTACATCTGCAATTTTAAGTAAACAGTCAACAAACAACTATCTATATCCGTTTCAAAGTAATAATTAAAAATACATTATTTATGAAAACCTTAATATTGTACATTAAACACGGTTTATATGACCACAATTTGTCTTTTATAGGGTACTAATAAAAAACAAGTATCTGAATTTAAAAAAATAATTTAACATGCATTAACTTTTCTTTGTATATGTAACACTGAGAAAAATATGTCAATGTTTGAACTTTAAATCGATTTACCGAAATGAATACCAGTACAACATTGTAACACCGTAATAACATTATTTTTATTCCTTTATAAATTATCAAGGTTAAAATATATGTTAATTGTTTTTCTCACAGTTAAAAGACATGATAGCAGAAGAAGTTTTAAATTGTATACAGGTTAGGTTAATGCTAGTAGCGGGCTGTGTGGCCAAGTTTTTTAAGTTTGCTTGTTCGAATGGACTTTAACTCCATTTTCAGCAAATTTTCAGCTATATTGTGACATCCATCTTTTATGGGGGGGGGGGGGGGGCGGAAAGAAGCTTGAGTACCTGGTAAAACCCTTAAATCTATTGGAAAACCGGCAATCCTTGACAATTACGATTGGAGTCAATCACACCCTGTATGCAGTGAGACACAAACCTGTCATCTCTATGTTGATAGGCAGGCACATGATCAATAGCAAATGACTAACTACATAGATTTGCATAGAGAACGCTGAAACTGCCTTAATCAGTCACATTAAAAACTGTACCGTATGATTAGACAGAAGGTGAGCACAGTGTATACCCATTTCTATGTAAATTGTTTGTTGAAAAGGCGACCATCACACTTTCCAAATAGCAGGTCGATTAAGAAATCCAGCTTTTTTTAAATTGTTCATCGTCAGTATATTGGGAACCAAACGAGGAGTGGCTTTTGGAAAAAAACATTTGTTTACCTAGCAGTTAACATCTGGTATCTGCACATTTCGTTATGAATTTCGTTTTGATTGATTGATTGATTGATTGATTGATTGATTGATTGATTGATTGATTGATTGATTGATTGAGATTAAGTAGAGTTTATGATTCTTCTTTGTCAACATGTCCAAAACGTTTGTTATTATCAATGACAGAAGCACTAGTTGGTAAACTGTGATAACGCCTGATAGTCAGTAACATGGTTCTCTAGGGGAGAGCAAGTTTCAAAAGGAGAAAGAATACTGTGAGTATAATGAATTATCAGATTTTCAACAAAATGAATTGTCATCTAATTTGATATCATAACTTCATTGTACATTTCACAACATTCAAACAATTACATTAAATACACAAACTGAACATACTTTGTTTAGAGATAAAACACCTCTAAACCCTTGATGAGAATTTAAATGCAGACGGCACCGAAGGAAGATGCTAGAAGATGGCGCTGAGGAATACAGTTCTCAAAAGTGAGTGTCCCAATGTGTAACAGCGCACTGACATCTTATTAAACAATTACAATATAACAAAATAATACTAGAGGCTCTTAAGAGCTCTTATCTCTCACCTGACTTACAAAAATACTTTTCAAGAGACATGACTTTTCTAGCTAATTTTTATATTAAATGCTGAAGACTTTATGTAGAGATGCTGTTGCTGGCAGTCATGTTGAATTTCCTATCAGCCCGAAAAACACAACTCAAAATAATATGATAACTATCTAAGATTCACTTCTGCATTATTTTGTTTAATTTTGTGGAAAAGTTTCGGCGAAGGAGCTGTTTGTATGGTGTTCTCATAGGTCCTATGTTAAGCTCTGTTCCACTGTGGCGACCATTTTGGATTTTGGATCGTCACAAAAACTCAAACTTTGTAGAGGACCATCAAAGGTACATTTATCTATTGATCTTATATTTCAAATCAATCTGCCATGCGGATTGTAAGAAAATTTTTCAAATTTCAGCCAATGAGAACCCATTAGTGTACCTGGAAGCCACGTTGAATTTGTAATTGGCTCGAAAAACGCAAAAAAGATTTATTATCCAACTTTCGTATCGTCAGAATTTGGCTTCATTGTTTCAAACAGTTTCCGAGAAGAAGTGGTTTGTATGTTTTTTCTTATTATGTCCTATGTTTAACTTAGTCCTGCGATTGCGGCCATCAGAAAATTTGGATCGGCACAAAAAGGTCAAACTTTGTAGGGGACCATCTAAGGTACATTTATGTTATATATTAAATCAATCTACCAAGCGATTTATGAGAACAAGATTTTTTAAATTCAGCCAATCAGAACGCATTAATGGCCCTGGCAGCCATGTTTAATACTTGATCAGAACCAAAAACACAAACTTTGTTAAGAACAATCCAATAACCATTCCTGCCAAGTTTGGTTCCATGTTTCCAAGTGATTTTGGAGAAGAAGATTGAAATGTGAAAAGTTTACTGCTGACGACGACAACGACGATTACGAAGGACGCAGAGTGATGAGAAAAGCTTACACTGATGCTTTGGATCAGGTGAGCTAACAAAACAAAAACAAAAACAGACCGGTAAGGCAACACTGTGGCTATGCATAGTTAGCTTATTTTGGTAACAAAGCTGTAAGATCCCATGACTTAGTGATAATTTCTAGGTTACTTAATAATAATGACAATAATTTTTTTTTAAGATCTACCTCTTGCTGTGGGTCATTTAGCAAGTGTGGGTATGCCCTTGCGTTGGGGGTTTAAAGGATATATTACGGAATGCCTGAATTCAATTCATCCATGATAATGACCACCTTTGTAGATTTCGGAAAAGATAAGATAAGGTACCGCCAAAATATACGTGGGACTGCAAGTTTTGCTTTTTAAAACATAAATATAACACGTTTTTTTAAATTTCAAAATCATCAATGAAGAAAAATTCCGACTTTAATTAAAAAAACATACTTTAATCGAACAATTTGTTTAACAAAATAAATACTGAATTGTAACCATATAATCTATATATAACGCTGTTAAAAAACATATCTGGTGTAGCAGAGCCACTTTTATTATATATTTTAAGGAGATAGGACATGATAATTTGAAATGCACCGGTCCAAAACCCCCAATTAATATTGACCAGTCACTAAATTATCGATTACTACAAATCGCTCAACGCGTTTACACTAGCATTAAAAATTGTATTCCCGTTAATACATCTTATTTGAATTTCCCTTTTGATTAACCGTTTGTTAACTTGTTCACTTCCTAGATATGTACAGCTGAAATATTGAAAACTGGGCGTTATGCAAATATTTTTATCAATGAATCACTGCTAATTTGTTTGTGCATTTTAGGATGTAACGAATTTCTTGGATGTCTGGGATATTTGGTCCCACTTGAATTGCATTTAATCACAACGTCCACGTTTGTTTATTTATATTCTTCAATACTCTTTTCTGTGGATGCCAATTTCTTTCAGGGCTTAATTTCATCTATAAACAATGCAAATAAATGGCTTCCGCGTTGGTATTAACTGACTATAAAGCCCATAATCTAACTTGTCATGTATTAAAGTGATGTTAACATTTAGAATTATTTTAAAACACTTTTATTCAGTATCTATTAAAACATGCATGCACTAAGATAAAAAAATTACTTACATGTAAAACCTGTTTCAACACCTCCGGTGATATTTTTAAAATGACCTAGAAACCGGAATGCACTATTGCGTAAACAATTAATATATGGGTTAGTCGTTGAACATAAGCGTAAACAACTAATAATTTCTTGGAAGCTGTGGTTAAAATATCAGATAACCGTAAGAATAATTTCCTCGTCACAAGTAGTATTTCTTTTTAATTATTTCTCAAGCATATACGTTTATTATAACTTTGGTGTGTCATAAAAATTTATTATGTGTTCACAAAGAATTAATAAATAAAGAGAAAGAGAGAGTGTGTATGGAAATCAATTAATATACATAGTTTGCATTTTGATTTATTAAATGTGTGAAATCAGCCATGAATTCACCTACTTACCAATCTATATTTAAATCAATCATACATGAATGTTAAAATCACAATACAATCCAGTAATCGCAAAGCCATAAAGGTAGATAGATATGTTTAGCTTTTCTAAAAGCTTACAGTCTTTTAGCTGCATTATCCATTTTAAGGCTTTTATTAAAGTATCTGTTCTTTTTAATTTATTTTGTAGGACGGATAAGCCATGTACCTGACATTGTTTACGCTAAACTAATAATCAATGGTGCTTGAGAAATGTCACTTCACAAGTGTTTTTTGAAAAATATTTAAACAAAATTTATACTCTGAACAAATGTTCAAAATAAGAAATAAAAATATGTGTTGTTCTGTTTACATCAATATCAAAACGAAAATAACGATATAGAAATTTTTTTCCAAGCAGCATTGAGATTTGGTTACAATGTTTACCTTTTAATTGTTAACTGACTAATGCACTGAATGAATTAGAAGTCAATATGTAGAACGTAACATTACTACACAAAAATACTGATTACAACCCCGATTCAACCAAAACAATAGATCGAAATTTCAGTACACAAACGTGCGCGATCCTGACGTAAATCAATGATACGACAAAAATATTTATAGATTTAGTGAACCACACAATCAAGTTACAGAAAGTCATTTACTGTCCGTCATTTTATTATGTATATTTTAAATGTATATTTTAGAATACACACATCTGTATGTGGCCCGAGAGAGATTCTGGATTAAAGAGCCCTGCTATGTACACCCAAATGGAATACACAAACAACAATAAATATCATTCTAAATATAAATAAATAAATAATTCATGATTATCAAGAAGTTCAAGATTAGATGGTTTATATAACTGACAACTGTACAGTACTCCGTTATGTAATGACTTATAGCTGTGATCTTGACCTCTGAGAAAGTTCAAGATCAATAACATCAAACTGGATTACCCCACCACCGGATAACAAACTTTTATCATTTATTTACAGATTGATATTGACACTGAAGGAGGCAATCAGTTGGTCGAAAATTTTGTCGTATTGATTAATATATATTTATTTGATAGTAGAAACATCTCTCTATGGTATCGTTTCATAATCCTCTAGACTTATATATTTATATATTGTAGACAGTTATGTAATCATACAAATGGTTTAATTATAGGACAGAAAAAGACTATTTTTTCAAGCAAACTCAAAGTCGCTGAATCAGAACACAGTAAAAACACCTTTATAGACTCACAAACAACCTCCTAGGTAACAAACGATGAAAAGTTCTATCATCAAATAAAAATGACAAAACTCTTGCAAACGAATTTGGAGAATTGTCCTTTGAAAAATGGACACTATCCTTAGTAATCTTTTGTCTTCTGTAAACCATTAGAGTACGCTCAGTGATGTGTTCAGAGCTGATCTAAAATTTGAAGGAAAACCTTTGGAGTGTTTGTCCCAGCAACATATTAAGCTTAAACATAAAATTTGGAATGTATTTGCCGAGAGATATGTCTAATATATATTTGGGCCAGTGAACTGCACCCTAACCTTTTTTATTATATCATACATGTAGTTATGAATAATCATACACAAAAGACAACAGAGGGAAGTAGATGCATAGTTTCATGTGTACCCATACTTAAATAAGTCATATTTCAGTATACTTGTACAGCTTCATATTAATTGATCCATTTCTAGTTTCCAGGGTTACGCGTCCTGATCACTTAAAATGTGCAGATAACTGTCTGTCAGATGTGTAAACTTGCATTTATATTATATGGGAGCATATAGACTTTATTGCTATAACAATGTAGCTCCTTGTTTGGTTTTTACTGAAATTTGAAAAAAGGAGCTACATTATTGTAGCTGCATGTATACTATAAAGAAGCAATCTTAAATTATGTATTAAGTTCAATAATATATAATAATCACATCAAGTTATTCCTGCTGACCGGGTCTTAGTGGCCGAGTGGCTAACGTAGCTAGTCATCTATCATAGATCATATGGTCTATCAACACTGAGGTTGCGGGTTCTAATCTTACAGCTGGCAGAGTTGATAAATGAAGAAATTAATAATCAATAATAAATAAAATCGCAAATCAACAGAAATTGAACTAATTGATCATTTATGCAGCATTCAAATACAGATTAAGACGCAGTTTTATTTCTGACATGGTACTTTCTTTCTTTTCTTTTCTTTTTTATTTTTTTAATTTTGGGGAGGGGGGGGTTGATGTTTCCCAAATGTAGTTTATATAGATTTGTATATGATGATTCTAATTAACAATATTAATTAGACAGCCCGGGTAATTGTTTTATTGTTATATAAATCGTATATTCATAAATACTAGTGTATAGTGTCATCTCATAGTTTGATTGAATATGCTGACCATTTACTTCACTAAGGTTTAACAACTATCTAACAGTTATATCGTGAACATTTTTCATCTTCGGTAAGAAAATATGAAGTTGACAGCAATCTGTTAGCTAATTGCTAACCATCGTTCGTAAATAGCACCATTGAATTGTTTCTGAAAAATTGGTTTCAACACATGGTGATCACATTCAACAACGAATTTATTGTTCGCACAGTCAAGAATGCTTACATCCATATCTAATAATTCTACTTTTGTTAAAAAAAACCTATACCTCTACTTGAGTATCCACTGCTAATCGGAAAGGTAAGTCGTACAGTGGGAAAGCTAAAATGTCAGAATTGACTAAATTTGTCTTTACAGCAGTTTGTTGTTCAACTCCCTAAACAAATTTCGAACTCTCTTTAAAAGTTATGTGAGAGGCGATATTTTTTGACTGAAATTTGGTATATATTTCCTAATCCAGTTTAACATCTCAAAAACCGTCTCAATTCTTTCACATCTTTTAGGTCGGGAAACTTCTCGATTGCCTTAAATCTGTCAGGAGGAGGACTTATTCCGTCTTTGGATATCAAGTGTCCTACAAATATACAGGACGATTCGGCGTACGAACACTTCTTCGGACCTAATTTCAGTCTGTAAATGAGCATGCGCCAAAAGATATGGTAGGGTAAAAGTACCTCCGCTCGAATTGGGTTTTTTACTGGAAATTCATATGCCAATCTAATGTGTACATGTAGTTAACTATCTGAAAATATTTGGATGCTAATACCTAAACTAATTTTGACCCACTCACATCCCAATCTCAGCCAAATCCGTTTACATCCAAGCTTGTTACCAATAAACGCTGTAGTCCTGATATTCCTGATAATTTCCGGCTACTGTGCGACAGGCAACAAGACAAACTCATCGACGCAACTCTACAGGGGACACAAATGATATTGGAACCGCCATTAAGGAACTTTCAAATCCAAAGAAAACCCTTGCCTCCAGAAAAAGTCTAGTAGATAAAATTATAGAAGCTTTAACTAACACTCATGTTTTAGATACTATTATACCGGTACTAGCAGAAAAACTGAGTAATACTCTTTCTGAAGAGATCAAAGCAGAGGTAGTTAAAACTGTTAAACAACAAACGAAACCACTACTGGAAAAAATAAACAACCAGCAAAAACTTATTGAAGAGAAAAAACAAAAAATATGCCAGCAGTCTATAAAGCTTGATTCTCTTGAAAAGTCATCATCAGATCAGATCCAGTCAAACAAAGAACAATCTAATGACACTGAATTCTTGTACCAAAGAATAGCTGTTTTAGAAAATCAACTTGAATAGCAGCAACAATATTCAAGAAGGACAAGCCTTCGGCTCCACAAGGTCCCAATCCCAGTAGACTATCAAGGCAGAGTTCAACATCCAGTTAACATTGACCAAATTGTTGTAGACATATGTAAAAACTAATTAAACATAGATATAAATATAAATGACATAAGTCGGTCCCATGTAATTGGAAAAACCAGAAATGACAAATCGCAAATTATTGTGAGATTCTTGTCATACAGAACAAGAAATTTAGTATTTACTAACAAAAGGGCTCTTACGGGTGATGCAAATGGAACTTTTATTACGGAGAATCTTACTCAGTTTCGAAATGGCATGGTAAAAAGACTTGCTGAATTGAAGTCGAACAAGTTGATTTGTGCATACTGGACGTCAGACGGTCGGATTTGTGTTAAATCTACTTACGAGGAACCGAAAACAATTATTAATACCCATGACGATATTCGGATCTTGACAATCAACTCAAGAACCAGCAATGAAGCAGCTCACCACAACGCCGATCAGACAATCGACAGTCATAAATTTAATTAAAGACATTTTTTCAATTTCGTATATCTCTATTTGTCTTTGTTTCCCTTTTCTTGTTTACCTGCTTTAAACGGTATTTTAACAAATAATATTTATAATTAAAATATGAATCGATGCAATATGTAATGTACTCTTTTATGTTTGTTTATAAACCTGATATGTATTACACGCCTAAGGCGTGCTCTACTCGCTTGTCAATACAATTGACCAATCGGGCCATCTGATATATCTAGCCGGTAACTGGATTGGTTATTTGTACTGTATATCTATTTTGGATGATTCATTTTTTACTACCAAATTGTAAACAGTACATAATGGGAATATGTAACAGTGTGTTATTTCTACAAGTGTATTTCTTTCTTACACTAGTGTATGACTTCCAATGGAAGTTTTACACTAGTTTATTATTTCCTGAGGTTAAATTACACTAGTGTAGAATTTCCAATGGAGGTTTTACACTAGTGTAAGGAAGAAATACACGCTGGAATAAAAGTACGCTTACAAATACATCTTTTACTATATTTATACCGAATTAACAAAAAAATCTATAGACTGTCAATTATTCTACGGAAAAATTTATCTTGCATCCAAAGTCCACAGCTGTTTATATGGTTAACGTAACTAAATACCAAATCTATTTGATAGATAATATGTTTACTTCTTAAGTATACACAGTTGCTGTTGCTTCCCATCTCAGTACTATTCGCATCAAACTGCACTTTATGTATGATATTTAAAGCTTAAACGCAAATCGTTCTATTATACTGTACTCTTGTTCATTAACTTGATGTACATTTCACACTAAATATGTGCACTGCTCGGTCCAATCAAGGCATCGAAGGTGTTTTGTCAATAATTTGATTGGTCCATTAAGAAGCAATCTTAAATGAGCATGTGAGTCTACCTTAAATGTGTAAATAGAGTTGATGATGGGAAAACACATATTTATTATATTTATATCAAATCATATAAAGAGAAATTTATCATGCATTAAAAATAGACAGCTGCTACTTGGTAACTAACTACCTTTTTTTCAATAATAGGCAAGATATTACGATGCCAAATGTACAAGTTCAATATGTGGTCTTAAATACTTAATAGTTGAAATTGCTCTTCCCCTTATCAGCCGTCGATTATGTTTAATATCATGTTGATGCTACCTTACAACTGAGTACGTTACACCAATATGACACTATAGTATTGAATAATATTAAGGTGTTGGAAAAAAATGCTCTATCTTAAATGCATATATATTTCTAAAAAGAATTTACTTAATTACAATAAGTGTGCGAGTCTTAAAAATTATCAACTATGTTTAATTTAGACATGTCTTTCATTCAACAAAATCTTTTCTGCAATATATAAAATGTCAACGAGGAATATTTCACACGATATTGTATTCAGATATTTGACCAACCTTTAAACTAATTGTCAATACAACACTGAGTGACTTGTTTGAGGTTGATTTTTGTCTTAGACATATTGTACATGTGCAATGGTAAACTATTTTAACAAAATTGAGTTTGACAATAAGTTGAATGATACTAACTGGCAAACCCAATTTTTTACAAATTAATGCGAAAACCCATAAAAATAAAATCATTCTTCAGCACATGAAAACCTACCACTGTATATATATGTTTTATATTTGTATTATTATATTGCAATTTCTTTTATTTGTTCTATCAAAACAAAATGGCGTTGATGATTTAACCGGTGCATCCAACAGATGCCTTTTAGAACTATGTCTATCCTACTGTCCTTGTGTCTCTGTCATTGACCCAAAAGGTGATGGGTAGTGACCTTGGGACACACAGGATAGCCATAAGTCTATTTTATTGTCATGTAAAGAAAGACCGTGGCCCTATCAAGCAACTTAATTTTTCAGAAATATTGATAATTAACTTACAGTGCTCTTGTCTTGTTATAGCTCTGACTATTCTCTGATCAGTGGTCCCAAAAATCAATGTCGTTTTTCTGTTGTTCATTTTATTCTGATTATTGGTAATATAGAACAAAATCCAGGTCTTTCAACTGAATCAAATAGTGAATCCGATAAATCAGTCTCAATATGTAATTTAAATATACGAAGTATAAGAAATAAACTTGAATTTTTGAACGACTTCTTTTATGAGTACGATATATTATCAATCACTGAAACACATTTAAATCCAACTATTAAAAATTCAGATATCCAACTCGATTCCTTCAGTACTAATATAGCACGTAAAGACAGAAACACTTTTGGTGGAGAAGTCATGGTATATGTTAAGGAACACGTGGCAATAGAACGTGTACCCGAATTAGAAAACCAGGTAGATGAAACAATCTGGGTTAAAATTAGAACAAAAGGACAAACATTACTTCTTTGTAACACTTATCGACCAGAATGGACAGACGAACTTTACTGGACACGTTTAAATCATGCATTAGGCCTTGCCAGCCAGATTTGTGATAATATTGTGGTTGCGGGTGACTTAACTTCAGATCTATATAAACTAAATAACAATAAGCTAGTAGACACAATAAATTTATTCAACTTAAATAATGTAGTAATAAAACCAACGAGAACAACTGATCTCAGTAGTACCCTTCTTGACCCAATTCTTTTAAGCGATACACTCAAATGTACTTCTTCAGATGTTTTAGAAATTTCGCGAATTGTAAGCGATCATGATGCGCCTATCGCATTTATCGAATATCCCCAAAAGAGAACTTAGTTCTTTCAAACGAGAAATATGGATTTATGACAGAGCTGATAAAGATAAGTTTTGTGCAAAATTAGATGATACTGATTGGCTAAAAACTCTCCCGGATAAACGGGATTGGGTACGAAAAAGATCCTTAAATACTAAGAAAGCCACTGATATCTTGAAGTATAAACAACAGAGAAACAAAGTAAATAATCTGAAGAAAAAGTCAAAAGAAAAGTTTGAGCAAAATCTAGACAATATTATACTAGAAAACATAGATAATTCGAAAACCTATTGGAAAATAATGAAAATGTTAATAAAATCTTCCAATGAAAACAAAACAACTTCCACCTTTACAAAATATAATTAATGACCAACAGTTTGGAGAATTTGTTTTCGAAGACGAAGACAAGTGCAATCTCTTGAATAAATACTTTTCAACTATATCCTATTTAGAGGATAAAAATACTTACGTTCCCAAATTTCCAGATAGATCACAAAACAATTTATCAGATATTCATATAGAACTTAGTGAGATCATTGATATTATCAAGACTATTAAGCCAAACAAAGCATCCGGTCCAGATATCATAAGCCATCGAAAGTTAAAAATGTGTCCAGAAAGAATTGCCATTCCCTTATAATTATTTTAAACAAGTCCCTGGAACAGTGCAAATTTCCTTGTACTTGGAAATTAGGAAATGTTTTAGCTATATTCAAAAAGGGGGACCAATCACTACCTTCAAACTATAGACCAATTTCATTGATCAGCTGCGTAGGAAAAGTAATGGAAAGAATTATATTCAAACATGTTTACAATCATCTCCACGCTAATAAATTAATATACAAATACCAATCTGGTTTCCTTCCAAAATATTCCACAGTTCATCAACTAATAGAAATGTACAATTGTATAGTGAACTCACTAGAAAACAAGGAAATCAATTGCTTTGTTTTCTGAGATTTTTTTAAAGCTTTTGATAAAGTCTGGCATAGAGGATTACTGTATAAACTTAGAGCTTATGGTAATCTTGGTGCTTTGTTGAACTGGTGTATTAGTTATCTCTCTGAAAGAAATCAAAAATGATAATAAACCAATCATCCTCTTCTTGCTGTAATATTCAGGCGGGTGTTCCCCGGGGTTCTGTACTTGGCCCTTTGCTCTTTATTGTGTACATCAACGATATAGCTGATACACTTACCTCAATTTCTCAAGTCATGATCAAATACAGCTTAAACATGTGATTGATCGTGATCTGGAAAAACTTGACGAATGGTCCAAAAAATGGTTAATGTCTTTTAATCCAGAGAAAACGGAAATAATGATTTTTTCCAATACGGTGATATCAAATCTCAACTTTCAGTTAAATGGAAACAATATTCCTATCACAAACCTACATAAGCATCTCGGTGTCACTTTTAGCGATGATGGAAAATGGCAGAAGCACATAGAAACCATAATAGTTAGTGTTACAAAACATTTAAATGTTTTACGTAAATTAAAATATCAGTCAAGCAGAAAAACTTTAAAAAATTATATTTAGTTTTTATTAGACCTGCTTTGAATATGCAACTGAAGTGTGGGAACAATTACAGTTGGAATGTGCAAGAATAGTAACTGGACTGCCAATATTTACTAAAAAGAATTAATATATCAGGAAATTTGGTGGGAGACATTAGCTGTTAGAAGACAACGAAGGAAACTACAAATGTTTTACAATATTATAAACAGACACGCCCCGGGCTGTCTTTGCAATTTTATACCCCCAAATATACAAAGAAAGCTTAATATAATTTTAACCCAATTAAGATGCTCTGCGTCATTCCTAAATGACGCCCTATGCAAAGCTAACATTACCACAGACTCTTCCTGTCGTTGTGGCTCCGCAACTGAAAATGCACAACACTACATTTTTGAATGTCCACTGTATAAGGACTAATCGATGATCTCACTTGGTTACCTAATAATATCGCAAAGGACCTCAATTTACTAGTTTTTGGTAAGCCAGAGTTAACTATCGATCAAAATAAATCTGTATTTAACCATGTTTATGAATTTATAAAACGTTCTAAAATATTTCTTATAGTTTAAGCACCATCGAAGAACGTTAATCGTAGCTTCGTAATCATCAACACCTATATATAGCTATATTTATTTCATATTTTGATACTTAGTGTATTTGTTATTTCTCCTGTTCTTCAACCATATTTGTTCTTATCCATTTTATGTAGCGTATTATTATTATTATTATTATTATTATTATTATTATTATTATTATTATTAATATTATTATTATTATTATTATTATTATTATTATTATTATTATTATTATTATTATTATCATTGTTATTAATAATAATAATAATAATAATAATAATATTATTATTATTATTATTTGCGTGCTCGTTCGTATAAATATTACATGTAAATATTGTATCTTGGAGAGGACTTCATAAGCATGATTTACTTGTGTCCAATCCATTTTGTTATTAACAAATAAAATATGTTTAAACTAAACCTAATTTCAATCCCACTAAATGGAAATGCTGACAAACTTCATTTAAGTCTTTAATATGTTGATCAAAAGTTTCAGAAGAAATTAGGACATCATCAAGATAACACAGGCATGATTTAAATTTGCGATCATGAAGAACTTTGTCCATGAGCTACTGAACAGATGCTGGCGATGTTGACAAGCCCATCGTCAAACGCAAAAAATTTATAGGTTCCGAAACGTGTATTGAAAGCTTTATATCTCGTAGATTCCGGCGATATTCCGAACTGAAAGAAGCCTGAAGATAAATCGATTGAGGTTATATAATTCTGCCCAGTTTTTTAAAATGATTCGATAAGTTCTTGCAAATTTGGAATGATGTAGTTGAAGTTTTCAGTACATGAATTTAGATACTTGAAGTCAATGCAAAACCGGTATTTAGATACTGCTGCTTCTTTTTTATGTTTTATAAGTAACATTTTGTCTTTTCTGTTTGGTTACTCGTAATCGGAACATTTTCGTTTCGCTGACAGAAGCTAAGATGTTTTGACGCAATAATTCAAGATGATGTTGCAATACTTCCTTTTTATGAGGCGGAGGTCTATATGGCTGTTGATGTTTTGGTTAAGCATCAGATTTAATATTTAATTTATTTTATGGTCATTCAACTTTCAGTCCGATTTCATATGTTTGTGTAAAGAGTTATTTAAATCAACAGAAATAATGTTAATTGAACTTAAAGTGTCAATCAAGGTAGCAAATTTAACATTTTTGTACGCAGGCGCATTGTTTTCTACTCCAGTCGGTCTCGCATTTAATGTCCGGGACGACCGACGGCACTCGGTTTCCTTGATGTCTAATAGTGTGTGTGACCAAACTATGAACAAAGTTGGCATTTTGTTCTTGACGGTTTTCTCTGGTAAACCTTCAATAAATTTACAGACCATCTCATGTTCCGGTTTGCGCATAAGGTGGCCTTGTTCAAACTTGCTTTGAAAGTCTTCGGGCTTTTCATTGAGACCCACTTGCATGTTGTTAAAAATTTGCCCCTACATCATGACAACAGATTTGTTGTTGCTGATATGGACATATTTTTTAATAAAACTAACTTTGGCATATGCCAACGACTCTCTTGCATAATCTTTCAATGTATTAAACCAAGTGCGGGCTTGTCCTTTAAGATGTAAATGCGGCAACTTTTTTTCATCGGCGTCCCCAATAGCATGCAATTTAGTATGCATAACAAATTCGGACAGAAACGCTTTGGCATTCTCGTGGGATAACCTAAAAATTGTTTATTTAATGCAAATAAGTATTTGAAAACATTCGGCAAATTTCTCCATCCTTTTGATTTTTGATGATGAGCACGAATAATACAGATTTAAAATTCCATTAACAGCGGATGGTTGTGAAAAAGGTTTGGTTGTTTTCTGAGTGAAAGTAAAACGAACGCACTAGGTATTTCGTCAAAGTAGATATTCATCATTTTTTAGTTTTTGTGACTGTACAAAAGAGTATCTAAAATAATATTTTAGAAATTTGACGAGCCATGTTAATATAAATAAGTTGTTGATGAAGAAGTATCGTTTTTATCGAAACTCATTTTCTTCAAGTCATTTTCAAAATTTTATCGCGGTATATGTAGCGCATCGATTTGCACGTACATATTATTTAGACATCATAATGAACATGCATCTACTCACGATATGTTTGTCTTCATTACAATTAAATGAAAAAGGAATAAACCCACTAGTTACAGGGAACTAATAGGTACTCTCGGGATACATAACAATAAAACAGAAAAGAATATATCCCAGTGTTTGTAAAATCACAGAATTGTATAGTAATTTCACTTAATTAAATGTCGTTAAAAATATCTATTTAAGATACAAAAATATTACTTTTACTGTCGGATCCAAAGTTGTTGAATAATATAGAAAAGACACAAAGTTATATTTTCTACTTGTATTTACTAAACTAAATCTTTGAACAAAAGTAAAGACATAAATAACATCAAAATACAGTCCTGAAATAGGCTGCGCGTGCATGCTTATATTCCCGGTCATAAGTATATTCATAGATATTAAGCTATTAAAATAACCATTACAAACTGCGAGTTAATGAGGACGTGTGTCTTATCCATCATGACCTATATTCTAATCATAGATTATCATACTAATCTTCATCAACTAGTATGTAAATAGAAAAACATAACAGAAAACCCTCACAATTTAAAGTTGACAACAATCTTTCAGGTATATCGTGAAAACCCTCAAGCTTCGGTCAGAAATGTAAAAGTGAAAAGTGTCTATATTTCAACATTCACGTCTATATTTAAACATTAACGGTAAACGATGTGTCGACAATTAGCCGACCTTACCACTAGTTTTCTGGGTGCTACGCCTATGAATGTAATAAAAAGGCAAAAGATTACTTATGGAAAAGAAAAAAAAATTATGTAGTTAGGTTAGATTTAGGTTAGATTTGAAGTCTGTTGAACTTGATTAAAATTCTTAGACAAAGTTAAATGCATATAGAGATGACACAAACATGAGTCATACAAAAGTTACAGCTGTTTCAATAGATTACATATAAACAGCTTCATATATGAATATCGATTTGTAAATGGAGTATTTACATTGTTACTTCATATATTTAAAAGGACATACATTACTAGCCTATAGTAAAACTTTCAACCAAGGTATGTGTATTCCAGTTATTAACTTATGTGTCACATATTGTTAAGTTACTAACTAAAAATATTTACAGACATGAAGTATCATGCAAAAAATGAATTTTAAAAAAGTATATTGAATATGTTTAATCTATAAGTATTTTAATTATTGTACAATACCTTTGCATGCCTCAGATGAATAAACCAAATGATTATCAAATCTTTTTTCTTGTCATTTTTTTCAATTCTATTCCAGTTTTAATGCAATCACAGAAAGTGTTAAGTATTAAATACAAAATACATATGGTGGGCTAAATATTTCGAATTGTGTCAGTTAACATGGTTCATTGGCAGATAAAAAGTGCTTTCATACTGAATTAAATAATTACTATTACTATTACCCATGTTTTTAATTAAGGTATCCGGACCACAATTGACCACGTCATCATATTGGACGTCCCGGATGTACTTTGTTTTTCAATAAAGCAGATCTCGGTTATGTTCAGCAAACATCGGCAAACATCGGAATACTATTTGAGTAACTATAAATTTTTTTCTCAAAACATTGACTCAAAAAATTATGTTTAATGTGTAGCATTAATAAGCAATAAATTGATTTAATCAAGCTGTATTTTGTGGTCGGAAAACAATTTAACGGTAACTTCAATTATGTGTCGGATACCGTAGTTCCTTACCTTTTATTGTATATGTACTATACACACTGTATTGAACTTATTGTAAATCGTATATAAGAAATAAACAATAAGTAATTGTGACGACCTAGTACACAAGAATTTTATGCTCTAAAAGGTGAAATGCATAATTTATTCAAACCTGAGGGAAAGATCTGCATTGAACGTTATTAAAGTAACTTATAAATAGAATTGCATATCATACACTTAGAACTTTAACAATTTGAGTAGGAGAACATTGTCTGTATTTCATACGTTTGTAGTGAGTGAAAAAAACATGAAAAAAGACTAAAACATTAAAAATGATAACTTTCTTAACCAATATGCAGCTAACAAGATAAATTACACAAATTCCATTAAGCGCTTCTTCAATTAAAATAAGTTTTTGGAATTGAATAAACTCTTTTTTAAATACCACCCTCTAGACCCTCTAATTCCAATGGTAAATCTGAATACTACATGATGACTCTAAGCAAAATATTGCACATCATCAAGTAAAGTTTAGAGTGATTAATTATGAGAACTGATGAAATGTGTAGCCAAGAGTGGTGAAAAGGCATACCAAATATTTTAACATGACATAAGATAAAAGAAAAGTGTATGTACTTTTTCATTTGTTTAGACCATTCATAAACATATAATATAACAATAAAGGCATAATACAGAATAAAAAAGAATACATACAGGCATAGCACAACATACAAAATGACTGCATAAATATCGTACAGCCTAACAAAAACAACTAATATGGCAAGTAAAAACAGAATACATATATAGTACAGCATACATAGAGTACATATGTAGCAAAGCATACAAA
The DNA here is from genome assembly GCA_944474755.1 of Limnoperna fortunei. Classification (NCBI taxonomy): domain Eukaryota; kingdom Metazoa; phylum Mollusca; class Bivalvia; order Mytilida; family Modiolidae; genus Limnoperna; species Limnoperna fortunei. The sequence goes on along the minus strand of OX104115.1, from coordinate 56,136,441 downwards.
AATACATGTACAACAGAGCGTAAAAACAGAAAACATAAATAACACAGCATAAAAAATAAAATATAGTAAAGTACCGGATATGGAAAACTCTGTTTAGTAATATATTTTTGCACAGTGTGAAAATAACCACATTCATAAAGAACGGCATAAAAAATACACAAACATACATATGGCATAAGCATAATTACATAATACATTAATATGCATAAAAGCAGAATAAATACAGTGCATATAGCATAATCTTTAGAAAGAGTACACATAAAGCACAAGTATTAAAGAATAAATACAGAAATGACAAAATTAAAAAAAACGATTACATACATGTACAAATGGCACAAACATAAAAACTCTGCAAACAGATGTTACAGCATAAACAAGATAATATAAACATATAGCACAAGATAAAAAACAGACTGCATACATTTTGCACAGTATAATAAATTTATATAGCACAAACATAATAAAAAGAATATATGCCTATAACACAGCATAAAACGCAGAATGCATAATGATAGCACAGCAAAAAACAGAATAGATACATACAACACAGTATAAAAAACAATGCATTACCTCAGAACAACATAAAAACAATATACATGTATAAAATAAAGCATACGAATTAAACATAAACCAGAATACATATATATAGCACGTATAAAAAAACACGTTACTGTGAACTAATGTTCTCTGATTCCAGCTTTGAGTGTATGTTGATTTGATTGAAGATCTATACAACGGTCACTATTTAATGATGCCCGAAGATTCCAGTAACTGTTAAATTCAGCTTCCAGTAATAATCTCTCAGGTTTTAATACACCAAGGGTTAAACAACTCAAGATCTTGGGTTTCATTTTTAACCCCAGTTCCAATTTCTCCTGACTGTTCAGGGTTTAGTAATTGTTTATCTCATCCAGTAACTGCTAATATCAGCAGCTACTAGTAACAGGTTACCCTCTCAGCTTCGAGTATTTGTTAATCATCCCAGATGCAGGTACATACTGACCTAACGGCTTCCAGTATATGGAAATTGACCCCTAGCGTTCAATTACTGCTATCTCCATAACTTAAATCTGTTGATTTCGGCAACTAGCAGTAATTGAACCTACAAAACTCCAGTAACTGGGCATTCCCACAGCTTAAAGTACATGTATATGTTCATCGTTAAAGCCGCCAGGTGCCATTGATCTAACCCTTGAGTATCCTAGCTTCCTGAATCTGTTTATCTCCACAGCTTCCAGTTATCAGTAATGGTATATCGTATCAGCTTCTAGTTACTTTAGATCCCTACAGTTTTCAGTCAGTGTGAGCAGTACCTGTTGGTTTCCCCAGTTTTCAGTAAATGTTTATTTCTCTAGCTCTCAGAAACTGTTGATCTGTCTTGCTTCCAGTATTGTTGAAGGACTCAGATTCCAGTAACTGCCTATCTCAACAAATTAAGATATGTATATGGTGATAGCCCTAGCTGCAATTATCCATTTAACTAACTGTTAACCTCCACAGTTCTACTCCAAGTTAGTCTCCAAATGTTCTAGAAACTGCCGAGTTCCTAAGCTTCTAGTAAGTGTTGATCGCCTTAGCTTTCGTTACAATTCATTTCCCAAGCGTTCGGAATTTGTTGACCCCACAAAAGTCCTATAACTGATGATTTCCACAGCTTCCATTATCATTTAATCGCCCTGATTATAAATATATCTACGAATCCTCTTGAATAACCCGTCTTCCATTAACTGTTGATCTCCAGGTTAAAGTATTTGTTGATCTCCGCAAACTTCAATTTCCAATGATCGCCTCAGCCCAAAAGTATTTATTGATCGACCCAGCTTCAAGTGACCCTAAATCTCTGCATTTTTGGTGCCTGGCTATTTTCCAAGCTCCTAGTAACTATTGATCTACATGTTTATCTTTTAAGGTTCCACCATTGATCTCACTAGCAATTAGTAGTTGTTGTACTCACCTTTCCAGCAATTAGTTACCCCCACAGCATAAAATGTATGGTAATCGCAAAACTGATAGTAACAATTCATCTAACTGTTAATCCTTAAGCTTGTAGTAACTTTGATCTTTCAGTTATTGTAAGTCGCCCAGGTTCGAGTTACCCCAGCTACCGGAAACTGTTGGGTATCTTAAGCTTTCAGTAGTCTTTTTCCCAGCTACAAAAACTACAAAGTCGACCCTAAGACAAACGTGATGACTTAACTTTCCAATTGTCAACTTCCGGTTCATCGGCAGCAACATTTCATCAGCTCTAGCGAATGACATGTACATTTCAAAACTTATTCGTTATTATAGATCCTGCGATCAGTATTATTTCTAGACCGATCAATGCTGTTGACTACTAACTACTCAAACAAAGGATTTATGTACATAGGTTAATGTTATCTCTCAAGAAGTTCTATGATCGTCACCATGACTTAAATGGTCGTTATGTGAAATCAATCTCTTAAATAAGATCGGACATTTTCTCGGAGTCTTGGGTTGTCTTTATTTTTCCTGGATTTACACTTTTTCATAATCATGACAATCAGTAACTCGACAGGTGTCTAATTAGAGACAGGCACTGCTAAATGTCCGGAGCACCTGAGTGCATCCATGGTTTTTATACGGTACAGGTAACTCCCTGTCTGTTTTGTTGTTGTTGTTTTTGTTTTTGTTTCTGTTTTTTGTATGTGTATGCGTATGTTTTGCTGTATCCGGATTAGTAATTGTCCCTAGACTTTTGACTCTAGTTGGTTGGTCGGTTTCCATTGCTATATTTCTTTATAATTGAATACATTTGCTTTGTTATATTAAAAGTTTATAATTACATATACAAGTCTTCTACTTATCTACTTTAAAAAAAACTTTTTATGTTTATAAGTGAGTATTTTTACTAATAAACAAAATTATTTTCATTTAAAAATTTTTAATTATATGACTGATCGCTGACAGTTGTCAAGGTAATAACGAACCCCTCAACAATTAGTCAGCAGACATTAGTTTATCACTAATCAGTTATCAAAAATTCCAATTGTTGCATTTGCGGGTACAAGTTCTGTAAGTGTATTGCAAGAACATTGAAATGAAGTGAATATAGAACATGATAAAACTAAATCAAAATAGACCTTCACTTGGCACTGCTTGTGTAAGCTTTTGTGCATACATTCTCTGTTTCATGTTGGTACTGGATAAGAAACGCACTGGCGAACACATATTTTGTGTTAAGAAAAAGGCATGATATTCAAGAAAAAAACTTTATTTTTACAACATGATCGTTGCATTGTGGTGTATAATTGTAACTTAGAAAAGCTGCATCAGTTGTTTAGCTGGTAGTTAAAAGCTTTCTTGGATTATTTATTTTTATTATACATAAAGGAAACTTTGTTCAAAGTCTGATTTAAAATCCTCTATATATCTGTTATTCATAGTGTTTATACGATTGCACGATCTGATATATTTCTCATGGTACAGCTAAAGTTATTGCAATATTTTACAAAAAGAATTTTTATGTTCAAAAGTTTATGTTTATCCTATTTCTCTTTTAACTTGTTGGATGTCGTGATCTTCTCCTTTTACGAAGTATCTTAGATTTTCTAGCAATACTTTTTTGGATATACTTTTCGATTTCTTTCTGGTTGTTCAACACAATGAATTCTGAAAGACTCGACAGCCTCTCGAAGTTTTTTTTAGTGTAAAAGAAATTCGTACAGTTGAAAGCGGATGGTTTATCATAAATTGTGAAATCTGCAAACTCTCTTCCACTACTATTCCTTTCCACATCTTAAATAAAAAAGAATATTAAAGACAATATATAGAAACATACATTTTAAATTATTACTAAAAGCGCAGAGCCATACGAACTTCTATCTACATTTTGTTTTTGTTTGTTTATTTGAATTAATGATGTTACACGACACTTTCATCGGTTTTTCAGCTATATCATGACGTCCAGTTTTTATTGAGGGAGGAAGCTGGAGTATCTATCATCATTTAAAGGATTTCTGTATAGCTTACAGCCTATATTATATAGTATCGCTGAAGAATGTTATATTGATTTTTAATATATTTCAGAGCGTCAAGACTTTTAATGATTGACAAAATGTAATTTTTCTTTCTGACATACATATAATTTGATAATCATTAATATAAATGATAGAAGCGTTTCATCGACTTTGTCAATATGCCCCTTTCAGTTGAGGAAAAATCAGTGCAGCCTAGAGATTTAAATGTATAATATTTCAAAAAAATAAAACAACTTTCGTTACACATGTTTATTAATACTCAATCGTCGTTCAGGCAGAACCTATTCATGTATTTGGATTTTAGAATTTTAAGACATGCACAGCAGTTTTGTACCAATACTCTATTTTTTTCTCTGAAACTGTTTGATTTCAGAATTTTCACTGGGGTGTAAACATGTTCCTGCTTAGTTGACATAAAATGCTTAATATCATGTCCTCTGATAATGCTCTCTTGTTACACATTAAGATAGCACCAGAGTACTTAGGGGGTATTGTTGAAGATGATTTTTAATATATCTTAGTTTTAATGTAATAATCCAACGACTTACTGGGTTTCTCAAAATGTCTGAACGCTTTGTTTACCAATACAAAATGCATAATAATTGGACATTCCATATCACTTTCGTCTTCAAAAACATATAACTCCTGAATTTCTTTTTTGACGTATCTATTTTCCTCTATAGCTTCTTTCACTTTTGGAAATTTTATTTTGTGTGTTCTTGCCCATTCCTCTGCTCTTAGGATAGTCTTAAAATTAATATTACAACCGATGATAAGAAATATTAATTTAACTTAAAAATATAAATAAAGTATAATATATTATTTAATTTCTTTCAAATTCTGATGCAAGCTGCAAGCAAGATCTAATGTAACCTATTCAGTTAAAATTTTAAAGACCTTTGCTTACACATAAATAATATTATGCTTATGAATGCTTAGACAAACCATCTACAAATTCATTTTAACAATTCTATACACTAAAGACGCGACTTCACTCTGGCGTTGGATGAACACATAAGAAAGAGTTGTATTGAACAGAATCAATAACCTTACAGGAAATTCTTATAATGCAAATAATTGTTTGATTGTTAATTGTTAATTAAATTAGCAATCGACAGTTCAGTCATTCATATAATAAAGTTATTTATTATAATTGTAAAAACATAAGAGGTCTAAATAAGATTACAATAAATCCAAAAATTAGCAAACTAATAAAAACGAAGATATTTCACTACAACAAACACAATGAATTTGTACTACCTCAAAAGGACTGTTTATATCTGCTTTACGGTCAGTAAAATCAAAAGACAAGATTAGATCAATATCTCGACCCGATTTAAACAGCAGTGGGTATGGTGAATTGAAAGCCAGACCAGCATCAATTAAACACAATTTCTCCATTTCTCCACGTTTCATGTAGTTTTCAAACAAAGCTGAAAACCAGAAATATAATGTTAGTATATTATGCACGTCTCTATAAACATACTATCGGAAAGCTGTCGCTGAGAGAGAAGTTAATTATTTTGAAGTTATTATTGATAATATATGTATATTCCACCTCGATTATAGACGACTGCAACGACTTTATATGTGATGAAGAAGGTGTATTGCCAAGAGGTCTGCACTTTTAAATAGCAGCACAGATTTGCACAGATTTGTCCAGGACCATAGGCAAAATTACGAATCCGCAATATACAAAAATACAGATTTATTAACCACAGTAAAAGAAGAGACGTGTATTATAGCGTTTGATGATGACATTTTATTAAAAATATAAATGCGACACTAGAATAGTTATTTGTAAAACGAACTTTCAAAAACAGTTCATATACCGTAAGTCATGAAATTCACCAAAACCCAAGTGTTTGAAAGATGCCAACGTCACAGCAGAGACAAGAGACATCGCTAAAACCTCGTTTTGAAAAAAAGGAAACATTTGTGCAGAAGGTTATTGTATGATGTATTAATGACACCCCTCCCCACCTGTAAGACGCACAGTCTGTACCACACAACTAAACGAAAAAAAGAATTAGAAACAGTAAGTTTCTTATGACAGGACGTGTTACCATGTTTAGGTATGGTTGTAGCCATGAACCAATAATAACTACAATAAAAATATACATGTACACACTTCCCAAAACTAAATATCAAATATATAAAAATAAGAAAATGTTACTCACGCGAATGTGCAACTCCCTTTAGACACTCATTTTCCTCGTCATAAAATGAAACTTTTCGCATAAAATTGTTTACAACAGCTGCCCGTTGCAATTTTAGCCTGTCTTCCAAAGCCCTGAAAGAATAATATTTTAAATCGCTTTGCTATTTACTTATATTTATCATTTAAGTATATCAAAGGTAAAGATTTTTTATGCGTATAGTGTTGCAAACAAACCTATTTTCGTTTTACATATACTGAATGTATGAGCGTATGTTATCACTATCAACCACGTGTGCGCAATATCCAGTACCTTTTACCTTTTACAAAATGCTAGTTCTTGCATTTTCCTCATAATTTTAACCATATTTGTTTTCTTTATTAGTTTGGAGATTTTGTATTTCTGATCATTTTGTTTCTTTCAACTGCTTTTTATCTTTTACAGTTTTCCAGGCAAAAAGACATAGAAATCCTTTTGACGATTTCAGTCAAGTGATTTACTTCCGATCGACACAAGACATATGGAAAACTTTTAAGGACCAATCAAAGAACATTTTTTGTATCACTGTTACAGTTTTTCACCACGCATTAGCATTTGATGGTTGTTATTTATATGACCGTTGCCTTGCAATTTCTGAGAATTTTTTGAAAATATTCTCATTGGGTCCTGTTAATGCATTTTCAAATTTCCATATGCAACATACAACCAAGAATTGAAGAATTCTTGGTTTTCATTAACACTGTGTCTTTTAGTTAATACAGTTGGTTCAAAGAAGAAAGAAATATTTTATTTACAGAGATATTTGATTAAACAGCATTATTGTTATTAATTTGAATCTTCGATTAATAATGTAAACAAAAAAGCAGTTACATAAAACTTCAAATATTGTCTTCTTAGTTTACACGTTCCCTTTGCAAGGCTGCCTACTGCGAAATTCACAACATGATTCATCATCTGTTAAAATGGTTTTACTATTAAACAAGTAGATTAAATAGTTCATGTTTGACAAATTGAAAAGAAAACCGATGAACAACATGAGCCAAAAGTCAAGGGATAGTTATAAACCCGGATATAGACAAACGCAACACAAAAACAAAAAACACAAAAACAACAGAAAGAGAGTAACTCGAATTGACAGATACGTTTAGAAACAAATTAATTAATAAAAATTAACCATTTACCATTTTACACAAGAGTCATAACATTCATGAAAACAGCTGGGAAAACCATCAACTTCATCTTTGCCCTCTGGTCCATTTTGCTTGCAGTTATTAAAAACATCATCTGTTGAAAAATGATTTCTGTCATTGTTTTCCTGAATCTTGCAAAAACGCTGAAACATAATTTTCAATTCTTGCAAATCTTCAGTTGTTTGTTCATGACTCGCCAAATGTTCATTGAATTTGAGAATTTCATCGATCTCATCACATTCATCTGCATTGTCAGAAATGTTGCTCTGTTTGATTGGTTGCTTAGCAATAGACCCCGCTTCTAACACGTCTAGCTCCGCATTCCCTTTTGCATGTCCATCAGTGCTGTTATTTCTGTAGTTGCAACTTTTATACCCGTCGAGTTCATCAAATGTCTTTTCATCGTAATTCATGTTGTATAAATGCATATGTACGTCAAGTTTGTCACTTCCCGTGGTCTGTAATCTACTTGAAGTTTTATTTTTACATTCATTAAGATCTGAATTTCCCAAACAAGCTGATATGTGCTTCCCATGTTCTCCATCAAGTTCATTAGTCCCTAACTCTTTTGTGTTATTTTTTGGCCCGTCCTGCTCATCAAACGCATTTCTTTCATATAAAGACAGATCTATGTCATGTATATTCGATGCATCCTTACCGTTTTTGTTTTCTAAAGTGTCTGATATTTTTTCTCCTTTTCCATCGGTACTCGAAAATGCTAATTTTTTATCACTTTCTGTATTACTTTGATCGTCTGTATTGAAAGCAGACTATATCATTACTTGATGAAATAGTATACATAAATACAAAAAGACAAATATTTTGTTAAAATATTTTGTCAAAATTAAGCCTATAACATTTATAGAAACAACTTAATAAGCAACACGTACGCCATTTACAAGTGGATCGGTGGAATCCAGGTGTTCCAAAAAGAGTAAACAGTTGCAGCTCCATATTTAGCAAATGTTAGGTTCATTAAGTACTTAGTTTCCTCGGTGCTTTGCCCCCTTAAGGACTATACAAATTTTGACTCACAAAAAATAAGAGATTATTCACGTGCCTAGAAAAAAAAGGATCACCATTTTTCTCACTGAAGGTCAGGGGTTTTCTCCTGATACTACGGGTTCCTCTCGAATGAAAACTAGACGCCATGATATAGCAGAAAAAATAACTAGAGTGAAGCTAAACAATTTGAACAAAAAACCAAACAATCTGCAAAGTAGGGATTAATGCTTTGAAGAAAGTGTGCCAGTGCATATATCCAGAAAATTACACATGACGTTTTTACTGAACGCGAAACATAAACCTATCTTTGTCAATTTTATGTTTCATTCAATTTCAAAATATTCCAACACAAAATATTTTGAATCAATTATAAGTCATCATAAACTCAGTTCATTAAAACATATTCCCAATTGTGCGTAAACCGTTTTGTGCAACCAAACCCTTCATTTTAGCTTCAGTAGTGATATGTTGATGTTACATATAATTTGTCCATTAAATGTTTATTAACTTGAACCTTACTTAGCAAATCTGAAAGGTAAAAAGTTATCACCTGACTTAAAATAAATATGAAGACACATATCAAACAATGAAGACCAGTGACGGCTTTTTTATTTGTCTGTTTCATTTAGTCGTAATCCTTTCAAAATCACTAAGTTAAATTCATTTTTAAAGTAGAAGAGTTCTTAACTCTTTCTCTGTGTGATTCTTAATATAGTTTCAATGCAAATTCAGAATCTTAGATAAATTGTATATTAAGTAAAACAAAATCTATAGAGAATTAGTATTAATTAGTTCTAACTTGTTTGCTTAAATCTTGCTTAAGGGATAAATCTTATGTGTACTAACCAATGTAGCACCCAACTGTTTCTCTTGAATATAAATAATCATTGTAAATGTGTATTTGTAATCAGGTTTTAAGACCGGGTTTGTTATGTAATGACGGACTTTATAATTAATAATCGCGAGTTGTATTCCTTATTTGAAATACAATGTGTTATTGTCTTTATTAAACTTTTGAATTGATGGAAGATGAATATCATTATCAACTAACTATATAACACTATCAACTAACTATATAACACTATCAACAATACACAAGTATATTACAACATAAACCTCTAATGTATATTATCTTGAATTATTTTAATTCTCAATACCTCTATTCTGCAGTTCGTCGTACGTGATTGCAAACGCACTTCCACAAATTCCTAAATATAAGTTAATATTTACAGGTTTAATTACACACTTTATTAAGCCTATGAAATGACGAATAAAGGGATGTCATTACTGAAAACAACACGTGTATTAAAGATCTGTGTAAACAACACATGTATTAAAGATCTGTGTAAACAAAGTTTTGAAATTAAACTGAAGGACGCAAAAAACTGCTGGAATCATGTTAAAAAAACAAAGATTCGCGTTTACATGGATGTTTAAGTATAACTTATTTTTTCTGACAGAATTTTAATAGCTACTGAATATAATAACGTCTCCGTTTACTTTTACAAGATATAAGTAATACTTAAGTACAACTACAAGTTTTAGTATGTTATGCTATTTCAGCACAATTTGTGAAATTTAATTCTCGTCGGATTAACGCTTTATTTATCCTTATGTGAGGTAATTTTAAGAAAATCTCCTCAAAATGTTTGTTATATCAAAAAAAACTTTTACAATGTAAGAAAGTAACGATTGTGCGGTAAGGAAAAAAATTTAAAACCTACAATGTGGTACTATATAGGTTACAGAAACTTGCTGAACTAAAACTAAAGATCATACGGACAAATAGTTGCAATAGCCCGTTGATTGAACGAAGAAATTACATTATATATACCTTATAGATCCAGCTGCAAAAGGGTATGATTTTCAACTTACCCATAATTTCATACAGACGAAGTTCGGTTTCTGTTTCTTTTATAAGCTGACCTTTTGAAAATTCACTACCAAAATGTTTCATTTTAATTGCTGCTCCATATTTAGGAATGCTGGCTTCGTATGGGGAAAACTCCACCCATTCTTTAAAAACAAATGTGTCATAGGTTAAACGGTCTTTCACAAAACGGTAACCTCTTTTTAAATCAGCAATAGATCTGCGCTTTCATGAATTTTTCAACGATATCACAGCGTAATTTGAGAGAAAGGCGGCTCCTGTGGGTTGATGCTTTAAACATCGTAGTAACGAGTGAATAAATACTTGTGCTGAAATAATGGCACTTAAAATTCTTAAGTTAGCGGTGTCATAAAAAATTACATAATGAATTAAAAATGGTTTATAACAGCTTGTTTTAATAAATTCATTAACAATACCTTATATTGCACACGCATTAAACAATATGTTTACTTATTCACTAATTTTAAGGCATTATAAAATGTATTAATGCTGTCATTTCATTTTGCGTGTTATGAAAAAATTATTACACAAAATGTGCGTCGAAGTCCTATGGTAAAAATAGAAAAAACGTTTGTTAATTTATATCCTGCTAAACGCGCATTAAGAAAGATTTTTAAAAATTAAAAAGACATCACGGCTTATTCAAGACAACAAATTCTGTGTACAAAAGTACAAAAGCACATGTAACAGAAAACTCACGAACACAACACATAAAAGCCTAATGAAAAAATGAACCGGAAGCAGCTTTGTGAAATATTAATCATATAAAAAAATACCAAATAAATTTCATTCTTATATGTTGTTCGATAAATGTGTGGGAGTGCGTGCAAGCACTGACGAATTTGGCAAGTACTTTTTAATTGAACGATTTTATCATATTGTCATGTAGCATGGTGCAAAGAGAATGAACAATCGTTGGAGTAATGAAACAAATAAACCAAATCTCGGCGACAGATATGACAGTTGCGCGGAAGATTAACAGTATATTATCGTTTATGTAGCATTAATCCAGAAAACTTTATTTTACTATCGATCTACATGTAGTTCATTATGCTGTGGTGTCCCTTTATTTGTACGTTCGCTTGTACTTATTTAGGAAAAGTAGTTGTTTTTTTATTTAGGAAAAGCTTAAGTTACCAGGAGTGTACGATCTTTGGCAGTAATATGTTCAACGCTAACAAATTAAAAGTAAAATGAGCAAACAACCTTTACCCTACGTCGGGTGCTCTCTCTCTTTGTATGGTGTCTACAAAATATTTGAATATCACCCCAATATTTTAATTTTGTATGTATCCAATGATATTATACCAACCATGAAACTTCCTAGCATTTTCCTTAGGTTTGGCATGGATTGCAGATAAAAGTGGCAACGGAGCTGTACCTTCAGACATTTTACTTGCCTGGTCGCTCAATTTGCTTTCCATTCGCTGTAGAACAATGTGACAAAAATGAATATTTACAATTATATTATTGAACAGTACTAAATATGAGCTAATTTATATTAAGAGGGAAAATCGAATTTATTTAGTGCCGTTCCAAACGAAAATTATCAATTTTATAAAAGGATTTATAATCTGTCATTAAAAGTGGCTTTAGGTAGTTGGTCATCTACAATTGATGACGTGGTCTGTCAACACTGAGTTTGCGATTTCGAGTCTCGTAGCGGCCAGAGTGTACTTGACTACAATCTAATTGACAAGGATTGCCAGTTTTCCTGGAATGGTTAAGAGTTTTCTCAAGGTACTCCGGATACCTCCTCCAATACAAACTGGACACAAGGTTAAAAAAAATTAAAACAACAAATTTAGTTGGTTTTACTTCACAGTACAAAGCTGAGTTGCAATCAATAGGATCAGATTTGTTTCTACCGTGCATTTTAGAACTACTAAATACATTCTATCAGTTGACAGATTCAAATATACAAAGATAATTTTTATGACTCTTATACATTTCTAAAATTGTAGGCTGATATTTTCCACAAGAGCATTATAATAAAAGTTTGATACATTCTTATATTTGTAGCTTGTTATTAATATCTAAAGTTGCATAATAATGAATATTAATAATTTCTGAAAAATTACTACTTATGTATGTTTATTATTATTAACCTACGACTTAAATAACATTAGAACGTGGCCATTTTATTATAAATAGACATCAAATTAATACAGGGAACATTCCCACTATTGGTTAATAGCGGTTGATAACATGGGTATTTTCATATTAAGCCTGTAATCCGACATCCATTAGCTGTATAGATACGACTGCTGCAGACATAAAACAAGCCTTGCATATGAAAATATCATTTGATAACAATTTTTTATAATGGGTCATTATATTTGTTTTTTTTTAATTCATAATTTGTAAATTTTTCCCGAGTTATATGCACTTCATTATGATTTATGTCTTGATATTTTCTGCATTATTCTAGCTATTATCACTGTATGCAAGAACAACGTCTACTTAGTATTAATATCTCCACAAGCTAAAACAAAGCTAAACAAAATAATGAGATGGGTTATGTTTATAAACCGAACTTACATCTGATATCAGAAAGTTTCCAAGCATTTTTCCAAAAACATTCATGGTAAAGTTCCAGTTGTTTAACAGAAAGTAATTTACCATTTCCTTTGCACCGCAGCCTAAGATTTGTAGAAATTTTGACAAATATTCATTGTTTTTTAATAAATCTTTTTTCATGTCTGTCTGGATTTGATGTGGGTTCACATTAGGCCAATCTGGATGCGAATATAGCGTTGCTATATACCTACAATTAAGCAACCTAAATTTAGTTGATTAAGGGACACACATGGCATCGTCATTTACTTGAAAAAAATACACGTCAAATCATAGTTTTATAATATAACACAAATGACAATAAATAGTCAGCTATCGTAGGCATCAAATTTCTGATAATGAAAATAATGAAATAAGAGACTTATTAAAACTTGATTATGATCTTTTTGAATTGTAAAAAAAACTATTTAGTGAATACAAATTATCAACGAATTCTGAATAAACAATTTGCTTTATATTTCAATTCTTTAAAAGTTTTGTAATTGCATAACAATGTTTTACATCAGATGTTTATCAGCTTTGTTAAATTAACGGTTAAACAGTCGTGTCGTTTGTAATTATAAACATAGTTTTGGGACTAATTGTGACAAAATGATTATTATCAGTAAACATAAATATAACGAAAAATAGCAAATAAAACCGATCGAACAACAAGAGCCAAAGGTCAAGGGACAGTTACAAATCCGGATATAGACAAAACGCAACGCAAAAAACAGAAAGATAGTAACCCAAACCCGATAAAAACCATGGGTGCACTCAGGTGCTACGGACGAGTAAGCAGTGCCTGCCTCTAATTAGACACCCGTCGAGTTACTCTATGTCATTTCTAGGGAAAAGTCAAATCCAGGAATAGGAATCACGACCTATGACTCAGCTAACATGTCAGATCGTATTTGAGACACTGATTTCCCATACTGATCAATTGAGTCATGGTGACGACCATAGAACTTCTGGAGATAAAACATCAACCTAGGTGCAACAAACCCTTGTTTGAGTAGTTTAGCAGTGAACAGCAGCGATCGGTCTAGAAAATCGGAATACCGATCGCAGGATCTAGAATAACGTATAAGTTGTGAAATGTACACACCATACGCTGGAGCTGCTGGAATGTTGCTGTCGATGAACGGGAAGTTGACAATTGGAAAGTTGAAGTCATCACGTTTGTCGTAGAGTCTAGTTTGTAGTTTTCCTGAGTCTATTTCTAGAAGTAGGTCTAAGTAAGAGGCTGAGCTTAGTGTATTGGTGGTGTCTTTAATTTCAAGCTCGTTAGGGTAAATTGAATGTATATAGTCACCAAATTTAGCATTGTTGAGGGACAAAACAGGATCAATATAGCGGAATGTTAAATAAAAGGTCTGTGCCAGTGTCTTTTCTTTCTTCTTCAGTAGGCCTTCTAGGAACTTAGCATCATAAGAGTACAAAAACAGGTCGGCGAGGAGAGGAGCACAATTAGTACCCATTGGAATACCAACAGTCTTCTTGATAAAGCAGCGTTTTATCTTTAAGCCTAGTTTTAAGCTGCATATGAGGGATGGCCGTATAGAGTGTCGAAAAATCAAATGTTTTAATGCTGTTACAATGGAAAAGAGATCCAGACCACAAGATGTCTATCAGGTCTTTTGAATTTTTTAATATCCACATTTAAATATATATAATAAATATAACAACTTAGTTTAAAATAAAGGCACACATATATCAAAGTAATTAAACATGATTCAATGTTTAGTAAAAATACAACTTAAATAAAGAATTACAACATGAACACTCTTATAAATACATGATACTCATATTCCGAGAAAAAAATATTGTTAATATCGAGAAACGATATTGTTATATCGTGATCTCCATTAAACAAGCGTATCGTTATTTCGAGAAAGCGATACTGTTATATCGAGATCTTGATATAACTATATCGTTTTCTCGAGATAACGATACAGTTGTTTTATCAAGATCACGATATAACAATATCGTTTTCTCGCGATATCGATATCTTTATATCGAGATCACGATATAACATTATCGTTTTCTCGAGATAACGATACATTGTTTTATCAATATCTCGATATAACAATTTCGTTTTCTCACGATAATGATATCTTTATATTGAGATCACGAAATAACAGTATTGTTTTCTCAAGGTAACGATAGACTTCTTATTTGTCATGTCCCCTTACGGCTTTCGTATAAAACATATGTTTTATTGATTTGTTTTCTATTTCGTTTCACTCGATGTGCAAAAGTGACTTACCACGACGAACCTGATAAAACGGCAGTATACAGGATAACATGAAGCAGACCTGTGTCATAGAGTGCATTAAATATTCCAGACATGGCTATCATTGCTCTAAATCCTCCACCGGAGCCCATTAAGGCAATATGAGGAACCTACAAGAGATCATTTTAGCAACCCAAAATGTTATTTTGACAACAGAAAATTCGAAAGTTAAACATCAAAATACCATTATTAACTATTAAAAGACGCAGGCTCAACATCAGCGAAGTTATGTAACAAAGGTTCCGAAAATAAAAAAAAATAAAAAAAGATTTATAAGTTATAAAAACTTAATTTCGTAAAAAAAACATTTGAAGGTTGATTCGTTTGAAGCTCGATCGGAATAAAATTGCTACTTTATTTCAATTTTGCAAAGATTACAATCATTTTTGCCTTTACGTGTCAGACAACAATATTTTGAACATTTTAGAGAAATCAGAAACAATTAAGTTCAGAGTGGGAGGTATTGATAACCGATCACTATAAAATGAGAAAACGTAGTAAATCTGGCAACTATTCTAAAACATCTTATTTTAACAATTTCTTAACCTATGACATTTCATCAGTTGTAAGTATTGGTTAATTCCCTTCTACCATGGATTCCTTGTGCAAGGTTTTTGTTAAAATTAGTTAAGTTGTTTTCAGAGATGAAAATGTGAAACTTTTTTTATCGTGAAAATTCTCTAAGGTGGCTAAGATGGGCTGAAAAATCAGTCAATTAAATGAAAGAATTTGAATTGAAGCTAAGTTGTAACTATAATAACAGTAGTAAAAAGGTTGTGTCCAGAGAGAAATTGTTTACATCTGTATGGAGACATTTTTCATCACATTTCCAAATTTCCAATAATCTCATAAAAGCTTTTCCAAGTTAACATGCGGTAACCAAATATATTGCTATTTAGCTATTTACATCGTTATAAGAGGCCAGAACGACAAAAATAAAATAATTTAATTTCGAACACGATCGATGTTGAGGAGTACGCAGAATGATTTGATCAAGGCTTTGTCAATTAATTATGCAAGATTTTGCTATTTTCATATTGAAAAGGAGAGATAACTCCAAAACAACAAAAGAAAATCCGGTTAAATTCGAACTCAATTTGTGGCCCTCAAAATCAATTACAAATTTGAAATGATACAATATACAAAAAAGAATACACAATACAATAATGACATGCTTATGTGAATGTCCATTTAACTCATCTTGTTAAATGACCGATTAAGTGCGTTTTATTTAAAACCGATCTTATTCACCAAAAGCATCAGCGCTCATTTCAAGAACCATGTGCACTCTAATAAATACATTATATATTGATAGGGGGCAAACACTCATTAAAATGTATGTTAGACATTAAAAAACGAGATTTGTGTTACTAAATTTTTTTTGCATAATTCCAACAAAAGTGGAATTATCATTCGATTTATCGTTTGTGATATCTGAATATAAATTTCTATAACCTTACATCGTCGGGACAATTTACTAATTCGTCTTCGTCCAAAGGCCTTTTGTGGTCTGTCTCATCTACTATATTTCTGGGCTTTTTTAAGGCTTTCTGTATAAACGTTTTTCGTTGCCGCAAAAACTCCTTCTCTTTTTCGCATAGTGAACTATCGTTATTAAATATCCTTATATCTGGCAGAGTCCTATTAAACAACAGGTTAGTTAATTGAAATTCTAAAAAAACTGATTTACAAAAGAAAAATATGGAACTATTCAGGTAATCTAAAACGACGTTGTAACGAAACTTTTTCACATCAATACGTAAAAAATCTACACGAAGATGATGCTTCCTCTTTTGGTGTGATTTGTGCAGCAAACATTTGATTTAACACACAGTGATGTAAAATCCTGTTTGTAGAAGAACTGATTAGAAAGTCTTGTTTGAAAGATTTCGAGATGTAAATCCAAATATGTAGCGGACTTATTGGAATCTGTGTCAAATAATAAATACACTGAAGACCAATCTGTCTGTTAGATTTTCTTTGTGTATTCATGGTTGTTTTTGGGTTAGGGTTATTGACTTTCAGTGTTTGTGATTTAGCGTTCTGTTTTGTGTTGTATTTGTTTGTCTATATCCGGATTTGTAATTTTCCCTTGACTTTCAGTTTTTGTTGTTCGGTCGGTATCCTTGATATTTTCTAAAGCTTTACAGAAATGAGATTAGAAAGTGACCAAATCGAGGACATAATGGACTGCGCGTGTTTGCGGTCGGTCAGCTGTCAGCTTACATTTTGTGATTGAAATTATTTCAAATGAATGAAGAAAAAAATCAGCAAACAATGGTGCATAATAAGTGCCCACATTACTACCAAGTGTCTGTTAAATACACGCCCATCAAAATGAACAATATGTTGTCAATTAGAAAATCAAGCATTTTCATGATTTGGTGATCGTAAATTTGTTTTAGGTTAGGTTATTGATGACATAAAAATGTATGACCGACAACAAGATATTTGTATCAATGTTATCCACATTTATAGTAAAGCAACGTTTTAATAGTTGTGACTTAAATTGAGTATGTATAATAGTGCTGTACAATGTGGAAAAACTCTAATGTTTTTATACTATAACACACAAAACGGGATCTGGATGGAGGCAAATCCGTCAGTTCCTTTAAATGTTTGAGGATCCGCATTTGATTTACATTATTTCAAAAGTTATAGAATCTAAATATTTTTGTTTGTCGGATTTTAAAGCTGTTTAAATTACTAAAAGAGGTTTGTTTAACATGTAGATGATCTAGCTATAAAACATTATTTGTATGGACTTTTGTTTAATTTTTGGAATCAAATAAAAGGAGGGAAAGTAATTGCTATCCTCAATGACAGGGGGTTCAAAGGAAGATATGACAGATTTGTAATTGTTAATAAATTTCATACTCGACAGTAGTATTGCTTCCAGTAAAACAAATGCCCAATGCATTCGAAAAACAAACTATGTAGTGTTTTACATGCAAAAAGATATGATTTGGTATCTCATTTGCAGCTGCAGCAACAAAAACATATTTGTCATGTAAGGTAGAGAGTATTTTTGCATTATCAAACTAGTCTTTTCATCACCACTTAAAAATGTCATGCAAAATTTAAACAAAGCACTAATTCTGAAATTATGCAGTCTTAGTATATGTATTACAATGTGTTGCGTACTATATAAAATCTACATATATATTGAAATTCTATATGACAGTGTGATTTCACTTAGTTGTCGACAGTTGAACAAAACTAAAAATCCTTAAATGAAAAAACTTAATAAATGTTCTAACAGACTGTATTACGGTTTGATATCTGTATCATATCTTAACCAGTGTTAACCAGCCGTGTTTAACAGTATTTTACATGCATGTATCCGGAAACGTGCAAGAATAAACACATTTCTTTCTTTCGATTGACGTAACAATATTGCATACATCTCCCTTTTATTCAATTTAAAATCTAATCCATGTTAAACTTTGTCAATGAAATGTTATAAATGATGTGATCGGCTAATTTTATCTAATAGATTCAAAATGTAAATGATACTTATACAACAAAGTGACATATTTATACTCAAACGTTATTCATACCATTCGGGTTTTGATGTCGTCAGATTCATCTACAAATAAAAAACATATTTGCTTTCCAGTGGCCATAGCGTAAGATTAAATTACACAGCACCAAAATTTAAGATGTATCCTGCAGCGGTTTTAATGTTCTACAAACTAGTTTGTGCCGATTATCATAATACGAACAGAGTGTATACCTAGGTTTATTAAAGGCAGAGGGAGAAGGCAAAAAAATCAAGTAACACATTACTGGTCTAAACAATCTATTCCAGTAGTTTTAGGAGCGATTGTTTTGGTTATTGAATGCTGAGAACATTTGATAGTGTATTGTGGCAAATAAAGAAATTTTGTATTTATTGTTTTTTATGCATCATACCAATTTCAATGGCTGTATGTTTACAGTGAAAGACTTTTTCCCAAAGAAAAATTTAATGTACATAAACTCAGAACCTATACCTCATTTTTGTTGAGTACTCTGGCTTCTTCTGATGCTAAAACTTCAACTAAACGAATATGTTCTGCTTCTTTCTCCTTTTCTTTCACAATAATTTCTGACAAAAATATATTAAACGATATTGTAAAGTAGACTAAACGAGATAATTCTATACATTGTGCATTCTTCTTTCAAAAGAATTAAAATCAAAACGTTGTTCAAATAAAGATAGCTGTTGGCAATTCAAACAATTTCATTCTTTCTCTTCTCTGTTCCCCCTATTTATTACATTTTACCAATTCTTATATTGCACTGAATGATAATTTCACAACACAGAGCTTAATTTAATTTTAACAAATATCGGTAAAGCTTTAAAGTTTTTTAACAGCGTTTAAACAAAAACACAATATACCTGCATTTTTCATTTGTTTTTCTGTCCGATTCGGTGAAAAAAAGAATACTTCACATGTCTTTTCGAAATGCTTAGGAGTGCCCAATTTACTACAGTTGGCGCCTTTAACAGCAATGTCGTATTGTTGCAAAATATCTGTAACGTGTGAAAAACAACTTTAAATAAAAATTGGAAAATTATTTTATATACAATATATTTAAAAACATTAGCTTATACAAAATGCGCTTCCCACGTCTGGTCAAAGAAACAAACCATATTTAACTATCATTAACGAATAACGATTTAAAAAACTTAAACATGACCTAACATTTGTTATTTTAGACGAATTAAAGTAACGCACTGAACATGATAATAATTTTTCTTAGGTTTATTTGTCTGTGGTATTTTTGGGGGTTTTTTTTGGTATTTTGAATCAATCAAATAAAATATAGTTTAAATCATTCTTATTAAATGACAAATATTAAATATCTGCATTTTGATTGTATCTTCAATTATTGGTTTATATGAAATTCAAATATATATTTATTCGCTTAACCATAATTTTAAGACTAACCTGGTGATGTTGTTGGGGAAGACAGTTTCACCTTAAACATTATCATCTTTGATTTTACCTAAAAGTATAGTATATGTGAATTTTTTTGTTTACCTTTTATTATTTTGTTCATATGTAATACTTAAAATTATTGTATAGTGTGCAATCAAATAAGTCAGGAAGCACAAGCATTGTACTTTCATTATCGTGTACTCGATTTTATCAGTTCAACACCTACAGTATTTTATTCTATATAAAACAATTAACAATAAAAGAACTATTTAACAGTCTAAGAATAAAATAGAAATAAGACTATTTATAAAGGAACAAGATGCGTATAGAGAACAACCTTGCTCGATACAGTATGTTATTATGTTTTTCTTAATTTAGTACAAATCTGACAATTACAAATCTCAAAGGTATTGCCATTTTTCATTCCATGTATATGTTGAACTGATTATTTAAAACTTGTCATAACTTCCATCACAAACAAGTGCAAATTGTGAGTAATTTGAGCAATTTTTAAACAATATCGTGGAATGATGATGACGCATATGTTGTACTAAGACCTTTGTTCCTCTGTACATGACATGACAACAAAATGTTGGTATTGGAGTATTTAGTAGCAATTCACAGCACGACATTTCATTAACGACAGACATAATATTTTGTTATCCGGCTAGTCCTTAATGTTGTATGCATTGAAGAGTAAATACCTTTGGGTCCGCACATCCTAGATTTAATCCTATTATCTCTGTCAATATATTTTAATATTCTACCAGTTATGCAACAAACATTTAAAGCAAAAAAATTACACTCACTTTGCATATTACTTTTAATCTCCTAAAAAACAAAAAAAAAACAAACATGAGTAACCGGAATAACCAATATTTTATCAGAGGATTACGGGAAATCATACTAATAAAGGAAATCTGAAGAAACCGGAACATAATAAAAAAAACAAAGTATCAATTTGAAATTACAAGGCCGTTGATAACAGAAAGCACAAACACAACAATCAACAATTTACGACATATGTCCTAAAAGTCTTCGTCAGTTAATAATGCGTACAACTCCCAATTTCGCCACAGAAAACTTGAATTTTAAGAGAATACTTTGTATTAGATCTACAGTTAATTTGTTTGTGTTTCTTAGTGTTTGACTGAGGTGCTGTACCTCTTTCGGCTAAAATGTTGCCTAACATGACGTCCGTAAGAGTTCTGTCAGTGTTAATTTTATGGCGTATTTTGTCCACCCGTTTGTTAGTCTCGATCATCCAGACGCTTAATTGCAATTGTGCGTCTGGATTCATCTCTATATTGAACTCGTTATCATTACGCCCAAAACTGGGCGTAATTTTTGATTGGATGATATTTTTATTGTCTAAAAAATTACTTCCGTTCATACCAAGAAATATATAAAAAATTGTACCAACGTTTACATTTGAATATTTTTATAAAATATTACTTTATCAATTAATTAAACAAATATTATTGTTATGCACAATCAAGAGAGAATCTTACTGTGACGTCATTGTATAAGTATAGACATGTTTGCATGGTTTTCCTGGTCTAAAAATAGGGCCCTAAAAATATAATAATTGTATTGTCTCCACCTATTGGTAGCGAAATTACAACAAGGTGATCCCAGACGCTATTATATATGCGTCTGGGTGATCGAGACTACCCGTTTGTGTAAATTAAGAAACCTTGGTGAAAATTAAATGTATTCATATCATTAAAGGCTTAACTTAAACACACAAATCAGAAAAAAAAATAATAATTGAAAAGGGGTGAATTATAACTTTCTAGTACATTACAAAACACTTAATACCTTGTGGATAATTAAAATATATTATACTTATTTTTTTAATTCCTTGATCATTAATCACACATGAAATCTTTTTTACATTGATCAAATTCCAGATAACTCTTACAAGCATTAGATCGGTAAGCATTTTGTACACATAAGAAATTATTTTTACACCTTTCACCTGAGATATCGCCTGTCGCATTGACGATCATTTTCATACTGATACCACTCTAGATCATTTTTACACTTAGCTCATTAGCGATGTATCTATTCGTATCAAATGTGAGATAATGTTTACATACATCACATGGGAGATCCCTTATTAAATGAGAGACAATTTTACACTTATCACATTTTTACACTGATCACCTTGGAGATCAATTTTACCATATATGAGATATCTTTCACACGTATCCCTACATAACACCTTTTTGTGTAAATTAGTAAACATTTACCGAATTTGAATGTATAAATATCAGTCTTTAAAACTTAACTCAAACACATTAAATCTTGAAAATAATCACAAACATAAAAATGGGGTAGATTATAACAAGACTAGCATAGTAACTTTATCCGAGTGTAACAACACTACCACCTTGTGGATGCATTTAATATTTACCACGTATAACATTGTAATTATATATAGATCTTTTGTATACTTAGTTTGAATAATATTTTTCATATATCACATTCAAAATAACGTATAAACTAGACATGGGAGATCTCTTTACACTAGTTACGATAATCACATGGGAAATACATTTTATACTTATCAAATGGGATATCATTGAACAAATCACAACGGAGATCACTGATCACATGTGAGATCATATTTATATTATCACATAGAAGAAAATGTTTCCCGTATAACATGGGAGATCTTTTTTACGCTTATCACATGGAATGTCTCTATTACACTTATCGCTAAGGAGGTAAGTTATTACACTTTCCTCATGACAGATCTCATATTTACACTTATCACATTAGATATTATTTACACGTATAACATGGAAATCATTGTTGCACTTATCACACATTTTTTTCTTATCACTAGGAAGATTACTGTTGCCCCTTTCACATTTGGAGATCACTTGACCACTTTTCTCATTGAATATTATCGTTACGCATACCACATGAAAAATCATTGTGACACTTGTCAAATGGCATATCATGTTTACATATATTACATTTATTACACCGGGGGTCTTTTTTACAATTATCACATCGGATATGTTTTTACACATATCCCATGTGAGATCATTTTTATACTGATCCCTTTGGAAATCATTTTTACACTTTTCACATTTAGAACAAAATCTTTTACATTATCACATGCAAAAATCATTTCTAGATTTTATCACATTGACGTGAGTTGCAACAAATAAGGAATTTGAAGAAAATTGAATACAAATTATCTTTGTATCCTGCCCACTTCATTATGTGTACAAACATCCTACTAAATATAAATGTTGTTGCTCAAAAATGCAGAATGAGGCTCGACAAGGCTTGTACTCCATCTGTAGTTATCATCGATTATCTAGTCTACAAACTGACTTAGTTCAGCTATCTCTAGTTTTAAGAGTATATTTTTTAAAACATTTTAAATACTCCTTAGACACTGCCCATATCCATATGTTCAAATACCCTACTAAATATAAACGCTGTTGCTATAAAGCTGTACGAGAAAAAAGCTTTAAAATGTACAAACAAATCTATGTTTACTACATGATAGATCATTGTAGCATTTACTCTATACATCAGTTTAAAACAAACTACTTATTAAATCATAATTACTTTACCTTGTAGTTTTCTTTCTTTCTTCATTTACGCTTTGAACTCGTCGGATTTCCGTGTTTTCCGCGAAAAATCTGCGTCGTCTCAGCGAACAGAGGCTATCGTCAAAACTTTTGTGTTTCTTTAAGCCTCTTTTTGAAGAGGAATGTTGATTGGCTGTAAAAGTCACTTTACGTTCCATTCTGTCACACACTTGAAATATACTTAATAAATAGATAGAATTATATATTTTATATAATGTGACACATGTTTGTTTCTTAATGATTTTAGTTTTAAACATGAATGATTAGGGTATGGTCATCCATTGTGTTGCTTATGATAAAGCTGAACATTAATTTTTAGAATTTCTCAGTAACTGCTGTCATTCTGAGCGTAACTATATGCGGATGTTCCTTAGAAGAACAAAAGGATTATAATCTATGTACAATTGAAAGATTACATTTTTAAAGTTTCATTTATGTTATAGTTCGAAGAACACAGGCATCAAAGTTTATAAATCTTTAAAGGAATATATACACCATTAGGATTTTGCGTTCAAATAAAAAATGGCAAATTTAATTTTGTACTTACATATTTTCTAAGAAGTTAAAAGAAATAATGCTTAAATATCATAAGTTTATTAAGCAAATATTAGAATTATTTGACCAAATTCTTCCGTTGTTGTAATTGAGACATAAAAGAGATGTTTTTATTTGACTACTTGTTGACCAAACATAAAACTTCGGAAAGTGAGTCAAGTTCGTTACTTGTTCAACATTATACACTCAAATAAATACCAAAGACTTCTAGTTCCTAGTTCAACATTCTAAGGTCCTGATTCAAAATGGGTTTACATGAACAGAATGTGTTCTACCTAAACGTAAGAACAAGTCCGGTTTAAAAAATAGCCCTGCAATTTGCAATTTACAATAAGTTGTAAGATATATGGTTTGTACAAGGTTTACGACTGGTCGCTATTTTTATGGGAGCTGGGTGCCGTTTCATAAAGCGATCGTTAGCTTAACGTGCACGTTATACCATTTAAATTGCATGGGATAACGAGCACGTTAATTAGCGATCGCTTTATGAAACGGCACCCTGGTATCTACGAATTGCCCATTTTATAAAGAACATAGTGAGTTATTTATTTCAAACGCATTTAAGTCGAACAAGTAGAATAGGAAAAGTAAGGCTTTCACGCTGTTAAACTGTTACAAACCGGTAAAGATATTTCCAAAATTTTAAACATTTTAATTACTCTACTTCAATAGAAACTACATTCGCGGTATGTTTGCAGCTGCAGCAATTTTTGACGGTCAATAGCGATTATCTATACTCAATACTGACGTATTTTAGGTGATTCTTTTTGCGTGACAAATGAAACTGCTTTAACTCGTATGGTCCAGCTTACGCTCCTTTTGTAGATAAAAATGTTGCAAATTGAATTCAACAATTATTTTCCAAAGTTATTTGGCGTTTTAAAATTCGGCGGAGTTGTCATTTTGATAGAGCAATTTTCTATAGTAAAGTTTGACCTAAATTACAACGAAAGTGTATGTTTGGAAGTCTCCATTGGTGTCTCTTCGAAATCCTTTAGGTAATATCGTCTGCAGTTTAGTGGGAAAAGTCTCGCGGTTTGTCCGAATAATACTGTTCGTTACGAAAGCAGACGATGTTTTTGAAACCAACGCTAGGTCCCTTAAAAAAACTCAGATGGCTTACTTCCTATGTAAAATTCCTGTAGGAAATGTCAAGGACGAATTGGTATTTGTCATCAACAAAGGCATACTATGTAATATAGACATGTTATCTTGTATGATTGTTTTTAATTGTATTTTAACACTACAAAAGTACAATATGGAATAATGAAACAATGCAAGCAAAACACTGGGCGCAAAAGGGTGTAACTTTTAGTATAATTCATGATGATACAATTTACTTTGGGATTATTTGAACTGGACAGGAATTATGGCGGACAACAAAATACTGTCAATGAGATTAGAGCATGCATTGTAGACCCATAAACGTGAATTTAACCGTAAGTCGTTATGAAAGCAACTTAAAATTCAATCTGTGCTTAATCCCAAGCTCACTGCATTCAGATTAAATTTGCCTAAAAACAAGTCGGACAAAAGGGGAACGTTTTTTTAACAGAAAAATGATTTATTTCAAACGAATTTAAGTCGAACCAGTAGAATAAGAAAAATAAGGTTTTCGCGATGTTACAATACGGTCAAGAATTTCAAATTCGAAACATCCTTATTACTCCACTTCTGCAGTCCCGGTATGTTTGCAGTAATTTTTACAGTTGTAAGAATACATGCTGATTTTTGGTGAAATGGGTTTAAAAAACAAATGGCTTTATGGTTATTTCTATAGACAAATGTGCAATTTTGGTATACAGTAAAAATATGAGATATTTAATATATAGTGTTTAAAATGTATCAACGACTCGGATAATCTAAGATCTTCTCCTGTGAGAGTGTGATAGAAGAGTTTGTAAGGGTCCTTTTTCTTTCTTGATTTCAACTTTACTAAAACGTTTATGATTGGCCTTAACAAGAATAATAGCTTGTATTTAGTTTGAGGGTTAAACAAAAGGCCTTTGTGAGGTAGAGGTTTTTAACAAAGGTTAAAGGTACAAACACCATTATCCCTGCACTCTTAATTAGAACTAAACAACTGCCGACACCAAAGAAGGGAGCTTCATGTTCATGGTAAATTGACGATGAGATGACATCCCGTAATATTGAGGAATACAACGTGTCAACAGAAAATTTGCATCTTTAATATCAATAATTGTTTTTACATAACAAAAAATTCAATGAGTAAAAAAACTGATTTAATATTAGCAGTTTAAAATTAGATTATTAACAGTACACTTGCATTATATGTACTCAATTTGTCGTCTACAAATAACTAAAATTCATGCAGAGGAAAGAAAACCGAAAATTAGCGAATTCCGAATATTAAGTTTTTCATTTATTCGTGTAATGGAAATATATGCTGCATTAAAAATTAACTATTGTTTATATGTACAAGCACAGATAAATACATTTAAAACATTGCTATTGTTACTTTTATGAGTTTACGTACTATTTCACTTTAAAGGATGATCAGGTAGAAACATTACTACGAATATCCTTTTTGTTTCGTTAAATCGCAATACCTTATTCATGTACTGACTCCCTAATTAAATGAATTAAATAGCTTTAAAAAAATCAACACTAAATATCTTTATACAATCTAGTTTACTGTCCTTTGTAGTGCATCGCTTCGCCTAAAATTATAGGAATGGAAAGAAAACATACATATTTCTATTAATAATATAATATGCGCTGTGGCCTGAAGTATTGTGAGTTTGTAATTAAACATAAAATGTCAATATAATATCGATTATAGGACTGGGGCCAACGGGTATGCTTGCAATATTTCGAAGGCCTGACCGTAACGTTCGGCATCCATGGCGGATACATACGAGAATGTTTCGGCGGTGAAACCCATACTCATTTTCTAAAACGGCTTAATATTAATGTAACGAAATGGGAATATTAAATATCTATAAAATATAAAACATATTCTGGCACCCTGATCCCAACATTTTCTCAAAACCCTGTCTTTGAAAACATACTAGATCCGAGCCCTAAGTGTGCTGGCAGTTTGTTATTTTTAACCTATCATACTGATTTAGTAGACTCACCAACTTCCAACTTTATGCAAACTTCGAAAAAAGTACATTATCGAATTCAGACAACAATACAGTTTTAACTGAATTCGTGGAATCCGCATTTGCGTTGTTCTATCCATGATACACGCACATGACACGAATTTAACTGGTGGATATCATAACACTCACGATGAAATCTTAAAAGACGCGGAAAATGAAATGGGAAATTTACGATTGGTAAATTAAGTCATTTCCCTTGTTATACACTCACTATCGTTGTCGATTTCAATATATATATAGATTTAAATGGTCAGTCTCAATCTCATAACATTATGATATATAAGATCCCATAAGTAACCAAAATTACTTGAATTGTTTATTTATTTGACACGTTTGCATAGAAAAAAGCTGAAAGTTAACCCTTTCTGTTCTGCCTTTTATCAGTCATAAAAGACTTTCCCGTATGCTTGGACAGAAGGTGAGCATAGTTTGTACCCATTTCCATGTTAATTGTTTGTTGGCGTTGATAAGGAATATATACTTGTTGTACAACTGGTGTGGACTCGAATCGTTTTAAAATTAACAGTGTCTTATATACTAACACTAAACTAAGACCGTCGTTTGTAATTAAACCTACCTGTCATCATATAATTATTGTCATTATAGCTATAAATCAATAGTTATCCTAATCCGAGATTAATTACAACACACAAATTTAATCACATGTTAAAATGTCTTGGTTACCATATTTGGAGGGTTTCTAATGCTCGGCCCACAGAACACTCCTGGGTGGCGGAAAGGGCATGCTCTCGCGTTGGGGTTTACAGGAAAACCAGAACTCGGGCTATATTGTGTAAAGTGTTTAGACTGTACCACGCTCCATGCATTTTAAAAATCATTTTGTAGATTTCGAACAAGAGTAGTCAAGGGCATATATATACATGGGACTCGACAAGGTTGGCTATTTTCAGCACTAATATAACAAGTTTTTATTACAATATCACCAAAGAAAAAAATTCTGACTTCAAAACCAACATATTATAATCGAACAATTAGTTAATAAAAATTGTAACAATAAAATTATTCACTCGATATGACTCATTTTAATAACATATCTGATGTAGGACAGATGTAGCAAATTTTTAGTATTTTAAGGAAATACTGCATATAATTTGAAATGCAACGGTCCAAACCCCCAATTAATCTTGACCGGTCATTAAATTCTCGGTCTCTACAAATCGCTTTATACGTTTACAGTGGCAATAAAATTTGCGTTCCCGTTACTACATCGTATTTGAATTTACCCTTTGATTAACTGTTTGTTAACTTGTCCACGTCCTAGATATGTACTGCTGGCAATAAGCAAAACTCTAATCAATCAATCAATCAATCAATCAATCACTGCTAAGTTGTTTGTCTGTGCATTTAAGATGTGACGAATTTCTTGGATGTTTGCGATATTAAGTCCCAATTTTTTATTATTTAATCTCAACGTCCACGTTTGTTTATTTATAAAATCTAACACTCTTTTCTTAATATTGTATGCCAATTTCTGACAAGGCTTAATAATCTTGAAACAATAAGAGAAAGTCTTCCGCGTCAATATTCGCGGTTTATAAAATCCTTGACCTAAAATATCATGTATTAACGTGATGTTAATATTTAAATTATTTTAAAACACGTTCATTCAGCATGTATTAAAACATGCATGCACGATATTAAAAATGACTTACATGTAAACCCTGTATCAACATCTCCGATGCGATTTTTAAAATAACCTGGAAACCGGAATGATTAGTTGCGTAAACAATTAAATATATGGGCTAGTCGATGAACATTCAAGCGTAAAGAACAAATTACTTCTTGGAACTATGATGTTTTTAGGATAAAAACCTATAGTTGAGATTTAAAATAACAGATAATTTCATCGTCACATGCTAGTATTTTTCATTTTTTTCTCATGCATGTACGTTTATTTTAACTTGACGGGTCAGGAAAATTTATAATATGTTCATACAGTCTAGTTTGTACTATGTATTCCTTCAACTAACTCATAAATAATGTGGACCAATGTGTTTTATATACAGATTTATTCATTCAACACATTCGTGTACCAATTTTTCATTTGACTCATTCATAAATAATATAGGCTTTTTGTTCTGTTTACTTCAACTACATTCCCTGTACTATGTACAAATGTATTCATTAAACTCATTCATAAATTATACATATCCGTATGTTCTATCTAAAGATGTACCCAAACTACTCATTTGTAGATAAAAACGACGCAGAAATTAATGGTACGTTATCGAATTCAGACCATTAAGTTTTAAATTTATTCATGGCATCCGCATTTGCATTGTACAAACTATGGTACACGCATATGATACTGAATTTAACTGGAAGATAACATCACTCTAACAAGGAAATATTTTCACTGAAGACGCGGAAAATTAAATGGGAAATTTATGATTAGTAAATTAGGGCATTTCACTTGCTATACATGACTTAGTTGTCGATTTCAATATATAGATTTTAAAAAAAAACTCATTGTTGTGTGTTACATGATAAATGTGATTCACTAAGTTACCAAAGCGTGAATTGAAGAGATACATGACATATCATTTGCATAGAAAAAGTTGAATTCTCTTCTGTGTTTAATCAGTCATTAAAGCCTGTCTGTATGATTGGACAGCAGGTGAGCACAGTTTGTACCGGTTTCCATGTTAATTATTTATTGAAAAGGCGACCATCATACACTCTTTTGTATTACATAATATTAACAGTACACTTGCATAACTCAATTTGTTGTCTTCAAATAACTAAAATTTATGCACCGGAAAGAAACCCGTAAATTATCGAAATTTAGAATATTAAGTTTTAAATTTATTCGTGTAAACCGATATCTGTTGCATAAAACATTAAATATTTTTTATATGTACAAACACAGATAAATATATTTTTTTAATGTTCTTCTACTTTGATGAGATTACATACTAATTCACTTTAAATGCTGACCATGCAGAAACATTTCTACCTACCTTACATTGGAAACATTAATGGATATACTTTTTGTTTCTTTTAAACCCAATACCTTATTCATTTGAAGATTCAATCATTAAATTAAATCAATTAAATATCTTTAAAAAAACTTACCAACACTAAATTTTTTGTATGCAATCTAGTTTTAGTGTCCTTTGTAGTGCATCGCTTCGCCTAAAATTATAGGAATGGAAAGAAAACATACATATTTCAATCTAATATGTTCATTTACATAATAAAATACAAGGACAAACAACCGAAATATAAACCTTTTAATGACAATGGGGATATATAATTACATTTAAGTTCAAAAGAAGTTTGACTTTGTTGTATCTACACGACAATAAAGTTCATCACTTTTTTGTTTAAATCATTACATGTTTAAAACTATATGGTTTGTATTTGCCATAAATAAGATCGTTGTAGCGTGAACTATTAGAAGTTTACCATTAAACATAAAGTGTCCATATAATATCGCTTATAAGAGTAGGGCCAACGGGTATGCGTGCAATATTTCGAAGGGCTGATCGTAACTTTCGGAATCCATGACGGATATATTATAGTGTTTCGGCGGTTAAACCCATACTCATTTTCTAAAAGGCTGAATATTTATGTAACGAAATGCGAAAATAAAATAAAATTGTCGAAACATATTCTGGGACTCCGACATCAACTTTTCCTTAAAACCCTGTCTTTGAAAGAATACTGAATGTGCTAGCAAGAAAAAAATACGACAGGTCCTCACGACATTGTTTTAGGACATAATGTATACAAATGGAGTTCTTGGTATATCCCGACCTCGACAATTTAACATGTTCTGTGCTCAACTGTATTATTTACACAAATATATATCCTAATTAAGGAATGGTTTTGACAACGTTAATAAAGTTTTAAATGTGTCCATAATGTGAGATGTACACGTCACGTCAAAAACCAGTTATATGCATATTCAACACCTTCTTCTAAGTACGAACGCTCTAAAATGAAAACTGTGAAAGTAGTTGATTAAACAAAACAGGCTCACTTGTTGAAAGGCATTAGTGTTCTTGATTTTTCTGTCATTGTCTGAAGCGCACTACCCGATGCGTTCTTGCTATGCTAACACTGGCCGAAAAAGAGAACGTAACCAGCCGTGGATTTCCGACGACGACAGAAAATTCAAGAACACGATAAGCAACAAGCACTCAAAAACATTCAAAAACCCCCAAAAGCGACTTAAGGCCGTCTAAAGACACGGGTTTACACATAATTTTGTTTCAAGGTCATGCAAATATGTTGTCACAGCTCTGTATGACAAATACTCTATAACGAT
The DNA here is from genome assembly GCA_944474755.1 of Limnoperna fortunei. NCBI lineage: Eukaryota > Metazoa > Mollusca > Bivalvia > Mytilida > Modiolidae > Limnoperna > Limnoperna fortunei. The sequence goes on along the minus strand of OX104115.1, from coordinate 56,104,824 downwards.
CTACTAATTCATGATGATACAATTAACCCGGAGAAAATTAAACTGGACTTCCTTTCTGATGGACAATACTTTGTACAGGAAACACTTGTAGGCATTACTAACGCGGAAATGAAAACTGTATCAAAAACGCGATCATCCTTCATTCCATTATAAAATCTAACTCTAATGTGTGATTGGCAAATAACACAAACAATATTTTGTACAAAGTATGAGGATCGGTGACATGGTTCTTCCGGGGTGTGGGATTTGGGGGATTATATAGCGAAAGACTAAGTTAAAAACGCCGTCGTCTCTTGTATTCCCAATAAAGGCTAACGACGTTAGGTGCAACTTGGTAAATTGATGTAGAGATGACATCCCGCCATAGTGAAGGTTTCAATGTATAAACAGTATAATTGCATCTTCAATAATTGTCATCAAATAACACAAAATTGAATTAGTAGAAAAAATAAATAGATTTATATATGGAGTTTGAGATTACATTCTTAGAAGAACACTTACATAATACATTCGTCGTCATCAAATAACCATACATTCATACCCCGGAAGAAAAGTACATAGTCGAAATCAGACAACAATAAAGTTTTTACTTAATTCGTGGAATCTGCATTTGCGTTGTTCTATCTATGATACACGCACATGGCACGAATATAACTGGTGAATATCATAACACTCAGGAAGAAATCTTAGAAGACGCGGATAAATGAGAAATTTATTATTGGTAAATTAGGTCATTTCACCACTTGTCATATATAATCACGATCGTTGTTGATGAATTTAAATAATCGGTCTCAAGCTCTTAGCATTCTGATTAATAAGATCCCATAAATTATCAAACTTGAATGGTTCAATGATATGGCACCGTTTGCATAGAAAAAAGTTGAAATTGCGCCCGTTCTCTTCTGTCTTGTACGAGTTATTAAAGACTGTCCCGTATGGTTGGATAGAAGGTGAGCACAGTTTGTACCCATTTCCATGTTAATTGTTTAGGAAAATATACTCGTTTTACACCTGGTGTAGACTAGAAGCGTTTTAGGCATATTGGAGTTAACCGTGTATTATATACCAACACTAAACATTAGGCACAGTCCGTCGTTTGTATTTAAACCTATCTGTCATCATATAATACATAATCAATAAGAGTAAAACGTGTGCATTTTCTTTATACGTAGTTTCAAAGTACTTGCGGTAAACAAGATTTATCTCCCATTTGCATAGTTTACTGTTCTTTACAGCAGGTACTTTATTGTACCTACTGTGGGTAAAAAGTTGTTTTTCTTCAATATTTTTTATTCACATATAGCAAAGCATCAGATAAAATTTATTATGATGTGCAGACTAATTCTGCAGTTTTTTTAATTGTACTGGAAGAGTCAGTCCAGAGACATTATTTAAAAAAATAATAATAACGTGATTTTCCCCCATCTATTCAATACTAGATACCTGCTGTTATTAAAGACAACTCTTGAAAATGGGACTTAACTCTTGTATTTTCCGAAATAGGGAATACTGAACCGCGAATGAAACGTCGTACATAATCATGCATAATATCAGGTTCACACTTGCAGGTTCACCGACGTTTATTTAAAAATAAATCTTAAAATTACTAAAATCATTTCACAAAGTTGTGGATTTTGATTTAATCTAACCGTACACGTTTTATTTAAACTCTAACACTCTTTTCTGTAGGGATGGTTTCCGCGTCGGTATTCACGGACTATACAATCCTTGACATAAAATATCATGTATTAAGGTATTTGATTTTAATATTTAGAATTATTTTAAAACACGTTTATTCAGCATGTAGTAGAACATGCATAAACGAACATAAAAAAGTACTTACATGTAAAACCTGTGTCAACTCGGATGATATTTTTTAAATGACCTAGAAACCGGAATGCCTAATTGCGTAAACAAATAATATATGGGTTAGTTGTTGAACATTCATGCGTAAGCAACAATTAACTTCTTGGAAGCTGTGATTAAAAAATCAGATAACCGTAAGATTAATTTCCTCGTCATAAGTTTGTTCCCATGCATTGCGTTTATTCTAACTTTGTTATGTCAGAAAAATTTATAATGTGTTCATACTGAAGAATACAGTCAAGTTTGTTCTATGTATTCCTTCAACTAATTCATAAATAATATAGGCCAATATGTACTTCAAACTACCAGTTTGTTCTTTGTTAAAATGTGTCCTTCAACTCATTTTAAATAAAATATATAAAAATGCATTGATTCAGCTCATTAAAAAACAATATAATAGTTTGTTTTATGTACAGATGTCTTCGTACAACTCATTCCAAAATAATAAACTATTTTATTTTATGTACAGACGCATTCATTCAACTCATTCATAAATAATTCAGATCAGTTTGTTCTATGTACCAATATATTCATTTAACTCATTTATAGATAATATAAACTATAGTTTGTTCTATAAAAAGGTGTATTCATTCAACTCATTCATACATGAATACAGGCTAGTTTGTTCTATGTACAGATGTATTCATTCAACTCATTCATAAATGATACAGACCCGTTTGTTCTATTTACAGATTTATTTATCCAACTAATTCATAAATATTCAGATCAGTTTACTCTATGTACAGATGAATTCATTCAATTCATTCATATGTAATTCAGATCAGTTTGTCCGTGTACAAATGTACTCATTCAACTCCTTCAAAAATAATATAAACTATAGTTTGTTCTATGTACAAGTGTATTCATTCAACTCGTTTTATAAATAACTCAGATCAGTTTGTTCTATGTACAGATGTTTGATTTTTCTACGTAATATCTAATAGGATTCTAAAGGGTAAGACTTAAAAATAAATGTTAACAAGCCAAGTTATCCTACGCTGAAAATTTGCGATCTGATTTATTGGCAGTATTTTATATGAATTCGTTTATGTTCTCGATGTTTTAATTATTTTTTTAATCATCGAACAGTTACAGAACTATTTCAGACTAGTTAAGTAACAAGATCTAACGACCTAAAAAAATGCTGACCTCAAGTCTACAAAACTAGTCGGTCACATAGCGTTGTTGATTTCAGTATTAAAATCTACCTTCATATCTTATTTCTTGGAAATCGGACAAGTTGCAGTTTGGGCCCGGGGGGGGGGCGTAAAATGGCGAATTTGATGTCAAATTTTTTTCCGTAGAAATACTCAGGGTTGTCGACTGTACCTACGTATTAATTTTCATTGTAGCCTTCCCAGAGATCTGAAAATGCACTTTTATTTTCAAAGACGGTCATTTTGAAACAGTCTCAAACGATGTACACAACTAGACAAGGCATTCTAGGTTTATGCAAGGTTTCAGGAGGAATTCTCGACTCGTTCAACAAAAAAACTGTCCCGCAACAATGCTCAATTTGGTGAATATTTGCATTCAATCTACACTATCCAGCTTAAAACTGAAGGCAACAACAATGCACTTAGGTCGGCCTCCTACTTAGACCTAATTCTGAATATAGAATCGGGGAAAACTACAAACTAGACTCTACGACAAACGTGATGACTTCAACTTTCCAACCGAAAACTTCCCGTTCATCGATAGCAACATTCCAGCAGTTCATTGTATCGTGTATACATTTGACAACTTACACGTTATTCTAGATCCTGCGATCGGTATTCCGATTTTCTGGACAGCTCACGGCATTTGATTACTAAACTACTTAAACAAGGTTATGGGAAATAAATATCTCAAATACGATCTGACATTTTCGCTGAGTCCTTGATAGTCTTTCCGGTTCCTGATGCGACTTTTTTCTAGACATGACAATGAGTAACTCGACGAGTGTCTTGTTAGAATCAGGCACGACTAACTAGTCCGGAGCACCTGAGTACACCCATGTTTTTTATTGGGTTCGGGCTACTCACTTTCTTTTATTTTGGTTTTTTTTTAATTCTGTTGTATTTGTTAGTCTATATCCGGATTTGTAATTTCCCATCGACTTTCGGCTCTTGTTGTTCGGTCGGTTTTCTTGCTATTTTAATTGCTAGGTAAGATTTTACTCGGCCGGTTTTAAAATAAGCAATATTCTATAATTCGACAATAAGTTCCAATCTGTAATTCCGTTATTCCATTGCTTCTACAAACCAGTTTTCCAAAAGTATTTCATGTATTAAGCCCATTCTTTATATCACATGTTTATAATTAATTTTGACGTCTTATTTTTGTTATGGGAATCCCTGTAGGCTAAGGTGACGGATAGATTACCATTTAAACCCGTATCCTCTCTCTCTCTCTCTCTCTGCTAAGGTGACGGATAGATTACCATTTAAACCCGTATCCTCTCTCTCTCTCTCTCTCTCTCTCTCTCTCTCTCTCTCTCTCTCTCTCTCTCTCTCTCTCTCTGTGTGTGTTTAAAGGCATTCATTTTCGTTGTCAATCCAATCATGATTGATTGATTGATTGATTGGCATTTTAGATATAGTTAAGAACACGTTATAACTTGGTATTTAGTTAGAGATACGCTGTTTAAAAGTAAGTATTATTGGAAAGTCTGAAAATTATTGTAAATTTATCGTTCAGATAGCTTAATTTATTTCTATGACAGACAGCTTAAATTTATTTCTATGACAACGCAGAAAGCCTGTCACCAGTTATAGTGAGAGGCTTGCTGTAATATACCACACCATCGCCCTTTTCCCCACATGGTCTTATTAAGCTACTTTTGGAAAATCGTCTTCTTATAAACAAAAACAATCTCTTCAAAACGAACAAGCAATTCAATGTTTTATGACTGGCACCACATGTTGTTGCGAGATCGCAAAATTTTGGGATGATTAATATTTCAGTAATAAAGAAGCCCGAGAACGTTAGTTGTCGGTTAAAAACTACGTATAGATTGTAGGTAATCCGAATGGCAAGAAAAAGAAAAATCCCCAAACCTAAAAATAGGTATTACCAGCTCAGAAGGTGTGTTTAAGGTGGAGTTACAATTTTAAACTGTGCGTTTCCGTGCATTTTGTCTGGTTTATTCCAGCTTCAATCAGTTTTTACAGCTTAAATCAATAGATTTCGAATTTCCCTTGTCTATTAATAGAATATCACGTTGACAATATAAACAAACAGTGTATCGCGCATATAGTTATTACACAAGTATCCACAAGTAAGTACGTTCACTATTTTTTACAAGTATTTCTTTTGTTTCTGTTTGAATATTATGGAACTTTAATATAAATGTGACAAATATTTCATTGGACATTAATTTTATGTCAAAAGATTTGCTAATCTCCAAAAAATTGTGGGGAGCACAGGCACTTTTGGTCAGGTTAATATATAAAAAATGTCAATACGTGTTGGGTTTATTTTAGTGTGTATTCATTCATTTGATGTCTCATTGTGAAATATTGCCCCTCGGAAAAATTATCAATCTTTTTTCTCTCAATTTTTCATCAAGTGTCTGTGCCTGTGTTGGGAACTGATCAAAGTTTTCTTATTTTTCGCTCTTTTCTTAAGTTACTTGACCTTTTCCTTTTCATGATTTTTAAACTGTTTTTTCTAATATATGTATGTCACTTAAAACCATAGGTAAAATCACAATTTTACTTTATTGGATCTATATACATGTTACATACCATACTAAAGATAAAGTGATGAGCTTTAATAAAAAGTACTTTGAAATTTTTGATACAGGCCATCAATTTTTTTCATCTTTGCATTTTTGTAAAGTAAAGTAGTTTGAAAGTCCGTAGAGTTATTCTGCCAATGTAGTTTTCCCTATTTAGACTATGAACAATAAGATAACATCTGTTTCAATTCAATTCCGCCTTCATTGTTTTAGTTTTGTGATTGTGTTACCGGATTTCACTTATTTTTCCAGAAATTTGAGTTATTAAAATTTAATTTTGTGCTTTTACTATTTTTCTATTATTATGGTTTCGTTTCAATAAATGACCCCACTGATAAGAAAATAGCAAAGAAAACCGACCGAACAACAAGAACAAAAGCCAAGAGACAGTTACAAATCCGGATATAGACAAACACAACACAAAAACCAAAAACATAAAACACAGAGAGTAACCCGAACCCAATAAGAACCATGGGTGCACTCAGGTGCTCGGAAGCAGAAAGCAGTGCCTGCATCTTATTAGACACCCGTCGAGTTGCTCATTGTCTTGTCTAGGGAAAAGTTTAATATAGGAATAGGAAACACTACCTATGATTTAGCAAAAATGTCAGATCGTATTTGAGACACTGCTTTCCCATAACGATCAATTAAGTCGTGGTGATGACCTTAGAACGTCTGGAGAGATAACATCAACCTAGGTGCAACAAACCCTTGTTTGAGTAGTTTAGCAGTCAACAGCAGTGATCGGTCTAGAAAATCGGAATAACGATCGCAGGATCTAGAATAACGTATACGTTGTGAAATGTACACACCATACGCTGGAGCTGCTGGAATGTTGCTGTCGATGAACGGGAAGTTGACAATTGGAAAGTTAAAGTCATCACGGTTGTCGTAGAGTCTAGTTTGTAGTTTTTCTGAGTCTATTTCCAGAAGCTGTGACCATACTGGGAAGGTTCCCAGTGCTCGACCTACAGAGCAGCCAAGCGCGTCCCCAGGTGGCGGTTAGGGGAGACCCTCTCGTTTGGGGGTTGTCAGGTCATAATACGAAAAGCCTGACCGCGGACCGTAGTGGGTAACGTGTTTGGACAGTGCCGACCTCAAGATGTATATCAGGTCTTTTGATTCTTTTTATATCCAAATTTCATTTATTCCACTTCTGGAGTAGAAAGTGTCACTGTATTTTTGAAGTCCCGTTTTTACTGTTGTTAAAATAGTGGTCAGGGGTTACGTTAGTGTTTTGGTAGTACACTTAGACGATCCTGCTATGAAACGCTGTTTGTATGGATTTTTGTGAAATTTTGGATCCAATACAATAGAGGGAGATCACAATCTTCTACTCTGATTTTGAGATCAAAGGATGCCAATACCGATTTGTGATTTTCAATAATTTCCTCTTTTGAAAGCGCAGTGAATGTGTAAGTAGGATTGCCAAGTGAGCTGTCCATACCTAACTCATTAATTAAACACTCTATGTAATGTTTTTTGCAGATAAAAATGATGTTGTTAGGGGCCTTATATGCTGGCACAACAACATATTTGTCATGAATGTCGGACAAAGTTTTATGAGCATCAAGATTTCTGAAAATTGATGATGCTTTAGTACTCATAGACCTTCCTAAATGATTTATTCTTATTTGAATCAAAGACCTCAAAGCCTTTAACCACTCGGGCAACGTATCAACCTCCGGGTCCTCTTGCTTTGCCCATTTTCTGGCATAGTCCTCTATTGAAATCATCAATTATTTAAAGTTATAATCCCAGTTGATGGAAGATTTCAATGATGTACAAACAGACAGAGTTTTGAAGGTAAAGGGATTGAAAGGTCTATACTAGTATATTTTTGAAAATCTAATTCCATTTTCAATCTAATTAGAATCAAATCTTTACGTGCTCCCCCTTTTTGCAATGTCGATGTGTTCCAACGCAGCGACCAATGAAAAAAGAGGGCAAGTGAAAGATTTTATTTTAATTATATTGATTCAATATTGAATGCGCTTTTTTTCATGTTCATTCGATTTTTCGTATATTTCTTAATTAAACCCCCCCATTTGGAAGGAGTTTAGTCTATAATGAATGAGCTTTCGGTAGTAATTTGCGTAAACATTTTTTATTCTGGAATTTATTCTACAGATAAAACATTGTTTACTTATCAATTTTATTATTCGGAAACAAGTAAAGGACTTATGTTAACCACTTCCTAGTATTCAGTGGTATTTCTAATGATGTTTTTTCTATACCTGGGGTTCAAATTCAAAATAGGATATCTACATTTATTTTTACATGAAGTGGCATGCGAGATTTCATATTCTGTTTTGTTTGTTTCAGGTCATATGCTACTATAAGCAATTTTTGATGTCATAGTATTTTTCTGGATTTTTTTTTTTTTTTTGTATTTGTTGTTTTTATTTTTTTTTTTGCTTATTTATTTATTTTTTTTTTTAGGTAATTTTTTTTTTATTTTGTTTCGTTTTTTGGTGAGGGGAGAGAAAATCCGCGACAGTAGGCAGAAAACTGGCAACCCCTGTCAGTTAAGGTTAGAATGTTAACCCGAGTGTTAAGACTTGGCCTCTCGATAACAAGACAATTTAACATGTTCTATGCTCAACTGTATTATTTTCACAAATATATACCCTAAATAAAGAATGGTTTTGACAACGTTAATAAAGTTTCAAATGTGTCCATAATTTTGAGGTGTGCACGTCAGGTCAAAAACCAGATATATACCTATTGAACACCTTCTTCTAAATGAAAACTGTGAAAGTAGTTAATTAAATAAAACAGACTCACTTGTTAAAAAAAGAGACACTTGTGTTCCTGATTTTTATGTCATTGTCTGAAGCCCACTACCCGATTTGTTCTTTTTATGCTACCACTTGCCGAAAAAGAGAACGTAACCAGCCGTGGATTTCCGACGATGACAGAAAATTCACGAACACGATAAGCAACAAACACTCAAAAACATTCAAAAACCCCCAAGAGTAACATGAGGCCGTCTAAACACTCGGGTTTACACATAATTTTGTTTCACAATTAACACTCGTCATAATACTTACCGTCGTTCGGTGCAAGGTCATGCAAAACTTTTGTCACCGCTCTGTATGACAAATAATCTATAACGATCTACTAATTAATGATGAAACAATTAACCGGGCAAAATTAAACTGGACTGCCTATATGATGGATAATACTTTGTACAGGAAACACTTGTAGGCATTACTAATGCGGAAATGAAATGGGAAATTTATGATTGCTATATTAGGTCGTCTCACTTTACATATACTTTAGAGTTTTAACCTGACGTGAAACCTTGTATTCTCAAGCTCAGGCTCGTTGCATATAGAATGTCCAATAAGTCACCAAAACGTAAAATATACGCTGGTAATAGTAATATAGATGCAGTCAAAATGCAAGCATCGCACATTTAATGGTTCTTGACATTTATTCAAAGCACCCTAGCAATGCATCTGTATTCTATTGGTTACGTTACAAAAATGTCCATGTAACATACAACGTTTCAGAGATTGCTATTGGTCTGACATTTTTGTTGTTATTTACTTTTTAAACACCTTAAATGTATCGATGCTATAATTATTATTGTCTAGTTTTAAGTTAATTTCATTGATGATATTGCTGCGGTTAGTTCTCTTCTTTCTTGTTTCTATCGTTATAGCTCTTGAATAAAATCTCCCTCGTACGAATACAAAAACCTAGTCGAACAGAAGGTGAGCACAGTTGAAAACCATTTGCATGTAAACTGTATCAAAAACGCGATCATCCTTCATTTCATTATAAAATCTAAGTCTAATGTGTGATTGGCAATAACACGAACAATAATTTGCATAAAGTTTGAGGATCGGTGACATGGTTCTTCCCGGGTGTGGGATTTGGGGGATTATATAACGAAGGATTAAGTTAAAAACGCCGTCGTCTCTTGTATTCCCAATAAGAGCTAACGATGTTAGGTGCTACTTGGTAAATAGAGATGACATCCCCCCATAGTGAGGGTTTCAATGTATAAACAGTATATTTGCATCTTCAATAATTGTCATCAAATAACACAAAGTTTAATGGGTAGAAAAAATAACTAAATTTATATAAGCAGTTTAAGATTACATTCTTAGAAGAACACTTGCATAATATATTCGTCGTCATCAAATTACTATACATTTATACCCCGGAAGAAAAGTACATAGTCGAAATAACAAACATTAAAGTTTTAACTTAATTCGTAGAATCCGCATTTGCGTTGTTCTAGCTATGATACACTCGCCTGGCACGAATATAACTTGTGAATATCAAAACACTCAGGAGGAAATCTTAAAAGACGCGGATAAATGGGAAATTTATTATTGGTAAATTAGATCATTTCACCACTTGTCATATATAATCACGATCGTTGTTGATAGATTTAAATGTTCGGTCTCAAGCTCATAACATTCTGATAAATAAGATTACATAAGTTACCAAAACGTGAATTGTTCAATGACATGACACCGTTTGCATAGGAAAAAGCTAAAATTGTGCCCGTTCTCTTCTGTCTTCTATCATTCATTGAAGACTGTCCCGTATGGTTGGACAGAAGGTGAGCGCTTTTTGTACCCATTTCCATGTTAATTGTTTGTTGGCGTTGTTTAGGAAAATATACTCGTTTTACACCTGGTGTAGACTATAAGCGTTTTAGGCATATTGTAATTAACAGTGTATTATATACTAACACTAAACATTAGGCGGGGGTCTCGGTGGCCGAGTGGTCAAGGTAGTTCGTCATGTGGTCTGTAAACACTGAGATTGCGGGTTCGATTCTCACTGCAGGCAGGGTGTACTCAACTCCAATTTTAATTGACAAGGATTTCCAGTTTTCCTACCGCAGGTCGGGGGTTCTCTCCGGGTAGTCCGGCTTCCTCTCCCAATAAAAACTGGACGCCATGATATAGCTGAAAAATTGCTGAAAGTGGCGTTAAAACACCATTCAAACAAACAAACAATAAACATTATGCACAGTCCGTCGTTTGTATTAAAACTTACCTGTCATCATATAATACAAAATCAATAAGAGGACGTTTATTTAAAAATGATATTTAAAATTTCTAAAATCATTTCACAAAGTTTATGAATTATGTCTGAATTATTAGTCAAGAACGTGCATATCCACAACAAACACTTATTCACAAGGGCACATATTCGGTGCAAGGATTTGATACGGTTATTGAACGCCATAGGAAATATGTGCCGATACTTTTATTTAAAATGATTTTTAAACATTACAAAATTTTAATGAATGTATTACTGTCTCTATGTTAAGATTTTTTTAAATGTCTGAATTACACAATATCACACCGTTTTAATGATTCACTAATATTTGGTCAAAAACGTGCGCATGGTGCATGTCAAAAACCAACACTTATCACAGCGGAACAATATTGGTACATAGAGATGATCAGACGATTAATGAACGCCACTGAAACAACGTGCACATACTCTTTGAAACGATAGAGACCCCACATGTTGCAATATATTATTATTATTTTGAAGGCATGATTCACAATGAGACATGTCAGACTTGTTACCAAACGAGTTAATACACAGCGTAAACTCATTTATTAGCATTTTAACCTTTAAAGGTTATCCTGACCCTCAACTGCCTGTGGTTTCTTGGTCTTTGATTTGACTTTGTCTTTAAAACCGTGTGTTTTTAACAGTTTCCTTGGTGTTCAGTATTTTATTATCATATTAATTGCAATCAAAACTGTTATCAAAACTTCAAATATATTGAAGGTATTTATGGAATTTTAAGACTTTTTCTAGAAACAATGCAATGCGACTATTTGTTTGCGGAATTTACTCAATTTAATTGTCGCCATCAAACAACTTTAGTACATTATCAAATTTAAAATAAATACTTATTAAGTTCGTGAAATCTGCATTCGCATTATACCAAGCACAACACACATATAATCACGTAATCTATTAAAATGCCTACTGTTACTATACATGGATGGTTCCTAATGCTCGCCCCACACAATACCCAAACGCGTCCCAAGGTGGCGGAAAGGGCATTCTCTCGCGTTTGGGGGGGGGTGACAGAATATATTACACGGAAAGCTCGAACTCGGGCCAAAGTGTGTAACGTGTTTAGAGTGTGTCATGCTGGATGCAAGATAAAGACCCTTTATAGATTTCGGAAAAGAGTAACTAAGGGATCGCTTTTATATACATAGGACTCCGAGTTTTGCTATTTCTAGCACAAATAGAACAAGATTTCTTTAAATTTCAAAATCATCAATGAAAACAATTCTGACTTTAATTCAAAACCAACATACTGTAATCGAACAATTTGTTTAACAAAAAATAAATACTGAATTGTTGCCATGTAATTCTTCACTAGATAAGACTCTTTGTAATAACATATTTGATTTAGGACAGCCACTTTTTGGTATTTTAATAGTTTTAAGGAGATATGACATAGTCTTCTTTAAACATGATAATTTGAAATGCACCGTTCCAACCTCCCTGCCCCAATTAATATTGACAGGTCACTAAATTCTCATTCCCTACAAATCGCTCCACACGTTTACACTGGCAGTGAAAATTGTATTCCCGTTACTCCATCTCATTTGAATTTACCCTTGGATTAAATTTTGTTAACTTGTTCACGTCCTAGATAATTATATACAGCTAAAATATTGAAAACTGGGCTTTAAGCAAACATTTAATCAATCAATCAATCAACCATAGCTAATTTGATTGTCTGTGCTTTTAAGGGTAATTTCTTTGACGTCTGGAATATTTGGTCCTAATTGGATTTCGATTTAATCTCCGCGTACACGTTTGTTTATTTATAAACTCTAACACTCTTTTCTGCTTTCGCGTCGGTATTCACTTGACCTAAAATATCATGTATTAAGGTGGTGTTTATCTTATTTAAAATTATTTTAAAAAGCACATTTATTCAACATGTATTAAAACATGCATAAACGAAGATCAAAAATAACTTACATGTAAAACCTGTGTAAACATCTCGGATGGTATTTTTAATGACCTAGAAACCGGAATGCCTAATTGCGTAAACAATTAATATATGGGTTAGTCGATGAACTTTCAAGCGTCAACAACAACAAAGTTCTTGGAAGCTGTGATTAAAATATCAGATAACCGTAAGATTACTTTCCTCGTCACAGGCTAGTATTTTTCTTTAAATTTGTCCCATGCATATGCATTTATTCTAACTTTGGTGGGTCAGGAAAATTTATAATGTGGTCATAAAGAATACAGTCAAGTTTGTTCTATGTATTTCTTCAACTAATTCATCAATAGTATAGGCCAGTATGTACTTCAAACTACCGGGTTTGTTCTATGTAAAAATATGTCCTTCAACCTTGCCTTCAAATCATTCTAAATAAAATATATAATAATGTATTCATTTAGCTCATTTTTAAACAATATAATAGTTTGTTTTATGTACAGATGTCTTCGTTCAACTCATTCCAAAATAATATAAACTATTTTTTTTATGTACAGATACATTCATTCAACTCATTCATAAATAATTCAGATCAGTTTGTTCTATGTACAAATATATTCATTCAACTCATTTATAGATAATATAAACTATAGTTTGTTCTATAAGAAAGTGTATTCATTCAACTCATTCATACATGGCTTGTTTGTTCTATGTACAGAATGATGTATTCATTCAACTCATTCATAAATGATACAGACCCGTTTGTTCTATTTACAGATGTATTTATCCAACTCATTCATAAATAATTCAGATCAGTTTACTCTATGTACAGATGAATTCATTCAACTAATTCATATGTAATTCAGATCAGTTTGTTTCGTGTACAAAAGTATTCATTCAACAGATAATATAAACTATAGTTTGTTCTATGTACAGTTGTACTCATTTAACTCATTCAAAAATAATATAAACTATAGTTTGTTCTATGTACAAGTGTATTCATTCAACTCGTTTTATAAATAACTCAGATCAGTTTGTCCTATGTATCAATGTATTCATTTAACTCGTTCACAGATAATATAAACTATAGTTTCTACTATGTACAGGTGTGTTCGTTCAACTCATTCATAAAAAACGCAGATTACTTCTGTTCTATGTACAGATGTTGGATTTTATACGTAATATCTGATATGATTCCAAAGGGTACGACTTAAAAATAAATGTTAACAAGCCAAGTTATCCTACGCTCAAAATTTGTCGATATGATTTATTGACAGTATTTTATATGAATTCGTTTATGTTCTCAGCCTCTGGACAACCCACCCTGGATTGAGATATGCCCTGACTTAAAATCTACCTTCATATCTTATTTGAAATCGGACAAGTTGCAAATGGGGCACCGGGGGGGGATGATGAATTTGACATCAATTTTTGTTCCGTAGAAATGCTCATGGTTGTCGACTGTACCAATGTATTAATTTTCATTATAGCCTTCCCAGAGATCTGAAAAATGCACTTTTATTTTCAAGGACGGTCATTTTGAAACCGTCTCAAACGATGTACACAACTAGACAAGGCATTCTATGTTTATGCAAAGTTTCAGGAGGGTTTCTCGACTCGTTCAACAAAAAATTGTCCCGCAACACTGCTTCATTTGGTGACTATTTGCATTCAGTCTACACTAGCGAGATTAAAATTGAAGGCAACAACAGAGCAGTTTTAAAAATTGGACCCATTTCTCAACATGAGTCATGTATGCAAGCGCGCTTTGATCATACGACACAAGTTCCTTATATTAAGAATCACTTCTTGTTTATTTGACAGTTTGTAACAATGCTAAAAAAAGGCGAAATGAGTATGCACTCTCGTTGGACGTTACCCAGTTACAATGCTGAAAGCCTGTAAGTGGATGTAGTGGGTAATGAGGTTAGAGCGAATAAGACCCCTTATGCTTTTTAAAAAAGGGTGAATTTTTAATAGCTCTACAAAATGTTAAGTATCCGTCCTTAACAAATACTTCATATTTTTCTATGGCAGTTTACTTTCACTTTGATTTCGTAAACCTGTTCTCGTCCTAAATATAACTAAAATTTCGCTTATTTGACATTAAGCAAACATTAAATCAATTTAATTTTATTTCATTGAACAAACACCGTATAAATGAAGGTAACAACAAAATACCGAACAGAGGGGAAACTGTAAAAAAGATCATCCACAAATCAATGTCGACTCTACAAAACCAGCAACTAAAACATTGTATCTACAGCAGCGATCCTGAATTTGGTGGGTTAAACCAGGATTAATTGCATGCCCAACCTCCCACTTTCAATACTGTAGTATGTGAGTTGGTTTATTGATGAAAATGCATGGGTATCATATACCACTAGTCAGTAATAGGTGTGCCCAATAATCATCGTAGTACTATCGCTGTGTACTGAATTCAAAAATGGGGGTAAATATCTGCAACCGTATTTTCAAACGAGGAAGTGGTTTCTATTTTAAAACTTATTAAAGGCGCGGATGAGTAATTGTTTCTTATAACCATGGTTTATAAGTTGATCCCAAAGAAACATAACATAAAGTTTAATATAAAATGTGTATTATGAATAACAAAAATATATAGCCTAGAAGAAATCACTTTCTATTAAATATTATGACCAACAAAACTATATAACCTAGAAGAAATCTCTCTCTATTAAATATACTGACACGAGTAAAAATCACAACAAATAAAGGACGATATATGTGGTTCTGCGAAATCTTGTCTAATTTAATTACATACACTTGCTTGCCGTCCCCTCACAATTTAAGAAACTATTGAGCACAAACATTGTTTGGGAATTAAAAGTCAAAAAGTTTTGGTTGTTAATTGTGGCCAAACAAAATTTGTACGATTGTTGTCGAAACAAAATGTTGAGCAAACTATTTTTTTTAATTTTCGTACTTTATCAATTTATCGAAAGACGGAGTTTGTTCATTCAATCAACAATTAACATGATGATTTCCTACTAATAGATATGTAAAAGAATTTTACCGACACCAAATAACTGAACTTAACTTTATTATCCTTTGTAGTTCTTAGTGACAGGAAAAAATAGTACATATCCCAGTCACATCTAATACAGCATTCCTAAAAAGTTCATTTGTGTTATCGAAAGCAAGTACACAAAAACCCAAATAAACCTATAAATAACCATCAAATATATACAGATACAATTAGATATTTACAGGTATTTACAGGGAGAATGACATATCTACACATTAAGAGAGTTCGATGTTACTTTTAAAACATTAAATTTGTAATACTATGAAGATATGCGATTTGTATTTGCCATACATAATATCTTGATAGTGTGAACATTTGGGCATCTATAGTTCAACACAAAGCGATCATACGTCCGACCATAAATTTTCGCTCATACGGGTAGCACCAACAGGTGTGCTGCAACATTTCAAATGTTTGTCCGGTACTTTACATTTCAATATAGGATTGGCGCGTGAGTGTTATTGAAAATATTGAACATCACCAAGGAGTAATTCGAAAATTAAAACAAACATTTTAAAAGTTGTCCAAACATATGTTAAAAGTCTCTACTTAATCTTGTCCACAAAACTCCATCTGTGAACAAATTCTTCTTCGCGCCTGAGTGTGCTAGCGGTGTAATATATTTAATCTATCAATCGGATTAAGTAGACAAACCAATGTAAATGAATTTTAATATTACGTCCTATTATTGTCCAATTCTTTGTTCCCATGTATCACCCTTTGACGCATATGTATTCTGTCAAAGTTGTATAGTCTTAAACCTGTTCCAGTCCTTATTTCTGCAGTGTCTATATATTTTTTTGTGGGTATCCTTCCCGAAACATTATTTGAAACCTTTCCGAACGATAACAACAGTTGTTTAAGTATACATGTACACATCGTCGCTACACACTGTTCCAGAGCGCCTAAACCTCCCCCGCGTTAAAACATTTAAATAAACGAGTGACGTAAAGATTACTTCCGTTGTTTAGTTTTCGTTGTGCTCAAAAATCATAAAATAACTGCAAAATGTTTAAAATGATTTAACCATAAGTCATCTTAAATTCTAAATAATTGAACATTCCCACATAAACATACAGGTATAAGTAACATGGAAAAGTCATGTACTTGAACCAACAAAACCCAGAAAAATGTTGTTTTTAAATTTAGAGTATTATGTAGTAGGGTTGACGACGAAAAAGACAAAAACAAAAGAGAAACCCAGTTTTAAGTAATTAAATATCAACAAGAACTCAAGAATGAGAAAGATATACATACAGCAAAGAACACAGGCAAAAATTAAATTATAATGTCTGCCATCTAACCATAACATAAATATTTTACAGTTTTCTTTTTAATTTACGGTTGAAATGTATAAATTTGGTGAAATTAACCCAATAGTTTCTGATAAAAGATTTTTCATTTTTACATATCTTTACAATCTCGTTTCATTAGAAGTTATATGCGCATCTGCTTTAATTAATGTTGATATACATTCAAGGATTCCATATATTTCAAGGTACAGTTGAAGTCGTTGAAAAACTCAATTATAATTATTTGCTTAACACAAGTAGATAAGTTTATCATGTTTTCCCTTTTAACTCGTTGAATGTCGTGATCTTTTCCTTTTAGCAGAGATTCGAGATTTTCTTAAAATGCTTTCTCGAATATACTTTTCAATTTCTTTCTGATTGTTATGAACAATAAATTCTGAAAGTTGCGACAGCCTTTCAAAGTTTATATCACTGTAATGAAAATTCATGCAGTTGAAAGCCGATGGCTCGTCATAAATGCTGAAATTCGCAAATTTGAACTCTTGTTCATTATCGTCCCTTGGCACATCTACAATTGACAAAATATTTAAATATTTAAAGACCTTCAAAGCATATACAAAAAAAAACACACTTTTTAAAATAAATAATTATCATGGCACATACTCTTATATAAATGCATCTCCGAAGTATGTTGTAGTTATCATACGTATAAGATATTTCAAAGCGTTAAGATTTTCTTAAAATAGTAGCGTTTTTACCGAAAGGTTCTTTTCCATAGTGCAGGTATAATCTCATAATCTGATACTGTCAAGTAACATAATACATATTTTACAAGCTTTCGATACAAATGTGTATAAACAATCGTTGTATAGCGACAGGTATTACCTAAATATGTTTTTGAAATTTCAAGTTTTAAAAGATATGTAAATCTGCCTAGTATAAAAACTTTTATCTGAGACATTGATTGATGTTTAGATTTTTACCTGTGGTGTTTACATGTTCTTAATCAACATTGACGTGACACGATACACTATTACGATTGCACCTGACTACTTGGTCAGGTAGTAAGTGAGATTATTTATTTGTTTTTATATGTATTTGTTGCTTATTACTATCTATAAACTTACTAGGTTTCTTGAAAGATCTGAACAAATTGTTTATAAGTACAAAATGCATTATAATTGGACATTCCATATCATTTTCGTCTTCAAAAACATATAACTCCTGAACTTCTTTTTCGTCGTAACCATTTTTTCGTAAAGTTTCTTCAACTTTTGGAAATTTGATTTCATGTGTCCTCGCCCATTCCTCTGCCCTTAAGAGGGTCTAAATATAATATTTAACAGATTATAAAGAATTATAATTTTACTGGCAGTATTGAATACAACCTAATTAAAATTAAAATAAATTGTCGCTGCAAGTTAGATCTAATAAAATTACTAACCTTAATTTCTTTGCTTATAAATGTTTGATTATTAATTGTTGAAAATAATTTTATCGATGTTGTGGGTCAATCGACAGTGAAGTCATTCAATAATAAATTTGCATGTTCAACAAATACGGAAATTAGCAAACTAATAAAAACACAAACACAGTGCTTTTTGTATTACCTTAAATGGACTGTTTTTATCTGCTTTGCGGTCAGTAAAATCAAAAGATAGGATTAGATCAATATCTCGACCATGTTTAAATAGAAGTGGGTATGGTGAATTGAAAGCAAGACCAGCATCAATTAAACACAATTTCTCCATGTCTCCACTTTTCATGTAGTTTTCAAACAGAGCTGCAAAATATAGGAAGATAATGCTATTATGTTATGAACTCCATAAAACACTAAAGAAAAGCTGTCTCTAAGTAACAAGTAGATTAAGTATATGAAATGTTAATTAGACAGTACAGTCTAGGTGTCATTTACAGGGTTTAACAAACAAAAGGTAACAAAGTAAATAAATACACCTCAACTGCACAGATGTCCTAATTTTCAATTTACTGACTATGTCAAGTGCCCTAAACTCGTAAAAATCTAACGATAAATATATAGCCTGATCAACAGTGTAATGGCGTTTTTTCGTAAAATATTATAAAAAATACTGCACAAGT
Source organism: Limnoperna fortunei (assembly GCA_944474755.1). NCBI lineage: Eukaryota > Metazoa > Mollusca > Bivalvia > Mytilida > Modiolidae > Limnoperna > Limnoperna fortunei. Next base: position 56,085,877 of record OX104115.1, on the reverse strand, counting down.
TAAGTTATTTTTAAATACGAACTAACTAGTCCGAGAATCCTCTGCCGTCCAACGCTTTTTTTTGCGTGGGACGTCAGAGAACACTTCATAAGCAAAACAGCGGATTTTGCGACACAGGTCTGTGTCGGCAAATCTCATCGTGTCCAGATGTTAACAAACATTTTCGTCCACTTAAACTATATGTAATTCGCTTCTTTAGATATTTTTCGCTATGAATATAATCATTATACCTTCAATCAAAATGATTTAAGTCCATTTCTTAGCTCATTTTCATCGATACCCTTGCATTCCGACGTTTCACTTTCATGTTTGAACAAAAAGTCACGTGACAACAATGTACCTTACAGTTCTTAAATAAGCTTGATTGAAGATATGGTAATTATATTCCTGAAGCGAATTATATATAGTCTAACTGGACGAAAATGTTTGTTAACATCTGGACACGATGAGATTTGCCGACCCAGACCTGAGTCGCAAAATCCGCTGTTTTGCGTATGGAGTGCTCTCTGACGTCCCACGCAAAAAAGCATTGGACGGCAGAGGATTCTCGGACTACGATCTAACGTACAACTCAGCAGCTTAAAACAAATCACGTCCACTGTACCCAAACCTTGAACAACCATGAACATTAACTTTCAAATATATTATCCCTACCCTCTGTAATGCAATTTCCATAACAGCAAGAGTTTAAGGGGCGACTAGGTCAGAACAGGGATATCATCGGGAATGGCCGTTAGGTGACAGTTCTTGTATAATGAGTGACACTAAATGCTAGATACAAGGATGTGTACCAAAAGCCGAAGGAATAGAGAGAAGACATTCAAAAGAAAGTTAAAGAATTACGTATTTTCTTCGAGGTATCGGTTCAGTTATTTTTAACTGTGAAACAATATCTAATGAAAGAGAAGAATGTGAATACATGTAAGTTAACAGAATAAAATTTTAAACTACGAAAGCCCAGAAGGCTCATTCGAAATTCGAGAATCGAAATTCGAAATTCGAGATTCGAGATTCGAAATTCGAAATTCGAAATTCAATATAGTTATAACCAATCAGATTGCGTGTGACATAATCGTCTACCAATCAGAATAGTTCTTATATATTGGAAATTCGAAATTCGAGATTCAAGATTCGAAATTTGAAAATCGAGATTCGAAATTCGAAATTCAATATAGTTTTAGCCAATCAGATTGCTTGTGACATAATCTCTACCAATCAGAATTCCTTGGTTATATCGAAACTACATAAAATTTGGTTGAGTAGTTTTAGGGGAGTTAATGCGAAAACCATGATTATTGAGGATTAGTGAAAATTACTAAGTTCAAAAAGCCATAACTACCATATAAATTTAGGAATCAACAATTCCTGATAATATGCACTACATAAATGGTGTACTAGTTACATACCAAGTTTCATAAAATTTTGTATAGTACTGAGTAGTTTCAGAGGATTTGTGCTGACAAGATAATTAATGGGTATTTTCAGCACATTTCTAAGTTCAAAGGGCCAAAATAAGCCAGTGGCGGATCCAAAATTTCGAAAAGGAGGGGGCACTGACTGGCCAAGGGGGGCCACTTTGGTCACGCTTCAATGATTTCCTATATATCCAACCAAATTTTTCCGTCAAAAGGGAGGGCCCCCTCTGGATCCACCCCTGATAGCCCCCCCCCCCCAAAAAAAAAATCCGTTTTACATGTACATTTTTGTTTCTTGATTTGTAAAATCAAGATGTTATTGTAAACTGAATTCATTTGATAAAATAACAAATAAAGCTTATAAATTTGATTTTTTTAACAAAACCATGTTGAACAAGTCATTCGTTGACAAATATGTCGACTGTTAAAACACCAAATAAACATAATAGCACGTGGCTACGTTTATATAAGAATTATTCTGATTGGTAGACGATTATGTTACACACAATTTGATTGGTTATAACTATATTGAATTTCGAATTTCGAATCTCGAATTTCAAATCTCCAATCTCGAGTTTCGAATCTCGAATCTCGAATTTCGAGTTGCGAATCTTGAATCTCGAATTTCGAATATCGAATGAGCCTTCTGGGCTTTCGTATTAAACCGTTCAAATAAAAAAAGAAAGGAGTGCATGCCTGTTAACTGCATTTTGTATTTAAAAATAAAAGTTAAATTTGTACTCACTTGAATGTGACCTTCTTTTAGAAGACTCATTTAACTCCTCACAGAATGAAACTTTTCGCATAAAATTGTTTACAGCAGCAGCCCGTTGAAATTTGTCCCTGTTTTTTAAAGCCCTAAAAGAATAATTAAAAATTCTTATTGCTATTTAGTTTTGTATTAGATATAATAAAAGTCTTTCAAAGATACGAATTTCAGTTTGTTTCATATTTTCTTTAGCTGTGTTACATAACCAGACTATATGCGTTTAACATTTTTGTTTGAAAATACAGTAAAACTTCGGTAGCTCGAACACCACCGATTTCTCGAAAACTCGAACTCATTTATAGGTCCCTTTGATAGTAAACTCATATAAGTCACCATCAATAACTCGAACTAAAATTATAAGCGTCAGTGCGAAGCAATTAACTTCAGGTACAAAGGACGTAGATAACAGAAGCCATAACAATTAATACAGGTATATCAATTACAAAATAATAGATAATAATTATGTCATGACTGGTGATTAGTTTGAACAGGCAAATAGACATTAATTGTTTCTTTAATAGAAAATATGAATTGTACCAAGCGGATTATCAAATCCACGAAAATATTCCAATTAAAAATCATTTGCGACTTTTGTTGACAACTGTGGTTAAATTGATATTAAAAACCAAATATTAAAGCTAAAATAATTTATGAAAAATGTGTCGCAATAAATATTGTGGAAATTATTTACTTAATTTAACTGCGATGGATATACCGAGTACAAACGGGTTTTTGCGCAATAACGGAAGTAAATAGTAAGCGATGTAGAAATTTCAAATTTCACAAACTATTACACCTAAAATAACTTTATTCGTGTCAAAATTCATGAAATAAACATCTACAAACATTCAAAACGAATTTTAGTTCCCAGAAACAACCATATCGCGTGTAGGAAAATTAACGAGCAACTTATAAACAAAATCAGTCACGGTACGGAACAGATACATTTCCGGAGGTTGTCCAACTTCGGTGGCTCGAACAACCGATAACTCGAACTATTTTTGGCGACCTCAGCGAGTTCGAGTTATCGATGTTCTACTGTACATAAATATTTCAACAGTTTTGGAGGCTCTCAATATCCGGCAACGTTTATCAGAGTTAATGAAATTGTTCTTCGTAGGGATTTATTTTTTTTTAAAAGGAACAAAACTGTAAATATAGCTATTTAAAAACAACTGTTACACGTCATTATATGGCACCGGTTATGTTTGTTATCTTTATTTATTGTGAGGTTCTTTATTTTTTGTTGTTGTTTAAAGTTGCTTATAATAATTATGTTTTTCGGCATACTTCACGGCAACACCTATAAAATGTCACAAATAATTAGAACTGGGCGTTTTCGTTTCTCTATTTTTAACAATAAATATATATATTTATATCAGTGACGATCTAATTATGTCGGGTTGGGTGTGTTTTTAGGGGTAATAGTTGTGTTTTCTTAGAATTGTAGCTCTTTGGGTCCTAGAAATTGACCATAGAGCTACGAATTTATCATTTATTAGTGGATATAAACAGAATGATTAACGTTATCGAGCATTAATAAAGAGATACAGTGTAGGAAAAATTATCAAGAACGAAATAAACACGTTTTATTAAGCTCACTTCTCATCTAATTGTCAGAAATAGTGTGACAAAAATCGTGTCGTAAGAGTCGCAGATTTTTACATAGGGAAAATCCGTAGCTGTATGATCCGCGAAATACAAAAATGTCAAAGGACCTAAAGAGCTACGGTTCCGCAGCTATCATTACATAAATTAGTCTGGTACTTATTTGAAACAAATACATTAAGTACCATTTCTTAACAGGTTCAGTAAGAATACTGCTCCAACCTCCGTCAATTTCGTCTACCCCCTCACTTCCATTTTGTTCGCAGATTTGTTCGGGTACGACAAAAACATCCTCTGTAGAAAATGGATTTTTGTCATCGTTTTCCTGGATGTTGCAAATACGAGATAACATTTCTTCTAAGTCTTGCAAATCTTCATCGGTCGGTTGATGATTCTCGATTTGTTCATTGACTTTTAGAATTTCATCAATTTCATCACATTCGTATACATTTCCAGTAATGTTGCACCGTTTGTCTGGTTGTTTTGCAATACAGCCTCCGTCTGATACATCCAGTTCAACACTGCACTGGAGCTGTTCATCAATTATGCTGCTGTTTTTTCTTTTAGTGTACTTGTTTGACGAGTCTTGTTTATCAAATGCATTTTCATAGTCATTTATGTAGCATAAATACGTACTTTGATCAGGTTGGTTTGATTCGATGTGACCCCCATTGTTCTGCAATGTTTCTACGGAATCGTTTCCATATTTAGCAAGATCTTCCCTTGCCGAACATGTTGATAATTGTTTTTCAGGTCCGCCATCAAGTTCGTCAATCCCAATGTCTGCCGTATAATTTTTGGACCTGTCCAGTTCGTCAAATCCATTTATGTCAGCTCTATTTTTCTTGGTTTGTAAATTCCTTGATATCTTATGTGCATCAGTTCCAGAATATGCTGATTCTTTTAAACCACGTTTTTTAATAATTTTATCATCTGTGAGAAAAGCAGAAGATATTATGGCGTGTTCAAAAATCATCAATAAAAAAGACAATGCAAACATTTGACCAAAATATTTTTAAAAAAGCAAGCTACATACATCAAGCAACAAGCAACACGTACGCCAATAAACATCTAATATTAACTTTGTGCTCAGATGTGGTAAACAGTTTATAGCTCCACATGTGGGGACGTTATTGTATATATATTTTAACTAACAGAAAGCTGAAATTGGTAAGACATAAGACATGCTTAACACTTACACATAAGTGCCTTAAAAATCATTGTGAAAATAAAAAAAGCAAGGAAGGAATTAAAATTTTATATGCTGTCTTGAAGGTCTTGAAGGTAATTAATTAATTTAATAATCGTTATCTTTCTTCTGCAGTTCGTCGTATGTTATAGTAAACGCACTTCCACAAATTCCTAAAATATTAATTTCACTAATTTTAGGCTCGTAACTTAAGATTCAAAATACGTCATTGCTACTATCAACCCAATACAGTTAGGTATAAAATTATAAAATCAACACAACATTGGAATAAAACTATGCGACAAGTAGCTGCGACAATTGCTGGAACAATGCCACGTAAAATTCACAAATCTAGGCGTGAACAAGATTTATAACTGTAACATATTTAGTCTAACAGAAACTAATTTAAATGGCATTTTACTATCAAGGCAAACATCTCTTTTTGTTTTTATTTCACCATTTTTGAAGTATGCATTTCCAGAAATGTTGCAATGTTTGTCTGGTTGTTTAGCAATAGAACCCCTTCTAATACATCCATTTTAACACTGCTGTGTAGCTGATAATTAATTACGTTGATGGTTTCTCTATTAGTGAACTTGTTTGTCCAGTCTTGTTTATGAAATGCATGTTTATAGTCATTCATGTAACATGAATACGTACCTTCATCAGGTTGGTTTGATTCGATGTAACTTCCATTGTTCTGCAATGTGTCTACGAAATCATTTCCATGTTTAGCAAGATCTTCCTTTGTCGGACATGTTCTGAATTGTTTTTCAGGTCGGCCATCAAGTTCGTCAATCCCAATGTTTGCCGTATAATTTTTTGACCCGTCCAGTTCATCAAATCCATTTCTGTCAGCTCTATTTTTCTTGGTTTGTAAATTCCCTGATATCTTATGTGCATCAGTTCGAGAATATGCTGATTCTTCTAAAACACGTTTTTCAATACTTTTGTCATCTGTAAGAAGATACTATGGTGTTTAAACACCATCAATAAAAATAAAATGCAAATATGTGGCCAAAATATTTTTAAAAAGCAAGCTACAGTCATCGGCGAATCTTCAAGAAACAACACGTACGCCAATAAACATCTAATGTGAACTTAGTGTTCATATGTGGTAACCTATTTTAGCTCTACATGCAGCACCATTATTTTAATTTAACGCATTTATCCCATGTTATATCGCCCCTTTAAGACCAGTTTATGGTTTAACTTTATATATATTAACTCTAAGAATGCTGAAATAAGTAAGACATAAGACATGCTTAATATGTACACACACATCGGTGCCTTAACAATCATTTTACAAATCAAAATAAAAACATATGATGATTAATCTGCAAGGTACGAATTGAAATTCTATCTATTATTTTAAACTTAATAATTGTATGAATCAATACCTTTCTTCTGCAGTTCTTCGTATGTTATAGTATACGCACTTCCACAAATTCCTAAAAATAATTAGACTTAACTTAAGCTGGTAACAAAAGAATCAGTAGACTTCATTGCTACTATTAATCTAATACAGTAAGGTATAAAATAAAGATCCACAAAGTGGAATAAAACTGTGGGACTAATAGCTTAGACAGCTGCTAGAACCATGCCATGTAATGCTCAAAATGCTACGTGTATACACGGACTTAAAAGTCTACTCTATTTATTCTAACAGCAAAACTAATTAATGGCACTTTATGGTCAATACAAACATTATTTTGGTGTATAATTATTAATATTGTAAAATATTGTCGTAAGTTTATAACTATAATACTGCCCAGTGTTCTAAAAAGTTACTGTAAAGTTACTTTTGTACTATGCCACTGTGAAAATGTATTCAGGTCGGATTTATGCTGCGTGAATCCTTAGATAAATGTATTAAAAAAACTATATATATAATGGTTGTTCAAGAAGATTTCACGTATATCGTACTTTATTTAGGTTTTAACATGGGTAGGCATTGTAGCAATAGCGAGTGGTAAACTATCACGAATATAATACTAACATATGTTGAAACAACAAGAAAGTATGGTATTCATGAATAACTTTTATTCTGATTATGACACATACTGTAATCTCTACTTTGAAGTGACATATAAATGTGCGTTAATTTATGGTTGTTTATCATACCATCAATTTGCAGAGTAATGAAAAAATTAATCCAATGGAAGTATGCAAATCTCTTAATTCAGACAAAAACTAATAATTAATTAACAATAACGATTATTATGGTTAAACAGTGTAGGCTTTTGATAAAATGTAACCGCCGGAACAAACAACTTACGTATGTACGAAAAACTTTTTTGGGAAATTTAACAGGTAGTTGTTTACTAATGCAGGACGTCAGATTATAATCAGCAGTTATCTATTTGACCTGTAAAAGGTAACAATGGCGAGGTTTGGAGGACTAGAGAAAGAACCAACCGTCAACATAGCGCACCTATATACTAACAGAAGTTCGTAACAACCATTGCAATTGAAATTGAGAGAAAGTATAATCAACTTTTATGTCAAAATCAAAGATCATAGAGACGGGAAGTAACAAATGCTTCAATAATTGAGCACACAGATAAAATTATCGAGACCTAATTTATCCAGCTGCAAAATGTTGATAGGTACAACTTACCCATAATTTCATACAAACGAAGTTCTGTCTCTTTTATAAGTTGCCCTTTAACAAATTCACTTCCAAGATGTTTCATATTAATTGCTGTTCCATATTTAGGAATGCTGGCTTCATATGGCGAGAACTCCACCCATTCTGTTTAAACAAATACACGTGTCATCGGTTTAATATATATAATAAAGTCGTGCTTGAACAGTTTGTAGGAGCTTTTTGAATCAGGATCTAAACTAATATATTTTTGTTTTAGAAAAGTTCGTCCGCTAGTGTGTTTATTGTTGTGTTTGGGCATTTAGGGCCACTTAATTTTCACATATACATGTTTTGTGTATTATGGTTTTACAGTTTTTATTTTGGATAGGATGCCTTGAACAAAGTTATAAGGAACCTGATAATAAAATGATGGTTTAGAGCAGTTTTATACGGTTTTTCGTTGGAACATTCGTTTTATTCCACACCTTTTATTGTAAACACTATTAAACATTAGGCTAACATTGGACGAACTTTCATGTAAAGTGTTAAATGTTTTTACATTGTTGTAATTTCAGTAATTTTAAATAATTATAATATAAATAAATAATAAATATATAAATATATAAATATAAATAATAAGCGTCGAATTCTTATGGTAGAGTTAACGAAATAATTTTAAAGGCGCGTCAATTTATATTTACTATCCAAATTTGTGTATAAAATTACAAAACCAAACATAAGACATGTTAGACTAACTGTCAAATAAATATAGTATTGCTTGCTATATCAACTGCAATAACACCAACCATGAAACTTTCTTGCATTTTCATCCGGTTTGGCATGGATTGCAGATAAAAGTGGCAGCGGAGTTGTACCCTCAGACATTTTACCTGCCAGGTCACTCAATTTGCTATCCAATCGCTATAGAAAAATGTGACTAAAATTAATATTCACAATTACTTAACTCAACAGTACAAGGTATCGGGTGTAAATGAGACAAGACAATCAAATTTATTTAGTGGTACCTATAACAAAAATAATACAATTAAATTTTAAAAGTTGAAGGAAGGGAGGGTGTTCGCCGGATATATGCAAACCATTAAACTCTACTCTTCGGTATAAGGGCCATTCAGCAAAAGTTATTTGTAGAATATTGCTCTTTTCAGTGTTTTGTAGTCATGGCAAATACATTTTATGGCCGTCGACACAATAGTATTTACAAAAGACCATTATAAGTGTACAGACGGTTCTATGATTGTAGGTTGCTATTTTTTCCTAACGTAGTGTTATATTTGTAGGCTCATGCTATATCTAAAATAGCATAATAATTAAAGTAAAAACTTTAAGAAAATGGCTGATTTTTACTTCCTTAGAATTATTATTTGTTATTTCTTTTGTTTGTTCTTTTTAGTTTTTATTTGTGATTTTCGATTATATTTTTTACTGTTTCTTTAAATATGTTTGCATTTCTTTGCGTTTTTTGCAAGTATCGGGCTAATGATAGGTCAATACATGGATAATTATTTTTAATCATACTATGCAATACTAAATACTTCCAACATTAATTTGTCAAAAAATTAAAACAAAAAGTTCTGATGTAAATTAACTATTTAAAATTGACTTACATCTGATATAAGGTAGTCTCCGAGCATTGGTCCAAAAACATTCAAAGTGAAGTTCCATTTTTCTGAACTTTCTGAAATTTTTGGGCGAAAGTAATTTAAAGAGTAGCCCAACAGTTTTGGCAATTTGGAATATAGAGTGTTTTTGCATATATCTGCTTTCATCTTTTTCTGGATTTCCCGTGGATCTATATTAGGCCAATCTGTGTGCGAATAGAGCGTTGCTATATACCTACAATTAAGCAACTTAAAATTTGCAAATTCGAAAAATGTTACGCAGTAGCGTTTGTTTATACAAACAAACGGTGCATGGCAAGGTTATACAATTATACAGCAAAAATAGGTTAGTAAAGCACAACTGATAAGATAACTTAATAAATATCCCGTTGTCGTAGTCAATAGATTTTTCTGTTCCAAAAAAGAGAACGTATTCATTTGCGATCATTGTATCTGCAATGATAACGAGACTATATATACATATATTACTTTATACAATATACACATATATAATTATATTTAATCACAGTATTACTGACGTATCAGTTCAACCGCCGTATGCTTTAAACTATTCGTATGTTCTGTTTCATATTCTGGTCGATTATTTGGTAGAAATCATTCTAGTTATATAAGATAATCGACCAGTCGTTTCATCCACCAACATTCCATATCACTAGACAGTTTCAATATTATTTTATGATGTATTTATTTTCCTTTTTTCACAATTGATGCCGTTTAAAACGGACTTACCACGACGAACCAGATAAAACGGCAGTATACAGGATAACATCAAGAAGACCTGTATCATAGAGTGCATTAAATATTCCAGACATTGCTATCATTGCCCTGAACCCTCCACCGGATCCGATTAAGGCAATATGAGGAACCTGCAAAAAACAAATTAAAAATAAAAGCGCGATCTGAACAATAGACAAGTTAAAAGTCTTTTCAGTATAACGTGACTTCTATAGTTTATTCTTTTATTGGTACAATCATTTTGACCTTAATGTGTCAGAGGACACACGTTTGAAAAATTCAACAAATCAGAGACAACACTTTTCCGCGGAATGCATGTTTGATATTAATGAGAAATTTGTAAATCCGGGTATATATATATTGTAAATATACTTAAATTTTACAAAAACACAATTTATTATGCTTCTAGTTTCAGACCTAACTAAAGCAGTTCAAAATTTAAAAAATATATAAAACCGACGAAATAATAATAATTTAAAATAGACTTTGTACACTTCTATCCTACAATGATACAATTTGTCGATGTAGAAATTATTGCGCAAGTGATTTTTTTATAATGATGCTTATAATACAATATAAGAATTATAGCTTATGTATTCGCTTCGAAACTGTTTATGTCGTTAAAGATGATACCTTTTAAATTTTACAACTGATCTACTCCACTCTACTTAAGCATATGCGACCATGCCAAGAACTCTAGACACACTAATAGAGTAAATAATACATAATAATATTTCAAGTTGATCAACACTGACAAATGTATATATTAGCCAAATTTGAATAAAATGCTTTTGTTTTTTTCACAATGAACATTTTCTTACTATATTCATTTTTTTTTTCAAAGCTTACATTCTCTGGACAATGTACTAATTCATTTTCGTCTAAAGGCCTTTTCAGATTAGACCCATCTAATGGCTTTTTAGGCTTCTTTAAGGCTGCCTGTATATACATTTTTCGTTTCCGCAAAAACATTTTCTCCTCGTCGCATAGAGAACTATTGTTATTCATAAATAACCTTACATCTAGCAGAGTGCTATTAAAACAGATGTCAATTCAGTCAAAAAATACATTTACAACAAAACGATTTATATGTTTATTATTATATATTATTATATATTTACATTGGTTGTGTAACATAGTCATGTGTAAGGATGTTGAAACAAATAAAAAAGACCAATATATGCTCACTCTGTCGGCTTAAAATGATATTTTGATTCGAAATGTATTTATTTGTTCTTTGGTGTTTAAAGCGATGTTTTTGCTATTTTGCAGCTATTTCGTAGTAAATATTAATTGCAATATGTGAATACACAGTAAAAACCGCTGAACTAAGAAAAGGATGCAATATTAACCACAGAATATCATCATAAATTCATTTTGTTATACTATTGGGTAATAAAGACAAAATTAAATGCCTGTTTATCTTGATTGAGAAATATAGACGCGTATGTAGGCGAAGCTGAAATAATGCTGAATAAGTGAGGCAATTTATAATTTTGAAATTAATATTGTCCTGTTTGTATTAAGTGCTGTGATAATCCTAGGTGTAATCTTTGAGGTCTAAATTTAAAATGATGTAGTTACAGTTTTTCCTGTGGTTTCTTTAATGTCCAGTTCTGAAGGATAAATTAACGGAAGCATGTTGAGGGTTGTCAATTGAAATATATCGATACCTAAAATTTAAGACCTATCTTCTGCTATCTGATTGTCTTTAATTTATCGCATAAAAATGTGAACAAATGTGTAAGCAGTTTTGTATTACTAGTTTTGTGTAATACGTTTACCAACACAATATTTATATATTTTTAGAATTTCATAGATCCACTAAAAAAGTCATATCATGTTCTTAAAATTCATACCCTTCTGGCTCTGATGTCGTCAATATAATCTGCAAAGAGAAAACAATTTATATACTTGTTTTGCTGATAAAAGTCTTGTATCTAAAGAGAGAACTATGCGACACAAATATTCTTGATGTGTCTTGCAGGAATCTGAATGCCATGCAACATATTTCGTGCCAATAAACCTTATACGAATAGACTGTATCATGTTATTTATTACAGTCAGACGCACGTCGTGAAAGGAAAGCGAGTCAGTGAACAGAAAAACCATAAATGACTTTATTAGAATAGTCGTATTTGTAGTTAGATTTTAATAAATTAGATTTATAAAGGTATAGCAAGCGTACGAGGTTACCGCATGCAAGAAGACTTGTTACCCAACTCCTATAAGGACTGTCTGTAGGAAGAAAAATATATGTCTTAAAGCTTGTAACTTCCAATTTATTTTTTTTTTTAGATCAACTAGTCTGCTTTTGAATAGATATATAATGCTTTATATCAATTTAAAAGCAGACTAGTTGCTCTTTCTGTTTAGAACATAAAAAACTCAAAAATATACCTGATTGCTGTTGAGTATTCTCGCGTTTTCCTTTTTTATTACTTCAACGAAAGGGATATGTTCTATTTCTTTCTCTCTTTTTTTCACAATAATTTCTAATACAAAATATCAAACGTTATTATAACATAGACTAACTAAACTTAATACGAATTTATATACATACATTTATATATATATACATGATGCATACAAACACAAGTAAATTTCAAAAGAAAGCAAGCTTTGTCGTTTGTTAAATATATGCATATTTTGATGCAAGTATAATTCAAATCGTTTTTTTGTTAAAAAAGAAACTGCCTGCAGTCGTAACAATTTAATTTATTTCTCTATTGTGCTCCGACTATTTACGAACATTTTTCAAACTCTTATGTCGAACTGCAAGACAATGTCATACAAAGAGCATACTTCAAACACGTTTTTGTAAATTCAGTTTTTACAGGTATTTTCTAACTGTTGTAAGAAAACAAAGTACCTGCTCTTTCAATCGGATGCGGGGAATCAAAAAATACTTGGCACGTCTTTTCGGAATATTTAGAAGAAGATAATTTGCTGCGATTGGCTCCTTTAACAACAACATCGTACAGTTCCAAAAAAGCTGTAATAACAAGCTCTTTATAACATTATAATAGAAAATACAACGAAAAAAAAGAACGAATTGACGTACAGTTTTCAACACGCTTTTGGGGGCAACGGTGGCACATCGGTTAAGGTAGTTAGTCTATTATTAGTCACGTGCCTGTCTGACAAAACTTAGGTTTTGGATTCGAGTCACTGCGGTAGGGTGTTACCAACATCAATCTTAATTAACCAGGGTTGCCATTTTTCATAGCGATGTTCAGGCGTACTTTGGCTCTCTCCCTTCAAATAAAAAGTGGGCGCCATGAAATAGAACGAATAATCGTACCCTCGCTTTTGTGGCGAGGGTACGAATTTAGTCCCATTACTTGTAATGTAGCAGAGCGGGAGTGAATCACTCCCGGTACTTTGATGTCAAAAGGAAGTTGCATATACAATCAGACGTGGTTGATCTTCATATCTTTCGACAGTGTCACCTTTTATTATCGGTTTCGTGTTTAAAATCGATCATTATTGATACTTGATGATAGTTATTGCCGTTTTTAATAACCCGCTCTGCGTTGTATTTAAATGGACAATCGTGTCTCTTTTTGATTACGTTTACTACATGAAAACCATTGAGAAACCCGAAACTGAATTGCGAGTTGCATCTTGGGTAATACATATGTAAATTACTGGATTCTTACAACGAATGGTTGTTATAGTATGCAAATTAGCACGTTTATAATAAAATTACGTCAAATTTTCCATATACGGAATAATGATCAACATAGCATTTTCCACCTGCATCTTCAAAGACGAAAAAAGAAATTTCTTCAATAAAGATCGTTTCCCGTTAGTTTCGCAATGTCTAAAACTTAAATAACGTAAAGAAGATGAATATTATGTTTGAATTTTGTATAAATAGACCGAAGTTACAATTTTTTTATTTGTTCCATTACGAGCAATAGGACTGAATTCTGCCGTTAATTCGACAAATCACAAAACTAACTTCGGTTTATAACGGCAGTAAAATTTGTCCAAGCCATGATATAGCTGTAAACTGAAAGTAGCGTTAAACACTTTTAAGCATATAAATCAAAATTATTAAACGACAAAAATTAAATGTGTGGTTTTATTTATTCATACTTCTTAATTTTTATATGTTATTCAAATCTGCATTTTGGTGCTTTGCCATAATTTTTTATCTTACCTGGTAACGGTGTTTTCTCTGGGGAAGACAATGTCAGTTTATACATAACCATCTTTGGCTTTACCTTAAAATATATAGAAAACACTAATCTGATATATGTGTTTGACGATTTCATATTTTGTGAACGAAACTTGTGATTAGAGAATTTTATAAATAAAACAATGTTTAGGTCCCAGTATTCTGCTATCACACAGTCTGGAAGCACATGAGTATGAACATATTAATTACAGCTCAGTGGCTCACATCGGTGTAATATCAACATTACTTCCATATTTAAAAAATTCTACTTAATGAAACTACTTAAAAGTTAATATTTTTTAACATAACCAGATCCAAATATACATCTAGCAAAATTGCAGTTATTTGTATCATTTATATTAAAAACATGTACAGAATGTACAAATCCGACAATTGCAGATCTCAAAATCATATTTCCAATATAGTTCATGAAAGTGATTATTAAAAGCGTTGTCAAATAACACATTATTGCAAATAATGGGGTGTTAGTTTGAACCATTTTAACAATATCAACACTTAAACCTGAATCATTTAACGCGCATTTGTCTCGTTTACATAAAATAAAAGCAAATGTTTTAATAATGGCGATGTAGAGTCACAGCCAACATCAAGACATTTCATTAAGCTCAAAGAACATAGTTGTTCTTTGCATAGTCCCTAATGTTTTGTATAGAAAATTAAAGTGTCAGCAAAGATATTAAGGTTATAAACCTTACTACTCCAAACGCGAATTTCGTCGAATCAAACTTATAAGTGGCTCTCAAACCCCAAAATATTGAATTCCAAATTATTCAGATGTAGAGCTTTATCATCTAAATTCCAAAACGTTATACCAAATCCTGCAATGGAGTTATACACCTAGCCTTTACAGTTATAATATCTTTGGGTCGCCCAATACTAGGCTTGATACCAATATTTAGAGCAATCCAGTTTAAGGTACCAGTTATGCAACAAAATTTAAATACTTACCCTGCATATAACTTTCAGTCTCCTGAATAAATATAAATTTTTAAAAAATTAGAAAAATAAGTAACTAAAGACATCCACTTAAGAAATCTGAAGAAACCTTCATATAATCAAAAGAACAAAGTTTTAGAACGAAATTACAACGCCATAAATATAAAAACAGACGAACATAACACACATGTTGACAAGTTTAATTGTTATGAATTTTGATTTAACTTATTAAGGACATAATCTTTCATGATTCTATAGCACCAAGTTTTACCGTCTCGTAAAATACACTATCAGACATATCATTGTATCACTTCTATTTGTTTTTTATATTTTTCACCTGATAAAGTTTTTAACATGTCACATATTCGATCCCTTAACATATGACATGTTTGATCCCTTTACATTTTTCACCTCATTTATCATTGTATAACTTATCGTCTGTTGTGTCAACTTTAAACTAACAACTGATAAATTGAACAATTTTATGATCGTTTTAACGATTATAGCCTGTTAGATAATTTTTTAACTTACCAACTAAGGACAGACAGATCAGTTACGACCTGTAGGCATTTTCAAAATCTTTGGCATTTACCAGATAATATATCTCTATTATTTAACACTTGAATGTTTGCATCATTTTATATAAAACCAATGAGCAGTCTATTTTCACACAATGTGGTACAAGAGTTTATCTTTATACCTGGCAGATCAGTTTAATAATTATTACGTTATTGATCAGTTTAACACAAACTACTAGTTAGATCATGATGACTTTACCTAGTTGTTTTCTTTCTTCCTTCATTAAAGCTTTGAACTCGTCGTATATCCGTGGCTTCTATAGAAGATCTTCGTCGGCTCATCAAATGCAGGCTGCTGTCAAAACTAAATTGTTTTGACAAGCCTCTTTTTATATTACATGGCTTACTGGTTGCAAAAGTCATCTTACGGTCCATTTGATCCTAGATCTGAAATATTCTGAAGAAGTTATATTTTAGATATCACAAAGCCTAACGTAAATTCTAAGTTCGTAATTCGTACGTTTTCTATAGCGGTGATTATTAACTAAAGTATGCCACATGTTGGTATCTTTCAAATCATTTGTTTAAATGATTGCAGAGAAGTGGGTCTTTCATGAGTCTCAGAAGTTGTTTTATTAATTTTTAGGGCTTTAAACGAATTTATACATGTAGTCATACAAAATTCTAAATGTCAAATCATAAAATATATTTTTTTAATAGGGAGTTTTCATGCTTATTATTTTAACAGCAACTGTTATTAAATAAATACCTCAACAGATCATGCCAAGAAGTGTAGTCTAACCCACAATAATTTTTAAATGGCTTAAAAGGGTGCTCGCAGGTTCATACGGATATAACAAAGCTGTAGACCATGTTAAAGCTGAACAAGACCACAAGACGTAAAACCAAACACAAACAAACTAGCTTTACATGAAACAAGACTTCGTTTGGATAACATATCATTATTTTTTTCTTTGTCCGAGCGTTTTCACTGAAACCGAAAGTCAAAACTTTGAAACTTTATTTAGAATGTTATGTTCATTTATAAATAAATATACTTATGGAGTTTTTATTTTTTCAGCAGGTTTTAGAATGAATTTAGTTCAAAAAATTGTTTGAAGTGGTATTCATTTTATTATGTTAAGGAACATTCTATTAAGTTATAAAACTTTGCAGGATTGTTTTCAATCATGAGTAGACGTGATTTTGAATTTTTTTAATTTAGTCCAACCGAGCTGAAAAAATCAGTAATATGCTTTCAACTACACAAAACATTGTTAAAATAAATAAATATTATAAACTCTACATTACCGTATCTCAGATAATTACTGTAAAAATGTTTGACGTAGATTGTTTGTCATAGACACAATTCATACATTTTTTTTCACTTTTAAATCGTAAAATAACACTTACAATTTTTGTCCATTTATGTAAAACAATAAATTCGCGGAAAACAATAGAGAAACAAGATACACTGTTTAGGGAAGCAAACATGATAATTTATAAACAAAAGGAAACAACAATAAATAAGTACGTGTCTATGTACCCTAACACTTCAATGCATGGTCAGGCAAACACATGTTAAGAATTAAAACACGGAAGAGACATAGAATTGTTCATTCAGTGCATGCATATCTCAATATACACCAGCAATTTATGCATTATATGGGAAACAGGTAGGTTTAGAACCTGACTACACTACTACAAGATATTTTGCATTTTTGCTACTTTCTTGTAATATGTCTCGTAATAGAGTTCGACTTACCAACACCAAATAACTACCCAAATCTAGTATAGCTGTTTTTTCAGTTCATCGCTTCCCTATGAAATAACTAAAACTAAGCAAAAGAAAAAGAAAAAACATACATGTTTTAACATAATATATTTAGCTGCGAACAATTCCTGGAAAGTTCAAACAATAAACCAAGGACTGCAAACAAACGCTTAAATGTATTAATTTCGAGGAAAATATATTGTTACAGTTAAATGTTTCAAGAAAAAGGAAGCATGATATTGTTGTAACTAAATGACAAGGAAGGCAGAAGTACATTTCCCTTTAAAACATTATATTTTAATACTATGATGTATGTGGTTTGTATTTTCCATACATAATGAGGTCGTTGTAGTGTACCAGATTTGGCGTTACAATATCGGGAACAAGATTGTGCTGCAAAATGCTTAATGTTAAGAGAAAAATAGATACAATTTTCACAGCATTTTCTGAAACCCTTTTTATAACCTTTTCCTCAAAACACAATCTTAAAAAATACATCATTCCTCGCATGAGTGTACCGTAGTTCATTTATATCTTCGACGCATTATACGGGTTTTGAAGAAACGTCCACACTAGAGACAAGTAAGTTTAACATAACGTCAGGTCCCGAAGACCTTGTTTTAGGACATATAATGTATAGCATTCGTAATTAAACGTAGTCACCAAAATATATTAAATCATGTTTCAACACGTTGAGAGATTGTAGAAATAAATGTATGCATTCTATATGATTTATCACAATGACAAGTTTAAATGACATTTCTTACTTTTAGCACTGCATAAAATTAAAACAGTAAATATAACAAACTAATGAATGATAGTAATTTACAAAAGGAGCGGACAGGCGTTTTTGTTTCTAATAAGGTATTGAAACAGGCTTTCCAGGTATGATGTTTAGTTATATAATACCTCTATAATAATAACAAACCAAATACAGATAAAAAGGTGGATCACAGGGTCATTTATGTCCAATGACACATGACCTTGCGAAATAAAGAAGTTATTTTTTTATGATTGTGTACCTGAATTTATGGGTTTTTAATTTTTATTCAATTGACTGCTTCTGGATAAATCTGAAACTCCTAGACAGCTGTATTTTATACAGTATTTTGATAAAAAATCTTAAGTGTTAAATTACAGACAAATGAAATAGAAATCATTCCTGCACAGATACATATTAACATTTTTAATCTTTACTGAACTCAAATAGAGATTGAAAAATAAATTTTAAAATTGTGTTTTAAAGTGCAAAATCTAAGGAAACCACTTTTACATGCATTTATTAGTCATAGCTATTTGAAATTTGTTGTTCGTATTACCTTAAATTTTTATTGTATAAGACGCTATCAACACAATCCATTAATGCCATATATTTTTGGTTTCATTTCATATCAAAGAAATGTGTTGCATGTGGATTTCAAGTTCAATCAACATTTTAATTGGTTCTTAGCTTGTTTATTTGGTATTTTTATTTAAAATTAATATAAAGACATATGTTAAAAAAGGAGCATTGGTATAGGATCATTATTTTTCATTCAGATAGGCAAAGAAAGATTTCATAAACCATTACCCTCCCCCCTTTTAGAATTCAAATGTCGGTAGGTAATTTTTTGCACTAGATAAGAACTTGTTAAATTGTTAAAAACTATATCTTCGACGTTTATACATTTATCTGTGTTTACCATTTCAACAGGGTTATATATATAGTCTATATTACTAACACATCAAAAACTAATTCAAATCTGGATGAATGTATTTCCTTACCTTGACCTGGAACATACAGTTTTACCTCTATGTTCAACACTCACAAAGCAGTTTTATTTTATGTTATATCGTTAATATTTTTATAAATGTTTAAAATCTTTAAATCAGTACGTATTGATATAAAGAAGCTATGGTAACGGATACTGAAAATTACTTACATATAAAACCTGCGTCATTATAACCTCTAAATTATAAACCGGAAAATCTGACCGAGAAACCGGAATTTCCCATTTACAACACTCCAGCTTAAACAGTTAATGTTCCGTATTTGTCGTTGAACTTTTAAGAGTTAATACATGTAATTGTGTTTAAGAATATGGTCATAATAGTCAATAATTTAATTTAATAAAGTACACTTTTAAAATTATCAAAAAGGGAAGAACTCATAATTTATGTGAGACAATGTAGTGTGATGTAAGGAGAAAATATCACATGACCACGTCAATATGCTAAACAATAATTTTATTGTGATTTGTATGTCTCTGTTATTTGTAACCTGAATGGCAAATGTACGTCTCGCAAAATCTTAAGATATATACATATTTTATGCGTTTTGGTAATATTCCATTTGAACCTTTTTTCCATTTCCAAAATAAGTACAGGCAATGTAAAGTTAACACCTGCTTTAACATTGCAAGTGGATACCAATTCCCTACAAAGGTGTGAGAATTTTCAGTACATAATCTGGCTTTCTTTCTAATACATACTGGATATATACAGAACGGTTGAATTAAGAACTATTTAAACAAATAAAAGGCAAACAACAAGGAAAAGAACAGGGGATTAAATTATATTAATGTTGTGCCGATCAGTAATAAATGTATTGATATTTAAGGATTGATTGTTTTGCATTTTTCAAATGTATAAAATATCTTTCCGTTTAAATGGGCTTCGCTTTCTTTCAGTCCTCATTTTACAAGCCTTCGTAGTTTTTTTAAGAGTTCTAAAAGTGTTTTTGCATCAAGCTTTAATGAGTATCTTCATTCGATATTGATAGCTTCTTTAAATTCCCTTGCTTCGTTAGTTTTCAATGTTTCTTAATGCAACGCCATACCAAAGACCTCATTGTCATTACCCTGTTGCACAGTTTATCTAGTTCTAGGTCTTGTTCCTTTTCTCTCTTAATCCACTCCATGACATAGTCTTTGACTGCATCCGTGTATTATGGAGTTTAGTTTTATTAAGGGAAACTAAAGAACCCTAGAAAATTCCAGACCTATAACAGACAAATATGTAATCTTTGCCAATTAAGGTTGCAGTCAAGAACACAATATCCGCATTAAGGCGAAAATGTAATCTACATTCTGCAAGACCTACAAATTTTAATAACTCTTCTCTTGAAAATAAAGAAATTAACAGAACACAACACAATAAAGGTAAATGTAACTTTTTCTGACTTGTATCTGTTCGAATTCAGTGATCACAATAACAAACAATATTTGGTAAACTTTGCATTTTTTTACATTTGGATTTAATTTTGTGACAATCAAATGTATAATACAACACATGAATCTTGTTTATATGTATGATTCATTATCCTAGTTATATTGCCTTTATTATAATTGTAGGTTAGATACGTTGAATTGTTTTAGGGATGTTTTACATATATATGTTTAAGTATTAACATAGTATTGCAGTTTCAATTCGTCATACAATGTTAATTGAAAGTCACACTTACTATTTCATACTGCAAGCTATATCTTTACAAACTGTTAATTAATCAAAATAAAATTGTGGCATACTCATTAACAAAATTCGTTATTTACATACACATTTTTTTAAATCAAATTGTTGTCAACATAGTTTTAACACGTATAGACAGAACAACTTTTTGCTTTATACTTACACATTGAGAGAAATTAATTTAATTAGTTGTTTGAGTATTATATATAGAGAGTCTTACATTGGTACGAGTGGATTATCGGATTTCTCCAATCGAGATAATTAAAATATGGAACTTTATAGGCATGGACTTAAATTTCCATAATTTAACTATGAAGATTGGAGAAATTCGACAATCCAAGCGTACTAATGTTAAGATTCTGTTTGTCTAATTTTAAAATGTAGTAAATTTGCGAAAGGAAGTAAAAATTCTCCCAACCTCAATTTTACGTTCATGACTTGACGTGGTAAATGGTAGGTGTTTTCTTTATGACGTCATGAGTTCTTATTAGGACGTTATTATTTTAAACCAATCAACTGCCGAGAACAACAAATTCACTTATGACGAGAACTATATTTTCCACACCGGTCAAGCGGTTGAAATATTATGTCAAAATTAGAGAAGCTTCTATTTCAAATAGTACAGATGCAAGTATTAAATTTGTTATAATTGTATAAATGTATACACATTTGCGTCACAAATTTGAATTTCGATACATAGATCTAAAATAAATATTTTAAAGGTTTGTCATTGATGTGTGGTATTGTGACATTAATATTTGATTTTTCAGCTGAACGGTATAGACATTTTCATCAAGCTATATTTATTACATTTGCACTGAACAACAATACAAAATTTATAGAAAATACATTTTCTTTTGTAGAGACATATGTAGAAACTATCAATATAATTTATAGAGTTCTTTCGAATTTCAAAAGTGAAGTAGGGTCGAAAACGATACATTTACAAATCACAATATCATACCGAATATGTAAAACAAAATATAAAGAAATTTCTTGATCTATTCGAAATGCTGTTTTTGGAATTAAAGATTAATTAATTGATATGAAATATTCCTATATAAAAACGATATATGATTGCAAAATATTAACCCCGTACATTAAATAAATATACAATAAATGTATCGAGTAGATCCAAGTACACACGTTATCGACAGTTCGACACGTTTGTATAATTTCCATCCAAACTCGATTTAAATGTAATAACTGATGTACACTCTAATGTGACTGTTACATAATCATAAATAATTAATTATATGTAGTAACTTTCACTAATATTTGGGTAAAGGGACAGTTTCTGAATTTGTGTACGTCATAGTGTTCAAAGTTAATGTAAGTGTGAAAAACAGAAGGAAGTGAAATGTTGCTCTTCCTGCTTAAATCTATAAAAATAAATTATTTTCAGTAACAAATACATTCATCAGATATGTATATACAATGTTTTAAATAAATAAAATATGAAGAACATTCATTAATTTGTTAAGCAGAGTCATAATTTTCATTTTAACAAACAGCATTTTTTATGACCACATGTTTGTAAGCTGTTTTAATGATTGCAATTAGAATGTACCTTTACAACTGAAACAACTTGTATTGTTTTATATTAAGCTATGTAATATATCCAGCATTGGTATTATACATTTTTATTAACAAGGTAAAAGAATTTCTTCTGCATGACATACTTTTACTTTTTTGCGAAAATACATTTGTTTGTATATGTAATATATGAATATTTTGATGTACAGTTTGATAAAGTTCTATAACATCTTAATCGTACTGTCTGAGGTTTAGTGTCACTGAAATGTCTTGATTAGAAGAAACGCTTGTTTGGCGTAGTAAATTCTATTAAACTTGTTATCTTTGATGACATTTTATTTGCAAGCACTGGGTCGAAGCCTCTGCTTGTGAAAGGAATATCATTGATTCTTTCAGCGAAGATCTTATCAATGCGGCTTTTTAAGAAAAACGAATTGCTACATTTTTGTTTAAATAAGTGTCATAAATCAGTAAATATTATCATGTAAGGTTCTTGAACAGTTAAAATCTTTTATTTTGAGAGTTACTTTAACCTTGGGTTACCGTTAATATGTTTTAGGCACATATGGAAAGAAAAATAGTAACAAAATCCTATTAATAAATGTCGCTATAAACATGAGGTGAAAGTAAAACTAAACATTAATGTACATCAAAGACCTAAAAAGACAGCAGATAAATATATATATATACATAAAAAATATCAGTAAAAGGCTAAATGTAAGCGTATAAAACGATAAAAGATCAAAACAATTTTTATTTAATAAACTGTGAAAACATGATGTTAAAAACGAGAGATGTACGTAAAATGAAAAACAGAAATAAATAAAAACAACCAAAATTTAAAGTTTAACCATTTAGCCAATCTTATGGTATTTTTCAAAGAAATATTAAAAAAAACAGTATGTGAGATAAGTTATTTTTTCTTATATAAACCACATACGTATGTATGATCAAACCTAAACAATGCATGTTCATGCATGATACTTAGACTAAAGAGAACTTCTCCTTTCTTAATTATAAATCATGCAAAAAACTTAGTTTCTTGACAAGAGCCCATGAGCCACAAATCGCACTTGAGTTACCATAGTAGATTGTAAGAATTATGTTCAATTTAACATCAGGAAATATGTTTGTTTTGACATTCAATGCAATTAAAGAGTATCATTATTAGATTGTCGCATTATGTTATCTATAATAAGTCAAAGTTCAGTTTTCCTATTCATCCATGGCGAACATGTACAAACTGGTTAAATTAAACCTATAATATTTGTGAGAAAGAGTTTAAATGTGGACATATCTTAACAGTTTTAATTAAACACATACTACAGAAGACATGAACCTTCAAGTTAACTATTATATGCATCTGCTATAATGAGTGTTTAATATATACATTATATATCCTGATATATTTCGAAAAGGGTACAGGTTAAGCCATTGGAAATTCAACAAAATTATCAGTATATCATGTTTTTCTTGACAGCTTTTCTCCTTTAACTTGTTGAATGTCGTGACCTTCTCTTTTCAGCAGGGATCTGAGATTTTCTGAAAATGCTTTTTTGAATACACTTTTTTATTTCTTTTTCGTTGTTAAGGACAATGAATTTTGAAAGTTTTGACAGCCTTTTAAAGTTTTTTTCACTGTAATGGAAATTCGTGCAGTCGAAATCGGATGGCTTATCATAAAGGGTGAAATTTGCAAATTCGAACTCTTCACTGCTGCACCTTGGTACATCTAAAACAGATATTTTAAAAATATAATTAAATACCGATATAAAAATAGACATTGTATTTAATAATCAAACTCACGGTGTGGTGGAACATTTTAATCATTTGTACAGCTTGTACAAACAACATATTTATATATATTACATAAATGCATCTCCGAGCTTTGTTGTAGATATCCTACGTATAATATGTTTCTGAGCGTCAAAAGATTTCAGAAATTAGTGACGAAAGGTAGCTTTTTAACATCCATGTAATATTCTGTAACTAACTCTTCATCGACTTCGTTCATATACTTCTTTTAATTTAAGCAAAAATTGTTTCAATTTATACGTAAAACCTTACATTTATTTGGAGTTTTAAGCTTTAGCAGATATGTACTTCTGCCGAGTGCAAATACTCATATTTTTATATTTTATCAATGACATTGATAGATTTAAGCATTTTAACTTACATGTTCCTGTGATTCTCAGATTGAAACAGAGATATTTAAATAAGCTATCGACTAAGTAAAGAATACTAAGTGTAAATCTATGTTTATGCTATGTATGGCTCTTTTTTTATGATGGTAGTTACGAAACCAATATATTCAATTCTAAATCTTGACGTTACTTCAACTTACTAGGTTTCTTATAATGTCGGAAATCATTGTTAATCAGCACGAAATGCATAATTATTGGGCATTCTACATCTTTTTCTTCTTCGAAAACATATAATTCCTTAACTTCTTTGCCTTCATATTTGATAATACTATCTTTTATTTTTGGAAATTTAATAGTATGTGTTCTCGCCCATTTCTCTGCCTCTAATAGTGTCTAAAATATAAAATATTCTTGTTATTGTTATACCTGCATAGGCGAAAATAATATCTTCCTCATTAATTTGTGACTGCTAACTGGCGAAGTACCAAAAAGTCTGAATTTTTTTTTATAAAACGTCAATAAATAGTACGTAATTTACAACACAGAACTACTTCCTATTGTTAACAATAGAGTTATCGCTTACACTTACATGAACTTACACAAACAGACAAAATGTTTTTTTTTCTTACCTCAAATGGGCTATTTTTATCTGCTTTGCGATCAGTAAAATCAAATGACAAAATTAAATCAATATCTCGACCCGATTTAAATAGCAGTGGGTATGGTGAGTTGAAAGCCAGACCAGCATCAATCAAACGCAGTGTCTCCAAATTTTCATTTTTCAAGTAGTTCTCGAAGCCTTAAAGCATACGAAAAATAATAGTAATTCAGATAATGTAATATTATGAGTTATCAAACAATAAAGGAAAACTGAATCTGAATAAATTTAAAATGGTGATTTTTTTTCCAGACACAATCGCCATTATTTTCTGAAATTATTTGTAAACTCCGAAAACTAGATTACTATTTATATAAAAAACAAAAAAGTCAATATTTAATCTAATTTTTTAAGACTTTCAGGTATATAAAAAGCCTGCATCGCTCATCTACATAATAAGTGATCACTATACAATATTTTTGCTGTTTGAAAAAGCTGCTTAACCTTGTGAAAAACCCCCAATCTTCATCAGAAAAACTATCCATCTTGTAAATTAGGCCTTAAGTCAAGTAGTAGAGCTTGATCACGTAACACCATTGTTAACAGGCAAGTAATAATTAATAAATGGCAAAATATCTCAAGTTCGTCAGCTGTTATACTCACTTGGATCTTGTGGATTCCCATCAAACTCATCAAATGAAACCTTTCGCATAAAATTGTTTATGCAAGCTGCCCGTTTAAATGTGTCTCTGTTTTTCAAACACCTATAAAATATATTTTGTTTGGACAAATGATTTGATCCTGAATGTATTGAGTTATATATGATATAAGAATGTCGAATGCACAGATTGTTTTGTTTCATTTCTCCAGAACACGTGATATCACCCAATTTGTTCAACGGGGTTTATGTTGCTTATTTGTTTGTTGTAAGTTTTTAGTTTTTGTTGCCTGTTGTGTTCGTGAGTTTTTAGTGTCTTCCAACTTAATTTTTAGTAATTGTTAATATGTGTTTTGCTACAAATATATGTCTGATCATAAATATACCTAATGCTAAATTTGAATGTTATGCGAGGTTTTTTTTACACTGCGACTTTAAATTGCTATCAAAGAGAGTAAATCAGCGCTCTCCTCAATAGAACTGAACAAAGAATACCGATAAAAAATATACAAAATATATAATCATTCGTACTAGAAAAGAAAAGCAACTTCTAACTGCAGTAACTTATCAGAGGTCTGCATCCAATAGGTATGTGTGTAAATATAATTTACTCTCAATTCATGTACCGATATACTATAGCAACAATGAAGTAAATAAATTCTGTGAGCTTTCTACTGGTGACGTATGTTCTCAATTGAAAGCGTTAAATTAAAACATATCAAATTTAGGGTATGTAATCCAATTACATATGGAACAGTTTATGTCATTCACATGGTGTAATTTTTTGTTACCATATTTTTTTCTACTCCGCGTATTTAGTAAAAAAAATAAAGATACCAAGGTTATTAAAATTTATAAAACCAGAATTGCGTTTCTTCAAACAAGATTCAGCAGTGGCAACTTAAAAATATAGGAGGATAACTGATATATTAAGATACATATAATAAAGATGTGAGATATGAAGGCTTTAATTACAAAAATTCCTATGAGCTATGCTAAATCCAGGCCAGGCCACCTAAACCTTAGAAATAACAAACTTTAGAATTTAAAAGAGTTTTTTATTTTAAGAAAATGTATCTAAAACAATGACATTTAAATGAATAGAGCAATGATATTCAATTTATCAGAAAATTGTGAAAACTAGGCTGGTGATTTCTGTAAAAACTAGGAGAGTTATCAACCCTGTGGTTGCAAAAATGTCATCAAAAATTTCAAGGTCAAACTACTCCAGAAGATAATAATCACGACACATCAGAGGCACTGAAACCAAAACGTTTAAAACCAAAATGTTATCGTCAACATTAAAAAAAATTATTAAGTACGGCTACGACCATAAACACTTTGCCGAACACTAGTAAAATTTTAAACTAATTAAATTAATTTAAATTAATTACAATTTAATAGCGAAATCAGGGACTATCCCATCAACTTCATCATTGCCATTATTTTCAGTTTTGCCAGAACTATCACAGCTGTCCTGGCGCAAAGAAAAAACATCATTCGGTTCATTTGGAATCTTGCAAAACTGTGAAAACATATTTTTTAGGTCCTCCATATCCTTATCTGTTGGCCGATGAATTTCATCTTGTTCACTCAGATAGGATTTGAAATGGAGAATCTCGTCAATTTCGTCGTATTTATGGCAATCGTTTGAACTTTTATTATCTGTATGTGGATCATCTAGTAAATGAAAAGTATCATAACTTTCTGTATACTTTTCGACGAGTCTGCTATCTTTTTTGTTACTGTAATTTGAAGACCCGTCTAATTCGTCAAAGCCATTTGTAGAATCATTTCTATAACACATAGACAGATCTGTGTTGCATTCACCGTTCTCTCGATTTATTCCATTTACAGTTTCTGTCCAATGTCCCCCATCGAGTTCGTCAGTTGCAAAATCTGTAGAAATTTCTTTTTTATGATTTGAAGTATTTGTGTCATCTGTGGCTTTAGGACATAACATGAAGTCTTTCCCACTTTTGTCTTAAAAATACAATCCCCTTTGTGAATACACTTCTGAATTAGATCCATATTCAAGATTATCAAACATCTTGATTAGGGAAAAAACAAGATAAAATATCTTGCAAACAAATATAAACCTTTTTATTTTAACGTTGATTTTAAACAAATATGGAATAGATAAACAGAACAGTTGGATAAACAATTTAAATGGAATATTTAACTTCATGTTGTAAGACTTTTTTGATACATAATTAATGCAAAAATCATAACTCAAATAATGTATGAACAAAATAGATCAAATATTATTGATTTCTAAGGATGGATACGCTTTGCGTCACATTTTTTTTTATTGATATAAGATATTTACTACCTGTAGATGTCTGTTGAAATTCCTCATATGTAAGAGCATACGCACTACCACATATTCCTGAAGGTTTTAAAAGAATTGAAAAATTTATTCAATTTTTTTCCGCTAGAAACGGTAGTACAATAATTTTAAAAAATGTCATACATCACTGTTGATTAAAATACACTAGGTATCAAATAAAACTTTAACTTTAACAACTTTTACATTGTCCTTCAAACCTGTACTCCAATTACTGATTCAAATGTACACAGCATCAAACTGGGGAAACCAATTAATAAAATGATGTATGCATTTTTTTAGAAACTATTTATGTTGCTATTATATATAAAGTATTCATTATTTATAGAAACTCTTAGCAATAAGTAAACATGCCAGATTCGTTTATCAAAAATTAATTTTATTTTTTTAATGTTGATGTTTAATCAAGTTATTTCATGTCTAAACAAACAAATATCGTATTCAAGGTGAGAACAGTTGTATCAAGAGACTTTTTGAATACTAACTCAATAAAGCAAAAATAAAGCATCCTTTCCATTATTGCATAGCAAATGCCATGACTGCTGGATATTTTTGTCATAATTGTGCATAAAGTACAAATTAAATTGTGCACTAAAAGTTTGGCTAAGGAAACTATTAACATTTTGCCAGTATTAAGAACTTCTATAGCGTGTTTGGTTCTTTTGTTGCAAAGTATATATATTTTTTGTTTTGTAAAAAACGTGATAATTACAATAATTCAAAATAGTTTTTTTAGCTTAATTAAATACGTATTTAAACATTAAACGCGCGGTCTAAAACTTGAAAACAAACAGAAAAGAATGTGGATTATGTAAAAAATGTCAAGAATGATGCTAAGGTTATAAAAATTTTCATGCGCTTTTCGTCTATTGAAAAATATTAGATAGCAAGTAAATAATATGTCGAAAAGCTTTTAGAAAAAAAATACAAAAGCTTGTACCAAAATCCGTAGTGCCGCCTATACCTAAATATTTTATATCGATATTTATAGCAACCACATTAATTATAAATTTTGTTGAAAGTAAACAGTGAAAATTACTTACCCTTACGAACACATTGACTCAACCGACAGTCGTGTTTCTTTATTTTAACGTTCAAAATTATTGACCAATGTACACCTAATCAGCCTGGTAGATGTACTTGGACGCAGTATGTTCATGGCAACTTACCCATAATTTGATACAGTGGAAGTTCTTTTTCTTCTCCTTGCATGAGCTGACCTTTTAGAAATTTACTTCCAAGATGTTTCATACTAATTGCTGCCCCATATTTGGGTATGCTGGTTTCAAATGGAGAAAATTCCACCCACTCTGTGAACAAGTGTTAACAGACAATTATATCTCGCTTGAATTGTTGTAAAAGGCAGACTCCAATAAATACAATATATTACTTTGCAAGAGAAAATGACTGTTTTACCAAATAATGATTTCACTTTTTTATACTATAATTACACGACAAAAGAATCTGTCTGCCATTGTATTTTAACAATTTATTGACAGATTTCTATAGTTGCGTACGTTGACTAACGCTGTATATTTTTCAATACGACAGAATTAGCTGCTTAATTTGATACTACTGGGACAACATTTACAATGACATGCTCTTTCTTAAGCATGCCATTGCTTATCTGAATAGCAGCAATTAAAATAAAAGTTCATTTTTAAAATAATTAATCAACTCATATTTGGAGTATCCAATGGATATTAACACCAACGTTTCTTCTGATTGGTGGTGTAGTAGCTAAAGAGGTGTTTTTCTAAGAAAGCGAGCAGAATCAACAATCTGAATGATATCTAGTTTTTAATAATGGATAACATTATATTGTCAAGCCATAAAGTTACGCGAAAATAAAACACCTAAAATTTAAAACATAAAAATTAGTCTCGTACATATTTACTTTAAGAGTCCAGAATTGACCTTTCCAAAAAATCGAGAAGAAGCCCAAAGTCAAGCAAGCTTTCATACGTAACAGGTAATTTCTATATTTACAAAAATCTCTAAGTGATATTTAGCTTTGAGCTTGTGGTAGCGTTTGCAAATTATAGAACATACATTTATAACCAGCATATGATATTTCTTGAACCCACGCCACATATACCAAAGTGTAATGGGGTGTACATTTTACACACTGCATTTGTTGTTTACATATTTTAAGTAAGGTATATTAATAAACTTTTCCCCATGTTGACGAACAAAGTTTAAAACAAAGTTCTAAATAAATATTCGATGATCATTAGTGTATATAATTGTTGTAGATATTAATTTTTATACATTGATTGCTTTGTTCCTTATTTATATATAAATATTACTTGTCTCAATATGTTGCCGAAATGGATATGTATTTTGTTAATTGATTATTGATTAAGTAAATAACAAACAAAAGTATGTAAATGAATGAAAATATATATATGTTATCATCTTAACGGATGATGTTAACTTGATGCAAAGTATTTGGTTAGAATTAATCCGTCATGCATGTTTACGCTTTTCTCCACTTTTGGTTTGTATATCACAAACAGTGTTATGTTTTGTAATCAGAGAACACCGATCAAATACGTATTGTAGGTATCAATTAAAAGGCAAAACAAATACAAACCGTGAAATTCCCTCGCATTTTTTTGAGGTTTAGCATGGATTGCCGCTAAAAGTGGTAAAGGTACCGTTCCCTCAAATACTTTTCTTTCCTGATCACTCCACTTGCTGTCCATTCGCTGGAAAAAATGAAGAACATGACTTAAACTGACATTTTCGTGTAGACCCTCTTCATATGAATCGATTTGCCAAAAATAGAAAGAGACGAAAACATCAATAAATGGTCTTTTGCATGAACAAAGAAAAAGGAGGAAACAATGGGTATAGTCAATATTATTTAATGTACATCAAATGTTCGACATTTTCGACATCGGAAACTTAATTTAGGCGGTACAAATTTGTATAGCTGTTCGCCGATTGCATCGTATATCCTGACATGTTATCCTGAGGTCATTTTCTGCATGTGTGTACATTTACAATAATCATGCGGACCCTGCCCAGCTTTAATTAACAACAGAGTACACACATAGTTGTAGTAGGTTGTTTTATTAAAGGTCGCTGATGTCCAGGCCCGGGTTTCATAAAAAATCTCAGATTTGGGGGTTTCCTCAAGTTCTCTTCAACTCAAATATTGACCAATCAGATTGCTGGAAATTTAGAATTTGAGGAAAAACTCAAGGATTTGAGAAAAATCTCAATTTGAGAAGTTTTATGAAACTAGGGCCTGAAAAGCAATATTAAGGTATTAAGTCAAAATTTAGATGAAAATTAAATTGCTTGTTGGAATGAGATGGACTGAATGACAGAGCATTAACTACCTTTACAAAAGTCTAAAAATTAGGCTAGGGACGGACAGTATTGCTTCTTGTAACGGCTACACTTCTGCTACTTTAATTATCAGCATCTACGAAAGGGGTTTTAGTGGACTCTTTAAATACGTGGACCACTCAGATTCAATCTTTTCATACTATACTCGCTCTTATCTATGGAACACCAGCAATCTCCCCAATCGGAACGCTAGGAGCGTTTTGGTCAGCCCTGTCGGTTTAGCCCTGGGATCATTTCTGTATTCATATTATAATTGCTTTGATTTTTGATTTTATAAGTATCACCATAATAAAGATAAATACATTTTACGATAGCAGGATGACACATATTACAAAGGACAGAAATTAAGATGCCAAAGTATTGTTATGATAACGAATGAAGATTGACCAAATTTGATTATTGTGCAAAAATTGTACATGTTTGGCATTATTTGCCAAGACAAGTGAAAGCTAAGTTGAATATAAACTGAACTTACATCTTCTATCAGACGACGGCCAAGAAAGTCTGCAAAAACATCCAAAGTGAAGTTACATTTTTGAGACATTGTCAAGTAGTTCAAAACATACCATGGACCGTAGTACAAGAATTTTTTCCAATACTCAGGGTTTCTTGATATATCCTCTCTCATCTTTTTCTGAATAATCTTTGGATCCACACCTGGCCAATGTGGATGTGAATACAGAGTTGCTATATACCTAAATTAGTATCATTTATTCTTCTTTAAATGTGAATTTATACAACATTTAGATAATCTGTTAAATGCGTCGCAAACATCTCAGCATTATTTAATTGGCATTTTTGTTCTTTATATCTACTATTACCTAACAGTATATCAACACTGGTTCGGCATCAAGCAATGTGTTTCAATACAACCCCAATTAGTTTTGTTGTAAGGCTGGGAGGAAATCGTAGGTTCCATTCGCTAATTTTAAAACTTACTGATATGATATAAGTAGAAAATAACCCACAAAAATAGCTAAAATGAATTACAAAATTAAAATGTACTGTGAGCTTAACTCAATAAAATAAAACAAAATAAGTGTTTTGACTATATTTTCCGACGTTGGTTTAGAATCATTAAGATTTAATATGACATGTCCATCTTACAATTAGTTATTATGCGATTTCGAAAATTTAAAATGTTTATTTCCATGTTACGACTGTTTTCCTTAAAATCCATTATCGTCAGTATCTCGCTTGATTTATTCATTTCTTTTATATTTTATGCATTGCAGTGAAAAATAACTAACCACGACGAGCCCGATAAAACGGCTGTATAGAGGATACAGTCTAGAAGACCTGTATTATAGAGTGCATTAACTATTCCGGACATTGCTATCATTGCTCTGTATCCTCCGCCAGATCCCAGTAAGGCAATATGAGGAACCTAAAAATCATATAGAGTTTGAAAGGGTGAATTTAATAATATTTGATGTAAAAATATTTGATGCGGAAGATTAAATACGACAAGTAAAACTATAAACGTTAACAAACGACTTAGCCTTCCTCAGCCACAACATGGCTTTCCGCTCAGATAAATCAAAAGGCTACAATCACGAAGCTAGATACAGTTCATCAATACAAGTGTCGAATACTAGTACTTTAAAATCGAGTAATTGTTGGTGATAAGGTAACAAATAAAACTGTTCAGTCACAAACGTTCGTTTTTTGTCGAATTCAAATCCATGAACAGACCAGGGACCAATTATATTATTTTTACTAATTAATATATTTGTTTTTACATTTCTGTCAGTTCGTTGAAATCATAACCATTATCGACATGTTGAAAAGTCAGCAGAATATCACGAAATCTTATCCAAAGTACATAATCGAAGAAAACATTACAATGGCAATGCTAACATAGCACAACAGTAACAAACATGCAAAACATACCAGAACGGATATAAACACAAGGGTGATATTATTTGTTTTTGAACATATCTTGCACAACTAGCGACATTTTGGCTTTACTAATGATCAATATTAATGGGACCATATATTAAACTTTTAGCATATCTGTCATTTATTTTTAAGAAGTATCCCATTACAATTGATTATAAGAGTACCGCTTCTACTATTGTAACTGCTATAAAACAAAGATGAACATCATTACAAACCCAACACTATAATTGGTATTGTAAACGGTGGACCAACCTTAAGTATTTATGTGTGCAGCATTTAAATTATTTCAAAATATGCTTACATCTTCTTGAATTTCTAGGAATTCATTCTCCTTATTTAAAAGCCTTTTAAGAGCAGAATGTATGAACACCTTTCGTTTTTTCAAAAACGTCGTCTCCTTTTCGCACAAGAATCCATCGTCGTTGTTAAACAGTCTTATATCTGGCAGTGTCCTATTGAAAACTTTATATTTATTATTCCAAACAAAAAAGACACGTTAATCGATTTAAAATGGAGTTTTTGTGGTTTTAACTCTTGTAATGATAAAAAGTTCGAATTCTATATACCACATCCAGAGATAAACACAAGAATAAATAAACACGAACGCAGACAAAATATTAAGTTAACTAAAAACTACCAAAAACCATCAATTCAGGAATCGAAAATATGTTGTCTCCAATTTTTAAACTGCAGTGTTAGTCATAAGGTTGAAAAATTACAACCAATTATAAAGAACCACAAAACAAATACACTTCCGAACACCAATAAACCTTTTTTATTTTTTGCTAAATTAGTAGCAAGAGCATAAGAAAGTATTTTCACCACTACTTTAAACCTCATGCAAGTCGAAAAATAGCTAATCCCTATCAGATCAATCACATGGTCTTTATATGATAGACCTAATCGACATTTTTAACCACCATACATTTTGACTAAATACATTTTTCGTCAATATATAAAATAGCTACCAAAAAAGGTCAAACCAATTACTTTAATTGTGACTGTGAAGAAGGTTGTTGTTATAGAAATGTTTAAATTATTGCGTCATAATTCCAGCAACGTCACAGTAGTTTAGTTTTGTTATACATTTCTTCCAAAAATACATTAAGTGATACTTAGTTATTTCTACAAAAATGCATTTTACAAATAGTTTCCCTCACATGAAGTATTTTTAACACACATCTACCCACATCTATCCTGTCTTTCTTATAAAGACGCACATTTAAAAGACAGTGGTATTTGAAAAAACTCATACCTTTTGGGTGTAGATGTTGTCAAATTCAACTGCAAAAGAAACCAAAACTTAAATATATTCGCGGCGTTATAGCTATATACAAAAACAAGAAAAAAAAATGTCGGTCTAATAAATATTCTCTTCACACTGTAATTTAATGTGATAATCGTTATAATGTCGATGAGCCTGAGAAACTTTCAACGCGTGAAACAGGTTCGCATTTTTCTATACAAAACGACTAAATGATGTAGTCACTTGTCCCTGATGTTTGTGTTTGATATTTCTTATTAAAAGATAAACTTCATATAACAGGTGTATTTAGACTCGAACAACAAATAAGTATTGTATCAAATTCCACATTATTGGTATAGATGTATTTTGCCTCAGACAAAAGATAAGCATTTCAGTAAATTTAACACGATTATATTAAAAAATGTCTACTGTGATTTCTGGTCTTTGAAATTATGTTAATATTTAAAGAAATAGTATGTTTGTTGTTAAACCGAAAAAGAGCTGTTTTCTGTTTTATCATGACGACAACACACACCAGATACATATTCCCACTATAAGTGATGTTGCCCAACTTGGAGTAAGACCGATTATGTATCAGTAAATTTTATCAAATACGCTAGAGATTCAATTATACTTTTATTATCAAAGTCCATCTCTAAAACTGAAACTACAGAAAATAGTACCAACGATATATTCAGAGTGTCTGCTAGCGTTCACTTGTTAAATAAGATACACCAAAACTTATTTGTCGACTCAGATTGAGGCATGCAAGTAAAGTGTGACGTTTTCTTTTTGCCTAAAACTATACCTGATTGCATTTGAGTGCACTTTCATTTTGGCTTTTCAAAATCTCAACAAACGGAAAATGTTCAATCACGTTCTCCCTTTCTTTCACAATAATTTCTGCCAAAAAAATAAAATTTGATTAAAATAAAGAATATATGTTATGAACATAAGGGAGTCGTATTTAGTTCAATGCATTTCACACTACAACCTAATAATATAGTACAGACTGCATCATCTTGTTAATAGTGACAGTTTAAATGTAATTAAACATAAGCACATAATTGTGTCTCATAATGAAGTAATTTTATATCTAATTCATTGTGTTTTATGCATTTATGTATGGTCACTATACTGTTTTCTTGTACGATCCTTGTACTATAAAAACACCTGCTCAATGGAGTAAAGCAACTATTTAAAGTAATTAATATAACTGTTGTCTTGCAGTTTAAGAGTATTTTACCAAAAAAGTTAATTCCAGCAGTGCCTTTCAGTTTCTTTAAAGTGTATTCAAACTGTCAAAAAGAAAGTAATATACCTGCTTCTTTTGGCTCCGGGGTATTAAAGAATACTTTACGTGACTTTTCGAAATCTTTTGGGGTACATAATTTAGTACAATGGGCTCCTTTGACATCAATGTCGTATTGCTGGAAAATATCTATAAAGTGTTTAAAAATAAAACAGTGACTTTAGAAAGACCATGTAAAAGCTATGATCAAAACGAAAGGTAAATTAGGAGAATCATTTTATGTTTTCATCTTAATTTTAAATTTCAAGTTAAATGCTATTGATTAATTAAATATAAATACACAAATAAAAATGAGTTGAAGTTTGCTCTTGGATCATTAGCATTTAGAAGTATTAATATATATCACTCAAATAATTGAGAGTAGTGATAAAAAAAACTATTTACAATTTTCCAAACAGTTATGCGTCAGGGAATAGTAATTGGTGCGAACGCGTGATAGAAAACTACCAAAAAAGGGAAACTTGAATTTCAGACAGGTCGATAAATCCTTCCATAGGCAGTGGATTACATTAGTCAATTTCATCAAATTTAGTTTTACTTTATTTGTTATGTATAACCACTGACAAGAAATAAAAATATGTTCTTTGCAAAGCTGATAAAAAGAGCGTTATAAAAGTCACAAGGTCAGGAAAAGGTACTTAAAGGTGTTAACAACTAACCCTTATATAAGGAAAAGGCTTAATATGCATTTGAACATTTGAAAATAGCAAAGAAAACCGACCGAACAACAAGAGCCAAAAGCCAAGGGACAGTTACAAATCCTGATATAGACAAACACAACACAAAAACTAAAAACATAAAACACAGAAAGAGAGTAACCCGAACCTAATAAAAACCATGGGTGGACTATATCACCTCTATAGATGTTATTTATAAGATGGTTTTAATTTAAGAACTATAGTTACCATGATACAAATATAATTACCAATATCATTTAGAAGTTGCAGCAAAAATGATCAATTATGGCTTTACATTTTGACATAATTTCACATAAATGACAGACTTTCCAGATGACATTCGTATGTTTATTTAATGCAGTAAAGTTATTGTTCATTGCTTTATAACAAAAAAGTCAATCAGCTAATAAATTAATCAATAAATAATTTACCAAACATTAATTGCAGAAATGAGTATTCATTGAGATTTTATCTACACAGATCAATTTTACATGAAATGAAATATCCATTTATGTGTTCAACCATAACTTTCTAGACTTACCTGGCGATGGGGCTTTCTCTGGGGAAGACAATGTCACTTTATACATTATCTTTGGTTTTACCTAAAAAGTATAAATATACATCCAGATGTAAGTGTCTAGGGGTTTTGTTGTATAATAATAGTAAAGCAAGCTTTGTTTTGATATTTGCCGTCCGGTATTGTGCATCAACAAGTCCAGATGCACCATTGTTGCAAATAATTAGCATTATAATGTACATTTTAAGGAGCAATAATTCTCGACAAAATTAGAAGTTTTCAGATTTTCCTTATTTCCATATTCGAATTTATAGCTGTCAAAATTGGAATTAAATATAAACGTGAAATTAATAGTAAGAATAATCCTCAGTATAGAAAAGAACATTTTAAAATTTCTGTTGTATGTTTTTTTTACATTTCGTCTATGTTTATGATTCATGTTCATGTAAAAGTTGATTAAATAGTTAGACTTTGCATTACAAATTGTCCGAACAAATTAAGAGTTGATTGCATTTAGCTCTCTGTTTATTAATATCATAGCTAAAACAAGACGCATAAGCTGTGCATTCTCTGCTTTGTAATAGATAAAAAACGTTGGATAGTCCTAGAACGGTTAATGCCTACAGAAATACATTGTATTTAAATAAGAAATGACACGGTGGCCTAGTGCTAAAGTGATTAGTCATCTACTATCGGTAACGTGCCTGTTAACATTGTTCTAGTCTTTTTGCGGGCAGGGTATGCTCAACTTCATTCTTTATATAGATTGCAAATTTTCTACCGAGGGTCTGCGGTTTACTCCGGTACTCCGAGTATCTCCGTCATAAAAACAGGACGCCACGATATAGCAGAAAAAATGTAGAAACTAACGTTGAACATTTAAATGGACAAATATGACGAATACTTTTGAATGTTGTCTGCTTGCCTGAATATCAACAAGCATACTACAAATCTTTTGTTTGGCATGTCTTTGGTTTAATGCCACCATTTCCAGCTATACCGGCTAATACGCTACCAATTATGCCTTGATCGTGCTCCGATCACATAACTGTATAAACACTAACCTGGCATAATACTTTTAATGTCCTGAAAAAATAAAATTAACCATATTTAACGGCAATATACTCAAAATCAACTAATAGTAAAGTATTAACGAAATATCTTTCTTTGAATTAGGTATTTTTATACAAGGATGACGGAGCCTCTTTTTTGAATTATAAAATGAAATTTTTACTACATTATTATTATGAATGACTGAATTTCCCGAATTTTCCAAGACATTTATTACAAAATCAATGTTGTAATTAAGGAGCATAAATTTCCTTATGGATGATTTCAAAAAGTATCATCGAGTTGATTATGATCGTTCTAACCGTACTGTCTGATGTCTAAAAGAAGATTACTTTTATACCCACATCCTTTGGAACCATTGTGTTGCTTGTGCAAGTTAAATCAGAAAGACATTTACCTAGTAGAGTTCTTTCGTTTTCTCTCACTTTGAACTCGTCGTATTTTAGTACTGTCTGAAAATTTCCGTTGTCTATGTTCATTAAGGCTTTCGTTATAACTGCACTGTTTCTTCAAGTCTGGAAGAACATGAAAAGACTCCTCCGGTTCCATTTTATATTCGATTCGTCAAGTTCTTTAAAAGAAATTTTAAATCAAACAAAAAAATCAACAGATTTAAAAAAAAACAACGGAAGTGTGACACGGGTTTAGAATTTAATATTTTAAGAGACGATAAACCAAACAAAAAAATTATTTAACTAATCACTAATGAACAAACAAATCACTAACAATTAACGAAAAGCAATTAACATAAATATCGAGCAACATACTGGCTTGGAATAAATACAAATCGCGTTGATATTATGATATTGTCCCGAGGTTTATTTTGAAACCTAAAAATCTCTAAATAGTACATATACAAAATGTAGAAAAATGATAAGCCAGAGATCACATATTTTTAGCAGAAGCAATCATAATTATGTCACAAGTTATAGCGACCAACAAAAACGATATCAGTTCCTTTCATCAGAAAATCAGAACATATCTAGGTAGACGTATTCAAAACAAACAGAATCAAAACACAAAATTACAAAAGCATGGCTAATAGAAAACTCATGAACACAACAATAAATAACTATCATACGTTTAAAAACTACCGCAAACCAATAACCAACATGAGCCCTATTTCCAACGGAATTCGCTTTACTTGTCACACTCGTATTCAAATCGTCAAATTGATCTTACGTCATAAAGAACGTCAGAAGGCAGAGTGTTAAGTACACCATCTGTGTTACAGATGCTCTATAACAATCAAACAATTCATGATGAATACAATTCACATATGGACAAACTTAATTGGACTGTCACAACCCCTTGCTTTATCATATATTCTAGTGGCAAACAATAATATGTCAATGAAATAATAATACTAATAAAACGAAACCAAAACAAAACAAGAGTAGAAAGTGAAAAAACAATTACAAATACGAATAAAGACAACACACACAACGCAAAACAAAAACCACAAAACTCAAAAACAGAAAGTAAGCAAGCCGAACCCAATAAAAGCCGTGGTTGCACTAAGGTGCTCCGAACGAGTAAGCAGTGGCTGTCTCTAATTAGAAACTTGTAAACAGTTACTTATTGTCATGTCAAGGATAAAATCAAATCCAGGAAGAGGAAAGACTATGACTTAGTCCAATCCAATCGTATTTGAGAAATCGATTTCCAGTAACGATCAATTAAGGCATGGTTACAACCAAAGCACTTCTGAAAAGATAACATCAACTTAGGTACTATATACCCTTGTTTGAGTAATTTAGTAGTCAACAACAATGGTCGGTCTAGAAAATCGGTATACCAATCACACGATCTAGAATAACGTATAGTTGTAAAATGGTTTTAAAGAGCCGGACATTAAATAAATGTATTATTTTGAAATTGAAGTTGTTTCGTTTGTGATATATTTAAGAGTTTAACCAAAATTCGTTTTCGATTTTAAGATTAACATCTTAACAAAAATAAACGTAAACTCCTCGTTGTGTTTTAAATTCTAAAACATTTATCTGTTTATCATATTTTATGAAAGGTGTCAATATGATGCTATATCAGCATCCATAATATCCGAATGGGCATTGTGAAGTTGGTTTTTAACTCAACATTTATTTGACAGTCGTTTGACATTCGATATATATTTTTTGGCATTCGTTTGATATATATTTATTTATCTTTTTAACAATAAACTAGAGCAGGTATTCCTCGACTACTTTGACCAGGCATTTGATTATTACATATATGGATTTGATATTACGTTTTGAATTTTGAGGATAAAAGCACTTTAACATCTATATTATTTGCTCTTTATTATTTAGTGGTTTGAGCGATACAGATGAATCTTGTGTGGTGGAAATGCACACCTTGTGTATTATATGTTATAATTGGATATCTGTGATGACATTTTATTGACATATATCATTGATCATTTGTTAAACCCACTTATAAAACATACACAAGTTAAAATACACATGTTTTAAGTATTTATATCAACATCTTTTTGTTTGTTTTGCAGCCCATTATTTAATACTGGGAAGTATAACAAATATACATGCACTAACAGGATGCAGTTTTAAAATACAAGGAAAATATCATATCGAACACGACTAACAATTACAGAAACAGATTTGAAACATTTAAATTTTTAAATATTTATAAAGAGGAGATAAAAAACGCAAACTTCAAACTTCGATGTATCATTTAAAGAACAATAAATCACCACAAATAAAAATGAAATAACATACTTTGTTTAATATAGCGGATTTGGCCGAGGGGTCTAGACCGCTGGACATAGTGCAGGCGAATTGGTGCCACAGTGTCACAACGGTGTGAGTTCGAATCCCGCTGAGGGTAAGCAAAAATTTGACAGTGTTAAAAATCTAATTCAAACAGTGTTGGGCTTAATTTGTAGACGTATATATATATATATATATAATATATATAATATATATATATATATATATATATAATCAACTCTTTGTTATCAAAAAACTTAAATTTTTGCAGCGAAAAAAAACTCGTATATTATTCAGAATATTACGTTTTAAATTCAGTTGTCATGTTTGTGGAGTTCGCTTTTTTACTATACTAACTACATCACACCCACATTCTATCACTTATAAAACAGATACAATTACTATTGCTGTCTTCTGGTACCATACTGAGATTGTTCCCAGTGCTCGAACGACAGCTGCCCTGAGCGTCACAAGGTGTCGGAAATGGTAGACGCTAGAGGTTTGGAGAGCCCGACCTTAAGCCATAGAATGTAGCGTATTTGTAAAATACCTCGCTCTTTGCACTTTAACCCCTCCTATGCAGTCTTTCAAAAAGTGCCCCTATGCTCATTGTAGCTTCTAGAAAGAGGTTAAAATCAATGTCCATATTTTTCTAGTGCCAGACAACATTTTGCGTCCGTTGTTCTATCAATGTCCCTGATGATTTATTGTGAAATAACATGTTCTCGTCCTGAAAGTAGCTGAAATATAGCTTGTTGAATGCAAGCTTACTATCAATTTATTAAATGTACAAGGAAGTAGGAAGATTACTTATAATATGTTTGCTATTTCTTAGAACTAAATGAAAGCATGAGAAGAAAAACTGGCTAATAAATACTAACAAACCCAATTTGGGCCGTAAATGTTTTATTTGCACGGAGACGATAAAAATTCATAAAATATTCCCAACCACCCTCCCTTGGTTTCTCAGAATAAGCGAATGGTTGGTATCCTATACTTGTACGTGAGCAAACGAACTTCTGAAACTCTACATTTGGCGTTAAAACATTTATATACTTGATTTAACTTCATTTAGTCAATATGTCTATTTTTTCATCAATATGCATTTTACAGTAATTAATGTTAAAAATTACTTACTTATAAAACATGTGTCATGATAACATCTTCTATAATAAACCGGAAAACATTTACAGGAAACCGTAACTCCTAGTTGACATAAGTGTAGCGCAAACGTAAGTTGTTTATCTTCAGGCAATGAAATAAATTTGTATGACCAGAAAGTGGGGGCTAATTGTAAGTTAAATCTTTGAAAATTTCCAAGCTGAATTTTATTTTGTCTTTGAATGTCTTTGTCTTCCTTCCTAATTGAGCTTAATTGAGCATGTGTCATCAGATTCTTATTATTATTCGTACAATATAGGTTTAGAAATTTGAATTCTATAAGATAAGAGTTTTCACGATTTAACAACTGTTTTTTATGGGTTTTATTTCATTAAATTACCACACTGCCGAGCTTTCAATTCTGTATCAACGAGGGTTATTATCTCAAGATAATATATATTTTTCACCTTTATTATTTTCAAAATCGTTTTTGATGCATTTTATATTGAATGAGCTGTTGTAGCATTTATTTGAATTTCTGTATCTTTAATATACGTGATATTTCTCATTTAATGAGTTTCCGACAAGATTGTCAACAAATTCATCCTTGTTTGAGCTATAATCAATATGCGCTGTTTGTTCCTTGTAGTAGATATTTTCTTTGATATTTATTTGGTCTGTTTGTAAGATTTTTTCTCTAATTTTGTCGTAATATTTCAACCGCTTGACCGGTGTGGAAAAAAATTCTCGTCACTAGTGAATTTTTTGTTCTCAGCAGTTGATTGGTTTAAAATAATAACGTCATAATAAGAACTCCTGACGTCATAAACAAAACACCTTCCATTTACCGCGTATTCAAGTCATGCACGTAATATTGAGGTTGGGATAATTTGTACTTCATTTCGCAAATTTACTATTTTTTAAAATTAGAGAAACAGAATCTTACATTAGAACTCTTGGATTATCGGATTTCTCCAATCTCAATAGTTAATTATGGAAATTTAAGTCATCGCCAAGGCTCGGACTTAA
The DNA here is from genome assembly GCA_944474755.1 of Limnoperna fortunei. Lineage (NCBI taxonomy): Eukaryota > Metazoa > Mollusca > Bivalvia > Mytilida > Modiolidae > Limnoperna > Limnoperna fortunei. Next base: position 56,042,825 of record OX104115.1, on the reverse strand, counting down.
AATTCCATAATTTAACTATCTCGATTGGAGAAATCCGATAATCAACTCGTACCAATGTAAGATCCTATATCTTTACATTCATTCTTACTGCTCTTCTACTTCTATTTCTTTGTTAATATATTTAAAATTTAAGGAAATAAATGCAGTAATTTTGCAAGATTTCAACTCTATACTTTTTTTTATTTTAATTGGTTGAACGGAATGTTTCGTAGATATTTTTTTTTCAAAAAATGTACATAGAAATCAATTTTACGATCCGGCAAACAGGTCAAAGGTAATTAATACGATTTGATAGTATTTCGGATTTCGAGGTTTTTGGAGTCTACGAAGCCAAGATGAACTTTTTGTCCACATTTTCAAATTTAATTGATTATTGAAATAGCATATTCACACTTACTTGAATTCTTACAAATATTCCTTATTTGTGTCCGTTTCTTTGAGTTCATATGCTACGGTAAGCAATTTTAAGGTATATTATGGCAAACCTTTCTGTTTAGGTTAGAGTCTCAAAGTCACAACTATTTCCTTTGTAACCTTTGACTTGTATTAGCGAGCATCGCAGATGCGAGCTATACGGTTACATGCGTTTGTGTAAAAAAAGTCACGTGATCCATATGAGCAAATCCATTTCAGATGGTAGCTGAGCTATCCGAAGAAAATATTGTAGACGAACGAAAAAATATATAATATAATAGTAGACAAAAATAATTTTGACCTCGATAAAATTAAAGTGTTTATTTTTTAAATTACTACAAAAATGTCAGACAAATTTTTTTCAATCTGAAACGCTGTATTTGAAATTGAGTTTTGTGACGTCACCAACACATTATATAAGACGTCACGTCATCAATGGAATGTAGAGGCACTGTTAGGGGGCTCTGAAGTAACGACATGAACAATGTGCGTTGCTCGCATTTAGGCTGCGCCTACATTCATATTACATTATTGGTTATGTAAACTCGCAAAGATTCCAAGCTCTAGCTAGTCACTGATAATTAATGGAAATAATTAATTTATTATTCAAATAGAAAACTTTTAAAATCATTTTGCAAGCCAAGTGTTTTACTTTATTACCGAAAACCATGAACATCGAAAACGTGTTTGTTTACTTTCGGCGCGATGTACAAGAAAGATATTATTATTATGGTTTATAAAAACTTTTATAAAATTTTTTTAAATACATCATAAATTTCTTTAAAATTATTAAAATCATGTTAAGATTGTTTAGATTTTTGTTAATTCAGCCACTTATTATCGGTCACTGTCAGAGATCAAGTATATTTCACCTGCTGTGCATCACAGCTAAAAATAGAATTACATCCGGTTGTAAAAGGTTAAGGTAAATGACCAATCTCCGGAGCCGAGGTCATATCCGCTCCGTAACACTACGCTAAGGATATCACCTCTGCCATACAAACTTAAGCTTTCCCAGTAGCTCCGCCCACTAATCGCGTATGAATCCATTTAGAAACAAGAACCTCATATGATATGTGATAAGGTTAAATAATGGAAATGGCGACATACAATCAATTTCTTACTATGCTGAACCTTCCAACTGGATTTTCCCTTAGGAAAGAACAAATTGAAATATTAGAATTAATTACCGTAAAAGCTAATGATGTTGTTGGTATTTTGCCAACTGGGTTAGCAAAAGTGTAATTTATCAGCTATTGCCATTTGTTCTAAAGGGAACGGTCTTGGTTTTTTGCAAATTCTATTTTCTACCTCAGTTTTTGGTGTAGTATATCTACCAGTTTCTATATGAAGTCTGTGGCTACTAGTACGAAGTCTAGACAAACTTACTCTGTCCATAACAGAGTTTACTAAAGAAAGGTATTTTTCAAAACCATAGGCTTTTTTAAATATTCTGTAAGACCTTAATTTATCACTTTTATCTAAGTTTTGAAGCCAACTAATACGGTACATAGTTTGCAATTTCTTTTTAATATCTGACAACATTTTGCCCTTAATTGCTCTTTCTGTATTAAAAACATATCCATAACCAAGTTTCTCTAAAATGAATTTTACACAACCAAGCCAGCATTGTTGACTATTTTTTACCATAGAAATATTTTCATTTAAAGCTTTATTTAATAACTTATCTTTAGGTTTGTCATCATAAAATCTAGACCAAAATTTAATCATTGACATCACAGCATCTATATATAAAGGATAGTGACCTAGTTCCCCATATAGGGCTAGTTTACAAGTCTTCCTATTAACATTAAGAACATATCTACACATAGCAAGATTTACCTTTTCTATAGGGGAGGATTCATAGGTTTTTTCAAGTAAATTTTCCCCGTTATATTTGTTCGCTTTTTGAATGTCAAAAATACCAATAACATCTGAGGCATAAAGAGCAACAGGTTTCACCATGTGGTTAAAAACATACATAAAATTTTCAACCAAAGCGAGGAAAGTTTTTGAGTAGACTACTGAGCTTAAAAAATGTTTTTTGTGCTCTTTTTGTAAGATCCAAAAGGGCAGTCTTGAAACCCCAATTTAAGCTAAGGTGAACACCTAGGTACTGATAGTTAAGGACAGATTCAATCTCTTTGGAGAGTATAGTAAACCTATAAGACAGAAGCCGACCACATTTTTTTGAAGACCATTGTCTTAGATTTACTATAATTTATATCTAGCCCAAGAGAGGAAAAGAATGTATATGACTTATCCATACAATGTTGTAAACCCTCTGCAGATTCAGATAGGAGTACAAGGTCATCAGCATACATTAAACAACTGATGTCCCTTGACCCAAGTTTAATAGGATGACACTGTGAGTCAAATGATTTTGTAATATCATTAATAAAAACATTAAATAAGTTTGGAATAAGGTTGTCCCCCTGGAACACACCGACACATGAGTGGAAAACATCAGAAAGACTAGAAATGCTCAACTTTACTCTAAGCATTATATTGCTATACATAGATTTGATAACTGAAAGAAATTTTCCTCCGATACCTATTTCTGCTAATTTTACAAAAAGTGCTGGATGAAGGACAGAATCAAAAGCCTTTTTTAAGTCAATAACACAGGCAAACACTTTTTGGGATTTATTTTAATATTTATCCAAGATAGTCTTTAATTTAAAAATATGGTCAGATGTCCTACTTCCAGTTTGAAATCCAATTTGCTCGTCAGAAATAATTTCATTAACTTTTAAAAAATTTTCTAGTCTTAAGTTCAAGATTGAATTGAATAATTTTGACATACATGTAAAGAGAAGGAGGAAGTGTCGTAACGGAATGTAGTAGTAGGTAGTAAAGTGATTAACAGCATGCAATAGTAGGTAGTAAAGGGATTAATGGCATGCAATAGTAGGTAGTAAAGTGATTAATGGCATGCAATAGTAGGTAGTAAAGTGATGGGGAAAAGTAGTAACGAAATGAAAAGTGGGTAGTAAAGGGATTAACAGAATGCAATAGTAGGTAGTAAAAGGGATTAACGGTATGCAATAGTAGGTAGTAAAGTGATTAACGGCATGCAATAATAGGTAGTAAAGTGATTAACAGCATGCAATAGTAGGTAGTAAAGTGATGGGGAAAAGTAGTAACGAAATGAAAAGTGGGTAGTAAAGGGATGGAGGAAGAGTAGTAACGGAATGTAGTAGTAGGTAGTAAAGGGATTAACGGCATGCAGTAGTAGGTAGTAAAGTTATTAACGGCATGCAATAGTAGGTAGTAAAGTGATTAACTGCATGCTATAGTAGGTAGTAAAGTGATTAACGGCAATCAATAGTAGGTAGTAAAGTGATGATGAAAAGTAGTAACGAAATGAAAAGTGGGTAATAAAGGGATGGAGTAAGAGTGTAACGTAATGTAGTAGTAAGTAGTAAAGTGATTAACGGCATGCAATAGTAGGTAGTAAAGTGATTAACTGCATGCATTAGTAGGTAGTAAAGTGATTAATGGCATGCAATAGTAGGTAGTAAAGTGATGGGGAAAAGTAGTAACGAAATGAAAAGTGGGTAGTAAAGGGATTAACGGAATGCAATAGTAGGTAGTAAAGTGATTAACTGCATGCAATAGTAGGTAGTAAAGTGATTAACAGCATGCAATAGTAGGTAGTAAAGTGATGGGGAAAAGTAGTAACGAAATGAAAAGTGGGTAGTAAAGGGATGGAGGAAGAGTAGTAACGGAATGTAGTAGTAGGTAGTAAAGGTATTAATGGCATGCAATAGTAGGTAGTAAAGTTATTAACGGCATGCAATAGTAGGTAGTAAAGTGATGGGGAAAAGTAGTAACGAAATGAAAAGTGGGTAGTAAAGGGATGGAGGAAGAGTAGTAACGGAATGTAGTAGTAGGTAGTAAAGGGATTAACGGCATGCAGTAGTAGGTAGTAAAGTTATTAACGGCATGCAATAGTAGGTAGTAAAGTGATTAACTGCATGCTATAGTAGGTAGTAAAGTGATTAACGGCAAGCAATAGTAGGTAGTAAAGTGATGATGAAAAGTAGTAACGAAATGAAAAGTGGGTAATAAAGGGATGGAGTAAGAGTGTAACGTAATGTAGTAGTAGGTAGTAAAGTGATTAACGGCATGCAATAGTAGGTAGTAAAGTGATTAACTGCATGCATTAGTAGGTAGTAAAGTGATTAATGGCATGCAATAGTAGGTAGTAAAGTGATGGGGAAAAGTAGTAACGAAATTAAAAGTGGGTAGTAAAGGGATTAACGGTATGCAATAGTAGGTAGTAAAGGGATTAACGGTATGCAATAGTAGGTAGTAAAGTGATTAACGGCATGCAATACTAGGTAGTAAAGTGATTAACAGCATGCAATAGTAGGTAGTAAAGTGATTAACGGCATGCAATAGTAGGTAGTAAAGTGATGGGGGAAAAGTAGTATCGAAATGAAAAGTGGGTAGTAAAGGGATTGAGGAAGAGTAGTCATGGAATGTAGTAGTAGGTATTAAAGTGATTAACGGCATGCAATAGTAGGTAGTAAAGTGATTAACGGTATGCAATAGTAGGTAGTAAGGTGGTTAACGACATGCAATAGTAGGTAGTAAAGTGATTAACGGCATGCAATAGTAGGTAGTAAAGTGATTAACAGCATGCAAAAGTAGGTAGTAAAGTGATGGGGAAAAGTAGTAAGGAAATGAAAAGTGGGTAGTAAAGGGATGGAGGAAGAGTAGTAACAGAATGTAATAGTAGGTACTAAAGTGATTAACGGCATGCAATAGTAGGTAGTAAAGTGATGGAGGAAGAGTAGTAACATAATGTAATAGTAGGTAGTAAATTGATTAACGGCATGCAATAGTAGGTAGTAAAGTGATGGGGAAAAGTAGTATCGAAATGAAAAGTGGTAGTAAAGGGATTGAGGAAGAGTAGTCATGGAATGTTGTAGTAGGTATTAAAGTTATTAAAGGCATGCAATAGTAGGCAGTAAAGTGATTAATGGCATGCAATAGTAGGTAGTAAAGTGATTAACGGCATGCAATAGTAGGTAGTAAAGTGATGGGGAAAAGTAGTAACGAAATGAAAAGTGGGTAGTAAAGGGATGAAGGAAGAGTGTAACGTAATGTAGTAGTAGGTAGCAAAGTGATTAACGGCATGCAATAGTAGGTAGTAAGGTGGTTAACGACATGCAATAGTAGGTAGTAAAGTGATTAACGGCATGCAATAGTAGGTAGTAAAGTGATGGGGAAAAGTAGTAACGAAATGAAAAGTGGGTAGTAAAGGGATGGAGGAAGAGTAGTAACGGAATGTAGTAGTAGGTAGTAAAGTGATTAACGGCATGCAATAGTAGGCAGTAAAGTGATTAATGGCATGCAATAGTAGGTAGTAATGTGATTAACGGCATGCAATAGTAGGTAGTAAAGTGATGGGGAAAAGTAGTAACGAAATGAAAAGTGGGTAGTAAAGGGATGAAGGAAGAGTGTAACGTAATGTAGTAGTAGGTAGTAAAGTGATTAACGGTATGCAATAGTAGGTAGTAAAGTGATTAACTGCATGCAATAGTAGGTAGTAAAGTGATTAACGGCAAGCAATAGTAGGTAGTAAAGTGATGATGAAAAGTAGTAACGAAATGAAAAGTGGGTAGTAAAGGAATTGAAGAAGGTAGTAAAGCAATGTAGTAGTATGTAGTAAAGTGATTAACTGCATGCAATAGTAGCTAGTAAAGTGATTAAAGGCATGCAATAGTAGGTAGTAAAGTGATGGGGAAAAGTAGTAACGAAATAAAAAGTGGGTAGTAAAGGGATGGAGGAAGAGTAGTAACGGAATGTAATAGTAGGTAGTAAAGGGATGGAGGAAGAGTAGTAACGAAATAAAAAGTGGGTAGTAACGGAATTGAAGAAGGTATTAAAGGAATGTAGTAGTATGTAGTAAAGTGATTAACGGCATGCAATAGTAGGGAGTAAAGTGATGATGAAAAGTAGTAACGAAATGAAAAGTGGGTAGTAAAGGGATGGAGGAAGAGTAGTAACGGAATGTAATAGTAGGTAGTAAAGGGATGGAGGAAGAGTAGTAACGGAATGTAATAGTAGGTAGTAAAGTGATGGAGTAATTGTAGTAAAATGATGGCGAAACGGTAGTAACGAAATGAAAAGTGGGTAGTAAAGGGATGGAGGAAGAGTAGTAACGGAATGTAGTAGTAGGTTTTTTTTGTTTGAATGGTGTTTAATGCCACTTTCAGCAATTTTTCAGCTATATCATGGCGTTCAGTTTTTATTAGGGGAGGAAGCCGGAGTACCCGGTGAAAACCCCCGACCAACGGCATGCAATAGTAAGTAGTAAAGTGATTAACGGCATGCAATAGTTGATAGTGAAGTGATTAACGGCATGCAATAGTAGCTAGTAAAGTGAAGGGGAAAAGTAGTAAAGAAATGAAAAGTAATGGATGGAGGAAGATTAGTAAAGGAATGTAATAGTAGGTAGTAAAGTGATGGAGTAATTGTAGTAAAATGATGGCGAAACGGTAGTAACGTAATGAAAAGTGGGTTGTAAAGTGATGGAGTAAAAGGAGTAACGGAATGGAATAGTAGGCATGGTAGGTAGTAAAGTAATGGAGTAATTATAATAAAATGATGGAGAAATGGTTGTAATGGAATGGTAAAGTAAAGCGTCAAATGTTGAGTTTTAAAAATTTTTCAGATCCTTCTTTCCAATAAGCCCAAAATACACCACAAAAACATAAAAAGGCAAAGAAAAAAATTACAAAGAAATAATTTATTTTATGGGGAACTATATTCGTGGACAACGAGAAGGAAAGGTCATTAATTGTGTTGTAGTACCTATATGTTTAGCTAAAATTGCTCGTTTTCGATCAAACTTACCGTACGGCTTCTTTGATATAAAACAAATCACTCTTGCAAATTTCATGTCGGTCTAACCGATAGTTTTGAGATATTTGGATTCAATTGCACCTACCGTTTGCCCTGCACCATTTTCTTTTAATTATAAACAAATTTTCCAACTTCACCCCTCTCACTAAACATGCTAAAATGGCTGTAATGTTCTTGCTTTTTAAGATATCTACAAAAAGTCAAATGTGTATCAAAGTACAAAGCTACCTGTAATTTAGTAAATCTTTTTTGTTTGACAATGTTGACATTTAAATGCCTAAAATGTTAAAGAAATTTAAATATTTGAAATAAATCAGAAAAAAATTACAAATAACATTCAAAATTGTATTGAAAATTTAAAGAATGGCTTTAAAAATTCAACTTTTAGAGAAAAAAAGGCCAAAAATATTCTATTATATAAAAAACAACCTCTTTACATAATTGAGATGCACAAAAAAGGTGGTAAAAAATATTGAATACACATACTTTAGTCTTGCCCCAGGCCAATGGGAGAGCAATAAACTTCAACAGATTGTAAATTTCTAAGAAATTTCATGTAACTCATAAAATATTTTTTTTTATTGCTTAATTCGATGACTATTGAAGGTAAATTTCAGAGAAATAAACATTTTAGTGCTAATGTGTGACTATTACCAGCAATTCTTTGGATGTAGTGCACAAGTTAAAATGAGAATAATTAAAAATTAAAAATCTTATATCTAATATCTTATGATCAAGCGAGAACCAATTTTATCAACAAAATAAACAATGGTTTACTGAATCAAAAGATAAATAGGACTACTGATATAATGCCACTTAATATACTCAATATTTAATAATGAGTCAACCGTGATATTGAAAATACTAGCCAATCATATTAGTGAATGTCTTTTATTAAGAAGCTCTACCTTGTCGTAATCATTTTTTCATTAGTATACCCACTGTCACTCTCATCACATATCTAGTTAGAATTTGTCATTTATAATCTTCCTTTATGTTTTATGTTATTTGCGTTTATTTACATCTACATGTATTATGCTTGTTCCACTTTATGTCTGTTGCCATAACCATCATAATAACTAATGTGTTAGTGCTAATAATAATAAAATAAAATAAAAATAAAATATCTAGCTTGAAAATGAATATGTTTGGTTTTAAACAGGTAAAATAATGAAAAACTTTTAACTTGAAATTAAAAAGCAAAAAAAGCAGTTCTGTGGTTCTGTCATCACTTCTGTGTTGATGCTGTTACACCAGGAAGGTATTGAAGATGTTTACCACTCATGTTGCACTCCTCCTCATAAAGGTCTGTCGTGACTGCAGAAAGGGAATGTTCCCCATGCTGGTAGATACAGGAAGGCTCATGAATTGTTCAGAAGAAATGATCATACATCTAAAACTTGTGATGAAGATGGCAACACCTTAAGCAGTCACATGCACTCAAGACTGGAAGTTAATGAACACAGTCTAGATGTACATGAAATGAAAGAGATGACAGCAGGTTTTAATGAATACCATCTCACATTCCACTCCTCAGATGGTAAATCCAGCAACTTGACAAAAGAACAAGAAGAGAAGAGTGTACTTGGAACCTTGAGATTTGTTGACAGTGAATGTATGATGTACATGCTTATAACAGCACTAAATACCTACCAAATAGCTGAATACCAAAAGAATCATGTGAAAAGACCTGAAGTAATTAAAAGACGACTCAAGCAAAGTGTTGTGAGACTTCAAGAACACAAGACATAAAAAGATCTGCACAGTAAGAATCCAGAGTACAAGAAAGGACAGCTAGATCTACAACCAGCACTTGTACACAACAGAAGAAACTACCCAGAGATCATGCTGATTACTGATAAAAGGCCCTTTTAGGGCCACCAAGATTTCCCAAAAAGAATCTAAATTGTTGTTTCAATATTAGAATGAAATAAACAAATATAAAAATTAAAGTAAAATAGGTCAACCTTCTCCTTTTCACAGTTAACAAAATTCAACCCCCACCCCCACTTTCCATTAAAAAAAACAAAAAAATTTCTTTCATACAAAAGTAAATAGAAAAGACTACCAAGGTTGTTTTTTGCCATCTTGTGAGCAATTTTACAAGGCGGCAAAGGAGCAGGGTGGCCTAATCTACTGTTTGTTGAAGCCATGAGGCTCCAATACAAGATGTCAGACGTTCACATTTTCCTGTTGTGGCACATATGTGAGTCATCAGTATTAGGAAACTGAAGTATGTATGCCAATCTATGCACGAGCATCTGTCTCCACCCCCTGGCATCAGGCAGTTGACAATATAAAACACAATATTTGCCTTTGGGTGTGCAAGCGCCTTGCCAAATTAAGCACTCTCCATTGAGCACAAGGGCACTGTTTTCCTCAATTTTGTGGTTATATTTTTGAAAACAAGCCTCCATTTTTAAATCCTAGAACTTTTTTTACCATGGCAATCAGTATTGACTCTACCAACAAATAGAGGGGGTCCATAGGAGCCCCCCTTTTATGAAAATCATATAGAAAAGTAGTAAACTTTAACCACATTTTAAAAAGAACCCTAAAAAACACTATAACTGTTATATTTACACAGATTTCTTGTATTTCTATTGTTTTTCATTAAACATCAGACAATTTTTGCCTTTGGTGCCAATGAAGAGTGAAAAATCCGACTTGCTTTACTCACCTCATTCTGCCGCTTAAGCCCGAGACCACAATTATTTAGGTCTATTTGTTTATTATAACATAAAGTCAATTAGAAAATTTTGTTCGTTGTAATCTTGACTATAATTATTGTTTTATTATGTAACTATATATACCGAGGCTAATGGTGGCCTCCAGTGCTTTTGAAATCTAAAGGTAAAAACCTTCCTGTTTCCTACAAGTTGACGCTATTTTACAAACAGTAATACGTACAAATGGCTGATATTGACCTTACAAAGTTTATGAAATACATCAACGATGACGATATTTATCAAACATACCCCAGTAGATGTGTCCCTGATAAACTGAAATCGGCGCAATCCAAGAAAGCAAAAGAACATTCATTTGAGTCATTTGACCTTAATTTCTATTAATCTAGTGCTAGAGCTGTGTGTTTCTATACAACCCAGGGGAGAGTTAGACATTGGATAAAATCTGTGAGTGTATTTCTATACGATTACATGGGGGACCACCCAGACAATGTCAACAAATACCACATTAACTGGAGCCATGACCCTATTACATGGACCCCAACAAATCTAAAATCTATATCTGTTGAAGTCAAAACAACAGAAGACATGGACAATCCATCTATGTACAAACTCACTCTTTATGTTAAAACAGGAACAATAATGGTACCGGGCAATAAGTACAAAACTTTTGCTGATCACCATTTTCCAACTTCAAAGGCCATAGTGGACTACATAGTCAAAAAATCAGAAGTTAACAATGTGACAGACAATATGAATGAGATACATAAACAATCCAAAATTGATCATGAGGAGACTGACCCAAAACAACTACTTAAAGAACCTGATGAAACAACTAGCAAAAATGAAATACCACCAAAAAAAGAACATGCAAATAAGGTGATAGAAATGCCAACCACAACACAAATTTCAGACAATTTTGTGAACAAAGACATGTTAAAAGATCTTGAAATACACATTTCCACAGCAATTGAAAAAACTTACAACCAACACTCAATTATGTTACAAGAATGTATTTCAACAGTCAACAACACAGCTAAAACCCAAAATGAGTTATGCTCTAAAGTAAAAGAAATGCTAGACAAATTTGAGACAAGCTAACATTCCAAATATAGATATAGAAAAAATGTCCTCAATACAGAGAGAAAACTCATAATTAAAGACCCAGTTACAACAATTGAGATACTCCTCTGCGTGTGAAATCGAAAGTCTAAATGCAGTTATTAAAGTCCTAAAGAACAACTATAATGAAATCCAAAACTCTAGCGATGCTACAACAAATAGTCTCCAATCTTCCAACGAAAACCTTATTACTAGAATAAAAGCGCGTGTGGAGCAAATCGAACATCTAGAATCTAATATACGCCATCTAAAAGACAAATTAGAACAAAAAGACAACATCATTTATTTAAATAAACAACAGTTTTTTGAAAATCAGAACGTAGTCCAAGAAGGTTGGTCAAGAGTGCCTTCCAGAAACACAAAGAGCTACCAAGTGAAACAAAAGAAACAAAAAATAAGAAAAAACCACAAATCCTTCTAATTGGGACTTCCAACACCAAAGGAATTAACCCGGATAAATTATACAAATCATACACATTAACAAAGAAAGAAGCATTCACACTGGATCAAACAGAACAAGTCATCAGAGAAACAAAGGAGAAACCTGATATTCTTATACTCCACTCACTTACAAATGACTTAAAGGAGTCCGCAGAAACATGTGTGAACAAAATGAAGAACATTGTTAACAAAATCCAACAAAATATGTCTAATACCAAAATCATTTTATCACTAGCCACCCCTAGAGCGGATGATGATAAATTCCAAACAAATGTGGAGCTAGTCAACGCTATGCTGAAGTGCGAATATGTGAGAAATGATACTATTACACTATGTGATAACAGCAATCTTTCACGTCTAGGACAACCTGTAACGAAATTTCTATCCAGAGATAAATATCATTTGTCCGAGAATGGAGTTGCTGTTCTTGCAAGCAATATTAGAGCAACAGTCGACAAAGTGTTAAACTATAAACCCTTAATGCGTAAAGGGAAACCAAGCAACAACAGGAAACAGGGAGATTCTCTAAACCAATAAAGATGTTAGGAACGAGAACAAAAGTTTGAGAGTGAATTAGCTTAAAGCAATTTGTTTATTATTTATTTTATTTTTCATTATTAGTATATAGATAATACTTATTCTGTATTTTCTATTATTATAAGTAATTTTTCCTTTGTGAATTTATATTAGCTGTAACTTTATATTACAAAGAGTCAAGTCATTTGTAAACATGGGAAAACTCACATATTATACTCCAAGAAAATTTATTTCAAATATTTCATTTTGTACTTGGAATGTAGGGGGTTTGAAATCTTCAAATTCTAATATCGATAAAATATCAAATCCAGAATTTCTAAAAGAGATTACCTCTCATGAAATTATACTCTTAACAGAAACTCATGTAGGTAATGAGGAAAATATAACATTGACAAATTATAAATACTTTCCTATTTGTAGACCAAAATCTAAAAATAATAGATTTTTTGGGGGGTTGGGAATTTTTATACGAAACTACATTCTTCCTGGCATAGAATTACTAAAAAATACTAGTCTAGACTATCAATGGCTTAGACTGGATAAGAAGTTTTTTAACTTGTCAAAAAACATTTTTCTTTGTTTGGCTTATATTATTCCAGCTTCGTCCAGTTACTCATTTCAAACTGATATTGATGTCATAGATAATACTGAGAAAGATATAGCTACCCAATATGCTGAGAGAGGGAATATTATTGTTTGTGGTGATCTCAACGCCAGAACTGGGTCGGAACTAGATTTTATTGATAGCGATAGCTATGATCCTTATACTATTCATGATGATGAATATGAATACGATTACACAATGCAAATGAGAAAAAGTCTAGACAACAAGGTTGATTTTAGAGGTAAACAATTATTGCAAATGTGTATTTCTTTAAAATTAAGAATCCTAAATGGTCGTATGTTAGGAGACTCTATTGGTAATTTTACCTGCTATAAACCAAATGGTTCAAGTGTTGTGGATTACATTATCATGTCAGAAGACCTTATTAAGAATACACTGAATTGTAAAGTTTCAAATTTTATCACTTTTTTATCCGATTGTCATTGTAAAATATCTTGTACATTACTTGGAACATACCATCCACTTTCATCCAAACCAAAAAAGGATAATGAACAGATAAAGGGTAAATTTTTATGGACAGAAAACTCGAAAGATAATTTCCAAGATGCACTGTGCCATCCTTTGTGTAAACTTGCTTTAGATAACTTTTTAAATAAAAAATATGAAGGGCAAAATCTAGAAAAAGACACTGAATCAGCTGCCCTAGATTTTAAGATATAATTCTTAAAGCAGCAAAAATGTCCCTTAGATTCAAAACTACTAAACCCAGAAAAAATAAAACAAAAAGTAAAAACTGGTTCGACCAAGATCTACACACTAAAAAGAAAGAATTAAACTTGAAAGCTGCACAAATGTCAGCAAATCCATTTAATATGGAGATTAAAAATAACTTTTATAAACACTATCGTGAATATAAAAAGTTAAGAAAACATAAGAGAAAAATGTTTAAAGCAAATATCATTGAAAAACTTGATAATCTGTTATCAGACAACCCTAAAGAGTATTGGAATCTTGTCAATAAACTTAAAGGGGAAACAGAAGATTCTAGGAAAACCCCTGAAACATCCATTGATCTTAACTCATGGACTAATTATTTTCAGGACCTAAACTCTTCTTCTAATTTAAACATAAATAAAATTGAAAATCTAAACCAGATACTTTCTAATTTAGAAAAAGATGATATATCTGCTATTCTTGACTATGAAATTACTAATCAAGAAATATATAAAGCTATAAATAAACTAAAAAATGGGAAGGCATGTGGTCTAGATCTAATAACTAATGAAATGCTTCGGGCAGGACAAACAGTTCTTTTGAGATGTCTAAATAAACTTTTTAATTTGATATTTAAATCAGGTACATACCCAAAACCCTGGTGTGAGGGATATATTATACCTGTATATAAATCGGGAGATGTTAGCAATCCAGGAAACTATCGTGGTATTGCTATAAACTCTTGTATTGGTAAATTATTTAATCTTATCTTGAATAATAGACTTAATGAACATCTCAAAAATGAGGATACTCTCTCAGATTGTCAAGCTGGTTTTAGAAGTAAATATAGAACCACAGACCACATGTTTATTCTTAAATGCCTCATAGATAAATATACAAACAGCAAAAGCAGCAAACTTTATGCTTGTTTTGTTGATTTTAAAAAAGCGTTTGATACAGTTATACACCCAGGTATACTTATCAAATTGCTTAAATCAAAAATTGGTGGACAATTTTACAATATAATTAAACATATGTATAAATTAAATACTCTAAGAATAAAAATAGAAAATGACTTGGGAGAAAAATTCAAATCTGATATTGGTGTTAGGCAAGGGGACGTGCTTAGCCCATCCTTGTTTAACATCTTTATCAATGATCTCCCAGAACAGTTCACAAAATGCATTGACGAGGTCACTCTTTCAAAAAATCGTATTGATGCATTACTCTATGCTGATGATATTATGATACTTGCCAACTCTTCTCAAGGTCTTCAGAGAAGATTAGATGTTCTAAAAGCATATTGTGATACTTGGTGTCTTACAGTCAATTTAAATAAAACTAAGATTTTAATATTTAATAAAGCTGGTCGTCACATAAAAGAAATTTTTTACTTTAATGGTGAACAAATAGAATGTGTTAATAATTATAAATATCTAGGAATAATTTTCAAATCAAGTGGTTTATTTAACCTTGCAAAAGAAGAACTATACAATTAATCTCTAAAAGCCTCTTTTAAATTGGGTAAATGCTTGTCTGGATCTTCAGCAAGTATAAAAACAAATCTTCATTAATTTGACCACACAGTAAAATCTATAGCATTATATGGGTCTGCAATATGGGGAATCTTTAAAACAAACTCAGCTGCTTGTAAAAAAGAGGCCTTAAATATTTTAGAAATAATATATCAAAATAATATAACTGATAAAATTAATATAAAATTTTGCAAATTCATACTTGGGGTGAATAGCAAGAGTACAAACATTGCAATTTTGTCCGAATTAGGGCGATTTCCTTTATATTTTAATATAATTACAAGTGTTTTATGTTATTTCCACCGCCTACACCATTGTGAATCAAATTTGTTACAAGATGCTTTTGAGTGTAATAAAGATTTGCATAATAAAAATGTAATTACATGGTATTCCTCTGTGACTTTTCTTCTAAAAACCCTTGATTTAGAAGAAACATTTTTCATTAAAAGCTCATTATATAAGATAAAGAAAAATATCATGGAAAAATTAAGATCTCTTTTCATGAATTCCTGGTTTCAAAAAATAGATATCAGAGATGGAAAATTAGATACTTTTCTTTCAAAAACACTTTCCAGAAAGAGAAATATTTAAACATTAAAAAATTTGAAGAGCGACAAATTATATGTAAATTTCGCATAAGTGCCCATCCCTTACGAATAGAAACAGAAAGACATAAGAGAAACCTTATTGAAAGGTCACAGAGGATATGTAAATTTTGCGATTGTTATGCTGTTGAAGATGAGGAACATTTTGTTATAAAGTGTAATATGAAAACTTGAGGAAACAACTGTTTTCAGACATCATAGCCATTTGTCAAAATTTTTCCAACTAAAAAGATAATTCAAAATTTATATGGCTAATGACTACAGAAGATGATGTTATAATTAATAAACTTAGCTACTATTTAATTAACTGCTTTAAAATTCGATCAAATTTAGACAAACACTAAATTAACATCCCCATCTCCAACAAATACACATGTTACAAGTATATTATACTTACTTAGTACATGTCTATATAAATATATACTCTGGGTTTATACTTTTATTAATATTATTTTATAAATATATTTGATATGCCCAGTTCCTGCGTTGAAAAGTAAATTGATCCATGTGTTTGCCAGTATGTTATGTATTGTTTTGCTATGTTTTATCCGTCATATATATGTTCAATCTCTAATCATTCAATATACATGTAAATCATACCCGAAAGGGTCCATAATTGGAAATAAATATTCTTATTCTTATTCTTATTTTTATATACATCGGTAATAGGTCGTTCCAGGCTATCTATAAATATCATATATCCAGTCCGATAATATAAAAACTAAAACACTTTTATTATATTTGTTTGTTATATTTGTTAAGACTTAAATGAATTAATTCTGACTTCTGGTCAACTAAAATATACACGATAATGTCTCTTATTGCTAACTCGGTATTTTTTGTTCTTGTCTGTTTTTTCACATCGCTTCCTGACGGGTCTTGTCGCTTCGTTGCGGTTCCTTCGGTTCATGTCGCTAATATTAGAGATGTTTTCACATCAAGATGGCGTCGTCAAATTGTTCAGAGACCGTGCTTAAAAAAATAGGAAAGGTCTTGTGTAGTCCTGTTGTTGAAATTATATTTACAAACGTAGTGATACGGAGTTGTGATGGTTCTGATCCTATCCACTTTTCCGACGCAAGGATTGATTTTTTAACTGGAAATTCGGTGTTTCTTTCATGGTTCTGGCATGAATCAATATGTAGGATACTGAAGAACAAAATAGCTAGCAGCACCAGCATAAAGTCTTCGGATGATATAGCTTTCAATTGTCTTACAAGCTATTTGGGAAACGGTATTTATGTTAATTAATGTCAAATGGGATCTCCTGTACTGTGTATACAAGTATTGTTAACAATACTTGTATAGTATTTTTGTATATTTATTCATTATTGTTTTTTTTAATATATACCAGGTTAATATTAAATAAAAAGTTTATCTAATTAATAATTGATATTCAATAGCATAGAATTTCAGTATTTAAAGAGGTGTTGACTTATATTTTTGAATTAATTATAAAATATTTAGAAAATTGTCATGTAATTAATGGCTTCTTTATGACCCAAGACATAAACTTTAATTGCTTTGTCAACAAAAGGTGTGAATTTATGTGATCTTTCTGTGTTTATTCAAAGGGTTATAAAAAACAAGTGTATGTCCACATAAACTAATTATCTAGGAATAATAAAGAAAACCAAGAAATCTAATTATTCTGAATCTATTTTGTGTAAAGTACATTCTAAAGTTAAAGAAAGAAGAAATGAAAAAAAACTAGCAGAAAAATCAGAGACAGTTGAAACAATCAAACAGTCTGGTTATGGTCAGATGGATTACTGCTGTTGTCTATGAACATTTGAATTTGTAATATTTATTATTTATTCTGTTCCATGTACTAGTATATTCAAATATAGCGCTGAAGTAAATTTTGTGTGATATTTGAATGCTTTTAGTTATTATTAGTTATACAGGTAAAATACAGGTAACAATACATGGACAATACATAGAGGAATACTTGTACAAACTTTATATACAAGTGTTGTTAAAAATACTTGTATACATGTATTGTGATCGCCAAGTACAGGAGATCGGTCAAATGTTTTATTGCAAGCGTCATCTAGGTGGAATCAGGTCAAGTCGTCCCAAGACATTTCGCCCTTCACTTCAGACAAGTCGCCAACTATTCGATATAAGTCACCCATTATGTTTTTTTTTTGTATTTTTATAATGTTATATGAATTTTTTTACATAAAATTTTTTGGGAGAAAATGTCAGGAATGGCTGAGTTTGGTTTATTTTTTATGTTAAAAAGTTAGCATATTTACATATCACAAAGGAAAAAAACAATTTACAGTAACAAATACAAATATAACTAAGATAATAATAATATAAATTAGAATATTTACTGTAATGGACCACCGTAGAATTTGCCACACTTCAGCTGTTGGTTAACTGAGATCTCTTCTTCTCAGGGCGAATGAATAGTCGATTTTGCAGTGATGTTGTTGTCCTCCTCTTGTATCGTCGAAGTTTGCCATCTGTCACAATCTTCACTTGGGTGGTAGTAGACTGGCTTCATTGAATAGTAGAATGATTAGTACATGTACGTTGAGCTGTAAAATCGGTTTCTGTGCTTTTCTGTTGATCGTGTGATGCCATCCTTAGACGTCGTTGTTGGTCCTCACTGGCTGTCAGTAAACTGTCCATTCTGTTGGTGTCCAAATGTCTCCTTTGATCCATGTTTTGTTTAAATATATTTATTAATTATTTTGAAAATCAAAATAGTGTTCGACTTGCTTTCATTTCAGGGGCGACTTGTCTTAAATTAGAGTGGGCGAGTTGTCTTGAGGGCGACTTGTCTCGCATTCATCTCGGTAAAATCTCCATATGTTAGGGGTAGCAAACTAGCATATCCTTCCAGTATGCCGATTCCCAGTTTGCCGTGTCCACTTTGCCGATTTCCTATCCAACCAATTAAGAACAATCAAAAGGTGTATACAATATGTGTGTTTCGATCATTCTAAATTATAAATTATCACCTTGGCTCGTTATTTGTTTTAAAGCAATGTGATAAGCTGATAATGTGCGATTGAGAAAAATCAAGTTAATTTAACCCTTTCCTCCATTTTGACGCCTACGCCTTTACTCCATTATGACGCCTTTCTTTAGTACCCTATCGCTTCTCACCTGCGAAATGGCCCATCTTCTGAACTCATTTAATGTGATTAAATGAAACTGTATTGTTGGGCATTAACCACTTCACATTTTCCATTAGTTCTGTTTCATTATTTGGAAAAGTAACCAGGGATTGCTCTGGGCTTCGCCAATGTTGACATTAGCGATTTTTTATTTCGATTGGCGACAAAATATTGTCATTGGTGATTTTTTTGATGCCAGTGTATCTTAACTGCAAATTGACCAAAATGACGGTAAATAAGACCATAAATCAATTAATGGAGTTCTTCTAGATCAACACACACACACACACACATACACACAAGAGTTTAAGTTGTACACAATTTACAGATAATTTAGGCCTGAAACAATTGTCATCACAGCATGTTTTCAAAATCGGAGTGTTCGCTGTCATGGTTGATCACTGGTACTTTGTGATGGGGGTGTCCATCCGTCCGTTACATTTTCTCTTATGCGCAACTCCTCCTACACCACTGAATGGAATTTGATGAAACTTACACAGAATCTTTGTCACATAGTGCCATTGTACACCTGATATTTAACATTTTGATAGGAATGATATTTGGGGTTTCCCATAGAAAAACATGGACTTTGCCAATGACATAATGGGGAAGCGGGGGGTATCAATTAGTGAGCATTGCTGACAGTTTTTCTAGTTTGATCTTATTTTCACTAAGAACAAATATATTGCAAAGAATGGAAATCTCAAAAACGGTACAAGATAAAAGTTTCGGAACACTTCTTGTGTCTTCTCTTTTTAATTTTTCAAATTTTGGGTTAGAAATAGATCAGGCCCAAAATGTTGTAAACACATTTCTAAAAATAATTTAAGCAATGCAGTTACTTCCCTTGAATACTGTAAAATTGACAAATTTGCAAATGCACCTAAAAGATTTTTAAAAATTTGTATTACAAATAATAAATTTAATAAGAAACAGCATTAAAAACAATAAATGTGAAGCAATTTAGGCGTTTGGTTATGATTTAAATTAAACAATGAAACTAAAATTGACTATTTTCCAATGTATTACTGACTTATGATCATTTTGGCGATTAAATTACAAAAATTCAACAGAGATTAGAAAATATCTTTATTCTAACAATTCTCGTTTCATAATTCCCGCCCATCATGCGCAGTAAACCGGAAGTGATAAAGGGGTTTCCCCAAAAGTTTGTTATTATTCGCGTTTTCTTCTGTTTGTTTAATAAAGTAAGGAATTTAAAATCATGGGAGATTCAAATTAATTTAATTCATAAATACTTATTTATTTGGCACGGTAGTAATTATGTCCTTTTGAAAGTATTGAAAAGTGGTACTTGATATCGCTGGTTTCCTAACTTTTGTTTTGTCAATTTCAATCTTTATTTTTCAACTTAAAAGTCATTGTCATGATAGACAATATCGTACAAATGTAACGGAAACATCGATTAAAGCTCTTTATACTTCTCTGGGACCATACTGTGGGGGTTAACAATGCTCGACCCACAGAACAGGCCAGCGCGTCCCAGCGTGGCGGTTATGGGAGACCCTCTCGTTGGGGGATGTCAGGTCATAATACGGAAAGCCTGGCCACGGACCACAGTGGGTAACATGTTTGGAGAGTGCCACGCTCCTTGCATGATAAAGACCCCTTTGGTAGATTTCGAAAAAGAGTAGGCTAATTGTAGCCGCTACAAACGGCTAAATTTTCCGCCCCTACCCAATACTCCATACTTTTCCAGTGGCAGTCAAAATTGTGTTCCCTGTGTCCCATCCCACCCCTTTTTCCGCTGATTTATTGTTTGTTAACTTGTTCTCATCCTGAATATATCTGAAATACTGCTCGCTGGATGTAAAGCAAACATCCAATCAATCAATCCATCTTTATACTTCTTATTTTCAAATCAAGACATTATTACCATTTGAAGGAATAAACATGAAGCTACAGAAAACATGGCCATGAAAACGTTTTCAGCATTTGTTGATAAGAAAAAACATAAATTTCTCCACGAAAAAACCATATTATGAAATAAAAATTCACTGGAGTTGAAAAATATAAATGCACTATCCTGAAACCTAATCCAACAGTGCATCCATAGCCTTGCCCATTCTATGAATCAAAAATAAATTTTACTAACCCTCACAACCAGGCATGCATATCTGAACCTCCTGTGTTGGGTTAGTTTCAGAAGTAACCTTTACAGATTACAAATTTTTCTGTTTAAACAAGTCAAATAATTCCTTGTTTAAATTATTTAAAAAGAAATACAAATATAAAAACAATTTTTTACAATGAAGTGAAAGTGAAGAACTGTAGGACCAGATCCATATGATGCTTGTAAAGGGTAGGGTTGGGGGGGGGAGGGGGTTGCAGGTGGACAGAATATTTAATTGGACAAATTTTTTTTTTTTTTTTTGACCTTTTTTTTTAACTTTATTTTTTTTTTATTTCCAACAACACATACATGAATTCACATATTGATATCACAATAGTATCTACATGTAGTTATACTAGTAAATGTTATATATGTGTAGTAGCTAAAAAAGAGAAAAAAAAAAAAACAGTTGTTGAATTTTTTTTTATAATTTAATAGGGTTTAAAGTAAGGGTAAGTGTAAAAAAAGTGAAAAGCGGAAAGTAGTCTTATTTTTAAAGTGAAGTTTTGCCATTCCTGCTTAAACAAATATACAAAAATATAATAATGTCAATAATAAATACAATTTGTACATCCATCATATATGTATACATAATGAAGTTTAATTGAGTAAAATGTGAAAAATATTCCATAGTTTGTTAAAGAGATTGATATTTTTGTTTTTGACAAACATCATCTTTTCAATTGAGTACATGTTTTTGAGTTTTTCTTTTAATGATTGCAGGCTTAATGTGCCTTTATAACATCTAGTATTGTATATGTACTGTTTTATACTTAGCAGTATAATATTTTCAGCATTTCCATAATAAATATTATTTATATTACCAAACAGAAAGTTTTGGCAGCTGAATGATATACTTATACCATTCGAGAGAAACCAGTTTTCAGTATCTGAAATAAATGATTGTACATTTTCACACTCCCAGAACAAGTGTTCAATAGTTTCGATATTAGTTTGGCAAAAAGTACAGTTTGAATCATTGGTTATTTTGATTTTACAGAGGAATTTATTTGTTGCAATGATTCTGTGATTGATTCTGTACTGTAGCCACTGTAATTTTGTGTTCTTGGTGACCATAAAAGGTAACTTGAAAAATTTTTATTCCAGTTTTGTTCATTCATATTAAAGATATCACACCATTTAATTTTCCCATTTGGAATACTCAGATTTCTGTTGAGAATTAGGTACAAATCTTTACAACCTTTTTTATTTTTAAAAAACACTTGAATATTTGATGGGATAAATGGAGTGTTCAATTTATGATTTCCTTTTATAAACATTTTTGCTGCTTGTGTTAGAGCTGCAATTATACTATTGTACTTCATGACATTTATATCTATTTGAAACTTTTGTTGAATCTGTTCCAGAGAGTAAAAAGATCCATCTGTATTCATTAAATCAATTATATATCTAATTCCTGTATTACACCAGTCTTTGTAAAAAACTGGCTTGTTTCCTATTTGAACTTTCTCATTCATCCAAATTGGACTTGAAAGAAAATTTTCCCATGTATTATTTTGTTCTTTTTCAATTATTATTTGCCATGATTTAAGAACATCTTTCCAAAATTTATTTTTGATTTTCATTTGCAACTGTTTTATATAGTTCATTCCACAGCTGAAGAATTGTGTACTTTTAACAGTACTAAGTAGATAGAAATATATTTTGCCATTTACAGTAAGTTTGAAAGATTCGTCTTATCCAAGTACTTTTTAGTGCAAGGATAAAAGAATATAAATTAATCATTTTAAGTCCACCCTCTTCATATCCCTTTTGTAATACTTCTTTTTTTACTTTGTGAACAGGTGAAGCCCAAATAAATGTATAAAGAAGATCATTTACCTTTTTAATAATCTCGTCACTTGGGTTTGGTAATGAGATAACCAAATGATTAAGTATTGGTAGAATGAGTGATTTCACAACTGTTATTCTGCCTATTACAGTAAGATTGCATTTAGACCATTGCTTGATAACATTTTTAATCTGCAAGATTTTCTCATCATAATTTATTTTATTTATTTTATCTAAATCTACATCAAAAGTAATACCTAATAATTTAAAAGAAGTTTCCCCCCATGCCAGATTCCTGTTTGAACTAAGTTTTTCTTCACTGTATTTTTTACTGCTAATCCAAATAACCTGTGTTTTAGAATAGTTTATGTTTAGACCTGATATTTCTGCAAACCAATCCAATTCTTTTAAAGCCTCATTTAATGATTCTTCAGTGCCATCTAAAATGAGGGATGTATCATCAGCAAATTGTGATAGCTTATGTTCTATTTCAGTAACTGATATCCCAGCTATTTTAGTATTGTTTCTTATTTTGACTGCTAAAATTTCTGCACAAAGAATAAAGAGATAAGGAGATAAAGGATCCCCTTGCCGACACCCACGTCCTGTATTGAAAAATTCTGACAAATTCCCACCCTGAATAACAGCAGAGTTTATATTATGATAGAAAGCTTTTACCCAGTTTATTATTGAATCACCAAAATTAAAAAATTTCAAAACATTTAAAAGGAACTCCCAAGAAATAGAGTCAAATGCTTTTTCAAAATCAATAAGTAATAAAAGACCAGGGATTTCATTTTCTTCAGTGTACTGCATAATATCATATATGAGTCGTATGTTTTCCCCAATGTACCTTCCACTTATAAATCCTGTCTGGTCTGTTTCAATAATCCTATCCAAAACTCTTTAAAATCTACCTGCTATTACTCCTGATCCAATCTTGTAAACAGTTTTAAGAAGAGAAATAGGTCTCCAATTATTTAAAAAGTGTCGAGGTTTATTACTTTTTGGAATACAAGTTATAATTCCTTTTTTTTGAGTTATTGATAATTCCCCTTTGTCTGCCCCATAGTTTAGAGATTCTGTTACAAAAAACTTAAAATCTTTCCAGAAAAACTTAAAAAAACTCTGATGAAAATCCATCAGATCCAGGGGATTTATTGTTTTTCATTTTATATAGAGTTTCATTTGTTTCCCTGATGGTTATTTTTCCTTTCAAACTATTTTGTTCATCTGGAGAAAGTTTTCTAAGTTGCATATTTTTCAATCCTTTTTCAATGTCCTGTAATTTACATCCTCTTTCTAGATCTCTACTTTTATATAGATTTTCATAAAATGTTTTGACCTCCTTCAATATTTCATTTGCTTTGTAACAACAACTCTTTCCTTTTTCAACTTTTGGTATTATTTTACTAGTAAAATTCTTTGATTCTAGGCCACAAAAATAATTAGTAGGTTTTTCCCCTCCTCTATCCACTGTACTCTTGCTCTAATCATTTTGGCTTTTTATACCCCCGCTCGACAGAGTCGGGGGTATATAGTGGTCCTCATGTCCGTCCGTCCGTCCGTTCGTCCGTCCACATTTGGTTTCCGGATGATAATTCAAAAAGTTTACATCCGATTTGAATGAAACTTTGGGATATTGTTATATATCAGGTTGGTAAGAAGCCTATCGATTTTGGGGGAAATCCGTCAAATTTCAAGGTCACAGTCCACGAAAAACGTTAGAAATTTTAACAAAAAAGTTGTTTCCGGACAATAACTCAAAAAGTTTACATCCCATTTGAATGAAACTTTGGGATATTGTCATATATCAGGTTGGTAAGAAGCCTATCGATTTTGGGGGAAATCCGTCAAATTTCAAGGTCACAGTCCACGAAAAATGTTAGAAATTTTAACATAAAAGTTGTTTCCGGACAATAACTCAAAAAGTTTTCATCCGATTTGAATGAAACTTTGGGATATTGTTATATATCAGGTTGGTAAGAAGCCTATCGATTTTGGGGGAAATCCGTCAAATTTCAAGGTCATAGTCCACGAAAAACGTTAGAAATTTTAACATAAAAGTTGTTTCCGGACAATAACTCAAAAAGTTTGCATCCGATTTGAATGAAACTTTGGGATATTGTTATATATCAGGTTGGTAAGAAGCCTTTTGATTTTGGGGGAAATCCATCAAATTTCAAGGTCACTGTCCACGAAAAACGTTAGAAATTTTTACAAAAAAGTTGTTTCCGGATGATAACTCAAAAAGTTTGCATGTGATTTGAATGAAACTTTGGGATATTGTTATATATCAGGTTGGTAAGAAGCCTATCGATTTTGGGGGAAATCTGTCAAATTTCAAGGTCACAGTCCACGAAAAATGTTAGAAATTTTTACAAAAAGTTGTTTCCGGAAAATAACTCAAAAAGTTTTCATCCGATTTTAATGAAACTGTAAAATATTCTTATATATTTTGTTGGTAAGAAGCCTATTGATTTTGGTGGAAATCCATCCAATTTCAAGGTCACAATCCACGAAAAACGTTAGAAATTTTCACAAAAGCAGGGGTATCAGCGATCGCTAGATCGACTTTGTCTAGTAATTTATTTCTTTTCAAATATTCTAATTCTTTTTTTTTATTTTTTAAATATTGTAAAGAACCTTCTTCAACTTTTTCCTCTAAATCAGATATTTCTTTTTTTAATTCATTCTCCCTTTTTACCATTTCTCTTTTTTTTGTAACTTGAATATGAAATTGATATGCCTCTTATTTCCATTAATAAAGTTTCGAGAAATAATTGTATGTTTATTCTAAAATGAATTTTATCAGTATCAATCTCCTCTAGTTTATCTAGATTATATGCAAGGGCAGCATACTGTTTTTTTATATCTAGAATTTTTTTGTTTGCCATATTTGAGTATTCTATGTCATAGAGTAAAGAATTGTTGAATTTCCACAGCCCTTTTCCTCGTATAAAGGAATTAAAATGTAAATCCAAAAGTACCATTGAGTGTTCTGAGCGATAACTAGGTTCACTTTACAATTATTTAGATTTGTTAGCATGTTATCGGAAAAAAGAAAAAAGTCTAGCCTTGCTTGTTTAAGTCAGGGTAGAGTTCACTAAATGGATCAATAAGACACCTTTCTTCAATAATTTCTAACATTTTATCTCTTGCTTTAGGATTATTTATATGTAAATAGTTACAATAATCTATATCTGGGTTAAGAACAAGGTTATAATCCCCACAAAGTATATAACTCTCATTTTCAAAATCATCGATAATTGTCATAATCTGCTCAAAAAAGTTTGGAGAGTCTGTATTTGGACCGTATAAGGAGACAAGTGTAACTCTTAGAGTATCAATAGTTAAATCTAAAGCTAAGTAGTTTCCATTTACATCTCTCTTTTCCTTATTAAGTACTTTAAATTCAAAATTATTATTAAACATAATAGATACACCTCTAGAGTTGGAGCTATAGGAGGAGAAAAAACATTCATACCCCCACATTGCTCTTATATTTTTTTCATTTTCTGGTGTAAAATGGGTGTCTTGAAGGCAGTAGATATTATAATTTTTGGCTCTTAATAAGTTAAATATGTCTTTCCTTTTTGCTTGGTCACTTAAACATTGACAATTAACTGTTAATATTTTCAAAGCACACATGGCAGGAAAGATAATAATACAATACAATTAATAAGTATCATGGTAAACATGAAAAACAAACAAAGACCTATGGCATATGTTTTCATGTTGATGAAAGTCAAAATAAACACAAGTATACATATAAACATAAGAAAAGTCAACATGAAATATTGTAGTATATACATGTATATAATACAAGTATGTATGTATGTATAAGCAGGATGGCAAAATGTAAAGGGGTTAAAAAAAAGTACTGTAAAACAGAAGAAAGTTAGAGTAGAAGGAAAAAAATAAAAACAAATTGTCAGATTAAATTTGGAGATGATTTTGTGAATTTCAGGATTTCCTGATCATCAGCTTTTGCAGCAATTAATGGTTTAAAAGTTTATGTTTTTTGGATCCTGCATTATAAAACTAACATTGACAAAATTGGTGATGGGAGACAACCATTGCTGGTAATAAATTTCATAAAATCAAATAAGTAGTTGCCAATAATTTAGGAATAAAGAAAGAAAGATCAATAATTAACAAATAATTGAGATTTTAGCTACATGTTATATATATAGCTTCGAGTTTAGTCATGTAACTATTATATATATTGAATATTGTTCTAATCACTTGAAAAAGCATAAATGTAAATGTGCAATTCTAATACTAAGAAAAGGAAAAACAAAAGGTATAATGGTAATAGAAATAAATTACAGATTTGTTTCAATGAGTTATCATAACATTTTAAACATTGTAAATATCTTGTCAGATGCATAAACAACTTACATCACTGTTGAAAAGACGCACTATACAATGTTTTTCCCCTGGTCTGGTAGATGGTAAACGATGTATGGCAACGACATCTCTAGGTTCAAGTTCAACTTTTAAGTCCTTTTTTACTAGTTCAATAAAATCTTCTCTTAAATTTTGACATCTTAATTGGACAAATTTTGTATATGTAAAGCAAATTCATCTTCGATTTTATGGCAAAATGCAAAAGATTTTGGCACATTGTACAAATTTGTATTCTGGTCAGACTGGAGACAAAAAAAAACAAATAAAAAAAAAATTCCCATGGACAGGAGGGCAGAAATAACTTTTGAATAACTTTGCAAGACAACCAAAAAAAAGTTGTTTTTTGAAAATAATTCCTGTTCAATAAGTTTAAGTTAGTTATAAATCATCCATCGTTGCAGTTAACCAGAACTCATATTGTCATGTTTAAAAATTACAAATGTATGTATGCTGATGTCCAATCTAAAATTAAAATTAAATCTTTCACTTCATGTCCCGCCCTTCCCCCCTCCCCTGCCATGGTCCATGGGTATTCTTGTGAATATCCCAGATACTGAGCTTATAAATGAATTTCACATTCATGTGGAATACATACAAACTATACATGAAAAGACATTTAATTCATGCGAGATTATTGGGTTTATCGTTTTATGCTCCCCTGACTAGCTGCTAACAGTGGCTTTGATATTGCTAAACAAACATTATGATTAACTGAATGGTTGGTTCATTCATGTCCATTAAGCAGCATTCAGCTATGTTCAGAACCAGAACAAGTTAACATAAGTAATCAAATTTTGGAAATCATATTGACCAAAAAATACAGGAAATTGTAAATGCCACTAAAACGTTTGGTGGGTAGGGTAGTAACTGGTAATTTTGTCATTTGAATCGGTTACGATGTGCCTACTATGTTTTGAAATCTGTAAAAGGGGTCTTTATCATTCAAGATTCAAGAAGCATGGGACTATCCCAACACTTTACCCACTACGGTCCATGACCATGCATCCTTATTAAAACCTGACAACCCCTCCCAATGAGTGGGCATCTCATATCAGCTAACCCGGGGTTTGAGCAGTGGGAACTGTCCTGTATGTAGGCATACATTATGAATTTTTAATTTTGCTGGTAAAACAAAGAGTGCAGTGCAAGTTTTATTTAATTTTTATATCAACAAGCATTCTGGAAGTATTGCTATGGCAATACCAAGACCCCTACCGGCAAATTTAAAAACCTATAACACATCACAACGAAAAAAATGTTATTTTATAGAAATTATCTAAGGGTCATAATTTTGTAGAAAATCAACGGACCGGAAGAAAATTCAGACTTAATTTCATAATTGTTTACTCTCATACCAAATATCAGCTCAATAGCTCCAAGTGTTTATGAAAAAAAGTCCGGAAAAAGTTGTGTGACGGACGGAGTGCAAACCTATAGACCCCCTTCGTCAATGCAGGTAAGGGACTAATAAGTAGCCATTAATTTTATGTGGACATTAACAACTCAAGTACAATTCACTCGGATTGTTATATAAAAATATTAATTCATGATTTTTATTATTTTAAGCAGTAAATTTCTACAAATCCTGACTGAAATCAAAAAGATATAGACACCATTACAGGTGTAAACACATGTTTGTTATGTGGACATACTCGCATTTAGTATTAAAAATTAGTAATTTTCTGTCAGCAAGAGAATCCCCCCCCCCCCCCCCACTTTCCCAGCAGGTGTTTAACAATTTGTCAGAATAACTATATAAATATTAACTATTTCAATCCAGTTATGATTAACTGAAACTAAAATTTTTAGAAGAAATCATATGATATTGATAATATAAGCTACAAAAGGGACAAAAGTTTTAAAAGGCTTCTTCTCTGAAACCGCTTAATGAATTGAAACAAAACTTATCACCAGTATTCATCGGATGGTCCCCTATAAGGTTTATGTTTTTTATGCTAATCAGAAATTCAAAATGGCCGCCACCGCAGGACTTAGTTTAACACAGGATCTTATGGTAAAAATTTTTAAAAGGCTTCTCTGAAACCAGTTAACAAATCAAAACAAAAGTTATTAAGAATATTTATTGGATGGTCCTCTACAAATATTTGTATGCCAATTAGACAGTAAAAATGGCCACCATTACTTTTACAGACTAAGTTTTAACAGAGGAATATAGGAATCGGAGATCGGGAAAGGGACGAGCAGTGCGTTATTTTCCCATTAAAACAAAAAATTGCGCATAAAATTACAATGTGGACGCGCAGTCTCACGCGCTTATAAATTGATATACTAAGATGTTTTTCCTGGGAAAAACACACAGAAATTGTATTTGTAGTATTTTTGTCGAAGTTTTAATGCGATTGATTGAACTGGTGAAAGCTGGTTCTCATTGACTTATACTGTGTTTATATAGCGTAGTGCAAACACACTAGCGGAAACCAGTTGAAAGCTTGTATACATAAAATATGGGCATCTCCGGAGCGGATATGAACTCTTTGCCGGAGTTTACAAATACGACTAATTATCGTGGTTTATTTTGTTTGTTATAAACCTGTAAAATGAAAACATTGTAGGTAAAAAGGTTGATATAATTATTGCAAAGATAGAAACAGCGTTAAAATAATATTTTGGAAGTTATATTCAAAATATTTTATATTTAAAGATTCTATATTTGCAATAGGGCATATTTCAGACAATGATGTCATTTTTACTTCTTCTTCATTTATAATTCAATCAACTTGTGTACTTACAATAAGGAAACATTTATTGTACTGTACAGTTTAGCAACAGTTGATTCTGTTTTATTGTAATATGTTGAATATTTATGGAAATATGCGATAAAAATGTATTTATATAACAAAGAGAATACAACCTGTTTTTATACCCCCGCTCGACAGAGTCCGGGGTATATAGTGGTCCTCATGTCCGTCCTTCCGTCCGTCCGTTCGTCCGTCCACATTTGGTTTCCGGATGATAATTCAAAAAGTTTACATCCGATTTGAATGAAACTTTGGAATATTGTTATATATCAGGTCGGTAAGAAACCTATTGATTTTGGGGGAAATCCGTCAAATTTCAAGGTCACAGTCCACGAAAAACGTTGGAAATTTTAACAAAAAAGTTGTTTCCGGACAATAACTCAAAAAGTTTACATCTGATTTGAATGAAACTTTGGGATATTGTCATATATCAGGTTGGTAAGAAGCCTATTGATTTTTGGGGAAATACGTCAAATTTCAAGGTCACAGTCCACGAAAAACGTTAGAAATTTTTACAAAAAAGTTGTTTCCGGACAATAACTCAAAAAGTTTGCATTCAATTTGAATGAAACTTTGGGATATTGTTATAGATCAGGTTTGTAAAAAGCCTTTTGATTTTGGGGGAAATGGGTTAAATTTCAAGGTCACAGTCCACGAAAAACGTTAGAAATTTTTACAAAAAAGTTGTTTCCGGACAATAACTCAAAAAGTTTGCATGTGATTTGAATGAAACTTTGGGATATTGTTATATATCAGGTTGGTAAGAAGCCTATTGATTTTGGGGGAAATCCGTCAAATTTCAAGGTCACAGTCCACGAAAAACGTTAGAAATTTTTACAAAGAAGTTAATTCCGGAAAATAACTCAAAAAGTTTGCATCCGATTTTAATGAAACTGTAAAATATTGTTATATATTTTGTTGGTAAGAAGCCTATTGATTTTGGTGGAAATCTATCAAATTTCAAGGTCACAGTCCACGAAAAACGTTAGAAATTTTTACAAAATGCGGGGGTATTAGTGATCGCTAGATCGACTTTGTCTAGTTGTTCTAGTCTTCCAATTAGATATGGCAAGAATTTAATCCACATTTTATATAGTAAAGATTTGTAACCAGTTACAAAGTTACAATTTATGTATAGTATATAGCTGTACAAAACTGCATATAAAGGTTACAAATGACAAAAAGTTACTTTTTGTGTAACCTTGTAACCAGTTTGTAACCAGTTACAAATACATCTGGTCTAATTGAAGGACTTTTTTTAGGACACGTATGCTTCCAATGAGACTGTATCCTTGATAATTTAAAGTGCATAAAAGAAAGGCACACAATGTAAGTTTTCCCTCTACTCTTTATTCTATTACCACTTCTCCCTAGATAAGTGAAATCTTCCTATAATTCTACTTTCTGACTTGGAACTGTATAATGTATGGCATAAGGTTTTCATAATGTATAAAAATCCTTAAGTGCCCATTAATTTTGCCAAACTGCCCATTGAATTTGAAAAATTGCCCATTGCTTTTTGTAAGCATGGGGCACTAATCCCATCAATGAAAAAAGTATCCCGATCTCTGCAGGAATAATTTTCAAATGCCATCTTTTCTGAAACTGGAAGTGATTCAAGCCATATTATATGTAAATGTTTATTGGATGTTTCTCTTAAAAGTTTATGCTTGCTTATTTGATCGAAAATCCATGATGGCTGCAATTGTAGGAATAAATTTAACATAGAAACCTATAGGAAAATGTTAAAATAGCTTCGATCTGAAACTATTGAATCAGTTGAAACAATAATAATAATAATAATAATAATAAAGTCTTTATTTAAAGAGGGTTACACAGTTAGTGTGATAACTAATCTTCCCTGAGGCCCTCATGCATAAAACAAGTACAAAGCAATCTTATTTAAAAGTTTACAATTCAAAATGAAAAAGTGTATGTATACAGTACAATTAAAATCAAATAAATCACACATCACTATAAATTCTACTTTGAGTCAGATATTTTTTGACACCATACTTAAAAAGTTGTGTATTTTCAGTGCTTTTTAAATCATGTGGCAATTCATTCCATAACGTTGGTCCTGAAAACACAAATGACTGTTTGTAAAATTCAGCTTTAGCCTTTGGAATAAAAAGATTACCAGCTAAAACGTTTCTCGATGCATATGGGTTATGTTTAGAGAGGTAGCTGAATTTTTGTGTTAAGTATTCTGGAGCCTCCCCTTTTAAAACCTTATGAAGGAGTAAATATTTGTGATAGTTGATTCTTAGGTGGACTGGCATTATACCCAGCTGTTTAAAAAGAGGATTAGATGGGGACAGTGGGTCAGCATTTAGTATTAACCTTGCTGCTCTTTTTTGTAATTTTATTATTCTATTTAAACCATCTTTATTACAACCTCCCCACACAACACAGCAGTAATCAATAAGTGGCAAAATATATCCATTGTAAAAAGTTTTTCTTGCTTCAATATTAAGGAAAGATTTGATCTTTGATAACAAAAAGATTCTAGATGAGATGCTATTACAAATCACATCAATCTGCTCTTTCCAGTTAAGATTTTCATCTATCTTAATTCCTAATACTTTTTCACAGGAGGAATTCATAAGGTGTTCTGAAAACAATTCCAATTTAGGCTGAATAACTTGAGCAGTTAGTTTCTGTTTTGTTCCAATAACCATACATTTAGATTTGTTGGGATTAATAAACATATTATTTTCTTTACACCAATTTTCAGCAAAATTTAATTCTTTTTGCATTTCATTTTGCAAAAGCTGGGTACATTTTCCAGGTAAATGTAATGTGGTATCATCTGCATATAGATCAGTCATACATTTATCAAGATACAAGGGTAAATCATTTATCAATAAAACAAACAGTAAGGGGCCTAGTATTGATCCTTGGGGAACTCCAAATTTCACTTCTTGTTTTCCTGAGAAAACATTACACAGTTTAACACCAATTCTCCATAAGGATCAAAGGATTTCCATATAGATTGAGACATGACATGTCTCAGATTTAGCTGATTTTCATTTTTTAAGTTGAAATTGACCATTGGACCACAAAATAATTATTGTTTGTTATGATTTGACTTCGGTTGCCATGGTAACGGTGGCGGCCATTTTGGGCCGATTAAAATACAGTGAAAAGGGCAATATTCAAATCCCAATTTTTCAGGGGAAAATCGATTCATATTCAATAGGATTTCTTTATTTGCTTAATTCAATATCTCATTGACAATATTCAAAACAGTTACAACACTTTAGGACCGCCACCGTAGGACTTAGTTTAACATCGGACCCTATGTGAAATTTTTTTAAAAGGCTTCTTTTCTGAAACCGGTTAACCATTGTAAACAAAACTTACTATCAATGTTGTTTGGATGGTCCTCTATAAAGTTTATGTTTTTTATGCCAATCGATAATTCAAAAATGGCCACCACCACAGGACTTAGTTTAACATAGGACCCTATGGGAAAAAGTTTTAAAGGGCTTCTCTGAAACCAGTTAACTAATGGAAACAAAACATGTAACCAGTATTCATTGGATGGTCCTCTATAAGGTTTATGTTTTTTTATGCCGATCAGAAATTCAAAATGGTGCCACCACAGGACTTAGTTTAACTTAGGACCATATGGGTAAAATTTTAAAAAGGCTTCTCCTCTGAAACCAGTTAACAAATCGAAACAAAAGTTATCAAGTATTTTTATCGGACCGCCCTCTACAATTTTTTTTATGCCAATAAGACAGTAAAAATGGCCACCATTACAGACTAAGTTTAACAGAGGACTATAGGAAAATAATTTTCAAATGCCATCTTTTCTGAAACTGCAAAGCTGATTCAAGCCATATTGTATGTGAATGTTTATTAGATGTTTCTCTTAAAAGTTTATGCTTGCTTATTTGATCGAAAATCCATGATGGCTGCAATTGTATGAATTAATTTAACATAGAAACCTATTGGAAAATGTTAAAATACAAATTATTGAATTTGAAGAAGATATTTTATATAAGTGAAAGGTTAAATATATTTGTGAAGTATTCATTTAATTTACAATTAAATATAGAATATATATCTCGTTCCAAGTGTTCTCATCGCAAATAAAAATTTCCGAGTGATTCCGAAATATACCACTTCCGATTACGTAACCACTCAGATATACCCGAAATCACATGTAAGTGAAATCAGTTTAAATGAGCATTCATTAAAAAACACTCTGACCTGAAATTTATATAGGTGTGGCGGTGGGTTCTTCACTTATATACATGTATTTAACCTTTCGATTATATAAAATATCTTTTTGAAATTCAAAAATTTCTATTTGATAATAATTGGGTTAAATATATTTGTGAAGTATTCATTTAATTTACAATTATATATAGAATACTTACAGTGTTAACTGATTCCAAAGTATTAACTGTAGTACTAGTAGGTGGTGTGGAAATAAATTTCTGTCATAAATGTTATACACACAAATTAATGTTTAAAAACTATCACCAATAATGTCAATATCAACATCTATTTTCAGCAAAACATCTATGTACAACTGCATTATTCACTGTTTTTTAATTACATGAGCATTATTTTTGTAATACTGTACTGGAATCTAAATCTCTCAAGTAATACTTAACAAATGTCGATTCAGAAGCCCAATCTGCGGCTTCTAAAATCGATTTCATTGATGCACCTTTGTACAAAGCCCAAGTTAACGCAATTGCTAGTAGAATGGGCTCTAATCTTAAAATTATTATATGTATAAGCTGTTTTAATAGTTTGAGACTTTCCAACTTGAAATAGTAACTGTTGTAACATGTTTATGAGGTTCTTTTATAGACAGAAACATTTTAACTTTACCTAATGCTCCTAATTTTTGTCTATCAAATTTTGTCAAACCCAAATAAATTTGTAAACACCTTTTTGGATCCAAGAGTATTCTTTCTTTAAAATAAGGTACATGAATCTTTGTACCCAAGTGATTTTGCCTATCTTGTTTGGATAAACCATGTCTTATGAAAGTAACCCCTTTATGGTGTACTTTCATGGATTCCTTATCAATTCTAAGACTCGGCAAATCACTGCATCTCCTAAATGTTTTTATTGCCATGAGAAAAACTGTTTTCAATGTGACACATTTCAAAGAAGCTCTTTCCAGAGGTTCAAACGGAGAATTTCCTAAGGTTTCCAAACAAACTCTAAATCCCATTCGGGTAGTAGTTTGTTTTAGGTGGTCTAGATTGAAATACACCTTTGATCAATCTGGAAATATGGATGTTGCCCTACTGGACAATTTTGAATAGGAGGTAAAACTGCTGACAACATAGATCTATATCCAGATATAGTTGTATACTGTAACCCTAATTGATATAAATATGCCAAAAATCTGTTATTTCATTCAAAGTTGCTGAATAGGGATCAATTTGTTTTGAATCACACCAGCTATTGTATTTCTCTAAATTTTGAGGAATAATGTCTCTGTGTCCCTCCTCTCCAAGAAGCTGAGAGCAATTCTCTAAATGGGCTTGAAAAGCCCCCTGTTTCAAATGATTTGTTGATAAAAGCCATGCATTTAGATCCAACGTTTGTAGATCTGGATGATAAATCTGAGTACTTGGTTGACTCAACAGATTGTTCAATATTGGAAGTTTCAAGGGAGAAGCTATCAACATTTCTAGAATCTCTGAACACAAGATTCTCCTGGACTATTGGGGAGCTATCAAAATTATCTGACAATGGTACTGCGTCATATATTTTAAGACCTTCTGAATCAGACATATTGGAGGAAACACATAAGCAGAGTTTGTAGGATCTACAATTCCTTTGTCTAAATAAAAAAACCCCGCCCAGATACTAGTATGTTATTGTCTGAGTTGGTATTAAGCTTGATTTTTCTCGGTTTATTATCAGCCCTAGTGAAACCAAGAGATTGATGCATTTCTATCGATCCTGTTCTAATTGGTTTTAGTCCTGATTGACAATCGACCAATCGTCCAGTTTAACTATCTGTCTGATATTTTGAGTTCTTAAATATGCTGCTATTACAGACACTAGTTTTGTAAAGATTAGTGGTGCAAATTTTGGACCAAAACAAATTGTTTTCCACTGATAGCTTTGATCTAAAATGTCATCTAATGTTGGAACCTTTAAAAAATCCTCTGCACTATCATTTATAGGAAATACATTCTTATACTCTTCTTTTAAAGAAGTGATATGTTCTGGACTTTTACTTCTCCAGGAATTCTCTAGTATATCAATCTGTGCTTGATCTAGAATTAACCCTTTGCTACTCTTTAGTTTAGTAATGTCATCTTTAAACACTTTAGACAAATCATTTACCAACATCAGATTTGTCAATTTCTATATTGGTCAATTGTACATCATCGTTTTGTACATTCTGACTTGTATGTTTCAAAAATCTCTCTGAACGATTATTAGAAACATTATCATGTATTGGACTTACTCCAACAATACTGTCATTTGTATCGTCATTATCTGACCTGATGTCAAATTCTCGACGTTCATGTTAATTTACACTTAGAGACATTTCTGACCTGACGTCAAAACCTCTAGTTTGTACCCTTGGTGATCCTAATTCTTGATCCAAATTTGGGCCTAAACTTAAAATTGGCCTATGCTCCCCTGTAGGGTCGTTTCCTGTCTTAACACTATCAGATATAGAGTTAAACTCTCCTTGTTCTGATTGTTTTGTGCTGAAAATAACTGAAAAAAACCTTTCAAATTGAGCATTCATATTGTCCTCCAAGGTTTTTATCTTTTTGGTCAACCTCAGCCTGTAACATAGCTGATTTCGACGTATGTTTATTTATACTTACATGTCTAGCAGTTCTAGAGCACTGTGAAGTGTCTTTTTCACTTACAACCGTCGAAAAACGAGTTGTCCCAGAAATTGACACTGGAATTGAGAATGGTGGTTCCGTGCAAGAATCATGTGTAGTGTCAGAATCCCCATCCATTATAACAAAAATTAAACGTTGTTACAAGGAACGATAAAGATATACATGTATCAAAATTAACTAAGTAAGCTTAATGAGATGAGAACTGTTCGCATGAACGCCAAAATTTAAACGGATTTCACTTACCAGTGATTTTAGGTATATCTGAGTGGTTACGTAATCGCAAGTGGTGTATTTTGGAATCACTCAGAAATTTTTATTTGCGATGAGAACACTTGGAACGAGATATTCTATATTTAATTGTCAATTAATGAATACTTCACAAATATATTTAACCCAATTATTATAAAATAGCTTCCAATCTAAAACTATTGAACCAGTTGAAAAGAAACAGCAAGACTCGTATGATGGTCTCAACAAAGATATTGTTAGTTGTGCCTGTAGAAAATTTAAAATTACATGACTTAGTTTAACATCAGGGAAATGCCATCTTCATTGCCTATATAAATCAGGTGAGCGATACAGGCTCTTGAGAGCCTCTGGTTTCAAATGGTGCTTGGGCCTCTGTTAATTGGGAAAATTATGACGTAAACTCCACAATTGGGAAAAAACTCTTAAATCTGAATAAAGTAAAAACATTGCCTTTTAACATCGTTTATTATAATGAAATTTTTTTTCTTGACTGTTGATCTTTAAATAGATCAACTATAATTGATTAGGTAGTCAAGAATGACAAGATGGAATCTATAAGCTTGACCCTAAAACTGTCAAATTCCAAACAGTTTTCATAAAGAGTTTGGAAAAGGTTAACAAAATTTACATATGTAGCCATCTTTGGTCATATGTAGCCACCTTTGGTAACATTGTTATCACAGGAACAATTTGATTCATACTAATTTCCTGGAATCTTGGTGGATAGAAACTGAATTGCAAACAACACTTTTTAACATTTTACTTTCAAGCTCACTGTCGTTTGTTTCTGGAGTCTTAATAAATGACTGGATTAGAACTAAATCAGATATACATGTACTAACTCTAGAATTGTACATTGCTTTGGCTTTTACTTAACCCTGATTCGTAAATTGTATATTGCTTCAGCTTTTATTTAACCCTGATTCGTATGCTAATGACAAGGGGTTGGTCGGAAGGTTCGGCTGAACACCGACAATGGATGGGTCTAGGGTGGCAAGAAGACCCATGATTTTCTGTTCATCAGGGCTCATGGTTAATATTTAATTTCCTAAAAACAAATCATAATAAAATTTTCTAGTTTTCGATACAATGTGCCATCTTTCCACTTCTGTAGTATTTCTCCTTGTGCAATGCCATTTTGAATGTTACCGGAGGGTCATGCTTCATTCCAAATTTATTCCTCCGACTTTTACTTTTCTAGACAATGCTATTTAAACCAAAAACCGCTCTTAATACTGGTAATAGACATAGTTAATATAAGGAAATTTGTAAATTGCGAGATACAATTATTTTTTATATTATTAGACAAAATCCCACTACTTGCAAAATCAAAGTTTCTTACATCCTACTGGAATACAAGTATTGGTATAAAACAAGCAAGCTCTAATATAAAACTGGTAACCGTTGGGAGCGGGAACAGTAATTATAAAGTTGTCTACATTTGACATCTTTGTAATATTTCGGCTTTGCGTGATTGAATTTATCTTTAAGAATCGGGATTACAAAACCTTCTAAATTGAAAAATAAAATATGGTTTTTGCTGTTGGGAATAGAGCCGAATATCGGCCCCAAAATAAAGTCAGGAAATTCCCTGTATCTGATCATACTTTACTTTAGATACTGTGTAAACAAGTCTTAATTCTCAAAATCCTTGTTTTTTCAACAAAAC
Organism: Limnoperna fortunei; assembly: GCA_944474755.1. Lineage (NCBI taxonomy): Eukaryota > Metazoa > Mollusca > Bivalvia > Mytilida > Modiolidae > Limnoperna > Limnoperna fortunei. The sequence goes on along the minus strand of OX104115.1, from coordinate 56,004,323 downwards.
CTAAGACTTCTCCCCGTCCCCCCCCCCCAAAGAAAAAAAAAGATTTGCATATTTCCCTCCTGTTTGCATGCAGCCTACAAACAAATGTGCAAATCACTTTGTGTGCGTTTTGATGAAGAAAATTGTAATAATTAACAAATTTTATCATTATATTTGAGAATTTCACAAAAAACTGTTTACATGGAAACGCATATTTTTAAACATTTTATGCATGAGTCTTGTGAGTAGAAAGGATTTGTTTCAATCTATAATCCTGGTAATTTTTATAACTGTAGCATTTAGCATGACAGTTTTCCAGCATTTACAAGATATCTTTATTTTTTAAGTAATTTTTGCCAAAAATCCCATGCAAATCAAACATTTAATTACTTTTTGGCTATGGAGAAAAGGATTAAGTTACTGAACTTTACCGACAATTATGGATGCTTAGAAAAACTATGTAAATTAATCACTAATACTTTTAGTGATCTTTCACAATTATTAATTATCAGCTTGGGCCCTTGTATGTGTGAATTCATTTAATCCTAATAACAATATGAAGATGTATTATAAAATCCTTCATTTCGACGATTGTTTCGCAATCTCAATACACCAGGTCGAGCTACTCCCCCTTATCGCGGGTGTCGTGTGGGAATTAAATTTCACATCTTTCCCATCAATATTACAAAGAATGAATACATAAACCTACAACCATTCATGTATACACCTTGTAGATTGTTCTTAATTGGTCGGATATCAGGGAATCGGCAAACTGGTACTAAATCATATGAGGAAGCTTCAACCATTCAACATTTGTTAATGCACACATCTCTTTTAATATGTACATGTATATAGTCACAGCCTAAATGCTAGCATCGCACATTTTATGATTCATGATGTCGACATTACTTCTGAAGCACCCTAATAATGCCTCTGCATTTCAGTGGTGATGTGACATCTTCCCATTGGTGGCATCAAATAAATGTCAATTCAAAATATAGTGTTTCAGAGATTGCAAAAATTGTAGAGTAGAGCAATGTTTAAAAAGAAAATGAGGGAAAATATCCCTTCCCCTCCCCCCACTTTTGTTATGGATATTATACTCTGTCAGTTGCGCAATCTAACCAGTAATCTAAACCATCACAAATTTTTATCCCATCTGTCAGACAGCTCTCAGTGTATCTGTGGGAATGATATCCAGGACAACTTTCATTATTTTTGTCTGTCCATTATTTATTAGACAAAGATATGACTTCTTTGTTAAATTAAGAAGATTCACTGATATTCATAACATCAATGTTCTACTTATGGGCTCTAAAGATGATAACTTAGAAATCACCAATGCAGTACTTAACTTCATAGAAGAAACAAAAAGATTCGAAAAATAACCTATGCCTTTCAAACTATTAATACAATTTTTTTTATTAATTAATATTTTTCTTTATTCCTTACATGTAATTAAGAAATTTTAATCTTCAATTTATTAAAATCACTTATAAAATGTCTACATGGACAAACAATGCATGTTGTATATAACACTGAATTTATATTATATATTATACTGTCTATACTAGTACATTGTATTGACCTTGATGTCCACTGATCTTTATGAGAGAACACCTATATAGGCTGTGCCTGCTTTGTAATCCCTTTGATTATTGTATCTATTGATGCATTTTCAATAAAGTCGTTTGAATTGAATTGAATTGCACAAATTGTCTGAAATTTTTGTTCTATTTTTAAACAAAACAATTTACTAATTTGATCGATGTCAAATTTATTTTTGAGTCTTTTTAAATTAATTTGTGTGCCCACTTCAATATTTTCTGCTGATAGCTCATCTACTGTACAGGTATCGTTGATTTTAATTTCTCTACCATTTCGGGTGGGGGTGGAGGAGAATGGAGAGACAGTTTCCTCCACTGTTACTAAACTCTCCATCGTGGAGTCGCGTTGTTTTCGCAGTGGAGTGCCGATCGCGTAATCGCGGTGGATAGCAGGCCAAAAGATCGTAAAATCACATCAGAACAATTGGTATGCATGTTAAGTTCTGTTTCTTCTCTCCTATATACTATATACAACTCCAATAGAGAAAAAGAAAATCTCTAAGACGTGCCACTAATGATGCTTCTCGGTTGTCCATCTTTTTTTGCAGATGTATTTTTGTTGTTCGAAAGCATTTTTAAATATCCCATATAAACAATGAAGTAAATTAACCCTTGAATTCTATTAGTGTTTTGTTTACGTCACCAAAAACGTTTGTACTCATGAGATAAACAGAGATAAATATAAGTGGTGGAATAAATGAAAAAATATACTTCTTGTCATTTCCTTTTTATCATTATTTGAATTATAATTACTTCACAGGTATACTTTTTTATACACAACTTGCACGTGCTATTGTACAAGCGGTAAATACATTAATCCGAGAAGCAGACGATATTCTCAGTTATCGGCACATGCTTTTTTGACACAATTTTCTAGAAATGCAAAGAAACTGCGGACTTGAAACATAATTATTTAGCAATATATAATTAAATATAATGTAGAGCGTTGTGGATTTGCAAACAATATTGTCTCAACTGTTACATGTGTAAGGTAATAACTGCCTTCAGCACGGATTAAACCATGTATGTTCGTATGAAGCAGTATTTGCTATATTCAAATGATTGTTTAATACCTAATTAATTAGGACGCTGACACTTCCTGACCATTTTCGATTACAAAATTAGTGGTACACAGGTAATACTGTCAGGTAACATCCAATTAGCGATAATTAGGTCGTTATTCACCTTTGATCGTATAGGCTGAACTACAGTTTACAAACGAAAACACAAGCTAAATTTTTTTGAACGGTGTCAAATTTCTCTGTTTCAAATAAGTTTATGTGTCTTATTTGACAATTCATATTGTCGGACAGGTGTCCATGGATTTGTTTATTGCAACCTGCTGTTAAATGGAATACGGAACACAAATAAACGAAGTTGCCACTTCGTCATTGTAAAAGATGTGGACAGCAGTTTACTTCATTAGTTTATAAACATATTATTGGGAAGAAATATATGGAAGTTGGCAAGCATTAGACAGCACAAGTTTTACATTTTTGGTCAATAGACGTTCGCACAAATCTCAGAGCCAGAAAGAACAACAAAAGAATAAATAAGATAATTGATTTTTGTTTTTGTTTTTAGCAACATGAATTGGTAAGATAGATAAGTAATGAATCTTCACTGAAAAGCTTAAATATGAGTAAAATATAATGATGAAGGAATCATTAATTACAACAAACATCCTATTTACAATATTCTTAACATAACTTTGCTGTTGTCGGAAATAATATTCTGTACGAACTTTCTGTTCTATGTTTTTAAAACTGATCTGAAACCGATTCATAAAAGGTCATTTTAAAACGTGAAAGATCAGACTTACGATAAATTCAAGTTATTTATACGATAAAATTAATAGTTATCGAACGTGCACACATACCCCCAATTGTTTATAGAGTGGATATACACCGTGGAGTCATCGTCTCTCAAAGCGATACACGCTCTCCATCGGCAATTCGCGATCGCGAGTCGCAGTGGAGATTACAGCGGAGTGACCTCAGAGACCACAATTTCCTTTATTGGGTGCGTGGAGAAACTAAAATTCACGGGGCCTGTACAGTGTCATCTGAAATTGATTGTGACTTTTTTTACACACACATTTTCATGGTTACCCTAAAGCTCGCATCTGCGATGCTGGCTATCAAGGGCATACTTTGCAACCAGGCCATTTCAGACTTTTGCCATTTTTTTGTAGATAATCACAAGAAACATCTGGAGACATTAAAGGTTTCACTTACAGAAGCAGAAATTCAAAGTGTCCTTGCACATCATTTGTTTGCGCCATTGGTTCCTTCTTCTCGGTATAAGATTGATGCAAAACATCAACATTTGGATAAGTGTTTTGCCTGTAAGGAACGCAGCTGTATTGGAGACACTTCATTAGGTAATATAGCAAGTTTACAAAAAAAAAAACAATATTTCATTCTTGTCACTTTTGTCCATCAGTCACTGTCCTTGTCAGCCTTACTTTTCACATTTCCTAACCACTTGTTTATTAAATATTGGCAAAATTTGAGTTTGTCCGGCCATTAATGTTTTCTGATTGCCACATGACCTTGAAAAGGGGAAAAGACCTGGAATTTCGTTTTTTCTTTTCCCAGTCCGGAAAAAAACATGGACATTTTTTACATTTAAAAGTGATCCGTATTGCACGTTTACCTTACCCATTTATATTACAGTTTTGCTTTCTCATTGTTCCTTTATTAAGTGGCAAGATAATTTGCAACTAAACTTCGAATCAGGATACATCTACTAGTATTAGGACTTGTGAAATCACTCGAGCGCTCTAAGTAAGCCACAAGTAAAAAAATCTCTCTCGGGTCTGGTTTTTTAGACTGACCAGGCAGGCAGGCAGGCAGTTTTTTTTTAAATGACCATATTGTCCTTGGTTTCAAATTTAGATAAATGTGATGTAGATATACATGTATATGGTATAAAACTTGCACATTTAAATAGCAAATTGGGGCTTATGACTAACATTTTCTTCAATGCATATCTACTGTCAAGTGTAAATAAAATGTTTCCAATAAATATATGTAATTTTGTTTTCAACCTTAATGCCAGGACACCATCAGTTAAAACATTGAATTTCACAAAAGTTTATTTTTTAAAGTAAAGTGTGTCTGTAAGCCACAAATGATGCCCCCACCTGACCAGTGATATGACAGTTGTGTTGCGGCAGGCAGAAATTTTAAGAAAATTGAATGGAAATCAAAATCCTTTGGTCCTGCACACTTTCATTATGTGTACAAACATCCTACTAAATGTAAATGCTGTAGCTCTACAAATAAAGGAGAAGATACTAGTAGCTGGACAAGACGTCTCAGCTATCTGGTCTGCAAAGTCCAACTATCTGTAGTTTTAAGAATATTTCACAAAAATCAGAATCCTTTGTCTCTGCATGCCCTCATTATAGGTACAATATAAATGCTGTAGCTCAAAAGAGTCAGAGGATAGCCAGACAAGGCATGTACCTTATATGGTCTGTAACCTGCAAAAGTCTGACTATCTCTAATTTTATGAGAATTAAATGAAAATCAAAATCCTTTGGCCCTGCACACCATCATTATGTGTACAAACATGCTATTAAATATAAATGCAGTAGCTTTAAAAATGAAGGAGAAGATTGCCGGAGAAGACATGCACCCCTATCTCGGTTATCTGGCCTGCACATTTTTATTATGTGTTCAAACATCCTATTAAATGTACATGCTGTAGCTATAAAAATGAAGGAGAATATAGCTGGACAAGACATCTCAGCTATCTGGCCTGCAAAAGTCCAACTATATGTAATTTTAAGAATATTTCACAAAAATCAAAATCCTTTGGCCCTGCACACCTCCATTATGTGTTCAAATATCCTACCAAATATAAACGCTGTAGCTTAAAAGATGAAAGATAACATAGCCAGACAAGACATGTACCCACATCTCAGTAATCTGGTCTGCAAACAGTCCTAGTCAAATATCTGTAGTTTTAAGAATATTTCACAAAAATCAAAATCCTTTGGCCCTGCACACCTACTTTATGTGTTGAAATATCCTACCAAATATAAACAATGTAGCTTCAAAGCTGTACGAGAAGATAGCCGGACAAAACATGTTTCCCAACTATCTCCAGTTTTATAAAAATTAAATTCCTTTGGCCCTGCACACCTTCATTATGTATACAAACATTCTGCAAAATATTGTCATAGGCGGGTCGAATGTCGGCAATACACATAATAAACTTATGTCTTCAAAGGACTACAAATCCGAGACTGAATCAGGTTCATACTTTTATTTATTTTACAATGTGACAAGTTGCAAATGTTATACATTATTATTAGAACTAACAAACAACAGAATAATTTTTACAAATTCAAGCGGACTTCCGGTTCGAATTGCACCAGGGGACCAGGGCCCAGCGCCATAAACATTTTCTTTGCTGAGAATTTTTTTATTCTCAATTTCATCCAATCAAATCTTTCCTTTTCCCTTGTTGTCATGGAAACTGAGAAAATTCTCAGACTGAGCAAAATATTTTTACTCGGAAAGGTTTTATGGCGCCTAGGCCAGGTTATTAATGAAGTGAAAGTAGCTAAAGAAACTTTGTAGCCTTCCACGGAATATAGTTCCATGGAAGTCCCAGTATCCGAATAAAAAGTGTACAGTGTTTATAAGTAATAATTATAGCATAACATCCGGAAGACTAGACCTAAATTACTAAGGGTTTAATTATGAGTAACAATAAAACAATAATAATCCTGTAAGTTTACAACTACATGGCCGCCAAATACAAACGAAGAACCGGCTAATGCCATGAATGGAATTTGTTAGATCATGTCCCCATTATTAAGTTGTGAGTATTCCCATTAAAGAGATATAAACAGTTATATAAATATTAAATGGTTAACTAATTTTAACTTGAATAAATCAGTTTATATACAAAAAAAAACCAAAACAACAAAATCAATGTTACCAAAAAACATGCTAGGCCTATACTATAGGCTATGAATATATCACCCTCACCACCCTATTTTATAGAAATTCTCCTGAATTTATTGACTTTACGTTCATCTAATGTCTTACGATTAAAATAAAAAAAGGATGCACATAAATTATTATATAACATTTTTGTCTTAAATAAAGAGTCCAACTTAATCTATGTCTGTGTCTTGTTTTTTGTATGCTTTTGTCAGAAGGGGTATACCCCTCAATGCATCATACAGTTCTTCATCCTCTCTAGTCCTCTTAGTAACTGCCCTCTCAAAAACGCTTAACCACGAATCTGCTTCTTCCCCTGTTATTTCTTCCAGATATTTTCATGACGATGCCGTAGTTGGCTGCTCTAGTGGTTGTTATCTTGGTTTTGTCCTGAGAATATTCTACCTTGGTGCCCCGCAGTGCCAGCATGGCATACTTGTCTAAAACATCTCGCTGCCTAGTACAGCTGGTAGCTCTTCGCTCTCTTCCAGGGCAGACTGCCATGCAGTCAGCCGCTCCTCGGATGACAATGTTAACCGATTCTTTAGTGGCCAGTACATGATGGTCGGTGCTCTTGAAATTACCACACTGCTGGTCTCTTCCCACTGACGTCTTCCCGGTGGAAACAATGAGCCAGCCATAAGTAAAGTTTCTGCTCTGGTCTGAGTGTCTGTCCTTGGTAACATATTACTACTGCCTGCTGTCTCGGCTCTAGTGTCCATCTGTATTCCTTCTTCTACTACCACTGGACTGCCACATTCCCCCTTTGATGATGTTGCTTCTAACTGCGGATTTCCATTTTTCTCATCCTGATCTGCCTCCGTACTGTTCTCACCTACTGATCTATCCTCATCGTCCTTCACTGCTATAACTTCATCACCTGACTTCTCTCCTTCAGCTTTTTCTGCCTCATCTCTCCTTACGATTACTCTCCTTATATCTGTCTATGATGTTTCATCCGCTTCCTTCGTAGAATCCATTATCTTAAATTATGGCTCGTCTCCGAAATCCTGTTTTTCTGATTCCTCTAAACAGATTTTCTCCACCCTTACAACTCCTCTTGACACTCTATTAATATGTTTCTCTCCCACTCCTAATGTTGTCACTGTCTGTTTCATGGTATACTTTGCCTCGGTCATTTTCATGTCTGTTGACAATTCACTTGGTGGCTTGCATGTCTCCTTCGTTGTTGACATCCTGCGGAGGAGATTGTCCATCGCCCTCTTATCGTCAACCACTTGCTGATGAAATTCCACCAGATACCATATCTGGGTTCTAGTCTCTTACAGCCTTAGGTATTAACCTGAACTTAGACATATTTTAGTTAGCAAAGGGTCATTCTTAAAAAAAACAAAAAAAATCCCAACAAATTATTTGTAGGGTAACCCCTACTACAGGACCATGAGAATAAAAATAAAAATCCAACTACAGAAAAAATTATTTCCTGAGATTTTATACTCTTTGGACATTTTTGCCCAGATAAACATGACATGTTCATAACAAACTGTTAGGAACATTATGATGTATATAATAACTCTATGTAGGATGTTTATGTCTCGACCTATACAAATATTTTTTTTAGTTGAGCTATTTTTATTATGTCTACCCCCACATGGTGGGGAGACATATTGTTTTTGTCCTGTCCGTCTGTCCGTCACAAAGTTATTCCGCTCAACTCCTCTGAAACCACTCGACCAAATTTTACCAAGCTTGATGTAACAAGTACATGATATGTAGCTGTGCATATTACCAGGAAAATCTGATCCTCAAAATTTTGTGGGAGTTATGGCCCTTTGAACTTAGAAATTTCTAAAAATTACTCATAAATCATGGTTTCCACTCAACTCCTCTGAAACTACTGAACCAAATTTTACGAAACTTGGTACATGTACATAGCAAGTACACCATATGTAGTTGTGCATATAACCAGGAAATTTTTATCCTCAAAATACGAATTTTCCAAAAATTCCTCATAAATCATGGTTTCCACTCAATTTATCTGAAACTACTGAACCAAATTTTACGAAACTTGGTACATAGCAAATACTACATATGTAGTTGTGCATATTACAAGGAAATTTTTATCCTCAAATTTTTTTGGGAGTCTTAGCACTTTGAAATTGTATTTTTGTTAAAAATCCACATGGGGAACGGGAGGAGACATCGTTTTTGTATGCAAAAACAAACTTTTAATTTGTTAATACCTTGTATGGCTACAAGTCGAAAGAAAAATATTTGCTGTATCTGGTTGTTTTTTTCAATGATTAATAGTAAAGGTAATTGTGTTTGATATTATTACTGCTTACCATTAATAATAATGAAAAAAAATGAGAAAAAACGACTGTTACGACTGCGGAATTAAGGATTTGTATGGTCTTCCTCACTTCTATTTTTGCCCTGTAACAAATGCCATAACAGCTAGAGTGAAACTGTAAATTTTAAAAATGATCAGCAAGGCAAGGCCTACAATTCACTCACTTTGTCCAAAATTGTCAGATGACTCTATAGGATTTATTGCCATTTAATGTTGATTTCAGACAAAGTCAATTTTAAGTTCACCTGACCCACAGGGCCAGGTGAGCTACTCTCATCACTTGGTGTCCATCGTGGTTGTCGTCGTCATCTGTAAACTTTTCACATTTCTATCTTCTTCTCCAAAACCACTTGGCCAATTTGAACCAAACTTGACAGGAATGTGTATTGGGTGGTTCTTAACAAAGTTTGAGTTTTTGGTGCTGATCAACTATTCAACATGGCTGCCAGGACCATTAATGTTTCTGATTGGATGAATTTCAAAAATCTTTTTCTCACAAATCGCTTTGCAGATTGATTTGAAATATTGCAGAAATATACCTTAGATGGTCCTCTACAAAGTTTGAGAGGGGCCTCGGTGGCCGAGTGGTTAAGGTAGTTCGTCTACTATTGATCAAGTGGTCTGTCAACACCGAGGTTGCGGGTTCGAGTCTCACTGCGGGCATGGTGTACTCGACTTCAATCTTAATTGACAAGGATTGCCAGTTTTCCTACCGAAGGTCCCGGGTTTTCTCCGGGTACTCTGGCTTCCTCCATCAATAAAAATTGATATAGCTGAAAAATTGCTGAAAGTGACGTTAAACAACATTTAAACAAAACAAACAAAGTTTGAGTATTGTGTGCCGATCCAAAATCCAAGATGGCCCCCATTGCAAGACTTAGTTTAACATAGGACCCTATGGGAAAAACATAAAAACAGCTTCTTCTCCGAAACAGTTCAACACAATGCAACCAAATTATGCAGAAAAGAAGCTTGGATAGTTATCTTATTATTTTGAGTTTTGCTAGTCAATAAGAAATTCAACATGGTTTCCAGGGCCTTTAATGTGTTCTGATTGGCTGAATTTCAAAAATCTTCTTCTCACAAACTACTTGGCAGATTGATTTGAAAAATTGAAGAAATGTACCTTAGATGGTTAGATGTAACAGTGTTAACAATAATGTACCATCGCACTATTATTTCGGCCCATCCAAAACATAATATATTTTATTTTCAGACAATCCTTGTTTTTTTATTCGTCTGTTTATAGGTTAGTGATGCAAACTACTAGTATATCTAAAGCCTCTAGTTTAGGATAGGCTGAAACATGAATATAACTTTACTTCTTAAATAATACTGTCGTTAGAATCTCTAACATAAATAAGAATTAAGCCTCAATTTTGATGTCACATTATAGTATTTATAACTGTACTGATAAACATGTTAAACAACATGAAATCAGATGCACATGACCTTTACACTCTAGCACTGCTTAATTGTGCCCATAATTTTTTTTTAATTGTTTCCAGGACATGTAGATGTTTGGCATGGATATGCAGATATACTTATTGAAAAAAGTACAGTTAAAGTGAGTATTCAATCAGCTGCAGATGATCAGGAAGAAAATGAAAGTTTTGAACCGGCAACAAAGATGTGTAAAAGGGGTGGTGGAGATGCTCTTGGATCAGATAGTGAAGGAAGCTCAGATGAATGCATAGGATTAAATGGATCAGTGTTGATTGAAGATAAGAAAGGAAATATTAATGATGCATTACCACAGGTATTTGCACAGACTATTGTAAATGCTTTTTGTGAGATTAAGAATAATCCAGTTTATGAGGATTATTATATTCCATCTTTTCTTGCGACAGCTACAACAATAACAGTCCATATGTACAATTGCAAAAGAGATAGGTTGTTCAGTTCTGATGATTTGCCCATTTTTGATCAATCTGGCAATGTGAATGTGGACACGATCATTACTGTTTGGTTAGCATTAAACTTTGATAAGCTTGCTAACATAGTGCCAGATGATAATTTTGAACAAATGAACATTCCAAAATGCCAATTTAGAAAAGCAGTTGGAAGTTCGTTTTCTTTATATCAAAATGAGATGTCAAAACCACTAGTAAATGCAGATAGGAAAAGAACATTGAAAAGGAATTTTGCAAAAATTGCCTTTCCAAAAACAGACTATTTTATTAAAATGATAGAATCTGTGCGAACGGCAGAGGCATTATGTGAAGAACATTGGAAAACTCATACAATTCCACAAAGTTCTCCATAGCACAAAAATAAATGTTAGAGAGTGTGTACAGATGTATGGTATTGAGGACTTTTTTGGAATTTTTTGTGACAATATTTATATCCTGTAGCAATGCATCATAGTCACAAGTGATGCAAAAATTATAATATATTATAGCTCACATAAAAATCTTGCATTATGATTGGCTAGAAAGCCGTATACATCAGGCTATGTATACGTCTACAGCCGTATGCATAAAGCATATTTTTATCCCGTAAGGAGCCCCTGGGAAAACTAAGCATCATGGCCGCCTTCGTTCCGCTTCGATTGCAAAATTTACGCAAGTGCAACAATGTCTAACCTGAACATGTTTTAAACGACGTAAATAAAATGATGTGTAGTATATTTTTTTTAAATCACAGAAAGCAAGTAAATTGGGAAACAAAACTACTCAAATATCAGCGATAGAAGGGAGGGGGGTGGAGGGATGTTTCCGGCTTAAACAATGCAAGTAAACGGTAAACAAATTCTATGATTTAGTTGTGCCGTCTAGCAACGTGTATCAACCCCGTAAAAACAACAATAGAGAAACGTGATTGCAAGCCCAATAAACGTTAACAAAGATGTACCTGGACTAACTGCATCATCATGCCATAATTCCTCATCCTTCAGTCAAGACATCATTTCATGAGAAAGCTCCACGCACAATCCATTGATATTCATTTTGATGACTTACGTGACATTACCGTCAATTACTTGTTTTCTTTTTTAAATGCACCGATCACCATCAACAGAACATTGAATTTGGTGCTACGCAAACTTTACCGTCAGTTGACACTTCCCAGGTTAAGGATACAATTGGGTTATTTATTGATCAATATTAGAAAAGATAATTTTCTATATATATTCATGGATATTTATTTTTCCATAAATGATCGCTTTCTGGTATAGATGACCCAGTACGGAGGATGAGCTCATGCGAACTCGTATGTACATTTCTATGTTTATTTAAAGTTGTATATTACAACCATTCTTAACAGCTTAAGAGACCACTGAACGCTAAAATGAAAATAAAAGCTATATCAAAATGATTTTATTAGATGGTGCCACAAAGCGAATTTAGTGTACAAGGCGCAGTGTGTCATGTAAGAGAAATCAGTGCCAAAAATGTCAACTTGACATGTACAATTTGATGGGATAACCATACTGTGACCACTTGGGAGCCACCTAGAATCCTCAGATAGCTCAACACGACCTGTTGATGTATATAGTTATAGTACCCTTAGAAACCCGTGAACATCTAGCCTGATTTGAAAATAAAACATTGTGTGCTAGATACATGGCAACCGGTAAAATGTAAGGGACTTCCATTATGTGACCTCGTGCAACCCAACATAAAACGCTGATATAAAAAAAAATTATATCAAGCTAATACTGTTGCATGGGGTGCAACAAAATGCGTATAGAGTATATAGTGAAACAATAATTTAAACGTTAACACTTAGATATGGAAATGAAATTCCTTTCAAAATGATCCTACTGAAGTATTATTCATTATTAAAAGTTTTTTTTTTATTTTGTAATTTTAATTAAAACCCATTAATTTAAGTGGCTATTAAGAATTTACTTAATAGATGTAAAAACATCTTAAACAATATAAGGAAACTTCGACAAAAGATATAAATGAGAAAAGTCATATTTTCCTGTTTTACTAAATATATTCTGTACTCCATTGCCAAAAATATTCAACCTCCCAAAGCATAAAAAATATTACTATTTTACTAAATCCAAAAATTTACCAAAAAAATTTCAAATCTTAACCATCATTTCAATGTTGTGGAATAAATGAGCAAAATCTTGAAATATTGCAAAACTATAGCTACAGAAAGATTCATTCAGTCAATGATGTATCTCACTCAAGGGGAAACTTCGCAAAGAAATTTAATTTGATTTGTTATTCTTGAAATAAAAAGAAGAATATTTCTAATGTTTTATTATATATACAATAGTTACGCTTTTAATGTGGTATAAAAGTGGTCAAATTTCTATAACTTTATATTTTGACACAATATACTATCAAGGGACATAAAAAGGTGATATTAATGAACAAACGTGTATTTACGGACTCGTTTCGTGAAGTAACACACTGTCTCAACTATACATTGTATACCAATTTTCAAATACCACTCCACAATGTTCTTGAGTTGCACTTGTTTGATAGCTCACAAATTCTTACTCGCATTTGGCGAGTTAGCGAGCGGGTGATTCTCACATTGTTGTCATAAAATTGCTTATTGAAACGTATTTAAGGTATTGAAACGTATTTAAGGTAAACTAATGTATTGTTGTTGTCCTTAATATCCATACAATTGTACATTTTTTGCTCAACGTACTCAGTATACGATTGTTTTCATTTAATTGTTTAATTTAATTGAAAGATATTGAAAAACCTTCGTTATATTGAACTTAATCCAGATTTAGTACACTAAACTTGTAAATAATTATTCAGTCATGCAATAATTTTCCCTAAAAGAGGTCTAATTGTTTCTTGACACTGTTGCATGAAGACCTATATAAACTTTAATCCGCTTGATTTCCACTTTCCGAAATTTGTAAAGGAGATAAAATCTACCACCTTCGGAAAAAGGAAATCCATGTCCAATTGGACTCGAGTACACATTACCTTTAGTCAGTTTCGAACCCGCAACCTAATTGCTGACAAGTGATCAATAGTTTGATAATCAGTAGGTGTTACTTAACCAGGACCTCAAAGTGACGACAATAAATCATGCAGTCCATGTTACAATTGATGTGAACACTGTGATTACAAGTTTAATACTTACTGCGGGTACTCTTCGTTAACCTTAATTGACAAAGAATGACATTTTTGTGCCTTAAGTCGAGGGTTTTTCTCTTGACTCCTTTTGTCAAGTACTCCTGCTTTTTCTCAAAATAAACACTAGACGTCATAATGTAGTGACGTGGCTTTGAACCCTTTTTAAACAATCAAATATCTGTTCATTATATTCTTTTTAGCTCACCTGACCCGAAGGGTCATGTGAGCTATTGCCATCACTTGGCGTCCGTCGTCGTCCGTCGTCGTCGTCGTTAACTTTTCTTCAAAAATCTTCTCCTCCAAAACCACTGAAGGGATTGCTTTGAAACTTTGCATACATCATCAGTAAAATGCCCTCTACCAAGTTTGCCCAAATCATGGCCTCAGACCAACCAACATGGCCGCCATGGCTAAAAATAGAACAGAGGGGTCAAAATACAGTTTTTTGCTTATAGTTCAAAAAGTATAACAGATACAGGAAAACCGAAGAGACTTTCCTTCTTCAGCATCTAAAGCTCTACAAAACACTCCATTGGGTCAAAGTTGTATGATGACTCCTTGTAGGAGTTATTGCCCTTTAATTGTCAAAATTGATGATTTTTGCCATTTTTGCCTCAAAATCTTGAAAATTATTAGAACTAGAGAAAAAGTTAGCATTGCTTAATTGTTCTGCTCTATGAGGGCTACAAAAATGACTTAAGGGTCAAGATTGTCTGATTAACCGTTTAAGAGTTATTCCCCTTGAACTGTTTTTTTTAATCGGTTTTAATTGATTTTTTAAAATCTTCTCCTCTGAAACAACTGAAAGTACTGCTTTGAAACTTTGTACAAATCATCTGTCAAATGTCCTCAACCAAGTTTGCACCTACCATGGCTGCAGATTAACCAACATGGCCACCATGGCTAAAAATAGGATGGGGGGCAGTAAAATACAGTTTTTGGCTTATATTTAAAAAAGTGTAACAGATACAGGAAAACCGAAGAGACATGCCTTCATCTGCATCAAAAGCTCTACGAAACACTCCATTGGGTTGAAGTTGTATGATGACTCCTTATAGGAGTTATTGCCCTTTAATTGTCGAAATTGATTATTTTTGACATTTTTGCCTCAAAATCTTGAAAATTATTAGAACTAGAGAAAAAGTTAGCATTGCTTAATTGTTCTGCTCTATGAGGGCTACAAAAATTACTTAAAGGTCAAGATTGTCTGATGAACCGTTTAGGAATTATTCTCCTTGAACATTTTTTTAATCAATTTTACTTGATTTTAAAAATCTTCTCCTCTTAAACCAATGAAAGGACTGTTTTGAAACATTGCACACATCATCTTTAGGATGTCCTCTACCAAAATTGTGCAAATCATGACACCTGACTACCTACATAGCTACATTGGATTAAAATAGAAAAAAATGAAAAAAAGGGGGGGAGTCGAGAGAGTTTTCGATTGATAGTTAAAAAAAGTATAACAGGTACAGCAAATTTGAAGTGAACCTCCCTTCTCCCTCTAAGCATCAAAAGCTCCTCCTTATAGGAGTTATTTCCCTTAAAAGGTCAAAATTAATGATTTTTACAGAAGTGTTGGGCAATTCCTAATAGCAAAGAAAAGCTGGATAAAAAAGGGTTGTTTGGTTTCAGGTTCAGGTGAGCGACACAGGCTCCTGGGAGCCTCTAGTTTTAATCGGTTTTAATTGATTTTTTAAAATCTTCTCCTCTGAAACAACTGAAAGTACTGCTTTGAAACTTCGTACACATCATCTGTCAAATGTCCTCAACCAAGTTTGCACCTACCATGGCTGCAGATTAACCAACATGGCCACCATGGCTAAAAATAGGAGGGGGGGGGCGGTAAAATACAGTTTTTGGCTTATATTTAAAAAAGTGTAACAGATACAGGAAAACCAAAGAGACATGCCTTCATCTGCATCAAAAGCTCTACGAAACACTCCATTGGGTTGAAGTTGTATGATGACTCCTTATAGGAGTTATTGCCCTTTAATTGTCGAAATTGATTATTTTTGACATTTTTGCCTCAAAATCTTGAAAATTATTAGAACTAGAGAAAAAGTTAGCATTGCTTAATTGTTCTGCTCTATGAGGGCTACAAAAATGACTTAAGGGTCAAGATTGTCTGATAAACCGTTTAGGAATTATTCTCCTTGAACATTTTTTTAATCAATTTTACTTGATTTTAAAAAATCTTCTCCTCTTAAACCAATGAAAGGACTGCTTTGAAACATTGCACACATCATCTTTAGGATGTCCTCTACCAAAATTGTGCAAATCATGACACCTGACTACCTACATAGCTACATTGGATTAAAATAGAAAAAATGAAAAAAGGGGGGGAGAGTCGAGAGAGTTTTCGATGGATAGTTAAAAAAGTATAACAGGTACAGCAAATTTGAAGTGAACCTCCCTTCTCCCTCTAAGCATCAAAAGCTCCTCCTTATAGGAGTTATTTCCCTTAAAAGGTCAAAATTAATGATTTTTGCAGAAGTGTTGGGCAATTCCTGATAGCAAAGAAAAGCTGGATAAAAAAGGGTTGTTTGGTTTCAGGTTCAGGTGAGCGACACAGGCTCCTGGGAGCCTCTAGTTTTTAAACTGGCAAATGTTGAGCTTTAAGTTTTATGACTGGACCCTCAGTCTTTTTGAAACAGGTATTTAATGTATAGCCTAATTCAAGCTACATAAGCTGCACACACAATGTTATTAAAGGTAAAAAAAGTAAGTTTTATTACTAGACCTTCCGTCTTTTTAACAAATATACAAATTAGTTTTAGGGATATTGGGCATATATCCAAAGAAACAAATTTATTATTAATATTTATACACAAAAACAATATACAAACAATACAAAAATAAATGATATGTATCATAAAAAGGATGCTAGCAATGAAAACAACTAATATTGTATGTTTCCCACTTTCATCATTCTTTATAAGTATAGTGCATGTTATACCAAGAGATCCTCGTAAATATATCGTGCAGCATATGATTGAATGTTTGCTTTTTTCTTGTTTCAATCATGTATGTAAAAAATAAACTGCTAGCATTATCATACAAATGTACAACAAAACTTCTCTATTTTTCTTTCTCTCAATGTATTTAATAAATATTTGTGAAAATATTGACAAATTAATGTTTATACTATGCACTAGTGTGCCTTAATTGATCGTATATTATGTTGTCTGATAAATTTTATATACATGTGTTGTAACTGTATGGAACTAGTATGAACAATAAATTGGAAATTATACCATATTTAAGGTGTTTGTATGAATATTTAAATTCAGGTATTAAGAAGCAATTGGCATTTTGACTAAAACAATATGCGTTCAGTAGTTTTATTAATAATACAGTCATTATATGTTGGAAATTATGTTATGAAAAAAGCTATGGGCAATAGAAACATTTAATTGCCGGGGATGATAGCAGGATTTTCTCGACTCTAACCTCAATTGACAAGGTCTGGCAGGATGTCTTGCCAGATGTAGTTTTTTCAAAGTGTATTTCGGCTTCCTCATCCAATACAGACTAGTCGCCATTATATATCTGAAAAATTGCTTAAATTGTCGTTTTACCACAAACACAAAACAATGTCCGGGAACTAATATACGGGAAAGGGAGATTTATTTTTGTTTTTGAGATGCTTCTGTGCATTATAGTAACAGATTTTTTTACTTTTTAATTTCTTATCACAATAATATCTCTTATCATTTATGTAGTGCAATTGTCGTATTATCTAAAGTGAGCGTTTATTTTAATTTGTATTAAAACAAAAATACTAAAAGTTGATTAATATTTTTCAACCCTGTTTTTATAAAAAAAAATAGCTAAGCAGTCATATTTTGAACCAAAAATTGCTCTCTTATATTTTAGTTCTTAACGCAAAAAATGATTCTTGATAAAAGTCGCGTGTGTTGTAGTAGTGTTTATAATCACTTCTTATATTAACATACTCATAAACCGAAAATATGAAAGTTGCACATAAAACTAAGTACAAGACTAATAATATAAATAGTCTGTCCTAAATGTCTTAATGTATTATGCAAAATAAAATTTTAGACCCTCCATGCTATAAATGATCTATACATAGGCCTAATTACTTAATAAACACTTAGTTAAAATCTTTACTGACGTTCCAGTCATGTACAAAATGCAACAGAAAACACAATCCGAAAATAAATTTTTATGAATCTCTTTTTTTTCAGACTCCATCTTTACTTTGTTGGATGTCGTGATCTTCGCAATTTAAATAATCTCTTGATTTTGTTTGATGCGCTTTTCTTAATACACTTTTTGATTTCTTCCTGGTTATTCAGAACAATAAATTCTGAAAGTTGCGACAGTCTATCAAAATTTTGCTTGCTGTAATGGAATGTCATGCAGTGAAAAGTGGATTGGTCATCATATATGTTGAAATCTGCAAACTCTCTGTCACCTTCGTCCCGTCTCTCATCTTAAATAAACAAGAATATTTGAAAGCATACAACAATCCATTCCAAATTATCAAATATATAATTACAGCACGATCTATTCGTGTACGAATATACACAAAATGCTGCTATAATAACTGTCATTCTATATAGACTTTTGTATTTCAATTATTATTGTGCTATTTGTATTTATATTTCACATTACTATAATACTCACTGGATTGAGTAAACATTTATAGTTCTATGTTTACTTATTTTTTAAGCAGACAATTAAAACAGGATTTTCAGATAAAGAAGCTGTAATCCCTATATTATTAACATCTTATTTTCTTGTAGAAGAACATCGTAACTTCCGAATAATATTTTCCAAAAATATTACACAGATGTAACCTTATGGTTTGACTATAAGACTATAACAGATACGATCGGACAGTAAAGAAACAGTGCAATCATCTCATTTCATCGTTGTTTTGCTCATTTGTGAAAAATAAGTGCATGAACTAAATATTTGATAACGTGTATTATTCTACTTCAGTATGCTTAAAGCAATATCTCAGAGATTTTTAATGTAACCATCACTTCAATATTAACAAAAAAAGTCATGTAATGGAAATACAGCGCATACAGTACATAAAATTACAAATATATCAAAGATGATGACAGCAGATTACCCGCGAAAAAACTTACTGTGGCAGAATCTGCAGAGACAATATTTGTATCCGTTTACCAATCTGGCAACCTCAAATATTTGTCATTGATATAATACCCTTGAAAGTTAATATATCCTCCCATTTCACATAGTTGCAATTGTAACAAATAAACGCAGTCCGTATTGCAAAACAAAATTTGAGACCATTTCACCCACAATTTTTTTAATAAATAGACAACCAGGTCATATGATAAACAAGAGAATACGAGGTTGAAATGTTGTGTTGAATGTGACAATGTGTAGTAAGTGTACGAGGTTAAAATGTTTGGAATGTGACAATGTGTGGTATTTTCCCTTCAAAGAATATAGTTTGCGTTGATATTTGCTTTCTGTGATTATTAGTATGTACCACATAAAAAAATTACGTTTAAATATTCCTGTCAGTTTCTATCGGTTGCCTTTGTTGTCCTCGGACAATAGTTTTCAGTATCTAATTAAACAATACTGTGGTATAGCTGTTTAGCTTCATCAACAATGACGTTAATTCAACTTACTAGGTTTCTTGTAATCTCTGAACTTATCGTTGACCAGCACAAAATGCATTATAATTGGACAATCTACATCTTTTTCTTCTTCAAACACATACAATTCCTGAATTTGTTTACCTTCATATATATGAATACTATCTTTTATTTTTGGAAATTTAATCGCATGTGTTCTCGCCCAATTCTCTGCCTCTAAGAGAGTCTAAAAAATAAAATTTTAAAGATAATTAATGCATTTGCATTTTCTTTTCGCAATTTAAAAGAAAATTAAATTTCATTACTTCTATGAAGAATTCTAAAAGAGTATAAAACATCTTTACAGATCCCTTTTTGCTAAACCCGAGATTATCTTGCTCGCTAGTTTTTTATTACTATCTGAAAAAGTACTCAATAAGAATAAAATCATCAGACAGGGGATATTTTAGTACTTACTATTATCAACATAAGCGTAATCACACAAAAGAGCAGACAAAATTTGGTTTTCCTTACCTTAAAAGGGCTATTTTTATCTGCTTTGCGGTCAGTAAAATCAAATGACAAAATTAAATCAATATCTCGACCAGGTTTAAACAGCAATGGGTACGGTGAATTGAACGCCAGACCAGCATCAATCAACCGCAGTGTCTCCAAATTTTCATTTTTCAAGTAGTTCTCAAACAAGACTTAAAAAATAAGAGAAATATATAATTAAAGTAGTTCAGTTTATCAATCAATAAGAATATTATTTAATTTGTAGGAATTTGAAATTTGAAGATCAAATATGTCAAAATTTAATAATACACACTTTTTTTATTTATGGCAAAGCCGGATAACCAGGTGAAAACTCCGGACCTTCGTAATGAAAACTGGCTTGCCTTGTCAATTAGTTTGGAGTCAAGTTCACACTGTACTCAGTACGGCTTGAACATGCAAAAGTGTTGACAGTCAGGAAGTCATTGATAGATGGCTCAACACCTTAACTACCTAGTCCCGATGTGTTTATTTAAAGCAAAAATCAAGTATGTCAATTGTGTAACTCACTTGGATCTTGTGGATTCCCATCAAACTCATCAAATGAAACTTTTCGCAAAAAATTGTTTATGCAAGCTGCCCGTTTAAATCTGTCTCTGTTGTTGAAACACCTGTAAAAATTCATTTCAAGTTGAAATAAGCTTGAATCCTGACTCTAATCAGATATATATTAAAGTTTTATATAAGTACTTCAAATACACAGAGTTTTTTTCATTGTTCCGGATCACGTGATATTATCAATTTGTTCAGCGGGCTCGGTAATTTTGTAGTAGGATTTTGTTGCAGCGATTACGTCAATTTACTTTATAGCTTTATAGTAATTTTTAATTCAAAACTTAAGATATGTTTATTCATAAAATACCTAATACGAAATTTAAATGTTTTGCTTACTTTTTGCTCTACGCCTTACAACTTCTATCAAACAGAGGACATCAGCGCGCTCTTTCAATATATCTTTTACAAAGAATACGGATGTATATGTTTATAAAATCATTGGTACTTCATTAGGAAGCAACTTATAATTGCAGTAACTTGCCGAAATTTCAGGAACTTACTTGAACAGTTATATTAGTTATTGTACTCTCCTTGCACATCATAATTATGGAAGAAATTCAAGAATCAATGATGTCGGGAAATTCATTTAGCTTTAGACAGTGAAGTTTGTTTTAAGTCTAATTAACGAGTTCAATTAAAACCTTTATTTCTGTAATGACTACATTATAAAAAATAAGCTCTCTAATATTTCTTGAGATTCTGCATATTTAGACAAATAAGTAAATAAAGATACCAGGATTATTTACTCATTCAACTCAACTTGAAATATAGAAAGATAAATGCGATATTGAAAAGCTTTACTTGTCAAACTTCCAAAACGCGATGCCAAATCGAGCTTAGGCCATCTACATTCTTAGGAATAGAAAAACTGTGATGTTAAAAACAGTTTCGAATTTTAAGAGCTGTAAACATAAACAATGACCATGTGTATGAATGGAGCATTATATTTATTTTATCACCAGTGAACCACTGGGCGGATGATATCCATGGAGACTGACAGGATATCAGGAAAGGAATTAACCCAGAGGTTGAAAAAGCGTAATCAACAATACCCAGGTATTGTTATTCCTGACGATAAATCAGAGGCCATGAAAAAATCAATATTGGGAACATGTATCATCCACTTTAAAAAGACTTTTCCAAATCCGCCTAAGGCCATCTACAGTTTGTCACACACTTAATTTTTTTAAATTATTTTAATACCAATCAAAAACTGGCCCATCAACTTCATCTTTTGCATCATTTTCAGTTTCGTCGATTCTATCACAGTGATTTTCCTGCTCAGGAAAAACGTCATTCGGAATCTTACAGAACTGTGGAAACATATTTTTTAAGACTTCTATCCTCTTCTGTAGGCCGATGGGTTTTATCTTCTTCCGTTAGATAGGATTTGAAATGGAGAATCTCGTCAATTTCGTCATATTTATGGCTATTGTTAGAACTATTATGATCTATTTGTGGATCAACTTGTAAATCAAACCTATCATAGCTTTCTGGGTATTCGTCGACAGGTCTGCTGTCTTTTCGGTTACCGTAATATGACGGCCCGTCGAATTCGTCAAATCCACTTGTAGAATCATTCCTCTTACAATTAGACGGATATGTCTCATCTTTGGTGCATTCACTGCTATTTCGCCCATCGTCTATTCCTGAATCTGTAGACATTTCTTTTTTAAGGTTCGAAATATTTCTCTCATCTGTGGCTGTAAGATATAACATTTCTAATTTAAAATTGATTTAAAATATAATTGTAGCATAAACAGTTTAAATAAAATGTCTAGTACAAAGCAATGTCTTTTTATTATGAAGTGAAGATTTTAGATGAAACTCTTACTTCCAAAATTTTTACGATGGTTTTAATTAACAAACGCAAAGTAAATCAAATATAACAGACGTTAACACGTTTCTTTTACTTCTTGTTTGATTTTTTAAAATACAAATTTCCGTTAAATATATTCAATAATAATAATAATTTAAACCAACGACAAACAACGAATTCAAGTGTGTCACCTAAAATAAATGAGGGAAGAAATCTTTAATGCAGAAATCATAAAATAAAATAAGCTTATTCACAAGATAGATTAATATTTTTTGCTCTTAAAGATTAGTGTGTTTGCGTTAATTTTAATTATTGCTATCAGATATTTGCTACCTTTTCTATTATATACTGGCCTCGGTGGACAAGTGAGGAAGGTAGTTCGTCTACTATTGATAACGCGGTATGTTGACACTGAGGTTGCAGGTTCGAGTCTAACTGCGTGCAGGGTCACTCGGCTTCGATTTAAATTGACAAGTTTTGCACGTTTTTGTACCGAGGTTCGGGAGTTTCTCCGGATACTCCGGCTTCCTCCCCCAAAAGAGACTGAACGATATGAAAAGACTGAACAATTGATGAAAGTGGCGTTAAACACCATTCAAACAAATAAAACATAAAATATGTCAATTTTGTATCCAGCAGAAGAGTTAATCAATCGTTATAACTAAAATTAAGTTATAATTACGAAACCGCTACATTTTCTTTTCAAACACTAGAAATAAAACTGTCCCTTAGGGCCACATAACGAATAGTATGTATACTCAACATACAAAAAGATATATATAAAAAATATATTTAGAAGACAAATACAGTGCGAATAAATAAAGATTCAAAATCTGAGGGACAAACGAAAACAAACACAGTAAACATATAAAACAAACAAACGACGTACTAAAAAGGACTTCAAACCCACTCCCGACACCTTTTCCAATTTAATATGTTAAAATTAAGTTTTTAACTACACCTTTCTCTTGAATTTCTTCAGATGTAGCAGTATAGGCACTCCCACATATTCCTGAAACATACATTCAAAGATTTCAGTTTTAATAGTAAAGAAAATTGAAGCCGTTCGCAATTTAATTCGGTATTTTACGTAGGTAAAATTAGTGACATAACATACGTTTCGGTTCCTAACAACAAAAAAAGGTATCAAATTTAGTTTAAAACAAATGAAATTATATGGAATATTCGTGCATTGTCAAACATTATACAAATTCAAGGCTCCAGGTTTGTTGATTAAGAATGACCTTTATAATTAATTTTGCCGCGCAATTTATTACATAACGAGCAAACAAACATCGTAAAGGAAAACATGACTTCAGCCCAAAAAATACTACATATTGCTTGAAGTGAGCACAGTGGTACCACAAGAAACTTTTTCGACACCTATCCAATAAAACAAATATAAACTCAAAATCATTTCCTATACTACATAGCAAATGTAATGATTGCTGATATTTTTAATTATTCTTAATAATTATAATTATAATAATTATGCTGTATAAATGTGTAAATTGGAGTAATGAGCAGAAAACTATTTACAGTTGGCTAGTATTGAACATTTCTACAGTGTATTGGTTCTTTTGTTAGAAAGTATATAATTTTTACATAAAACATGATGTTTATCAGAATTCTCAATATTTTCTTTCGCGCTTTATTAAATGTCTTATTTTAAAATTGTAACATTAAAAACGCGGTCTAAAATCATCAAAATAAACATTCACATGTGAAGTAGTTAACAAAATATCATGAAAGATGTTAAGGTTATAAAATTTTGCACACCTAGAGCGCGTTTCGTCTAATAAGAATATAAGCAGGTAATAAAGTAATACTTATATCAGCCATTATAAATATTATAGTTGATTAAAGTTAACAATTAAAAATAGCCTTTATTGTTATGAACGCACTGATTTGATAGAACGAGTTTGTGTTTCTTTATTAACTCGGTAAAAAGGATAAATAGATATAAACCGAGTCGACCCAGCACATTTACGTGGACACGAAATGTTCATGGCAACTTACCCATTATTTGATAGAGTGGAATTTCTTTTTCTTCTTCTTGCATCAGCTGACCTTTTAGAAATTTACTTCCAAGATGTTTCATACTAATTGCTGCGCCATACTTAGGTATGCTGGCTTCAAATGGAGAAAATTCTACCCATTCTGTGAACAAGTGTAAATAGACAATTATATTGCGCTTGAATTTTTAATGCCAGCCGTAAAATAACATTTGGCCAGAATAAGAAGCTTAATGTGACAACAAATACAATAACATGATTATTTGCATCCCAGTTATTAAAATAAAAGTTTCTTTTTTCTTTTAAAATAGATAATCATCTCATTAACACAAACTTTTCTTCAAATTAGTGCTGTAGTTGCCGAATACAAACCATGAAACTTCCTAGCATTTTCCTGAGGTTTAGCATGGATTGCAGCTAAAAGTGGTAAAGGTACCGTGCCCTCAAATACTTTTCTTTCCTGATCGCTCCACTTGCTGTCCATTCGCTGGAAAAAATGAAGAACAAGACTGACATTTTAGAAAAGATCTTCTTCATATTTATTGATTTACCAGTCGCATTAAACAAAAAATAGAAACAAAGAGAAACAAAACATCTGTGGTCTTTTTGCAAGAACCAGGAAATGGAGTTAATAATGAGTATTGTCAATAATCTTTCATGAACATCAGGTGTTGCACCATTGTCAAAATGGAAACTGAATTTAGGCGGTAAAATTGTATAGCCGTTCGCCGAGTATTTTGTACATCCTGGACAACTAAATGTAATCCGGAGGACATTTCCGGCATGTGTGTAGTAAGTAATATTAATGTATTAAGCACAAAACTTAGGACGACAACAAATTAAGATTAATATTAAATCGGTTGTTGGAATCAGATGAACTAATTTAAAAAATATTGGGTAGGACGGAGAGTATAGCTTTTTGTAGCGTCTGCAATTCATCTTCTTTAATAACCTACATCTACAAAATGGGTCTTAATGCACTCTTCAAAGATCTGACAAAATTTTATACAAAAAAAGTGTACTGGTTTGGTATTATTTGCCAAAACAACTGAAAACCAAAATATCGGTGAAGTTCGATATAATCTAAACTTACATCTTCTATCAGACAACGGCCAAGTATGTCTGCAAAAACATCCAAAGTGAAGTTATATTTTTGAGGATTTGTCAAGTATTTAAAAAAATACCAAGGACCATAGTAAAAGAATTTTTGCCACATCTTAGGATTTCTTGATATATCGTCTCTCATCTTTTCCTGGATTTTTCTCGGATCAACACCTGGCCAATTTGGATGAGAGTATAGAGTTGCTATGTACCTAGAAAGAGTATTTATTATATGTCCATATTTAAATGTAAACAATATTAATACATAGCAGCTGAACAATCTTTTTGAGTGTTGTTTACATGCATATTTAGTTCTTTAAAGTTCTATTAACTAACAGCGTATCTACAATTGTCTGTCTAAATACAATATGTTTAACACTCCAACCTTAATGGATCACGTGTAATGGATAGACTTTTTCTTTTGAAGTCTGAATGGTACCGTCGGTTCCCACAACAATTTAAAAACTTTCAGTTATTAAATCGATTGCTGAAACAAGTTTGAAAACTACACACAAACACCTCGCTAAAACACCGGTATCCACACAATTTAAATTTACATTGTACGAAACTGTTATAAATTAAAATGTAGGCGATGATTCCATTTTCCCTTTTTTCCTGTTTGGTTTTTTTTTTTTTTTTTTGGATTTAACAATTTAACAACATTAAATATTCAATTCAAGATAACAATAAAATACAACCAATTTTAGTTATTATCTCGTGATATTTTAATATTTAAGTGCATCGCGTTGCCAAGTACCTTACCACGACGAGCCCGATAAAACTGCAGTATACAGGATAACATCAAGAAGACCTGTATCATAGAAGGCATTAAATATTCCGGACATTGCTACCATAGCTCTGTATCCTCCACCAGATCCTATTAAGGCAATATGAGGAACCTAAAAATAATACAGAGGTAGAAATGGCGATTTCAATACCAAAGATGTAAAAACATTTGCCAAATTAGTCAGCACTATAAACACGTAGAATTGACTTCTCATTTGCAGACATCCTTTAGCCAAAACAAGGGTAAACAGCATTCCTGGCCGAATAGACAAGCCACAATCACGAAAAAAGACAACACCAATTGGACATGTGTTGAATACAGGTAATTTAGAATCAAGGGTTGCCACAGTGGTATTTTTGTGACCATTTAGTATCGTGTCTTGACCGATAAGAAGTACAAATTTTTTAGGCAAACACGTATGTCTTCAGAAGAAAATAAGCAATAAATTATGCCGCCAAAATTTTAATATTAGTAATGTAATGTATCCTGCTTCAATTGTGACAAATCTGGCGTTACTTATAGTCAATATCCGTGACGTACCACAACTACTATTCTGACTATGGCGAAAAAGATGCAATCACTATTAAAAACTGTTTATTAAAAACCGGTATTATGAAAGTTTGGCCAGCAATCATTATAATTGTATGTGGTAAATTAAGGCACTTAAAATTAACGGTTGACCAATCTTAAGTATTTATGTGTTCAGCAATTCAATTATTTTAAAATATGCTTACATCTTCAATTTCTAGGAATTCATTCCCCTTATTTAAAAGCCTTTTAAGAGGAGAATGTATGAACATTTTTCGATTTTTCAAAAACGTCTTCTCCTTTTCGCACAAGAAACCATCGTCGTTGTTAAACAGTCTTACATCTGGCAGTGTCCTATTGAAAACAGTATGCATATTATTTAAATCAAAGAAATAAATCGCGGCCAGCGTTAAAATATGTTATTGATATAAATATGTTGTTTTGAGTATTTGCTATCATAAATATTTGGTCAAAAAATTAGCAAAGGAAACTGACCGAACAACAAGAGCCAAAAGTCAAGGGATAATTTAAAATCCGGACAAAGTCAAACATACACAACGCAAAATCAACCCCACTAAAACCATCAATTTCGGAATTGACACTTTTTTTAAAAGCAATCAATTGGCTCAAAATTAATGTACTTATATTGTTCGCCAGATCCATGAAAAACAACAATCCATTATGTGTCACAATAACAAACTAAAACTATTCGTACCTCAAAATCAATTTATCTTTGTTTTAATTTTTTGCTATATTAGGAGCACAAAAAACTCGAAACATAGACAAATCCTAGCTATTGTCCCAACCAATGCATATCAGCAACAAGCTTAATTACATAGTATACATTATACGCCTTTTTGCAATCATATATTTTAATGAGCTGAATGAAATCATACAGCAAATAAAATAGCTACGAAAAACGTCAAACCGATTATTTTGACATTTAAAAAAATTTCTTGACGTCATAATCCAAGTTACGTCACAACAGTCTAATTATTTTTATATTTTTAATCATTTCTTCAAAAATTTCATCTAATTTTTTTTTAATTGTCATATTTTCTAAAATATAAATTATGAATAAAATGACATAACTGATTATATAACGAGCATCATAACAGTTGCTGATACGTTTTTGCAACTGACTTGTCATTCTATTTTAACCCATTTACAGACCTTAAAAGAACGCAATTTAAACAGAAGGCGCTTTTAGTATTTGAAAGAAATTCATACCATTTGGGTGTAGATGTTGTCAAATTAATCTGCAAAGGAACAAATGATACTTTTGATGATTTGAGCGGATTATATCTTTTATTTCATGTGTTAATCGATATAATTTAGACGAAAAACTGAAGCATAACAAAGTTCAAATTTATGCATTAGATTAAACATTTAATCACTTTTCCCCGGATTTTTGCATTTGATATCTCTTATCTGATGGTTTTCTGAGAATAATATATGTATTTAGACTCAGATAAAGAAGAAGCGTTTTAGAAATTTCACACAAATGTAGTAAAAATGTAATCTTTAATTAAAATAAACTCACTTTATTAACACGCCTCATTAAGTCGCCTCACTTTTAGTTGGTCGATTATTAATTCCGGAAATGAGTTTTTTTAAACGGGCTAAAGATTCAATAAGAATTTTGCATGCAAATATACGTAACGTTATCTTTCTATGCAAAAATATACCTTATTGCACTTGAGTGCAAATGGAGTTTGGCTTTTTAAAACTTCAACGAAGGGAAAATGTACTATCTCTTTTTCACTTTCTTTCACAACAATTTCTGACGACAAAAATAAAAGTGTCTTAAAATAAAGAATAAGTGTTAAAAACATAGTTGTGTCGTATTTTTTGTATGTATTTGACACTAAAATATACACATAAGAACATCAGAATACCGATTTCATCGAACGGTAAATAAATGCCAATTTTACTGTAAAAAATATAAGCAGCTCTTTGTTTCACATGAATTATTGCCACTATTTAATGTTTATTTTACTAACTGTACGCTCCTTGTATGATGAAATATATTTTTGTAGTATATTGGATGCTGTATGTAGAGCAACCTTTTAATTATTAAAATTAACTGTCACATTGCATTTTGAAAATCATTTCACAAAAACATCTCGATTTAAACAGATTGTTCAGACAAGTTTTTCAGTTTCAACTTCAACTGTAAACAAGAAAACCTTTTACCTGCTGATTGAATGTGTTTTCCTGTCGGTGACTTAGGTGAATTAAAGAATACTTTACGTGACTTCTCGAAATCTTTTGGGGTACCTAATTTGGTACAATCAGCTCCTTTAATATCAATGTCGAATTGATGGAAAATATCTGTAAATCGTTTAAGAAAAAATATAGTATAAAAACAGTCAACATTACATTGCCTGTCAAAAAAGATAATTTTTAAGAGTATTTATTGTATGTTTTAAAACCCACATACATGTATATGCAAAAAAATGTTATTATTGGTTATTTTCCAAACGTGTAATGACATCATTAAAATGAATTGAAGTTCGTCTTCAATCATTTTATATAAAGAAGTATTAATATTACTATTGTTAAAAAAAATTCGTTCAGTAGATTCAACTGACATCAAAAATATATGTTAATAATTTAACATTCCTGTTAGAAAACAAAATACAACTTTGCGTCATGTCATTCAGAGCTATACTTCATAAATCGTAATTGGTATACACACGTAATAAAACACCTACCAAAGAGAGAAATATTCATTCAGACAGGTAAACAAATTACTCTACGGCAGACAATTAAATTATTTAATTTCATTACATTTACTACATTGATTGCTAGGTAGACCATTGACAAGATATGAAAAAAAAAGAAGTAAAACATACTCTGTGTGAGAAACTGTTTTTAAGGTATCCGACCCATAATTGAAGTCACCGCTTAATTTTATTTTTCGACCAAGAAATACAACTTTATTAGAACAATGTATTGCTAATTAATGAAACAAATTAATATATTTTTTTAATTTGAGTCATTGTTTACAGTTTTGAGCAAAAAAAAGTTAGTTACTCAAATAGTATTTCCGATGTTTACCGAACATTACCGAGGTCTGCTCCATTGAAAAACAATAGACATCCGGGACACCAAATATGATCACGTGGTCAATTGTGGTCCGGATACCTTAAGTGCATTTTATCATTCGAAATCTACGTTTCTCCAAACTCTCGAAATGCTTATTATTAGATAATTCCTATTAAAGTACAATACTTACCTTGTTATAAATATAATTTCTAATGGCGGTTTAATTTGCGAAAAAGTATTCAAAATAAACCATGGCTTATCATTTCGGCAGAATTACACTTAAAAATTAAGTACTTTGTAGATGATATTCCCTACATTTATTGCGACTAATATTTTTATTACAACGCAATAAAATTATGTAAATTAATTATCAAATTATTCATTCTATAGATAACAAAATATTGATTGATATGGCAATATTGAACACTGCAGAAATGATTTAGATATCATCTTTACTGTTGAGTTTTAAAAGGAATTCAAATATAAGTTATGTGCTTGACTTACCAGGTGACGGAGTTTCATCTGGTAACATTATCAGTTTAACTATCATCTTTGGTTTAACCTAAAAAGTGTTTAGATATAATAATGTACAAATGGCTAGGTGTTTTATAATATTGTATTAATATGATATTTCCAATCTGGTATTGTAAAACAACAGAATCTCCAAGCACTACTTTTGTAAATAAATTCTTCTACAGATAATCAACAGAATATTTATATGTATAGCACAAACTGTTTTAATTCCAGTTATGTGTTTTTCTGCATTTAGTGCATTTACGAAAATGAAATGTACAAATTATAAAACCATTTAATGAATAAATTTTCATTACTAATTATCGGAATTATTCAAAGTCGGTTAATTTGAGCCTGTTTGTCAACATAATCACAGCTATAACAAGACGCTTAAGCTGTGTTTTGAAATAGATCAAAACATATTATAGTCATAGAATTATGTATCCTAGATTTAATGTTATTATGGTTAATACGCTACAAATAATATCCTCAACGTGGTCAGATCGCGAATATATTGTATTTAAACACTCACCTTGCACGATACTCCCAATGTTCTGAAAGTATAAATTTAATCATAATTGACGCCATCAAATTTAAATAAAGTAATTGTTATGCGTTAGTTGTATCGTGGAATATGTTTTTTCCAAATAAGAACAACGCAAAAACGTGCATAGTCAAAGTCACAAATTTTGGACACGAGAAAATGATCACATATTAGTAGAATCTAAAGTATTTATGAATTACTAGACCAACGGAATAATACCTATAATTTTTGTAGAATCTTTGACAACAGCGTCATTTTAAACATGTCACCGGAGATTTAACATTGCATTTTCCAGCCAATGTTTACTCCGGAAATAACGTAAAGACGAAGTAACAATACTTCATCAAAACGCACTCGCTGACTGATGAGTCAATTGATTCATTCCGTTTCTAATCAAAATGAAGACTTACGCAACTGCTACACTTTAATGTGCTCACGAAATATTGACGAAAATTCTTTGGTCTAAAAGACTCTTGAGAGAATATTCTGAATCAATGACATATTTTCAACAATAAGCATCTGAAGATACCGCCGAGAAAGAAAGAAAGCAAAGAAGCGAGGGTGAGGTTAAGCCTTTTTATTGTTAGAGTTATCCGATAATTTGGGATTTTTTCTATTAATGGTTTTTAATGCAGGCAGTTCAGCCTTGTTCACTTTCAATAAGCATTTGCAAGTCTTCAAGTCTTGAATTATTTTTCCTGCTTTGACCAATCTTCATTTAGCCCAAAGTAAAGGAAATGACCATCCTAATTGTGCAGTTTGAAACAGTTATACCAAATTTGCAGTTAAACTAAAGTTGAATGAACACCAGTTTTACAATATATACAAGGCGCATGCGTATCAGTTAATCATTGGAATCGGTGGATAAAAGGATACTACAAGAAGTGCCAAATAATTAGAAATTGTTTTATGAGGATCGGTTAGCTACATAAATGTACACAGCATTAATACATAAATTAAAGGTATTATATTAAAGGTCTCAGAAAAACAATTGTAATGGACAAATAAAAAAAACATCTATTTCTTCGTGTACTATTACGTGATATGGATTAACACACTAAAATTCTCTATTTTTCTATGAACCATGTGTGACAACTCTTACAAGACAGGACAAAACAGACAAAAGTTGATCTTCATTATTAAGCCATTCCCCCCCCCAAAAAAAAAATAACAGGATGTAGATACAATATTACAGACTTGAAATAAAAAGTTACTTGTATGCCAATTTATCATAAACTATTACACAAAAAGAATTCTAATGAACCCTTAAATTAATAAATATCATTAGCCGTCGATAGTAATTGAAGTAATTTGTAACCATAATTAAATGTATTTTATTTATTATTTTGTTAACCCAAAATAAAGGAGTAAAACAAAGTTATATCAATCATGTGTGCTACAATGCGTTACATACCATTTGCAAACAAACATTTATTGTTGTAATGTCTAAAGTGTTGATGAGGAGATAATAAATACTTTTTGTATTACATGGGATTTGTGCGTTATAATAGTTCACATATTTGTTAATGTGACGCTATAAAATGCTAGTAGTATGGAACGTCTTATGTAAAAACATAAAAATAGAAAACAAACTGTATCACTAATTGATACCCCAGCTTTCCAATTTTCCAAACATCCCAAATATCAATCTTATCAAAATGTTATATATCAGACGCAGAATGAAACTATGTGATTCTGTGAAAGCTTTATCAATTTATATTCAGTGGTGTAGGTGGAGCTGCGGATAAGAGATGGGTAACCCTTATGTCAATGAACAAGTCAATATTTTTCTGTCGGAAACTCCAAATATAATTCCAATCAAAATGTTGAATATCAGGAGTAAAACAGCAAAAAAATGACAAAGATTTAGTAAACGTTTTTTCAATGTTATTACGTGGTCAAGGTGGGGTTGCAGAAAAGACATGGGTACCCTTTATGTCTATGACAAAGTCCATGTTTAACTACGGGAAATCCCAAATATCATTCCGATCAAAATATTAAATATCAGGTCCATAATGTCTTTATGTGACAAAGATTCTGCGTAAGTTTCATTAAATTACATTCAGTGTGTAGAAGGACTTGCACATAAGAGAAAGTGTAACAGACGGACAACCTTAACATTATATACATTGTACTACCTTTAAAGCGGGGGATATAATGAAAAACACTGTACATATTAGATTATGTTATAAGCAAATAAAAATAGGACATCTAATGAGACATTAAATGATACCCCGCCACGTTATTCATCAATAGTTAAATATATATTTGTATATACAAGTATACTATACTGTATATACTATACATCCACTATGTACTAGTATATAGAGACAGAAAGAAATTGGTTATCTTTCTTAGACCAGAAAATTTCATTATTGTCAAATTTGAAAATTTATAAAGTGGCAAAACTTCAATAATATTTTTCGGATCATCCTGAAAATTGAACTTGGCCTGTATTTTATTGTACTGAACAGCTGTGCAAAATATCATTCAAATCCCTTGAGGCGTTTTCAAGTTATCATCTGGAAACCTTCGGGGGACGGACGGACGGACACCGAATGAAACTGAGGGTATAACATAATACCTCGCCACTTCGTGTGGTATAAAAATTGTTATTTTAAACAGTATTTAAAATAAGTGAATTCAGTGACCAAAAATGGTGTCAAAATAAAAGATAAATGTTTTGCACTTGAAAAGTACGCTTTTACTGAAAATTGAACAAATTGTTTTTTAAATAATAAAACAAAACAAAATCCTACTTGTAAAATCTGACTGTCAGGAAAAAGTTTAATTTTAAATAAGAAAATGTTACGATAAATATTTGGGTGATAGAATAATGCTTATAAAGTAATAATTTTAAAACAATAAACCACAAATTACTTAATAAAAATATGTATTCGAATAAAGAAAACATCAATTGACAAAAAAAATTAAATAATCTTTTAGTTAGAATATGTAATCAAGTTAATATAAGGCATTTGGATATGTAGATGCTTTTCATGCAAGAATAATATTCCTTTATAAATTAAATTACAATATAAAAATGTATAAGTAAATCATGGAATTGGTCTTCATTATGATGAACTCTGCTTCAGCTTACAAAGTTTTGCCTTGATATTTGCACAAAAGGTTATTTTTGGACTAGGTATTTTGATTGCTTTAGTACATGTTAGTATTTTTTACCAATAATATTCAACTCATAATTTAAACACCTGACACAGAAGCATACATTAGTTTAATTCTGCTTTCATTAAAATTCATTTGCTTTACCATTCTGAATAAAGTTTACGAATGAATGCTTCCTTATTTCTACCAAATCATTGTTTAATACTACTCAGGTCTTGTTCACATTATTGTGATGACTGCCAAGTTTGCTTGTCGGAACATGGGGAACATGTTATCATGCATGGCAATATTTACAAGCCAGCAATCAACTATAAATGGTCGTTACCAAATAAAAAGTATTTTTAGAAAAATAACAGTGCTGACTCATTGATAAAATATAAATATTTAAATCCCAAACCCCAAACGAAAGTCTATGAACAGCCACCACTCCCCAGAAAAAAAATAATATAAAAACTAAGCCCAAGCAAAAAAGGTATGTTATAGCTGTTAAATTATTTTCAGGTCAGAGTTTTGACAAGTTGTTGACTCAACATACTGAAATTCTTGGGCAAATTTCCGAACAGTAAAATTATACTCAATATCAAATATTTAGTAAAGATATGTTTGCTTTTGCATATATGATACTGATAGAAGTTGTAGAACTAGATCACCAAGTGAAGGAATACGGATCCAGTATGACATCCCTCCAGGACAGGTATGGATTTTGTATATATTTTCAATTGAGATCTGTATCTGCCCTGCATGGAAAGATGTGGATTTCTTTCAAATATGCGATTTTAACAATATGATAAAAAGGTTATGATACAGAAATATCCAGATCACATACCGTATCAACCCTCGAAATTTATAGTAAACCGGCTAACCGCAAAGCGGCCCCACACCCATCTACCGAGAAAACGGCTTTCACATTAATTATCATTCCGACCCTACCTATTCCACTTAAAATAAAAGAAATCCCTTTTCATTTTTAAAGTATCAACCAAAATACACTGAGGTAAAAGAAAAATACCGTTACTGCTTTTATGTCAACAAAATTCACTAACCACGTGCACTGGTTCTTGACCTGTGTGGCTACGGAGCTGCATTTTATTCTGTAATTGGGAAAACTATATAACTACTTAAAATTATATACTCACGTAGGATTTGACAATACTGAACATTTTTTTTCAGAATATTTACATCTGCGAAGAAGGGGTATTAACAAAATGGCGCGAAATTCATTAATCAGCAATCGAACGCAAATCTGATTGGTTCATCTATGATATGGAAACTGCCAAAATTATACGATAAAATTTCTACATATTTCAGCATTGACGCAAAACATGGCGAAGCTTACTTTGGATAATCTCCGTCAGAAAAATCAGATTTTAGTCGTAATAAGCAAAACATTATTCTAAAAGTTAATAAATAAGTTGCAAAATCATTTATACGTTTATAATAACTAAGTGTAAGTCATAAATACCGGTATATGCTTTCTAAATCAGCCACTGAAGGTGACTTTGACTATACATCTAAATAGCCTCTATTAATCACGATAAAACAATTTTTATTGACAATATTAACAAACTATATTGAGAAAAAATTCCTTATTTTAAATCGAGGTTTATAATTTTAACATTCAACGTATATTGTTTATTGCAATTAAATTGAATTTGCAGCTTGTGTTAGCTGCTTGTTTCAATGTGACTGTGTGCCTCTAAAGTAAACTTATATGGTGTCAATTTTAATAGAGGAGGCAGTTGGAGTACCCGATGGGACTTTTCACGGATTACAACCCCACAATATTTGCCTGAACCACAGAGACACCTATTCACGACTGACTCTAGTAAAGTAATAATAAACAATATGTGTATGTGTTCGTCTCCATTTGACTGAATTAATTTGTTTCATTATGTCTTTCTATACCAATATAAAAATTATGATTTTTACGATCTTTTCAAAACATCATCGAGTAAGCCACGATAATTCTTACTGCTTGATTGACCATTTACACCTAATCCCTAGAAAATCACTTTAATGCGTTCAATATTGGAATCATTTTGTTGTTTGTGCACAGTAAAACATAATGACTTTTACCTAGTTTCCTGTACTTCACTTATAGACCGTCGGCTTCTATATATTTCTCCGGCGGTTTTATGTAGGCTTTGTCTATAAAGGCAATCATCAAAACTATACTGTTTCTGTAAGTCTGGCTTTTCATGGAACGACTCATTCTGATCCATTTTATTATAGATGTGTCGAATTCTTCAAAATAATTTTGTTCAAAACATTACAAAAAGGTTAACATAATAGATAGAACATCGTGTATATTAAACGGAATTCGATATGAAGCTTAAATATTTAAGGCTATAACAAACAACTTAAAAGTTATTAAATAAAATGTTCTCTTAAATTAATCAATATGTAATAGAAAAATGTATCTGCATTATAGTAGTCTTAAGTGCCAACTAATATAAGAGCGATTAAAGATATGGTTATGTTCTTTGAACAAACTTGCTCTGCTGCGACATTAGCAGCATACCAACTAGGCTTAGATTTACTGTGTATAACGATATCAGAAATTAAAAAAATGTTTATAGTGCTAGCACACTGATAGAAATATCTGACGTTTAGACGCACTCATAAAAAATGCGTTCTAGGTAAACGCGTGTTTATTTAGTATTCAGATAGTAACGTACTACAAGTTAAAATCTTAAATATATCTAGGAAACATAATCAAATAGAAAGAAAGACACACTGAACTAACAGATAACCACATACAAATGTCAAGCGATCACAACTTCTTCAAAAGTACACAATCTAACCTGACGAGAGCTATTTTAACTTTTTAACTTTTGAAGTATGTTTTATTCTTGTATAGGAAATAATATGTTTTGTATCATCTTTGAATACATCTCGTTTAGAAATATCAGTAATCGACTATCATTTTCATACAAAACAACTTTCCGTTAACAGACGATTTTTGGTACAGATCACCCAGAACATATTAGCTCACACGCTCTAATATGTATTCGTTGCCTTTCCCATAAAAACGGCTGAAGAAAGAACGTAGTTTTATTTTGGGAGTTCTAATTTTTTTAAAGGTTTTAGTGCAGTTACAAAACGGTCAAAAATTCTGCATGATCTTTTGAATGTTATAATATTTCCATCCGATTAACACAATTCGCATTGAAACTTCATTCGTGGTATGTTTGTAACCATTTTTGACAGTTTTAAGAATACATGTAAGTTTTGGTGTAAGAGTTTTTATAGACCACTTGGCTATATTGGTTTTTATAACTGCATTTGTTTCACAGTAAATTCAATCTAGAAACTTAACTGTTAAACACATAATTAAAAATCAGTAGGCAAAAGTGTTACTTTTTATTTGAAGACTAACATATTAAATTTTCATTTTTTGCGAAGTTTCCTTTTAATGGATGATCACGCAGAAACATTTCTACATACCAGACCTTTTTCAACAAAAGGAGGAAACATTTAATGGGTATACGTTTTGTTTCGTTAAATCGCAATACCTTATTCATTTATTGACTATCTAAAAGTATATCAAAAAATCTTACCGAGATTAAATATCTGTATACAATCTAGTTTTACTGTTCTTCGTAGTTCATCGCTTCACCCTAAAATAACTAAAATCATAGGAAAGTAAAGGAAACATTCATATTTCAATCAGGGGGGGGGGGGCCTCGGTGGCCGAGTGGTTAAGGTAGTTCGTCTACTATTGATCACGTGGTCTGTCAACAATAATGTTTCGGGTACGATTCTAACTACAGACAGATTGCGCTCGAGTCCAATCTTAATTCACAAGGATTGCCAGTTTTCTAACTGCAGGTCGAGGTTTT
Organism: Limnoperna fortunei; assembly: GCA_944474755.1. Lineage (NCBI taxonomy): Eukaryota > Metazoa > Mollusca > Bivalvia > Mytilida > Modiolidae > Limnoperna > Limnoperna fortunei. The sequence continues at coordinate 55,966,378 of OX104115.1, read as the reverse complement.
CTGAAGGTACTATGGCTTCCTCCCCCAGTAAAAACTGGACGCCATGATATAGCTGAACAATTGCTGAAAATGGCGTTAAACATGATTCAAACAAACACACATATTTCAATCTAATGTGTGCACTACTTTTCCAGTAAGTTCCTGGTAAGAACACAAAACAAAATATAAACCTATGAATAATGATGGGGATATAAAATTACAATTTAATTCATCACGAAAAAAATTTACTTCGTTGTATCTACACGATAATGAAGGTCATCCATGCAATATTTTCAGATCTGTATTGTTTGTATTTGCCATAAATGGGATCATTGTATCGCGAACAATTAGGAGTTTATTATTAAACACAAAGCGTCCTTATAATATTACTGCTTAGACTAGCGCCAACGGGTATGCTTGCAATATTAAATTCTGAAGGTACTTTCGGCATCCATGGCGGATAGGTACGAGAGGGTTTTGTCAGTCAAACCCATACCCCTTTTCTAAGAAGGCTGAATATTTATGTAAATAATTGCAAAAATAAAATATTTAAATAAATTGTCAATACCTTCTTTGTATATCTTCTAGAACCCAATTCCTAACTGTTGCTCGCAAACCCATCTTTGAAAAAATACTGAATCCACGCTTGAGTGCTAGCAGTCTATTATCTATAACCCATCATGCCGATTTAGTAGACAAACCAACGTTTAACACAACGACAGGCCCTTGCGGCCTTGTTTTAGTTGTAATTACTAATTTTGATATTCACTTAATAATGTTTTAACACTCGGGTTACCACAGATATTATACACAAAAAATGCATAAAGTAAAATTTATCTGCTAAAAAGGTATATAACAATACAATGTTTGTTTTTTTTTAATCGTGTTTACTGCTACTTTCATTTTTATTTTTTATCGAGAAGGATGTTTCATGTGCAACCCCAACCTTTAAAAGGAATACTGTCAACAGTCAAGATTGAAGTCGGGCAAAACCTACCAACAGAAATGCTCTAACCCTCAATGTTGAAGGCACTTGATTTATTCCTTTCCGTCCTAATTGTATGAGTTTTGGAAATGTGTTGACGAATTTCTCCTGTTTCAGATATTTGAGTTCTTAAAGTTAATTTTTGTTTTTTTAACTATCAATTCTATTATGATGGTTTCGTTTCATTAAAATGACTCCACTGATAAGCCTTCAATGCTGTACCAACTTTTTATACGACGGTTTTAAGGTATAAGTATTTGAAAAGGCTATACTAGAATATTTTTCTATTTTATTTCAAAATCGAATTTAGAAAGATTCCATATTGAAAGCGTCTTTTTTAATGTTCATTCGTTTTTCGTACATTTTTGCAAATATAACACCATTTCGAACGAAGCATTTCTTTCGGTCCTTTAATAAGTGCGCTTTCGGTAGTAGTTTTTTCTAGAAGTTATACATATAAAATTTGAATCATATTAATTCTATAATTCGGAAACAACTAAAAGAAATGTTAATCCGTTATCTAATATTCAATAGTTTTTCTAATGATGTTATTTAGTTTCGAAATAATTGGAGTCAAAATAAAAAAATGCGACGATAAACAAAAAAGAATATACACATTTTTTTTTAAAATTGCAGTGCTACACAAAATTTCCTTATCTGCTTTCGTTTGTTTTTTAGATCACTTGTTACCTGTTGTATTATTTATTTATTTATGTTAAGGGATGGGATAAAAACTATTTTTAAATGTTTCCGTAATATCAGATATAATACACGTCCAAAACCTAGCTATGTAAATCTTCTAAGTATGGACGTTCTGAAAACCGTGAAAGTATTTGATTACACAAGGTTATTTTAGGGTTAATTACATGGCCCTAATGAGGAAGAGGTATTTAACAAAGGTTAAAATTACAAACACCATCATCCCATGCACTCTCAATTAGAACTAAACTGCTGACGACACCAACGAAGAGAGCTAGAGGTGCATGGTAAATTGAGGATAAGGATTGAGGATTGCAATATGTAAATAGAAAATTGGCACATTTAAAATCAATAATTGTCATTGTATATAAAAAAATTCAATGAGTAGAAAAACTAACTTATTTAATATTTAAGAATTGAATGCATTCTTTTGAAGTTTCATTTGCGTATGAAAGCGTTGACCGAAGCACATTCAATGAAGCACTAGCGCATCATGATGAAAATGTGCTTCGGTCAACGCTTTCATACCTCAATGAAACTTCAAAACAATGCATTCAATTCTTATATTTACATTTTATTTCATTTAAACAAATGCCGGGGTCCTGATTTAAATCGTGCACAATGTATTTTTATTGATTTAAATCATTGCGCGTTGTTTGTTTACTGTGGACGTCGTCAAGGAAGCGCGTGTTCTTCGTAGCTACCGATCTGTAGCGATTTGAACCAATAGATAAATGTAAAATATTAGTTGTTTAAAATTAGATTATTAACAGTACACCTGCATAACTCAATTTTGTGTATACAAATAACCAAAATTCATGCACTAGAAAGAAAACAGTAAATTATTGAATTCTGAATATTAAATTTATTAGTGTAATCGAGATATCTGTTGCATAAAAGATTAAATATTGTTTATATGTAAACACAGATAAATATAGTTTTAAAAAATGTTCATGTTATTTTATGAGTTTACATACTCTTCCACTTTTAATTAAAGGATAATTAGGCAGAAACATTTCTACCTACCTGACCTTAGAAACAATTTCACTTTTTTGTTTCGTTTACACTCAATACCTTATTCATTTAAAGATTCAATCATTAAATTAAATCATTTAAAACATTTTTTTTAATTACCAACACTAAATATCTGAATACAATCCAGTTTTACTGTCCTTTGTAGTTCATCACCTCGCCTAAAATTATAGGAAAGGAAGGAAAACATACATATTTCAATATAATATGTTTGATAGTGATAGTGTTTAACGTTACTTTCAGCAATTTTTCAGCTATATCATGGCGTCCAGTTTTATTGGGGGAGGAAGCCTGAGTGCCCGGAGAAAACCCTACACCTGCGGTAGGAAAACTGGCTATCCTTGTCAGTTGAGATTGGAGTCGAGTACACCCTACCTGCAGTGAGAATCGAACACGCTATCTCAGTGTTGACAGACCATGTGATCAATAGTAGACGAACTACCTTGACCACTCGGCCACGAGGCCCCTTAAATATAATATATACTGATGCAAATATTTCCTGAAAAGTTCATTTGTATAATAAAAACGAATAGTTTAAATCGAGTAGTTTAAAATTAGATTATCATAACTCAAATCATTGCATTGTATCACACATGGGGTTATAACTAATTTTGGGTGCGGTTTACTGAACTATTGCGCGAAAATATAGTTCGGTGTTTACACTTACCGAACTAAGTAATTTCTATCTGTAATATTGTTTTGATTATTTTTCAGGTGAAAAACAGTATTTTTTGTATTGCGAAATGTAAAAATTTTGTTTTTTGCATTTTAATAAAAATATAATTCTGTTCATATATTCTTACGCGATCAAGCTGGCTAGGTGAACGATCATTTTATCATAAATACACATTCAATCTGCTTTCATCTGAATTGTTAATTATATAATTAATGCATAATAAGTATGTACAACAATAATGATCTTCTTGCTACCGTTTTTTAATGGTGAATTAAACAATTTTCGTGATGTAAAAAGTTAATATTCATTAACTGGTTTATTCGCTATGCATGCCTAATATTTTTATACGACCGCAAAAAAATTGCGAACGTATAATGGTATAATGCTGTCGTCTGTGTCGTCTGCGTCGTTGTCTGTTAACTTAAGTGTTCCCTCAATAACTTTTGTTCTAGTTATGCAGTTGCTTTGAAACTTTCAGTGATGTTTTTGTTATTATAAAAGGATGCATGAATACGTTTGGAGTCTCTATTTTGTATATGATATTTGTGTGCATAATTCTGTGTCGTTTAATATTTGTATTTGTATTTTTCGTCTGACCTAATGTTACAAATGTCTGCGATTATTGAATAAAATCTGAAATCTGAAATCTGTTAAAGCATATTATAGAATATCATAAGTACATTATCTTCACAAGCTGTTAACAACAATTAATCTCTCATGTTACAATACAAAATGGGTTCCTGTTTCAATCCTTCAATTACTTTAATTGAGTTTCCCTAATATGGTTACAACCATATCTTTTCTTGTTTACAGTACACTTGCATTATATATACTCAAGTTGTGGTCTTCAAATTACTAAAATTCATGCACCGGAAAGAAAACCGTAAATTATCGATTTCAGAATATTAAGTTTTAAATTTATTCGTGTAAAGCGAAATCTGTTGCATAAAACATTAAATATTGTTTATATGTACAAACACAGATAAATATATTTTTTTTAATGCTCATGCTACTTTGATGAGTTTACATACTATTTTACATTAAAGAGAAGCATTTCTACCTACCTCACAACGGATATACTTTTTGTTTCTTTTAAACGCAATACGTTATTCGTTTGAAGATTCAATCATCAAATTAACTCAATTAAATATCTTTTAAAAAAACTTACCAACACTAAATATTTGTATACAATCTAGTTTTACTGTCCTTTGTAGTGCATCGCTTCGCCTAAAATTATAGGAATGGAAAGAAAACATTACATATTTCCATTAAATATGCGGCGATACAAATATTTCCAGGTAAGTTCATTTACATAATAAAATACAAGGACATACAACCAAAATATGAACCTTTTAATGACGATGGGGATATATACTTACATTTAAGTTCAAAAGAAGTTTGACTTTGTTGTATCTACACGACAATAAAGTTCATCAATTTTTTTAAATCATTTAAATTATTACATTTTTAAAACTATATGGTTTGTATTTGCCATAAATAAGATTGTTGTAGCGTGAACTATTAGAAGTTTACCATTAAACATAAAGTGTCCATATAATATCGCTTATAAGACTAGGGCCAACGGGTATGCGTGCAATATTTCGAAGGGCTGACCGTAACTTTCGGAATCCATGACGGATATATTAGAGTGTTTCGGCGGTTAAACCCATACTCATTTTCTAAAAAGGCTGAATATTTATGTAACGAAATGCGAAAATTAAATAAAATTGTCAAAACATATTCTGGGACTCCAACCTCACCACTTTTCCTTAAAACCCTGTCTTTGAAAAAATACTGGATCTGCGCCTGAATGTACTAGCAGTCTGTTTAATTCAAACTATCATAGTTATTTAGTAAGACACACCAACAAAAAAATACGACAGTCCCTCACGACATTGTTTTAGGACATAATGTATACAAATGGAGTACTTGGTGAAACCCGACATCGACAATTCAACATGTTCTGTGCTCAACTGTATTATTTATGCAAATATATAGCCTCAATAAGGAATGGTTTTGACAATGTTAATAAAGTTTTAAATGTTTCCATAATGTGAAATGTACACGTCACGTCAAAAACCAGTTATATGCATATTCAACACCTTCTTCTAAGTCCGAACGCTCTAAAATGAAAACTGTGAAAGTAGTTGATTAAACAAAACAGGCTCACTTGTTAAAAAAGAGGCATTAGTGTTCTTGGTTTTTCTGTCATTTTTTGAAGCCCAATGCGTTCTTGATATGCTATCACTTGCCGAAAAAAAGGGAACGTAACCAGCCGTGGATTTTCGACGATGACAGAAAATACAAGAACACGATAAGCAACAAGCACTCAAACATTCAAGAACCCCCAAAAGCGACTTAAGGCCGTCTAAACACACGGGTTTACACATAATTTTGTTTCACAATTAAAACTCGTCATAATACTTACCGTCGTTCGGTGCAAGATCATGCAAATATTTCGTCACAGCTCTGTATGACAAATACTCTATAACGATCTAATAATTCATGATGATACAATTAACCGAGAGAAAATTAAACTGGACTTCCTTTCAGATGGATAATACTTTGTACAGGAAACACTTGTAGGCATTACTAACGCGGAAATGAAAACTGCATCAAAAACGCGATCATCCTTCATTCCATTATAAAATCTAAGTCTAATGTGTGATTGGCAATAACACGAAAAATATTTTGTATAAAGTTTGAGGATCGGTGACATGGTTCTTCCCGGGTGTGGGATTTGGGGGATTATATAACGAAAGATTAAGTTAAAAACGCCGTCGTCTCTTGTATTCCCAATAAGAGCTAACGACGTTAGGTGCAACATGGCAAATTGATGTAGAGATGACATCCCGCCATAGTGAGGGTTTCAATGTATAAACAGTATATTTGCATCTTCAATAATTGTCATCAAATATCACAAAATTCAATGAGTAGAAAAAATAAATAGATTTATATAAGGAGTTTAAGATTACATTCTTAGAAGAACACTTGCATATACATTCGTCGTCATCAAATTACCATACATTCATACCCCGGAAGAAAAGTACATAGTCGAAATCGGACAACAATAAAGTTTTAACTTAATTCGTGGAATCTGCATTTGCGTTGTTCTAGTTATGATACACGCACATAGCACGTAATACTGGTGAATATCATAAAACACAGGAGGAAATCTTAGAAGACGCGGATAAATGGGAAATTTATTATTGGTAAATTAGGTCATTTCACCACTTGTCATATATAATCAAGATCGTTGTTGATAGATTAAAATGTTCGGTCTCAACCTCATATTATTCTGATAAATAAGATCCCATAAATTATCAAACTTGAATGTTCCATGATATGACACCGTTTGCATAGAAAAAAAGTTGAAATTGCGCCCGTTCTCTTCTGTCTTGTACGAGTTATTAAAGACTGTCCCGTATGGTAGGATAGAAGGTGAGCACAGTTTGTACCCATTTTCATTTTAATTGTTTGTTGGCGTTGATTAGGAAAATATACTCGTTTTACACCTGGTGTAGACTAGAAGCATTTTAGGCATATTGTAATTAACAGTGTATTATATACCAACACTAAACATTAGGCGGGGGCCTCGGTGGCCGAGTGGTCAAGGTAGTTCGTCTACTTTTGATCACGTGGTCTGTCAACACTGAGATTGCGGGTTCGATTCTCACTGCAGGCAGGGTGTACTCCAATCTTAATTGACAAGGATTGCCAGTTTTCCTACAGCAGGTCGGGGGTTCTCTACGGGTACTCCGGCTTCCTCTCCCAATAAAAACTGGACGCCATGATATAGCTGAAAAATTGCTGAAAGTGGCGTTAAAACAACATTCAAACAAACAATAAACATTAGGCATAGTCCGTTGTTTGTATTTAAACCTACATGTCATCATATAATACAAAATCAATAAGAGGAAACGTGTATTTCCTTTATACATAGTTTCAAAGTACACTACACTGAACCGCGAATGAAACGTCGTACATAATCATGCATAATATCAGATTCACACTTGCAGGTTCACCGACGTTTATTCAAAAATAATCTTTAAAATTACTAAAATCATTTCACAAAGTTGTGGATTGTGATTTAATCTAAGCGTACACGTTTATTTATTTATAAAATCTAACACTCTTTTCTGTAGGGGGGTTTCCGAGTCGCTATTCACGGACTATACAATCCTTGACCTAAAATATCATGTATTAAGGTATGTGATTTTAATATTTAGAATTATTTTAAAACACGTTTATTCAGCATGTAGTAGAACATGCATAAACGAAGATAAAAAATTACTTACATGTAAAACCTGTGTCAACTCGGATGATATTTTTTAAATGACCTAGAAACCGGAATGCCTAATTGCGTAAACAATTAATAATATGGGTTAGTTGTTGAACATTCATGCGTAAACAACAATTAACTTCTTGGAAGCTGTGATTAAAAAATCAGATAACCGTAAGATTAATTTCCTCGTCACAAGTTTGTTCCCATGCATATGCGTTTATTCTAACTTTGTTGGGTCAGGAAAATTTATCATGTGTTCATACTGAAGAATACAGTCAAGTTTGTTCTATGTATTCCTTCAACTAATTCATAAATAATATAGGCCAGTGTATACTGTTTGTTCTTTGTTAAAATGTGTCCTTCAACTTATTCTAAATAAAATATACAATAATGTATTCATTCAGCTCATTAAAAAACAAGTTTGTTTTATGTACAGATGTCTTCGTTCAACTCATTCCAAAATAATATAAACTATTTTATTTTATGTATACAGACACATTCATTCAACTCATTCATAAATAATTCAGATCAGTTTGTCCTATGTACCAAATAATATATTCATTTAACTTATTTATAGATAATATAAACTATAGTTTGTTCTATAAAAAGGTGTATTCATTCAACTCATTCATACATGAATACAGGCTAGTTTGTTCTATGTACAGATGTATTCATTCAACTCATTCATAAATGATACAGGCCCGTTTGTTCTATTTACAGATGTATTTATCCAACTCATTCATAAATATTCAGATCAGTTTACTCTATGTACAGATGAATTCATTCAATTCATTCATATGTAATTCAGATCAGTTTGTTCCGTGTACAAATGTACTCATTCAACTCCTTCAAAAATAATATAAACTATAGTTTGTTCTATGTTCAAGTGTATTCAGTCAACTCGTTTTATAAATAACTCAGATCAGTTTGTTCTATGTACCAATGTATTCATTCAACTCATTCACAGATAATATAAACTATAGATTCTTCTATCTACAGGTGTGTTCATTCAACTCATTCGTAAAAAAAACTCAGATCACTTTGTTCTATGTACAGATGTTGGATTTTTCTACGTAATATCTAATAGGATTCTAAAGGGTACGACTTAAAAATAAATGTTAGCAAGCCAAGTTATCCAACGCTGAAAATTTGTGATATGATTTATTGGCAGTATTTTATATGAATTCGTTTATGTTCTCGATGTTTTACTTTTTTTTAATCATCGAACAGTTACAGTACTATTTCAGACTAGTTCAGTAACAATTAAGATCTAACGACCTAAACCAATGCTGACCTCAAGTCTACAAAACTAGTCGGTACATAGCGTTGTTGATTTGTGCATTAAAATCTACCTTCATATCTTATTTCTTTGTAATCGGACAAGTTGCAGTTTGGGCCCGGGGGGGGGGGGGGGGTAAAATGGCGAATTTGATGTCAAATTTTTTACCGTAGAAATACTCAGGGTTGTAGACTGTACCAATGTATTAATTTTCATTGTAGCCTTCCCAGAGATCTGAAAATGCACTTTTATTTTCAAAGACGGTCATTTTGAAACAGTCTCAAACGATGTACACAACTAGACAAGGCATTCTAGGTTTATGCAAGGTTTCAGGAGGATTTCTCGACTCGTTCAAAAAAACTACCCCGCAACAATGCTAAATTTGGTGAATATTTGCATTCAATCTACACTATCGAGCTTAAAATTGAAGGCAACAACAATGCACTTAGGTCAGCCTCCTACTTAGACCTACTTCTGAATACAGACTCGGGGAAAACTACAAACTAGACTCTACGACAAACGTGATGACTTCAACTTTCCAACTGAAAACTTCTTGTTCATCGATAGCAACATTCCAGCAGTCCATTGTATCGTGTATACATTTCACAACTTACACGTTATTCTAGATCCTGCGATCGGTATTCCGATTTTCTGAACAGCTCACTTCAGTTGACTACTAAACTACTAAAACAAGGTTATGGGAAATAAATATCTCAAAGTCATTGATAGTCTTTCCGGTTCCTGATGCGACGTTTTTCTAGACATGACAATGAGTAACTCGACGGGTGTCTAGTTAGAATCAGGCACGACTAACTAGTCCGGAGCACCTGAGTGCACCCTTGGCTTTTATTAGGCTCTTGTTGTTTGGTCGGTTTTCTTGCTATTTTAATTGCTAGGTAAGATTTTACTCGGCCGGTTTTAAAATAAGCAATATTCTATAATTCGACAATAAGTTCCAATCTGTAATTCCGTTATTCCATTGCTTCTAAAAACTAGTTTTCTAAAAGTATTTCATGTATTAAGCCCATTCTTTATATCACATGTTTATAATTAATTTTGACGTCTTATTTTTGTAATGCGAATCCCTGTAGGCTAAGGTGACGGATAGATTACCATTTAAACCCGTATCCTCTCTCTCTCTCTCTCTCTCTCTCTCTCTCTCTGCTAAGGTGACGGATAGATTACCATTTAAAACCGTATCCTCTCTCTCTCTCTCTCTCTCTCTGCTAAGGTGACGGATAGATTAACATTTAAACCCGTGTCCTCTCTCTCTCTCTGTCTCTCTGTACGTGTTTAAAGGCATTCATTTTCGTTGTCAATCCAATCATGATTGATTGATTGATTGATTGGCATTTTAGATGTAGTTAAGAACACGTTATCACTTTTGTATTTAGTTAGAGATACGCTGTTTAAAAGTAAATATTATTGGAACGTCTGAAAATTATTGTAAATTTATTTCTATGACAACGCAATAAGCCTGTCACCAGTTATAGTGAGAGGCCTGTTGCAAAACTTGCCTACCACACCACCGCCCTTTTCCCCACATGGTCTTATTAAGCTACTTTTGGAAAATCGTCTTCTTATGAACAAAAACAATCTGTTCAAAACGAACAAGCAATTCAATGTTTTATGACTGGCACCACATGTTGTTGCGAGATCGCAAAATTTTGGGATGATTAAGATTTCAGTAATAAAGAAGCCCGAGAATGTTAGTTGTCGGTTAAAAACTACGTATAGATTGTAGGTAATCCGAATGGCAACAAAAAGGAAAAATCCCCAAACCTAAAAATAGGTATTACCAGCTCAGAAGGTGTGTTTAAGGTGGAGTAACAATTTTAAACTGGGCGTTTCCGTGCATTTTGTCTGGTTTATTCCAGCTTCAATCAGTTTTTACAGCTTAAATCAATAGATTTTGAATTTCCCTTGTCTATTAATAGAATATCACGTTGACAATATAAACAAACAGTGTATCGCGCATATAGTTATTACACAAGTATCCACAAGTAAGTACGTTCACTATTTTTTACACGTATTTCTTTTGTTTCTGTTTGAATATTATGGAACTTTAATATAAATGTGACAAATATTTCATTGGACATTAATTTTATGTCAAAAGATTTGCTAATCTCCAAAAAATTGTGGGGAACACAGGCACTTTTGGTCAGGTTAATATATAAAAAACGTCAATTAGTGTTGGGTTTATTTTAGTGTGTATTCATTCATTTGATGTCTCATTGTGAAATATTGCCCCTCGGAAAAATTATCAATCTAACTTTTTTCTCTCAATTTTTCATCAAGTGTCTGTGCCTGTGTTGGGAACTGATCAAAGTTTTCTTATTTTTCGCTCTTTTCTTAAGTTACTTAACCCTTTCCTTTTCATGATTTTTAAACAGTTTTTTCTAATATATGTATGTCACTTAAAACAATAGGTAAAATCACAATTTTACTTTATTGGATCTATATACATGTTACATACCATACTAAAGATAAAGTGATGAGCTTTAATAAAAAGTACTTTGAAATTTTTGATATAGGCCATCAATTTTTTCATCTTTGCATTTTTGTAGAGTAAAGTAGTTTGAAAGTCCGTAGAGTTATTCTGCCAATGTAGTTTTCCCTATTTAGACCTGCGTCTGGTATAATTTTTCACATTCACAAAATCACACTGAAAATTTGCTGTATGGCTATGTCCGAAAGTGTTCTTGACACATTTCATAAAAGATTTCTACAAGTGTAGTGAACTCTTAGATATTGCTTTTGATATTAATAGATCGACAAAGCTGTAGCCTAAATATTTCCTAAATTACATTGTAATAAATTGTTGACTTCAGAAAAATTCAAAGTTTATTTGCAACGTTTGGGTTTGCGCATTTTACCGTAACGCTAGCGAAAAATTCAGGTAGGGGACTAGCATTCATCGTGTTCTAATTAAAACTACGGACAAACCACACAACAAATAAATACTCGTTTTACATACATAGAAAGCTGAGATTCAGAGCTTTTATTTGATACCTTGTTTATTACTGTGGCATTAAAAACGCCTATTTTATTAGGGGTACATTTCACGTTGCAGCCTAAAAACGCTTCACCGGTACCAGGATACCGGTGTGAAACGGAAGGGGTAAATGGGAAATTTTGCGGCAGATTGTACTGTGGAAAGGAAAGCAGAAGATCTGAAGACGTAAAAACAAAATGTAATCAATGTGGAAAATTAAAACAAAACTGACAAAAATAATCATATACCACACACCTCAACATAAGCAACAAAAAACCCACAACTTGGGTTTACTGTACTGCTCCGGTAGGGTAAGCACATGTTGCTCAGCATGTAGCGCCTGTTGTATAAATCAAGATGCAGTATTAAGTCGTAGTAGAGGCAAAAATGGATGGGAAGATTGCGATATACAGCAAACAAATTCCAGCTCATCTCTGGTGCAGACATACTCTGTTAAGCAATCAACAATGGCGGCAATAGAACGAATAATCGTACCCTCGCCTCTTTTTTTTCTTTGGTTTTTTTTTTTTTTTTTGGCGAGGGTACGAATTTAGTCCCATTACCAGGGGCGGATATAGGATTTTCGAAAGGGGGGCGTAAATAGGGATATCGGAAAAGGAGGGCCACAAAGTAGTCCTCTCGCGCCTCACAGAGGCGCATTTACTGCAGGGGGTCTGCTCTAAAAAAAATGGTGCAAAATCCTGCATTCTCGCAATTTCCACGCATCAAAAGGAATTAATTTAACACAAGGTTTTTATAGTGTTAGTAACCTTTATTTGGTACAGTATACAACAGAGATATCAAAACGAATTAGTACCGTTAATTCATTAAGTTATGTCGAGGACGAGCTGAGATTACATTTTTGCCTTTGGCGCTGGTTGTTACCCTCCCTGTTCTCTCTTTTTTCCTTTCCTTTTTTTAAATAAGAGCGTACGCCCCTTACGCCCCACTCCCCCCCCCCCACATTACTCGTAATGTAGCAGAGCGGGAGTAAATCACTCCCGGCACTTTGATGTCCAAATGTAGTTGCATATATAATCAGACGTGGTCGAACTTGATATCTTTCGACAGTGTAACCATTTTTTTTATCGGTTTCGTGTTGAAAATCGATCATTGATACGTTGATGATAGTTATTACCGTTTTTAAAAACCCGCTGGTGTGTATTAATTGAAATTTACTACATGAAAAACATTGAGAAACCCGAAACTGAATGGCGTTTTAACATCATGTGTAATACATATGTAAAATACAGGAGTCTTACTACGGAATGGTTTTTATGGTATGTATAATAAAATTAGGTCAAAATATCCATATCTACGGAAAAATGATCAACATAACATTTTCCACGTGCATCTTCAAAAACGAAAAAAGAATTTCTTCAATAAAGATAGTTTCCCGTTAGTTTTGCAATGGCTAAACATGGCTTAAATAACGTAAAGCAGGTGAATATTATTGTTTGAATTTTGTATAAATTGACGGAAGTTAGAATTTTTTTGATTTGCTACATTACAAGCAATAGGACAAATCCGACAAATCACAAAACTAACTCAAACGGCAGTAAAATTCGGCCTATAGCGACAATACCTGCTTTTTATCGAAGTCAGGGGCGTAGCTAGACTAGTTACAATGTGGATTCACAAAATAACCAGGGGTCAGCGGGAACCTCCTCCAAAAAGGACAGTTTATTGATTGCGGGGATAGAATCTAAAAAAGACAGCATTTTTTTTTTGTTTATTAAAGTTTGTTAAATCCTGTTGATTCGGCCGCCTACTCACTTATAGGCATCTACGCGAATGTGGAATCACAAGCCCTGACTTGGGAGGATGCACGAAGCTTTGAATGCAATAAACATTCACTATAAATGGTTTCGTGTCAAGACATCGCACTTTGCTGAGATTTTGCAATTACCGTATTTCATCTAAACAATGTTTTCATATTGCGGTTATGCGACGTGTAGTATCTGCATACAATTTGAAATAGAAATCAACCATTTAAGTTTGCCATCGACGTATTTTGAGGCAAAAGAAGCAGTTGGCATGTAAAAAAAATTAGATGGAATACTAGGTTTTTTATTAAAATGTCTTAGGTGAATTGTTGAATGCACCTCGTGTATAAAAAAACCCATTAAAAACTCGATTTTGTTGGTCACAACCGTTGGACCGTATTCCCTTGCGTGTAAGATCGATAAACAGAAATAATATAAATATACTACCTTTTTCAATAACTTTAAATAAATAAATAAATAAATAAATAAATAAACTATTACCGTTTTTTGCATAGTAATTTATTTTAGCCACGGGGGGGGGGGGGGGGGGGGGGGGGGGAATAACTTGGTATATATAGGGTAATACAGATGTGCGGCCAGAATGGGTCACTTTTTTACCGTATATTATCTAAATATGTCCATGCCTCAATTCTCATGTTGAGCACGTTAAGCCTATGTAAATCACAGTTATTTGACAAACAAAATGTTCCATTAGCATCACTTGATCAATTTGGAAGTGAATGGACTATTTTGTCAATGGGGATGTGCAGTAAAAAAAATAATGAATAGGTCTAATTTAATAATTCAATACATGATTGGGTCCCGTTTGATCCAAATATATGAATAGGGTGCGTTTTCCAATCTCCGTCCGCAGACATGTATCTAAAAGTATCCTTAGTTACCCCCCCCCCACCCCTTCCGTGATTTTGGCATGGATCGATTGTCAGAATCTTTGTTGGCATCCGCGTTAGGGTGTTTATCCAAATTAACGTTGTTTTACTCATACGTAAAAGAAAAGTAGACAACAAAAGTGGAATATTTATTTCAACTAGATCTTGCTATAATGTATTTGATCAAATTGTTTACTCCTCTATGTAGTAGTTTTTTGTTGTCTATTCGCGTTTGTTTATGCAGGAACCTATAAAATTAGTTATACTAGTCCCAGGTTTATGGCACGTAAATATGGTTCTCTGTTTAATTACATTTTGGTATTTAGTGAAACTAAAAAAAAGCGCACAGGTGATTCGGATCTTTCTAAAAATAGCTCTCTCTCCAGAAGCGCCATTTTACTGAAATGTGATCTCAATTTTTAAAAATGTCTATCTAACGTCAGAGAAATCTAGACATAACATATCGATAAATATATAAGAAGTAAGTTTTAATGCATTTCCAGCTTCTGATGATAGTTAATTATCAAAAATGAAGGCAAAATCTGTGTTGTTTTAATTTTAACGGTGTCTGGTCCCAGCCAATTGGTCCCAAGGCCAAGCCAAGGGCCAAGTCTTTGCCAATTGGTCCCAATTTGGACAATTGGTCCCGACACTTTTAAAAAGTATATTTTAGAACAATTTTGGGTTTTGTATAGCAATTTATAATAAGTTATTGAAATTTTAGAAGCTCACAATACATAACAAATTGTTTATAGTCAATTTTACCATGTCGGTCCGACGGGTTTTGCCTGACAAAATAGAATACTGCTTACCGCATATGGTCGAGTTTATGGTCCTTTTGTAGATCTCATATTACACTTTTTTAAATCAACAATTATTTTCCATAGTTAATCGGCGTTCTGAAATGTGGCTGAATTTTCATTTTGATAAATCTAATTTCCATACTAAATTTTGACCTTGTTTTGAACGGAAGTGTACGTTAGGAAAATTCCATTGTTGTCTATTCGTAATCCATCGGGTAATGTCGTCTGCAGTTAAGGCGGGAAAAGTCTCGCGGTTTGTCCGAATACCATTGAACGTCACGAAAGCAGACGAACGTTTGTAAACAACATTAGACCCCTGTAGGAACCAAAATGGCTGACTTCCTATGGAAATTCGATTTATCAAAATGAAAATTCAGCCCAATTCAAAACGCCAATTAACTGTGGAAAATAATTGTTGATTTCAAAAAGTGTAATATGAGATCTACAAAAGGACCATAAACTCGACCATACGCGGTAAGCAGTATTCTATTTTGTCAGGCAAAACCTGTCGGACAGACACGGTAAAATTGACTATAGTAACAAATTAAGGATAACAAGTATGGTCACACACTCGAATTTCGTCCATACTCGAATTTCGGCGATTTTCCTTCATTCAGCAATGTAAACAATGAACTTAAGGCTAAATTACTTTCAAAATATTGTGCATTTATTGCTCTAACGAATTGACTCCTAAATAATAAAATATAGCGCGTGCCAACGAAATTAACGTCCTTTGAACCGACACACTTTCATCGCCGAAATTCGAGTGTACTATTATATAGTTAAGCAGGGATCCTCGCAACGTGTCTAGATGTGTATTGTACGCGTCTTTTTAGTTCTGGACACGCCTTTTCAACATCTAACGCGTCCCAGTACGCGTCCGTGTCAGTTGTCAGACGCGTACGAATTTCCGTCATGTCAATTCCGTCTCCGATGCGTGATTACGTATCCTTACAGATGGCGATCGATATTTACCTGTCGTCCGATTCTCAGTAGGTAGTAATCACTCGGGCGGCAAATATGCTTTAATTAAAATGTTTATTAAACAATAAAAGTGCGGTGTTGATGGACACTCTTTATGGTTAAAATTATGCGTCAATAATACACTCGTTTCAAATTTTAATACACGTTCGGAACCTTGCATTGCAGTTGCAGTTACGAT
Source organism: Limnoperna fortunei (assembly GCA_944474755.1). Taxonomy (NCBI): domain Eukaryota; kingdom Metazoa; phylum Mollusca; class Bivalvia; order Mytilida; family Modiolidae; genus Limnoperna; species Limnoperna fortunei. The sequence continues at coordinate 55,949,827 of OX104115.1, read as the reverse complement.
TTTTTTTAAAGTAAGAATTCTTGACTGGTACAAAGATATCTTCAATATGAACATTAATTAGTTATCTTATAAACTTTTAATTTTTGTATATATCAATAAGATAATCTGCTATAGACTAGGATCTGAAAAGGGGGGTGGGGGTGGATGGGTAATGAGTTGTTCAATGGAAGAAATAATGTCAGCATCTGTATCAAGGTAAGACAAAAGTCTCTCTTGAATGGGCAAACATCAGCATGTTTCAAGTAATGAGTGCACATCAATCATACTCCAAAAGACTTCCAAACTCAGCTACTACTAATATAAAATAGCATTTGATAAACATTCTGCAAGCCATATATCTTTTATAAAAAGACATTTAATGGGTCGGGCATCAAAGAAAACGGTTGTATGCAAACACTTATCTGGACTCATCTGCGATATGTGGGACTCGTGAAAATTTTTTGGGACTCACCACTTTCAAAAGTGATGAGTCCAGGACTCACCATAAAAAAATCCTACAAGTATCACTGGTTAAGTCTGTACAAGTCAAAGGATAACAGGTATAGTTAAGTCTGTACAAATCAAAGGATAACAAGTATAGTAAAGCCTGTACTAGATGGAAGGATAACAAGCAGGGCTTTCAATAGAAGCCGGTAGGCGGCGGATTTCTACACCTGTATCAAAGAAACCTGCCGGCTACTTTTTTCAAAATGTTTCTTTAAAAATCGACAAATTTTTGTACTTGTTAAATATTGTGATGTCAACACTTAGGAGTTTTCCTATTTCTATTTTAAAACTTCCTCTTTATCCATGACTTCTGGCGGAAACAGTCTGGGTCTCCACTGAATTATAACTAAGAGTAAAGGAGATCGAGGAAACCAGTTGAAAGCATTCCAAAAACAATCCGTAAGGAGATTTGCAGTCTTCGCGAAATATGCCGGTCCGCTGGACCCGTCCGGTAAAATTGCCATTGGACCAGCAGTCTATTTAATTGTGTCTGACCAAATGACCGGCAGATAAATTTCATGAGACGCGGTCTGATGATTCTTTGTTTTGAGCCTGACAATCAGTTGACCTTTTTATCTTCTTAATTTTACTTAACTTAATCGAAAGGCACCAAAAAATAAGTCTTAATTTTACTTGACACCGGTATTCCATGGTTATTCCCCTTTAATTATAATCGCGCATTTTGATTGGACAAAGCATCTGTTTTAACACAAATATCTAAATTAAATCACAACATTTTAATTTTTTCACTGTGTTAGCATGAAAGGAAATTGAAAATCCACCGTGGTCAACACGGTGGGTCACGATATGTAGTGGACATAACACGATGTACCGCAGAATACCACCGTGGCGTATGGTGGTGAATTTCTTAATGAAAAAACCACGACCACGGTATATAGTGGGCAATATAAAAAACACGTCACGTCTGTATAAACCGGTGTCACACAAAATCAGGACCGGAATCAAATTTTGATCTACAAATAAAATGAAGATAAAGAAGGCTGTTCTAAATTTCAAACTGAGTTTTTGAATTTTGAAAATATATTGAAAATAGTAGAGATTAACATTATTATTACCCTACTCAGAAACTTTTAAGGTAATTAAATTGGTTAATTATATTTATTTTTAATACTTGCTTACAGAGGGGACAACGTGTTTTTTATAAAAAACACTAACCCACCATGGAAGTTAATCCTTTTCTCTATCACCCACCATGGTTTATCCACGCCTACTATCGTGGTTAAGAATCTTCTCAGGTAATCTTACCACGGTGGATGCATATGAGGGAGTTCAGTCTACCATGGCATGTCGCCACAGGGGTCCGGCCACGATAACTCCGCGGTGGTACATGACAACATACATCGTTACCCGAATGAAAAGAGAACATTTTAAAACAGTGCTTAAGAATAATTTGTACATGCATTTTATTTGTTGATAATCAATAATGATTTATGCCGGTAGACTTGAAGATCGAATATTTGTTCAACCGGATGCATGTGTTATGCATTAAATATTACCCTGAACAAGTTCGGTAAATTATCCGGATTTGAATTGTCACATTACGTTTTTGTGTATTACAACGTATAACGAATTGTCCTGAAGTTGTACGCGAACTCTCTTTAATCAATTATAAATCCTTTTCGACAGAAAACGTGCAGTTGAGCGGCGATCTTTTTCTTTATTTGGTATTTAAAACCAGAGTTGTTTTAACAAACGCGGACAAAAGTTTACATCACGTATACGTATAGTTATATAAAATTCGTTAACAGGATGGGATACAACAAATAAATTACTAAATTGAAGCCAACATGCAGCAAGAATAATAAATATGTGAAAAGTTTATAAACGAGAATCGCCACATAAAATATAGTTTAACTACGATATGGCACAGGCGCCTGTTTCACAAGGTTGAATGAAGTCTTACGTACGCACAATTCTAAATACACATTTACTTTGGACACTGGCGTTTTAAACTATAACAATTAATATAACAGGTTTATATAAAAAAAAGTAGTGATGTGCTTCTGAGCTAAATATACAAAACTGACAATTTTTCAAATGGAGGCAGACGTGTTATTTGTATAAAGTTCCCGTTAAAATTAACTCGCAGTTTCGGTGTTTTTGCATGACATAGTATTTATTGGGATAAATATTCTCGAGATCAGACTCCTTTTAGACTTGCCTTAGTTCTCTAAATACAAATACTTATTCTTAATATTGTGTTGTATTGTGGTACATTGATCAAACAATAAAATATGCATAGTTACTTACGTCTGTTATAACATGAACAAAACAAATCGGAATAAAATTATTTTTGAAGACGAAAGAACTGATTTGTCCACACTCATATCAATATAAAATAATTGCCCGAATTTACTCAACAGTATGTAAGTTTGTTTTCTTTTGTTCTTTTTTTTTGTTGTTGGTTTTTTTTTGCGCGCCGATACGAATGTCTGTTTGCGGACATAGGGTCTTGTCGTAACATTATAGAAATTATAAGGATGCTACTTAAGTCTTTTCTACAACAAAAGTTGATGATGTGTCAGGCTTTTAACACTGAAACGACTATTATGGTTGATTCTATATCAGGATTGTATTTTTTTAACACACGTGGTTCAACACCGACGAATCGAGTATAAAATCATTCGTGGAACAATATATTCTGCGACATTTATATTAAGTAATAATTCAGAAAATTTGAAAATGTAGCATTTTAAGTCGTATATTGATTTTGACGTTTTTAAAACGAATTTCTTTACAAGTCTCGCATTTATTGTGTATTTCTTTACAAGTCTCGTATTTATTGTGTAATGTGCTTATTTCTTTACCGTTAAAAATGTGAAGCCGCGTGTTCACCTGTTAATTATAAAACTATACAATACACCAGTTTATTGAAATGTTTGAGAGCACGTGCTTGAAAAAATGATGACTGGACAATACTTAGATAATCGATCGATTTAAGGTGTGACACAATTTACATCCGGTAAAAGTTCAAACGTTTGGAACATTAATCAGAGGCGCTGACAGGGAAATTTTGACGATAGAATAGCAAAGATTTTGACAATTTTAAGGGCAAAATGCGGTGTTCTAACCTTTTAGAACACGTTAAGGGAATAATTGTCAATCAAATCAGTGACAATAAACTTTAAGGTATTCTGTATAATGAATAGATAAACAAAACGCAGATTAATTTTGTTGTCAAACAAACGTATTAAAACGGCATATTTTAACACAAATATCTAAATTAAATCGCAACATTTTAATTTTTTCACTGTGTAAGCATGAAAGGAAATTGAAAATCCACCGTGGTCAACACTGTGGGTCACGATATGTAGTGGACATAACACGTACCGCAGAATACCACCGTGGCGTATGGTGGTGAATTTCTTAATGAAAAAACCACGACCACGGTATATAGTGGGCAATATAAAAAACACGTTGTCACGTCTGTATGTTTCAATCAATATTGTTAACTGTGTTCTATGTTAAAAATTTTAATTGATCATAAGTAAAATGGATTTGATCGAAAACCCAAATCGAAACATTGACTTTCTTATAATTTTGCCTAACATCAAACTCAAATGTAAATATATTGAGATTTAAAAAAAAAAATCTTTTATCTGTATCTAATAATTAAAATCAAGTAGTGATTTAACAAATAATTTGTGATCTCAAACACAAAGATTTTATAACTGAATTTTTCATGAGTATTGTTGTATTGAAAATTTCGGTCCGGCACAATTGTCTTCGGTCAGGCAGGTGGACATGGATGGCCGGACCGAATGTCAGGCATGTCATTTGCAACTTTCGTGAAGACTGGATTTGTGATTGGCTAAAGGACGATCCTATTTTTAATGTTTATAAAATGTGAAATGAAAGATGAAACAAAGGCAAACAGACCTAAGTCCAGGGCTCACCACACTGGGCGAAGTTTTGTCGCCCTATTGGGACCTGAAGTCCCCTACGGCGTTTCAAAAGCAAAATCGAAGTCGATCGTCAGGTTATTTCCCTCAAGTCGCCCGATAGTTCACAGAAGATACTTGTATATGATCTGGTCCCAATAATTCACCCAGACTTCCAATTTATCAGTAAATGTGTAAATTCCAATAAAAAACGGCAATTAATATGCGTATTTAACATTTTTTCAAAGGATTCACGTCTTTCAACTGGATTACGCGCCATTTGTTTATTTACCTGATGTGACTAATTACCGGAAGTGAACAAGGAAGAAAAGTAAAGTACAACGGCCCATACTGAAAAATCGTAATTTGTTTGATAATCAAACACTTTCAATTGCTTTCAAACTTCAGTTCTTTCGAAGCGTATTGTATTTTATTAATTTTCTTTGATAAACATACATGAGCTGCACATGAAAGAATAAAGATGTATAGTAATTATTGACATCATGAAAAGTTCTGTAGATGGGTGTCCCATGAAGCAATTTTGATCAGCACAACTTTGTCCAAGTGGAAGTGTGCTGAACAGAAGAATTTTTTCTGGGTTTAATGTTATGTTAGTTAATCTATCTTTGAAATTTTTGCTGAGATAAACATGATATCTTCATAACAAACTGTTAGAAATATTATGATGTATACAAGAACTTCATGAATGATGTTTATGTCTACACCTATACAAATATTTTTAGTTGATCTATTTTGTTTTTTGAATACCTTGTATGGCTACAAGTACTGAAGTAGATAGAAAAATAGTCGCTATATCTGGTGCTTTTTTTCATTGATTTTGTAATAATAAAGGTTATGTGCTATTTGATATTGCATCCCATTAATAATAATGAAAAAGAAAGGAAAAAAAACTGAATCTAAATGTGTTATGATTTAAGAACACAAGAGAAATTATCCTGGAAATCCACAATTATTAAAAAAATGATGTAAATAATGAAAAATGTATTTAACTAGTGAGAAAATTAATTATTTGTACGGTCCCCCCGACTTCTCCCTAATGTCTCCTGAAGTCTCACTTCTCCCTGTTAGGCTGCCAGGGAGAAGTCACTTCTCCCTACTTATTTAGAGTGTGGTAACCCCTGATTTGGTGATGTGCAGATTGTTTAGCACAAACACTGAAAGTATATTGATATTTGGTAAAAGATACAAGCCCCAAAAAGATTCAGAAATAGAATTTTTTCAGAAGTAAACTTAATTGCATAGATTCTGTTTCTTTCAAGTTTACTATAGAAAAAAAATCAGTTTCTATATCTTTTTTTGGGGTTGTAGCCTTCTATTGTTTGAGATGATAGGTAAAGCACCTTTAATATATTACTGATCATGAAAATCAAATTTTTGTAACAAGTCTAATATAACAAATGAAAAGAACTTGGTTATGTTGTAATATAATAGACTAGTACACTACAGCCAAAATGGGTTACACCAAGTCCGTGAGTCCATGACGGACACCGATTATAGTACGCTGACATTCCTGATGGACAGAATCATTCACGGACACTTCAGATGTGATGTACCCAATGGATCCTGTGATTTCTTCCACATGTCCGCGAACGTAAACGTTATTGTCATGAACTGAATTAAATAATTACTTTATTTGAAGATAGTGTATTGTTCCTATCATTAAACCATTCAGTTGTGTATTAATTCTTTATAGATCGTCAGGAAAACATTTTCAAGAAGGGTACTTTATTAATTATTTTACATAATAAATATTTTCATATTAATTTGTAAAAAGGGGTAACTAAAAACTAAAAATATAGTAAACTTTTAAACAATAAAGGTGTGTTTAAACTCTTATAATATAAACAGTAGGTGTTCATAAAACGGTGGCATACAACACCTTTCCTTTTGTGCCCCGAGGAATTAGGATACCTGTCGTCCACCGGATGCAACATAGAATGGTCCATTGATCAAGGAACACCTGCGATTTTATTGTGGGGTCAACTAATATACGAGTGTATAAATGTGTGTTGAAAGAGTTGAAAGGTATGAATTACGGTAAATTTCATAATTATAATAAAAAAATGTCCCGCTGGCTTCCTGTTCAGGTGACTGGTGTTAATTGATAAAGGTAACCAACACATCGACTTTTTGTGTAATTAAAATACTACGCCGACAGGATAGTTTTATTGTCTCAAACGATTTTTTACCACACGTTTTCAAAACTTTGGACGTCATAGGTTTAGTGGAATATTGTTAAAAACACATTAACTTTTAAAATTTTGTTAAGGAATTTTGTACAATTCTCGAATTTTGATGTCGTCAGCCGGAGACACGTGTCACTTATAGTTTTTTGCTCCTCCCATTAATTGAGTGATTCCCGCCTATCTATTGATTTTTTGGTAATAGGTGTGTTAGTTTTGGCACACCTATCTGTCCATTAATCTAATCTCATCAGGTCTTTAAAGAGACCAATAATTGACACATGATTTGAATTTCTCACTCTGTGTATGTCCGATTGTTATAGAATTTACACAACGTAAGAATCTGTTGAATGAACAATTCTGTAAAACGAATATAATATAAAGACGTCTGAGTGACGAGATTTTAAAAATGTTACTGCCTTTATGCAACAAATACTTTCGTTACAAATTTCTGCAGTTACAACATATGCCTTGTACAAGTACAGTGTTTATCGCGGCAATACCGCGAAGTCCATGAATAGATGATTCTGCAGTCATTTTGGTCACAGAACGTTCGTGGACAATTATCAAAAATTGATTGCTGCGTCACTTTCGGCCGCGTTTTATAGTGTATTTTGCTGAATCTATCTTGGCGGCAGTGTAACTTTACATTGTTTTTCTTAGTCAGGCAAAGTATATTTTCACTGCGGTGTACTTGCGATGGATAGAAATTTTTACCACTTAATGTATTATTCCCATGTACATATTTTCATTGTTCTTTTACTTGCATCCATAAAATCAATAACACACAAAATGACACAATTTAATGTATTTATATTCCAGATATAAATGATATAAGAAATCACTATTGCAGAGAAATGTTTGGAGCAAAACCAACAGGATTTTCTTTTGGTAACACAAACAGTAAGTATATGCTTGTTTAATATTATATACACTAAGTATGGAAAATTTGCACATTTCTTATCATGTTTTTAATACTTTTCCAAATAAATTGAAATTTTTTTCAGGTGTTTATATCATGGAACACATAAAAGAAAAAATCTCTTGAAACTATTTTTTTGTAACCTAACTGAGATCAAGTGAACATGTGTTCTGACCAGAAGGGCTAGTTTTGAAGTTAAATTCTGATAAAAAATGATAGAAAATATTCTTGATGCTTTACAATGTTTTATGAAGTAAATTTATGAAGTTGTCAATTACTGGAAACACTATTATTAGGAAAAAAAAATCATCCTGTACTGTTTATTTTAAGGTACTTTTGGACAGGCAACACCTTTTGCAAGTGGAAATACAACATTTGGAGCAGCCAAGCCGACAACAACATTTGGCACACCAGGGGGTGTGTTTGGTGCTACTTCCACCCCTACAGCAACACCAGGGGGTGGATTGTTTGGACAACAGAACACCGGCATGGCTGGGGGAAGTCTGTTTGGGGGAACACAGACACAGCAAACAGGCTTTGGACAGTCATCAGGTTTCAGTATGTGCTGATAGCTTGTTTTACAATGCCTAATCAGTATTTTGGTTATTAATAAATGGGATTTTTCTAGGCGTGATGGGAAGGTCCTTATAAATTGAAATTTGATTGATTTGTAACACAAATTTTTGGCAAGTGTTGATTCTGGGACTTTTTGAAATTTTCTAATTGGAATTGTCATTATACCAGAAAGTGAGTTCTCCTAGAAAATACATTGAGGGCTGCAGAAAATATACTGAGAGATGCTGGAAAAATCCCTAATAAATGTTGTTTATAAATTGTATTACAGTCTGTAGTCATGTCATATTCATCATGTTGATTTCATAACAAATATTATGTTTGACCTATTTCATATTTGTTTTGTTTGTTTGTTTTTTAATGGTATTTTGTTATTTATATCAAAAGTGATCTTAAAGGGCTTTTCTTAACATTTCTTTTTAGAAACAAGAAAGTTTTAGATTGTATGTTGTGCTATCCTTTCAATTCATGGTTTTTTTGTATTACTGGTTCCTTGTCCTATAGATGATAATAAATACAGAATGTTAGAAAAAAATATAGTGACCATATTCAGGGGTCACCACACTCTAAAAAAATAGGGAGAAGTGACTTCTCCCTGGCAGCAAAACAGGGAGAAGTCAGGCCCTGATAGGGAGACTTCAGGAGACACTAGGGAGAAGTCAGGGGGACCGTACAAATAAATAATTTCGCAATTGTTACATACATTTGTCATTATTTACATCAATTTCCTGCATATTGGATGTATTTTATGTTTTGTTTCGCAGCATTTGGAGCTACACCTGCAGCCAGTGGCACCACAGGTCTGTTTGGACAACCAGCAGCTACCCAATCTGGTGGTCTGTTTTCTACACCAGCAACCAACAGTGCATTTGGAGCTAAACCAGCTGCATTTACAGGTTTGTTCTTAAGTCTAACAATATTATTGACAGTGAGTGTAAAAATATATCGTGTACCTACTATGGCACTTCAAAATTGACCTATACACTGCTATAATCTGAGTTCGGACTTGGGACAAGAATTAAAACCGCCTGCTATAACAGAAATGATTTTTCCAGAGTGCAATAAATGTTAAATGGAAAATTAATACTTCTTTTTATTCTCTAAGTGAAATTCAGGGGAGTTGTCACTTTTTATGTTCATTTTTCGGCCCCATTATTACTTTGAAGGTCTATATAGCAAAGCCGCGTTGAAGCAGTTCTGTGTTTTGGCCATAATTGACAACTTTTAATTTAAAAAACGCCACCTATATGTCCAATTTTGGTACTACAGCCACAGTTTGTCCTGTTGAAAAATTTGAAAAACAATTTTCTTTGATAAATTTTCACGCTTCAGGTTAATCACATGTGTCAATATCTGAGTGAGGATGTTATCAAAACCCCTTGCTGTGTAAACATGATCATTAATTGTTAAACCGATGTTTATTCCTCCATTTATTTGATGCTAATCTGAGGTAGAACCCCAGCTGTTTTATTTCTTGATTATGATAAAACAAGATTACCAGTGACATGTGTGTTCTATTCTAATATGACGTGCTTCAAAGGCTTTGAGACCACAACTGTGGTAAAAAAATGATTTATCTATGAGCAACACACGCTGAGAAGGGCGTGTTTTGAATGGCTGTTCCAATTACAAAACTGTAACTCCCACTGGAAAGCTATTGCATATGACGTATAAATCTTATAAATAGCGACACGCGCTATAATTATCCGTTGCAATATATTGTGTGTTACATTGACGGAACAGCCAGTTTATGGCGGAAATGATGTTTTCTATAGGTACGAAAATATTATAAATGTACTTTAATTGTCTTATTAGAATAGAAATAATTCACGGAGGCTGTGATTTATCATTGTTTTACCACGGGATGACCATTTATGTCGTATTATTTTATCCCGAGCGATAGCGAGGGATAAAATAACGACATAAATGGTCATCCCGTGGTAAAACAATGATAAACCACAGCCTCCGTGAATTATTTCTTAAATATTCAAACTCGCCTTTTGCCTATGGCTATATTAACATCTACTAATGAGGTAAATTAGATGATAATTTAATTGGCATAGAAAAAACTATACAAAAACAATGCAAAATCTTTATTTCAATATCATAGAGTCTTTTAGTGATGACAGCCGCAGTGTTTTTAACCAGAAGTAAAAAGGGAGATAAATCATGTAAAACTAGAAATGAGTCAATTTGTTGTTCATTGATTGATATTCAAATAATGTGGATTAAGTGATTATAATGTCAAGAGCATGTTGTATGCAGTATGTCCAGCTGGTAACTTTACTGTTGGACAAGGCATTTAATATTACAATTATATGACCAACATTTAATGAAGACATGTACTGGTCACAGAGTAGTTCTCGCCGGCAATTAATTCTCGCCACCCGATTTTTCAACAATTTTTGTGAAAAATTGTCATTTGAAAAATGATAAACGTAATTTGTTTTGGATGGAAGAAAGTGAAATCTATCAAATGAAGCCTTTGCTGTCGATTTAAATGGAAAAATAACGTCACAGTCACCAAAATGGCGAGAATTGCTTCTGTCATTTTAATGGCGAGAACTACTCTCTGACCAGTAGCATTCAAAATTAAGGTTAGTACATCAAAGCTCAATGACTCCGTGTGACAGATAAGCAGTTCCTATCTGTTCAATAACGTAGTAGTTTTTTCTGCGATTTTAGGATTATTTGATAAAAGAGACATCAGTTTCACCCATTCTCTGTTTTCATTTACTTCTTTTCATTTAATTGTTACCATAATTTATAATTTGTTCAAATTTTCAGCTAGCTTACTATTTTTGTTGAATTTATAGGATTTGGAGCTTCAGCAAGCAGCGTTAGTGGGGGTTTGTTTGGACCGACACAGAATACGTCAATGTTTGGGGCAGCTGGAACTAGTGGTAAGGGTTAATCCTTAGCAGGTTTATTAAAACAAAGATATTTTTTACGTAATTAAAATGACACATAACCTAATTACAGTTTTTTCAGAAGATTTGTGCTTAAAATGAGCTGAATAAAAGGCACATTTTAGTAGTTCTGTTTTGAATTCATGTAAATATTTACTACTACTGTAGATGCTCGCTTAAAAGTTGGTCCGCATATCTATCTGGTATTTTGCTGTTGACCCTCATATAAGTCGGTCGAAAGACAGGTCGAAAGACAGACGTGTTGACACGAGGTCAGAATCAAATAAAATTCCAAATTTGTGAATAAAAATCATTATATCAGTAAGGCTTCTTGTTTATTATTTGTTTCGCGTGTCTATGAGTTAAATATCGCTTGTCATTTATCCTAAGTGGTTTGTTTACACTAGTGTACACATGTTTTGAAAATGTAAACGTAATTATATTCCTGAATTTGCTATGACTAAAAACCATCAAAAAAGAAAACACAAATAAATATTCAAATATTCATTTTCGTAAAAATTTAATAGTTGAAGCAGAGTTTTTAAAATAAATAAAAGCTAAAATATAAAATATAAAGGAATATGGTTTGTAATTTAAAATAATAATTGATGTAAAAACGAATTCTGTAGCATATATGTATTAGTAAGTTTATCTTGATTTTCGGTTTTTAGTTGTATCATGACATCACCGGATGTATTATGCAATACATACAAATAAATTGATACTTGTGTAAACAGTGGTAAATACGAATGGAAATATGGAAACTGGATAAAATAAACAATACACAAGTGAAAACAATCTTTATTAATGTCTTTAATATACTTTATTTAGCATAACTAATCACGTATCTGTCTATTTTCATCGTTGTAGTTGGCGATCTATGTACGGCCTTTAAACTTCGACCGGAATTCTTTCCTCTTGTGGTATGACTTGCTTAAAAGTCGGAACCCTTCTCTAAAACCAAATTTTAACTCCCAATTTCCAGACTTATGTGTGAGTATGTACGGTAAATACATTATACCTACCAAAGACAAAATTCAACAACAGAAAAAAGATTTTTTTAAAAGCTAAATTTAATTGATTTTTAAAAAAGATACTTAATTTCGCATAAACTAAAGTATTCACTGTCTATATTTTTTTTCCAGGATTTGGTGGTGCTGTACCAACAGGTACAACAATAAAATATAACCCACCCACGAGTCAGGATACTATGGTGAAAAATGGGCAGACACAAAATATTAATACCAGACATCAATGTATAACTGCCATGAAAGAATATCAGACTAAAAGTTTGGAGGTAATGGTACACACATAGAAGAGTATTTTTGAGCTAACATTTTTTTTCTTTTTATGTCTCGTCAACATAACTTTGTGGAAATAGCTTTTCTGTCTGTTTGTTCTTTCATCCGTCTTCTCATCCCACCTCAGGCTTAATAATATTTGAAGCTTTATGAAATATAGTTCATAGTTCTCAGTTATAACGTGATGAGATCTATTTACTGGCAAAATTGTTTTAGAACTGTGGCAAATGTTTATTGTTGATTGAACTTAGAAACAGGTGGTTGTTGACCATTTGTGCCAAGCTGGACATCGGTATCGCAGGGACGCCGTTTCTTGAGTTTTTATTTCTATTTTGTTGCTTCTACAGTTAATACATCTTTCATGTTCACAGAAATGTTTTGATGAAATTTTGGTTTGTGGCATGTAGATTTAGTGCTTTACCTACAAAAGTGGTTTACACCGGATACTTGAGAAAACTTTGATCAATTGTTTGAAATTTGAAAATGATTTTAAGGGCGGGCCACTAAATACAGACTGTTGAAATTAACCAAATTTACTTTTGTCACTGTTGGACTTTGAATAATGGTAAAAATAGTAAACTTGTTGCTTTCTACATGGCAACTCTTTTGAAATTTGGAAATGTTATAGGAGACCACTTAACTCAGATTTAATTGAAATATCTAATATTGAAATTTTAATTTGCCCATGAGGGAAGGTGGGGATCTGCAAAACCAGATATTTTTATTAGTAAATTTGCATAATAAATTTATGATGTTTTGTCTTAAAAGTATGTATTATCAACTCATTAAGAACACCATCCAGAAGAAGATCTTCCCAAATACTTTGACCTCCATTTTTTGTCTTAAACTGCTTACAATTGTGAAAGTAAAGTTGATAATTTCTAAAATTTGTCCACTTTCAGGAATTGAGAATGGAGGATTATGCAGCCAACAGGAAAGGCAAGCAGCCAGGAACAGGAGGATTGTTTGGCACAACGCCAGCTGCCACCCAAAGCACTGGCTTCAACTTTGGTGGCTTGGCATCAAGCACCGCTAGTCGTAAGTAGTCATCCTAAGAAAATTCATAATACAGGTGATTTTTATTTTGTGTGCCTGTTTTTCCAAATAATTTCTTTCAGGTCTAATCAAAGGCATCTTTTTAAATATCCTTAAATTGATTGTTTGTGAATTTGACCTTGCCTTAATTAACATTACATACTGGATTATCTGGCTCACACTTGTAGTAGTTGTGCTCTTTCTTTTATTTCATCATAATGCAGGTTTAGTTCATAGATAAAAATCATTACAGGGTTTAAACACTTGCCAACTGTTCTGGTTTTGGCAGAATTGTTCCAATTTTTCCCCTTTTTGTTCACATCAGAGATTCGTGTTTAAAAAAATCCAGGTTATAATATGGTGAATGTTTGGCGGGCATGCGGGGAGAAAAAAATTTTGTAACAGTTTTCTCAGCAACTACTAATCACATTCTCTTGAAATTTGGTATGAAGCATAAGCATGGCCTCCCATAACGTGGGATTCGATTTCAGGTCTGTTGCTCACCTTCTTCCTGTTTAACGAAATCCAGCAATTTCTGTCTTTGAAGTATTTTTCTAAAAATATTTTTTTAAAAGACACTTGTTATTATATCTGAAATCCGTTATGTAAAGCCCAGATAAGGTCACAGCATGTTTAAAAATGCCATGGATTCCCAAGTGATGAAATGCTGATCTTTCATCACCCAAACAACAAGTGACTTGTTTGTTTCATCTAGGAAGATACGCTGTTGTTAATACACTTAAAATGTTTTATAGATAACCATTCATTTTGTGTTGAGTGACACACAGAAGGGTCGGTTTTGGTAAAACAAACTTAAGCTGTGGAGGTAGTGTTTCAAAATTAATTGCTTTATTTTTACTGTATATTTCATTGAGTTGTTATTCTAGACTTTAATCCTGTATGTTGACAGCTTTCGGACAAACAGCATCTGGTGGGTCTACTTTATTTGGTGCACAGCCGCAGAGTGCATCAGGAGGACTGTTTGGTCAGGCTAACAAGCCTCTGTTTGGTACAGCAACAACCAGTGCTAGTGGATTTGGTGGCTTTGGAACTACCACAAGTACCCCATCTTTGTTTGGTACTACTCAGAACAAGGTAAAGTTAAAATCCAATATCAGATGAACCTCTATTATATTAAAAGTATATTAGTCTAGCCTTATGACAGCAGTTGGCCTTTGGTTAGAGGGATATTTGTGTCTGTGACATATGTTGGCCTCTATTAAGATAGATTTTTTTTTCATTGACCAGAGTTTGGCATCTGGTGAGGGGGATACTTTTGTTCATGATAGAACTTGGCCTTTTGTGCGAGGGATACTTTTGTTAATGATAGAGGTTGGCCTCTAATGAGAGGGATATTTTTGTTAATGACAGAGATTGGACTCAGGTGAGAGGATAATTTGTTAATTATAAAGGTATGCTGTGTCCTTCAGTGAGCTGGATAGAGGAACCTTTTTAAAAGGGACTTATGTTTGAAGTATATTCAGTTGTACATACAGAAACTGTAGGTTATACATTGTCATTGTCATGGCCATGTTGAGTCAATGAGGTGACTACAAATAATTGCAAATAATACCTAAAATTTAATTTTTAAACATTTTTCTCTTTAAAAAATATTTTAAAACAAAAGAGGAAAGTAGAGAGAAGAAGGATTAACCATTTTCATCTTTGGTGCTACTTTACTTTGCACATGCCATTTCACAACACGGACTATACATACACTCCTTTAACCAATCAGACAATGGTTAAATCCAAAATAAATTATATTGCCAAAGTCTGTAATTAATTCAGTGTTTACAATACTGTTTATATGTATACAGAAGAAAAATATGGAGATTTTAAGGGAACCATTTTAATCCTTTTTTCAGTTTCAATACTAATTTGAAAAGTTTGATACACGCCTTTTTCACAGTAATGGTGTAAAATCATTATTGTTGATGTTATAAGGTTGCAACTTTAACTTTACAACATCAGAATGAAAGAATTTTATTAGATTTGAAAAGGGAATAACTTAAATTTGATAAAAAATCATATGCCACATGTGTACATGCGAAAGGGAAAAAAGTATGTAACCAAAATGTATGAAAAAAGTACATTTTTCATCGTTATATTTTTTCATTTGAAAAATACAAGGTTTTAGAATAAGATTTTCTTATATAAATAAATTCAATTAATTATGTTTAAAAACTTGTTAAAATAATTAATTTATTCTTTTTTCTTTTGCAGTTTTCAGAATGAAATTTAGTTGAATATTAAAGAAATGGCAGAAAATAATGCAAAAGCAGCACTGTGTTATGCTTTTTAGTATTTTTTACAAGCTTGGTCATTAATGATGGATAAAAACTGTTAACCTTGACAAAATAAGTCAGGAATATGCTTTAAAGTCAGCCTTTGATTTGTTGTCTATGGAAAAAAAATCATGAAACTTAATAAATGTTAAACTTTAATTTTTGTTCAATCTCCATCTTAGGTTTAACATTTTCCACGATTTGCTGTAGTGTCGGCAACGTTTCAATATTTAAAGAAAAAGAACAACAGATTATCAGAAAATAATTTTTTCTGGTCAGTTTCTGAGCCAGCTTAGATAATAGTACCAAACAATTGTCAGTTTCTATTGCTGCCTCTGTATGCTTCAATATTTAATGCCATTCTGTAGTGTCCGCAGCACTGTAGTGTCCGCAACAAGGTTTCAGATTGTTGAAAAAAATAGCAATAATTAAGATTTGTTTAAGTGATCTAAATATTGCCAAACTTTACATGTTCAAAAACTACTAAACTTAAATTTTGATATACATATAATCAAAATAATGCATTGTCTAAAATGTATAACATAGATGTGTCAAATGTTCATCTGACATGCTCTAAATGGAAAAATGATATTGAAAGTGGGATCAAAACTAAAATATTTTCATAGCCCTTCGTTATTTTTTGTTAAAATTAAAAAAAATGCTTATAAATGCTGTTTATTATTGCATAATATGGATTCTCAGTTTGTTGCGGACACTACACTTTTAACGAATTTTCCTTCCTTTGACACCTTACTTTTTCAGGTAGTTAAAATGGCAAAATGTTGCCTTAAACTAATAGGTTTTTGCTGTTTAATTTTTTTTTTAATTACAAAAATCAGAATCAGGTAGCTTAACCAAATCAAATTTGTTAATAATAATTATGACATCAGTCTTATTGAGGTACTATCCATAATATATTAACATTTTAAAGTATTCTTTACTTTTGTCTGTTTCAATATTTACCTTTGTATTGTATTATAGTAAACATTTTTTTAAGATTAGAAAACAGCAAAATATTAACTGTTGGATACATAACTATATAACATAAAAAAGTAATTTTATATAAGATATATTCATGACCAAGCTTGTAAAAAAGTACTAAAAAGTTTAATATAGTGCTACTTGTAAATAATGTTCTGCTATTTCTTTAATATTCAATTAAATTTCATTCTGCAAACTGCAAAAGAAAGAAGACATCCATTTAACATGTATTCAAATATCATTAATTGCAATTATTTTTGGATAAAAAAACTTACCCCATAACACTATATTTTTTAAATAAAAAAGTATAATGATAACAAACATGCTTAAATAATGCTTTTTTCATATACATGTATTCTGATCTCATACTTTTTTCCCTTTCATATGTAAATATATACCTTTTTTTTCCAAACTGAAGGTATTCCTTTTTCAAATCTAATCACATACTTTTATCTTGATGTTATAACCTTATAACATTAACAAGATTGATTTGTCACCATTACGTGAAAACAGTGTTTATAGAAAGTGTCCCCAATGAAGTTTTTTTATAATCAAGATCTAAAACTTTGATTTCAGTAGGTTTTTACTGTTCGATTGTTTCTAACAAATATAAAAATCAAATTTAAGATAGCTCAACCAAGTCCAAATTCTTAATATTAATCATGACATAAGTCTTTTTTATAATTGAGGTGCTATCCGTTGAACTAAAAAGTATTCTTGTATTTCACTTGTTTCAATATTTATCTCAGAAATTGATAAAAGTAAAAATTCTCTTAATTATTAGAAAAGAGAAAAATATGGTACTATAAGATACATTACTTGATAACTTTAGAATAAGTCATTTGTAGATTTATGTAGTGTCCGCAACACTTCAGCGATTCAATTTATATGAAATTTTTCATGAAACAAAACTACTATAACTTTTTTTTTAAATTTAATTATCTTTAAAGATGTATTAACAATCAGTCAAATGTTTAAGTGAAGTATATCCATCTGTTTATTCAATGCTTTTATTGGATAACACTAGATCTGGAATAATTATTTAGTTCGGGATTTTACACTAAAATTGTTCGGAATTGGTTAAAATATACTTCTGTTCCATGTATATATTTTTGATACAATAAATAAAAAATATATGTTTACTTATAATCTGCATCACAGTCTGCAGTAAAAACACATTTGTATTTAAAACATAAATTGTAGTGTCCGCAACATATTTTATTGTCAAATAAAATGGGTCAAAAATATTTTTTCGATGGTGTTATTTGTAAAGTCAAAGTGTAAACTTGTTCCAAAATCATATCTGATAACAAAAAAAGTATTTTTGCTGTTGTTTTGGTCAGATTGAAAAAAATAAAACAATTGGGACTATATAGGTTGTTTTTTTTCAAACCTTCCTACACACAAATTCATAAAAAAAATAATAAATATGGAAGCATACATGACGTACATGTTTCAGAAATGAAGAATGCTAAGTTATAGAGTAAAAATAAGTATAAAAGTATGATGTATATTATTAAAATACTGTTTACTAAGTACATAACAAAGCTTATTGTAGTGTCCGCAACAAGTATTGGTTCCCCTCGAATAACATGCGGTAGCAAATTAAATAGGTGAGGATACTTCATGATATTTTAGATTTTATTTCCTCAAATATAATGTTGTGTGATGTCGTTGTTCTTTTTAAGATATAACTTACTTCAATTTTTGCCTAAAGTGAAATGCTTTTTTCACCTTTACTGTGAAAATGGCGACAATAAAAATGTGAAATTGTATATAGGTCCGCAAGGTGAACTGGGACTCAATTTCCTTATTTATTATTAAAGATTGTTAAATTGAAGTATATTAATTGTGTCTAATTTTAGCCTCTGTTTGGAACAACTCCAGCTGCCACAACACAGTCCTCGTTGTTTGGTAGCACGGCCACAACAGGCTTTGGAACCTCTGCAGGATTCGGAGGATTTGGAACCAGCACATCAACAGTAAGAGCTAGTGAATTTTATAATATACCAATTAAATGTGATTAAAAAAATCTATAAAAAAAGGACAGTTGTATGTAATTGTTTCTATTTTCGGAACAATTGTCAACTGTTACACTTGGACCATACTGGGAGGGTTCCCAGTGCTCGACCCACAGAGCAGCCCAGCCCGTCCCCGGGTGGCGGATAGGGGAGACCCTCTCGTTGGGGGTTGTCAGGTCATAATACGGAAAGCCTGACCGTGGACCATAGAGAGTAACGTGTTTGGAGAGTGCCACGCTCCTTGCACGATAAAGACCCCATTTGTAGATTTCGAAAAAGAGTAGGCTCATTGTAGCCGCTACAAAAGGCTAAATTTTCCGCCCCTACCCAAAACTCCATACTTTTCCAGTGGCAGTCAAAATTGTATTCCCTGTGACCCATCCCACCCCCATTTTCCATTGATTTGTTTGTTAACTTGTTCCCGTCCTGAATATAGCTGAAATACTGCTCGCTGGACGTAAAACAGACATCCAATCAATCAATCAACTGTTATATAGTTGGAATAGATTTTTTAATATTGCCTCATATTTTTCAATTTAAAATTTATATACTTAATTATGACAAATATATACTTTCATATTAGTTTTCTCATTGTAAAGAAAGTCATACTAATCACTTTTCCGAGTGGAGCGATTGTTTTAGTATTATTTCTTATCTCTTATGCAATATTCGGTTGAAACATATTTCAGGGCACTGGTTTATTTGGTACTGCCAAGCCAGCATTTGGAGCTACACCAGTTACATCATCTACAGGCTTTGGTCAGCAGAATTTGTTTGGAGCTACTAAACCTGCAGGGACCGGATTGTTTGGCAGCACCTCACAGACTCCTGCATTCGGTAAGAAGTCATGAATATTTTTACAAAAAAATAAATTCTGAATTAAATAAATTAATTTGTTTTGTAAATGTTCACACCATTTTCAACAATCTTCCGGCTTTATATTGCTTTAATACATTGTGGCTGAAGCCGGTGTACTAATGAGAACACCAATCTACAAATGGAAAGATTGTAAGTTAAAATGTTAAATTTTGTATTGCTAGATGTTGTAAATGACGTAATAAGTAACTTCTTGTGGCACTCGATTGCCAAGTAGTTGTTAGTCATCTACAATTGATCACCTGCGTGTCAACTCTGATGCTGCAAGTTGGGACTTACTGCAGACAGGGTGTGCTAGGCTTCAACCTTAATTAGGGCCCCTCCACTCGGTCTGTTCTCCCGAGCTATAACTTTTTGATACTTTGAGATAGGTTTTTGTTATTTGGTATGTGGGTAGATAATGTCAAGGTGGTGTGTGTACCATACCATGGTTGATTACATTTTACCTGACCTCAAGGTCGGTGGGGCCCACAGAGATGGAAAGCATCTCACTGATATTTAGTTGACAAGGATTATCAATTTTCCTACCGGAGTTTAAGAGTTTTAGCAGCAGCTCATGACTTCAGAAAGAACACAAAAATTGAAAAATGTTGTTACAAAGCTGGCTAGTAAATTGCTAAAATTGATATTAAGACCCGTATTTTAAGAAAAAACAAGGGAACTTCCTGGTAACATAATTTTGGCAAAAACATAATTCTATAGTTCAAGGCCCTGCCCTGGAAATTTTCCAGAGTCATGTCGGACATTTTACCGGTCATCATATAAAAGTACAAAGTACTTTAAAAAAAGGCAGGCTAAGTAAGGTTTAGCATTAATACTGACTTTTTATTGTGTTTGCTTAAGCTGGGATGTGTATGTGCTTTTCTTAAAAGTTCACAATTGAGGTCTTTTTAATTATTTTAAAGACCGTAGGATTAGTTGTTGTTTTGTGATGGGTTCCTATATGCATCGTGCAAGAAAGAAAATATATGTAGGAAAAAATTCTGCTTCCTAAAATTTCTTTATTATAAGATGACAAAGTAAAGGCAAACAACGTTTTTTTTTCATGAACATTCGTGAGACCGATTCATTAACCGGTAGTAGGAAGTTGTTACAAAATTACAACAAGTTCGGAACAGAATGGAATTTATACGATATTCTGCGATAGACCACGTTTTTTACAAGCTATTATTTATAGAATTAAATATTCATTTTTGTTCTCATCATTTCAATAGAATTTAATTTGAATTGATTTTCTCCAGATTTATGTACATCAGGTACATTGGCGCATGTTTTATGTACAATTTTGACCACACATGTTTTTCAATCAAGTTGTCATATTTTCTAAGCAATATAACATACAAACAATTCATTCCTATTGTTTTCAAAATACTGTAGCAATAACATATTCTACGAAATGGATGAAACAGATCTGTACTCATAATTAGGTTATCACCTGTTGTGTTAACCATATTACCTAATTAACACTTGACTGGAGTGAATGAGAACTCAATAAACACATGTGGCCTTAGGGTTGATTTTTTAATAAAATATTTATATCTAGCGGAAATTAAAGTTATTAAAACCAACTAAAAGATATTTATATTAATTGACCAAGTAAAATATCACTTTTTTAGATGTCTGATTTGACTGAACCTTAGTCGGACATTTTAATGTAAATGTCGGACATGTCTGGCAAATACGCCTGTTTCCAGACCCTTACTATAGTTTTATACATTTATCTATAGGTACCAGTACTGGTAACAGTTTGTTTGGAGCTAAACCAATAGGATTTGGGGCCACAACATCAGCACCAAGTTTTGGAACAACTGGTCTGTTTGGAAGCAATAATACTGTGGCAAAGCCTGCATTTAGTGGGTTTGGTACAAGTACAGGCACCAGCACGTTTACTGGTAAGTATTAAAGCACCACAGCCATTGCGTGCAGGTTTTTTTCTATTCCTGTCTTGTGACAAGTCATGATAAATTTTACAGAATTAAAAGCCATGCTTTAGCAATTGTTCATTTTTTTTTTTTAATATATATTTTCAGTAGTCCGCTTATTCAGTTTTGGTTGTGTTCTACCCATATTTACAAGAGTATTTTGATTTCAATATTCCACTGCATTAGCATGATGCCATCTTTGTTATTTTTACTCATATAGGTAAACTAAGTACCATGTGTTACCTTTTGTGTATTTGTCAACATGGCATTAACTACAAGTTCTGGAGTAGGCATACCTACTCAGTGGTAACTGGAATTTTTTTTATATATGATATTTTATCAATAAAAGAAATGAATAAAAATCTTTTAGTGGAACATTTTGATGTTCCATAGATAGCATATTTTTTATAAGACGTTTTATTTATATTATCTGGCATTTTTTTTTATAATCCCCTTCTCTCCTTTTATAACAATTGTTGTTGTCTGCTAATTGAAGTTTTTGATTTTGGTTTGGTGTTAGTTGCAACGCTCACCCTTTATTCCTGGTAAGAGCCGCTTTTGTTCAAGTAAATAAAATTTAAAAGACTGATCAACTAATTTGATGGTGATTTCCCATCTCTGCTCTAGATTTTAATCTTGGGAGTTTTCTGTGTACTCAGCACAGGTGGTAGCTTTAATCAAAGAAGTTAATACACAACTGGCCTGCTAATTACAATTAGCTCTTTGTAATAAAAAAATTGGAAATTGTTTACAATAATATATACATTTGTTTTGAGGTTTCTTATATGTATGTCGTGTTTCTCTACGTATATGACAATATATTTTCTTTCTCTCATGTACATTATAAAAGTTGTGGTAGCCACATTCACTTAAGATTCTCTGATAGTTTTGGATTAATATAGAAAGAATGCTTCTATTTGAATTAAGATTAAATTCTAATGGTAAAAGAACTTGTATTAAAATTGACTATCAAATTATTTTCTGCATTACAGGATTCAACAGTGGTGGGTTTAATACTGTACAGCCATCACTGAATTTCCCCGGACCTGGAGCTAATACAGTGTTGACAACGTAAGTATGATAAACAATAACAGTAATCAACATTTTTTTTTTTAATTTTAAGAATATATTGTAAAAAATTTTATTTTATAATTTTCATGATAAGCAGATCCCTATAAAAAAAATCATGAATGTTATGTACAAATGTCTTATGTATATGTCAGCTAACAGTTTTGAACTGTTTCCACTTGATGGGATCTTTGCCTGAACCAATATTTCCGTGTCTAGTGTGTAATGTCTCCCCATCCTCGACACGTATGAGGTCACACTTATTGGACCTCAGTGACAAGAAAGATAGGCAGCCTGTATTACCTACTTACATAGAATTTTGCAGCATGTCACAATGACATGCAAGTCTGTTGACACAAAGACAGCAATCATTTTGTTTTTATCAAAGTCATTACTATTAATATGACCATTCATTGTAGCTGCACATTGTTATATTTTCTAAGCTAAAAATAAAACAGTGGCCATAATGTAACTTACATGTGGCATCAGTGGCCATTACGTAAACTTGCATGTGGCTGATTTATATTAAACCTATACACCTTACCTACTGGCACACAGATATTGGATCAAAATCTGTATTTGGGTTGATTTAATCATGGATCTTAACAGGAAACTGAGGCATTGGTCCAACCCTTCAATTAATGCACTGATGGATCGGTCCATTAATGCATCTTTGTCACATTGTTTTTAGATGTATTCCAGAAAAGTCGGGGTTTTTTTTTTTTGGCTTTTAAGTAGTAGAAGAAAATTTTACATGGATCTTAACGGAAATGTGACAAGGGTCTGGAGGCCATTTAGGGTTGGATTTTGTTCTTTGTAGTGGAAATGTCATATATTTGCAGTTTAAAATGTAGTTATCATGAAAAACAGTAATCATTTTTTTTGTGGAACATGATTCTTTTAAGCATTTTTTTTTCTCTATTTGTATTTTTTATGTGCTATTTTTGTATGTATGGCCCAGAGCTATAGATTGGAGTGATTATGGTGGTATATGGACCAAAGTATCATGAATTGTTTTATAATTAATAACGGCATAAGCACAATTTTCAAATTTTTATGATGTCACACATTTTAAAGATTTGTATTTCAAGAAAATTGTAATTTTACATCAGTTAAACAGAAAAAAATGAGTATTTGTCAGATACCCTAGCAAATAACTTTTGTAGGTTTTTAAACCAGATGGTTACATAAATGTGATGTGGAAAATTCAAGTTTGGACAACAATTTTATGTCATCGTCCTCTATTATCTCAGAGCCTTGATGTTATTGATCTCAAAAAGTAATTCCCCTCTTTGGAACCCCATATACAGTATTACAAGATCATTGGGAAACCCCTTTGACCTCAATTTATTTATTTATTTATTTGTGACAATTCAATAATTTTTAGGAATAAAAGAGTAGTATTTGAGATGTAAGTTCTGTTTGATGTGTTCTGTCTTATCACTTTGGACATTTGTTTGGTTTTCATGTTTCTGTATAAACCCATTTATTATTTTGAAGTTAAAACATTATTTTTTTTTTGCTAACAAAACTAACTCATGAGCTCAACGATGGCATTGCTGAAAGTAGCGTTAAACTCCATTTAAACAAACATCTACAATGTAGTTAATTTTGTGCTGTGTTTAAATCACGGGTGATTATATAATAGCTGCACTTTGCACAAAACTAAGGATTATTTTATTTTTTTTTAAAGTAAAAGGATACTCACTGGCATTGTCATTTAAAATGGTATGTGGATAAAATTCAGTCGTTTGTTCTTGAAATATTCACTGACAGTTAGATTTTTCATCTCTATCTATTTATTTATTTATTTAATAACAGCTGTCCAATTTAAACATGCATGGTACCATGCATTGGAAGAAAATCGTAAACACCCACAGTGTCTTTTAATTTTTTTTTGCTTCATTGACACTTGAACACATGTGTTACAGACAGATAAAGACTCCAATGATCTGAAAGTGTCGTGCCTGGCTTGAAGTATAGTCCAAAGTTATTCTTCAGTATTACTCTTCCTATCTTTTTCAGGGCTGCAAATCCTCCAAATGCTGGACCTACACCACAACAGATACAACAACAACTGTTATCTTTAAATAGCTCTCCGTATGGGGATTCCCCACTGTTCTGGAATCTCAAACAGGTAAGATTAATGATAGATGTAGGAAGTCTGTAGATTAGTTGTTCAACTGCAAAGAACATTACTAAAACTATGCACCTTGAGTAATGAAATTATGGGCAACATGTAGTGGCTGTGTTGACCATCTGACATAATAGTTCAGCCCATAACTAGAGATTATTTGTTTGTTTGCTTTCGTGTAAAAATTTTAATCATGTTTGGAAGGGGGGTGGGAGAGAGAGAGAGTTTTCTCTATCCTTATGAGGTAAAAATGGAAGAGCCCACAGTATAACTTGCAGTCTGACAGAAAACAACTTTTGAAAGCACCTTTTCTATATTTTTTTTAATTTATCTTGTTTCATCTGTTTCAGTTATCATGGGGAATGCCAGAATATTTAACTTAAGGTATCCGACCCATAATTGACCACGTGATCATATTTGGTGTCCCGGATGTCCATTGTTTGTCAATGGAGCAGACCTCGGTAATGTTCGGCAAACATCGGAACAACTATTTGAACAACTAAATTTTTTTCTCAAAACTGTTAACATTGACTCAAAGTAAAACAATATATTTACTTTGTATCATTAATTAGTAATATATTGAGTAAATAAATTTGCATTTCTTGGTCTAAAAATAAAATTAAACTGTGACTTCAATTATGGGTCGGATACCTTAATACCAGTTAATTTTACTTGTTATTGAAAAACGTACGAACAATTTTTTGTAGACGGAAACAAAGAGAGAAGACCTCTTAAAGCCAACCAATCCAATTGCACAGAAAGCTGTTCTATCAAACCAGTATAAAGTTAGTCCAAGACCTACAGCAAGAATTAAACCAAAATCACTTCACAATGTTTTGAATGGTTCAAAGGTAGGTACTTGGCTTACTCAGGATAAATGCTGATCTTATTTAGTGTCACAATTCACAGTATTCTAGTTATACCCGGCTTCATAAAAGAGGGGTATGCTGTTTTACCCTTGTCTCTGTTTGTTCTTTTGTCCATCCTTCTGTTCGTGACATAAAATTTTGTCGTAGTTTTCTAAGCAACTATTGAATGCAGAAGCCTGATATTATTTTTGCCTATTGTTTCATCCTATAGTACCATATGGTGTATAGCAATTGATGCTCTTTGGCCATCTATCTACCTTCTATTTACCAAATACTTTGAAAGCGGGGGAATCACTTTTATTTAAGAACAATCTATAATAGCAATTTTTTTTCTTCTATCATGTCTATATTTTCATTTGGTAAAAATGGCCATGATAGTGATTTCAAGTTGTTTTCTTTAGATGCCTTGTATGTCAATGAAACAGGTAACAGGTTTTTACAAATCTTCTACATACTATTTTCACTTCTAGCAACAGATATTTGAAGGCTTTGAAGATGAAGACTTTAGTTTTGGTAACAAATCGTTTATGCCAAAGAAGAATATAAAGAAACTGGTCATCAGGAAATCGGGTACAGAATCCAACTCTCCTAGCAGAGCCTCCTCCGTGATAGAAGATGCACCACATGACCACTCTCTCAACGATACAGACCCGAGTTTCCTGCATAGTAATTCTAATAGCATGTAAGTAAAAAATAAACTTGAAAGTAATGGTATGTAAGTTGTTCCCAAGTCACCCTAATGGCATTGTATTGATAAACCTACAATGAAACCTGTGAAATATTTCAATAGCATGTATGTATAAATATTGGTTGATGTTGGTTCCAAGATTTCCAAGATCAAAATTATCCATCAAGCCACTTGCAGTACAATGGATAATTAGATTGAGGAAATTAAAAAAAAACAGTAATCTGTTCATTACTATTTTGTAACATTGTGAAGTCATGTTGTCAAATAATAAAATATCCATATCATGATAGTGGAGTGCTATGGATATATTGTCATTCAGAATTAAAGGAAGTTTGAACAACAAAAAAATAAAACAAATTAACATCCATAGATGTTCTGTAAATTATTCCCCCAATATTATAGTTGTGTTATAATGCAGTAAGACCTGTGTAAGCTAAACTGCATGGGACTGGAGTGTTTGTTCAGATTAGACAGGTGATTAGATTCAACAATTTCAGTTGGTAAAGATTTCAAATAAAAATAGATTTTTTATTCAGGATTTTGTTTAAACAAATTTTACTGCAGATGGTTTTTTTTATACAAAATTATATTACATTACCCTATTTTACAGGACAGCTTTTCTCTGTTGTTCAATTTAAGTACATCTTAAAGACATTAAAAATTTCTATCAGTTTGGAACTACGTATTATGCAATAATTTGTGCAATTCTCTGATATCCCTGAAATACTCAGTATTACCATGAAAGTGGTAATCATATAAGTTTAGGGGCCATGGTGGCGGGTTTGAGTCTCACTGCAGGCAGGGTGCATTCAACTCTTAATTGACAAGGATTGCCAGTTATCTTACTGAAGGTCGTGGGGTACTCTGGCTTCCTACAAAACTGTACACCATAATACATGTATAGCAAAAAATTGCTGAAAGTTGTGGTAACACTAATCAAACAAAACAAACATAAGTTTACCTCTTCAGGTTTGTATTGGTACCAATTACTTGTCACATTGTTTTACAGGACAATAGATAGAAGTATAAGTAAAGATATCATAGAACCAGAGATTCAGATCTCTCCTAAGTTACAGAAAAAAACAACTACCAACTTGGATGATACAATAGCCATGCTGAATGAAAAAAATAAAGGAAAATTGTCATCCAGATCAGCAGATGAAACTGACTTGGATATTACGCAGAGAGATGAAAGTTTTGAAAAACGTCCAGTAAGTTATACCGACAATTTCTTTTATTGTGAGGTTGGACAGTAATTATGATGAACAGTTATATTGTAGTTGTAGTTTGTTTTTTGGACTTTATGATAGTTTATTCTTGAATTAAATTTGTTTTGGGGGAATAACAGTAATTTCAGCTACGCTCCTGAAAAATTGCTGAACAAGTTGTAAAAACTCATTTCAACAAGGACTAAAACTTGATATGGTGTACTTGACTCCAATCATAATTGACTTGACAAGGATTTCTAGTTTTCAAGGGGGGGAATAACAGTTATTTCAGCTACGCTCCTGAAAAATTGCTGAACATGTTGTGAAACCCCATTTCAACAAAGACTAAAACTTGTTAGGGTGTACTCAAATCATAATTGACTTGAGAAGGATTTCTAGTTTTGTGTCCCAAATGGTGGTGGGGGAGGTTTTCTCTAGGTACTCTGGCTTCCTCCCCCAATAAAACTAAATGCCATTGTATAAATTTGTCTACAATTGGCAATAAACACGAGTCAAACAACAAACTCTTTGTTATATTGACAACAAACTACAATACATAGCAGGGTAATTTATTTTTGCAGAAAACACCAACTCCACCACATCCTGCAGGAATTGTCCTGACTCGACCTGAGTATTATACTCTCCCTAGTATGGAGGAGTTAGCAGAAATGGTCAATGAAAATGGAGATTGTTTTGTGGATGGCTTCACCATTGGCAGAGAGGGTTATGGAAGTATTTATTTCCCAGGAGTTGTCAATGTAGCTGGGCTAATTTTAGATGAGATTGGTAAGACTTAAAATAACTCTGTAGTATTTTAATATTTTTGCTTAACTTACCTTCAGTTGTCATGGAAACTGATGATAATTTTCATGTATTCATTGTAGAAGATATTATCTTTTGTGAAAAACAAGAGTCATAATAGTTATACATGTATTTATAAATTATGCATTTTCTTGTTACATACTTTTATATTTAAAGCACATTTTAATGTTAAAATTGAAGTGACATTTATATTTATGTATGTCCAAAGTTTAGAGATCATTTCAACCAAAGCTTAGATTTTGGTCCACACAGGAAATGTATTTACCTTGTATGGTAGTTTATTTATGACCAATTTTAACACATAAAAGAATAACCCATGATTGACAAGTTAGCAGTTGTTCTTCATGTTCTTGAGATGTAGAAAAAACGTGTGAAAAAATAGATGTGTGAGCACTTATTTTCATTTGTTATAAGATCGATCAACCTTAGGTGGAATATAAAATGTATTTTTGTGTCTTTACAGTACATATACGTAGGAAGGAGGTCATAGTGTATCCTGACGATGACAACAAACCAGAACAAGGTGATGGACTAAACAGAAAGGCAGAAATCACACTGGACTGTGTGTGGCCTGTAGATAAAACTACAAGGAAGCCTATACAGGTAAGAAATGGCCTGTAGATAATTATAAAGAACTATTGAAAAACTCTTACATATATGGTGGCCATATATTCACTCTAATGTGTTGGCCTGTAGATAAATCTACAAGGAAACCCCCACAGGTAAGTACAGGCCTGTAGATAAATCTACCAGGAAACCCCCACAGGTAAGTACAGGCCTGTAGATAAATCTACCTGGAAACCCCCACAGGTAAGTACAAGCCTGTAGATAAATCTACCAGGAAACCCCCACAGGTAAGTACAGGCCTGTAGATAAATCTACCTGGAAACCCCCACAGGTAAGTACCGGCCTGTAGATATATCTACCAGGAACCCCCACAGGTAAGTACAGGCCTGTAGATAAATTTACCAGGAAACCCCACAGGTAAATACTGGCCTGTAGATATATCTACCAGGAAACCCACACAGGTAAGTACTTTGTAAAGTCACCACATATATAGCAGTAAAATGTCTGGGCTGTTGTATTAAATTATCAGGAAGGCTAGACATGTTAGAACTGTTACATCGCTGCTTATCCAAAAATCATATTTGTTCCGAGTTTTAAATTGGGCAGCTATTGGCTTCATTTACATGTATCTGCCATTCTAGGTTATCACTTGAGACTAGGTTGAGTTAAGCTTAAGTGTTGGCTGTAGCTAAGGTAAACAAATTACTCTGTAAGCTAGTCAGATATTGACCAATCAAAGTCATGAAAGTTTGGGACTTGCATGTATCAAACAGATAAAGTAAAGTTTGATAATAAGGGCCTAGGTGTACTTTTGCTTCTTGTCACAATTAAATCTGCATGCCCACTGTAAAGCTGAAAGTGGCAGAAACTGGCATTAAACACCATTTAAACAAGCAATAAACTTGAAGAACCTTAATGTATGAGACTTCCTGTTTACTGGACTGGATTGCATGTTACAAATGAAAACAAAATATTTAATTTTCAGGATCCAGAAAGACTTCAAGCCATGAACTATCATGAGAAGATTGAGGAAATAACAGCCAGAATTGGTGGTCGTTTTGTGGACTATAGACCAGAAACAGGATCATGGGTGTTTGAGGTAGATTCTGTTTTATAAATCTATTTTATATTATAAATCTAACGAGAAACTATCAGAATTAAATTGGAAACTTTAGTATACAAGTTTAATTTGACTTATAGAAAGACGAATAAGAGTCTATAACTTTTGTTACTTTAAGCTGAATTTTTACAACTTAAAAAAAAATGGTTTTCAGATTTTAATACATTTTTTAGTTAATAAAAATGTACATAAATTAACCTTAGAATGACAATTTTACTATTAGTGGGTATTAATACATCTACTCATGTATTTTTTATTTCAAATTCTTATTTCAGTGATTTATATATCTTGTTTTGTAGGTAAAACATTTTACCAAATATGGAATGGACGAGAGTGACGAGGATGACCTTTCAGAATTGGCACAGCGCCAGGCCAAGTTGAAGGTCAGTACATGACAACATATTGTCTGTTGACAATCCCAAAAAAACTTGCGAGAAACTTTCCTGAATGTGACTGATTTCTCCGAGTTTGCTGGAAAAGTTCAATATTCTGTGACTTCTTGCGCCTATTTTTTACTGTATTTAAAATTACTTTACAGCAGGCAGGAATTCAACATACTTTATATCCAATGGAGTGATTCTTGGAAGAAATGTGTTTTCAATGTGTGGCAGTGTGAACAGTGATTCAGGATTGGAAAAGGATGGATTAAGCTTCTTGATACACATATTGTTAGTTTCTGTGATATACTTTATGTTTTAATGCTATATTTCGATGATTAATTGTATTGTTAGACATCATACTTTCTGGTCTTAATGCATAATGTATGACTAACAGAATTGTTATTAAGTTCTTTAAATATTCTATATTTATGTGTTACAGAGGTTCAGAAAAGTACTGTCCCCTAGGAAGACAATTTTATATTAATATGCTGATTTTATGATGAAAATACAGGCGTTTTGTTTAACATATTTTATATGGACTAATTCAAATTTTTTGTGTCCGTTAGGGGTTAAGACCTTCCTGTGGTAGGACATAGAATTTTCTGGGACAGCCTTTAGGACATTTAAAATGAATTCACATTATGGACTGTCTGTTATGATCTTACAGAACAATTTTTATGGTCTTTTCACATTGTATTGAAATTATATTTTGTTTGAATTTGAAAAGTAAAAATTCAATGGAAAATATTTGCCTTAAAGAAAAAATAGTTTGATGTGAATTTTGGATTTCCGAAATTATGATCAGTCAGCACATTGGCTGTAGAAATTAAAATTCTGGATTTTCTGGATTATCAGGTCTTCTCCTTAGTAAAGTGGATTGCTCAAATTGGTTTACTCAACATATTAATCAATTTAATCTATATGACCTAAAATTACCTGTGTTATTTTATGATAACCGTTTATTATACTGTTTTTTTTACACTTAAGATTTGTACCATATGTGCATATTATTTATGATTTGAGAAAAATATATATTTCTTTACATTGTTGAATAAACGTGGATTATGTTAAATGTTTGTATTTTATATAAATGGTATTTTTCTTGATAATTTATATGCTCTTTTTTTTTTAATTTGATGTAAAAACATTTTTTTATTTTTTTTTAAATGAGAGATAAAATTTTAATTTATTGAAAGACATCATCAGGTAGTAGAATATTGTGGCAGATTTTTGTCTAAAATTTAAATATTTATTGTTTAACTTTCTGATTGAAGTATAATTTACATATACATGTAAATAAAAATATATTGTACATATAAAATGTCATGTTTCTTGCGAGATGTTTTAAATTGTTGTGTAATTCTTATTATCTTTATATTGATATTGTTGTTATTTTATAAAAACCCATTTCATTAATTTAACTCCGTTGAAGTCCTGAAAATGTAATGTTGTTTTTAAGTTGTTTTAGAAAATTATATTAAATGTCAAGTTGTTTCCATCATACAGTTGCATGTTCTTCAAAAATTATACATGCTGCAACTGTTTCATTTCTTGAAATAAAAATTATTGACATTTAATTTGATATAGAGATTTTAGCACTTAAAATTTAGATTGTTCATTTGTTTTAATTTTGTAAAGTAGTTCACTCTTCCGCTTAAATATATAAATATATTTATTAACAAAATAATCCTTATTAACAATAAAATTTGTCAAACAAAACATATGAGCCAAAAATATCTTTTGCATAATTGTACTATCAAGATTTTTGTATAATTATTTTGTTATGTGATGGATATATTTGTTTATAATTTGGTGTAATTTATTTATTGTAATAAAGAGGATGTTATTTTAATTTTGTTTATAATAAGTTATATACAAGGAATTTCTTCTTGTTCATTGAAAAGTCTACATCTAAAGGCTTTCCTAGTTAAAATTACCTGATAATGCATGGGATTCTACTACCAGAATATGAACAATATTCAAATTACATTTTCAAATATAAATATGTTTGATTCCCCACCTAGAGAAAATAATTGAACCGTGGAAGGTATATATTTATATTTTAAAATGGTAACCGTCAAATGAGGTGTTTTGCGATTTATTTTTTAGTATTATAACTTTAGAATTGGGCCTTTTTTATGGTAGATGCATATTGCAAGTCAGATTTTAAGGACTAAAATGGAAAGTTAACAAAAATGCTGTTGATTTTGTATTGCTGAATCCCATGTACTTCAAAGTAAACAAAATACCGACCCTTTATAAATAGCCTTGTCAGCAATAGCTAAAAAATATTGAACCAGTGAAAATGTTAAAAAGCATACCAAGTGAAATCATAGGGCTATTCCATTGAGCAAACATTAATTGAATTAAAAAGCATATGAAAGTTCAAAAGGATAGTTCGTTGTGAAAGAATGTTGGTGGAAGGTAGAGTTAAAAATTACAGTGTAAGCATGTTTTGGTTATTCCATTAAGTTTCAGGGAAAGTTCCACAGTAGTTCTGTGTGAGCGTGGTAGGACTATTCCATTAAAAAATGTAAGGCAGGATATGTTGGAAATTATACCAAAAAGCTACATTTTTTCAGGTTTTTGCTTTTGTGTTCATGGCCATCCATGTCCTGAAATAAAAATTACTTCCTAACCCACTATAGATTTTTAATGGAATAGCCCTATCATATACCAGATTAATATTGCTTAATATGATGTTTGTATGACATGTATATTCTTTTTTTTTTAAACACAAAATACTTGATAAAAGTCTTTTAATGAATCAAACAAATTCAAACATAATCTAGTCTTCGTTCATTCTTGCACTGTACGGGAAGATTTTACATTCCCATCTCTGGAGAAATCAGATTCAGATTACATAGCCAATCACAGAGAATTAGTATTTTTTTTAATTTTTTTATTTGTTTTTCAGCAGTCAGGATTTAACAATTCCCTGTACAATACCACCTGACTAGGGTTTTCAGAGATTATAACTAAGTCTTTAGATTCTGACTAATTAATTTTGGTATATAATACATTTTGACTTAATGCATAAAGAGCCTGTAAAAATTAAAAGTTGATCACACTATCTCACACTCATGCAACCTCATACAACCAACACCTATTTATAATCTAAAGTGATCTTAATAGCTTGCGTTACAATAATGTAAAACTATATTAACATGAACATGTATATCAAACTTGACAATCAATTTGAAATCATGAGAAAATAAGATGCAAGGGAGCCCACAATTTTTCATTGGACAGCGTGTTATTTTTCTCTGCAATATAATGTTCAATCTGTTTATATTGTTGTATTTTTACACTGCAGTTCAATAATATTTGATAGTGCTTCATTAATTTGGATTTGTAAATGTATCTTGTAATAATTATAAGTAAATTTAATAGGGGTGTGCCATTAACAAAACCAAGAAATAAGCCTTCTTTTTCATATGCTACATTGCAAAAGTATGATCTAAGTTTACTGATAACAGATTCCCAAAACTGATTATACATGTATATTCTTAGTAAAACATGAAAATATTGCCACATGTAAAATACAAATCCTAGAATTTATTTAAACTCGATTCTTAGAACACAAAATTGATACCCATAAATTTACATGCTCTTATTTATTTGCCTGAACTAAAGAAAGTGAACATATCTTACATAAAACAAACATTATACAGTTGCATTTTTCAGCTTGACCTACATGTCAATTTTGAAAATTAGGGTAACACGTATAAAAAGATGATTTAAACACATCACGACTATTCTGGAGTATTTTCTTGCAAAAACTCCTGAAATAGAAAATTTCTTTGTACATTTTATGAAGTAACTAGAATGACATGGTAAGAAAAATTATATTGTACACAAGTTTCATTAGGTCAACCTCTTCTGTAGGTTTTTTCACTTGTACTGGTTGAGATTTTCAACTGGAACTGTATATGTGTTACTTATTCTATAATTAGCAATGACTATTTATTTTCCAAAATTATGTCTTTCATGTCAATTTTTGTTTACCAATTAACCTACAAAAAAATTAACAGGAAGTAGAAAAGTTTTGTCTGTTTTGTTTAGCCATAAGATAATCTGTGCCCACCATTTATTTCATAGAAACCTCCACAAGCCCAGCAGAAACCTGGACAACCTCCGCTGCCCCAGACTGGTGCCAGCATCAATGCTCTTGCTGGTAAAGCACTGCCCACTGTACCCCAACAGGTACCAGAGTCGGGACAAGATAGAGCAGTGCCCATGGCTGATGACGATATGTTGGGACCAGATATAACTCAAGAGAGAATTC
Organism: Limnoperna fortunei; assembly: GCA_944474755.1. NCBI lineage: Eukaryota > Metazoa > Mollusca > Bivalvia > Mytilida > Modiolidae > Limnoperna > Limnoperna fortunei. Next base: position 55,915,266 of record OX104115.1, on the reverse strand, counting down.
CTGATGAGATGTTGGAAGATACAGGTAACATGATCATATGGAAGAATTTGAATTATGCAGAATGAAAACTGTTCATACTATATCACAATGGCAAGTAATAAAAAAAGTGACAAGTTGTGAACAACTTCTGACTTGTGTCTTCTTTTGTTAACAAGGCTTTTTATACCCCCGCTCGACAGAGTCAGGGGTATATAGTGGTCATTATGTCCGTCCGTCCATCTTTCCGTCCGTCCATTCGTCCATCCACATTTGGTTTCCAGATGTAAAATTCAAAAAGTTTATATCTGATTTGAATGAAACTTTGGGATATTTATATATCAGGTTGGTAAGAAACCTATCGATTTTGGGTGAAATCCGTCAAATTTCAAGGTCGCAGTCCATGAAAAACGTTAGGAATTTTAACACAAACGTTGTTTTTGGACAAAAACTCAAAAAGTTTGCATCCGATTTCAATGAAACTTTGGGATTTCGTTATATATCATGTTGGTAAAAAGCCTTTTAATTTGGTGAGAAATCGGTCAAATTTCAAGGTCGCAGTCCACGAAAAACATTAGAAATTTTTACAAAAAAGTTGTTTCCAGACAAATAACTCAAAAAGTTTGCATCTGATATGAATGAAACTTTTGGATATTATTATATATTATGTTGGTAAGAAGCCTATTGCTTTTGGGGGAAATCTGTCAACGTTTACGGTCACAGTCCACGCTAGATCAACTTTGTCTAGTTTTAAATTAAATTCCCAGTTAACAATGACATAAAATGCCATTTTATTTGCCATCACCTTATTTTGATTGATTGATCGGGTTTTTGCTTTATGTCTGTCGAGCATTATTTCAGCTATATTCAGGATGAGAACAAGTTAACAACGAAAAAAGGGGGTGGGATGGGACACAGAGAACACAATTTTGATTGCCAATGTTAAAGTATGAAGTATTGGTAGGGGCACAGTATTCTGCCTTTTGTAGCTGCTACAATGAGCTTATTCTTTTTTGAAATTTACAAAAGGGGTCTTTACCTTGCAAGGAGTGTAGCACTCTCCAAACACATCACTCACTACTGTGGCCAGGCTTTGTGTATTATAGCCTGACAACACGCCAATATATCTAAAATGCTGAAAATAATTCACAATCTTAATCAGCTAAGACACTTGCTTAGAGAATATAATTATGGTTATTCTGTTTAAAGATGATTTTGACCAGGAAATGGATGACCAGCCATCTTCTCATCGCCTAGCAACTAGTATGGGAGTGAGTGCTCGTAATATGCAGGTCATGAAAGCCTCATTCTTTGTTGAAGATGATATGGAAACTACAGGTAGGGTGAACATTTGTCATTGATTCACTTGGCAATTCCTGTATATTGGGAGATTAATCCATTATTCACCATATATTCTTCAGATATCTTTTATTGCAAAGGTCATATGCGAAGAAAAAAATTGCTGTTGTAACAATTTAAATTCTTATATATTTAAGTCGCCCAAAACAACGTTTTGGTGACTTGTTGTTTTGCACATATTTCAGTTTCCACTTTTTCTAGATCATGAACTTATCTGACACATTTCTCAGAGATGCCTTCATAGAATCAAATAAAACTTGGCACAAAGTTGTAGATCGACAAATGGAGGGGTGCAGTCAATAATCAGAGTTTTGATAATGGCCACCACTTGATGACACCCACCCAAAAATGGCAAAAATTTTCCAATGGTCCTATTTCAAGGAAATTTGGTACAGAGGTAGATTTTAGTATTTCGAGTGAAACGCTACCTTTGAAATTTTTTCCGACTTCTTTCATTTTTCAAAATGGCGGCAAATATCAAAGAATAATTTTCAACATTATCCGATCCCCATGAAATTTAACATGCTCCGATTGAAACAAGGTGGTGTGAAGGTAGATTTACGTGTCCTGAGTGTAACGCCACATTTGGATTTTTTTTTCCGACCGTGGGTTTCAAAATAGTGAAATAATGTAATTTGCTGTGTAGGTACATTTTAATGTCGTGAGTGGAATGCAATACTATCCATGGGAATTTTGGGCGAAATCTGTTTTGGCATCCCAACACATTATTTTTACTTTTCAATTGGAATACAGATTTGGCTGCCCCAAAAAAGTAAATGATGGGAAGGTTTAGATTTTTACATCAGGGATCCAGATCCAGACATTTTTACTACCCATGTTGGACTTTTCTTACCTCTTGCATAAATGACAGAATCTTGGGTATTGACTATTAGATGATAACTGTCTGAGGGATTGTTACAAAATGTGCTTGATCCAATAAAAGAATATAAGAAGGAAGGCATATTGCTGCTTAAATTGTCTTTATTCAAAGACGACACGCAGTCTGTGGTACAAAGTGATCACATTCATTGTTAAATTCATGACCTTCCATGGACATATCCATTGACTGTTCAGTGACAAATTGTTAGGTAATTGCCACAAGATTTGACAACATGATTGTTTTAGCGATCAACCACACCATTTACAAAATATAAATTTATTTTTGTTTAAAATTATTTCATACAATTTTTACTATACGAGGTTACAATGGATCGTGTGTAGTGTACACAGCTGCCTTATATGCACCGAAATATTACTGGAAAACAATTTAAATCCTTCCACATTTTTGTTTTAAACTGTTGTTCCCATAGTGGATCTTGAACTTCAGTAAGCATCCTGCAACTTATCTGTTGTTAACTTCTTTTAGGTCAGGACATTTCCTTTTCCAAACCTGCAGCTAAAAAACCAACAGAAGTACCCAGTCTGTTTAGTTCCGCCTTTAAGTCTAAATTTATGTCGCCTGTCAAGCTTACACACCTACCAAAAGACGTGGAGTTGCACAAAAAGGATCAAGGTAAAATAAAAAGAGGCACAAATTAGATATGGAATCTATTAATTTGTTGTCAGTTTTACATCAGAATCGGTGTTGTTTTTTACCTAAGTGCATGTATTTATACGGTTAAAATACTGAAGCAAAAAACATTAACCATTATTAGCAATTTGACTTTCTTGTTTAATTTGTTCTGTTGATAGGGTACTAGTAATTAATTATGGTTTAGGAATAAATACCTGAAGTGGTCAGAATTTTTTGGAAAAGGGATCAGTGTATTTCAATTGACAAAAAACTTTAAAATTATCACTGGTTCTTCGCCCCTCTTCTGAGAATTTTTTAGCTCACCTGACCCAAAGGGTCATGTGAGCTATTGTTATCACTTTGCGTCCGTCGGCGGCGTCGTCGTCGTCGTTGTCGGCGGCGTCTGTAAACTTTTTACATTTTAATCTTCTTCTCTGAAACCACTTGGCCAATTGAAACCAAACTTGGCCATAATGTTCATTGGATGGACCTTTACAAAGTTTGTGTTTTTTATTTTGATTGGTAAACCAATATGGCCGCCACCTCAAGACTTAGTTTAACATAGGACCCTATGGGAAAAAGTTAAAAAGGGCTTCTTCTCTGAAACCGTTTAACCAATCAAAACAAAACTTACTAGCAATATTGTTTGGATGGTCCTCTATAAAGTTAATGTTTTTTATCCCAATCGGAAATTCAAAATGGCCGCCACCGCAGGACTTGGTTTAACATTCAACCCTATGAGAAAAAAGTTTAAAAGGGCTTCATCTCTGAAACCGTTTAACCAATCAAAACAAAACTTACTAGCAATATTGTTTAGATGGTCCTCTATAAAGTTTATGTTTTTTATGGCAATTGGTAATTCAAAATGGCCGCTACCGCAGGACTTAGTTTAACAAAGGACCCTATGGGAAAAAGTTTTTAAAGGCTGCTTCTCTGAAACCGGTTAATCAATGGAAACAAAAACTTACTAGCAATATTGTTTGGATGGTCCTCTATAAAGTTTATGTTTTTTATGGCAATTGGAAATTCAAAATGGCCCCTACCGCAGGACCTAGTTTAACATACGACCCTATGGGAAAAAGTTTTTAAAGGCTTCTTCTCTGAAACCGGTTAATCAATGGAAACAAAAACTTACCAGCAATATTGTTTGGATGGTCCTTTATAAAGTTTATGTTTTTTATGGCAATTGGAAATTCAAAATGGCCACCTCCGCTGCAGGACTTAGTTTAACATAGGACCCTATGGGCAAATAAAAAAAATCTTCTCTATACAACTGGTTAACCAATGAAACAAAGCTTTCTAGTAATATTGTTTGTTTGGATGGTCCTATTTAAAGTTTATTGAAAATTACAGGACTTACTTTAACATCAGGGAAATGCCATCTTCCTTGCCTATAAAATCAGGTGAGCGATACAGGCTCTTAAGAGCCTCTGGTTTCCTAAAAAATTCTTTTGCTTGTAGCTTTAAGGAGGTAGAGGTAGAAATATTTAGCTAGGAGTCAGAAAATGTTTACATGTAGGATAATGTAAATTACTACAGACCATTACTCTATAAGATTCGACCTAATAGGTTGGTTGAGCACACAGAAAATTCAATAAAACCACATAAGTCATTTTCTCTTGATCAGAAGGCTACAGTTACTGGCCTGGTGTTAAAAGAACACAATTCTATCAATTTAGCCATTTGTCCTGTGCTTATACTTGTATTTCAATCAGTTTGCAATAAAAACTACCAATAGTATATGGAATATATTGCATTAAAAAATCTGTTATGCTGTTAAATGGATTTTAAAAAATTGGAGGCGTGACATATATGGGAATCCGGTGGCGGCAGCATAAACACATGCTTTATATCTTTGTAAGCTTAAGCTCTAGGTCCATCAAATTTGGTCCATTTGTAGCTGAAGATGAGTTCCCGCTAGTCAGTCACCTGTCGCATGACCTTGACCTCAATTTTACGGTCCAGCGACTACTTTAAAGTTTTGGATTATGGCAGTTCCTCTGTAACCATGAATGGTAGGATGGCCATATGTGGTATAAACGTTGCTTATGATTAGTATATGACTGTCTGGTAGGTGTCACCTGACCATGACCTAAATTTCCTGTTTAGCGACTACGTTCCAAGTTTTTGGATTAAGGCAGTTCCTCTGTAACCATGCATGGTAGGATGACAATATTTGGTTTATAGGTTGCTGATGAATGGTACATGACTGTCTGGCAGGTGTCACCTGACTTAACTTAATTTCCCGGTCCAGTGAATATGTTAAAGTGTTTATTAGGTCCGTTTCTCTGTAACCATGCATGGTAGGATGACATCAGGTATATAGGTTGTTGATGAATAGTACATGACTGTCTGGTAGGTGTCACCTGACCTTGACCTCAATTTCACGGTCTAGTGACTACGTTAAAGTTTTTGGATTAGGTCCTTTTCTCTGTAACCATGCAGTGTATATGTTAAATGATAACAATTTTATGCATTTTACATAATGGTTATGACGTAATTTTGTTCCTTGCTGATGTGGAATGCAGTGGAGACATTTTTCTGTGTCCACACTTGTGGAACATGACCAGTGGGTCAACTAATGCAATAAAAACATGGAAGAAGTATTGGTTGTGTATTGGACAATTCCAAAATGCCCTCCCATATTCTTTTTAATTGCAGCCTTTTATTAGGAACAATAGTTGTTAAAGTAGTTATCTATTGATAATGTGCTCTAAGGATGCAGGTTCACGTCATCTATTGATCATTTGAGGTTGCAGGTACAAATCTCACTTGTGCTTGTCGATCTTTAATCCTTGTAATACAAACAAATTTAATAGCAAGTTTTTTCTTTTCAATCTAATGTGAAACTTGACCATTTTCAGGAGGTATGTTTCATAGTAGAATTCTGACTCCTGAGCCAATAAGACCCAGTAGCAAGCCAGCTTACCAACCACCTCCAGTAGCAGAGCACATGCCACTGGCCAGTGGACTTAAACCAGATGATCTTCCTAGAAAAATTGTAGGATCAAGAGTTCAAAGGTCAATTCCAGACTTCATAGAGTCGTTGATGTTTCAGAAGCAACACCTATTGAAGGATGCAGCACTTTTTAAGGGCCGTTCCTTTCGAGTTGGATGGGGACCAGGAGGAATGCTTGTTCACTGTGGCAAGACTATCTCAGAGTCTCAGAAAGAAGGTAAAAATTCTGTCACAGCATTGTATTACATCTAGTACCGTATGTACATGTAGGATCATTTTGATTGCAAAACAACAAAGACTGACTACATATTACTTATATTGTAAATTATATCTTTGGGAATATGTTCTGACCTTATGTATCGTACTGAAAAATATAATTTAACAGAAATGTAGTTATTTGCTGGTTGTTACATGTAAATCCTGTTAAAAATTATTCCAGAAGTAAATCCTGATAATAATTTATTCCAAAAGTAAATAATGTTAACAAATTATTCCAATATAAAATCCTGATAATAATTTATTCCAAAAGTAAATCCTAGTAACAAATTATTCCAAAAGTAAATCCTGATAACAATTTATTCCACAAAAAATCCTAGTAACAAATTATTATAAAAGTAAATCATGATAACAATTTATTCCAAAAACTAGAAGTTTTTATTATTTATATGAACCGTGATAAGTTTATTCCAAAAGCTAGAACTGTTTCATATATGAATAATTGATTCTAAGAAAAATTTTACTTGTGCATCATGTTTCCAAATCATTATATTACAGTTTATAAATACAGTGGATTCATAAAATTGATGTTTAATGAAACTGGGGCCAAATAAATTTAATCAATATTACCAGTACAAGAATAAGTCCTATATGGGGTGGGGTTAAAAGGTACCTATAAAAAAATTTCATTGTTGATTTTGGCGCCCTAGAAAATACATGTAATTTTAAAGGAATCATTAGTGAATTTTTAATTGTACAACCACCATACAATTTTCTATAGAATAGCTCATATTAAGGTATCCAACCCATAATTATACACCCCGCAAACTTGTTTGGGGGTATATAGCAATCACCCTGTCTGTCTGTCCATCCGTCTGTCCCTCTGTCCACAACCCTTGTAAGTGCAACTCCTCCCAATCGGCTTGATGAAATTTAATGAAACTTAGCATAAAGAAAGTACATTATATTTAGATGTGCATGAAGGATTTTTATTGGCCTCGGATATCATTAAGGGGAGATAATTGGACTTGAAAGCGAAAAGGGGGGGGGGGGGTTATCGCTTTTGTGTCCACACTTGTTTATGTTACTGTTGTTACTGTTTAAATTTATTTTTTGACTAAGAAATTCAGGTTTGTTAAATCAATGTATTTTTAATGAATGCTATAAATATGTTTTAATTTGAGTCAATGTTAAGTTTTCAGTAAAAACCCTAACTTATTAAGTTTTCAGTAAAACATTAACTTATTAAGTTTTCAGTAAAACATTAACTTATCAAGTTTTCAGTAAAAACATTAACTTATTAAGTTTTCAGTAAAAACATTAACTTATTAAGTTTTCAGTTAAAACATTAACATATCAAGTTTTCAGTAAAAAAATTAACTTATCAAGTCTTCAGTAAAAACATTAACTTATCAAGTTTTCAGTAAAAACATTAACTTATTAAGTTTTCAGTAAAAACATTAACTTATTAGTCATCATTAACTTTGTTTTGTTTTGTTTTGACTTGTTTATGTCAAAAACAATGGAAGAGGAATTATATACCGTAGTTGGTTGTGTTTAATGCAGCTTGATGTAGTATACCCACCCAATAAAAAATTAAGTGAACTTTGACCTGTTTGGCTTCATGTGTAATATACTCACCCAATGTGATGAAATGATCGATAAAGCAAAGCTGAGTGTTATATTCTACTAATTATGGTAATTGTATAATTACCATTGAAGTAATCCATTTTTGAACATTGTTTACAGATATAAGCAAAGAATCATCTAGATTCTCAATCCTACCAGGAAGTGGAATTGTGAAGAGTAATATAGGACAGTCAGGATGGACAATTCATATAGAAAAGTTAGATGTAGCTGGTTATGTCAAGGCTAAAGATCCTATAATTATTGTAAGTTTTTTCAGCTGTCATGACGTGCTTGAGGGTTATGCATTTTTTATCTACTTTGTATGTATATTGAAGAGTATTATAACTCAGGTGCAAGTTTATTTCCTGTGTAAAAGGAAAAATTGATGACAGTGGCATTAAAATGCATTAAATTCAATCCGATCTGTGTTAGAGGGGGAAACTAAACTCCCAGTTTAGTTTAAACATATTTTATTTGTCTAAATTGTTTAAATATACACAAAACTGGATTAGAGACAAGTACAACATGAAGGCCTCTTGGATTTACAGTTAAATACTGTAATATTTAGGCATGGGTAATATTATATTAACAAATATTTTATAGCTCAGTGTGTTGCTTTATTTTGTGAATTTTTAGCTCACCTGACCCGAAGTCAGGTGAGCTATTGCCATCACTTGTCGTCGTCGTCGTTAACTTTTCTTCAAAAATCTTCTCCTCCAAAACCACTGAAGGGATTGCTTTGAAACTTTGCATACATCATCAGTAAAATGCCCTCTACCAAGTTTGCCCAAATCATGGCCTCAGACCAACCAACATGGCCGCCATGGCTAAAAATAGAACAGAGGGGTCAAAATACAGTTTTTTGCTTATAGTTCAAAAAGTATAACAGATACAGGAAAACCGAAGAGACTTCCTTCTTCAGCATCGAAAGCTCTACAAAACACTCCATTGGGTCAAAGTTGTATGATGACTCCTTGCAGGAGTTATTGCCCTTTAATTGTCAAAATTGATGACTTTTGCCATTTTTGCCTCAAAATCTTGAAAATTATTAGAACTAGAGAAAAAGTTAGCATTGCTTAATTGTTCTGCTCTATGATGGCTACAAAAATGACTTGAGGGTCAAGATTGTCTGATTAACCGTTTAAGAGTTATTCCCCTTGAACTGTTTTTTTTAATCGGTTTTAATTGATTTATTAAAATCTTCTCCTCTGAAACAACTGAAAGTACTGCTTTGAAACTTTGTACACATCATCTGTCAAATGTCCTCAACCAAGTTTGCACCAACCATGGCTGCAGATAAACCAACCATTTAGGAATAATTCTCCTTGAACATTTTTTTAATCAATTTGACTTGATTTTAAAAAATCTTCTCCTCTTAAACCAATGAAAAGACTGCTTTGAAACATTGCACACATCATCTTTAGGATGTTCTCTACCAAAATTGTGCAAATCATGACACCTGAATACCTACATAGCTACGTTGGATTAAAATAGAAAAAATGAAAAAAGGGGGGGAGGGGTCGAGAGAGTTTTCGACTGATAGTTAAAAAAGTATAACTGGTCTGGGTTTCATAAAACTTCTCAAATTAAGATTCTCATCAAATATCTGAGTTTTTCCTTAAATTTGAATTTTTAAGCAATCCGATTGGTCAATTTTTGAGTTGAGGACAAGTTGAGGAAATCCTCAAACTTAAGATGTTTTATGAAACCGGCCCCAGGTACAGCACATTTGAAGTGAACCTCCCTTCTCCCTCTAACCATCAAAAGATCCTCCTTATTTGCATGCAAATATTTTTTGTTACTTATTTCAGTTTAACCATAAGAACAACTCCCCAGTGGTACAGTTTTCCGATCTGTACTGCAGATGAGTTCTCTGTCTGCGTTTTTAATAATAATCATAAAATTGTTTTTTTTAAATCTTGTATTACACTTTCAGTTGTATCTTTTTTTGCCATGTGTGTCCAAAGTACTGCTCAGCTGACCTAAAGCCACATTCTAGTACCAGAGATTCCCATGGTCTTCACACATTCTAGTACCAGAGATTCCCATGGTCTTCACACATTCTAGTACCAGAGATTCCCTTGGTCTTCACACATTGTAGTACCAGAGATTCCCATGGTCTTCACACATTCTAGTACCAGATTCCCATGGTCTTCACACATTCTAGTACCAGAGATTCCCTTGGTCTTCACACATTGTAGTACCAGAGATTCCCATGGTCTTCACACATTCTAGTACCAGATTCCCATGGTCTTCACACATTCTAGTACCAGAGATTCCCATGGTCTTCACACATTCTAGTACCAGAGATTCCCATGGTCTTCACACATTCTAGTACCAGATTCCCATGGTCTTCACACATTCTAGTACCAGAGATTCCCATGGTCTTCACACATTCTAGTACCAGAGATTCCCATGGTCTTCACACATTCTAGTACCAGAGATTCCCATGGTCTTCACACATTCTAGTACCAGATTCCCATGGTCTTCACACATTCTAGTACCAGAGATTCCCATGGTCTTCACACATTCTAGTACCAGAGATTCCCATGGTCTTCACACATTCTAGTACCAGAGATTCCCTTGGTCTTCACACATTGTAGTACCAGAGATTCCCATGGTCTTCACACATTCTAGTACCAGATTCCCATGGTCTTCACACATTCTAGTACCAGAGATTCCCATGGTCTTCACACATTCTAGTACCAGATTCCCATGGTCTTCACACATTCTAGTACCAGAGATTCCCATGGTCTTCACACATTCTAGTACCAGAGATTCCCATGGTCTTCACACATTCTAGTACCAGAGATTCCCATGGTCTTCACACATTCTAGTACCAGAGATTCCCATGGTCTTCCCGATATTTAGTTTGCATTTACCAGACATAAAAGATTTTGACTGTGCCAATATAAATATTAAATTTAAAACTGTATTGTGTCCCTCCAATATAAGTTGGAGGACATGTTGCTGCTTCGGACTGTTCTTTGTTTGTTTGTTCACTCATCTATCGATCCCATCTCGGGTTTAATGTTGCATTGAAGCTTCTTTTTTTTTCTTTTTTTTTTATTATGAAGATTCACATCAGTGACTTTTCCTTCTTTTACTTTTTTAATTGCACTGTATTTAGATGACCCCAGAAGTTATCAGATTTTAGGATTTTTCCTGACTAGTTCTGGGATTTTTGGATTTTTTCATTGGGCCTGTGTATTGGGAAATTTCTAGGATATACCATCTGTCATAAAACTTTTTTTTCAGAATAATCATGTAGAGATGTTGAAAACACAGCTGAAGCACTCAGAAAGTTCATCAGAGGGTGAATGTCCGTTGTTTGTGTCCTCCATTGGTGTGGAGGCATTACATGAGTGTGCAGAACAAATCAAACATGACAAAGATAATTCAGGTAATTGTTCATTGTGTGGTTTTTCTTAAACGTTCCTGACCATGTGACCTGAAAATCAAATTTACATCTTACCAAATGTCTGGTTTTAATTGTGGGAGGAAGCTAGTGTAATCAGAGAAAATCCCTGACTGTTGGTTAGAAAACTGGCAATCTTTGTCAATAAAGGTTGGAGTCGAGCACACCTTCCCCACAGTGAAACTCGAACCTTTAACCCCAATGTTGACACAATCAATAGTAGTGTAGGGACGAGTGGTTAAGGTAGTTCGTCTACTATTGATCATGTGGTCTGTCAACAATGAGATTGTGGGTTCGATTCTCACTGCAGGTAGGGTGTGCTTAATTGACAAGGATTGCCAGTTTTTCTACCGCAGGTCGGGGGTTTTCTCCGGGTACTCCGGCTTTCTCCCCCAATAAAAACTGGACGCCATGATATTGCTGAAAAATTGCAGAAAGTGGCATTAAACACCATCAAACAAACAAACTATAGTAGTGTAGCTGAAGATATTTATTTCAATTGTGTTGACAATATTTCTGAAAATGAGTTTACCCTCGAGGCAAAAAAGGGAAATTACAACTAGGACTGTCTTCTAAGGTTTGTGTAGAAAAAACCCCAACTACTGAAGTGTTGATTGCTATTTTTAATATACAAATACACAACCAGTCACATCTAATGCTAAACGTTAGGTGACTTGCTATGAATCTAAATGTTGTAACCAAATTCATTCTACTCTATTTCTGAACCAATCATAATATAATGTTCTATTGCCCATCAAGTTCCACAAATTCGGCCTACTTGGTCGTACCAATCATTTCTTGTTTAAATCTTAGGGCTGTTAAATTCAGACATCCATGCACTCGTGGAAGACATTGCAATTTTTTTCATGGTTGAGTGTCAAGGTTAACTTTACCAAATGATAATGAAAAAGATAAATAAACTTTTGAAATTTTTCTATTTCAAAGGAGGCCTCTGGTACAAATATATAAATAAATAACACAAACTTTAAAATTTGTATTAACCAAGACACAAATGATAAAAAAGGACAAATATAAAGGTATAACATACTGGAATGGAAATCAGATAGAAAATGGCATGGTTTTTTTGTTTAATGTATATTGAATTAGATCATTCCTGAACTGGTCTACTACGAGTTTTGTACAGTAAAAGTGTCACATATCCAAATATCAAGTCACTGATCCTTGTCGTCATGGCACTGATGTATTACACATACATTGATGAATCTTGTCTCTCATCAAATATTTTTTAAACTCTAAGCTTAATTTCTATTACTCTGATAAAAAATTAACATTATGAATATGAGGACTACACAAAAGTTTTGCGACATTAAAATCCAAATGTAACTGTGGTACGTGTAGCTGGTTCTGATAAGGATGCATTGTTGTGTTCTGCACCAATGATTACCTTAGAAAATACAGGTTAAAGTTCAGACCCAATAGATAAATATATGCATGTACATGACATGAGAATTTCTGTAGATCAGCTGATTGTAAAACAATATATCATATTTATTATCTTGTATCATTTATGAAATACATGTACATGTACTCCATGTTATTATTACAGACAAACATCACGATCATGTGTACCTGGAGCAGATGGAAAGAGTTTTTGATCTTTGTGTTGCTTTGTGGGGAAGACTTTCTGATTCAGGTGAGTGTTAATTTTTTTAAGCAGGTGTTATATGATTACATTAAACAAACAGTAGACTGCCAAGGTTCTGCATTGTTTTTCATAAAAAGTCATAAGTATAAAATTCATCGTAAGTGCTGACGTCACAATGCATTTCCCTTTGATCTTCCAACACTTATTACACTTACGACTTTTTGTGAAATCCACTCCTGATCTTCCATGTGGTCCCATCAAAGGCAACTATTATATTTATTTCATTATAGAACTAAGACACTGTTTTTTTAAGACTGTATTATTTGTAGTTTTTTGCTGTATGATGAATAATTCTTCAGTATTTTTCAGGCTATATACAGGTCGTATTTGACATTTTTTATTCAATTAGGTTGTACATGTATATATATTTATATAAATTAAAATAAAACTAACAGTTTGTGTTGCTTGTTACTGGAGAGAGCATTACCAAGACAGTAATAATTATGGTGTTGTAATGCCCTCATGACAAATTACAGAAAATTTTTGAATACCAGCTGTCTTGTCTGATCCAATTGAAACCAAACATAATTTTACTGATATGAAATAATAGAATGTATTCATAAAATTAAGTTTGCACATCTTTCCAAAGAACTGAATATATGTTCCAAAGTGTGTGTAGACATCATGTCTGTATTATTTTGTAGATGATCCTACAACTGGGTACACGTATCAACATTCCAGGAGAGAAGCCTTCTCCAACTGGTTAATGTCAACTGCCAATTATAAAATACAGACAGATGTCAATCAAGCTAAATATAAGGTTTGTTTATATTTTGAAGAAAAACACCCAAAAAAAAACGAAAGAGCAAAAACTCCCAAGTCAAAACCAAGAAAACTACTAAACTATTTAAAAGGAATGGATAACAATCATGCATAATTAAAAGTTTAAAAGTGACAACCAAGGCTAACTTAAGCTCAAATAAAAAAATAGATGAACACTTAAGATAAAAAAAATCACAACCATGCAAATTACCATTTTTGTCTCGCCTGCGACGAAAGTCGCTGGAGGCGGGACATGTGTATGGGAATCCGGCGGCGGCGGCGTAAACACTTGACATCTTGCTTCATATCTTTGTAAGCCCAAGCCCTAGGTCCATCAAATTTGGTCCAGAGGTAGCTTATGATGAGTTCTTGCCAGTCAGTCACCTGTCACCTGACCTTGACCTCAATTTCACGGTCCAGTGACTACGTTAAAGTTTTTGGGTTACGACAGTTCCCCTGTAACTACGCATGGTAGGATGACAATATTTGGTGTATAGGTTGCTGATGCCTAGTACATGACTGTCTGGTAGGTGTCACCTAACCTTGACCTCAATTTCACGGTCCAGTGACTACGTTAAAGTTTTTGGGTTACGATAGTTCCTCTGTAACTACGCATGGTAGGATGACAATATTTGGTATATAGGTTGCTGATGAATAGTACATGACTGTCTGGTAGGTACCACCTGACCTTGACCTCAATTTCACGGTCCAGCAACTACGTAAAAATTTTTGGGTTACGGCTGTTCCCCTGTAACTATGCAGGGTATGGTGACAATATTTTGTATACAGGCCGCTGCTGATATTAAATGCTATTTACGTAATGCTTAGGACCAAATTTATTTTCGTTACTGATGCGGAATACAGGCGAGACGTTTTTCTGTGTCCACACTTGTTTTTGGAATATAAGCCCTTTGTACTATAAACTGCCACGGGGAAAAATATCAATTTCGTATAACATAATACAAAGTGGGTGGGGGAGGGGGGGTGGGGGGTATTATGTGATACCCTCCAGATGGATATGACTGTCCTTGGTGGTTTCCATATGATAACTTAAAAAATGTGTCAACAAAGTTTATTTAAACTTTCCACAGCTATTAAATACCATAATAATGAAGATAGTCTGATTTTCAGCACAATCCAAATTGTATTTTTCTACTTGAGCCAATTCAAGTTTTGTCCAGTGACTACGTTTTTTTCTGTTTTATTAACTTGAAAACATGTCAACAGATTTTGCTTAAATTTTGCACAGCTTTTAAGTACTTTAAAATGAAGATCAAGTTCATTTTTCAGCACAATCCAATTTGCAGTTTTCAACAGGCCAATTCAAGGGTTTTTTGGGTCAACAATTGGTGGTTTCCAGATGATAACTTGAAAACATGTCAACAGATTTTGCTTAAACTTTGCACAGCTTATGTTTTTGAGTTGTGCCAATGGTTTTTATAGGTCCAGGGTCAAGGTAAAAAATGTCTTCTGAGATGGACTGTTATCATGCTCAGCTGTTCCTTGTAATTCAGTAAAATGTGTTCATTAATATAAAAAGCAATGCAACATGGCAGGGTATCATTTAATGTCCCAATAAATGCCCAATTTTTGTTTTCTTACATTGTTTATTATTTATTACTCAAAAGACAACAGTGTTCATTTCATTTTCAAATGTGATCTCTCTTTAGGGTAAAGACCACTTACCAGCAGTATTGGCATATCTTAGTGGCAGAAAGATTGCAGAAGCATGTGCATTGGCTCAGAAGTCAGGTGATCACAGACTGGCATTGCTTTTGGCTCAATCTGAAAGCCACCATATTGTGCGGCAGCTAATTGAAAAACAACTTGTTGAATGGTCAGAACTTGGTGTAAGTATTCAGTAATCTGTTTATTACACGAACAAAGGTAGGGTGGTTCTTAATTTTGAGCTAATTACATAATTCATAATCATGGCTTTACCAAGTAGTAATCTGACCTGATTACTCACCATTTAACGTTTAATTAAATCATTTATGTATATACTGTATCTTTTGGGTTACAAAATCATTCAGCTTTTTAACCCTTATCGTGCGGGTCCCGGACCAGTCTGGGATTGACAGTCAAGTCGCTGTAGCTGCGCCCGGACTATATCGGGATTGGGATTTCCCCCAATCGGTTGTAGGCTTATAAAAAGTTATTTTGTTGTTATGGAAATATCTCTATATTTACGTTTCTCACGGTTAATTTGATTGGTTCATCGGTTATCTCGCGTAGTTTAAACGAGAATACCTGTGTTTCAAAATCAAAAGAAAAATGGCGACATTTTTGCCTCAACACGATGACTTTTTTTCGGGAACTACTACACGATTCTGATAGTGAGGGTGATTTTGAGGGTTTCGATCTGTCGGACGATGATGACAATAATAATAACGATAACGACGATTTCTTGATGGAAAATTGGCTACCTGGGGACTGTGACCCAGAAAACCTTGACTTTACAGGTGCAGCCGGTCTAAATGAAAACGTAAACATTCCGAATGCTCCAACTTGTTATGATTATTTTTCTCTGTTCGTTGATGATGAAATGTTCTTAGTTATGGCTACCGAAACTAATAGATATGCAGCAGAATATCTTGCTAGCGATGTGTCAATTTATGTCTGAAATTCACGATGTAAAAAATCGAAGGAAACCACACCTGATGAGATGAAACTTTTTATCGCGATAACAATAGGTATGGGCATTATTACTCGACTTGATACATCAGAGTACTGGACAACGGATGAGGTGTTGTTTTTGTGATGAAATTATTTTATTTTACTTCAGAAAAAAATATCATAAAATATTAATATTTTTTTTTCAATTTACCTTTTCATTTCAGTTACCTGGCCTTACCTTGATTAATATGAGCTTAATTTATCAATCTTTGAATATCTATCATTTCATGACTTACACACTACCACAGAGAGCTTCTATGATTATAAACATAAACAAATAGGACACAAAACACATAAATAATTATTTTTATTTATTTTCTTACCTTAATTAAAAATGACCTTTTCATTTACCTATCTGTACCTTGAATTTCTATGACCTTAATTGGTCAATTTTTGCATTTATATCATTTCATGACTTACACATTACCACAGGGAACTTCAGTGGTTATAAATGAAAAGACACAAAACACTCATAAATTTTTTTTTCTTACCTTAATTAACTTTGACAAGTAAAAATACAGGTGAAAATTGTTCATATATACAAAATTACATGGGCATTATAAAGTACAGGTGCTCAGCTTTCCGATGATATATGACACCACCATATTACATTAAAATTCAAGTTGCAATATTGATTACAACAATCTATACCATTTTTAAGCAGATAACCAAAAAATGCTCAGCCACAGCATCTGGAATCTATATATTATATATAGCACCACAACGGTTAAACCTTAAAAAATACAGAAACAGCATTGCAACCTTCTTTCACAGAAAAATACAGTCTATGATAGAGTAGTAATTTAATAGATCTTTTTTTTAACATTCCATACATAGATATAACACTACATGTCAGGTGGGTCTTAAATTTTCCACTAGCACACAACGTCTGTTATTCCAAATCTGCTTCAGCTAAACCTAACGACAGTGTCACATGACTTTATTAAACACAATTTCTGTTGTTCTCGTTCTTAAAAGCATTTGAATCCTTATCAAAACATGATCAATTTGGGTTTTGCACATTTAACACCTTCAAAGGTTTTTTTCTTCTTTATTTCAATTTTAGGCAGACAAGTTTATGAATGTGATTAGAATGAAGATCTATGCCTTGTTGTCAGGACAACTAGTATGGAGGGCACCTGTTGAACCCTACACTATGATAAATACATGTGAAACTATGGACTGGAAAAGAGCACTAGCTTTACATTTATGGTACACACAGTTTACATCTCTTTATATGAAAAACACAAATTACTGTGTTTTAGTGAAACATTCAAACATTTTTTACGAAAAATACATGTATCATATTTTGGGGGATGGACAAAATCATAGAAATTGTACCGGTGGGAGGGGGGGGGGGTGATTTTGTCTGCCATGTAAATTTGATGATGCAGATTTTGTTTGTCCATGCTAAATTACATGGAAGGGATTATGTATTCATAAAGTTTTATATTTTTTCTAATTACCTTAAGCTTATATTTTGACATTTCTAAAACAAAATAATGTTTAACCAATATGTCAATGTTTACCTTGGATTTGTGGGATCATTAGGGCACCGCCACTTTGTGATCAGTCTGTCCGTCCAAAACTAATCGTGTCCGGGCTGTAACTTTTTTATCTTTTGATGTAGGCTTTTGACATTTGTTATATGGGTTGTTAAGATCAAGGCGATGTGTCGCATACCATGGTATGCCTTTGACCTCAAGGTCAGTGGCGCCCACAGATTTGGGTACCATCTCACTGATATCTAGTTATTAAAGAAACATCAAAACAAAACCATAGGGCACACAAAGACAAACACCACCCAAACAAAAAGCCAGCAACACAAACACTCAAGAAAATGAGATTGAAGTCATGTGTATATTATCATGTTTAAATAGGTGAGTATTTAATTGAAAAGATAAAATAATGACCATATAGTGTTTGTAAAATATTGAATTGGGCTTCCCTGGACAAAATTCCAACACTGTGAATATGTTCATTTTATTTTAGGTATTTGTGTCCGTCAAATTCACCTATCCACCAAGCTCTGCTAGATTATGAAGCAGGATTCAAAGGGAAATCCCCCTATGGTATTTACTGCAATCCTCCGTTACCGCCTTATTTAGAAGGTGTGTTAGATTGTCCAATAGAAGATGAGGATGACGAGCATGTGATCAGAGACACTTGTTATCATGTTTTAAAATTATATTGTCAGAAAGCTCATCGTTTAGACCGACTCCTTAATCCAACATGTTCGACAGGGAATCAGTTAGATTATAGACTAAGGTGAGAAAATGAGAAGTCTCAGGTATTTCAAATGTGGCTTATACTGAACAAGAATTTCAATATGACGTCAAAACGTAATATTATTTATCCATCATGTTCGTCCTGTCAATACAACATTTAGTACACTACATGTGGAGTGGATTTTGCTGTTTCTATCATCCCACAGTGGAATTTTGCACAGGGTAGGCAAAGCATCTACTGTCTCCAGTTGTATGGTGGAAAGTAAAGAAATAATGTCGGGTGTTTGGAGCTGTATTAATTTTTAGCTCACCTGGACCGAAGGTCCATGTGAGCTATTGCTATCACTTGGCGTCCGTCGTCCGTCGTAAACTTTTTCAAAAATCTTCTCCTCTGAAACCACTGGGCCAATTTTTTTCAAACTTGGCCACAATCATCCTTAGGGTTCCTAGTTTCAAGTTTGTACCCAGGGTGTTGATCAACAGACAAATATGGCCGCTGTTACTAAAAATAGAACATGGGGGTCAACACAGGTTTTTGATCATTATCTAAAAAACTATAATAGCTATAGAGAAAACCGTTACTTCAAATTGATCAGCACATTAAGGTCTACAATAGTTGCTATTAGTGCAAAGTTGTGTATTGGCTTCTTGTAGGAGTTATTGCCCTTTTTTGACGATTTTTGACAAAATTTTTGGTATTTACAATATAACCTGAAAAATATACGAGGTAGAGTGAAACTGTAAATGGCAAAAATGATCAGCAATAAAAGCCCTACAATTCACTTGATTGGTCTGAAATTGTCAGATGACTCTTTATATGAGTTATTGCCCTTAAATGGTAAATTTTTATGAAATTTTCCGTTTTTGTCCTGTAACTTTAAAACTATAACAGCTAGAGTAAAACTGTAAATAGCAAAAATGATCAACAATACAAGCCCTACAATTTACTGTATTAGTCTGAAATTGTCAGATGACTCCTTATAGGAGTTATTGCCCTTAAATGGCAATTTTTTTATGAAATTTTCCTATTTTGTCCTGTAACTTGAAAACTATAGCAGCTAGATTGAAACTGTAAATTGCACAAATGATCAGCAATAAAGACCCTACAATTCACTTGATTGGTCTGAAATTGTCAGATGACTCCTTATATGAGTTATTGCCCTTAAATGGTAATTTTTTATAAAATTTTCCGTTTTTGTCCTGTAACTTTAAAACTATAACAGCTAGAGTAAAACTGTAAATATCAAAAATGATCAACAATACAAGCCCTACAATTCACTGTATTAGTCTGAAATTGTCAGATTACTCTTTATAGGAGTTATTGCCCTTAAATGGCAATTTTTTATGAAATTTTCCGTTTTTGTCCTGTAACTTGAAAACTATAGCAGCTAGATTGAAACTGTAAATTGCACAAATGATCAGCAATAAAGACCCTACAATTCACTTGATTGGTCTGAAATTGTCAGATGACTCCTTATATGAGTTATTGCCCTTAAATTGCAATTTTTTATGAAATTTTCCGTTTTTGTCCTGTAACTTTAAAACTATGACAGCTAGAGTAAAACTGTAAATAGCAAAAATGATCAACAATACAAGCCCTACAATTCACTGTATTAGTCTGAAATTGTCAGATGACTCCTTATAGGAGTTATTGCCCTTAAATGGCAATTTTTTATGAAATTTTCCGTTTTTGTCCTGTAACTTGAAAACTATAGCAGCTAGATTGAAACTGTAAATTGCACAAATGATCAGCAATAAAGACCCTACAATTCACTTGATTGGTCTGAAATTGTCAGATGACTCCTTATAGGAGTTATTGCCCTTAAATTGCAATTTTTTATGAAATTTTCCGTTTTTGTCCTGTAACTTTAAAACTATAACAGCTAGAGTAAAACTGTAAATAGCAAAAATGATCAACAATACAAGCCCTACAATTCACTGTATTAGTCTGAAATTGTCAGATGACTTTTTTATGAAATTTTCCGTTTTTGTCCTGTAACTTGAAAACTATAGCAGCTAGATTGAAACTGTAAATTGCACAAATGATCAGCAATAAAGACCCTACAATTCACTTGATTGGTCTGAAATTGTCAGATGACTCCTTATAGGAGTTATTGCCCTTAAATTGCAATTTTTTATGAAATTTTCCGTTTTTGTCCTGTAACTTAAAAACCATAGCAGCTAGAGTGAAATAATAAATTGCAAAAATGATCAGCAAAAAAGCCCTACAATTCATTTAATTGGTCTGAAATTGTCAGATGACTCCTTATAGGGGTTATTGCCCTTAAATGACAATTTTGTTAAGAAATTTTCCATTTTTGTCCTGTAACTTGAAAACTATAGTAGCTAGATTAAAACTGTAAATTGCACAAATGATCAGCAATAGAAGCCCTACAAATGATTGCTTAGTCCAAAAATTGCAAGATGACTCTTTATAGGAGTTATTGCCCTTTCATTATGAATTTGGACATATGAACAGTTTTTAGCTCACCTGGACCGACGGTCCATGTGAGCTATTGCTATCACTTGGCGTCCGTCGTAAACTTTTTCAAAAATCTTCTCCTCTGAAACCACTTGGCCAATTTTTTTCAAACTTGGCCACAATCATCCTTAGGGTTCCTAGTTTCAAGTTTGTACCCAGGGTGTTGATCAACAGACAAATATGGCCGCTGTTACTAAAAATAGAACATGGGGGTCAACACAGGTTTTTGATCATTATCTAAAAAACTATAATAGCTATAGAGAAAACCGTTACTTCAAATTGATCAGCACATTAAGGTCTACAATAGTTGCTATTAGTGCGAAGTTGTGTATTGGCTTCTTGTAGGAGTTATTGCCCTTTTTTGAAGATTTTTGACAAAATTTTTGGTATTTACAATATAACCTGAAAAATATACGAGGTAGAGTGAAACTGTAAATGGCAAAAATGATCAGCAATGAAAGCCCTACACTTTACTTGATTGGTCTGAAATTGTCAGATGACTCCTTATATGAGTTATTGCCCTTAAATGGTAATTTTTTATGAAATTTTCCGTTTTTGTCCTGTAACTTGAAAACTATAGCAGCTAGATTGAAACTGTAAATTGCACAAATGATCAGCAATAAAGACCCTACAATTCACTTGATTGGTCTGAAATTGTCAAATGATTCCTTATATGAGTTATTGCCCTTAAATGGTAATTTTTTATGAAATTTTCCGTTTTTGTCCTGTAACTTTAAAACTATAACAGCTAGAGTAAAACTGTAAAGAGCAAAAAAAGATCAACAATACAAGCCCTACAATTCACTGTATTAGTCTGAAATTGTCAGATGACTCCTTATAGGAGTTATTGCCCTTAAATGGCAATTTTTTATGAAATTTTCCGTTTTTGTCCTGTAACTTGAAAACTATAGCAGCTAGATTGAAACTGTAAATTGCACAAATGATCAGCAATAAAGACCCTACAATTCACTTGATTGGTCTGAAATTGTCAGATGACTCCTTATATGAGTTATTGCCCTTAAATTGTAATTTTTTATGAAATTGTCCGTTTTTGTCCTGTAACTTTAAAACTATAACAGCTAGAGTAAAACTGTAAATAGCAAAAATGATCAACAATAAAAGCCCTACAATTCACTGTATTAGTCTGAAATTGTCAGATGACTCCTTATAGGAGTTATTGCCCTTAAATGGCAATTTTTTATGAAATTTTCCATTTTTGTCCTGTAACTTGAAAACTATAGCAGCTAGATTGAAACTGTAAATTGCACAAATGATCAGCAATAAAGACCCTACAATTCACTTGATTGGTCTGAAATTGTCAGATGACTCCTTATATGAGTTATTGCCCTTAAATGGTAATTTTTTATGAAATTGTCCGTTTTTGTCCTGTAACTTTAAAACTATAACAGCTAGAGTAAAACTGTAAATAGCAAAAATGATCAACAATACAAGCCCTACAATTCACTGTATTAGTCTGAAATTGTCAGATGACTCCTTATAGGAGTTATTGCCCTTAAATGGCAATTTTTTATGAAATTTTCCATTTTTGTCCTGTAACTTGAAAACTATAGCAGCTAGATTGAAACTGTAAATTGCACAAATGATCAGCAATAAAGACCCTACAATTCACTTGATTGGTCTGAAATTGTCAGATGACTCCTTATAGGAGTTTTTGCCCTTAAATTGTAATTTTTTATGAAATTTTCCGTTTTTGTCCTGTAACTTAAAAACCATAACAGCTAGAGTGAAATAATAAATTGCAAAAATGATCAGCAAAAAAAGCCCTACAATTCATTTAATTGGTGTGAAATTGTCAGATGACTCCTTATAGGGGTTATTGCCCTTAAATGACAATTTTATGAAATTTTCCATTTTTGTCCTGTAACTTGAAAACTATAGTAGCTAGATTAAAACTGTAAATTGCACAAATGATCAGCAATAGAAGCCCTACAAATGATTGCTTAGTCCAAAAATTGCAAGATGACTCTTTATAGGAGTTATTGCCCTTTCATTATGAATTTGGACATATGAACAGTTTTTTAATTATAAATTAGTCTATAACACACCTATTAGTAGAGTAAAACTGTAAATTTCTAAAGTACCCTAAAGGACAATGCCTAAAAACCATTTAATTTTCAGAAATTGTGGATGGCACCTTATAGGAGTTATTGTATTTAACAAATTTTTTGAAGAAATGTATAGTTTTTGCACAGTAACTTAAAAGCTATAACAACTAGACTGAAACTGTTAATTTCAAAAATTTAAATATAGTTTAAGTCATTTGGATTCCAGGTGAGCGATTACAGGCTCCTGGGAGCCTCTAGTTTAATTATAAATTAGTCTATAACACACCTATTAGTAGAGTAAAACTGTAAATTTCTAAAGTACCCTAAAGGACAATGCCTAAAAACCATTTAATTTTCAGAAATTGTGGATGGCACCTTATAGGAGTTATTGTATTTAACAAATTTTTTGAAGAAATGTTTAGTTTTTGCACAGTAACTTAAAAGCTATAACAACTAGACTGAAACTGTTAATTTCAAAAATTTTAATATAGTTTAAGTCATTTGGATTCCAGGTGAGCGATTACAGGCTCCTGGGAGCCTCTAGTTTGTTTTACAAAAAAATATCTACAAATTTTAGAAGCCAGACATTTAAAGTGTTAAAACATTGATATGTATATTAAGGTTATGTTTAATCATCTCTACTTGTGATTAATGATTTTTATTTGACAGAAAAACTAAAACTATAGCCTTTTTAATTCTTTAGAAGGTTGTGTTGTTCGATATAAGACAAAAAACTAAATTAAATGTATAGATTCTTTTCTTCATTATTGTTGTGTTTCACAGTACACCCATTTATTATTAGCTTGAATATATTGTGTATTGCCAGATTTGATTGTGAATTAAAGTGAAATTATAATTAAATTCAAAACAGATATTGGAAATCAAAGCTTCCTTTCAGTACAAAACAAATAGTGCTAAATTATAATGGTCAAAATAAATGATTGTATGCTGTATTCAATTTGGTCACTGTAGAAATGGTAAAACGAGTTATAAATAAAAAGATTCAAGTCGAAAACAAACCGTTGAATTGAACCATTATTTAAAAGAATATTCCACAACATCAACCCTGCCAGAAAAACTTGTAAATCGTTTTTTTTTTTTTTTATGCCACTGCGACGACATGGGGGGGGGGCATTTAGTTTTACTCGTGTCCGTACATACGTACGTCCAAACGAATTTCTATAGAGCTTTTCTCAGAAACCGTACATGAGAACACTTTGAAATTTGGCAGGGTGGTTCAGTATCACAAGTTGTACGTCATAAGCAACTTTCAGACCTGTCGGACAACTACTTCCTGTTTGGGACTTTATTTAGCGGTGGCATCTGTTTCCCATGGACACATTCTTCGATTTTTTTGTTTTTAATTTTACAGTTCTCATATGCATTCTATTTGCAACATAAACTTCCCAAGACCTAAACAAACAAAATGTAAAACCTTAACTTGTTTGCCTTGTTTATTTTTGGAATAAAAAAAGAGCAAAAATAACTTTTTACATACAACTTAATAATGACATATAATCCAAAACTGCGCAGCATTAGTGCTGGTTTTATTTTACACTTTCAGCTGACAATCCCTAGGTCAGTTGGTTTTCACAAGTATGTATCTCTCATAATTGCAGAGATTGCCTGCTTTCCTACCGAAGGTTCAAGGGTTTTTTGTGTACTTCAGCTTCCTTTAAAAAAAAACATAATTGAAGAATCTTAAATAAGTCACAACTTGTTATATCATATGCTTATTTTTTTCGTAATTTCTATTTGAAATTTTATATGCAAATAATACAATTTTTTTCAGTAGAAATAAGTGAAATAATTTTTACGTTTTAATTTTTCAGTTGGCATTTGTTCCAGATATTACAATCGTTAGAATACAATCATTTGTCACCGTACCACAGAGCTTACATACATGTCAACTTCGCTTCACAGTTGGAGTCTCTGGGTTTGTGGCATTGGGCCATATTTGTTGTTTTACATATAGAGGATAACAGATGGTAGGTTAAATTGTTAATTGATAGCACACTAAATTCTTCTGATTTATTTCCACCTCTGGTCAAAATAAAGACTTTACTTTACATGCTTCTTTCTGTTCTTGTGGTTTGGTATACTGCATGGACATGGAAAGATATGTATAACGTTGAATAGTAAGGTAAGGTGTGCTATTGAAGACCTAGCAAAATAGTTTCACACTCGCCAAACATTGAAAAATTTTGTCCAATTGAATCTTTGTCTGACCTGTTAATTCTTATTCAAATTTTACAAGTTTGCATCAATTACAATTCCTGTATACATATGAAAAGATATTAAATTTGACAACAGAAAAGATATTTTTTACAATATTTTATTCAAAATATCATTCTTAATGGTAAAAGGTTAGGATACAACCTTTTTTTAAACTGGTTATCGAACTACCCATGTGTAATAGTGTTTTCTAGCTTCAAAGACCAACATCTGCTACCACAATCACTTATACTTTGTCTGACTGAATTTTGCCATTTATGTAATGTAACCAGAGTTTTGTAAAAAGTAGTTGTTTGAAATTTCTGATGCACAAAAGTCTTGTGTTGCTATGAAATGTTCAAGAATAAGCTGAACAAGCCCTGGCATGAAACACAAGTCTTGTTTGAGAGAAACTTGCTATAAAAAAGTCGAACATTTCTTCTATTAAAGTCGAGAATCTGCTGTAAAAGACCTGCTGTATAGACATATCACACTGTGCAAAGATCCATTGAATCAAGAAAAAGATCAAGAAAAAGAAGTTTTCCTTCATGAAAAACTAAAAGTACCTGTACGATGGATTCATTATGCAAAGGTTCGTAAATGTTATTTTTGTATTTTTTCTTTAGTTGTCCATAGTTTATCTTTG
Source organism: Limnoperna fortunei (assembly GCA_944474755.1). Lineage (NCBI taxonomy): Eukaryota > Metazoa > Mollusca > Bivalvia > Mytilida > Modiolidae > Limnoperna > Limnoperna fortunei. The sequence continues at coordinate 55,889,456 of OX104115.1, read as the reverse complement.
CAAGTGGAAGTTTGTTTCTAAACTATTTGCTGAGTCAACTGTTATTAAGGATTTCTGTTTATTAATTTTTTTTTTTTTTTTTTTTGGGGTGGTGGGGAGTTGTGATTTAGTTACCAACCTGGCACTGTCACCATTAAAAACATTCTTATTGACAACAAATGCAATCTTATGTTTTGACTGGCTGAAATTGACAATAGAAAAAAATCAACATGTTTTTATGGACCCGGAATTGGTTATATTGGTTACAAAGGAGAGCAAGTATAGTAGGTATTTTGTATCATCTAACTGCACATGTTCATGTTTTACAGTTGTTTAAATTTTTTTTTTCATTTTATGCGATAATGTGAGTTTGTACATTTAACTAATTTGGAGAAAATAATTTGAGTTACCTCCCCTTGATCACAGTTCCTACCTTTTGACCTCAACAACTCTCAAATGTAATATTACACTATTATCATGTAAAAGGGGACATGTAGGTATTAAAATTTTATACTTAAAGGAATTGTAGGCGTGATGCATGGAATTCACGTCTTTCCATATGCGCGCCACCTACCGGTAACATGTTCGGTAACTCTAGTTTACATGTAAGACTGTAGTTGGTATACAAGCCATAACATAAATCTGTCACACTATACCTTCAATAAACAATTAATTGGCACCTACGTAGGTGAAAACCCCATTAAATAAAAAGGGATAATAAAATATGTATCAGATATACAGACTTTGCAAACTTTTGTCAATTAAAATTGTGTATTTAAAAACTCCTAATTTTTAAGTATACACAAAAAGTGTTAACATATGAACTGTGGTTAATAAACTGCTAATAAATTGTTAGTATATATTACTTTCCCACTTTGTGCCCCAAGGAAATTAATTACCTGTTCATTGGATGCAAGATACTACACCTGGCTGCTGGTAAGATAAAGGTGATTTTTTTGTGGTGTCAACGAATATACGTGCAATGTAAATGACATAAATGTACATGTAAAATTTTACAAGCCTCTGATGTATGTGAGCACAGATTTCAAAAGGTTGACACAGTTATCAGTTACGGATAACTGAATGATTACATATACCTATAATAAAAAAATGTCCCACTGAGAAGCTTCCTGTACAGGTGAATGGTGTTAATTGGAAAAGATACACGTGCAATTTAGTAATAATTACCACGGGAAAATGTATTGTTTGTTTCGGATACGACCTTCCAAGGTATATTTTACCCACATGTTTTAGGATAAGCATTTTCCAAATTGCAGTCGTAGGTTTAGTGGAATATGTCGAAAATAAAATAGCTTAAGATTATTTCCTTTTTTATTTTGTTTAAGAAAATTATTGCAACCCAGAAAGGAGCATCATTTTATTGCAGTCATGTAGAGATGTATTAACACGTGATTTCAAGTCTATGAAGGAATGCTCCTCCCATCGTTAAGTTTTTCCCGCCACACCTATTGATTGGATTGTAATAGGTGTGTTGCTTTTGATACACGGGGCCACCCACCTGTCAATTAAGTCAATCACATCAGGCGTTCAAAGAGATGACAATTGACACTGAATACTCGCATTGTGCACGTCCGATTGTTTTTGAATTTCTAGACAATTATTTTATCTGTCAAATGAACAATTTTGTGAACCCCAAAATAAAACCTGAAACGTCACAATAACGAGGTCAAAATGTTGCAAAACATTGTTTTTATGGTTTTTAATGCATTGGAAATAAGTATTTTCTCACTGAAAAGTAGTGGTAAGCATATACTGCATGTGCGAGTCATACATGTAAATCGCGGTTACCCGCCCCTTTAAGGGAGGTAACACCACTTAATTCGCAATCGGTGAATTCTCCTCATATAATATGACATAGGTAGAGGGAGGTCTTGAAGTAAATTAATTATACTGTTTATAGTGAAGCCATACTAGCAGTTTTATCTCATTTCTATCTGTACATAGTATTTTAAACAGAAACTTTGGATCTTCTATTAAAGGCCATAGTATTTTAAACAGAAACTTTGGATCTTCTATTAAAGGCCATAGTATTTTTAACAGAAACTTTAGATCTTCTATTTAAGGCCATAGTATTTTTAACAGAAACTTTAGATCTTCTATTTAGGCTGTAGTATTTTAAACAGAAACTTTGGATCTTCTACTTTGGCCATAGTATTTTTAACAGAAACTTTGGATCTTCTATTTAGGCTGTTGTATTTTAAACAGAAACTTTGGATCTTCTAATTTGGCCATAGTATTTTAAACAGAAACTTTGGATCTTCTAATTTGGCCATAGTATTTTTAACAGAAACTTTGGATCTTCTAATTTGGCCATAGTATTTTAAACAGAAACTTTAGATCTTCTATTTAAGGCCATAGTATTTTTAACAGAAACTTTGGATCTTCTATTTAGGCCGTAATATTTTAAACAAAAACTTTGGATCTTCTAATTTGGCCATAGTATTTTAAACAGAAACTTTTGATCTTCTATTTAGGCCATAGTATTTTAAACAGAAACTTTGGATTTTCTATTTAAGCCATAGTATTTTAAACAGAAACTTTGGATTTTCTATTTAAGCCATAGTATTTTAAACAGAAACTTTGGATCTTCTAATTTGGCCATAGTATTTTAAACAGAAACTTTGGATCTTCTAATTTGGCCATAGTATTTTAAACAGAAACTTTGGATCTTCTAATTTGGCCATAGTATTTTAAACAGAAACTTTGGATCTTCTAATTTGGCCATAGTATTTTAAACAGAAACTTTGGATCTTTTAATTTGGCCATAGTATTTTTAACAGAAACTTTGGATCTTCTAATTTGGCCATAGTATTTTTAACAGCAACTTTGGATCTTCTATTTAGGCCATATAGGTTTTTACATGTACTTCATGGAATTCTGATTATTAAAATAACACTTTTATTCAGTTTGTAGTATATTAAATTAGAAAATTACTTATGCTATACAATTTGAATACTTATTGTTTATGGTATACTTCTGTCATTAGACTTGTTAACTTGATATCTAGTCTTTTTTATATTTATAGGCATTACGGGCAAAACATGAAAATAAAGATCATGATGAGGCTTGGCATTTACTGAAATCGGGAAAGTGGAATTCTTGTCATGCTGTAGTTCTGAAGCACATAGCACCTGATGCTATTATAAATGGTACATCATCCAGTAATGTTAACGCCCTCTATAGCAAGCTACATTTTTTGGTTGTCAGCAGTGCAGTACACTAATTTTCAATTCCCAGTTATCAAAAAAATAAAATTGCATAAGTTTTAGATTTTGTTCTGCAATTTTGAATGTTAACATATGATGTAAAAAGAAGACCACATTTAAGACATTTTAAATGTTGAAGACAATTTACAGCACATTGTATAGTGACGGGATGGTAACCTGTATTTTTGTGTAAGCAAGAATCCTTTGACACCATTGAGCAGCATTCCTGTGATTTTAAAGCCAGTTGAATAGAATACTTTAAAATCTCCTGAGTTGACTAGATTGTAAACAAATGAAAAAATTATATTGGATTATTTTCTATTCATGTTAAGATTGTAGAATTTGAGAAATGTGTAATATTCTATTTGATTATTTGCCATATATTTATACCATGTATACATACAGCCAATGTAAAAAACAACAAGTTGCAAAACTATGTTTGCCACTCTCCGGCACAGAGAACATAACTGGTTCCCAGATATAACCTCTGCCACACGTCATCCTCCATTTACTGCGGGACTACATTTGTCGTCTGCTCGTGACGTTTGTAAACAAAGAACGATGTTTGTAAAATAATACACAAGATCTTATTTATTTTTATATAGTCTTTTTATACACTTTTGATACAGTTTTATACTGAAATTACTGCGTTTGTACGCGAAACTTATCATCCATGAGAGATATCTCTCACAATGTCAACTAATGGTATGGCAGAGGTGATTGTGGTTGACGTAGGATACCTAGAATCCTTGCGTGGAGATTGTATGTTTGCATGTATAGATGTAATATTTGCTGCAGAAGTTGACTGGTTTTTGCCTGGTACTATAACTTTTTCCCCTAATAAAAAACTTGTGCTATCATACGGGTGATAACTTGTTTAAAGTTGTTTGAAACCCCATTCAAACCAATCAAAAATCAGTAAACATGAATACATATTAAATTCCAATGTTTGTCTCATATCTAAAAATAAAAGTGATTTTGTTTCCAAAACAGGAAATCATGAATACCTTAAAAAATTCCTGGTAGAATTATCCAATCCAGCTCACAGCAGTAAGATTACAGACTGGTTTTATGGTGGACAAGTTTTCTTGGATTACCTTAACCAGTGTGATTCAATAGACAGGCTGACACAGCAGCTGAGACAAGAGGAGGTCAGTGACACAAATTATAAACGAACTTGTTTAAAATTAAAGATCTGCGGTATCATCAAGGAGCATTAGCTTTCAGTAATGTCTGGTTGTATTTAAATAGAAGAATAAAAATAATTTTTGGAACAGTTCACCTTTCAAAATGCTTGCCCATTTAACCTCACTTCAAACATTTTAAATGCATATTACATTAAAAGGTGACATTTTGTGTAAAATATGAAAAAGGTTATAGATATAGGTACCATATTTTTTCATTGAATAATGTAGGCAAGCAATTTTATTGGGCGGATTTCAGAGTGAAAATCCGGGTTTTAATATGGTGAATGTTGGGCGGGCAGGTGGGGGAAAAATTGTCGTAACAGTTTTCTCAGCAACTCTTATCATATTCTCTTGAAATTTGGTATGCAGCATCAACATTGGCCTCCCATAACGTGGGATTTGATTTCAGGTCTGTCGTTCCCCTACTTCCAGTTGAACGAAATCCGGCCATTTCTGTCTTTGAAGGATTTTTTATGCCCCCGCTACGACAATGGGGGGGGGGGGGGCATTAAGTTTTACTCATGTCTGTCTGTATGTCCAAACGAATTTCCGTAAAGCTTTTCTCAGAAACCATACACGAGAACAATTTGAAATTTGGCAGGGAATTTCAAGTTGTACGTCTTAAGTGACTTTCAGACCTGTCGGACAACTACTTCCTGTTTGGGACTTCATTTGTATGTAAATATGTTCGTCCGTATGTACCATTTTCCGTCAAGCTTTTCTCAGAAACCGTACATGAGAACAATTTGATATTTGGCAGGGTGGTTCAGTATCACAAGTTGTACGTCCTAAGCAACTTTCTGACCTGTCGGACAACTACTTCCTGTTTGGGACTTCATTTTAGCAGGGGCATCTGTGTCCCATGGACACGTTCTTCGATTTTTAGTCTTAAAATCTGTTTATCATTGTCTTTCATTTACGTCCTGAATATAGCTGAAATATTGCTTGCTGGATGTAATACAACAATTTATCAATCTTTCTCACTGCAGGCAGGGTGTACTCGACTCCAATCTTAATTGACAAGGATTGCCAGTTTTCCTACTGCAGGTTGGGGGTTCTCTCCGGGTACTCCGGCTTCCTCCCCCAATAAAAACTGGACGCCATGAAATAGCTGAAAAATTGCTGAAAGTGGCGTTAAAACACCATTCAAACAACAACAAATCAATCTTTCTTAAGGCTTCTGTTGGTGGACTATGTACAAATTTTTACAATGTTTACATTTTTTATAAAGGGCCTCGGTGGCTGAGTGGTTAAGATAGCTAGTCATCTACTATTGATAACATGGTAGGTCAACACTGAGTTTGCAGTTTCGAGTCTCATTGTAGAAAGGGTGTACTCGACTCCAATCAAAACTTAAAAATGAAAACCAGTTTTCCCAACACAGATATGGGGTTTTCACCAGGAACTCATGCTTCCTCCCCAATATTAACTTGATGCCATGTTATAACTGAAAGTGATGTTAAACTCCATTCAAACATGCAAAAATTTTTATTAAACTTTATATAGTTTCCATGATCAGCCAGCATTATGGTTTAAAACAAAATTAGTGCTTTGATTTCTAATATAGATGTTGCAAATTATAACAGCATTTTGTTTCTGTTTGTAAACATGTCAACAGCTGAGACCTAGTGGGTACGAGGCGGAGAGCTTATTCCATAATGTGAATAACTTGTGTGCCAAAGTTGGTAGTCTACAGTGTTGTAATTCTAAAGAAAGGTTAGTAACAATTTGTCACTTTAGTGTTGTGTAATTGTTTCTGACATGCTCCACATATTTCAGACAATGTATGCTATTTACACCACATAGTTTTATCTCTAAGGAAACAGATTTAAATAAGCGATTTGCTTTTTCTGAATTTTTTTGTTTGAATGTTTTTCTTGCTTAAATTGTAAAATTGTGTGATATAATTGTTTATTTATTCAATAAAATATTGTGTACTTTAATAATGTCCATATTACTCATAAAGTGCATGTCCAGGTAAAATTTAGATGACATAATATTACTATGTAACATTTCTGTAATTGGAATAACCCTCATGAAAACAGACAATTCATATGTTTTTGGAATACTGTTATTTCATTGCATAGATTAAAATTTTTTAAAGTGTTTATTTTTTGGTGCACATTGTTGGTGGAACTACTTTATTCTTATGCCCCAGCGACAACATGTCAGGGGCATTAAGTTTTACTCACGTACGTCCGTCCATACCAGTTTCTGTCATGAGAACAATTTTAAATTTGGCAGGGTGGTTCAGTATCACAAGTTGTACGTCCTAAGCGACTTTCAGACCTGTCGGACAACTACTTCCTGTTTGGGACTACATTTAGCGAGGGCATCTGTGTCCTATGGACATATTCTTCGATTTTTTTCCTAATAATATTCGACAGTTATATTTAAACGAGGCTCTAAAAGTGAATGCAAAATAAAGAAAAAAATATTTAAAAGAAAAGGATTTAATGCCCATTTTAGGTAGTTCCTTGATCTGTGAACTGGGTCGATTCATCCTGTTCATGCATAAATGAACTACTGACAATGTACCATGGTTTAATTCATGGTTTACAGATGAAGTACAATTTTTAGGGCCCCGCCACTTTTTGGTGGATGCCCTTTAGTGATTAGTCTCTCCGTCTTTTGATTTTTGGAATTTGGGTACATAATACCAAGGTGATTTGTCGCATACCATGGTTGATGACCTTTGACCTTGACTTCAAGGTCGGCGGGGCCCACAGAGATGGGTACCATCTCACTGATATCTAGTTTAAACAATTAAAATGGTAATATATTGTCTGTTACAGAAATAGGACTGCGGCAGTGGCTTAATTAGGCTAAAGAAAACTAATTCTATTAAACCTTTGTATTTTAATTAAGAAAATACCTACAGTATTGAATAGTTTTAAATTCCAGTTTACAATACACTGTTAAAGTTTTTAAAAAAAGTTATAGAAAACTTAAGTTATCAATTTAAATTAATGGCCATTCTGAAAATAGACTAAGACCCCTACCAGGAAGACAGTTTGATGTATTTATGTGGTTGGTAGTTTAAGATCTACACATTTCGTATGCATCATGAGTAATATGGACTTATTTATTTGTGTGGAAGGTGGAGTTAAGTTGTTGTACCTTTCTAGAAGCGGAAATAGTATTATCTGGAACAGTCTTAATTTTTTACTACAGCCGAAATTTGAGAAATATCGTATAAATTGTAAAAGTTACAAAACACTTTAAAGTAAAATATGTTTCAAAGTTAAAAAAAAATCATCAGACTTTTTACTTTTCTTTTTTTAACAATTTCAGAGTTCATCAGAACTTAACAGTTTTAGAAGTATATTTTATTGGGCAATCTAAAATTCCAATTTTCAGCATACTTCAAGTAAAAAAAAACTTAACTTTTCCCTTTATACTTATGAGAGTTCATCTACTACAAATCATTTATTATATCATTGTAGGTTATGTCAGTCAGAAATGTCCAAAGCAGCTAGCTATTTACTGAGGAAATTGCTACAGATACAGTTACAAGACGCTGGATCATCTGATGATCTCCCCATAAGGTAAAGTGAGTATTCAGGTGTTATCTCATTTCAAATTTTCTCTCCAGTTTCAGTATGTTTTTCAATAAATATAAATGTATCAAACAGGCAAATAAATAAGTGTTTATTTTCAAACTTTGATTCTGCATTCATAGTATTAAAGGGGCCTCGGTGGCCGAGTGGTCAAGGTAGTTCGTCTACTATTGATCACATGGTCTGTCAACACTGAGATTGCGGGTCGATTCTCACTGTAGGCAGGGTGTACTCGACTCCAATCTTAATTGACAAGGATTGCCAGTTTTCCTACCGCAGGTCGGGGGTTCTCTCCAGGTACTCCGGCTTCCTCCCCCAATAAAAACTGCACGCCATGAAATAGCTGAAAAATTGCTGAAAGTGGCGTTAAAACACCATTCAAACAAACAAACATAGTATTAAATAAATTGTTAAAATTGTGCATGCACATTTCCAAATGCCATATTTTACACAGATTTTATTATTTATTATTTATCTTAATTTATTTTATCTTATTTATCTTAATGTTTTTTTTTTTAATTTTCCACATTTTTTATTTTCAGGTATTTAAATATAGTTCCTGTTGCTCCCTCGGCAGAAGAATGACCTCTGCATGTAAGTGATGGGGAGCAGGTTATTGGATAGTTACTGTTTTGCTGATGGTCTATTTTTAGGATAAGATCTTTTTTCAAAACAATCCATGTACCTGAGGTTCACATATTTCTCTCGGTTCTTGTTTGTTCTTAACTTCTTGGTTATGGTATTGGATGTTGATACCTCTGACAGTGCTAGTAAGTAATAACATAAATGTCTTCAAACCTGATACAATTTGTTTTAATGGAATAGCAAGATTTTTGTTGTGTTTGTTAACACATTATATTTTACAATGAATTATTATTATTGTGATTCACAATTGCAGTTCTTTTAGTGCTGAATTTTATTGATTTAATGTATCAGTGCAGTGTGTGTACTTCTATGTTTAGACAGTAGTATAATTTGACTGCCTTTGTGACAATATTAGTAGTGTATTGCAATTGTCTATAGAAGGCAACTAAGGGTTTGATCCATGGAGGGTTTAAAAAAGACCATAAATTGGAACTTTTCCATCAAGTTTGCTAGAAGTCTGAATTATGTGTCTGGTGCCTGTAACTTCACCATCAAGCATGCAGCTTTAAAGTTTAAAAACAGTAGTTGATTTGCTTTGACTCAAATTTCTGTGGTGCACACATTTTAAAACTCCTTAACGTGTAAATTTAAAAGCAGTCACCACTGCAGGATTTGGTTAACATATGGCCCAATTGGAAATGTTTAAAGAAACATTCTTCATTGCCTAGTTGAGATATGCAGGCTCTTGATAGCCTCTTGTTTGCCATTCCAAAAAAAATTATGAAAGTGCTGTTAATACATTGAAAAAAGCCTTTAAAATGATGCATAACCTTGTTGTTCAACAATATAAAGAAAAGAATAATAGGTTCTTTCATACGTTTATGGGAAAGACCTGTTGATCTTTCACGAGTGAAAGTTCACACTGACTTTCCCAAAAACGTATGAAAGTACCTATTTCTTCCGTAAACCAACAACTTTCACATCGCTATAACATATAGACTCTCCATTGTTGTAGACTCCATTGTCTCTGACGTCCAATCAGAACGGTGGAAACAAGAATGTCATAGAAGAACGTTGTTATGCTTCCATAACAACGTTCTTGTTTCTGGCGTTTTGATTGGATGACGCAGCAAGTACAGATGTGTGGGCGTGAGCTCATCTGTACTGGGTCATCGGTACCAGATATCGGCCATTTACGTAAGAAATGTGTTATTTCATGTCTGTTAAATTTATATTGTGTTTTTGTTCTTTCATTATAATTATAAAGCAGTTTTCATGACCTGTTTAATATGCTTAAAGAAGTTTATGGAGGATTAAAGTTCTAAATGAATGTATTCAAATTTAACTCTGCATGTGTTTGATTTGTTCACAAGTTTTATTTACTGGTAGTTTGCCTTGAAAACATGTATTTGTAATGAACAACTATCCATAGTGTAAGACCTGACCCACATATTGTGTTTCATACAAAAAATTCTAATAAGAGTTGCATGAAATGCTTCGAGTCGTAAGTGTTGTAAAATGAGCTAATCTTAGTACATCTCTTAAAAATTTTATCATATGTGTCTTATTAGAGTATTTATTGAGGGCACAAATTTGTAGTGATTTTACCATGGGTTGGCCCTTTACCCCTTCCTAAAATATTTTGTCATAATACATGTACATGATAAAATAAGTACAAATTCATGCCCCTTATGCATTATTTATTCAACATACAATCTTTGAATATACATTCATTTTCTGTTGACTTCTGTCTACATAAGAAATTCTTAATTAATTTCTTTGATATTACAGACAGCTGGTACCCAACATCAGTAATTTACCAATGCCAGAAGATTACAGATTACAAGAGTTACGGGCCTTGACTAGAGGTTACATGACAGAAATGACTGAATGAAAACAAATTTTTTTAAAGGTCTAAATGTTGCATTGTTATGATCATGATAACTGAAATATTGACAAAATGACATAAAAATTCTTTATCATGACATTTATGGTCTGTATTTGTAAAACATAACAGGACTTTATTACATAATTCTAATATGTTGAACGATTGTTACTATTGCCTGATTATTATAATAAAATGTACATCTTTATTCTTTGTGTATTTTGTTCCTGAATCAAATTCCTTGCAAACTAAAATGACCAATAGAAAGCCTTGTTATTTTAAAACTGACCTGCAAACATCCTTTTGCTCAAGAAATCAGTTCAGAATTCAGAAAATTTTAGTTTGTAACTACATTCCAACAAAACTTGGTAGAGATGGTTTGTTTGAACGGTGTTTAAGGCCATTCAGCTATTTCTTGATGTCCAGTTTTTATTTGGGGAGGAAGCCAGAGAAAACCCCAGGGGGAAACTTGGTAGGGGTGGTAGTGAATTCTTTACAGAATTTTCATCCACATTTTTACAAGCCGTCGAAGAAAACCCATTGCTGGTCGCATGAACAGTGATGCCCATTCTCTAACTTGAACAGTTGTTGTCCGATCTTCATGAAACTTGGGGAAAATGTTTATGGGCATAATACCTCAGCCAAGTTCGAAAACCAGCCAAATGACTGAAGCTACTTAAGAGTTATGGCCCTTTATTTATACAAAAAATGGCAAATTAGCCTTGTAAGCTTTCCAACTCAAACATGATGTCAGATCTTCATGAAACTTGGAGAAAATGTTTATGGGCTTAATATCTTGACCAAATTGATAAATAGCCACTTTGCTTTAGCCCTTTTAGAGTTATGGCCCTTATTTTTTTGTGCAAAAAAAATGGCAAATTTTTTTTTTCCTGGCATATCTTGTGGCATGTTGGCACATATTTTATTCTAGGAAAGTATAACGGCAGTAACAGTTCAATGGGCTATGAATTGGGTTAAATGTTTGTTTGGATGGGCTTTAATGATGCAATTTCAGGAATTTTTTAATTACATCCTGGTAGCATTTTTTTAATTGGCTAGGGAGTACCTGATTATTACCCTGACCTTTGGGTAATCTTTGTTTATTAAGGATTAGTCGAGCACACCCTGCCCACAGTAAGGCTCGAACCACAATCTAAGTGTTGACACACATTTGATCATTAGAGGATGAACAAACTATCTTACTCGAGACCTTGTAGGTAAAATGAAGGCATATTTCAGTTAATGTATATATTCATATTATGGCAAGAACCATAAAAAGGTGTTAATCAATAAAGACAGAAAAAACAAGTGTGGACTGTGAGCACGCTCACAAAGGGATACCCCCCGCATCGCTTCAAGTCCAATTATCTCCCCTGAATAATATCCGACAGTGACGAAAATTCTTCATGCACATCTACATATGATGTACTTCCTTCATGTAAAGTTTCATCAAAATCTGTCAAACGGTTTAGGAGGAGTTGCGCTTACGAGGTCCCGCACTGAATACTATATTTTAAAAGTCTAAGTCCAATTATCTCCCCTGAATATCCGACAGCGACAAAAATTCTTCATGCACAGTAACATGTGATGTACTTCCTTCATGTAAAGTTTCATCAAAATCTGTCAAGCGGTTTAGGAGGAGAAGCGCTTACAAGGGATGTGGACAGACGGACAGACAAACAGGGTGATTCCTATATACCCCCCCCACAAACTAGTTTGCGGGGGGTATAAATATTTAAAATAAACAAAATATTCTAAATAAACAAATTGGTAACTAAAAAAACCTACAGTTCTCTGTAACGGTTTGCAAATCCTGCTTCACCTATGGCACCTGTCATGTTCCTCGGTGTAATGTTCATAAAAAGATGTCGAACTTCAACCTCATAATTAAGTAAATACTCGATGACCGGACTCAAAGCATGAAAAAAAAACTATAGAAATGGCATAAACAACTAGATTAACACGATCGCATCAGAAATTATGGGAAAACTGCATAATTGAATCCCAGATCTTCCGCATTATTTTATACCATTTCAATGTAAACCAACAGAAGTGAGTCTTGCTTCGAAAAGTAAATTAAATTCATGAAAAACAAGTAGAAAGAGATAAATTGATCCAAAGTAACCTGTGACGGACAGTTAGTAGTGATTAGCTTATGATAGTTACTGCAGTATTTCTGAGTACAGATTTAATCCATCATTATTACAAAGAAGTTTTATCGTCCGCAGCAATAATCTATCCCAAAATCTATGCAGGATGCACATTCCTGTGAATATTGCATACATTGATATACAAACGGGTTCTATAACGAGTGGCCCAGTGGTTAAGGTAGTACGTCTACTATTGGTCACGTGGTCTGTCAACACCGAGATTGCGGGTTCGAGCGTCACTGTGGGCACGGTGCGTTCGACTCCATTCTTTATTGACAATGATTGCCAGTTTTCCTACTGAAGGTCGGGGGTTTACTCCGGCTTCCTCCCCCAATAAAAACTGGACGCTATGATATACATTTTCTGTCGCTGAAAAATTGCTGAAAATGGCGTAAAAACAACATTCAAACAAACAAATTTATTACTCAAAAAGGGAAAATTCATTATTGGAAAGTTGCTTTCATTTGTTTCGAAAATGGTCTTTATTAATTATAATACACTAAACATGTTTAACAGTGAAAGGATATAGCTTGATTCTATGTTAATTCGAAGACCGTGCATTTTCGTTAATGTGTAGAATCATGCAGTTAAAAGGCATACGAACACACTGATATAAAACCGCGTCAATAAAGTAATTTCAATTCAACACTGCTTGAAAATTCAAGATGGCTGGCGTGGCCTAAAATAATATACGTGTAATTGATAGTCATCTCGGACCTCAATCATCTACATTTTAGACCAGAACCACTAATGACAGATCTTAAATGTAGTCAATAATCAACTAAGTCCCGCCGATTTGGTGGAAGTAACATTAAAACTTGTTTATTATAGTCTACTTAAACATATGTGTGAATATGAAGACAACAAATGTCCTCGTTTGGTATTTAGGGTTTCTTAACTTCCTTGACTACAGTACGTAAAGTTCAGACTGCAACTTTATCATCAAAAAGAAAACATTTAAAGCATTTCACTAGTTTAGTTTAAATATAACTTATCGTCCAAAGCAAGAAGAAATGATTAGATACAATATCGCAGAGCTCCAGATAAGCTACGTATTTGCGTTATAACGCAATTAAATTTTCATAAAACCAAATTATTTTTGCAAAACTCAATATCAAAGGCCTAAAACCCAATCAATTGTTTAGAAACATGCTTAATTCACTCACTGATGGCATAAAATTGTTCAGTGATTGCGTTAATTCATTTAAATAAATACACCAAGTTGCGTAATTACGATTCTCATTATTTTGCAACGTAAAAACCGACGGAGGTACTCAGAATATAATGTATATTTCATGCAGCATACGCTGCTCCAGGTATGGAGTTTTATTTCACAAGAAGAGATGCAAGTTCCCTATTGATATATACTTTTCTTCCAAAATTTTATTTAGTGTTAGAACCAGTCTAGTATTTTGTTGTGGCACCATGAATAGACGTGGAAGTAAAAAGTGTTTCTGTAGTTGATGCAAAAACGACAAAAGGTTATCTACATGTATAAAACCATAGTGAAATACATTTTCGTCAGCATAAAAAACCCAATTCAATAAATTTTAGATGGGTGAAAAACCCAATTAACTTTTTTAAGTGGGTTAAAAAAAAATAATAAAAGTGATTTATAAAAAAATACCCAATGAAATAAATCACCAGACGGGTGAAAAGCCCAATGAAGAAAATCTTATCTGGAGCTCTGCAATGTTTCCAATATCTTAACATAAATCGATGTTCATGAAGAATTTATGTTGTTTTATTTGTTATAGTTAAAAAAATCACGAAAATAACACAGAAAATTTATCTCTTAATTTTCTTATTAAGTATGTCTTTATTTTGTATTGCAACTGAGACAAATATAAATAAATATTGTTATTTAATATTATTTATATTCAGGGTATTGTTATTGTAATTTTCTTTTTTCCAACTATAAAATACAGATTGTACAAATTGCATTACAAACGTATAATGTAACGCACATCATGGGTTCATCTTGTTAATTGATTTATACAAAGTTTGCTAATAGCTGTTAATAAATTAGAACGTTCGTGCGGGTTTATGCAAGCTAGTTTTGGCAGTTCAGTAATTGTTCACTAAAATGTCAGACTGGCATTACAGAGGATAGTTGACTACAGTGACAATGTTTTCTCTGTTTCGCTTTAATAAAAGACATTTTTTTTGTTATTGAAGTCCAATTTTCAATCGGTTTATTTGGTCTTAAATCTTCTTAAAGGCAGTCAACACTGTGATAATAGGAAAATCCTTTATTACTAGTATTGAATTCGCCAGAGTGTGCTTAAACATCGATTTCAGTCAAATTTTTGCTCTACAAACCATCTTCTAAGAGAAAGAAGCTGAGCACCAAGAGAACCAATGACCTAATTTTATATCTATTAACAATGACTAGTATATTTTGTTACCCTACCACTCTTCCTTCAGATACAGCTATATATAGTTATGCCCCCGTTTCGAAGAAGAGTGGGGTATACTGTTTTACCCTTGTCCGTCCGTCCGTTCGTTCGTTCGTCCGTAACAAAAATTTCTGTCGCAGTTTTCTAAGCAACTATATGATGCAGAAGCCTAATATTTTGCATATTGCTTTATCATATAGAATCACCAGGTGTATAGCAATTTAATTCTCCTTGGACATCTACTTCCTGTTTACCAAATACTTTTGGGGGTATCACTATAGTGAGCATTAGCTCACAGATTTACCGTCATTAACTGCATCCTGTCTCATGTACAGCTTAATTGTTTGTCCTACGCTACTAATAAATCAGATTAATTTTTGGAGATTGATTGATTGATTGATTGATTGATTGATTGATTGATTGATTGATTGATTGATTGATTGATTGATTGATTGATTGATTGATTGGATGTCTGCTTTACGTCCAGCGAGCAGTATTTCAGCTATATTCAGGACGGGAACAAGTTAACAAACAATAAATCAACGGAAAATGGGGATGGGATGGGTCACAGGGAATACAATTTTGACTGCCACTGGAAATGTATGGAGTTTTGGGTAGGGGGCGAAAATTTAGCCTTTTGTAGCGGCTGCAATGAGCCTACTCTTTTTCGAAATCTACAAAAGGGGTCTTTATCGTGCAAGGAGCGTGGCACTCTCCAAACACGTTTCCCACTACGGTCCGCGGTCAGGCTTTCCGTATTATGACCTGACAACGCCCATCCCCCCCACCCAACGAGAGGGTCTCCCCTATCCGCCACCCGGGGACGCGCTGGGTTGCTCTGTGGGTCGAGCACTGGGAACCCTCCCAGTATGGTCCCAGTACTTAAATTGACTCATATAAATATAAAATAATAACAACTATTAGCTAACTTTTTACACGGGGGGTGGGGGGGGGGTACTAGGGATACTTTTAGATACTTTTGGAGGTACAGGTCTGCGGACGGAGATTTGAAAACGCACCATATTCATATATTTTCCGACGTTATATAACGGGGCCTAATCATATATTAAATCAGACCTATTCCTATTGACAAAATAGTCCACTCACTACCAAAATGATCAAGTTATGCAGGGACAGTCTATATTATATTAGTATAGACTGTCCCTGAGTTATGTTAATGGAACAGTTTGTTTCTAAAATTACTGTAGTTTACATAGGCTTAACATGCTTAAGAATTGAGGCATGGAACTACCCAATGGCATATTTTTAATAATAAAAGATACCTTCTCATATATTTTGGAGAGGTAAAAAAGTGACCCATCCGGGCACATCCGTATTACCCTATATATACCAAGTTACCAACCCCCGAACTCCCTCGTGTCCCCATCTTGTTCCGCTTTGATAAAATACGGTCGTAAAAGAAAGTCGTTTATTTATGTTATTAGAAGAAATTTATTATTAAAAACTTGTTGCATCTCGTTACCTGTGGCCCACCTTAATCCGTTCATTCATTAAATTTTTATCAAAAAAAAAGATAATTATTTGTTTGTTATCTCAAATTACTTGCTTGTAGTTTGGTTATCATTAACAGTTGCACGGTCACTGGTTGTCACGTGACTCAACAGGTACTTGTTGTGAGAACGCATGCGTCAAAGTCTTGTTACGAGAGCCTTGGTCGAAAAGCGTCGAAAATGGCGGAGTCTCTAAGACGGTTGGTTAACATCGGTACATTTACTGTACTTCAGGATAAGTTAGAAAGATGGCTCGACAATTACCACGTAAGTGAAGAAAATATAGAATCTCCTTATCAAACTGTACAAGCTATTGCACCATGTTATGTCCGGAAAATCATTCCATTTCCGTTTCTATCCATGTGTCATTTACTTAAAACGGTTGCTAAGATAATTTTAGGTGACTCTAGCTATGCATCTCTGTCAAGAAAATGCATTTAACTTAAATAATGTAAAGATGCTTGGCCCATCATATCTTATGTACAAAAAGATCCGCTTTCCTTGTCAAAATTGGGCAAATTTCGATTTATTTAACCTTGCCGCCTTGCAGACGAACTAGTTCAGACTCGGTGTGGTATGGAATTTTGAAACCGGATATCTCCCAAAAATTAAAAAAGTGTAACAAAAATTCCATTTGACTTTCATTTCTTCAAGCAAGCGTTTTATTGATGGAGCATATTTACGAGAAGACAAAAATTTTATAAAAATTGTCATGCTAATTAAAGTCATAAAGAAACTGTTTAGCACATATATTTTGAACACTTCAGCTTTTGCTTGATAAACAATTTTAATAATACTGAATTGCGAAACCGTTATGTTTCTTTTCTAGTTTTACCCAATTTTAGTTTTGTTACAGCATTTTACTTAAATAGCAACTAGATACAATCTCACAGCCAATATCATAATGAATTTTTTCTGTATTCCAGAGAAAACAATTTTTATACAGTAAAATACAGTGCTGTAGATACTTTTGTAACTCAACATGCTAAAGTATCTTAAATATAGGTTTCATGTTAAATTAATTTTTTTGGACTTGTTTTTCACCTTTTAAAGAATCTATAGATTAATTTCAGAGAAGGGTCCAATATTCTGGATATTCCCATGTAAAAGTTCAACTGATACAGCACCATTCAGGAAAGAAATTAAAACTGAATTTAACTGATATATTTTACATAGCAGATATAATGTTTTTAAGTTTGATAATAAATACATTTATTCCAACATTGGTTTCGGTCCTGTAAAAACCCTGTTAAGTTTGGTTTTTCAGGCTGAACGTCTTGTAAGATATTTAGGAAAAAACGATTTGATAATTTATTAAATCCAAAATATTATATGTATGGTAAGTTGACTCCTATACATTTATTAAAAGATAATTAGAAGTAAAGATAACAAATCCTGGCTTGAAAATGTACCACATGTAAGAGTATGAGTTTTCTAGGTTGCAAGTGCTTTTTAAAATCTCACATCACTGAAATAAGCACTTTTGAGTCTCAAATATTAAATTGGATATATATACATGTAAGAATCCCTATCACAAAGACCAGAGAAATGAAGTTCATGTACTAATTTCTGTGCCATTTGCACATATGTACGATGTTAGAGGTGACAAGTTAAATGATGTAAAACATCATTCTGACTCAATTGTTTTCATTGTAAATATTCATAACGCATAGGCAAATATAACTTTGTACAAAGTCTTCAAGTCTCAGTAAAATTGCCTTAGTGTCCAGCCAAAATTTGTTTGGTTAAGATTTTATTTGGACTAAATGTCATCATCAGAGATTGTAACTTTCTGATACTACGTAGCTGATCTTTTCTGGACTAAAATCATTAAATGAGATTTAAAAACAGTTGCTTTGGTGATGTAATTATGTGTGGTCACTGTGGGCAGAGTCTACTATAATCCAATCTTAATTCACTAGGATTGCTAGTTTTCCTACTGGAGGTCCGGGTTTCCAGATACATGTACTTCAGCTTCCTAACCCCCCCATTAAAACTGGACACCATGATATAGCTGAAAAATTGCGGAAAGTGGACTTAAAAACACCAATAAAAAAAACAAACATGTGGTAACTGTAAGTTTATAATCATCTAAATGATTGATTGGTTGTTTTTTTATGCCCAGCAAGCAATATTTCAGCTATATTCAGGACATTTAATTAAATGAAATTTGATGAAAAAGAAAGTAGACTTGTTCGAACAGGGTAATAATATTTCCCCCTTTAAGATATAGATGTAGTATTTAACTACTAAATTTGTTTACACAAGGTACAATATATCATGCAGAAATATCTATAGGCTTGTTAGACGTGCTATAAACTTGAGTTACTTACTGTTAAGAATGGTATACTTAACGTGATAAACCATGTCAGCATGAATCTAATAACAAATATACACTCAGCTAGGTGTGAATTAATCATTTAAAAACAATTTATGTTTTTATTGCATTATGTCATTGTCCTAGAGGTAACTTGCATTATTCTGGTTAAATCTATTGACATAGTGTTTATTGTCAGTGGATTAAAAGCTGTCGTCAACAGTCATGTTGGTTTAACCTTGAACACAGATTGTTTGTAGCCTCTTCCACATAAATGTATTTTTTATTTTTTTATTGTAAACAATAGAAAATTGAAAATTATATCCGGCTGAAATATATTATCTACTCAATGCTTTTATTTATAAGTCACTAGTTAAATCTGTCAAGACACTGTTACATATTAACAGGGAAATCACCCGTTGATACTAGTACATGTATCAGTAAATTTCTTGATCATTTTAATTGCAAAACATTGTTAGGAGAATTCAACATTTTGATCATAGAGAGCATATCTGGACTGGTGTTTAGAAAGAGAATCCTTAGCAGTCCAACATTTTTAAGACTTTCCTTGGAGTGTGTCCACAGTCACAGTAAAGTCTAAAAGAGGACAGCAGAAGATTCTTATATAATGTTTTTCACTTCACCCATCCTCCTTGTGATCACACTCTTAAAATAAACTTACTTAAATACAAATTGGATAGTTTGTTGTGTAAACTCTTTCTTATTTATCTCGTTCAAGAAGCATCATGTATGAAATTGATCTCCAATCATGCTTAATGGTGTATTTTTCAAATTTGTACATTTCTCTCTACACGCAGTGCAGACGTAAATGTAATTCATGAATTTATTGGGTCTTATCAGTATTCAGTTTTCAAATGGAAATAATTTTGCTGACTGTGGGGAGAATTTAATGAGATTAAAATATATCCCAATAAAAAGGTATTAGATTTATGTTTGTGATTGATTCTTTTTAAAATATTTTCTTTTGTGTATTAGATTGAATGGTTTTTGTACCCAAGTTGAAGTAGATCTGGTGTAAATGTATAACACTGTATAAGAATATGAGTCCAAAAATAAACTTATTTTCTGTATTAAATTTTCTAATACCAATATTTATACACACAGACCTTTTAACAGCTTTCTCACCCGAATGTAAGCAAATATATATATTTTAAGTACATTAACCTGAAAAAATAATAAATTTCTAATTTCAACTATACATACTGAATTCAGATAGATCTGTAACAATATTTTTTAAAAATTTTAATCTCAATTCCACATAATTACCATGTGAATGTTAAGGGCTGCTGGTACGTACATGTACACGTACATGACATTTGATTTGGGATTGAAGTTCTGATGAAATACCAAAACAAAATAAATCTTTACTTGAATTTTGTACATTTTGAACTTGAAAGTAACCCTATGTACTGTGTAATGTATATTTGTTTTGGACAAATAGATGCCTTCTTCAGTATGTTTAGGAAATCAATTCAGCACCACATTTAAAATGCTTTGATCTCAACTATGATAACTCTTCAGAATTGAGTTGACAATTGTAGTTCTTGACATTCCCTTAGGTCATTCAGTCCTATTCATAACCATAAATAATACAATGCAAGTACAACAAAAATCCAATAATTTAGTGAATCATTTCTAGTTGTGTTGTTAAATTTTTTCTGATAAAAAGTCTATTGTACAATATTTTTTTGTTTAAACCCCCTGGAGATGGATCAGGGAAATGTAACCTTTAAACAGTACCCAAACAATACACAATTGTTTGCAATCATTTTGTCTATACCTGTATTACACCTTCCTATAGGTGATTAGTACCAGATCAGACTTGCAAGATATCAAAATTAATAAAATCTGATAATGTACAAACTGAAGAGGTACATAGCATGACTTTAGTGTTTGTCTCAGATTTTTTAATTGTTGTTTGTTAAACTTTTACAGTTTGTAAGTAAACATGTAGATCGTATATATATCAGTTTCATTTACACAGTAGATTACTTACCAGGAAGGAAAGTCTAATATTTTTCATGTACATCACTGTAGAACATGTAAGTTTTCATAACTTATGTGGGACTTTGAAATGCTTGTTGTAAAATTATTACTTAGGTATACTAGTACCTTACTGCTATTTTGGTTCTGATTAACACCACCTCACCCTAAAGCAAAAAATTAAAATGTTCAAACAAATACTACTTTTACTATGTTAAGTACTTTGTGTATACATTTTTTTTATACTTCCTGAAACTTGTGGTTTTTCCTGAGAACATGCTTAGACAGGCTAAATTTTTGTTGAATTATCACCCAGTATAGTTAGAAACATGTTTATATTTTTATCTCAGTAAATTCCATAACTTTTGTTGAAATTCCATTGACGTATTTATTTGGCACTGTTCGTGATGATATTAATTTTCTTAATTGTGTTTACTTGTGAATTCTTAAATAGGTCTTTAAACCCATGATTATGCTGATTACAACACTTTATTCTTTAAAAGGAGAGTTTCGGCAAGCGTAAAACTATATACCTTTTCAATTGGATAAGTATTATCGAAAAGCCCAGATAGTAAAAATTCACCCAGGTATACAAGCTATGACGACATTGCGGTTAATCTAATAGGTCAATTTCGACAGAAACTAATATGTACCATATATACGTTTTATGTTTAAACAATTTAGAAATCTATTGAACTTTTATTGACAAAATTAAATGGGGAGATATAAACAGTTAAACATACTTTGCTATTTCAACGGTAGCAAATATTTGATTTGAATTTGATTTATTATATATACTTAACTTTTGATGAATATTAATTATTATTTAAGTGTGCTATTTAAAATACTTAGCATCACTTGATTTTTGCACTAGGACATTCATATATTTTTTTTAATTTAAAAATGGTTATGGCTAAGTATTGGTATGTCAGCATTTGAATACTATTTGACAATGTTTCGGTTTTTGATAAATCGTCCTATTTTTCTTCTTAATCAGCAGTTAAAAAAACAACAGAACAGAAAATTTTGAAAATATGAGTATGATGCTACAATTAGTTGTGAAATGAAACATTAAAAAAAACCTTAAGGCTTTTATTTAAATTGCAGGCATCTTTGTTCCTTAGCACATTACAAATGTATATTTAAAATTGATGTTGATTTCAAATGATGCTTGATATTTATTGATGTTAATTTCTGATAATGCTATTGTAAAACATAGCTAAATATATTGATTTTTAACGGTAAGTATTCAACAAATTTTCCACGTTGTATGACAAAATCTGAATAATTTATCTTTGACTTAATTGCCATCACTGTCCTGTCATGCATAGATGAAGTTTTTAATTATATTGGTAGTTTGTTATCATAATTGTATAAATATGGTTTGTTTTATATAAAATATTCATTGCATGATAAAAAATAGTCTTGATTAAGGTCAACAATTTCTAGCAAGTACATTAACACTAGAAATTATCAGTTTTTCTGCAGAAGGTAGGGGGTTTTCACACGGTATTGTTGCTTCCACCCCCATTAATACCTGGATGCCTGGCTAAATATAGCTTAAGTATTAAATGTACAGTATATATTGTATTGCTTTGAGTAATGGGTTATTCTTTGACTACACTTCCCCCTCCTCTAAAAAAATGTTTTTAATTAAAATCTTTGTAAAAAAAAATATTATTATGAAATAGCTGTATTTTTTATCTGCATTTTTCAGATAAACACATGTGACCAGAATGTTGCACGGTGCTGTGAAATTGTTGAACTCAATGCCAAGGTTCAAGGGCAGCTATTTAAATTACTCAGCCTCACTGCCGAATCAGGTACTGTGTAAAAATGCAAAACAACAATGTATTATCCCTTCGGAAATTTTTTTATTTAAGAAAACAAGCTTGTTTATGTACCAGCATTCAAATTACATATTTCTTAATTTGTAATGTGTTTTTCCAATAGGAAAACAGAACTGTGATAAATTCTGCTCGAAATTCTTTACACTTAATTAGCTCTTTTTTAATTTAACAAAATGAACATGGGGAAAATACAATAAAAGATTCATACAGAAAAAAGGACAATAACAGATTTAGACTTTCTTAGGATTGTATGCTAGTAAATGTATTTCAACTTGTTTTGTAGGTAGGCTTTAAACAAATTGAAACGGCCTGAGTTGTAATAGTAACAGTTATAGTAATTTTACCTTGCAGGAATTTGATACTTTTCAAAAACCAATACACAATTACAGGTGCTTTAATTGCAGGTTTTTAATTACAAAGCAAATTACTTGAGTGTGAACAAAATGTATATTTAAAGTTGGCCATTTGTCACAAATGGGCATTAGATATTTCTTGTGGATAGCTTATCTTAAACATGCTTACTTAAGCATTTTATTGATCCCGTATATGGTATTGAAATTCCGTTATGTTGAAATATTATCTAATAAATTACATTGTTTTATTTTATATATATTTATAACACACAAGTTTTTTGACACGATAATGCATAGTTCAACTGTTTATTTGTTTCTTACATAAAGAAAGTTCCAACATTTTGCTAACATTTCAGACATAAATTATTGAAATAAAATATTAATATTTACATTGAAATAGTTTTGTACGCAAGATATTTGAGAAAGATTTGCTTGAATTTGTTTTTCATTTGTTTAAGTTTATTGGACGTATGCACGATTTGTTTGAAGATACTTTACCTTTACAAATGGCTTTCGAAGTACAGAAATTACTTCTTCGTTGTTGGACAGAAAAATTGGCCCAGATATAATTAATTATGTTTTCAACTATATTTTTAATCTAAAAACTTAAAAGATGATAGCTTAAAGTGGTTTTAGAGTGTAGATGTTAGATGTAAACATGTATAAATAAATTTGAAATTGAATTGTAAATTGAATAAAATGTGTTTTGGAACTTGGTTCATGGTCTGTTCCAGAAATATTTAATCAGTATACGTAGATAATAACCTTTTATGCATATGAAAGTGCATTTTATGTAATAGTCTGCACTTTTTCACTTTGCACTTGACTTTTAGCCAGAGCAACACAAGGCCAAAAATATTCTCTATTACAATGTCAATCTTGTATTTTGATTGGATTTTTTTGGTGCCAAAATGCTGATCTCATCAAAAGATAAAATTTGTTTGAAATTTTTTTCAACACTTGCACTATACAATGCAAAAAAAATTAATGACACCATTACACCAAAATGCTGATGTCATTAATAGATAAAAATCAATTTAAATAACTTTTATAAACTTTACAAAATAATGCAGTGTGTGCATGTGTAGGAAATTGATTATTATATATTCATTGCAGGATATTACATATACATTAAGGAGATAACTGTAATGTATTGGAAAATTTGCCTGCATCCATTGGTGATTTGATGGCCGCAAATTGAGTTTACTGCGACACCAATTGATGAAGACAAATCTTCAAATACATTAAGGTTATCTCTCATTTTAAGGCTACGGAAATAAAATTAATTAATTAAAGCTAATATAAATGACTAAAATGGGAATTTTTTATTTACCTAAAATAAGGTCTGTGCTTTCGTTAACTTCTGAATGCATCAATTGTGGAATTGATGATCTAAAATTATTCACGTTGTCCAATCAGAATTGACATTACATAAAAAATTGCATTAGAATATATACATGATATAGACTACACTTAACTGGAGAATATATGTAAATTTTGCCAGAATACTGACTTTTGATTGTCTGAAAAATATTTTCTATCAGAGGATGGAAAACAAATTTTATCGTCATGGAGACACGCGCCATTTGACGTCATATATTACTCCACGGGAAAATTACAGTTTTTATATTGATCTCTTTTTTCATAAATTTCCAGTAACAAAAATAAAATTGTTGAGTTTATTCTATTGTTTGAATTTATTTATAAGTATTAACTACAAAAATATTTTCTCCATCGAGGGATAACAAAATTTCCGTTGTGCACATTTAATATAATCAGCGTAAGTTAATCCTTAATTAATTTATACTTAATGTGTTATACAAAATGAAAAATTGATTTTAATGGTTTTGCCTGCAAGTACTCAGCAGTGGGTCTTGGAAAAATACCTTTCACCTCAGTTTAGTGAAACTACTATATTGCAACTTCTTTGTGCAATGGATCAATATGTAATTTGTAAGCAAGACAATACGTACTAATGAATATTGTCCAATAAATAGAATCACTTTATATTTGGTTGAATATTATAGAGTAACTACATGTATATAAGAATGACCATGACCTGTTACAATTTCACATTTACAGTGTTATATTACTATAGAAATTTGTAATGATAAAATGTTAAACTAAATGCTACAGCTATGTTCAGAATGAGAACAATTGAAAAAAAAATTACCAAAGTTATCAAATAAAATTAATATGAATTCCAAAAAAAAAAACACCAAATCTGGTAATTACCGAACACATTTGATTTTATGCTATGATAAATGAGTTTCCTTTTTAAAAATTTAAATTTCATTCAGCAAAATTATTCATCCTTATTGTTTTATGTAGTCTTTATAACATAAAAACATTCATTGGTTTAAGACAAAAATTTAATTAAAAAAAGGTGATTTAGTGTTGATTTAGCTCAAACTAAATACATCAAAGTACTGTAAGGGAAGCAACTCTTGCTTGATGGAAATCCTGTCTATATCACTATTAAAGATGTGCAAGCAAATCTTTTACAATTTTTTTTTAAATAATTGTTGTAAAAAGCCGTATTGGTACATAAATTTTTTATAATATTTTTGTTTTTAATTGTAGGAGGAATGTATGGAGGTGCCAGTATTATTAAATCCCGCTTACTTCCATTCCTCGGTCAGAACTTTTTTACCTCTGGTGGTGCAGTCACTGCCGATACCAGCCTTAGTATCCTAGCTGAGTCAGCAGCTAAGAACAGGGAACTAGATGATCTCCAGGACCAGTATGAAACTAGTTTACAAGATTTAGAATCCGATTTAAAGGCTAGAGAAAATGAAGTTCAGGATCTTCGTGACGAGTAAGCACATGCTTTGAGTTTATTTTTGACATTAAAAGTAAAATCTGATTTTTATTAGCCAATACAATTTTAAATGAATCAGCAGCATAACTGTAATTTTCGTATTAACTCGTAAATGTAAAATGTGTCCCTGTTCCTTGAAAAAAATACATTCATCTAATGTCCAGAGATGAAGAACATGCAGTTTAACAGATGGAAACTTTATTTTACCTAAGACCTAGGATATTTTACCCTCATGTTAGGCATATAGATTTGGTCCTGTGTTTACAAAATTGGTTTCAGCATCAGAACATGATAAAGGCTTGATCAAATCAACTGAAATTTGAAAATATTCTTTGGGACCCCTAAATACACATATAACTCTGATTGACTAATTTCACTTCTGTTGTTTTGGAATAAGGCCCCTTATAATTATTAAAATGGGCAACTTTGTGGTTTCTGCATGATAACTCTAGAATGACTTAACCAAACATTTAAAATTTGAAAATGTTATTGGGGATCACTAAAAAAGATCAAGGCTGACTTTGACCAATTTCCCTTTTGTTGGTTCATAGATATAACCCCTTAGTAATATGCTCAGGTTGGGGGCATCTGCTTCATTATGGATACATTCTTTATTAATTAAAATTTATCTGGTTAGGGTGAATGAAAAGCTACGTATGATTTAACTGGAAAAAATGTGTTGTAATGTCATGTACATGTACATGTGTAATATTTGTCTTTAGGATTTTACAGAACCTTGAGATGGTGGCACAAGTGGTGATGGATAATTTGAAATGTGAAATTTGAACTTAAATAACACTTATTTTATATTTGCTTGCTTTAGACTGGTGGACACCAAAGATGAACTTGCCAGGAATTTACGTAACTCAACCAGCGATAAAATGTTTTTGGAAACGGAAAACAGAGAACTAAGAAGAAAGTAAGATATAATTTATTGTCAGTGATATAAATGTTTCTAATTATGACATATTTTGCTTTCCATAGATTGATTGAAACGAAAGAAGAACTTAACAGAAATTTACGATCATCTTCCAGTGATAAAATGTTAAACGATGTAGAAATACGTGAACTACGGCGAAAGTAAGATTGTATTATCTCCCCTGCTTTTGCTATATATTTGCCTTGTTTCCTCAGCAGAATTAGTGTTGTCTCTATTTAATAAGAGAATGTTCTACTAATTTTCATGTAATTCATACTAAATAAATATTCATTTATCTTACCTGTTGAATAGTTTTACAGTTTTTAACTTTGTGTACTTTATAGTTTTCATCTTTATGATCACTTTATTCTTGAAGGAATTTTTTTTTTTAAAAACCACATGTTTACTTGAATTTTTTTTTGTTTTGGTATTTTTTAATATGGTTAAAGTTTTGAATCAATTCTTGGAAATTTGATTATTTTCTTTCATCACTTTGTAGTACAACTTGTAGACTTTAAACTGGCAATTTAATTTGTTTCTGTGAAAATTAAAAAAAAAAAATTGTAGATGCAACAAATTTGAATTAGGTTAATAAACAAAATTCTCTACAGAAATAAATTAAATCATAGTTAATGTAGTTTTTCTGGTATGGACAAGCAGACTTCCTGAAAGTTTAAATTGGCCTGACTATTGGTCATGCACAAAAAAATATTCTGACCGAAAAATTGTGTCTGACATTCATAAAATAAAAACAAGACTTTTTGTGCCAAAAAATCGGTCAGAAAATTTTTAACTGCCTGACCGAGACAAAATATGCCTGTCAGGTCATGTGATCAGTCAGTTTCAGGAAGACTGGACAAGGCAGCACTGCACACAGATCATAGTATTTAGACAGATTCACTGATATTTACTTGATTCAATTAAAAACTACCATTTTTGATAGAATGGTTCTTGAATAATTTTATGCAAGGTTTGATGTAAATAAACATTGAATTACACCCTGACGCAAGTTTCTTCTGATTAAAAGAACACAAACTAGTCTACTTTTTCAACGAAGCAATTCTTCTTGTAAAGGACATAGCTGTGTGCCAAAACTTTTTTCATACTTCTAAAAGGCCTGATAAATTAAATGATTATCATAATTACTTGGCAGGATTTTTGTTTCTTTTAGACTTTGGTTCATATGTTCATATAGAAATCAAAAATGGTACAGATTACATTATTTTTAGAAATTTTTACCTTTATTAGAGCTTTATATTTGGAACATATTTCCAAGACCATTATTGTAATAATGCATGATTGTAGTGAAATGGGTATTGTAGTGTGATTAGTATCATGATATTAACAATATATTTACTGTGGGTATGGTTTGTTTTGTATGGTATGCGGTTAAAAAATTAAACCTTCATAGCTCTTCATTACTTGCCTAAATATTTGAGATCACTTATTTTGCAAATTTGTCATCTTTGTATTTCTGTTATTAGTATTTTCATTGCTTGCATTGACAGTTGTGGTCAGCAAAAAACTTCATATTATTTATTTATAACAGGGTGTAAGAATCATTTTCTGAACAAATGTATAGTATAGTATAGTTTTACCTTTAGCTTGCAAGTGGAAAGATGGTAAATTCTTCACAGATCACAATTTTATATATTTGATTTTTAGGAAACTAAAAGTTTCAGGATTGGTTTTGCTGTTAAATGCACCCAAAGAAATGTACAAATAATTTTAAAACATTTGTTTTGTTCAGACTAGCTTTAGCAGAAGACGAAGTTAGAACTTTAAGGTCAAAAGCTGGACTGTTGACAGATTATGATACTCAAGTTCGTCGCTTGCGTGATGACATTGCTCTGCTTACAGCTAGGCGAGACTCACTTTTAAGAACATCACCTATGAAAGACGATTCAATTTTATCATCTAAAGATGAGTCTAAACGCAATGGGCCAGGGTAAGGCAGACCTAAGGGAACTAACTGTGTATGCTTGGCCAGCTTCCTGCCTTACACCCTAGTTTCGCACTTACATTTTTGCTATTAATAGTAACATTAAACAACATTATATTAACCTTTTCATCCCTGTTGGTGTGGTTTGTTTTTAAAAAATTCAAAATTAGATTTTGTAAAAAAAAAAATATTGTGGGATGAAGGGATTACTATAACTGTATTGAATTTTAGTGTTATATTAATAATTGTATGGAATTGGTTATTATAATAAAATATGCAAAGGGAATTTAATTAATTTGTTTGTGTAATGTAGAAATTTATATTCTGTGGTGGCTAAATTTAATAAAATTTAATATTTAAAATATTAATTAAAATTTTTATTTTAGTACACTTGTACTTTAGTTTAGTAGTAACTTTCTAACTGTTGTGTGGACTTCTCTATGTTGTTTGTTTCTTTCATTATGTAATTAAGGCGTAGAACAAAAAGGGCATCTATTTAGGCTTACCAGAAAATTTTTACAAAGATGAAGCTTCTTTAGATGGAAACTGTTTTGTATATAAATGTCTTTCTTGATGTGGCATTGTTTGTTTTGTATACCAATGTCTTTCTTATTTGGTATTATTTGTTTTGATTTTGTGCACACTCCTCCCTAATTTAAGTAATTATGCCAGCCAGAGGGGCACATTAAATTCAAAGTGTGTATAAACCATCCACAGCTACAGGCCTAGTAAGATTTGTAGATTCTTCATTCTGTAGCAATCATGGTTGTCCTGACCATTGTCCATCCTACTCCCTCAAATTTAAATAAGTCGTTGGTAGTACAATAGTGAAATTTTAAAGGAAATTAGGACTTTTTTATATATTGAAGAAATTGATGCTAAGAAATTTATTCATGTAGGCATAATAAATATTTTTGTGATAATTTAAGTTTCTGATGACAAATGTATGAAAACAAAAATCCCAAGGGATTATTCTTTATCAGTACATGTACTTTTAAAAAATTTCATTCGCTTGAAATAAAATGCCTAACTATATAAAACAGTGTTTGCCACAAACAAAATAATGAGTTCTCTTTGCATGTTTTACTTCATAGGTCAGAAAATTTTCAAATGTTAAAAACAATTCTCGGCAATAATAGAGTGTGCAATTTTGACAAAAGTTTATCGGCTGATTCTTTCTGGGAACTGGTTCAGTTTAATTTTTAATGGTTGTTTTTAACAATTAGAAATTTTTTGACCTGCTATTATAAGCAATAAAAAAAGGGAACTTAAAATAATAAACATAAAATTTTGACGTTCCTATAATCCATTATTTTCTCTAGGCTCGCTGACGCACAAGATGAGATTGTAAAATTACGTGCACGAGCAGGTCTCATTGATACTTACGAAAGACAAGTAAGGAATCTCAAGGACGAACTCTCTGTAGCTTCTACTAAAAAGAGCTATTTGGATGGGTAAGATATCGAGCACCAGCACATACATATCAAAGAGATCATTGAAATATTTAAAATTACATTCAGCAAATTCTTACTCTTGTCTGTGCAGTTGGAATCTCATTGTAAAAAAAAAGAAAATGTTTTTTTTATGTTTTTGATAATTTCATTGATTGTTAGAAAAAAAGAATTCTGTGTTTTCTAATTCATTTCATTTCTTTTCCTTTTCTGCTGTTGTGCAAAGCTCTTGCAATTAGGTCACATGTGTACATTTCAACACTGGAAATAATTGTTCTCTAACTCACAACACTGCATGAGTATGCATATTTTAACACTAAAATTAAAAATTCTAACAATATTAAAAATGTGATTATTTAATATATGAGAATACAGATTCAAAATGTGCTGTTGTTGAATTCTTAATGGTAGTAAACATTATTAAGTTTATTTTGTGTAAATTAGTATTTTGTCCACATACAATGTATCGCACAGCTCGGCTAGTAAGATTCATGTTGATTTGATTTTTAATTACTTTGTTAAAAGTTCAAAATAAACTGTTTATTGACTAAGAATTCTAATAATTATGCTATTGTTTGGTAGTAAAACATGTTTTTAAATGTCAATGCTTTAAATGTATGCAGTCGGATCATATGGCTTTTATTATAACCCCGCTCGACAGAGTCGGGGGTATATAGTGGTCCTCATGTCCGTCCGTCCGTTCGTCCGTCCACATTTGGTTTCCGGATGATAATTCAAAAAGTTTACATCGGATTTGAATGAAACTTTGGGATATTGTTATATATCAGGTTGGTAAGAAGCCTATCGATTTTGGGGAAAATCCGTCAAATTTCAAGGTCACAGTCCACGAAAAACGTTAGAAATTTTAACAAAAAAGTTGTTTCCGGACAATAACTCAAAAAGTTTACATCCGATTTGAATGAAACTTCGGGATTCTATCATATATCAGGTTGGTAAGAAGCCTTTTGATTTTGGGGAAAATCCGTCAAATTTCAAGGTCACAGTCCACGAAAAACGTTAGAAATTTTAACAAAAAAGTTGTTTCCGGACAATAACTCAAAAAGTTTACATCCGATTTGAATGAAACTTTGGGATACTATCATATATCAGGTTGGTAAGAAGCCTTTTGATTTTGGGGGAAATCCGTCAAATTTCAAGGTCACAGTCCACGAAAAACGTTAGAAATTTTAACAAAAAAGTTTTTTCCGGACAATAACTAAAACAGTTTGCATCCGATTCGAATGAAACTTTGGGATATTGTTATATATCAGGTTGGTAAAAAGCCTTTTGATTTTGGGGGAAATCCGTCATATTTCAAGGTCGCAGTCCACGAAAGACGTTAGAAATTTTTACAAAAAAGTTTTTTCCGGATGATAACTCAAAAAGTTTGCATCCGCTTTTAATGAAACTGTAAAATATTGTTATATATTTTGTTGGTAAGAAGCCTATTGATTTTGGTGGAAATCCATCAAATTTCAAGGTCATAGTCCACGAAAAACTTTAGAAATTTTCACAAAAGCAGGGGTATCAGCGATGGCTAGATCGACTTTGTCTAGTTTTAATACTTATTGTAGGCCATATATTAGTTACTCAGGCCCACTAAAACCATCTTTATCTTTACATTTCCTTTTTCTGTTCAAACGTTTTACTGACAAAGATGTTGTTGTGATACATGAAACATTACACTCCAGGATTTTATCAATTTAGTGAACTAGTATTGCTGAAGGCATTCTGTATAGAGGGTAGTGTCTGAGAGGATAAAAAAATTGTTGCAGCAAAAACATTAGTTAATAATAATTTAGATAAAAATTTTAATTTTTTTTTTTATTTCAGAGAATGCAAAGTCACCTAATTATATAACTTCTAAAATTTCTGTTTTGTCCACAGAGATGTATACAACAGTTTGTCATCCTACCGTTACACTCCTCGTGTAGGGTCCCCATTGTCCATTGATGATCCAGTACAGCGCGTTAGACAACAGAACCTAATCTCACGCTGGAATGACATGTTCTCACAAGATCGTCTCGATGCCATGGATACACTTCGTCGTTACTCAGATGACTATGAGAACAATCAAAGAATTATCTTCCTTGCTTTGCAGGTAAATGAAATAGGGTTAATTTGATTACTAGAATACCTTTATAGCCATTTTATATATCTGATGATGGATTTAAAGAAAAATCTTTTTTTTTTTTTTTTTTTTTTTAAGCTTGAGGTTTTTAATATGATCTTATAGTTTGCCTATCTTTATTTGTGCAGGAAGCCTTCAGTGTAGCTAAGTGTGCCTTCCGTCAGTTTAAGATGAAAGTCCGTGCTAACCTTGCAGCCACACACATTGGTCCAGAAACCCTAGAGGAAGCAGTCCAGGACTACGTCAATAGGAACACAGACCTTTATGATCTACCTGGAATGGTTGCTGTAAGTTTTCCTAACAATTGAAAAAAAATGGGTAATAATTTAAATAGAAAGTCTATACTATTCAACCACTATTTGTACAACAGCCCTTATTTCAGATTTTTAAATTTAAAAAAACAAAACAAATTTCTTTAAATATTGTTTGTAATTTTTAATTATTAAATTTTTTGTTATAAAGATATGTTACATGTGTACATGTAAATCATATCTTTGTCCTCATATAGAAGCTCTTGTGGTTTAAAAACTTTGCAGGTTCCTTTAATTTTGTTGGTATCAGTTTTGGTGACTTAAGCTTCTTTGGTAATGATATTTCATTTTAAGGTCAGGTCAAGGGCTTTGATCATAGCATGTAATGGTATTGTTTAGTCATAAATCCTCAAAATCCACAAAAATTAGTATTCCACAAATCAAAATAATGAATCCACTCAAAATATTTTCAAACCTTGCAGGACGTATTGAGAGGATTAAACAGAAGTCCAAAGATCTACCTGCCACCTGACTCGACCTTTGCTGTCATTCAGCCATTCATCAGAGAAGCTTGCAAACTTGCCTGGCAGATGAGTGCACTTGCCCATCCTCTAGACATTGCCGTTGCCACCGATGCTGAACTCTTTGATAACAACAGGTAATGTTCAGGCTATTTCTTTTCTTGAGTAGTTAATTGAAGTAGTTTCTGACTTACAAATTTGCTTCAAAAATTAAAGTAAAATGACAGAATTTTTATTAATATTTCATTAAATTGCAATATGAATATGCAGCTTAGAATAACCTCAAAACTGTTTCACTTTTCATTTGCTAATAAGTTTTTAAAATATAAATATATATCATATAATATTATATGAAATTATCTATGATACAATATATTTGAATTTCACAGAAAAGTACACATTTTAAAATAATATAATACTAGGTACCGAAGAAGCTACGATTCTGAATACACTGCACCATTGGTAAACCACCACATCTGGCCAGCCCTGATGCAGGGGTCTAAAGTCCTCATGAAGGGGGAGGCATGCACACGTAGAGGAGCTTCACTGGTAAGTATATAATTAATGTCAATAGTGTTCGTAAATTGTACACATTTGGAGGAGATTTACACGTGTAATTGGAAAAGGCTTGTGTACGGGTGTATATGTCACGGTGACCTCATCATGTTGTCATACATATGAATAGTTATTATATTTGTTGACTGGCATCAATCAACAATTTTGGCTAATGATATTTGGCTCTTCAAATTTTGAAGGAAATACATTTTTACATTTCGAATTCCATGATTCAGGAGAAATATATTTTTTTTATATATATTTATCAAACCTTGATTTTATGGAAAATATTCAGAAATGAATTTTGTGAACCAACAGTATGAATGTTTTTTAACATGTTCTGTTCACATTCTTTGTCTTGGCAGATGTAAATTATTATATTGTGCAATAATATTAAGCAAAATGTATCCTTTTTGTGTTTATAATTTTTTGACAAACCTAATTTTAGACAATTGCATTTGATCAGAATATTAACATTGTAATACTTCTGTAACTTTTATTAAACTATTCTTTTTTTAAATCATACATAATTTTCTTCATCAGCTCAATGTCTTTAAGAAAAATTTATTTTAAAAATTCTTTCTTTCATATGTTTTTAATATTACAAATCTGATTTCTTAACATCTATGTCTAGTTGTTAATTCAGGTGGAAAGTAGAATTCTTTAAACATACCATAATTGGTTGTGTATTACGTGCCATGACAGTGATTCCGAAGGTCCATCCGACATATCCGATACAGTTCGTGCTATAAGATAACTGGAAGTCAGATTAAAAATTATTGATCTAAATGTCTGGTAAAGGTTTTCCTTTTGTCAGTCCATATGGTTCTCGTCAATTCCAAATGCTTTTTATCATATAGTACTATTGTTATGTCCAGTCAGTTTTCTTTGGTCTGATTTAATTAGTATCAACCTTCCGTTATGTCCTGTGAAAGTAAAAATGACTTCAATTATGTATTGTACACACCTATTTGAATGTTTTAACAAAGTGAGTAAATTAATTTGACCTGTATGAAAAATTCTTCCAAGCAGATAAATAGATTTTTGAAGCTAAAAAAAATATGAAAATTTCACATTAATTGTGGAATTGCTAGTATGTAACATGTATGTGTATTTACACTGTGCACACCTGTTAATAATACCTTTGTGGTTTGTGGTTCCTGTTCTTTCCTTGTTTGTTGTTTATTCCTTATGTGTATTAATTTTTCATATCATTCATCAAAAATCATTCAGAAATGCAATGTCATTGGTCAGAACAGATAGTCACTCGTTTACAGGTGGTACACAAAACCTGTCTTTGAAGACCACCTTTTTTGGCAAAATAATGGTCTGTTGTTAAGATTGGTGTTTTCTTGAAGGGGGTATATTTTACATTGAAAGTTTAAATAAATAATGTAATATATCTAAAATTATGTATGTATTTTGTCAAAATCTTAAGAATTAGTGATAGATACAACCTG
Source organism: Limnoperna fortunei (assembly GCA_944474755.1). Lineage (NCBI taxonomy): Eukaryota > Metazoa > Mollusca > Bivalvia > Mytilida > Modiolidae > Limnoperna > Limnoperna fortunei. The sequence goes on along the minus strand of OX104115.1, from coordinate 55,854,398 downwards.
TGTGATACAAAACCTTGTATTATCCATATATTTGACACAAGATATACTTTTTTTGGAACTAGTTTTTTGACATCATAATGAATGATATAACCAATGATTCTTGATCACAGTAATAGTGAAATGACTCTATGAATGAAAATTGATGTCATATTGCATGCAATGGTTTAGGACTATATTTTATGGAAAAAATGATTTGTTGAATATTAAACATTGAGTTTTGTTCTGTGTTTTTATAGTTCAAAATTATTACAAACATTTAAGTGTAGATACCACTACCTGTATTACTTATCGACAGTTGCATACATTCCACATCACAACTCAATGCTATGCATCTCATCGTGATATGGTACAGGTAGTTGTACCTATGCATAATGTATGTAAGGCGTATGTATTGACTTGGATTTGTCCATCGTCTGAAACCCAGGTCAGGTCACGTTCTAGCTTTGCTAAGTGGTAGCATAGTGTGAACGCAACCAGACGTGGTTTGTCATAACTGAGATAAAACAAGACAAGAGACATGGTATTGGTAGAAAATAAAGAGAAACTTTGTTGTTTGTTATTTACTTAAAATGATTTACCCAGAAAGTTTGAATTTTATTTTGGTAAACTTTATTAATTACATATACCATATATAGCAAACAAACTACACATTTCTATTTCTTCAACAGCCAGTTGACCTTTACCATGTAGAAAGAGAGGTAACTCTTTTTGGTTCTGGTTTATTTTGCTTCCTTCAATGAATTCAGTACCAGTGTGAACCTTGTTTGTTGTTATTTTTAATTTTTAAAATGTGTTAAAAAGTATATATTTATAGAGTTCTAGAATTTATTTTACTATTTACTACATACATACTTGTATTATTTGAATTTCAATTACTGTTATGGAATTTTTCTATTTTGTTTATTTGATGTTCTGATGTCTAATTGTCTGGAAGTTACTGCTCCTTGTTTCCGTTTTAATCCAAGGTTCCACTCTTCAACTAACTGTAGAATTACACTAATATTTTATTTCATTATTTGTTTTATTTCTGTATAGATTTTAAAAGGGGTTGTATGTATTTAAAAAAAAAACAAGAGATGATCTAAAATGATAGTGTCATTATTAGGAATCGTTTACAGAAAGCAAAATAAATATGATATTGACACATAACTTTTTATAAAAATAATTTTGTTATAAAATTCATAGTAATTGATCAAACAAGATAAAATATTAATCATATTAGTATATCAGCCAGTCAGGAAGTACTTTCATGTGAGTGGTAAAAATGACTTTTGATTGATGTTTTGAAAATTATTTTTCGATGACACTACTTAAAGTACATTCAGAAACAAGATGGCAGAATAATCTTGTGCAATATAAAGGCAGGATTTTGATATAAAGTTTGATAATTAAATGCAGTTTCACAATTTAAAAGAATAGTAATGACTAAAGTTCACTAAACTCTGTTTTATAGGAATTTATGGATGTAATCAGACCAATTCACTAACCAAACATATCATAAAATTCCTTGGGACTTGTATTTGATTGTGAGTGAAATTGTCTCTTTAAACATACATAAATCCCTTTGAAACAGTGTTTAATCCTATGATAAATTCATGTGTTATAAACTAAAAACAGTTTTATGTTGAAGAGCTTGAATGAATGTTGTAATGAAATATCATCTGTAACGTTTTTAAATCTCAAAAAACATTATTTTTTAAACATAACATAGATGCAGGAAGTTGTACATACACATAATATATGAGATGTGTATACATCATGGCTCGTCAGGTGTGTGGATCATCTGATTTAAACATAACTTACTCAACATGATAAACTTATAGATTATTTACATTTTTTTTAAAGAGATGCATGTCGGTATATCATTAAAGGGCGACAGCCCCGAGATGAGATGACGAGAAAATGCATCGAGTTTCAAAAACTGTAAGTAATCTGTTTATTGCTGTTTTGTAACATTGTGACATCACAGTGTTTACTTAATGACGTCTTGACAGCGAGGAGAAATGGGTCCATCTCTTGCTAGTAGAGTGAGATGGGATAATACCACACATAAAGATCTAAGGAAAATACTGCAAACTAACGATGAACAGTTTTAATACACAATATGTATTATATGTGTGCATTGATTACACAATTTGTCAATAATAAGCCAGGTATATATTTATTTCACCTGATTATATTCAATGTTTTGTTTTCAGGGAGCTAGTAGGAGAAGCAGAAGCAGATCTCGCTCTGTCAGCCCAAATCCTGGCACACGATCCCGCTCTCGCTCGCTGAGTCCTTCTCGTAGGGCTCGTAGTCGTTCCCCAAGTCCAAGACGAATAGCAAGTCCATATAGTGCAGGTCGGTTATAAAAAGAAACTGTTGAATTCCTAAGACAGTGGCTATCTATTCAGCATGTATCATTTTACACTGCAGGCTTTTTCATTCTTCATTTCGTCTTTTTGTTTCTAATTATTTTCTTCCCATTTTATTATCATTGTATGCACTCGTGTATATGTGAGTGGAATTATGGGATCTGTCTATCAACTGATCTTCCATTTTTTAACAAATAACTCTTTTTTTCTTAACCAATGTTTGTCCTTATTTTAAACTGCACAATCTGCACATTTTTGTCTGTCTGTTAACTTTTGAACAGACTTACTTTTTTGTGGGTAAATGAATTCTTTCTGTTGGTTTGTTTAACAGCATGATTAAAGTAATACATTCTGGCTTGGATATAGAGTTTTTGTGTGTGTCGTAAATGCAGCTTATCGTTCATTAAAATATTTGTTGTTCAATTTAGTTTTGATGTAATTTTAAAAAAAAACAACAATGAAATATGCAGTTACCAGTAAAACAACTCTGTTGACAATGCTAGTACTATGTAAGATTATTCTCATAAATGATAGTAATGAATATAGCTGAAATATTACTCGCTGGATTTCAGCAACAATTCAGGCAGTTTTTCTAATTGTAAAAAAAAATGTACAAAAAACATAAATTTAAGACTAGAAAAAAGAACATGTTCACATATCTGGCATTAGTTTGGTAATTATACTCTACTTGATGCTATCATTATAGTCAGATACCAATATAGGTCTTTGCATGACATAATTGTTAACATTGTATATGAGTAGAAAAAATAACATTCAACCGTGTCTTCTGATATTTTGCAGTGCTAGTTAATATTAACATATAATTCTTGATATATTTTCAGATCCAATATTCTAGATGCAAATAAACAGATAAACCTGTTTTTAGTTGACAATACACAGAGGTGTAAACACTATTTGTTAATGTTGTTGCAGACACTTAATTCCATATTTGGTAATGTCAGGTGACTTGTTACAGATGCACTTGCCCGTATTTGGTAATGTTGAAAGGAAAATTGATTAGTTAATGAAATATGAATCATTTTGTTGAATGCATTGCAAGAATTCAGAAAACAATTAAATGTTAGGTTGTTTTGGTTAAAAATATTGTGAAGTTGTGGTATATTGTTTTAAAAACAGTTTAATTAAATGTGACAGCTAATTAAAATTTTAAAACTAAGTTTTGAGAATTTTACTTGATATTGAAGTAGGTAAAAGAATGTGAAAAAAATCAATTTAAAAATGGTAGACGTTTGTTTTAGAAAGCACTTGTTAGTGTTGCAAATATGACTAGAAAAAAAGAACCTGGTGAAGATTTAGATCTGAAGAACTGCTGCATGACACCTAACAATGTAACACAATGTTTAACATGCTCATTTTGACAGCATTAACAACAGTTTATATTTCTATCTAAAAAGACATTCACAATTATATGAGTTCACCCATATTCAGTTGTATATTTATTTATTAATTTATTTTTATATTGTTAGTGCTTATTGTGTAAAAATTAAAAAACAAACTTATTTTCATTAAAAATTATTGATATTTTGTTATGAGCAAATCGGCTGTTTCGATAATCAAAACTTTTAGGTAATGAAATTGTAAAACTCATTTTGTGCACTAAAAGTTAAATAAAATTCTGTGGTCAATAAACAACAAAAATTCCTCTTTATATTATTGTTGGTTGGTGCTTTTGGACCAAAACAATGAACAACTGTGATAAAGTTATTACTTTTACAAATTAGATATTACTGTTTACAGTTATGTGATTTTAGGAGAGAAGGGTTTCCGTCCAATGTTTAGCCGTTTCAGTATAATCTGTTTTGTTAAATATTGTTTTTCTTGTGATATTTTAATAATTGTTTTATATGTATATTAATCTTGTCCACTTATATACGGTAGACAATTTTTGTTAGTGTGTAATTTATATAAGTTTTGACTGTAGATCTGACTTCACAAGTTTTACAAACAATTTTAAAATATTAATAGTTTTTTTTAGAATTTTTTTATGTGTGTATATGAATGTGATTATATTTTTAGAGAAGCATGCTTTTGTTTGTTTATTTCAAGGGTTGTTCACAAAATTTGATAAAATGACGTAAAATGTCATATTTTGGTTTGAAACAGTATGGTGATTAAATATTTTCTAATTTTTATTCATGTATTTTTTTTGTAAGTTCACCGATTTACTTTAAGTTGAAACATGAAATGTCATAGATTTATTTTAAAACTACTTTTATAAATTATTTTATTTATTTTTTATTTTTGATCATTTGTAAATAGAAAAACGACATTTAAACACCATTAAAGAACCAGATTATGATATTTTATGGACAAGGTTCACCAGGGTTTGATCCAGGCTGTAGATATATTTTGCAAGATTTTCTAAGCAGTTATATTTATATTATTACATATATTTATGTAGAGTTTTTACAGTAATAAAATAAACCTTAAAAATGTTTTGTTTCATTGTTTTAATACAAGTTGGCATGTTAGGGCAGTCCAGGTGATCTAGACATAACTGGTGGTCAAGACACCAATAACAAATTACTGGAATACCCTGTGAGAAACCCATGATCTTTGCCTTAAAAACTAAATATCACCAAAACCTAAAAATAGTTGAATCTTTCTAACTTCTAAGGGATTCCAAACCATCTTAAAATTAGTCTATAACACAATGCATGAATATTATTGGGATTCAAGTGACAAAACTGATTTAGGAATCTATGATAAGTTTTCATATGCTTTCGGGGACTTCTAAAGTGGCAAGCTGTAAAAAACACATTACAATAATAATTTAATGATTATTAGTAAGTATCGATTGTTAATTTGTATGCATATCATATATAGTCCAGGATGGTTCCCGCTACATTACCTATAAATGCAGGATATAAAACATTTCCAGCAGTAGGATGGTGGCCAAGTGGTTATGGTAGTTCGTCTACTATTGATAACATTGTCTGCCAACACTGAGGTTGTGGGTTGGTCTGGCAGTATGTACTCAACTCCAATCTTAATTGACAGGGATTGCCAGTTTTCCTACTTAAGTTCTGGGGTATTCTTCAGGTACTCTGGCTTCCTCCCCCAATAAAAACTGGACACCATGAAATAATAGAAACATTGCTGAAAGTGGCATTAAACACAATTCAAACAAACATTACCAGCAAACACAAAGTGTAACAGATAAAATAGATTGCATACAAATGCAAAGTTAAAAATGTTTGCTTTCATTAAATCCTTGCTCCCCAAAAAAAATTCTTTTTACTGTGGGTACATCATGTAAATAAATTTGTTCAGTGCAAGTACCAGTTAGCATCAATTATTTCCACCTGTCCTTGTATCCCGTGTCTGTGTTTCAGTCAACACTGTTGGTCTTAGTAGATGGATTGAATTTTATTCTAAATTTTCACATGAGAAATAAATACAATTCTAATATCACGGGCCTAAAATGCTTCGAGTCAACACCAGCAGTAAAACGAGTGTATACTACTAATCAACAAGTTTTTTCACATATTTTAATGACTTCACAATCAACTTTGTGTCCTAAATGGCTGAAAAGTTGTTGAAATGTCCTATTAGAATCAAAATAATTCATTGGGGACATAATATACCAATTTTCTCACTGGGTGGTAAAAACGAGTGAAACTCGTAATCAACATCGTATAAATAATTCTCGGAATAAAATATTTGGCATGAAGGGTGAACCTGTGGTATAATCAGTATAATTCATGCCTCTTTGAATCATTTCTTAAATAATTCCTTGAAAACTATTCTGGCACTCTTGAATTTGAAATATAGCTGGATGATGAGACATGCATATCAAGCTTGTAATAACAAATTGGTTTTTAAAAAAATAATGCCTGCCTGGGAGATGTAATTAACAGGGATCTTGTCTATGTGATAAACATAAAAATAAACTGATAATTTATGGACTGTTTTCAATTGCTGGTTAGATTATTGGATATAGACGACTTTGGGTCAGTTTACGCCAATAAACTGCGTAAACCCACCCAAAGTCGTCTATATCCAATAATCTAACCAACATGGAAAACAATTATTATATTTTAAATTCAATATTATGAAAAGAAATAACAAAAACAAGATTTAACCAGTAGTCAAATAATATTTGCAATTCAGTTATTAGTGTTGTCACTTGTTTGCGTAAGAATTCACGTGTAGTCAACGTCATCAATACATTCAATTATGACGTCAACAATCAGTCATCAAGTTAGGTTATACGAAATGGACAATGTTGCTCAGCTATCGAGTATTATAAGGCCTTATGTATTCTCTTTATAGAAGTACAGTGCCAGCTAAGATGTCGAGTCCACCAGGTGTCACAAAAATTACAATTTAGGGCCAGTTCTCTTGTAGTAAATTGGTTGTATTTTCATTGGCTCATGAATTTTCTTACCCATGTCGCTGGACAGCATTTTTTCCAACATTTTTTGCACAACAAAATTGCAAACTCAGTAAAGATTAAGAACATATATTATACAATTCCCTGTAGCTTTTCACCTATTCGCAGTTCAATTATAATCCACTGTGAATGCATTTTGGATTTCCTCAAGTTACTTTCACAATCAATGAACAGTAAAAACTGCTTTTGTTAAGATTGTGGGTTTTTTTGGAGTTGAGCACATCCTGCTAGCAGTTAAACCAAGTGTTGACAGGTCATGTGATCAATAGTTAACTAAACAACTACCTTAACCACTTGGCCACTGAGTTCACTCTTCGGAGAAAAGGATGTTACCAATTATATAGGATCCTACAATAGCAATATTCTGCAATTGTGGCAATGTCTGAGTTTATATCAGCATCAACTTAAAAGTAACAAAGAGATTAAGATCTTAACTGACAATAATAGCACATTATTGAGAATACCCAATACACATGCAATTAACAGCAACTCTTAATTTGATCGAGGCAGCAGGAGTACCAGAGGAAGATCCCCAAAACCTATTTTGTAGGAAGAGTGACAATCCTTGTCAATTAATGTTTATGTCGAGCATACCCAAGGCTTATCAAATCATAACTTCCTGTTGATGAACTACAAATGGTGTCCTTCATTCCTATAAAATTCTGATCAGTTGTTTCAAATGAGAATTGCTTACGAGTAAGTAATACATATATTTTGTAGTCAGTAGTTACAGAGGAGTGTTCTCAAGGACATTTTGAGAAATTTCTAAGTTCAAAAGAGGAATAACTCCCACACAAAATATCTCATAATTATTTCTGTCGATATGCACACCTAACTAAATATGGTGTCCTTCATTCCTACCAATTAGTTACAGAGGAGTTGTGCTTAAAAGAATATTTTGAGATATTTCTAAATTCAATAGGGGAAACATAAATATCCTATCAATTTCCTGTCTATATGCACAATAACATATGGTGTCCTTCAATCCTACCAAGTTTCATAAAATTCTGATTTGTAGTTACAGAGGAGATGTTGCCCTTAAAAAAATCGGCTGATGGACAGACCATCAAAAACATTATACCCTCTGCAACTTAGGTATATTTATGAATAAGTTCCAATAGGTCTATCTTTTGTTAACAAAATGTACTACTACTTGTATAAACCTGAGGACAATAGCTAACCATGACTTTCAGTGTGATAAATATACAATATTCGTAGAAAATATAAAATTTATTTGTACGAGCCTTAGACACAGGTAGAAATGCGAGGCTCTGCCGAGCATTTCTCACCGGTTTCGCGGCGAGTACAAATAAACTCTATATTTTCTGACACTGTACGAATATTGTTTTTATCCTGCAACCCTAAAAAACATTTTATAATACTAAAAAACGTTCACTTTTAGCCGATTTCTCAGTTAAAATTTTCGGCGAGTATTCTAGTGATACTGACGTCACAAACGTTGTAAACCAGAACAGAATACTAAATGTTGTAAGAAGTGAGGACAAGGGTACCAGGAGATTTTATTCGGTACTGCCGAATGAAGCAAAAATTTATTCGGCTACCTTTATTGGACAGTAAATGTACTGATGGCAGGATAAAATAAAAATTGCTGCATCATAAAGGTCTCAATCTACTCTACCCAATAATGTAACTTCTCAAATAAAACAATCCCAGAAACACTTCTACATTTGGTTACAGCAGTTATCTAAGGAGTATTGAGATACCAAGCAAAGGCATAAAAGTACATGCCTTCATATCCTGTCTTGCTAATTACAACAAAGCACACCTTTTTTTGAGGACTCGAAAAATATTAAGTGCTCATGTTTGCAAACAAGTTTAATAACTTTTAAAACATAATAAACTTTCCAATTCAGTTTTGTACATATTTAAATAAATAGTAAACAATAAAAAGCATGTAACAATAAGTATAGCAGTACCTGATGGTAATACCAGGTAACATGAGTTTTTAATTTTTTTACTTACTTGGTTTGTAGTTCATAACACCAGGTGTCACTGCACAGCAGTGGTACACAGACACGATACTGTCAAGGACCACATGAAACTTTACTTCGTTTGATTTTCCCACAAAAATACAATAATAGCATTATGGATGCGAATCTTTGCTTACTGCAAGGGGTTCGCTATTAAATGTACTTCTGTCTCAACCTTAAATGTTGCTTTCAACAGATTCAACAGATTCCATTTTTTGTAAGTCCATGATATTAGTGCTGGTGCAAAGTTGAACAAGTGGGTATAATGAGAAACACAAAAAGAAATATATACCCGATAAATATAATCTAGATGATTATGTCTCCATATATTTGATTCAAGTAATATGATAAATTGTTTATTTTTATAATTAACTCTTTAAAACACATTTTAAGAAACACTTCAGCAATATAACATTTTATAATACATAACAATTCTATTCAAATCAATGAATTAATCATTTTGAAATAGCACTTAAACGGAATAACTATGAACAAACAAAAAATGAAAATCAGCATAATTATGTTTTTGAAGCTCAAATTTTACAGGTTTTACATGAACATTTAATAAATGATTTTATCGCTATTTTGCAGTATTTTCCTTTGATCTTTATGTGCGATATTATTCCATCTCACTCTACTAGCGTGAGATGGACCCATCTCAGCTCGCTGTCAAGACGTCGTTAAGTAAACACTGTGACGTCACAATGTTACAAAACAGCGATAAACAGATTATTTACGTTTTATGAAACTCGATGCATTTTCTCGTAATCTCATCTCAGGGCTGTCGCCTTCGATGAGATATGGACGAGAAAACGCATCTCGTTTCAAAAAACGCAAATAATCTATAAGTAATAATTTATAGGAAGTTCAATACCAAAACAAAATAGGTTTGTTTGAATAGGGTTTAATCCCATTTTCAGCAATTTTTCAGTTTTTATTGTGTAAGGAACCCAGAGTAACTGCTGAAAACCCCAACCTTCGTATAAAAACTGGCAATTCATGTCAATGAATTCCAGCACTGAAAGGCTAAATACTATCTAGTTAAAACTAATGTTCACCAAGTCCCTAGTACAGTTTACGAGTTTGACGCTAGAACAAAAGCAAAAAAATAATGATGTGCTTGTGACCTGGAAACATACTTGAACTATGGTGACCTATGACATGGATAGAGATACAACTGTCCTTGAAATGTGACATTGACACGGAAACATGTCCTTGGTTGATCACTCTTCAAATGTATTCATTTGTTTTCTATACTAACATACTCATGGTAAAGGAAATTGAAAAGCCAAAGTGGTATAATATTGCAAAATAAGATTATGAATTGACCAATTTTTGAAATTTAAAGAAAATACATTTGGTTTCAACAATAAAAATTGAGATTTCAAAAATGATATTGTATGCATAAAATTCTGAGGTCAAATAAAACTTTTACAATGTTGATTACAGTTTTGTATAAAAAAAAGTGTGAGGTGGAATTTTAAAGTGCTACTAATTTGCATATAAAAATTCCCCCCAAAATATCTACTAAAACATGTATGCTGTAGCTCTGGATGATTTTCTGTCCACGGTGGTATTGGGAAAAGAAAGGGCAAAACTTCTAGCTCCTCTACCCTGCTCACTCTTATAGATGAGCCTTTTCTTTAAATTGATCTAACAATTTAAGTACAATTTATAAAAAAAAAAGATTTGCATCTATGTTAACTATTCTTACAATATACAGTTCAATTTTCTCTACGTTCGCGGTAGAGTCTGAAGCGAGAAAAATTTCCTACCCAAATATTTAACTCTGTTATAAATAATGAGCAATTTATTTTAAATGAGAACAATAGACTTACATTTTATCTGGCTTAAAAAAAAATTGCACACAAAACACTATGTAACCGGTAAGAGGTCAAAATTGAGTGGACACTTGTTGGCTGCCCACAAGCGAATAAGTTGAAAAAGCGAAAACAAGCTGTACATAGTGTACCAGTACGATGCTTTCAAACAAAAAAATTTCTTCCCAAATCTGCATGTATACAAACCAAATAAAACACCGAGGAAAATTTAAGGAGGAAAATATGTTGGGGGGAAAAGGTAAATCACATCAACCATGAAAAAAAACATACTAAGGTATTACATTATTTAAAACACACTGCAAGATTCCTATGTATGTCTCTATGGTGTTATTTTGATATTTTTTTCTTCGGCTTCAATGTTTTTCTTGAAGTATTTGGAGAATTAGTGCGCACTTGTGGTGTTGGAGAGAAATCTCTTGCTGAAATTGTTGGTAAATTTGCAGTTGAAAAACTGTTTGATTTAGTAGGTAAATTGGTTGTTCCAGTACTGGCTCTTCTGTCTATACGAATATTACTACCACTAATAGTAGGTATATTGCTAGAATTCACCAAGATATTTGAGTCATCCATGACACCAGTACGTATTGTTTCATTAGATTTTATGACAGTGTCCATGCCAATATCGCCTCCATCTGACACCATAGCCATTAGTGTTGATTTATTGATTTCATTCTGACTTCCATATACAAATTTCGGTTTTCTCAAAATTCCGCGTGCGATAGCAGCATCTGCTCCAGACAATCCTGATGCAGTTGATGGCTGAGGAATAAAATCAGAAGTCGTAGGAACCGGGAATTTTATTTGCTTTTCACTTCCTTGAATGTTGCTTGCAGTCTGTGGTGTGGGGGGAGCAGTTGAAATTAATGACTGTGATGTTTGACCTTGACCTTGTGCAAAAATGTTTGATCCTCCTTCCCTGGGTACAGTAACTGACATCACATTTGATTTTGACTGTACAAATGAAAATGGAGTTGCAGATGCTGATGGTTGCACTATGTGGGAATTTTGAGAAAGACATGGAGATGCTTGGTTCATAGTCTGTTCCGAGCTTGGCACTGACTGCACCACTGTCGATGAGAACCAGTTCACTGGCGCAGATGTTGATTTTGACCCAGTAGTTGTATTACAAGGTACTGCCATTGTTACATTAGGCTTTGGCCGAGAAGCAAATTGATTTAGATTTGAAGTCACAGTTGCAGTTAGGGGTTGCGTAGAAATTTTGAATGATGTTGAAGTCACGTTAGAACTTGATGGTTGAGAACCTGACACTGCTGCTTGCTCAGCAGATGTCAAATTATTTGTAGTGGTAACTGGTATATTGGGAATTATGATGTTTGGTTGAATATTATCATGATCTTTACGACCACCTGTGTCAACAGTTCGTGGTTTTTGTTTCTTTGTCATTGTAGACCTGGTAACAGTGTTATCTGTAAAACTCATTGTGCTTGGTGATGGTTCGATAGTTACTGGTGGGGTTCTGGGAGACGGCACATTATCATCTTCACGTGATGACTGTCGTGATGAATTTGCTGATGACTGTCTGGAGGGAAATTCAGTCTTTGTACCTATAATAGAGATTAACCTATTTCATTATAAGGCACACTATCTAATAGAGCAAAGATTTCAATCATGTTTTTTATCCTATCATTAACAATTTTTTAGATTTCACTAAGTTCTGCTTTTTCAGTAGTTACAAGTTTTAATTTAGCCCCGAGTTCTTTCAGGGAGAGCATGACAGCACAATACAACTTTTGTACCAAGCAAAATGGTGGCAATACTAGTACAGTACCACTATATAATCCAGGTAGAATGTTACACGAAAACTACAAAACATTTATGAATAGTGGACTTATGAATTTTAATGGACCAATTAACTGCTATTAAACAGGGAGACGACTGCAATTAATATTATATCATTTTTAGTTGTGTCTTTAAACATATTAATACCACCTCTTCAAATAAAAATTTCGAAAATTAAACATATTTATCATCAAATTCTGAATATGTTATTCACAAATCTTACTTTAGGTTTGTTTTTGTCGCAAGCCAATCATTTATTAAAATAATCATCTATTACCACAAGACTACATGTATTTCACTAAACGAAATATATTCAGGTAATCAAATGTTACAGCAGGGTTCTTCACAAAAGGAAAAATATTAAAGTCATAGTTTATTACATGTACCACCTTATTTTATGAAAAGAACATTTTAAAAATAATCCTGAAATATATAAATAATTACCACCAGACTTCTTCCACTGAAGTTGATGAATGCTTTGTAACAAGGACTCCTTATCTACCTCCCACACTGGCATATCTACTATCGGCATGTCTTTAGAACAAAACATTGGCATATCAAAACACAGCAGACTGTTCAACTGCCTCTCGGACTCTTTCATAAGCTTGAAAAAAAGAATCAATAGCCATTGACTAAATTTCAGTACCACTACTTTTCGGGTACATGGATGCATTTCTGATTTTGTGACGATTAATTTAAACGATTCTTCGGTTTGCTCCTTTCATTTTTTGTAACTGTTAGTGTTACCCTTGATGTTGAAATTATATATACATGTAAACTTGTTGGTTTTGATTTGTTTTTACATTTGTGTACTGAACTTTATGAATTTAAAGGAAATTACTGGTAAATTACTAGTGAAATAAAGTTTACAGCACTTGCACAGCATCAGGCTATCATAGACAAAAAATATAACCATTTAATTTTAAGTGTTAAATTGATGAAAGTGGTAATTAGGTGTACCAAATGTAAAGTTACAGATCAACATGCAACCATAATCAGAATTTTTATAAAATGGAAGAATTAGTATGGTCTTAACATCCCGCAAGTCAAAATAAATAAAATGTACATTTTAAAGATTAATACAGTTTTTGTAACCTGAATATTTTGGCTGGGACATATAAATTTGTTTGTTTGTATGTTTTTTAAGGTATCCGACCCATAATTGAAGTCACAGTTTAATTTTATTTTTCGACCAAGAAATACAACATTAATAAATCAATGTATTGCTAATTATTAGTACAAATTAAAATATTGTTTTACTTTCAGTCAGTGTTTACAGTTTTGAGCAATAAAAGTTAATTACTCAAATAGTTTTACCGATGTTTGCCGAAAACATTTAAGAGGTCTGCTCCATTGAAAAACAATGGACATCCGGGACACCAAATATGATCACGTGGTCAATTGTGGTCTGGATACCTTAATGCCAGTTTCAGCAATTTTTCAGCTATCAGTATCATGGCATCCACTTTTTATTTGGGGAGGGAGCCCGAGTACTTGGAGAAAACCCTGACCATTGGTCAGAAAACTGGCAATACTTGTTAATTAAGATTTCAGTCGAGTGCATCCTGCCTGCGGTGAGACTCAAACCCCCAATCTCAGTGTTGTCAGACCATGTGATCAATAGTAGACGACCTACCATTAACCAACTCTGCGGGATATGTAAGATATTAGTTCTTACCAATGGACAGATACATAGTCCATTTTATACATAGCATCAAAAGAAGCAAGCTTAACAGAGACATGCGTGTTAGGACCAGAAATATACAACAGTAACAGGAAGTTAAGATTCAGTATATACAGACAGATAGATATTAATTAGTTAAAGAATATTTACAACTATTTACACGATACAGATTAGTCACTTATGTTTCAAATATTAGCAATGATTTTGCATTTTCATGATCGACTTAAAGACAACTACAGTGTAACCATGAAATGTAACAGTAGTACCAATGGTTTGCAGTTTAATGAGTCATGTATGTATGTATGTATGTATGTCATGGATGGAAATACCGGTTGTTAAAAAAATTGATGCCTGCATTAAGGCCATTTCTTACTCATATTAGTTAAATACACTTTATGGTAAAATGAATAATTTGGCTGGAATTTACAGTATATTTATCCAAACTGACTGGTACACAGGCCACTGTCTTGGTACATGTACCTGTCAATTCTGATGAATTATGTCAGTCAGATAAAGACCCATTTAAAAAAATATAAAACAAGATAAAATCCTACTGTTACTTGATAATTAACTTCAATTTATTCTTCCATTCAACAAAATCTGTTGTTAATTGTAACACAACTAAAAAATTGCTAAATGAGCCATTGAACACAAGGCAATCCAATACTATTTTGCTAAAATCTTAATGAAAACAAGTCAATCATGCAAAACCTAAACAATTTTTACGAGACTGCTATTGCTTTATAATCAGGGACATCAATCATAGCACTTTATATTTTTTTTTTTATTTTGATTGGTGTTTTAACGCCACTTTCAGCAATTTTTCAGCTATTTCATGGCGTCCAGTTTTTATTGGGGGAGGAAGCCGGAGTACCCGGAGAGAACCCCCGACCTGCGGTAGGAAAACTGGCAATCCTTGTCAATTAAGATTGGAGTCGAGTACACCGTGCCTGCAGTGAGAATCGAACCCGCAATCTCAGTGTTGACAGACCACGTGATCAATAGTAAACGAACTACCTTGACCACTCGGCCACCGAGGCCCCTAGCACTTTATAAACATGCTACCACAGTTCCAAGCATTCTCATTGAATCGACTGGGATTTTCTGTACATGCCACTGAATCCCTTGTAAAAATCCTTGGGTTAATATTCAGTTGAGTAAATGCAAATTATATTACCTTAATGCGAAGTCCAGTGTCTTTTGTAATTCTAATACTATTCAGTCGTTTCAAATGGTCATCTACTGTTTTCTTAAGCTGCGTATGTTTTCTTAACTGTTCATCTATTGGTCTTTTGATTGACATCATATCATTATGCAGTTGTCTCGTCAGTTCCTCTTGTTTACTCTTTAAAGACTGAATCAATCCTGAAACTTGGCTTTCCAACTGGTTTCTGATACTGTCTTCATTGGTCTAGTAAAGGATGAAAAGGCATAAAATTGTTGAATACAGTTCTTGTCATTTACAAGCAATATTATAAAAATACCATACAGGATTCTTTGAAATTTACAAGTACCGGTATAACAGCAGCAGATCCAACACAATCCTTGATTCAAACTCAATAACTGTGATAATTAAATGAATAAATTTGATAGCATTTTAAGGCATTATTAAATATTTCTATAAATCAAAATGTGTATTTCAAATGTATTAGCCAGGTTTCATCTTAAATACTTTGAACAAAATGTTTTTTGCTTGCATTAGAGTTACCTACCTTTATTTGTTCCATCATATCTTGCAGTAGTTGTATTTCATCATTAATTGGGACAACTTTACGTTTTATTTCTGCTATAGCATTCGAAATCTTCATCTACAAAACAAATACTATATAATGAATGTTTACACAAACATGTTATTATAAGAATTATGTGTACATTTATTTATCACTAACTACTAGAAACTTTCATGATTTTTTTTTAGCTTAAGGTATCCGACCCATAATTGAAGTCACCGTTTAATTTTATTTTTAGACCAAGAAATGCAAATTTATTTACTCAATATATTACTAATTAATGATACAAAGTAAATATATTGTTTTACTTTGAGTCAATGTTAACAGTTTTGAGAAAAAAATTTAGTTCCTCAAATAGTAGTTCCGATGTTTGCCGAACATTACCGAGGTCTGCTCCATTGACAAACAATGGACATCCGGGACACCAAATATGATCACGTGGTCAATTATGGGTCGGATACCTTAATACGCATTTTACCAACATGTACATGTATTAAATTTTTACAACTGAACCCTGCTGACCTATTCTGACAAAATCTGTAAGCAACAATTACATATGGCACAGTTAGTATATAGCTAATCTTCCCTAAGGCCCTCAAAATACACAAACATATATATGACTGATATATTAAAAGGTGTTGTTATTGTTTGGTGTTTGTATGCGATTCAATGTTTGTCATTTAAGTAAATAAGGCTTGCACCCACAACTCCAGTGTTAACAGGCATGCGATCAATAGATCTAGATCAACTTATAAATCAATAGATAACAACTTGTGAACATTATTTGTTTACAACATTCTTATTAATGATATTGATGTAGTTGTTAATTGCAAGAATGCTGACACAACAAACACCAAAACCTGAATCCAAATCTTAATTTCCATGTAAAATCCTACATTTTTTAAGGGAATTCTGTAAAATTAGTGTTTATTAAGGTTTTTTGTTATTTGGACACCAGGGTCAATTTAAGCCCCCAGGCATTATTAACGATCATCAGTTAATCTGCATTTACTGTACTGTAGATTTATATATGTGCCAATCTGTATCAATGTATACATTAATTGCTGTCCAAATAAATATAAAAAATATACGCAAAAAATTTATAAAATCAAATGCATGAAAATGAATGCATTTCATGTCAACTTTTCATGACAAGAAGTGCCAATTTACAAATTTTTTGAAAATAATTTGCTAGTGCATGTGTTTGATATAATAAAAAAAAAGTCCATTCCTTTAACATGTTTAACATTGTAATTGTACAACCTGGTAGGACTAGTTAACATGTACATGCAAATTTTGGGAAGAAACACATTACCTGGTATTGATCAGCCTGTTCTTTTATTGGAACACACTTATGAATTGTCCCAGAAGACTTATCAGTTACACAGTCACATAATTTACAAACTGCCCTGTTGCAAGTCAAACAATACAATGACATTGGTTCAGAACCATGTAAAAGACAAGGACTGTCGGATACAACAGAATCAATCTTCCATGCTGCTTCATTTGATGCTAATGGTTCACCCTTCCGATGCACTTCAATAATGTTTTCTAAAATTCTGTTTACAGGTAAAGTTTCAATACCATTCTCAAGTTCTATCGAACGTTGGCACAGTGGACAATCTAAGTGGTATTTTAAACGCTGTCTTTGCTGATTATTAAACAAGGAGGGCTTACTGTTGACTAATAAAATTCCTTCAATGCATTTCTTACAAAAGTTGTGAGTACATGGAAGCATCAACGGTTTATCAAAGTATTCCAAGCACACCCCACACATTAACTCAGCTTCCATAGCTTAATTTTAGTAATAAACAATAATCTGATTTATGTTTATGATTAATCCATAAATATCCGAAGTAAAAAGCAACTTTTATAATACAAAAGTAAAATGCACATTGAGATGCCAGGCAGTTAAAAATCGTTTGTCAGGGAGGATTTACGGAAATTTTTAAACGTTACAGCACCATGGGTATTGACAATATACGGTTCTATTTTTAAACACGATATTTATAGAGTAAATTCGCAACAGCACTTTTTGGGACTACGTCCAAGTTCGTGCCTGCCTTTTTCCCTTTGAGTAATAATCATTTCTGTCAAAATATATTCTGAAAAATATTAACGTAGACTTTAAGAAACAACGTATAAAATCCGCCTCAATAAACATTTTATTGACTGGATGCAGAAAATAACCAGAAATACAACAGATAGCAGAAGACCATAATGTACCTAATAAAATAGTATACAGTTAAAAAAAGTACTATCTTTAAAAAAAGATAACCGACGCAGTAAAAATATAAATTGAGTTATTCATTGAATCGCTTTACAAATTCCCCTTTTCAATAGGTCAGAAATGTTTGATTAAATTTTTTAGCATATATAACAAGTACTGACGGACAAAGTTCGCAAACCTTATAATTATTACTACTTCAGGAACCTATACATTAACACTTGTCCCAGGTGAGATGAGTGAAATTATTAATTTATATATATATATGCGCCCCCCCCTAAGGGTTTTAATATTTCAACAGATTTTTTTTATTTAGGTGTTTTCGATAAATTATTACATATTTACCAAGCATACAGTTAATATAAATTGATTATTTACATACAACTACATCAGGGACAGTCTATACTAACTGTCTTGTGCAGGTCAACTTGTACCTAGTCGGCCAACTCGTACCCTACCAACTCGTATGTATTCAAGAACATTTATGGTAATAATGTATTGAAACGGGTGCAGGTCAACTCGTACCTAGTCGGCCAACTCGTACCCTACCAACTCGTACCTCTACCAACTCGTACCTTTGCATTTAAAAAATATAGTAAATTTAGAATATTTTAAATAAAAATATATATTGTATATTCAAAAACAATTATTTTAAAATATTCGAACTTTTTACAAATATTTTGCGGTTTATGAAGAGATTACGCCTTTTCAACAATGAATTAAAAAGAAAGGGATCTAATTA
Source organism: Limnoperna fortunei (assembly GCA_944474755.1). Classification (NCBI taxonomy): domain Eukaryota; kingdom Metazoa; phylum Mollusca; class Bivalvia; order Mytilida; family Modiolidae; genus Limnoperna; species Limnoperna fortunei. The sequence continues at coordinate 55,835,609 of OX104115.1, read as the reverse complement.
TTATTTTTAATTGTCCTTTAAAAATGAACGCTTATTTTCTTGTGTACTAAATAATTTCAAGTTTTTACTAAAAAAAAATCCAAAGCCATACGATTGTAAAAACTGTTCCACCAGGACGAACAACGACGTTGAAGGGTGGCATCGTCGAATTAATAAGAGATCCGGAGATGAGAAGAAGCCGTTTTACTTGCTTCTTCCAAAACTACAAGAAAAAGCTGCTCTTCTACCCACACAACTTAAAATAATCACAGAATCTAAATTTAGTCGGCAGCAAAGATCCACTACCAAATACATACAGCTTATGGGATTTATATTCTTGCGGCCAGATCTCCGCCAGCCAACTTCTGCGGCAGTATGGTCAGTTGAATGGATCAATGATCTCAAGACGCCTAAATTATTTATACAAACTGTTGATAATATTAAAAATAAAATCATACATGTTTATATTGTTTACAGACTTCTAGAGACTTTTGTTTTTAAAATATATGTCCTGCGAGATGTACATCTTGTTTTAAAATTGTCTTGTGTTTAATGGTTTTGTTGCTTGCTTTGTTTTTGTTAGTTTATTGGTGCTGTACAATACATATGATAATAAATAATAATCAATATTACAAATTTATATTTTTAGTTTAACATGATTTCAGCCATTTTCATATATATTGTCCTTTTCTTTTTTCATTCTACCATATAATGCAAAGGTACGAGTTGGTCAAGGTACCAGTTGACCAGGATTCATTGAAACCTACTGCCTGAGATAAAGAAATGAAGTTTTACTGTTATCACCAAAGCAATTATACAATAATGTAAACACATTGAATATTATACATTTTGTAATAAAATGTATATAGTTTAAAATTTACTGTTCTAAGCAAAGTCAGAGACTCTGGCAAAGATTACTTTACAATTAGAGCCACAACTCTCATGCAGGAACCGACAAATCAAGTTATAATAGAGATCTATGTGTGAACTACGAAAAACGCCCAATAACAATAATGATACATATCATTTAATATTAACATGTATATTGGTAATTTGGATTTAATAAAGAAATAAATTAAAATTTCTTCTCTTCGTCGTTTTGACCTTTCAGAAAAGCCCGCCAAAAATCAAACGTTTTAATATGACTTGTACTTCAAATAAACAATATTTAACATTTTTGTACACGCTGTTTTGATATAAAATTTGACAAATTACATCTCATCTCTCGCCTTCTTAATACTTAAATTGCAGTATAAAATAATTACATCACAAATAGACGACAAAATCTAATAAGTATAGTACAAAATTTAAAAGGTTAATTGCCAATTTACCACACTTTTCCGAACAGCAAGTCCCTTGGTTTTTGACAAATCAAGAATAAAATTACGATCAAGTGAACTGCTTTTCCCGAGAGGTGAAATGTCATAAGTTCACATGGTAAAAAGTGAATATAAACCGACAGCGTCTTAAAAAACCCTTTTTAAAAAGAATATTTTAAGATTGTTTTTTTTAATTTGTATCTTAAAATCGTATATCGCTGATAAGGCACAGAAATACGCTACACAAATCTCTCTTTTTTCTGTCAATCATATAATATGCTGATTATATTGCTTGCTTGCTTGCTTGCTTGATTGATTGATTGATTGATTGATTTGTGCATACATAACTGTAGAAAGTGGGTTTATTGTCAAATGTGTCTATCGACTACATTTTAAAGCGTAGAATAAGTACTCTTGTCTCTAGAAACTTTGACAAAACATGCAAATTCGGGATGTTAATCAGAGTTTGTTAGAGCATAAACATATATTATTGTCTAGATTAATAAGACAATAAGATTTTTATAAATATATTTTATCAAAGTAAAGGTCCAATAAAAGGGTCACCTACAAAGGCTGGTGCTTTTTTTTTGGCTTGGTACATTACATGGAAATGGTGGGACTGGAAATAAAATTTCGCTAAACAAATATGGATATTTTAAATATGGTACCTATTACCTAAAAACCAATTATATAATGATAAGCTTCAATGTTTAGCTATAATCTGAGTGGTATAACGATAAAAATAATTTAATTGACTATATAAATTCGTGTCTGGAACAAAAGTGTCACAGTCGGAGTCCCAAAATTTTTTTTCTTCATCTTCTAAGGGGTGTTTAAATTAGTGTCACCAATTTTTTTATAGTTGGAATATTGTAGCAGACCAATGTAAGGTTGAAAACAAAGTCAAACTAAAGAAAAACTTTAATCATACATTTTATTAAATTAAATTAAATTCATTGCATCTATTTCATGATATAGCACTATACGTCTAACAATGTAATAATAATAATTAAGTAACAAAAACCCCAGAGCACTAAACAAAACAAAGAGTCTTTTTGTCACTTATTCGAGATGGAGGAGCTCTGATGTGTAGGCTATCATTCTTCGAGTTGGGTATGTGTCGTCGAATAGTAAGAATATGTCTCCTGTTGCTGTCTCTGTCCATTTTCCTTCGAGTGTGATGTCTGTCTGAGTCTTTGGTAGAGGAGGAGTCTAGGCTTGCGTCTAGCTCTGTAAAGTGAAGACCGCTGAGTTGAATGTCGGCAGCTGCTCAACTACTTCTCTACTGGTGTTGTTGTTGTCTGCCAAAACCAGCTTGCATGTTGTTCTATATGAAGTCAATGATGCTTAACATCCAGGTACGACGCATCTCCAGAAGACCTTGTCGGGGTTGACTCTGAATATGAAGCCATCGAGACAAATATTTTGGCCTTACGTCTGTTGGTGATGAATTTCACATTCAGCTGAGCATTAGCCATTTTGGCTTAGAATGTGGGGTTTAGATTTTTCACCCATTTTTATACAATTTCTTAGATGTAAACACTATTAATTGGTAATGGTACAAGCTCATCATCTCAATCTAGTTTAAAGCTTTTTTGAAGCTTTCTAAATTGGCTTGGGACATTATGAAGACAAGTTTGTTTTATTGACAAATAATGTATATTTTTGTAACTTTTTAATAAAGTTTTTAATATAATTTTAATTTATTTGAAACCATTCATTCTTTTTTGTATTTTAAATCTTATAGAAGTTATAAACATTTTGATGAAATTCAGTTCTTAAATGATCTAACACAGGCCAACTTTGAGGAAACTATTAAACAAGAAAATAATGTTAATGAAGCATATAGTAAATTTCAGGCAAAACTATCGGGTATAATAAACATGCACATACCGATGAAAACACGTAAAATGGTAAACAAGCCAGCACCATTCATAAACAAAGAACTCAGACAAGCAATATATAAGAAAAAAATGCTGCACAATAAATATATAAAAGTTAAATCTAAAAGCAACTGGGAAAATTATCGAAAACAAAGAAATGCTGTTACCAAACTTAGAAGACACTCTATACGAAATTACTTTATGGAAAGATGTATAGGTGGCCCTAAACAAAAAGACTTTTGGCCTACAATCAAACCATTTTTGACCAACAAAGGTAGTCATTTTAATAACAATATTGTACTCTCTAATAGCAATGACATAATAAATGATCAAAACATTGTAGCTGAAATATTTAATGACTATTTTGTAAATGCAAAGGATATTGGCAATGAGAGTTGTATTATAAATGAAAACCATCCTAGTATTAAAGCAATCCAAGAAAATTGTAAAGTAGAAAGTAAACTGGTTTTTAAAGATATAACTGATGATTTTATAGTAAAGCAAATAGACAAAATGAACATTCATAAGGCTACAGGAATGGATGATATCTCTGTTAAAGTGCTAAAAATTGCTAAACCTGCTATTGTTAAACCAATTACTAATCTAATAAATATGTCATTTTCTAAATCAGAATTTCCCAATCAGCTAAAAAATGCACTTGTAGTTCCATTACATAAGAAAAATAGTCAATTGGAGGTAGGCAACTATAGGCCTGTGAGTATTTTACCTGTGGTATCAAAGTTTTTTGAGAGGGCCATATATCAGCAGCTCATAGAGTATTTTGAAAATTTATTTCATCCTTTCTTGTCAGCATTTAGACCAGGATATGGCTGCAATACAGCACTTCTCAAAGTAATTGAAGACTGGAAGAAGGCAGTTGACGAAAATCTCTATGTAGCTGCTATCCTTATGGACCTCTCAAAAGCTTTTGACTGCCTGCCACATGACTTACTATTATTAAAACTTAAAGCCTATGGTGTTGAAGACAACTCTTTGAATCTTTTACAAAATTATTTAACAAATAGGAAACAATGTGTCAAAGTCGGAAATAACTTAAGTACATGGACAAATATTTATAAAGGTGTTCCCCAGGGTTCTATCCTGGGTCCTGTTCTTTTTAATATATTTATCAATGATATTTTTAATGTTGTGAAAGATAGCACTCTTTATAATTATGCAGATGACAATACATTGTCTTACTCAGGACCTGACCTAGATGGATTAGTTAACACTTTGGAATATGAAAGCACAGCTTTAATTAATTGGTTTGATGTTAATAAAATGAAAGCTAATCCAGAAAAATTTCAGGCAATTGCCATAGGGAACAAAACAAAAAATGGGAACTTGAAATTCACTTTGGATGGGCATGTAATTGAATGTGAAAATGAAATTAAACTTTTGGGAGTGACAATAGATTATCAGCTGCGTTTTAATACATACATATCCATTATTTGTAATAAGGCCTCAAGACAGTTAAATGTTTTAAAAAGAATAGGTAAACATTTATCTAAACTGGGAAGATTGACAATATACTATTCATTTATTTTATCAAACTTCAATTATTGTCCTATTGTTTGGCACTTTTGTGGGGAGGGTAATACTAAAAAAATGGAAAAAATTCAAGAACGTGCCTTGAGGTTTATATACGAAGATAATTCAAGTGAATATGAGACTCTTTTATACAAATCTAGAATGCCAACTTTAAAAATTAGAAGAATGAGATGTATGGCAATTGAGGTTTTTAAAATTATACATAAGAAATCACCACTGTACTTACAAGATATTATTAGTTTTAAAAATTCTAATTACTCTTTCAGAAAGGAAAACTCTGTTAATATTCCACAGGTGAGAACAACGCATTATGGTTTGCATTCGCTGAGATATGCTGGAGCAACACTCTGGAATGAGCTGCCTGACAACATTCGTGCAGAGGCAAACCTCAACCAATTCAAAAGCCTTATCAACAACTGGAATGGCAGTTATTGCAGATGTAGCTCCTGCAGGTCTCAGTGAATCACTCCTTTGAGCCTTTGCTTATACATGTAATATGCTGTGTTGATGCTTATTTTACTTTATCTCACATTGATATTTTGATTATTTATGCAAACTTGTGCTTAGATAAGGGCTAGTAACAGTATCTATCAGTGCTTTAGTTGTAGTATTAACTGATCTCTGTGCTTTTGGTGCTAATAGCTATCTTGGTGCTTAAATGTGTGCTATAATAGATCGGGTTGCTTTAAGCTGTGCTTAAATCTGATATTTGTGCTTTTAGTTGTGCTTAAACAGTGCTTTATGCTTTTATGGGTGTAAACTGTACATTATGCTATTTATGCTTATAACTGCAATTTATGCTTTTATTTATGCTTATAACTGCACTTTATGCTTTTATTTATGCTTAAAACTGAGCTCAATTCTTTTAGATCTTCTAACTGATAAATACATTTTAAGTGATCCAAGTGCTTTTAGTTAAAAATTATGATGTTCTTAAAGTATGCCTTTTAACAATTTGTATGATCTCTTAACAAGTAACTTGCTTTTTATCATGTACATGTATGTATAACCCTGTCCTAACAAATATATGTTTTAAATATAATGTTATGTTTGTATGTCGGTAAAAAGCTCTACAGAGCTTATGTTTTGCTATGTGTTTTAGATAATCCGACTTTAAATAAAATTTTCTTGTCTTGTCTTGTTCTTGTCTTATTTTATTTTGATATTTATCTAGTCAATTCAGTTTCTCAAGGTCTACTTTACTTTATTATAATTTTCAAGGTAAATACAGGTGAACTAATTATGGCATTCCCCTTGATAGGCCCCTTCCTAATGAGGTGTTGTTTTTATCCAGTAGGCGTTCGGGGAACACACCCAATGAAATATTAGGATTGGAAAAGTTGTTTACACATTATTTTACCGAAAATGGCGGCGATAACTTTGCAGTTATTCTTTAGATTCAATATTAATACCATCTAATAATAAGCTTCTGTCAAATGAATTCACTAATGTTTAAGTTAGAGCATAAGGTTTTGAAAAAAACGATTACTAATTTTTCTAAGAAGCATTGACCTTTTCGAAACCCCATAGTTACGTGGTGCGGAAGGGGGGGGGGGTGGGAGGGAGTAAGATCGACAGTTATCGTGAATAACATTCATGTGCATAAACATTGTTAAGAAATTAATATTTTCAGAATTTAAAAAAAATAAACAAATAAAATTTTTTTTTAGACCAAGACCCGTATATTTGCAAAACAATTTATGAAAAATAATTTTTTTTAACTATATCTACTGCTGCATAATTAAAACTGAATATTTTTTTTATTGTATTATAACATTTTTCAAAATTTCGTTTTGCCTTTTTAATTTATGTTAGTTTTAAGTGCGACCCTAGATATGTTCTATTTCATTCAAGTATAAGTATCCAAATATAACTTGCATTTTTTAAATAGTTTTAAATCAAAATGTTAAAATCTTAAAATAAATAAAAATCAATATCTGCTCTGACTTTCTTTTGTTATGAAGATATTTATTTTCCTTCTGTTTGCTCTTGCATTTTTACCACTTATTGTTTACTGATTTAGACGTCTTTTTTTAATAACATACCTGTTTTTTAAATCGAATTTTCGTAAAAAAAAATTATTATCTAAATTTACATTTTAGTGGCTTATTATCTCGGTCTTTGATTGGTCTTTGGTTTTTACCTTTCGTCAATGTAAAGTGTCAGGTAATAAATAAGCAATTAACGAATAAACAAGGCAAATTTAATATACAATTACATCACGGCAATATCTCTTACCCCCACCCCCCCCCCCCACCCCCACGCCTCGTTCTCGGCGAATTTCGTTTGCGAGAGTTTGGGATTTCGAAATCTAAAGCTTTTGCGATTTCATACTAACAACTCTGATGTCATTGCAAGCTTAAATAACACAGTTTTGTAGAGAATTTATTAGAATGCATTCTCTCGGTATATAATATTGACAAATATACGTTCCGACCATATTCTAATTCATATAATAAAATATTTCTTAAACATTTTAAAGATAGAATCAAATTTTCAGTATTAAACAAAAATTCATTAAAAATATTGTACAAAGAGTCGTATTTTGGAAATAATAATTAAAATAAATTATTAAATTATATTTATTTATTTATTTATTTTTACAAAACTTTATAAAATCTTAATGACATTATACTAGACTAGCATATCTAATTGATTTATAGGTCCCTGATCTTTTATTTAAAAAAAATCTTTTCTGATTTTTCCTTCCTCGTTTCTATTGCATCAATTTATTATTTTTTTTTAAATATAACTGGTTTTAAGATCTAACTTTCGTACTTTCGTATATAACAAAAACAATCTAAATTTACATTAACCCAGCTTACTGTGTCCGCCTTTCTTGTGGTTCATTTTGCATAATTTCGTGTAATAAACATGCAATTAACCAATAAACAAGACATATATAATGTACAATTACATACAAAACACTTGTCACCCGTATTACACTCTCACAAATTTCATGCGGGACTTCGGGATTTCTAATCCTCATATATATAACACAATGTTTTGAGATGAATAGATTTAAGTATAGCAGGGACAGTTGGTACTAAGTATAGTTAGTATAGAATGTATAGGCAGAGACAAGAAATTAAATGTCTCTAAAGCCAGCTAAATACATGAAATTTGAGATTTATGATAGTACACTCGAATTTCGGCATATAAAATGTGTCGCTTTAACTGGCGGTAATTTCGTCATCCTCACAAGTCAGGGTTTCTATGTCCACACGTGTCCACGAAACCCTGACGAACTTGGACAGGAAATTCCCGGGCTAGAAGATTTTCATATGACGTCAAACCTTCAAATATCAACTAATGAAATTGCTTGAAAGAAGCAAGTGTTTGGCAACAGTCATTTTTACCCATTCTTGAGTGGGAAGAAAACGTAACGCAACTATTAAATAACGCGTTAATAACAAACTATTAACACTACTGTACAAAATACACTGACTTCACATGGTCTTTGCAACACATCCGTTTGGTTTATTTACAATCGACTTCGGGATATCCCTTAACCAAGCCGCGAATGAAAGCGAGCTTTTGATTGGCGACATCAAGGTATGATGTAGCCAATCAAAATAGTGACTTCTAGCTCGGGAATTTCCTAGCTAAGTTTGTCGGGGTTGCGTGGACACATGTGGACACAGAAACCCTGATTTGTGAAAACAAATTTCGTTGGAATATCCCGTATTTTATTATTGAGGAGTCATTTGTTTAGAGCAATAAATACAATATATTTTAATAGTTGCTTAGCATTGGTTTCATTGTTTACATGCTGAATGAAGGAAAATCGCCGAAATTCGGGTTGGTGAACATACATTTTAGTTCTTGTCCTACATTTGTTGTAAATAAATAAAACACTGGTCTACAGGTAAACCTTATCCCGGAAGTCTTGTGGTTAATTTTAGAGTAAAAGTCCGAGACACCCAGAAGTTTCTTTTCGCGTCTGCTCAATTTACCTGTGTTTACAGGATAATTGTCGTACAACTAGATACATATTTTATTTCTCATTTACTGTGTTTTCTAGTTAAGATTAACTGTTAAGGAAAACATGACTATCAGATATTTACCAAATTAGTAGCACACCGGAGAAGATACTACATTTTAACCGAAATTCTTAAATAAATGCAAAACCAACACACCATGAAAAAATCGATGTAAACCAATTGAAAATATATATAGAAGATGGATGATGAACAGAGGAATTTTTTCAACGATTTCGTGAACAAGAAAAAAGTATTTGACAAACAGCAATGTATCCGATGTTTCAACTCATTTGACCGAAACCGGTAAGTATATAAGTATAGTGACTTTTATAAGTCTGCTTTTCGCACAGTCTGTTTAGTCTTGTCTTTGTTGACATATTTGATGTTTGTGTTAATATAATATTGTTGTTCCAATATTAACAATACAGGTATTCCAGTATTGTGATCGCCAAGTACAGGAGATTCTTATTAATTTTTATTTGGTCACTTGGATTACAACTCAACTCAAGTTTAGTTTTTTTAACATGTGTTTTATTCTGTATTTGGCTGTAGTTCAAATGACCTGTGATTTGACAGTACATGTACATGAAAAATAAACTGTCCTAGTGAGAATATAATTTTACTGCTAGAATATACTGTTTCTTGTTTGAGGGTTAATGCCACATTCAACAATTTTGCAGCTGGTCTTTAGCATGGCATCCAGAATCTAACATTAAAACTGGTAATCTTTATGAATTAAGACTTCAGTTAAGAACACCTTGTGCGAAGTTCTCTATCTCTCATAACACCACTTTCAATTGCTGCTGTTGATCAGTAGATTGTTTAATACATAGACCACTCACTAACTTATATACATATAGTTTGTTTGATTAAATGGGATTTATTACCAATTTAGTAGTAAATGAGAATTCTGCTTCCTCCCCAATAAAAAACTGCAATCCATGATATAGCTGAAAAATTGCTGAAAGTGGCATAAAACACAATTCAAACAATCCAAAATTCTTTCAGATGTAGATAAAAGTACCATATGTTTTTAAAGCAGTGCAATTTAATTATTAACCCCTGCAAACTTGTTTGGAGGGGGTATATAGGAATCACAGTGTCTGTCTGTCCGTCTGTCCACATCCCTTGTAAGAGCAACTCCTCCTGAACCGCTTGATGAAATTTAATGAAACTAGCATAAAGGAAGTACATGTACATCAATGTAAATGTGCATGAAGGATTTTTATTGACCTCGGCTATCATTAAATGGAGATAATTGGACTTGAAAACAAAGCGGGGGTATCCATTTGTGGGCATGCTTACAGTCCACACTTGTTTATTTAATGCTTTAAAAACTTAGTATTTTCTGTGCCTAGATAATTTATAATTTAGTTGATTTATAGGTTCCTGGTATTTTATGCACACATGTATGTCACAATTCCAAGAATTTTAAGTGTTAAATCTTTATTGTGCCAAAGTGTAAACATATAAATCAAGTGTAATCCTTGTACTTAGTATACATGATTTAGTGGACTATATAAAGGTTAAACATTTTATTATACACGGTCACCCCTTTCTTATTGCAATTTATAAGCATGAAATCTTTAATTTTGTATTAGGATTTATTCCAATATTTTATTTTGTTATGACTATCGAAAACCTGCACTGCAGAAATATTTTGTCAGATTGATTTGGGTAATAAATGACAATCTGAATTATTGGCTTAGATAGTAAAATATTAATATGCACCTTTGCTGCAAAGAATGGAAAAGCCAAAAAGTTACCATTACAAATAAAGTGTTAAAATTAATGATGTTTTTAGTTGTAGCAATCAGAATAAATAACAGAGAAATCTTTTTTAAACCATGGAAATTTGATGGATAATGTACATGTGTAGTGTACATGTTTTAAGCTCAGTGCATATCTGCTATTTAGTTTTAGTCCCAATGTGGACAGGTGTGCTAGACTCATCTAATTAATTGACGTTGATTGTCTGTTTCCTACCCAGCGTCAGCAGAATTCACTGAGTACTCTGGCTTGCCCTCCTCCCACTCCCAAACCTTAAAAAATGGATACGATGATATTACAGAAAGGTGCATTAAAACCCCATTCAACCAACTAATAAACCCTACTTTTCTTTGTTAATCACAAATTTGGTACATGTAATTTGACATCTTTGATACAAATTTAAAAACAGATGTTATCTTACTTCGAGTATACAGTAAACTTGTCTTGAAACTTTATTTGGAGATTAAATGTCATTAGATTTGCTCAGAATTACTCCCCCAAAAACGTTTTTCAATGTCACATACTACAGTTTGTAGTTTACACTAAACCAGACTTGTAAATCCACTTTGTGATGGCTTTTCTGACAAGTTGTTATCTAGGTTTTCACCACCTTTATAGTATTCCTTTAAATCTATTCAGCTCTGACTGCCAAGTTGGATGATGTTAATGCCTTTTCAGAATCACTCCTTTCTGTTTTGCTTTCAACAATCACAAATTCTATGAATCCAAATCAACATCCCCTTTCACCAACATCTCTGACTTCCGGTAAGATGACATTTTGTCAGGCACATGAAAACAAAAATGTGTCTGACCAAACCAACTCATGCAAAATCTTTTGCAGTTATACTGAGATTGTTATTAACATTATTTGGGTTAGATGTTTGGGTGACATGTAAGAGTACCACATGCCTTGCATTAAAAGACCATTTGTGTCATCCTCACAAGTCAGGGTTTCTGTGTCCACATGTATCCTTGTGGACAGATGAGGACACAGAAACCCTGACTTGTGAGGATGCACTTTTGTATGTTGATAAAAGTATACTCTTTCAATCCATGTTAGTTAATAACATACATGTATAGGGCTGCTTTGACAAAAAAGTCAAATCTGTTTCTTCAGATGATTTTGAGAGTAGAAATTACAACAACATTGTTTTGTTAACTCATTAGATACATGTAGATACTAGTACATGTATATAACTAGTGTATGTATAAAGCAATATACATGTATAGCCAGTTACATGTACATGTACCAAAACATCATGAAAATATGTGTACATTAAACAAATTTAATTGTTTATCGACATATAAGTTGTTTGCATAACTGTTGAGAGGTCTTAGCAACAACAAGGTGTTTAAATGAAAAACAAATAAAATTACTGTTTATTTTTGACTTTGATGTTATGTATAATATTTTTGAGTTTTTTGTGTCTGGTAAGCATGCTAACTTTCTTCTGGGCAAATGCATGTATACATGTTCTTTGAGGAATATTTCTAGTTTTTAAACAAACTGTATAATATATCACCCACTGTTACTTTGGGTCTGTTTACACCTAATGAATGTTGAAGCAGTTTATGAATTATGTAAACAGAACCAAAGTAGGTTATGTTTCAAAACATAAATACTAGCATTCTTATAATTTAATTTTCAAAAGCAAATTTGCTCAAAAGGGGTTGACACAAAGGAACTATTTTGATTTTATAGGCCTACAAAATCTAATCAATGTCATGAATGATTAACAATCTTTATTGTATCTATTTCGATTCTAATATGTCTAACATCTAACAAATGTTTTAAAATTTCGAAGCAGCTCTTAAAGGACGCTTTCAATGTTCTTTTTTTGAAAGGTAGATATATATGCAAAAAAAGCATGTAAAGCAAATAAAATTGACATAAAAATATTGCTTATCATTTTATTGAATGTGTTCCTCTTAGACATAAAAATGAATAAATTCTGAAGAAAACTGTGTTGTTCCAGTTCGAAATTTTTTCAGTTGAACTTGAATTGTAATAAAGTCGGAGTTCTTACTGTGACGTTAAAGCAGACTCTATGCTTATTAAAACCCTTATGTAAGACACCTTGGGACCACGCACCTTGCATGATAAAGATCCTTTTTGTAGATTTCGAAAAAGAGTAGGTTCATTGTAGCTGCTGCAAAAGGCTAAATTTTCCCACCCTACCCAATACTCTGTGATTTTCCAGTGGCAGTCAAAATTTTGTTCCCTGTATCCCACCCTTCCATTTTTTCAATTGATGTATTGTTTGTTAACTTGTTCCAGTCCTGAATATAGCTGAAATACTTCTCGCTGGACGTAAAGCAAACATCCAATCAAATTAATCGATTATAAAAGACACCATAGAATACAATATTATTTAGGATCTTCACAGGGGATACAGGTTCTTAACCCTGTCTGTGTTTTATATTCCCTGAGCCGGAGACTAAGGGAATACAGAATACAGACAGGGAATATGAACCCGTATTCCCTGTGAAGTACAAAAAAACAATTATATTGTTGAAGTCTCTAAGTACTACTATTCATTTGAATATCATTTAGATTTGACATTTCTCATGCTTGAAGGAAAAGCTTAGTAATGACCACCAATATTAAAGAACTGACAATCCAACACATTTAAGCTTATGAATACTGCACCTTACCTGTTTCATAATTTATTTTTGACTGGTCAATACACACTTTCACAAATACTTTTTGATAAATTTTCATAATTTAATTCCAACCAAATTTTTTATAGCATTTAAAATTTTATAACCTTGTTATTTTTGACAACTTTTTATTCCCAACAAAACTTTTTATCTTAAATTTCACTTTCCAAGTGCGATGAAAGGCTTTTGTTGCTATTTAACAGGACTATAAGTTATCGGTTATCTCCCTTGTTAATATCAAGACAAATCGCAGACGGTGATGATAAATGCCGTAAAATGCATGTATTTAAAATCGATATTTGATATATTATGATATTTATATTATTAAAAACAATTTATTTAGACACACACACAGTGAATAGACCCCATTTTGAAACTGGTTTTCGTTATCCAATTTAGAAGGGAATACGGTCTGATATCCCAGTCTTGATTAACCAATCATATTGTAGGGATTCACTGGATACATTAGTTCAACATATGTGTACAATAAATGTATGTATATCTACGTACACATTTGATATGTAACTCAATGTCAATGCTTTCTTCATCAGTGCAGGCTCATTGTTACATTATCGTATTTATGTAAACATTAGATTATGCTGAATTTTATTGTTCTAATAACCCAATTTTAGTTTTTTTTTTTAAATGGTAGGGTACGATTATTTGTTCTATAGTTACAGATAAACCCTTTACTCTGTCAGTTTGTGCAGACTACTGGTCATTGTTACACATTAGATATGGTATCAAATCATCAATCGTTACATCATTACTAGTGTAGGCTTGGCAATTGTTACACATTACTGTAGATACGGCATGTTATGCCCAGTCAACAATCGGTACATCATTACTAGTGTAGGCTTGGCAAATGTCACACATTGCTGTAGATATGGCATGTTATGCCCAGTCAACAATCGGTACATCATTACTAGTGTAGGCTTGGCAGATGTTACACATTACTGTAGATACGGCATGTTATGCCCAGTCAACAATCGGTACATCATTACTAGTGTAGGCTTGGCAGATGTTACACATAACTGTAGATACGGCATGTTATGCCCAGTCAACAATCGGTACATCATTACTAGTGTAGGCTTGGCAAATGTCACACATTACTGTAGATACGGCATGTTATGCCCAGTCAACAATCGGTACATCATTACTAGTGTAGGCTTGGCAGATGTTACACATAACTGTAGATACGGCATGTTATGCCCAGTCAACAATCGGTACATCATTACTAGTGTAGGCTTGGCAAATGTCACACATTACTGTAGATACGGCTTGTTATGCCCAGTCAACAATCGGTACATCATTACTAGTGTAGGCTTGGCAGATGTTACACATAACTGTAGATACGGCATGTTATGCCCAGTCAACAATCGGTACATCATTACTAGTGTAGGCTTGGCAAATGTCACACATTGCTGTAGATATGGCATGTTATGCCCAGTCAACAATCGGTACATCATTACTAGTGTAGGCTTGGCAAATGTCACACATTACTGTAGATACGGCTTGTTATGCCCAGTCAACAATCGGTACATCATTACTAGTGTAGGCTTGGCAATTGTTACACATTACTGTAGATACGGCATGTTATGCCCAGTCAACAATCGGTACATCATTACTAGTGTAGGCTTGGCAGATGTTACACATTACTGTAGATACGGCATGTTATGCCCAGTCAACAATCGGTACATCATTACTAGTGTAGGCTTGGCAATTGTTACACATAACTGTAGATACCGCATGTTAATTCTAGTCCACAATCAGTACATCACTACCATAGCAGACTTGGCAATTGTTACACATTGCTGTATATATGATATGTTACTTCTAGCCAACAATTAGTACAGTTTAGAGACTGTTCTATCTGTAGTTTACAGACTGTTGTATCTTAAGTTTACAGACTATTCTATCTGTAGTTAACTGACTGTTTTTTCTGTAGTTTACAGACTGTTCTATCTGTAGAATACTGTTCTATCTGTAGATCAAAAACTGTTCTATTTGTAGTTTACAGACTGTGTTGTCTGTTGTTTACAGACTGTGTTGTCTGTTGTTGACAGACTATGTTGTCTGTAGTTGACAGACTATGTTGTCTGTAATAGTATCTTACAGACTGTATTTTTTATCTGTAGAATACTGTTCTATCAGAAGTTCACAGACTGTTCTATTTGTAGTTTACAGACTGTTCTATTTGTAATTTAGATACTGTGGTCTATCTGTAGTTTACAGACTGTTCACATATTGTTCTGTCCGTAGTTTACAGACTTGCTTATTCTGTAGTTTACAGACAGTTTTATCAGCAGTTACAGACTGTGTTCTGTCTGTAGTTTAAGAACTGTTTTATCTGTAGTTTATAGACTGGATTTTATATGTAGAATACTGTTTTATCTGTAGATCACAAACTGTTTTATCTGTAGTTGACAGACCATGTTGTCTTTAGTTTACAAACTGTGTTGTCTGTAGTTTACAGACTGTGTTGTCTGTAGTTTACAGACTGTGTTGTCTGTAGTTTACAGACTATGTGGTCTGTAGTTTACAGACTGTGTTGTCTGTAGTTTACAGACTATGTGGTCTGTAGTTTACACACTGTGTTGTCTGTAGTTTACAGACTATGGTCTGTAGTTGACAGACTGTGTTGTCTGTAGTTGACAGACTGTGTTGTATGTAGTTTACAGACTGTGTTGTCTGTAGTTTACAGGCTGTTTTATCTGTAGTTAACAGACTGTGTTGTCTGTAGTTTACAGACTGTGTTGTCTGTAGTTTACCGACTGTGTTGTCTGTAGTTTACAGACTATGTTGTCAGTAGTTTACAGACTGTTTTATCTGTAGTTCACAGACTATGTTTTCTGTAGTTTACAGACTATGTTGTCTGTAGTTTACCGACTGTTTTATCTGTAGGTTACAGACTATGTTTTCTGTAGTTTACACACTATTTTGTCTGTAGTTTACAGACTACATGTATGTTGTCTTGAGTTTACGGACTGTGTTGTCTGTAGTTTACATACTGTGTTGTCTGTAGTTTACAGAATATGTTGTCTGTAGTTTACAGACTGTTTTATCTGTAGTTCACAAACTTTGTTCTATTGTATGGTTATTTAGACATGTCACAATTTTGACATGAGACTGACTGGGTTTAGAAGTCATTGATCAACATGTACATTGACACGCTAGTACTTATCAGCAGCAAGGACATTATTACTTGTGTTTGACCTCATACATATATATTAAACAATAAACTCTTGGGCATTAGCATTTTGGTTGTTCGTTTAATTGTTGGTAGCTTCCTGTAGCTCGTGGAATTCAAAGCAGTGGTGTAACTAAAGGGGGGGGGGGCAGAGGGTGTCCAGGCCCCTCTTATAAAGCAGCACTCTCCATAAACCATGTGTTAAATAAAATAATAATATGTGTCTTGAGCCCCTCCCCAGTACCCCTTATGGGAAATCCTTGATTTGCCACAGAGAAGTGCCCTTTGGTTTGAAAGTCTGTCACTTAAGTCACAATTCGATGTGTATACGTAACTGGACACATTCTTATGTTGTATTTAAATAAGTTTCAATGGTTCATAATTAGTTATGTCAATGTCATTTGAACATGTTCAAAGTTTTTAAAGTTCAAGTTTAACAAAGGTCTAGATCTTTTATTTGTGTATTTTATAAAGAAGTTTAAAGTTGAACAATTGACTGTTTTAATATGTCATAACTAAATTCCAATTTTTTCTTTAATATCAATTTGTTTTCTGTGTCGGTTCTATGTAAGTGTTTTGTATAACTCTATTCAATTTCTGTACAATAAAATTGACAGTAAAGACCAAATAAAAAATATCTCGTTTTTCAGATTTTCCAGGAACCTCTCAAACAATTAGTTATACTAGTCCCAGAATTTTCTTAGTGTAAAAACATGAACATTGGTAGCAGGAAGGTTAATTTCTTTTATTATAAATATATACACATATCATTCTGTTTATCTATAAGATAAGAGAATTGCCCTTCTGTAAAACATTCAAAATAAATATTTATATTTCAAATGTAATTATTAATTTGCTCAATTTCTCAATTGTGTATTGTATCTTAAAGCAAAATAAACATTTATAACAGAGTTATTTCTATGCATTCTAGTTGAATGCTTGTCTCATGTTTGTACTTTTTATGTAAATCTTTTGAAATAATGGAAGATTTTGTTGTTTCTGAATTGTTCAAGTGTATACAAATAAAGTTTTTATTTTGTATTAGTATGATACATTTTGTACATTACTGCATGTCTGTGTTTTAATGGTATTAAAAACAAAGTTTTTGATCCTGTAAGCTTGGTACACATAATGTTTTGACCAAATGGAATGAAGTTTCTTACATCATTGATATCTACAGTTTTTGACAACTGTTTGTTAGACTCCATTCTTACTTGACAATGTCTAACATCATTGATGTCTACAATTTTTGACAACTGTTAGTGAGACTCTAACTTGATATTGGTTTTCAGTTTTCCATCTTTATGGTTGAGGTCTCACTGATCAGCTGAGGCTTTTATTATTGCTGAAATTGATGTTATACATGTACAACATTCTCACAAACAAACAAAACTATGTTAAAAGTTTCAAATCTTTTGTGTGTTGCTATAAACGTAAAGCAAATCTTTTTTCCAGAGATGGTTACATAGACGGAGAAGAATTTAACAACTTATTGTCAGCCGTGTTCTCAGACGGAACAGAATCCTACACCATTAATTCAGACATTAAATCAGAGCTGTTAGCACTACTTGATCAGGATAAGGTAATATTATGGACAAAAATGAAAAATTAATTTAAGGTTTGTCCATTTATTTATAATGCGGGTAATCTTTGAGAATAAGGGAAATATGGACAATAACAGTCCAGGTATATATCTACCTATTTAGTATCAGTTTCTTTCCATTAAAAGCTGCTCACAGTAAACATAAATTATTTTCTTATTGAACAGCATGATAAACTTAAATGTTTGTTTACATTTCCCATAATGTACCCTCCCTCTCCCCTGTTATTGATACCGGTATATCATATATGTTAGATTAATGTCATTGTCTCACTTTTAAAAATATATTTTCAGAAGAAATCCATCCCAACTCCCCATGTTATTCTAAATTTTATGGGTTTTTTTTTTATTTGGTATCTGCCTCAGTTTAGTCTTGTGTATACTACTAGTACTATATTAGGATTTTAGTATGTAAATAACCTAAGATTACCTCTAATAATACTAAAATGGCAATATACAAAGTAAAATTATTGTATCCCTTTGAAATTGAAATTTTTCCTTCTTGGAAATTAAGTCTACAAATAAACTTAGGGAAGACTGCAAAACTGAAAACATGATTGCTAAGTGAGAAAATTAACGTGACAATTTTATTTGGTTTTACCTGTATTGCTAAATCATCTGCTACATTTAGAAATTTATTGATTTTCATTAAGAATGCCAATTCCTCTTCCAGGGGGTATACAACAACCATGATATAATTATATTGTGTTATCAGACTGGTAAATATAGACAAGGGTTGCACTTAAAAAGTGCTTTAAATAATGAATTTTTATAATGAAATGAAGTTTGGTCAAATAAAGTGAGAAACTTAAGCTGAAGAGCTTTAATCTGATAACTCTTTTGGACATCTGGCTTTTCATGTTTATATCAAAGTAAATTTCAAAAGGTTAAAATGTAGAGGTTTTCTGTTGGACAGATATGTAGACAGATTTGGTATAATGTTTTTGAATTTTGATTGTAAAAGCTCTACAACATCTGAATTATTTGGATGTTAAATATTTTTAAGTTTGAGCTGATGAGTTAGACATGGAAACATCTGGTGTAGTAAATTTTTTAACCTTGGTATCTTTGATGACATTTCATAATAAAACAATAATAAATGATATAATATGAGGAAGTTTGGGATAACAAACTCTTAATTACTTCCTCGTATTTCAATGATGTGATCAACACTTACTGGTGATGTAAAGATCTTATTGTGTGGGTTTATGACTCAAATTGCAAACCATTTTAGTAAAACTCGATTTACATCTGCAACCCTTCTAATACAATGCACATATCCTCAAAATCAACTGTAATATAATTTCCCAGCATCCATGTACAAAAATACAATGCACATTTCCCCAAAATCAACACTCTCTGTCATGCTGTACATGTAATATAATTTCCCAGCATCTATGTACAATACAATGCACATATCCCCAAAATCCAAACTCCCTGTCATGCTGTACATGTAATATAATTTCCCAGCATCCATGTATATAATACAATGCACATATCCCCAAAATCAACACTCCCTTTCATGCTGTATAAATGTAATATATTTCCCAGCATCCATGTATATAATACTATGCACATATCCCCAAAATCAACACTCCCTTTCATGCTGTATACATCTAATATAAATTCCCAGCATCCATGTATAATACAATGCACATATCCCCAAAATCAACACTCCCTTTCATGCTGTATAAATGTAATATACTTTCCCAGCATCCATGTACATTGTAATTATTTAGCTCAAATCAGATGATTATACTTCTCTTTGGTCTATATCTAAAACTACAGTCCACATCATACGAACTCAAGATGGCATTTCAGAGACTTGGTATGTATGTAACCCCCCTCCCATCCTCACTCTTAAAAACTAAATGGGCAGTTGTTGCACAGTTTATTTCAGTATACTTTTTTGAGTAGATGACCTACTTGTCCTTACGTAAACTTCAATTTGAACTTGACCTACACCATTGAACTACCTGATATGTAATATTTACATTGTAAATAATAAATAAGGGAAAATGTGTTTCTACAAACATAGTTATCTGCCCATTGATTTCTGCTTGTACATGTAGATCAGATGTTTTATTTATCTGTTTGTTTGTCAACACTTTGTATGATAACTCAATTTTGCTTTAATTAGATATTATTTTATTTGCTTTGTAAGCTGAAATCTGATTGGTTAATTCAAATCGAGCAACCCATATTATAAGATATAACTTACATGATCTTTGACCTATTCTTACACCGTTAAAATTCAAAATAGTTCCATGACGTCATTGACGTTGTTACTATACAAATTGTTAAAATTTATAGTTAAAATTAAATAATAAGGAATATTTCAAATTTCTGAACAGGTTATAAGATATAATATGGTTGGGTCTGTTTACACCATTCATAAAACTTTAACACAACATTAGAATTGAGTTCCATTCATTTGGCTATTTTCAATTTTATATACGAAGTTATAGGAAACATTCAAGAAACATTTGGCATCTTTAATATTGTACAATTTTAATTTAACTTTGCTGTGATACTTTTTCTTAAAATTTAATCACAGGGCTAGAAACATGTATATATGAATTGACAACAGTCCATATATGGTATATAGACCAGTTGTCATTTGAATAATTAGATTACTT
The DNA here is from genome assembly GCA_944474755.1 of Limnoperna fortunei. Taxonomy (NCBI): domain Eukaryota; kingdom Metazoa; phylum Mollusca; class Bivalvia; order Mytilida; family Modiolidae; genus Limnoperna; species Limnoperna fortunei. The sequence goes on along the minus strand of OX104115.1, from coordinate 55,815,034 downwards.
CATAAAAGTAAATCTGACATTTGTGAACTTTTTACACTTCAATCTCTTTTTAACATGTTTAATAAACTTAGATTAAAAGATTTGAATAGCTCTGATTAAAGTGTTTGGATGACATTACATTGAAATGTTGTTCTGTTACCGTTTACAGGACTTTCTAGTCACATGATGAGATAGTGAAATAAATTGCTGTAAATTATCAGCAGCACTTAAATTTTCTGCCATAAAATCCCATGTTAATTTAATCTGTACTTAATTGAAGCCATTATGCCAATATACTACCCTAATATTTGTTTCAACATGTCCTTTTGTATACTAACTCCGAGTTCAATTTCAAAACAAATTAAAAATATAAGAGGCCACTGAACATTAGAATATAAAGATCTTAGAGGTAATTATATTTGGTTACTCTAAGACAATGGAAAATGATGCCTTAATGTATTGTGTCAGGCAAATTCAAAAACAAACCACAGCGTGTTGCTGTGTCATAAACTTCTTCTGTTATAAATTTAGAACTTGATTGTCTGATGCAGATTTTGTGTTGAATTTGATTAAGAAATCGATAACTAGCAATCGTTTTACATTATGTTGTATGTTTCTAGCTGTTATATCCTTTTTTTTTGACGACTAGAACTCGTTGAGTTTTTTCATGTTCATTAATGCAGATTAATTAAATCAGGTCGTTAAAAGTTGTTTTGTCCGACTTTTATTTCATTATGGGAAAATCCTAGACATGAAGTAGAAAACCACAATTAAAAATTTTAAAAATGTGTTTTAAATATTTTTGGCATCAAAGTAAAGTTTTTTTGGTGGAAGAATTTTTAGGTATTTAACATTTGAGTAGAACAAAGTTTGAAAACATATTTGGACACTTTACAGAACCAGCATAGTGTTTATATTTCGTGACCACAAAATGTAATTAGATTTTAGTAATATTTCAATGAAATAATATGTTTCTTGTTGTTTTAGATTTTATGACTCCCCACTAGGATGCTATAATTGTCAAAGATGAATTTTTCATGACTACAAAAAATCATTTTAGTTATGTATTGATTAAAACAGTAATTAAGTCCTAAAACTGTTGTAACATAATTGACTTTGATTTCAACAATGATAACTGATTAACCATATCAAGTCCGTACTTGTGATTCAGTGTAGGTGTGACAGAAAAATTCGTTTTCAATCATTTATATTTTTTATAAAAATTATTAAATAGATGTAGAAACTTGAATTAAGTTCATCTTAATTCATCTGAACAATGAGCTGCATTTTTTGTGTTCAAATATTTGCAATTGTGTCATAATTGCTTAATTATATTAATTAAAATTGCGGATTTAATAACATTCTTGGGGGTCGATGTACATACATTTTAAAGAAAAACTAAAATGAGCCTCTACAACTGTGAGCTCTGGAAAGGAATTAATCAAATAATTATCATAAAGAGTGTTTATAATACTAGTATATCATTTTTTTATAAACCACATTCCATAAAAAAATCTTTGTTTTATTAAAAACTTTTCAATTTTCTGACATTTTAATCCTAAATGAAGTGAAAAAAAAACCCAAGCACACATACTACCGGTAGTTGGTCAAAATAATTGGTTTTTTTCAAATATATGTCCAAGTACAAAGTACTAAGTAATACAGGTACATGTAAGCATGAATTCTCCTGTTTGGGTAGTAAGTCAAAGTAATGATACTAGTACACATTTATCCATTTTGTTTGTTTGTAAACCAGATTACTGATAAACATATTTATCATGATTTTGTTCAATTTTCCTTTAATCATTCAAGCTGAGAAAATCCCATATCACTCTACTATCGTGATATAAATATATTATAATCAGTTTCTGAGGACAACATGACGTCACAAAGTTACAAAATAGCGATAAACAGATAACTGTTGGTTTTAATTCCTCGATCTCATTATCCATCTCGTCACAATCGGCCAGATGGATAATTATCATCTCAGAAATAAATCTTTTAATTTATATAAACATATATCATGCAGTCCTGTTTGTTTGTAAGCTAAAGTACTGATAAACATTTATGGTCCTGTTTGTTGGTTATTAAATTACCTATAAACACATGTCCGTTTTTGGCTCAAATGACCCAAAGGGTCAGCGTGAGCTCTTCTCATCTATTAGGTCGTTGTCATTGTCAGCTGTTAACTTTTCACACTTCAATCTTCATCTCCAAAACCACTTGGCCAACTGGAACCAACTTGGCAGTATTGTTTATTTGAGTTTTTGGTGTGCATCAAATATTAAACATGGCTGCAAAGGCCATTAATGTTTTCTGATTGGCTGAATTTTAAAAATCTTCTTCTCATAGACTGCTTGGCAGATTGATTTGAAATATTGCAGAAATGTAACTTAGATGGTCCTCTACAAAGTTCTTATCTGAAACTGTTACACACAATTAAACCAAATAATGCAGAATCTTGGATAATTATCTTATTATTTTGAGTTTTTCAAGCCAATAGGAAATTCAACATTGCTGTCAGAGCTGCAAATGCATTCTGATTGGCTGAAACTTTTTAATTTGTTTCCTTACAAACCGCTTGGCAAAAGGAATTGGGATAATGTAGAAATGTACCTCAGATGGTCCTCTACTAATTTAGAATTTTTTGTTTTGATCCAAAATACAAGATTGCTGCCACCATGGAACATTGCTTAACATATATAGTAACTTATGAGAAAAACATAAAACGGCTTCTTCTCTGTAACTATTCCACAACTTTAAACCAACTATGCAGAAATGAAGCTTGGAAAGTTATCTTTAAAAAATTTTTGCAGTTTTTTTAGACAATTTGTAATACAACATAAGACATGAGAGCCAGGGACAAATGCATTATTATTGGCCTAAATTTCAAAAAAATGTCTACAAAGTTTTTTTTGTCAGGTGAGCGTGCTACAGGCTCTAAAGAGCCTCTAGTTTTAGTTAGACTAAGTATGGATAAAAATGTGACTATGCATGTTAATTAGTTAGTCAAAGTATTTACCTTGTTGGGGGAGGGGAGGCAGGGAGTTGTTAAGTGTTCCATGGAATATGTATATAGAAAGCCAGATCCATGGACCATATTGGTTAACATGATGGCAGCTGTTAATTTAATAATAAATTTTCTGTTGCCACCCCAAAACTGCATCCAGCTCAAGTGGCAGTCAAAATTTTCCTCATTTCCCCAATTAATTAATTGTTTGTTAACTTTTTCTCATCCTATATATGCTCAAAATACTACTCACTGGGCATTAGACATTCATTCAGTCAAATAAAATGCCAATAAAAATATGTAGGTCATGTTTGTTACTTTGTCAAAGTACTGATGAACATATGTCTGTTTTTTATAGTAAGTGTCCAGATTGCAAGTAGCTCTAAGTGGCAAAAACAAAAATCCATCTCTATTTTTCAATACATTATTGACTTAACTGAAAAAGGGACAAAGAGAATTTGTAAAATATTTATGTGATGTCATCAACACATCATAGAAAAACGTCATGTGACCACTGAAATGCAGAGGCCCTGTTAGAGTGCTCAGAAGTTACTTCATGAATCATAAACTGACTACTGTGTGGTGCTTGCATTTAGACTGTGTGTATATTCATATTGAAAGGAAAAATCATGAAAGCAATTCAACTAAATTGGATGGTTAAAAGTTCTGCCTCTGTTTTTCCAAAATTGTGGGACCAGGGTACCTATTATCAATCCCAACCTTTACTTTGTCCCAGGGACCATATATCAGTGCTAGTTTAAATATTAAATCCATCAGTAATCTAACGTATGACAAAATGTAGACCCCAGAAACAAAGCTGTCTACAGACAGATGAAGTCATAATACTTACGCCACATTATGAATGAAAAAAGAAAAACACACAAATTGTTTAGTCATAGAAACATGACATTGCTCAATGTCCATTTTATTCATATGTCATAATATTTTTGTTATTTTCAGGATGACAGATTAAGTAAAAAAGATTTCATGGAAACCTGTTTTTACTGGCTAAAACAGGTATAGTTTTCATTGGTTTGGTTGTTTTAAGACCTTCCTTGTGTACCTTTGCTGAATGAGATCCTACCAAATTGACTTTTTTATTGATAATTAGTACACAGCAGAAAGGAATTATATTGCAAGTCACACCACCATGGAGAGCGTTTTTTTTTTGCTTGAATTGTTTTATTACTCCATATTATACCTTCTTTACGAGTTTATCCACGATAATTTGTTCATATTTAACACTATGGCTCTCTTGCTTACGTGTCACAAATCATCTTTCACTTTTGCTATGGGAATTTTACATTGAAAGTCAGTCATTTTTTGTTTCTAAGGGGGTCTAATACTGTTTACAAACACTTGTCTGCTTTCGTGATGTACATTGGTATTCAGACAATCCGCAAGACTTTTCCCACGTCAACCGCAAACAAAAAAGCCTGAAGAGTTTCAAATACACAAAATCTACTGCACCTAAATTACACGTTCAAATTTAGGTCAAAATTTACTATGAAAAAATGCCCTATCAAAATGAAAAAACCACTGCATTTCAAAAGGATTTCAAAATACATGTATAATTTTTTTGGATCTACATAAGGAGCATAATCTGTACCATACACTGTAAACAGTTTTATCAGTTTTTATTTGTCAGGCAAAAAACCTCCACCAAACCTCACTTTTGCTATAATTTGTTACTTTATTTTAATTTTAACTGCCGAGATTCAATGTTAATTTATTGAAGTAGTTTGCAATCATACAGGTCCACAAATATCACTGGCACATAAAAAATAATCAGTGAAAAAGTCTGTCAAGTGCCTTTGTATATTAAGAAGACAAAATAAACCACAAAAAAAAATTCAACAGAGAAATACACATTATATACATTATGTGTAGGTACAACTACCTTTATCACGTCGAGACAGTTGTGTACATTTGTATCACTACAAGACCAATAGCGTCGAGTTGTGATGTGGAATGAATGCAAATGTAGAGACGTGATACAGGTAGTTGGACCTGCACTTAAATGTATGTAATAAGTTTATCTAAAATTAAGAAGTATAAAAAAGGTATAACAAACCTGACTGTTTAAAATTTTAAATTTTAATATTTAACAAATTTTTGACATAAAATATAATCCCTAACGTCATACTCATTATGACGTCACATTTCATTCATAAAAATGACAGTCACCATCATGAATCATTGATTATAACATTCATTATGACGTCAGAAAGTAGGTCAGACAAAAGTACATCTTGTATCACATATATAGATGATACAAGGTTTTATATCAATCGCTAAATTTTCAGATTTTGACATAATACATACTTAATTTTTTATAAATACATGAACTTGTAACAGTAATTGTTTATTTGTTACCAAGAGTGAAGTCATTATTGTATGAAAAATAATTCTTTCATTAATAGAATGATTATATTTGTGCAGATTTTACAGCCTGTGTCAGCATTGCTAGTGGTAGATGTTCAGAATGACTTTTTAGATGGTAGTCTTGCCTTACGCAACTGTCCAGCTGGTCAAGATGGAATGGGCGTCATTCCTGCTATCAATTCCGTCCTCGATACTGTCAGCTTTGATCTTGTAGTGTATACCAGAGATTGGCATCCACCAAATCATATCTCTTTTGTAGAGAATGTTGATAAATGGAGACTTCACCCAACAAATAAGGTACTAATCAGGGCTCCGGAAAAGGCTATATTTACCAGACATGACCAAATTTACTCTTAAATGTCCAACAACAATTTGGTCAAATTAGACATCAGGAAAAGACATTTTGTTCGTTTTAATAATTAACCATTTTTTTTTTAGTACTTTCACACATTTTGAAGAACATTCTGTAGCAACAACAAATACCAATAGAGTAGATTATAATTAATTGTTTCCATGTGTATTATTTCTAAGAAAATGGGACAGTGAAAAAACATATATTCCAACTGCGCCAAATGTGATTTTGTTATTCCACATACATAAATTTGGAGCAAACCAATTCATTGTAAATTCAAATAAAATGATTTGAACTAAAATAATATTTCATTTAATAAATGACAATGTTTAAATAATGCATTGCAGAGTATCATATAAATTCAATTCTGTTCAGACCTTATAGAAATTAAGTTACAGGATTCCATTTCCGGTCAATGAAAATGTCTTGTGGATGAAGCCATTGTTTGCTATATACATATTAGAAAAAATCCTTAAATATAGAGTAAACTTTTATTTTGTTGTTAAGTCAATGTACAGATTTATTGAAAATGTACGTACATGTATCCCCCAAAGAATATATGGTTCTGAGGAGGCAATTTATATTAAAATTACTGGTTGGGGTTCTGTGTAATAATTGTAAAGGATTCATAATGAAATTACTTGCCCAATGGTTTGGGTAGTAAAAAGAGGCCTTTCTTAGTTCCCCTAATCTGCCCCTGCCCCCCTCCCCCCCATAATCATACCCCCGCAAACTTGTTTGGGGGGGGTATATAGGAATCACCCTATCTGTCCACATCCCGTGTAAGCACAACTCCTCCTAAACCACTTGATGAAATTTAATGAAACTTAGCATAAAGGAAGTACATTATATGTAGATGTGCATGAAGGATTTTTATTGACCTCGGATATCATTAAGGGGAGATAATTTGACTAGTCGGACACAAATTCCTTCTTTTATGGGAAATACAGACTGTATATGGAAAGTTAAAGATGCATTCCAAAAAGAGGAAGTATTGCATTCAAGTTGAAGAAACATTGTTTTTGTTCTGTTGATTCATCTGTCCCTCAAGTTTGTACATGTACCAGTATATCTTTTTACATTTTGAGGGGGACTTGCATGCATGTTCATTACCATGTGAAGATTTGCATATCATTCTTGCAGTTTGATTTGTCAACTGTTATGCCAACATAAATAAACATGGCAGAATTGTTCAACTTCTTTCTGATATAAGTACTGTTTCTACATTAACGGAGCTCCTTTAACACTGTTTTATCCTCTGAGATCTAAAATAATCACAGGAGTTAAATTGGAGTTAAGAAAAATGCAGACCTACATACCAAGTCACTGAACATAGTAAAAACATTACCATTGTTAGTTGTAAAGAATTTTACCTTTGTGATGGAACACATCATACTTTTATCTGCTCCAATTTCAGATTCGCCATTCTGAAGCCAAAGTGTTGGACACTGTTATATTTGATGGCCCCCCTCCAACTGTACAGAAACTCTGGCCATCTCATTGTGTTCAGGGAAGCTGGGGATCAGAGTTACATACAGAACTAAAAGTAAGTATACATGAAAATATTATACAAAGGTATACAGTTATGTTGATGCATTAGGATCTATTTAGCAGTAATGAAAAACTAAGTTTATTTAAATATGAAAAAAAACATCCTCACAAGTCAGGGTTTCTGTGTCCACATGTGTCCACGAACCCCTGACAAACTTAGCTAGGAAATTCCCGGGCTCATAGTCACTATTTTGATTGGCTACATCATACCTTGATGTAGCCAATCAAAAGCTCGCTTTCATTCGCGGCTTGGTTAGGGATATCCCGATGTCAATTGTAAATAAACCAAACGGATGTGTTGCATAGACCATGTGAAAGTCAGTGTATTTTGTACAGTAGTGTTAATAGTTTGTTATTACCGCGTTATTTATTAGTTGCGTTGAGTTTTCTTCCCACTCAAGAATGAGTAAGAATTACTACTGCCAAACACTTGCTTCTTTCAAGCAATTTCATTGGTTGATATTTTGAAGGATTAACGTCATACCTCATTTTAATTACTGTATTTTCTGGACTAACAGTTGAACCATATAAATAAATAATAATTTTTCCATTCAAATAAAAGTTACACTAGTTTATTAGTCTGAATGTATCAGAGAATAATTTAATTTGATTTGGAAGCTAAAGTCTGATTGGCTATCTCCAATGCAGGTTAAACTGTTTCTTAATGTCAACCTCTGATGATTTTATTTGTTAGGAAATTTGGTTTCAAAAATTAAATAATAAGCAATATTTAATTCCAATGTTAAGAAAAAATTTGATATATTGCCCTTTAAGTTGCACCTTTATATAAGATTAGGTATAAAATGTATTGACTTCTTAAAAGAAAATTGTGTAATATTTTTTGGATGCATGGCTATTTATTGGAAAGGGATGGTATTTTTTATTTATTTTTTAATGTTACACAATTGTCACAGAACAAAGCTAAATGTTTGAACAATGTCATTTAAATGTCAGTTGTCTCCCTGTAGGATACATATTTTTCCACAGTTTGAGTGACAATTTATAGCATGTTGGTTTTGTTTTTCTATCATCTCCAATTGACAGTTTTCCCACAAAAAGTAGAGCTATCAATGGGTACTCCAAATTCCTGCCATGATATAACTGTAGCTAAATTTGCCAAAAGTAGAGCTAAACCTTATTCAAACAAACAATCACTTTTTTTCTCAACCTATTGAAGCAATCACTAGTATTTCACAACATAATTCGATGATACTTAGAAATTTCAAATAAGAGTGTAGTTTTCTTTCATATCCATTATCATCCTTTAAAAAAATGCATTAATTATACAACAATCACTGCCAAAGAAAGACAACAATAACAAAATAAAAAAAAAATTAAAAGGGAGATAATTTTTCATCATTTTGGGAATAATTTCTTGGGTTTTGTTTATTAACTGATACAGGAACATTTTATATATTAGACACTTCACCTTAGTGTTAGCTATTAGCAGTGTGATCACCTTATCAGTTTACAGTGGGTCAGAATGACATACCGGTAGTTCATATATTGTATGTACATACAGTGGGTCAGAATGACATACCGGTAGTTCATATATTGTATGTACATACAGTGGGTCAGAATGACATACCGGTAGTTCATATATTGTATGTACATACAGTGGGTCAGAATGATATACCGGTAGTTCATATATTGTATGTACATAAGATTTACTCATCTGTCAGCTTCTCCTCCTGAATATAGCTGAAATATTGCTTTCTGGACCTTAAACACTAATCAATCAATCAATCTGTCAGCCTCTATTTTCTCTGCAATAAATGGTTTTGTTCCTGAGTGCCAGCAACCTGCCAATGTATATGATGGCAGATTCTCCAAACAGTGAAAGTAAAAAAAATTAATGTGTCCCTTACATGGATCTCTAAATAAAAGCTTTTTTTCTGAACAAATTCAATAAAATAAATAATTTAATGTAAAATAATTTCAATTTTCAGCCATCAAATTAAAGGGTCTAATCGATTGGAAGTTTGATGAAATCCATGAAAGTTTACACCACAATTATTCTTTTACGTTAATTTGATCAATAAGACAAGGTATCATTGTTACATTGCTTGTCTGTCCAGTGAAAGAAATGTGTATGAATTCAGAGTCATATTCTATCTTTTGTGTAAACTATTATCTTAAATAAAGCAGAAATATTACTCACTTGGCATCAGTTTATAAATCAATCAATCAATCAATCAATATAATCAATCATGTAAACAGTGCTGATTAAATATTTAAGTAAGTGCTAAGAAAGTAACTATGTTGGAGACGAGTTAACGCCCATATTCTAGAGAACAGATCAAGAGCTGTAAGCTAATATGTAAACATCGCTGTATTTTATGGTATATAGTAATATTGGACAATATGTTGAAAATTAATGAAATAAATACTAAACGACTGAAATCAGTGACATCCATCATTGTCACATATCTACAGCCATATCTGTAATGTGATGTATGGTACTGAACTTTCATCAAACACTAGTACATTACTTTTCCCATTTTGATTTCTACTTGTGTTATAATTTGTTTATTTCAGTGTACAGATGGAGGTATCATTGTAAACAAAGGAACGCACCCTAGTGTGGACAGCTACTCGGCTTTCTGGGACAACAACAGGCAATCACAGACAGATCTGGTCAAAATCCTGTCGAAACATAAAGTAACAGATGTATACGTGTGTGGTGTAGCTTACGATGTGTGTGTAGGTGAGTCAACTTAATTGTTAGTCAGTATCAGATGTATACATGTGGGGTGTAGCTTACGATGTGTGTGTAGGTGAGTCAACTTAATTGTTAGTCAGTATCAGATGTATACCTGTGGGGTGTAGCATACCTGTGGGGTGTAGCTTACGATGTGTGTGTAGGTGAGTCAACTTAATTGTTAGTCAGTATCAGATGTATACATGTGGGGTGTAGTTTACGATGTGTGTGTAGGTGAGTCAACTTAATTGTTAGTCAGTATCAGATGTATACATGTGGGGTGTAGCTTACGATGTGTGTGTAGGTGAGTCAACTTAATTGTTAGTCAGTATCAGATGTATACCTGTGGGGTGTAGTTTACGATGTGTGTGTAGGTGAGTCAACTTAATTGTTAGTCAGTATCAGATGTATACATGTGGGGTGTAGCTTACGATGTGTGTGTAGGTGAGTCAACTTAATTGTTAGTCAGTATCAGATGTATACATGTGGGGTGTAGCTTACGATGTGTGTGTAGGTGAGTCAACTTAATTGTTAGTCAGTATCAGATGTATACATGTGGGGTGTAGTTTACAATGTGTGTGTAGGTGAGTCAACTTAATTGTTAGTCAGTATCAGATGTATACATGTGGGGTGTAGTTTACGATGTGTGTGTAGGTGAGTCAACTTAATTGTTAGTCAGTATCAGATGTATACATGTGGGGTGTAGCTTACGATGTGTGTGTAGGTGAGTCAACTTAATTGTTAGTCAGTATCAGATGTATACCTGTGGGGTGTAGCATACCTGTGGGGTGTAGCTTACGATGTGTGTGTAGGTGAGTCAACTTAATTGTTAGTCAGTATCAGATGTATACATGTGGGGTGTAGTTTACGATGTGTGTGTAGGTGAGTCAACTTAATTGTTAGTCAGTATCAGATGTATACATGTGGGGTGTAGCTTACGATGTGTGTGTAGGTGAGTCAACTTAATTGTTAGTCAGTATCAGATGTATACCTGTGGGGTGTAGCATACCTGTGGGGTGTAGCTTACGATGTGTGTGTAGGTGAGTCAACTTAATTGTTAGTCAGTATCAGATGTATACATGTGGGGTGTAGCTTACGATGTGTGTGTAGGTGAGTCAACTTAATTGTTAGTCAGTATCAGATGTATACATGTGGGGTGTAGTTTACGATGTGTGTGTAGGTGAGTCAACTTAATTGTTAGTCAGTATCAGATGTATTCATGTGGGGTGTAGCTTACGATGTGTGTGTAGGTGAGTCAACTTAATTGTTAGTCAGTATCAGATGTATACATGTGGGGTGTAGCTTACGATGTGTGTGTAGGTGAGTCAACTTAATTGTTAGTCAGTATCAGATGTATGCATGTGGGGTGTAGCTTACGATGTGTGTGTAGGTGAGTCAACTTAATTGTTAGTCAGTATCAGATGTATACATGTGGGGTGTAGTTTACGATGTGCGTGTAGGTGAGTCAACTTAATTGTTAGTCAGTATCAGATGTATACCTGTGGGGTGTAGCTTACAATGTGTGTGTAGGTGAGTCAACTTAATTGTTAGTCAGTATCAGATGTATACATGTGGGGTGTAGCTTACGATGTGTGTGTAGGTGAGTCAACTTAATTGTTAGTCAGTATCAGATGTATACATGTGGGGTGTAGCTTACGATGTGTGTGTAGGTGAGTCAACTTAATTGTTAGTCAGTATCAGATGTATACCTGTGGGGAGTAGTTTACGATGTGCGTGTAGGTGAGTCAACTTAATTGTTAGTCAGTATCAGATGTATACCTGTGGGGTGTAGCTTACAATGTGTGTGTAGGTGAGTCAACTTAATTGTTAGTCAGTATCAGATGTATACATGTGGGGTGTAGCTTACGATGTGTGTGTAGGTGAGTCAACTTAATTGTTAGTCAGTATCAGATGTATACATGTGGGGTGTAGCTTACGATGTGTGTGTAGGTGAGTCAACTTAATTGTTAGTCAGTATCAGATGTATACATGTGGGGTGTAGTTTACTATGTGTGTGTAGGTGAGTCAACTTAATTGTTAGTCAGTATCAGATGTATACATGTGGGGTGTAGCTTACGATGTGTGTGTAGGTGAGTCAACTTAATTGTTAGTCAGTATCAGATGTATACATGTGGGGTGTAGCTTACAATGTGTGTGTAGGTGAGTCAACTTAATTGTTAGTCAGTATCAGATGTATACATGTGGGGTGTAGCTTACAATGTGTGTGTAGGTGAGTCAACTTAATTGTTAGTCAGTATCAGATGTATACATGTGGGGTGTAGTTTACGATGTGTTTGTAGGTGAGTCAACTTAATTGTTAGTCAGTATCAGATGTATACATGTGGGGTGTAGCTTACAATGTGTGTGTAGGTGAGTCAACTTAATTGTTAGTCAGTATCAGATGTATACATGTGGGGTGTAGCTTACAATGTGTGTGTAGGTGAGTCAACTTAATTGTTAGTCAGTATCAGATGTATACATGTGGGGTGTAGCTTACAATGTGTGTGTAGGTGAGTCAACTTAATTGTTAGTCAGTATCAGATGTATACATGTGGGGTGTAGCTTACGATGTGTGTGTAGGTGAGTCAACTTAATTGTTAGTCAGTATCAGATGTATACATGTGGGGTGTAGCTTACGATGTGTGTGTAGGTGAGTCAACTTAATTGTTAGTCAGTATCAGATGTATACATGTGGGGTGTAGCTTACGATGTGTGTGTAGGTGAGTCAACTTAATTGTTAGTCAGTATCAGATGTATACATGTGGGGTGTAGCTTACAATGTGTGTGTAGGTGAGTCAACTTAATTGTTAGTCAGTATCAGATGTATACATGTGGGGTGTAGCTTACGATGTGTGTGTAGGTGAGTCAACTTAATTGTTAGTCAGTATCAGATGTATACATGTGGGGTGTAGCTTACGATGTGTGTGTAGGTGAGTCAACTTTTTAGTCTTTCAGCAACTTTCATTCAGAGGAGCCATGGGTCTTTTTTTCATATTAAAACTAAAAATATCCAATTAAATTGTTACCAAATCCTTATTTAAGAAAGGTACATTAGAAATTTGGACTTTATTGGAAAATGTTCTGTTCTCAGAATATTAATTCCTATCACTGGTCTTATCAAATACAAACCTATAGTATAAGTCAGTGTGTTTTGATGCAGTTTGTTTGCCTTACAAATAAAAACTGCTTACTGTGTATGGTGGAGCTTGTGCTCTTTTGTTGATCCAAAGAATTATACTTTGATATCAACAATTATTTCCTCAAAATATTCAGTGTTTTGAAATGCAGCGGTTTTTGTCTCGCCTGCGACGAAAGTCGCTGGAGGCGAGACATATGTATGGGAATCCGGCGGCGGTGGCGGCGTAAACACTTGACATCTTGCTTCATATCTTTGTAAGCCCAAGCCCTAGGTCCATCAAATTTGGTCCAGAGGTAGCTTATGATGAGTACTTGCCAGTCAGTCACCTGTCACCTGACCTTGACCTCAATTTCACGGTCCGGCGACTACGTTAAAGTTTTTGGGTTACGACAGTTCCTCTGTAACTACGCATGGTAGGATAACAATATTTGGTGTATAGGTTGCTGATGACTAGTACATGACTGTCTGGTAGGTGTCAGTATCAGATGTATACATGTGGGGTGTAGTTTACGATGTGTGTGTAGGTGAGTCAACTTAATTGTTAGTCAGTATCAGATGTATACATGTGGGGTGTAGTTTACGATGTGTGTGTAGGTGAGTCAACTTAATTGTTAGTCAGTATCAGATGTATACATGTGGGGTGTAGCTTACGATGTGTGTGTCGGTGAGTCAACTTAATTGTTAGTCAGTATCAGATGTATACATGTGGGGTGTAGCTTACGATGTGTGTGTAGGTGAGTCAACTTAATTGTTAGTCAGTATCAGATGTATACATGTGGGGTGTAGCTTACGATGTGTGTGTAGGTGAGTCAACTTTTTAGTCTTTCAGCAACTTTCATTCAGAGGAGCCATGGGTCTTTTTTTCATATTAAAACTAAAAATATCCAATTAAATTGTTACCAAATCCTTATTTAAGAAAGGTACATTAGAAATTTGGACTTTATTGGAAAATGTTCTGTTCTCAGAATATTAATTCCTATCACTGGTCTTATCAAATACAAGCCTAAGTATAAGTCAGTGTGTTTTGATGCAGTTTGTTTGCCTTACAAATAAAAACTGCTTACTGTGTATGGTGGAGCTTGTGCTCTTTTGTTGATCCAAAGAATTATACTTTGATATCAACAATTATTTCCTCAAAATATTCAGTGTTTTGAAATGCAGCGGTTTTTGTCTCGCCTGCGACGAAAGTCGCTGGAGGCGAGACATATGTATGGGAATCCGGCGGCGGCGGCGGCGTAAACACTTGACATCTTGCTTCATATCTTTGTAAGCCCAAGCCCTAGGTCCATCAAATTTGGTCCAGAGGTAGCTTATGATGAGTACTTGCCAGTCAGTCACCTGTCACCTGACCTTGACCTCAATTTCACGGTCCGGCGACTACGTTAAAGTTTTTGGGTTACGACAGTTCCTCTGTAACTACGCATGGTAGGATAACAATATTTGGTGTATAGGTTGCTGATGACTAGTACATGACTGTCTGGTAGGTGTCACCTGACCTTGACCTCAATTTCACGGTCAAGCGACTACGTTAAAGTTTTTGGGTTACGACAGTTCCTATGTAACTACGCATGGTAGGATGACAATATTTGGTGTATAGGTTGCTGATGACTAGTACATGACTGTCTGGTAGGTGTCACCTGACCTTGACCTCAATTTCACGGTCCAGCGACAACGTTAAAGTTTTTGGGTTATGACAGTTCCTCTGTAACTACGCATGGTAGGATGACAATATTTGGTGTATAGGTTGCTGATGACTAGTACATGACTGTCTGGTAGGTGTCACCTGACCTTGACCTCAATTTCATGGTCCAGCGACTATGTTAAAGTTTTGGGGTTACGACAGTTCCTCTGTAACTACGCGTGGTAGGATGACAATATTTGGTGTATAGGTTGCTGATGACTAGTACATGACTGTCTGGTAGGTGTCACCTGACCTTGACCTCAATTTCATGGTCCAGCGACTACGTTAAAGTTTTTGGGTTACAATAGTTCCTCTGTAACTACGCATGGTAGGATGACAATATTTGGTGTATAGGTTGCTGATGAATAGTACATGACTGTCTGGTAGGTTCCACCTGACCTTGACCTCAATTTCACGGTCCAGCGACTACGTTAAAGTTTTTGGGTTACGGCTGTTCCCCTGTAACTATGCAGGGTATGGTGACAATATTTTGTATACAGGCCGCTGCTGATATTTAATGCTATTTACGTAATGCTTATGACGAAATTTATTTTCGTTACTGATGCGGAATTCAGGCGAGACGTTTTTCTGTG
Organism: Limnoperna fortunei; assembly: GCA_944474755.1. Taxonomy (NCBI): domain Eukaryota; kingdom Metazoa; phylum Mollusca; class Bivalvia; order Mytilida; family Modiolidae; genus Limnoperna; species Limnoperna fortunei. The sequence continues at coordinate 55,799,643 of OX104115.1, read as the reverse complement.
TCCACACTTGTTTTCATTTTGTCACATAGTCCCATTATGCACCTGATATTTTACATTTTGATTGGAATGATATTTGTGGTTTCCCATAAAAAAACATGGTCTTTGTCATTAACATAATTGGGGTACCCATCTCTTATCCACAACTCTACCTATACCACTGAATGGAATCTAAGAAACGTTTCACAGAATCTTCGTCACATAGTGCCATTGTGCACCTGATATTTTGATCATATCAATATTTGGGTGGTTTTGAAAATTGGGAAGTGGGGTAGCAATTAGTGAGCATTGCTTGCTCACAGTTTTTCTAGTTTTACAACAGTTGTGGACTTGAATCATTTTTTATGTATGTGGCTGTAGAGTTTTTATGTATGTGGCTGTAGAGTTTTTATGTATGTGGCTGTAGAGTTTTTATGTATGTGGCTGTAGAGTTTTAATTTTCCAACTGTAGGATACACCTGTTTAGACTCTATAGAACATGGATTTAGAACAGTGCTGATAGAGGATGCTTGTCGAGGTGTAGATTTGGCTGATATTGATGAAATGAGAAAAAACCTGAAGACAAATGGTGCTGTTATAAGTCACTCATGCAAGGTAATTAACTAAAGAAATGTGTTCTGTAAAATGTATTTAACTTTTAAAAATATATATACTGGCACCATTTTGAAGAAATGTCAGAATTACCTATAAGTTCATGATTTTTTTTTTGTTGTAAGTTCACATTTAACTCTAGCTTCAATAAAGGAAATTCTAAATAGCCCAGTGCTTTATTCAAATTTGGTTTCTTTATTTCTCAGCCATTCATCCAAGTTGTCTGCTCACATGGTGTCTAGTTTCATATCAAACCAGACGAAAAGTATTGTGCCATTTGGACTTTGTTTTTCATTCGTTAATTCAGCAAAAATTATTGTGTGGTAGTATAATATACAACCATTACAATCGCTTCTCATCAATTAAATTAAGAAGAAAATATTCTACTGATTTATTTTAGGTCAAAGATCTTGTTGTAGCCCATGACAGACCTCCACAGCTCGGTCTACAAACAGCTAAAAACGTAGCACTGGCCAGAACACTTGTAGCAGAAGGAAAGGTCTCATGACCACCACTGGTCAGAATTTTCTAGTCAACAGATGAAAATGCCATTTCATGTTATCATAACTTGTTCATAATTGTTGTTAAGTTAAATTTACAACTGTGAATTACATTGTGTAGTATTAATGTGGTTAAGACAGCAATTTCCGTTAAGTTCACAATTACAGCAATGGATATTAAATTAACAAATGTTTGCATTATGGCCATTTTATCCAATGGGATTGCCTTATGCAGTTGTAACCAATTGGACCAGACATCAGACTGTATATAGGGCATAACTCTCATTAGGTTAAAATTTACCCCAAAAAAGTGTCCACATAGATTTTAAATATCAAGCCTTAAAGTATCAGAGGGATTTCATTATGTTTTAGTCACAATGTACCACACTAAACCCTTTAGAAAATGTGTGCACTGTAAAAACAGCTACTGAAATTTGTTTTACAGTAATGCCATACTTTTTGAAATACCCAACTCATCAGCAATTGCAGTTGAAAGCAGAAACACAAAATTTGGTCTATTAATGCTGCTATATGTTGACAAGTTTTTGTAAAGTCAACCTGAATGTTTAGAGCTAAAATAGTTTGCAAGATGTATTTCCATTCAAAGAAATCGATTTTAAATTTTTCTGCACATGCTCGTACAAAGAGGAGTTCCTCTTAGTTATGTCATATGGGGAATCCCAAGGCCTCATCACTTATCAAATAACTCATTTCAGAAATGTCTTTTTTTAAAACAGGTACTATCTGCTTTCATCTTGAACATCTTTTAGCAACATTCTTTGCAAATCCAAATCCAACAATGTATTTTTCAATTGATTATTGACTAGATGACCAAATGACCTAGAACTGTTTAAACCTACATTGAGTCGTTACACGGTGTGTGTACAATTCACACATATTGATTGGCTGAAACTTTCAATGTTCTTTTTTTTTCACCTGTTTTACCATGTTATCTATAGATGAAATGCTTCTCCACAACAAAAGTTCCTTTAGTTGACATTATTTTAAAAAAAAAATGGAGCCACATTCTTTTTGTTTGGGATGGGGTGGGGTTGGACGTTCTATTTTCATTATACAGCTGATGTATTAATGAAATTGACATTAAATATGTCAGTCAATGTAACAGGTTCTATGATATATAACATTTGTTTTGAAGGTTTTTAAATACCTTCTGGCATATGAAAATATGTTTGTTTTGTTATATGTTGATAAAAGGATGTAGGTTGATTACCTGTTGTTTCATAAATAACAAATTTTTGGGCGGATTTCACTGAGTGAAAATCCGCGTTATAATATGGTGAATGTTGGGTGTGCAGGTGGGGGAAAAAATTTTCATAAAAGTTTTCTCAGCAACTACTAATCACATTCTCTTGAAATTTGGTATGCAGTATCAGCATGGGCTCCCATCACGTGGGATTCGATTTCAGGTCTGTCGCTCACCTACTTCATGTTTAAAGAAATCTGGCCATTTCTGTGTTTGATCGATTTTTATGTTATTGCTATACTGATATATTTTTTTACAGATTTCCATTATACATTATGCTTCTTTGTATAAAACTAATAATTTTTACAGTAAAAGGTCACATTTAGCATTAAATTTGGTATTCATTTTCATTTCTCAAATTTTACCTCAATTTTTAATTGATTTACTTATGTTATATTTTGTCTATTGTATTTTTTATTGTCATGTACTTAGTGTACAAATCATAATATGCTAGTTTTTTAAAATAGTTCTAATAAACAGTAATTATTTGTTAAAGGTCTAAAAATATTTTTGAGATTGGCTTTTTGGGGCAGTTCTATTCATATATTCTGGACTTTCAAAAATGCAAGTGTATAATGTGCATCGAATTATTAGATGCCCCCAAGACGATAATCTTATTAAAGTTTCATTTCATTTAATGAAAACATAGTCTACTTATTATTTATATTACTCATCCAAGTTGATGTTCTTTTAAGCAAAATTATATTACTCATCCAAGCTGATGTTCTTTTAAGCAAAATTATATTACTCATCCAAGCTGATGTTCTTTTAAGCTAAATTATATTACTCATCCAAGCTGATGTTCTTTTAAGCAAAATTATATTACTCATCCAAGCTGATGTTCTTTTAAGCAAAATTATATTACTCATCCAAGCTGATGTTCTTTTAAGCAAAATTATATACAAATTATTACATTATTGACGATTTCGAAATCCCAAAATCTCGCATACAAGATTTATCGAGAACAAATCTTGCAGGGTTAGTAATGTTTCTGTGATGTAATTCTGTTTATAGATTTGTTATTTGTTAATTGCGTGTTTATTATCTGAAATTAAACTTTACAAAAGGTGTTTTATACCAGTTTAATAGCTAGCAGAGTTTTGTGTACAATTGACATAAATAAAAATCTTCGGATGTAGTTACATTATATTTTGTGTTGAAAGATTAATGTTTAGCTCACTGTTTCACAAACCATCTTATGACTATAGTCATAAATCATTTAGAAACCATACATCAGGTTAAACTTTTTGTGAACTGGGGCCAGATTATTATTATGTCTTATTAGCCATATAAAAAGGCAATTTGAATCCAATGCCACATTTCTGCCACTGTATTTTGCACACCTTTACAGAGAAATTGAATCCTGTATTGAATCTTAGAGATTGAGTTCAATTTTCCATTGTGGGGTTTAAAAGGCAACTAGTGTATTCTGTAGCTATAGATATGTGATAAAACAGATATCAGCATATTTCATTTCTACAATTTCACCCCAAGGTCAAATTTTCCATGTGGGTACAGAATGCTATGGTACTGGTAATGAAATGCTATGGTACTGGTAATGAATGAAGTTCTATTACTTACGCTAGAATCTCATTTAGTATGTAAGATTACTGACCCAGTTCCTTTTTGTGATATTTGTGGGGAAAATAGGTCAAAACTACTGATATTTAGTTTATTTTTTTTTTAGTTTAAAAACTAATCTCATTCAGTGGTGATAACAGGGAGATAACTCTACTCTGCATCAAACGTACTTATGTATTAAGCACATTTGTTTTTAATATTGCAGCAGATTACAATTAATTTCTATATTTTTCATTCAGCTCGTCAGTCTGGCATGCTGAATGCTGAATAATAGTTAATTAAAATTGGCAAACTTTTTATACCCCTGCTTTGAAGAAGAGAGGTATACTGTTTTACTGTTGTCTGTTTGTTCGTTCCTCCTTCCATAACAAAAATTTCTGTCTGTTTTCTAAGCAACTATAAAATGCAGAAGCCTGATATTTTGCATATTGCTTTATTCTATAGTTCCTTATATTGTGTAGCGATTTTATGCTTCTTGGTCATCTACTTCCTGTTTACCAAATGCTTAGATTTTTACACATAGTTGACATTCATGCACAATTTTTGTGATAGCCAGGTTATTACTAGTTAGCATAAGCTCACAGTCTACACTTGTTTAATAGGAAAAAATATGAGGTGCCAAGAAACGTTTTAATGATACTATAATTATTGTTCCTGGTCATTTTCGTTACATTTTCTAAATTCGACATTTGCAGGTCATTAAATTTACATAACTTTTCAGTTTATATTTCCATAATTATTCTGATATGCTAATTTTAGTTTTAATAATTTATTTATACACAATCAATTTCTTAAGGCTTTTTTCTTCGTCTATGTCATCAACTACCTGGTAATACAAAATCGAGTTTCTTGTCAAGTTGGATTGAAGTTGAACTTAGTCATTAGTATAGTATAGGTAAACAAAAACACATCATCATGGTTTACCTGCTATACCACTTAATTCTGTCAAAAGTAGTGTTTATTGGTTTTAAAGCAATCACTCTTTTTGAGTTTTAAAACTAGTTATAGATGGAAAAAACAAGTCAAGTTTACAACAATTTTATGAAAGAAAATTGGATAACAAATTGTATTGTGTGTCTGGGTGGTGATTTTTATACCCTCCCCCCCCCCCCCCCCCCCCAGCTCTCCTCCCAGAAAGCTTATCAGCGCTGCCATAACTATTTATTTACCATAGTGATTACAAGTGCCAGGGAGACAGCATTATAATGTTACCAGTCTCCACCTTGATTTTCACTCTTAAAATTGTTAATTTTTTATTCTTTGTATTTTTCCTTCAAAATGTTGTTTTAAAAATTAATATAGTTGCAATGATAAATATTTTAGTGATTTTTAAGAATGAAGTAGAAAACTTATAACAGTCCTACATAAGTATTAGCATAATTTAGATTAGTATCTCTAAGTTATGTGCAGATAACTCTGTCAGTGATTTTTTTATTTATATGGTTGGCAAGTTTTCAGCTTATTTGAAATGTAGTTTAGGAACTTGACGTTGATGACAATTTGTTTGAAACTATTGGTTGTGAAATGGACCAAATATGATATGAAACACAACTATAGATATATATACGCAGTATTGGTTTTGTTGATGACATTTGTTTTGTTGACGACATATTTGTTGTTCTGTTAATGACATTTGTTGTCACCTGTGTTTTATTTTTGTTTGAATTGTATATTTTTAAAATAATATACAGATTTGAAATAATAAGTTAATATTCCAGTACTTAAGAAAGTGACTTATTGTATTATTTAAGGGGATGCAGGACACTTTCACTGAAAATAATTTGTCAATGAATTTTCTTTAAACTTGCCTTATAGTTAGTTTTTATACAAGTTATCAGAATTCAAAATATAAAAAATTGGGGTTTCACAGCTTATTTTCTAGGGGTTGAGGATTGAAATTTTAAATTTTCTAATATATTATACAGAGAAGAGAATAAAAAAAAGCACTAAAATAAAAGGTTACAAAAATTCTGTCCAATGACATTTTCTTTTTAATTTTTTATATAATATCAAGCAATTGGTATTTTAGTGATGGAAAGAAAAAAAAGGGTTTTCTGAGTTATATTTTTGTCAATTGGGAAAAAACTAGTAAAAAGTGCTAAAAAATTCTATTTGTTAGTTAAAATTACCTTCCTTGTTAAAAATTTCATTTTCATTTTTTTGGCCAATACCAAACTAATTTATACAAAAACTTGTTACTTCAACCATAAATAAATTGAAGTAATAATATAGTTACAAGACTTTCATTATTATTTTAAATTTTATTGAAATTAAGAGTAAATAATGAAGAAATTATTAAATTTACCACAATTGTTCTATCTACCTGTATATTGAAATTTTCACAAAAAGCTGGGGATGATGTCCTGCATCCCCATAATGTTTATTTATCATCTTTTATTGAAATATAAATATAAAGAACAACTTAGTATTCATTGTAATTCTGCTTTGATCCTTGGATCAAAAAATTCCAGCAGTATTTGTGCGATTTTTGGGTTGTTGAAGACTTTATGCCACTGTCAGCAATTGTTAGTCCAGTGCTTTGGTGAGAACCCCAGACCTTCCAATTATTTTATCATTTAATGTTTACTTATTGTCTTTTATTATTATATTAAATAAACAATTTCTTTGAAGAGTCATGTAGTTTTGTTTTGATTATTTGACACCAATATTTTTATGCCCCCGCGACAACATGTCGGGGGGCATTAAGTTTTACTCATGTGCGTCTGTCTGTCTGTCTGTCCATCCGTACAAATTATCGTCAAGCTTTTCTCAGAAACCTTATATGAAATTTGGCAGGGTGGTTCAGTATCACAAGTTGTACGTCCTAATCAACTTTCAGACCTACTTCCTGTTTGGGACTTCATTTAGCGGGGGCATCTGTGTCCCATGGACACATTCTTCGATTTTTGTAGTGATCTTTTTGCATCTTGTAATGAGCCCCATTGTGGAAATGGCTGCATTCTAAGGACTTCATCTTTTTCCATACACTGCACAATAGGTTACCAGTAAGAGTATTTATAGCATTCTTCAAATTCATTTAGGTGTTTGATTTTTGTTATATTGTACGTTTTCATATGATGACCAATACTACTGCCTAGACCACACTGGGAGGGATCACAGCCAATACTACTGCCTAGACCACACTGGGATTGATCACAGTAACTGTTGATTCCCTCTTGTTAGGAGGTTTTCAGCTCATGAGATCATGGCAAAGGAACATAGTCATTAATGGATGAAGTTTTAGGAGAGTTCTGCGCTCTTTCTATGTTAAAGTTCCTTTTTGTAAATGTTGAGAAGGCTAATTGTCTACTGTAAAAAGGCTGAACCTAACCTCCCCTTTCAATACTTTACTAGTGGTAGTAAAAGTAGGTCCGCATCCCATTTTCAAACTTGTTTACCGAATGGTTAAGGTAGTTCGTCTACTATTGATCACGTGGTCTGTAAACACCGAGGTTGCGGGTTCAAGTCTCACTGCAGGCAGGGTGTATTCCACTTTAATCTGACAAGAGTTGCTAGTGTTAACGAAGGTCCGGTGTTTTCTACGGTTACTGCGGCATTCTCCTCCAATAAAAAGTGGATATGGTTAAACAATTGCTGTAAGTGGCGTTAAACCCTATACAGACAAACAAAATAAACAGTTGACTCCTAACTTGTTTTCGTTCCAAATATAGCTGTAAAGGTGTATTGGTGAGGCATCACTTTTTTCTAATTAATGTTTATTACTCGTAGTTGTTGCAGATACGCCAATACGTTTCACACAATAACGTGAGCTCATTTTGCTTATGTATATAGGGCTATATAGGTTGCAAAATGAAAACTTGTCAGTGGAATAATGATTCTTGGCCCAAGGCTAAGCAACTTTCACTGGAATATGGACTGCAAAAATCTATCATCTGGCCCAGATTTCTCAACAAACGTGAGTTTAATCTCGGCCTTTAAAGTTTTACTAAGCTATCGTGGTGTCGTCAAATTTATTCGCTTTTAGCTGGCTCAAACAAGGATTTAAACCCAACTGATTTTAAATATTTCAAAGAAATATGGGCCAGGCAGTGGCATAGCCAGGCGGAAGGTCGGAAGCCAATGCCTACATATTATCTTGACATAAACAAAACAAGAGAAAGATTGATGAGCATGTACTTACCTGTCGAATACACCCCCCCCCCCCTGGTTTGGACTCTCTACCAGGACTTTGCTCACGACCCACTAGCGGCATTTAGCTGCCCCAGACCCCTAAAAAGGTTTTCACATCATTCATACCCCAGCCAGATATACATATTGCAATTAATAGTGTCAACATACGCTTTGATTGATTGGTTCTTAACGTCCAATAAGCAACATACGCCTTGCTTAAAGATGAATTGGAATAATGTATTGGCTGTGTGCTCTATGATCAAACTTGCGCGAGTTCCTATTATGGAAAGGAAACGTTCGACTTCTCAATTATATATAAATGTACAACTGTTTATGTACGAGTTATAGCAATCTAATTACAATTAAATCTTTCACTTGCTCCCCCTTTTTGCTACAACGCAGCGACCAATAACAAAAAGACACAACCGCTGACAGCTTTGAATTGATACTTGAATATCATGATTGGATTGGATTAAATAGAATTAAACGACAATTACAGCAAGATGAGATGTTGACATCCCTTGACGTCACGGGTAATGTCTACTCAGTCAATTCTTACTAAACTTGGTCTGTATACCCCGGATATTCACATTTACCTAGGACTTTATGGATAAATACATACAGATAGTTTCTTGACAAATTTAATTAGAATCATATAATGATCCCGATTCGGTAATTTTTGTTCCGATTGGAAATAAAAGATGGCTTCAACAGTTTTCACATTTAATATATGACCTTATGGGAAATACTTGAGCGCTACTTCCAGGATATAATTAAAAATATGCCGATTCAATCCTCGGCAAATGTCCTACGGCAATTGTCTGTAGGATATCTTAGGTTTGCTCTAGCAAAGCATCTTTTCGGATATAATCTTAAAGTATTTAATACCGAACAGTGTTTTGATTTCCATTAAGACAAATAACAGTAGGCTATCACATTATAATGCACGGGGCTTTTCCGAATACTTTTAATCAAAGAAATCATATATACTTTCTCTTGAGGTTAATGTACAAATATAAAGATAACTGAACCGTTAAAATAGTTTGTGTATTATTTAAACATTCAAACGTTATACATTAACACGTCGTTCCGAAATAGAATGCATAAATAAAACGGAAATGGTTTATGCACATAGAATTTTTTGTAGTGCAAAATTATGTAAATTTACTAGAAATACGTATCTTTTGTCTGTTTTTGGATGAGTCTTTCAAAACAGAAGGGTCATCTCTATTTGCATCCGTTTTTCGCAACAGAAGAGTCGGCTGCATGCATCTTTCGGAACAGGTGTCGTCGTATTTCATAACAAGTGTCGTCTATATATGCACGTGTCTTTTACAGAACTGTCTTTTGTATTTGCATGTGTCTTTCACAACATATGTATTTTTGAATGCGCATTTCACAACAGAAGGGTCGCATGTATTTACACGCGTCATTCTGTATTTGCATGCGTCATTTACAGCCATGTTGTTGTTAATTGCGTGCCTTCACAACAGAAGTGTCGTATGTACTTGCATGCATCATTCACAAGTGTCATCTGTCTTGCATGCGTTCTTGAAGTGTCGTCTATATTTTCTAGCGTCTTTCCCAACAGAAGTGTTGTCTGTAATTGCATGCGTCATACACAAGTGTTGCCGACTTGCATTTCGTCCTTCACAACAGAAGTGTCGTATGTATTTGCAGGCGTCTTTTACAAGAGACGAGTCTCTGTATTTGCAAGCTTCATTCACAACAGAAGTGTCGTCCATATTTGCATGCGTCATTCACAAATGTCGCTTATTTGCATTCGTCTTTGACAACAGAAGTGTCGTCTGTATTTGCAAGCGTCGTTCACAACAGAAGTGTCGTCTGTATTTGCAAGCGTCTTTTACAACATCGGTGTCGTCTGTATTTGCAAGCGTCTTTCACAACAGAAGTGTTATCTATATTTGCATGCGTCATTCACAGGTGTCGTACTCGCATGCGTTCTTTACAACAGAAGTGTCGTCTGTATTTGCAAGTGTCTTTTACAACATAAGTGTCGTCTGTATTTGCAAGCGTCTTTAACAACAGAAGTGTTATCTATATTTGCATGCGTCATTCACAAGTGTCGTACTCGCATGCGTTCTTTACAAAAGTGTCGTCTGTATTTGCATGCTTCTTTTACTACAGAAGTGTCATGTGTACTTGCATGCAGTCTTTACAACATAAGTGTCGTCTGTATTTGCATGCGTTCTTTACAACAAAAGTGTCGTCTGTATTTACATTCGTTCTTTACAACAAAAGTGTCGTCTGTATTTACATGCGTTCTTTACAACAGAAGTGTCGTCTGTACTTGCATGCGTCTTTCGCAACAGAAGTGTCATGTGTACCTGCATGCGTTGTTTACAACAGAAATGTCGTCTGTATTTGTATGCGTTCTTTACAACAGAAGTGTCGTCTGTATTTGTATGCGTTCTTTACAACAGAAGTGTCGTCTGTATTTACATGCGTTCTTTACAACAGAAGTGTCGTCTGTACTTGCATGCGTTATTTACAACGTTATTTGCATCTGTCTTTCACAATAAAAATGTCACCTGCTTGCATGCGTCTTTAACAACAGAAGTTTCGTCTATATTTGCATGCGTCTTTTACAACAAAAGTGTCGCATTTTTTTACACGCGTCTTCACAACAGAACTGTCGTCCATATTTGCATGCGTCATTCACAAATGTCGCTTATTTGCATTCGTCTTTGACAACAGAAGTGTCGTCTGTATTTGCAAGCGTCGTTCACAACAGAAGTGTCGTCTGTATTTGCAAGCGTCTTTTACAACATCGGTGTCGTCTGTATTTGCAAGCGTCTTTCACAACAGAAGTGTTATCTATATTTGCATGCGTCATTCACAGGTGTCGTACTCACATGCGTTCTTTACAACAGAAGTGTCGTCTGTATTTGCAAGTGTCTTTTACAACATAAGTGTCGTCTGTATTTGCAAGCGTCTTTAACAACAGAAGTGTTATCTATATTTGCATGCGTCATTCACAAGTGTCGTACTCGCATGCGTTCTTTACAAAAGTGTCGTCTGTATTTGCATGCTTCTTTTACTACAGAAGTGTCATGTGTACTTGCATGCAGTCTTTACAACATAAGTGTCGTCTGTATTTGCATGCGTTCTTTACAACAAAAGTGTCGTCTGTATTTACATTCGTTCTTTACAACAAAAGTGTCGTCTGTATTTACATGCGTTCTTTACAACAGAAGTGTCGTCTGTACTTGCATGCGTCTTTCGCAACAGAAGTGTCATGTGTACCTGCATGCGTTGTTTACAACAGAAATGTCGTCTGTATTTGTATGCGTTCTTTACAACAGAAGTGTCGTCTGTATTTGTATGCGTTCTTTACAACAGAAGTGTCGTCTGTATTTACATGCGTTCTTTACAACAGAAGTGTCGTCTGTACTTGCATGCGTTATTTACAACGTTATTTGCATCTGTCTTTCACAATAAAAATGTCACCTGCTTGCATGCGTCTTTAACAACAGAAGTTTCGTCTATATTTGCATGCGTCTTTTACAACAAAAGTGTCGCATTTTTTTACACGCGTCTTTACAAGAGAAGTGTTGTATGTATTTGAATCAGTCTTTCACAACAAAAATGTCACCTACTTGCATGCGTCCTTTATATTAGAAGTGTCGTATGTATTTGCATGCGTCTTTTACAACAAAAGTGTCGCATGTATTTACAAGCGTCTTCACAACAGAAGTGTCACTATGTATTTGCATGCGTCATTTACATCTACGTTGTTTGCAATTGCATGCGTCATTCACAATAAGCGTCGCCTGTACTTGAATGCGTCTTTCGCAACAGAAGTGTGCATGCGTTCTTTACGACAAAAGTGTGCATGTGCTTGCTGTATCAGTAGCTGAAGAGTTTTGTTTAACGTTCTTGGATTATTGAGATTGTACATGGAATCATTCCATTCATTGCTTAGGGGTATTTTTGTAATTTTTTAAAGGTAGACTTTGCAGCAGCAGCGGGCGATCGCTGGTGTCTGGTAAAACCAACGAACTAACATCAACATTTGTAAAATGTAAGACAACCGAACGGTCGGCAAGAATAAAAAATAAAGAACAGTAACAAAATCTGGATGGAGACAAAGACATACGTCATAAAACATACCAAAAAGAGCAACAAAATAGGGCATTTAATGGGGCATTAAATGCTACCCCGCCACGTTGAAATGTTTTTAATATTCATGAACACATTTTACTGAACTACATATCAGCCTACATAAACAGCTGAGCATAAGAACAGTCAATCTCGGAAGACAATTTTTACCTTGAACCTGGACCTATAAAAGCTATTTTAAATTAGCACAACTTAAAAAATACAAATAAAGTTATGCTGAAAATTCAACCCGATCTTCATTTTATAGTACCTAACAGCTATGCAAAGTTAAAAAAAAACTGTTGATGAATTTTCAAGTTATCTTGTGGAAACCGCCAATTGTTGACCAAAAAACCATTGAATTAGCCTTAGTTGAAAACTACAAATTTGATTGTGCTGAAAATTGAACTTGATCTTCATTTTATAGTATTTAATAGCTGTGCAAAGTTTAAATAAAATCTATTGACGCGTTTACAAGTTATCATCTGGAAATCACGGACAGACGGACGGACGGCACCACGGACAGACTGACACTCACATCCATACAGAGAGTATAACATAATACCTCGCCACTTTGTGTGGGCATGCAGGTACCACCGTGTGTTGGCAGGTATAAAACCCAAAATGGGCAACCGAACCCAAGAGCATGGATACACTCAGGTGCACTGGAGGAGTAAGCATTGCCTGCCTCTAACTAGACCGTCGTCGAGTTACTCAAGTCATGTCAGTAAAAAGTCAAATCCAGGAATAGGAACACTTACCTATGGCTCTGAAGAGATGCAAAAAAAAACTAAGGTACAATAAATTGCTGTTTGAATACCTAACTGGTCACCAGCAGCGTAAAGAATATGAAGAACATGCATTTATCTTTTTGGTAAGCAAAGAATGAACAGAATAAGCCTCGTTTATCAGTTCGCTAGTACGATAATCAAATTTAATGGGTTATTTCAGACTTAGTACGATTTTTCTACCTCAATTGATTCTAATAATTCTAAAAGTGATTATGAAAACTTATCAAAAATTCTAACTTTCATCATAGTATGTACTTTTTATTTGTTTACAAATGAAGCTATTAACAAACCCGGATCCATATGGTCTGCTGATTTTGTGTGTAATTTTTACCCATATTTATATAACCAGATAAATATAGGGGTTTTGTAAAGCTTAGTCAAGAATATGTCCTAAGGGTGTACATTATTTATTTCATATTTTGTAGTTATTTCTGTGCGATGTGAATTTTTACTTATAAAATCTCCAAAAAGAATTATACGTAAGTGATAGTTTAATGGTTATACATGCGGATTTCTCACTTCTTCCTCCCTCCGCCCAAACATTGCGGAAAGATTTAATCAGATCAGTATAATACTATAGTTTAGATTAAGAAGACCAGTTTATTTTGTGGTCTGGCAGGTTCGAGTCTCACTGCGGGGAGGGTGCGCTCGACTCCAATCTTAATTGACAAAGATTGCCATTTTCCTACCGATGGTCCGGGGAGAAAGCAGGAGTATAGCTGGGTACTCAGACTTTCTCCTCCAATAAAAACTGGACGCCATGATAAAGCTGAAAAATCAGAAATATATAAATATAACACAGTGAATGCAACTCCAGTGACCCTAAAAGAGGATGATATTGTATATAATAATAATAAATAATGTGAATAATAAATGTTCATGATTTATCAGAAACTGAGACCAGGAAATTTAATTTACAAAATTTTTTAGTTGTCTCTCTTTGCATGCGTTCCCACAAAACGAAGAAAAATATCTTGTTTAACAACAGTGATATCTTTGAAGATACAAAAATGTTGAATCTGATTATAGGGGCGTTAAGCCCTCCACTGTATCCTATTTGAATCAGCAACTGTTTTCAACATCAAACTGCACTGACGAACAACGGCAAAATAGAGTTGTCACTCCTTCATCTCTTTAATTCAAATTATTTTATTGGATAAAGCATAGTCAAGTACATTATTGCGTAATCCAATACATAAAACGCATAGTACATTAACAACATAAAAATAAACTTTTATGCTTTTATGTATAATATAAAACATAATTTTAAACATTTAAACAAATGACAATAATAGTGCAACCATACCTTGCAATACTGCATTCATGTATATTCAAGAGTCCGGTTTCAAATCGAATTTCAGTGTTTCAGGAAGCATATCCGTTGCATGGCTGACTTTCACTTATGAATCCAATACCATGTCTGCTTTAAAAACATTCAAAACATAATTGTACATTTACTCAGATGTCATTACAAACACACTTATTACGTAAAGTACATCGGCAGTTTTTACTCAAGGCAAATACACGGCTACAAAATATCTTCCTGTTGAAATATTGGTTCACTCGGTTTTTACATACATCTACCAGTTTTTTTTTATTGATCTAGGTACCAAAATAGAAGTTTGGGTCCCCTTTAAAGTAATATGAGTAGTATAACCCGCCAGGGGAAGTAACCAGTGAAGCGGGGACCTGTTTACAGTAAAAAGTATGTAACTGAACACGTTATTGCGTCGGTGACCCGCCTGAAACGCTACCAGAAGGATTTTAATGGAGGTGCCTCACACTTATTTGACTAAACTCGAATACCCACCAAACCTTTATAATTCCGTGCAATTATCTCAGGCTTTGTCTGAAATTAATTTTTGTCTTTAGTTGGCCATTTACTGTTGATCACGAAGCCTGTCAATACTGAGGCTGTGGACTCCAATCTTGACTGACAAGGATTGACCGTTTTCCTACCGAAGGTGGGGGTTTTCTCCAGCTTCGTCCCTAAAAAACTGGACGCCATGATATAGCTTAAAATTGCTGAAAGTTGCATTTAACACAATTCAGAGAATCAAAACATCATTCTATCTGTATGACCTGTGTAACTGCAGTGTATCAGTACTATACAAATAATTAATAACGTTCTTTCTGTTTGGTATGCCAGTTCAACGCTTTTGATTGGTCAAGAATACTTTCTGACAAAGAAAATCTAAATGTCATGATCACGCGCATCCATGCCGTGACAACGCCAACGGTGCACAAGAAACCCGTAGTATGCATATTGCCCGTGCACGATTTTCATAAAATTATTGTAAAAAACTACTAATTTTTGCTAATTGAATGTTTATGTAATAACTGAATGAAAGGTAATCGGTTTTGTTTTTTATGGTGTTTTAACGCCACTTTCAGCAATTTTTCAGCTATATCATGGCGTCCAGTTTTTATTGGGGAAGAAATCCGGTAGTACCCGGAGAAAAACCCTGACCTGCGATAGGAAAACTGGCAATCCTTAATCCTTGTCAATTAAGTTGGAGTCGAGTACACCCTGCCCGCAGTGAGAATTGAACCCGCAATCTCAGCTTGACAGACCACGTGATCAATAGTAGAAGAACTACCTTAACCACTCGGCCACAGAGGCTCTCTATTTTTTAATTGGTGTGTAAAACCATATGCACATTTTTGTCCGATTTTAATCTCTTCATACAAAATGTGCACCGGTTAGACTTGCCACAAGTCCCTTTGAATTATTTTGCTATTAGAGAAATACATCTTTATTATCAACATTTCCTATACTATCCCACGGGGGGTAACTTCCTATATAAAGGTATACGTATATTTGCCAAAAATATGGGTAGGTTTTTTTGAAAATTTATATAAAAATGGGTTTAGTTTTTAAAACAATCTTATATAAAAATGGGTATGCTTTTTAATCTTAATTGAAAAAAAATCTGGTCTCATAAGTATGTTTTGTTTGTTTGAATGGTGTTTTAACGCCACTTTCAGCAATTTTTCAGCTATATAATGGCGTCCAGTTTTTATTGGATGGAAGCCGGAGTACCCGGAGAGAATCCCCGTCCTGCGGTAGGAAAACTGGCAATCCTTATTAATTAAGATTGGAGTCGAGTACACCCTGCCTGCAGTGAGAATCGAACCCGCAATCTCATTGTTGACAGTCCACGTGATCAATAGTAGACGAACTACATTGACCACTCCGCCACCGAGGCCCCCCTTATATAAATATGGGTCATGTTTATAATATAATTAAGTGTAATTTTAATAATGACATTGTGTTTTCTTCTTCCCTATGTTATCATTTTGTGTATATAAATATGACCTTCTTTTAAGTTGACTGAATATAAATATGGGTTATAAAAATTGTTCATTTTATATAAATATGGGTTATGAAAATTGTTCATTTTATATAAATATGGGTTGTGAAAATTGCTCATTTTATATAAATATGGGTCATGAAAATTGAAATTTTATATATATAAATATGGGTCATGAAAATTGGAAATTTTATATTAATATGGGTATTAAATTCAAATAAAAAATGGCACATCCCCACCCTAAAAATTACCAAGTTACCCCCTCCCCCCCCCCCCCCCGTGGACTATCCACTTGAGTAAAAAAGCTGATAGTATAGGAAATGATGATATTAAAGTTGTATCGGTCTAATAGCAAAAACTTCACAGGGACTTGTGGCACTGACTTGTGGCAAGTCAATGCACAGGTCACTCCCCCCCCCCTAAAAAAACTACAAAATATCGCATTTCATTCTGAAATATACAGACCATCGCATTGTTTTGGTCTGGTGTATAACAGTAAATTTCTAAATGTATAGCATGGTCTTGTTATCAGTTATATACCTTAAATTTGTCACTTATAACACGATTAAAAAAAATTAAAAAATCTTAGTTGATATTCTGATAATATGTCTGGTACACAGGTGTATTTAATATATTTTTACACTTTTTCACGAGTACACGTCTGGGGCGCAGCTAGCCCTAAGTGCCCTTGAGCAAACAAGACGGATTCAGATGCGATTATAGACGCAGCAGAAAAAGCTTATGACAAATAGAGCTATTTAGCATTGTTTTCGTCCGCTAAAACACTTTTTCTATAATTAAAGGAATAAAAATGAAACGGAGATTGAAGGAATATATTTATCTTTGGGTGTGGGTCGTCCCAATATTTGTTTAAAAGTGATTTCCTACAACGACTTCAGATAACCGTATAGCTTACCATGAACTTGACATTTATTACCTGCACGTTTAAAATTTCAGCCAATCGGATTGTTCTAAACGAGGGGGAATCCTAAATGTGTATTCAATTGTTTACATTTTAGGATAAATAAAAACCAGTTTTAAAAGACAAGACGTCGTGTCATAACAAGGTATGTTTGTTTATTTTTGCTAAAATAAGTAATTTTCTTTAATGTTTTAAAATATTTTTGTTGTTTGCATTTCTTTTATTTCAATATATTTCATATGACACCTGTATCATGCCATGTAATTCATAATTCATTAATTAAATCTCTGCCGTACTCGTGCCGTACTTGATTTTTTATGCCTTTTATGTAATAATAATCAAAAACGTTAATTTGCATTGAAAGTATCATCTAATGTAATTGCCATGACGAGAGAATTGCGTTTTTAGAATCGTCTCCAACCGTGTCTTTTTGCGCCATAGCGTTGTTTTGGCTGTCACGCTTTGCTAATTAAAGGTAAACATCCCACACAAATGTTCTTGATTTGTACCGGCGGTCAGTACAATAAAAAATAAAGTCGTATTATCTAATTTAATTAATCGATAAATCGATTACAGGTGAGAACCTCGTCACTTGCTAGCCATCTTTTCACCTTTGGTTTTTACTAGGTCACCAGTATTTCTAAACACATGTGCATAAATATTTATTATTAATTGATACAAGAAAGCCTTGAGTATTTTTAAGTTATACATGTTAAAAATAAATTTCTTATTGTTCTTGTTTTACAATTTTCTGCAATATAGTCATAATGAGCAATTAGTTCTAATCCATCAAACTTATGTTTGTTCGAATGTTGTTTAATGCCACTTTCAGCAATTTTTGAGCTATATCATAGCATCCAGTTTTTATGAGGGTAGGAAGCCAGAGTAACTGGAGAAAACCCCAGACCTTCAGTAGGAAAACTGGCAATCCTTATCATTTAAGGTAGGAGTCGAGCGCACCCTGCCTGCAGTGAGACTGGAACCTGCAATCTTGGTGCTGACGACCACATGTTCAATAGTAGACGAAAATTATACTTATACGAATAGAAATGGGGAAAAATTATTCAGGAAAGAAAAAAAAATTGAAGAAATACTTTTTTTTAGAAAAAGGGATCTAACTTGTAATTGTTATCTTTTTATGAAAGGTCTCAAGACTGGAACCAGTAACAAGGCTAGAAGGTTGTCTGAAAAAAAAAAACTTTCACACAAAAGATGCATAGACTCCTTTTAAGTTTTATTTTGGAACCCACAAAGAAAAGCTTTTGAAACTTTTGCAGAACCATATTTATAACAAATCCATAATTATGTCAAAGTTTATTTTTCTTTGTACAGTCTGAATTCAATAAGCTAGCTTAGTAAATATTATACATATATTTTAAAGTTATGTCATTTCAAAATATACAGTATGAGTCATAATGCATGTAAACAAACAGGATACTCGTACATATATATTGTATATCTTGATACAGTAAACAGTATCTATTGTACTGTATTGTTAGAAAAAGTCCATTTGACACAGTTTTTGGACAAGAATTTATTTCAGTTAAAGACCTAATTATATAATTGACATGCAGATGTCAGTTTCTGTGATTATGTAATGAAGGTGTTTTGATTCAAACCTTAATTTTAAAGGGTCTTAAGAAGATTTTCTGTTCATAAAAATATATATATTAACCGTTTTGATGTTAAATTGTGTTGTATAGGCTAACGATCAGAAATATAGCATTTCATTCAAACCATTTGAAAATTCCCCTGGCCTGCATATTTTTAAAACTATTGATTTTTTTTTAGCAAAAAATTTTCCTTTCCAGTCCCTTATGACAATATATTTGTTCTTTTAGGTGGAATGACATGTAAAATAAATATTTTAATTATTCTGTTCATGATTTCTCAAGGACAAGAATTCACAATACTAATATTGTTGTTGTCTTTGATTATAATATTGAGGTATGCATAATAAACAATTAATAACGGGGGCGAGTGGTTTAGGATGAATGGACGAAGATTTTAAGTTTTCCTGTTCCATATCAGAGTGGTTCTTGCCAGTAAGTTTTCAAAGATCTTACCGCTGAGGGTGGTTTTCTTTCTTTATCATTTATATAGAACTTTAAATTGTAGCAAGTTTGATCTAGTTTGTTTTTGTACCAGCATCCCGAGGAAATGTCATGTCAGCTGTGTTTCATACTCTGTTACACAAAGCTACAGGTATTGCCTCTGCCACACAAGAGTGAGCTTTCCCTGTTAGCTCTGCCTACTTATTGGTCCAAATTATGAAAGAAAACTATGTTTACTCTTGATTGCTGCATTCTTATTTTTGACTATAGTTAAGTGAAATTTTAATTCGAATTAATTAAATAAGTAAATTAGTAAATTAACAGATTTGTATATTCCAGAAATTGCAGATACTACACACATATAATAATCTCGAAATAAACATTAAAAATTATTATCTTTGATCAGTGTATGCAATAAGAATAAAAAGTTATTTAAAATGTACAATCAATTATTGATTGACTGAGGGTTTTCTTTAGTAATTGTTTTTAGAGGCTTTGTGTGTGAAGCTTCAGTGAGATGAATTATGACATAGTAAGACATGTAGCCTTTGTTTCAGAGATTGTATATGTGCAAGTATTGTACCGACATGTACAATCATGCAGTAGGTTAATCAGTTTTGTACTAAAACAAGTATTTGAACATATTTTGTATGAAAAATTTGTTGCAATTACACAAAATCACGGTCTTTTCTGATTCTGATGGTATGTAGTGAAGTAAATTCAATTACCGGTAATCTAAATTAAAATAAAATCTTTCACTTGCTCCATCCTTTTTTGTTAAACTGTTAGAAGGGGAGATTACACACTTCTGCAGAATCTATACTAATTTTGAAAACTGATGATGCTTTTTATATGTTATTTATATTTTACAGTAATTATAAAAATTACCTTTCAACCCCATTTTCTACCATAAACTTTCTGGATCTATTTTGATATGCTTGTTTTTTAAGAAAGACTACTTGAAATACTGCAGTGAAACTTGAAACTGGTCCCGACCTCATTCTGTCCACTCATATAAACTGGTCCTTCTTCAAAATGTCCACCGTCAAATATTCTCATCCCCTAATAAACTGATCCTTTATAATAATGTCCAACCTCAGTACTTCTGGGCTCACATACATTTATAAACCAGTCCTTCATAAAATCTTTCCAAAGTTAACCTCTGTTTTCTGGCCACCCCTATGAACTGGTCCCTAGTAATACTTTCCAATCTCTGTATTCTGGCTACCCTCATTAACTGGTCCCTAGTAATACTTTCCAACCTCAGTATTCTTGCCACCCCTATGAACTGGTGCCTAGTAATACTTTCCAACCTCAGTATTCTTGCCACCCCTATGAACTGGTGCCTAGTAATACTTTCCAACCTCAGTATTCTTGCCACTCCTATGAACTGGTCCCTAGTAATACTTTCCAACCTCAGTATTCTTGCCACCCCTATGAACTGGTGCCTAGTAATACTTTCCAACCTCAGTATTCTTGCCACCCCTATGAACTGGTCCCTAGTAATACTTTCCAACCTCAGTATTCTTGCCACCCCAATGAACTGGTGCCTAGTAATACTTTCCAATCTCAGTATTCTTGCCACCCCTATGAACTGGTGCCTAGTAATACTTTCTAACCTCAGTATTCTTGCCACCCCTATGAACTGGTCCCTAGTAATACTTTCCAACCTCAGTATTCTTGCCACCCCTATGAACTGGTCCCTAGTAATACTTTCCAACCTCAGTATCTTTGCCACCCCTATGAACTGGTCCCTGGTAATACTTTCCTACGTCAATATTCTGGCCACCCCTATAAACAACGGTCTTCAGGGTGTTTTTAAGTTTGTGAATCAATCCACTGAAATAGGTGGTACTGCAAGTTGTGTTAATGATAAGATCAAATAGAATTGACAAGGATTGCCAGTTATCTCAATAAAAATTGGATACCATAATATACCTGAAAAATGGCTGAAGGCAGCATAACAACATTCCACGAAACTAACTAGAAATCAAATAAGTGGAAAAATTACCAGTTACTAGAACAATTGTAAAACACTGAAATCTAGTCATATATCTGTTGGCCAGTTTTGGTCAAGTGTTGTCCAGTTTCAGTCCAGAGTTGGCCAGTTTAATGAAGTTTCATCTGTACATTTGAATAAAAATACATGTATAAATACAAAATTTATGTTTATTTGCTTCTAATGTCAATTTAAATTATTTTTAATATCAAGGTGAATTAAACAGTTTAACATTTTTAAACATGGATGAAAGATCTTAATTTAAATTCAAGGTCATGTTGACCAATTAAAACATTTTACATTAAGTTAACAGATATATAAGATGAGACTATGTAAACAGATTACACATACATAGTTTTTAATTTTCACTTGACTTTTTATTATTTTCAGATTGAATAAATGTTTGTTTAATGTCTATTGAGCAATATTTCAGCTATTTTCAGGATTAGAACAAGTTAACAGAAAATCAATCCATTGGTAAGGGATTAAGGACCAGACTGCCACTGGAAAAATACATGTATAAAGACTAGCCTATTGTAGTGGCTACAATGAACCTTATTTGTGAAACAGGGGCCTGGGTTCTGACTAAGTAGTTTCGTGATATAGCTTAAGTAGGACGTTATACCTAAAATAAACAAACAAACATTTGTTTTCTAAATTCAGTGTAAGGGGTTTTTTTTAAATCTTGCTGACTGGATTTAAATTTAAGTCAGTATTATGTTTTCTTCTACTATTTCTTATTTGAGCTATTTTCAAGTTTAAGTATTTAAAGTATGAGGAATGAGGCAAACAACAGTTAAAGGTCCCAAAACGTTCTCAAAGAAGTGAAATTCAGTACTTTAAATTATACATTTGTAGGGCAAATTATTGCATTGTTCATTGTCATCTTATGGAGAAAATGCTTATTAGACATATAGTCATCTTAGGCATAGCCTGGAAAACATAGGGCTTCAGTGGCCGATTGTTTAAGGTAGCTAGTCATCTGCTATTGGAAATGGGATCTTGTTGGCTGAGTGTTTAAGGTAGCTAGTCATCTACTATTGGTCATGGGGCTTTAGTGGCCAAGTGTTTAAGGTAGCTAAGTCATCTGCTATTGGTCATGGGGCATCAGTGGCAGAGTGTTTAAGGTAGCTAGTCATCTACTATTGGTCATGGGGCTTCAGTGGCAGATTGTTTAAGGTAGCTACATGTAGTTCTTTTCAACTGGTCATGGGGCTTCAGTGGCACAGTGTTTAAGGTAGATAGTCATCTACTATTGGTCATGGGGCTTCAGTGGCAGATTGTTTAAGGTAGCTAGTCATCTACTATTGGTCATGGGGCTTCAGTGGCAGATTGTTTAAGGTAGCTAGTTCTTTTCAACTGGTCATGGGGCTTCAGTGGCGCAGTGTTTAAGGTAGATAGTCATCTACTATTGGTCATGGGGCTTCAGTGGCAGATTGTTTAAGGTAGCTAGTTCTTTTCAACTGGTCATGGGGCTTCAGTGGCTGAGTGTTTAAGGTAGATAGTCATCTACTATTGGTCATGGGGCTTCAGTGGCTGAGTGTTTAAGGTAGCTAGTCATCTACTATTGGTCACATACCTGTCAACACTGATGTTGTGAGTTCCAGTCTCATTAAAGGTTGTGCTTGACTACTTATTTGACAAGGATTGCCTATTTTTCTACAGAAACTGGCTTCCTACCTAAATTAAAAAATTGATGCCACAATATAGCTGAAAAATTGACGAAAGTGGCTATAAACAGCATTCAAACAATTGAAGAAACAAATCAAGAAAAAAACAATACATTACTAACATTGTAACAGTAATTCAGTAAACAGTAACTTGTTACCAGGAAATTATGATTTTATTGGTTTAAGTAAAATATGGTATACTGATTTATAATTTATAACGATAAATTAAAAAAACCATGCAAATTTCAACACAATGACACAGTGGATATTCTTTATGATGATAATGAGTTCAGACTTTCTTACAAATTCAGACATCCAATAAACAGGTAACAGAATTATGTAATTTAATTACGGATATCATTTAATTACACTGATATGTAATATTTTAAAGAAAACTTCAAATGAATTGTGAGAAAACAAGACCTGAATTGTGCTGTTTATAGTAATCCTCAGTTTAGGCAAAATATCGAATCGAACGATCTAATCACAGTGTTGTATACAAATCAGTTTTGACTTTAATTGATCCAGGAAGACATCCTAGTGTACAAATAATATATTTAAAGTTTTTTATCACTTGCTTTTGATAACAGGTACTTGTACCTTACTTTTCACTTAAGTTTCTAGGGAGATGATATATCAGTTTTCCATGACCAGGCGGTGGGGCCTTGGTTAAGGTAAGGTTAAGTAGTCACCTACTATTAATCACATGCCTGTTAACACTAAGGTTGTGTGCTCGAGCCTTACTATAGGCAGGGTGTGCTCTAATCCAGCCTAAATTGACCAGGATTGCCAGTTTTCCTGCCAAATGTCAGGTTTTCACCTGGTACTCGGACTTCCCATATAACAACTGGACACCATGATATAGCTGCAAGTGGCATAAAACCGTATTCAAACAGACAACCAGAGTGCTGTGGAATTGAGGAGGGGAATTTCTGTTAAGTAACAATTTTTGTTCTTGAGCATTGACCTATTTTGTTTTGGAAAATACATGAATAGCATGGTTACCATTTTCCAAGAAAGTAATAGTTGAAGGCCAGATTTACATAGCTAAGCTATTCCCACCTTGTCCTATGTTGAGGTGTTGTTTAGAGCTGACAGACCCGTTGAAGTTCTATTCCATGATATAAAGTGAAACCTAAGTAAAGAGAAAAAATTAATATAGAACATAATATATGATTTATTTTATTAAAATTAAATTATAGATATATTATATATGAGTACACAACACAT
The DNA here is from genome assembly GCA_944474755.1 of Limnoperna fortunei. NCBI lineage: Eukaryota > Metazoa > Mollusca > Bivalvia > Mytilida > Modiolidae > Limnoperna > Limnoperna fortunei. The sequence continues at coordinate 55,775,477 of OX104115.1, read as the reverse complement.
CTAAATCAATGTTTTTTATGGGATAATTTGTCTTATACTATTTTTTAACTGTCACTGTCTATGTGTTTGCAACAGGAGACTTTACTTTGAGACAGGACTATACCGGTTCTCAAATTTTTTTTAAAGGTTAGGAAATTCCTGTGTTTGTTTATGGTTGATTAGGCAAGAATTGTCTCCCTTTGAAATTTGTGACACATGACATGTTTATGAACATGAGCAACAGAGGTCACAGGTTCAGAAGTGACATTTACCATAATAATTCAGGTTTTTAGCTCACTCGTCGTCATTAACTTTTCTTTAAAAATCTTCTCCTCCAAAACCACTGAAGGGATTGCTTTGAAACTTTGCACACATCATCAGTAAAATGTCCTCTGCCAAATTTGCACGAATCATGGCCTCAGACCAACCAACATGGCCACCATGGCTAAAAATAGAACAGGGGGGTCAAAATACAGTTTTTGGCTTATAGTTCAAAAAGTATAACAGATACAGGAAAACCAAACAAACCATCCTTCTTCAGCATCAAAAGCTCTACAAAACACTCCTTTGGGTCAAAGTTGTATGACGACTCCTTGTAGGAGTTATTACCCTTTAATTGTCGAAATTTATGATTTTTGCCATTTTTGCCTCAAAATCTTGAAAATTATTAGAACTAGAGACAAAGTAAGCATTGCTTAATTGTTCTGCTCTATGAGGGCTACAAAAATGACTTAGGGTCAAGATTGTCAGATGAACCGTTTAGGAATTATTCTCCTTGAACATTTTTTAAATCAATTTTACTTGATTTTAAAAAATCTTCTCCTCTTTAACCCATTAAAGGACTGCTTTGAAACATTGCACAAATCATCTTTAGGATGTCCTCTACCAATATTGTGCAAATCATGACACCTGACTACCTACATAGCTACGTTGGCTTAAAATAGATAATGGGGGGGGGGGGGAGTCAAGAGAGTTTTCGACTGAAAGTTCAAAAAGTATAACAGGTACAGCAAATTTGAAGTGAATCTCCCTTCTCCCTCTAAGCATCAAAAGCTCCTCCTTATAGGAATTATTATTTCCCTTAAAAGTTCAAAATTAATGACTTTTGCAGAAGTGTTGGGCAATTCCTTATAGCAAAGAAAAGCTGGATAAAAAAGGGTTGTTTGGTTTCAGGTTCAGGTGAGCAATACAGGCTCCAGGGAGCCTCTAGTTTTAGATTCACATTACTTTACCTTTAATATTGTGTTATGTACTGAAAAATATTAGGGATTTTTCCCTCTGGAATCGTTTTCCTATAGTATTGTCTTGAGAGGTTTAGTGCCATTGCCTGCTGGCTTGTGCACTATACTCACCCGAGACAACACTTTAGGAAAACAGTTCCCCCTAACTTAAGAAATCTGTAATATATAAATATATTTACTTTTCTTCTCAAATTTTTCAGTAAATTTCTGCTTTGAATAACACTATCAACACAGTTCAGTCAGTTTCTCTGCTATTTTTCTTTCAATTCTTTCAATGAAAATAATATGGGTTTTAAATGCCTCTGACAACTCCTTTGGGAATACCCCAAACAACCTTTTCAGAGAAAACCCATCTACTAATCATATATTTGGATACATAATGGGTACTCAATGTTCACATGTAATTTTAAAACATGCATTAATTACTATAAATAGCTTCAGATTTGTTTTGGTATTTGTATATAGTTTTATGTTTTCCAATTACATGACCAAGTAATGCATTTCATTTTTACCAGTAATTAAGAATACAGTAAAAGTTTTACATTCTAAGTTAACCAGGAACAAATTGACCTCGGTCATGTTAATTTTTGTGTCTGAAACAAACATCTGTCATGCAATATCTGGTCATGGCAGTGTTTTAGTTCAGGCATGTTTCATGAAATGCAGATCTTTTACACTGGTGTCAATCAATACAAGGGAGATAACTCCGACTTTTACTTCACAATGATATTTCTGTTTGCAGAGCATGTCTGGAAGAATGTTAATAACAAATTAATGATAGTTTTAGCCATAGCATTGTCCTAAATTTCTCCATTACTTAGAGGAGGGAGGGAGGTCCATGCCATATTTACTTTCAGTGTCCCATGTAAATGTTTTGGGGATATTGAATAGTATTAAAGGGGATAAAACGTTAGCTTATTGCTACAGCTTGTAAGTCTATTATTGTTTATATAACATTTTAACCATATATGCAGAGTGTATATTTATCATAATTTGTTATCAAGTCCTGTCACTGTATGTTTAAATTAACAGTTTTAAAAGTAACTTGAGAGATAAAAAGTAATACCATGACATGATTTCAGTTTCTACAAAAGATTTAAGGATACTCATTTATCAGTCGAACAAGGAAGGACTTTGTATCTTAAAGTTTAATAAGTGAGGCGAAAAAAAAAAGAAAAAATTGTGTTGAGATTCCAGTAAAATATGTTTGATATTATAATAAGTGTTGTTATCTTATGAAAAGCCAATGTCAATTAGTTTACAACTCCTCCATTGGTTTTATGTAAGGCCCTGTACCATCATTTTGTGTATGTTTGCCTTGGGACACATAGAGATAATGGCAGTCAAAGTAAACATGAGATGAGAGTATTACCTGGTAAAAAGCACTGACTTGTGCAGAAAAACTAGATAAGGATTAGAGTCATGTACAATCAGTGACAGAATGACTCAAACCTGCAACCTCAGTGTTGATAGACACATGATCAGTAGATGACTCTTGGTGAGCAAGACCCAAAGGATATCATTGTCTATACATATTATACATACAAGTAAATCTGATGTGAGAGACCACCAGAAAAGTCAAGTTTATCTGATGCGTTCTACGGCTTTTGTGATCATATTTTCAATTTTTCACTCTTTGCAATTGATTATCCTGTTTATAACATTGACGAATATTTAATATATCAATGAAAACTTGGAGAAACTTTGTTTTGAATGTTCTTCCGTGTCAAACATTGTGACGACACATTCACCATGTGACTGGAATTTGTTTCACTGGGAAATGTTGGTATTTCATTGCTGTCATGAAGCAGAGATATTGTGGTGTGGGGATAGAAGCAAGTACTCTGTGGGTCCAGTGCAATAAACATTTTCTTTCCTAATAATTTTTTTATTCTCAATTTCTTCCAATCACACTTTTCCTTTTCCTTTGTTGTCATGGTAACTGAGAAAATTCTCATGCTGAGAAAAAGATTTTTACTCAAAAAGGTTTTATGGCACTGGGACCAGGAGGATGTGGAGGAGTAATGGTTTGGATTACAAGAGTAAGTAATAATACATGTGCAATGTTGTTTGTTTGTTTGAATGGTGTTTGATGCCAATATCTGTAATTTTTCAGCTATATCATAGCATCCAGTTTTTATTTGGGAGCTGGTGTACCGGTAGAAAAACCTCTCCTTCGGTAGGAAATCTGGCAAACCTATTACCTCAGTGTTGACAGACCACATGATCAATAGTCTATGAACTACATTTACCGTAACCACTGGTCCACTGAGGCCCCTGTAAATTGGGTATAAAAGCAAACAGTCGTATAGTGTAGATTTGTTTTGGATTCAAAATTTTTGGGTTATGAGGAACACAATTGGGGTACAGCACGTATTGCTGGGGAGAATTACTGTTTTAGATTAGAGGGGAGCAAATTGGGGTAAAGTGGAAAACAGTGTGTTGGAGAATTAAATAATGTAGGATATTTTTTTGTTTATAGGAGAACAGTGTTCCTAATATATTTGTAGAAAGTCAGATCAAATAAATTGTGTACTGCACTGAAAATTATTGCATTAAAGGGACCCTTTGTTTTCTCTTGATTGTTGGTTTTCTGTAAAGTTGTGTCTGCATGGACCAATACATTTTATTTGCACTTTCAATGTTTAAACCAATCAGTCAGAAAGATACTTAACTATAAGAGCTCGTAACTTAAAAAAGATTGAGTGGTTAGTTTATTTCATAAATGATACAGTTAAAGTCCTTTCCTGATCATTCCTATTTGTTTGTCAACCTGATATGTACATAATTTAATATTGCTCCAATGGAGCAATCTCGGAGGCCCCTTCAAGGGAGAGTTTTTTTTGCAAGTTTTGGTGAAACCTGTCTGTTAACAATGAAAAATCTAGAATGATCAAGTGCAGTTTCCTTCGTGGGGATTTTTATATGCACACTTCAACATAGGATGCTGTATTTAAAATAATTACTCATTTGATGTTGGGTGTTTATTTGTAAAGCCAAGGTCCCCCATTAGGGGCCTTAACCAAAAACGCCTATGTTCCAAATGCTAAGAAATTGACATAAAGGAGCCAAAATATTTGTTCTCTTATTTGTTATTTGTAAAAAAGCCTTTTAAGTCCGTTCTGTAGAATATAGAATTACTGTGGACTAGTCAGGCATGTTTCAGGAAGGCTGCCACAACTGTTGACCAGTGAGGCATGTTTCAGGAAAACTGCATTAATGGCCACCTTTTCAATTTTTTTCTATTGCCCATTAACCATGGTATGTCTCCGTGTTCTGTAATGTACTGTTTTACAGTGTATGCAAAATAAAAGTAAGTAAGTAAGTAAACAAATAAATAATTAAATAAAACTAGTTAAATCCAAGAGAGGATCAGGGGAGTCATGACATTTTTACTTATCTTAGTTTTTCCTATAACATTAAATACAAGAACCAGATTCGTCATTGAAGGTCAGCTTATACAGAATACAGTGTTAAAACATATCTTTTCATATGTGCTTTATCGGTCAGCTTAGCCCCTGGACCCTATCAGGACACTGCCCAGTGGACCCTTACATATATGATCATGCTCCCCCTTATTTCAAATCTTTTTATTTTCCCTGGACACCCTAATGTTTTTAAAATATTTCATGAATTTAGATTAATTAATTGTTTTTTCCCATTAAACATATGATGTATATATTTTTTTTATTGGGGAAGGGGGATGGCAGGTATTTTTTTTACAGCAAATGTAATCAGATAAATAAGAAATTGAAGACTTCATCATGTTTATGATTTAGATAAAGCTGAATCATTCCTTCACACATCTGCACATGCATTCGTACAGATCATTGATTGATTTTCTCTTGTCTGATTTCAGAACATGTCTGCGATAGAGATTTTATAGTTAAAAGACAGAGTGAGTTGTATAAAGGAAAGAAAACAGAGAAATAAGTTGTCTACATAACTAACAGACAGGTCAGTATATTGCCTTTTTGTTTAATGAAGACAATTAGTTTGTTAAAGTGCATTAATTTGATTAAATAGGCCGGTTTAGTAAACACTCTTTAAATTTGGGTGTTTATCAGAGATGACTAACAGTTTTCAAACCTGCAGTGTGCATGCATTTTAACATGGAAAGAGATACAAAAATGATTCACCCAGATAGACAGAAAAATTTTTGTTTTCATATGTTACTGCATTTTTCTGTGTTTTATTTTGTGGTAATAAAGGGAGAGTGTGTAAACCGAAATTATCAAGAGATAATTTTTTTATCAAAATAAATAATGTGATGAAACTAGTTAATTTAAGGTGTTTTAGAAATATTAATTTAAGTAAAAGTATTTAGTAAACCACAAAAAAAAGTTTAATTAACCCCCTGGTATGAATCACTCACGGCCTGCTCCATTACAAGTAATTGGACCACTTTGTAGCTCCACTGAGATAAAAAAAAATTTCACAGTAGCAACATATTGTAGCAAATAAAAAATTTTTAGATCCAAAAATTACTTTTTGCTGGGATCCAGTTATTATTGAATAAAAAAAAATCACCAAATTTGACTTTGTAATCATTTATATATTAACAAAACTAATTCTATGAACAAAAGTAAAAACATAAAGAGCAACTAATAGACTACATGTGCATGCTTAAATTCCTGGTGTTATTAAGATAAGTAATTACAAGAAACATTTAAATTGTCAATTAATGGAGAGGCGTGTCTTAACCATCATGAACTATATGCCAATCACAGATAATCATACTAAGCTTTAATTTTATCAACAAGTATGTAAAATAGAGACAGAACAAATAAGTTAAATAGCAATTTGATTTTGCATTATTTTGTGGGGAGTATTTAATGTAATTGAAAAATTAGTGGTTTGTAGGTAATTTAATCATATCCCTTGGGATGGTGACAGTGTATGACTAGTTGTAAAACAGAGACCATCTGAAATTTTTTTTTAAAGGCCTAGGGATAGTAGGAAACTGTATTTTGCAAAGAAATCAGTTTTATTGGTTCTGTTATGGACTTTAGTCTTTCAGAATATATTTTTGGCAACTATTTTATTTCTAAAGTTGGGCTCATCTTAGACAAATTTTTATTATGACTTTTTTATGGGACCTGATTTTGATATGGACTTTTCTCTTTCAGAATATTTTTTTTGGCAACTATTTTATTTGTAAAGTTTTGGGCTCCTCTTAGACAAATCTTTTATTATGACTTTTTTATCTGACCTTTATACATCGATTACCATTATTTCTTTGAAATGATTGATCAGAAATCTTTTTAAAGACTTTTTTTATCTCAAACACCCTCATCACCCCCGTAATTAATTACTGTCTATAGCTTCTGCGATGTAAATGCCACATATGGTAAAGTTATCGGACATGTTTCAGTCTTGTTTAACCGACCAATAATAATTGTCTGAGACAGAACTGACAATAAATCAATTCTGATTTTCATCATTCTTGGAATTACACAGAGATCTGCTACATGATGTCACAATTTGTGTATGACACAATATTATGATGACAAATGATTCAGATTCAAATGGAAATTTTTTTCCATTAATTACATTTTAAGACTATTGTCGATTTGAATGATGATGTCACAATTTGTGTCTGTCACGATGAAATGATGGCAAATGAGTCAGTGTAGAAATGAAACGGTTTCACTTTTTGCAGACTTGTGGTAATTTATTAGGGCATTCTTTTTTGTTACATATTTTGCAGACTTCTGGTCATTACTCGGATAGGATTATGTCACAATGTTCATATGACATAATGACATGTCGGCAGTTGGCAGATAATTCAATTTGGAACATTCACAGACTTTTGATCATAAATTAAAAATATATAGGATCTTACATTGGTACGAGTGGATTATCTGGTTTCTCCAAACAAGATAGTTAAATTTCCATAATTTAACTATTGAGTTTGGAGAAATCCAATAATCCAAGAGTACGAATATAAGATTCTGTCTCTAGTTTTACAATGTAGTAAATTTGTGAAATGAAGTAGAAATTTTCCCAACCCCATTTTTACTTTCATGACTTGAATCCATAGTAAATGGAAGGTGTTTGGTTTATGACGTTCATCAGTTCTTATTATGACCATATTATTTTAGACCAATCAACTGCTGAGAACTACATTTTCACTAGTGACGAGAACTATTTCTCCACACAAGTCAAGCCCTTTGAATATGCCACAAAAATTCGAGAAGCTCTGCATTCTAAGACAATGAAATACCTAGTATTAGTAATGTTAAGGATGATGTCACAATTTGTGTGACACGACAGCCAATGATTTAAATTTAGAAATGTAGCAGTTTGAAATTTTGCACTTTTGCAGATGTCTGGTCATTCATTAGAGGATTCTTTGGTTTTAAGACCATGAAATACCTAGAAATGTCAATAATCAGGATGATGTCACAATTTTTGTACCACACAATGACATGAGGGCAAATGATTCATTTAAGAAACCAAGCATAGTCTTCCGCAGACGTCTTGTCATAAATTAGCGATACTTTGGCTCTAACCATGCAACAAAAATGTGTTGTTGATGCATAGGATAATGATACAATTTTTGTATTGCACACTAAAACAAAGGCAAATGATTTAAATGGTTAAGCTTTTTGCAGACCATGCAGACGTCTGGTAATTAATTGTGGATTCTTTGGTTTTGCAGACCTTGCAGATGTATGGTAATTAATTTGGGATTCTTTTTGTTTAAGACTGTTATTAGACATAGGTCTTTAGAGTGTTGAAATCTTAGATGTTGTAAAGGATTTAATTAGTAAAATGAACGAAATTGAAAAAAAATTGTGATCAGAATCAATACAATGCTGTTGCATGCTGTCCCCAAGAGAATGAAATTAATTTTCGTTTTATGATAATTATTAACATTACAATAAGAGAAAAGCTGGATTGGTAAAACAATCTAGACACACAGGGAGATTTTATTCCTCAAAACAGTAAGACACAAGATATTCTCATACTTGGGACATCATTCATTCAAATGAGGGGCCATCCCCCTTTGCAGAGTTGTTAAGGTAGTTAGTCATTTACTATTGATCATCTGGATGTCAACACTGAGGTTTTGTGTTCGAGTGTCACTGTGGGCAGTGTATGCAGACTCCAATCTTAATGGACAAAGGACAAGGGTGTCCTCCAGATACTCCGGCTTTCTCCCCCAATAAAGCTGGACACCACATATAGCTGAAAAATTGCTGAAAGATGCTTTGAACACCATTTAAACAAAACAAATCAGACAAAAGATCTCATATAATTGAGATATTTACTGTTAAAATGGTTTAGCTGTATCATAGATTTTAATTTTTTAATGGGGGAGGAAGCCATAGTACCTGGTGAGGATCCCCGACCTTAGGGGGAAAACTTAGATACTTTCTGATACTTGCATGTTAGCCTATATTTATTTTATACTTATTTGAAAACTTTGACCTAAATAATTGTTATATGATATTAGAAAAATCTCAGATATTTAATATCTTTATTAAAAAACCACACCTGTGAGCATATATCCATAATTGGCTTGATAGCTATAAACTATGAAACAAACAACGCAAAAAAGCAATGTACTCAGAATATACTGGTTATGCTTCATACACAGATTCTTAAATACATATCCTATAAATATATGTGACCTTGATATATTGTGAGAAGTTTGTTCAGCCAAGCGTGTCAGCTATAATGTAAGATTCAATGGAGTGACATCAATTTATTATATGCTTGCACTCATGTGTGAAAACCATTTAGGCTAGACACTTTTTAGTATCTCAGAGTAAAAAGTTTCCAATCTACTTAAAAACTAAATCTGTCATCCCCCCCCCCCCCCCCCCCACCGTTTTCTATTGCCTATAAAGGAAGGGGGCAAATGACAGATTAATTTTAATTGGATTGATTTTTGTAATTCAGCTTTTATTTTTTCTTTCAGTAAATTTTTTCAAAAACCAAGCTAGCTTCAAATTTTAGTTTTTATTGGAATATTAAAAAGTTACAGCCATCTTTAAAAAAATTGACATATTTTAAAAAGCTTTCAATACATTTTACAACTGCAATGAACATTATTAATATTTCGTTACTTTGGTCCGATCAACTGAAACCAACATCACAGTCAGTGGATATAAATAAATGTATAACAAAGAAATTGAAAAATAACTAAGTCTCTTATCGTTCTGAACCTGATTGGGACTTTTTAGCCTATAGGTCAAAACATACCATTGGTGAGTATGATCTTTTTTACATTTATTATAAACACATTTAAACATATTGCCCTCATTGGCCTAGTGGACTAGGGAGTCAACCATTTACTAATGATCACTGGCATGTCAACACAGGTAGTAATTTCGAGCCTGACTAAGGCAAGATGTCCTGCATTCCAACTTTAATGTGAAAGATTTCTGTCAATGGCCCAGGGTTCTAATTGAGTGCTTTAGCTTTCTCCCCTAATAAAAAAAAACCATGATCTAGATGTAAAATTGCTGAAAGTGGTCCCATGATCTAACTGTAAAATTGCTGAAAGTGACCTCATGATCTAGCTGTAAAATTGCTGAAAGTGACCTTATGATCTAGCTGTAGAATGTGACCCCATGATTTAGCTGTAAAATTGCTGAAAGTGGCCCCATGATCTAACTGTAAAATTGCTGAAAGTGACCTCATGATCTAGCTGTAAAATTGCTGAAAGTGAACCCATGATCTAGCTGTAAAATTGCTGAAAGAGGCCCCATGATCTAGCTGTAAAATTGCTGAAAGTGACCTCATGATCTATAGCTGTAAAATTACTGAAAATGGCCCTATGATCTGGCTGTAAAATTGCTGAAAGTGACCTCATGATCTAGCTGTAAAATTGCTGAAAATGACCTCATGATCTAGCTGTAAAATTGCTGAAAGAGGCCCCATGATCTAACTGTAAAATTGCTGGAAGTGACCTCATGATCTAGCTGTAGAATGTGACCCCATGATTTAGCTGTAAAAGTGCTGAAAGTGACCTCATGATCTAGCTGTAAAATTGCTGGAAGTGACCTCATGATCTAGCTGTAGAATGTGACCCCATGATTTAGCTGTAAAAGTGCTGAAAGTGACCTCATGATCTAGCTGTAAAATTGCTGAAAGAGGCCCAATGATCTAACTGTAAAATTGCTGGAAGTGACCTCATGATCTAGCTGTAAAATTGCTGAAAGAGGCCCCATGATCTAACTGTAAAATTGCTGGAAGTGACCTCATGATCTAGCTGTAGAATGTGACCCCATGATTTAGCTGTAAAAGTGCTGAAAGTGACCTCATGATCTAGCTGTAAAATTGCTGGAAGTGACCTCATGATCTAGCTGTAGAATGTGACCCCATGATTTAGCTGTAAAAGCGCTGAAAGTGACCTCATGATCTAGCTGTAAAATTGCTGGAAGTGACCTCATGATCTAGCTGTAGAATGTGACCCCATGATTTAGCTGTAAAAGTGCTGAAAGTGGCCCCATGATCTAACTGTAAAATTGCTGAAAGTGACCTCATGATCTAGCTGTAAAATTGCTGAAAATGGCCCTATGATCTGGCTGTAAAATTGCTGAAAGTGAACCCATGATCTAGCTGTAAAATTGCTGAAAGAGGCCCCATGATCTAGCTGTAAAATTGCTGAAAGTGACCTCATGATCTAGCTGTAAAATAGTTGAAAGTGACCCCATGATCTAGCTGTAAAATTGCTGAAAGTGACCCCATGATCTAGCTGTAAAATTGCTGAAAGTAGCGTCCAAAAAACATTCTAATAAGATATCACATATACAAATTTTAGAATAGAATGGAAATTTGATGAAAAATCGTAGAATGTAGTACCATGCATTTCATCCCCCAGATTTAAAATCTATGACCTTTGTGTTGACACAATGGTGACTATTTGTTCCATATTGCATTTCAACCTGCAGATTTGAAATCGATGACCATTTTATTGACACAGTGATGACTATTTGTTCAATAATTCTGCCTATTAGAGACACTTTCCCCTATCTCTGTGTGTAATAAATGCATACTTCTAATGATATTGTGACTAATTTTCCCATGCATTCTAAATTTATATATTTACAATCCAAAATGTATACAACTGAGAGAAAAAAGAGATTTATTGTCGCAATATCCCAACAGACTAACATGTAGTCTTCCTTTTTAAGTCACAAATGTGTGACACGTACAATGTTTGTTTGCTCGTAAGTTTACAAGTGCAGGATTTCCTTTCTAAGGCCTCGTACACTAAGTACTTGTATCATACACAAATATCATATGGATAGTACAAAAGGATGGTGTTATAAAATTTATCAAATTTTGTTCGTGGCTGAAAATGGATAAAATGGATAATTTACTGAAATCTTTTTATTATGAACTCAAGCAGGTTTGTTATAGTTAACTGATCATGCAACCAGGATGCAATAGAGTATTTTTAATTTAAAAGTGCATTTTGGAAAAAATGTTCTAAAAGAGGTCTGAGTCATCATTGGTTGTGTATACATTTTGCTAAGCTGGGTATTTTTCATGAAAGCACATCTTGTCTGTTTGATTGTAGGGTACGCCCCAATGTTAGATTGATTGATTGGTTGGTTGGCATTTAACGTCCAGCAAGAAGTATTTCAGCTATATTCAGGACCCACCAATGTTAGATAACACTAGCTTTGTTGCCAATGGTGTCTGCTGTTGGATCTTCTGAAACTTTGCATGATGTATAGGGATTTGACCTTGAACAAAATTTTTGTCCAGAAAATTGAATACATAATTAATTTGCATTCTGTAAAAGATAATAAATCCTGTCTTTATTGGTTGGTTTGTTTAATGGGGTTTAACACTACTTTATCAAATTTTCAACTATATCATGGCATCCATTTTTAATTGGGGGAGGAAGCCAGGGTACACGGTGAAAACCCTCGATTGTCAATCAGGAAACTGACGATTCTTGTCAATTAAGATTGGATTTGTGCACACACTGCCTGTAGTGACACTCAAACGCCCAACATCATTCGCTGTTGACAGGCAAGTGATTAATAGAAGACAACTTTAGTCACTGCCTTTAGTACTCTGTCACCAAGGGCCCTTACCTGACTTAATAAAACCCAGCAGATGAAAGATCCCATTCTTTATATCAAACAAGGCACATCTTCTGAGTGTTTCATCAAATAGACCTTATTGCGAGGGAACCAAACATCTTAAAATCAAGTTTTGCAATATTTACTTTGGCAAATGTAGGATTTCTCGAAAGTCTTGTTTTGCAGAATTTAGAAGTAAATTAAATATGGTATTTGAATAAAGTGTCAATTGCAGAGAAACACTTTAAACAGAAAGAATATCAATATATCATATACATAACTTGAAGTTGTCTTGTTTACTAAGAATGTAGTGTTTCTGGTACCGTAGTTTGCTGTGTATAATGATGACTTTTTTACCTAAAAGAACAGCCTGGGCAAGAATTATAGACCAGAAGTCAAATAGCTTTAAATGAAGGAAATAACAAAATAATGAACAGGGATGAAACTGTCTAGAAGACAATCCACAAATCAAAGTCCAAGAAACTGCAAACTCCAGAACCAGCAACCAAAAATACAGCAACTACCACAATGGTCCTGACTTGGTACAGGTAGTTCAATCATTAATTCAAATTAATCCATTCTCTCTTGACAGAACATTGGTTTGTGTGTGTATAATACATTTATGTGCATTATACACAAACAATAACGGTAGCTAATACATTACAGGTCAGGTTTTGTGGGTTCTTCAATGCTACTGTGGACAAATACAACGTAATGCAGGTGAAGCTAGTTCCATGGCTAATTTATAAACTGTCGAAGGTGGGCGTGGGCCCAAATTTCTTGACTTTATCATGAAAGTGTAACAGACAGATCATGTTTATTTGCTTTTTGTTCAGAATAAGAGTTACATTAAAGCCGACATTGTTGACTGCTTACTGTAAACAAGTGAGAAAAGCTAATCCACCGAACTGACATGTACATGGTTCCGAGAATTTTTTTTAGTAGATGACGTGTTTGTATGTGACTTTAGATATTGAATTTAGATGACAATTCAAGTTGAACTAAATAAATTACATACGATGCAAAAGCAATCCGAATAAAATTACATCTCTTTTTTTAGCTCTTTGACAAATCAAATCAGATAACGGAACATAGTGAGATTTGATTTTAAATCAGATTGATGTGAAAGGTTTTGGCCTTTTAAAAATTAGACATTCATTTGACTATCTCCAGAGAATGTAAGAAAAAAAAGTCTTCTGAATTGAAGTGATAGAAGATGTGTAAATTGTATCAAATTAATTCAGATGATTCATAAAAATTTGAGAATATACCTCTTGACTTAATGACAGGTAATTGTGTCTAAGTGTTTGATGAGATTCAAGTTAATTTTCCTTGTAATGTAAATTTTTTAACATTGCATGAGGTCAAACCTTTAATGTATTTCATTAGGGCTTTGATAAGGTAAATCCATGGTTTTTATGAGGATATTTCATTAGGGCTTTGATAAGGTAAATCAATGGTTTATGAGGGTATTTCATTAGGGCTTTAATAAGGTAAATCCATGGTTTTTATGAGGGTATTTCATTAGGACTTTGATAAGGTAAATCCATGGTTTTTATGAGGGTATTTCATTAGTACTTTGATAAGGTAAATCCATGGTTTTTATGAGGGTATTTTTTAGGGCTTTGATAAGGTAAATCCATGGTTTTTATGAGGTTTCTGACTTAATATTGTCATCTCAAGGAATGGAGAAGATGAAATTATGTTTTAAAACTTGTGTCTGATCCATTTATTTTAACAATTAATTATGTATAATTAAACTTCAAGGCTTTTCTTGAGGTTAAATCCAAATGCTTTGTCGATAGGTAAAACCTGGAGAATTTTCATTAGGTCATGTGAGTTAAAACCTCAAGGCTTTTCATGAGGTCAGATGCTAAGTGTTTTCAAGTGCTTAAAAGACTAGATTTGATTGAATACAATTTAATTACTGCTTTTGCTGATAAAGCAAAGTTTATTAATTATATTGCACTCTTATTATATATATTGAGTCCACCATTTTTTTTAACCATGCAGTTTGCTTGCACATGAAAACTCAAAGAAATCAAAACTTCTGTGAGAATAAATTAATACATGTACCTTTTCGGAGCCTCTGTCTCATCATAGGGATGACCCCCTCATCCTTCACATATCAAGTTTGGATGATGTCACATGATCCAAGTGACCTTATTTGCAGTATTGTGGATGCTTTGAGCTGGTGTGGCAGAATTGATTGTTCATTTGAATGGTGTTTAATGCCACGTTCAGCTATTTTTCAGCTATATAATGGCAGTTTTTATTTGGGGAGTAAGCTGGAGAACCAGAAGAAAACCTGACCTTTGGTAGGAAAACTGGCAATCCTTGTCAAGTAAAATTGGAGTCGAGTTCACCCTGCCTGCAGTGAGATTCGAACCAGGAACCTCAGTGTTGACAGACCACGTGATCAATAGTAGACGAAATACCTTAACCACTCTGCTACCGAGGCCCCTTGCAGAAAGGTTGGGGAGGACTGTGCCATTAATATAACAGAAGCTTTATTTTTTTACCAATATCCATACAAATGAACGGAAATTTTTCATATAATATTTGATGCATTAAACTTTAATGACATGGATTTCCAATGATTCGTAGGAATATGTACATTTTGAAGGTTAGTTTGCAATGTCATGTTTATTGATTTTTGATGATATTTAAAAGTACTTAGGATTATCTCCCTTGAAGATAAGTATGATTAATCAGAAATTAATCACTACAGGATACAGGTGTGTGATTCAGGTGGAAATCCAATGTGTGTAATAAACTAAAAGAAAAACGTAATAAATTTGACCAAGAAAGATGTTACGTAAATACGGTCATAAAAACTGTTTACAGAAAAAATAGACATGATGATTATCTTCATGCATGTCATATTATACATTGATGAATTGGGCGTAATTATTTGATTATTAAATAGAGTGGAACAAGTTTTATTCTAGACATGAATGATGAAAAGAAGTGAATTTTATAATATGTTGCAGATTTAAATGTTTTAACAACGGGTAGTCTTTAAAATCCAACACACTTCAGACTTAAGAAAGGACAACCCAATTATTTGTAATTTTTGACGTTACAGAGGTGTATAATGCTGAATTGTTTCTGCATATTTTCTTGATGTAAGATAGGTTTTCTTAATAACAGTAAATTCTGTAACAGATTTTTTAGTTATCTCCCCTTCTGAGTAATATTCAAGTTACAGATCTGTAAAATGCTGAATTGTTTGTGCATATTTTATTGGACCAGTTTCTTACTATTACAGTAATTGCTGTTGCAGATTGATGAGTTATCTCCCCTGAGAGTTTTGTGGATTCTTTTATATTGAATTAAAAATATGTTGTAGTTATTGTCAATGCTCAAAATACTTTTGAATTTTCTTCATGACTAGTAATTTTGTCAGAAAAATTCTTAAAAATTCCTTTGTTTTTTTATTTACCATTTATAAATTTATGTAAACATGTTTAGTTTAGCATAAGGAGTAAAACTTGTCCAATATAAAAAAAGTGTACTAAAACACATGGTTGAGGTAGTCTGTACCTTGAGGGTACACATGGTCCAAGTTGCCTGTTCCTTGGAACTGGTGGGAACATCATTCTACCATCCATTGTGTTGCATTTTCCTGCTAAAGTTTCCACCTGGTCCTCTAGTGGAACATTGCTGAAAGTGGCATTAACAAATATTTAAAAATGGAAAACTACTACATTATCTGTAGATCATTTTTTATGACAATTTTTATAAACAATTTGAAAAGCATAACATTGGGTAGTCTATGTTGGAGAGCAAATTGAGCGGACCTTCTGTGACAAGCCATGTCACAGATGGATGGAAGTCACTGAGTTTGTAGGGGCTTCCCCTTATACATCTTTACCTATATAGGCATTTTATATACAAAGTTAAAAGTACATTTGCAACAATCTTGTTTGATTAGTCAGAAAAATCAAGAGCACAATTTGGAAAAACCCATGCGCGATTGCTAAGATTAGAAGTCATAGGCTATAAGAACGTTGTTGCGAAATGTACATGCAAATGCTTCAGGTATATGTTGTAAAGAGATATATGACACAGTAAAAAGAGGTCTACATAAGAACTAAGATCAGGATTTGAGTTTTATTGTTCAAGGCAAGTAATTTTTTAGGGTGTAGATTAGGTTGAAAGTAATTTGTAATTTGTAGCCTGTTGCTTGAAGTTTAAATAACTGTATATGTAAAACATATAAGCAAATATGGTGGATTTCTGGTTGGTTAATGGCTGCACCATTGAATAAAGGGTACTTATTTTGTGTAATAAATTTACTCTGTGGTAGGAAGCTAGCATTACAAAGAATGTAGGGTACCCATTTTGGAAATAAATTGAATGTCAGGACTTGCCATTGGTACTTATTATGTGTTATAAATTGAATCTCTGGTGCATTGCTTGCCTCAAAGTTTTGGATATGGCCATTTTTTATTGAAAATATTTTTGCAGAATTTCATATTTTTCTACTTTTCAGCTAAATATTTTATTGTAACATGTGAACCTTCTATTATTGAAATATTTCTGAAATTTTGGCTGATTTCCAAGTTGCTGAAATAATTTTGCTATAATACTGCATTTGGATGCTCAAATATTATTTATGAGAAATGTCATAATCTGTACAGTGAAGCGGCATATATATGTGCACTAGTGAATGGCTGTTCCACGTACCTCCCTTGTGTCATAATGTAGAGTGGTAGAAACATAATTTAATTGCTGGATGTTGAATCATGCAAAATGCAGAATTTAGACTTAAAAAACAGTTTTATTAACAGATACGATGATTATGGTTAAAAAAATTGAGTTTTTTAAATAAAATTTAAAGTGCTGCAACCAAAAATAACTTGCGCATGTGCGAACTAAATTTATTGTAATTTTAACATGGTTTTGTTTACATGGAGAAAGCAGGACGTCATATTAGAATTCTGATTATTAAATTTGTATCTCTGTTGCTGTATGTTCAGTTTTTTGTCATGCATATTGAATCCTATCACGGTAAACCTTGGTTTATGTGCATAATTCTTGTTTTAAGATTTCCTTTCTCAAACTTTAAATATGTATCATCAATGCCCAACTACCCACATCCTGGTTCCTGTTTATTAGTGCAACACAGCCTTTGATTCATTTGACCCCATTTTTTCTAAGCCAGTTTATAAGAGGTCACAATTGTTGAACAAATGGCTTTCAAATCTCGTGACTCACAATGTGAGAGGTGGGCATGGCAGTAGGTAATTTTATGTTTTATTCCAAAATGCTAAAATATTAAAAAAAAAAACTGTAATACAATCATTTCCTGGTACCCTTGTCCTCGCTTCCAGCGATAGTTTCTGTCATCTTTCATGGCATGCTGTTGACAAATATCATATTTATTTGTGACATTATATCCAGAATTTTTGAACCAGAAATCAGCTAGAAATGGATTGTTTCATCTTTTTACAATTTTAAATTATTTTAAGTTTACAGGATTAAAAATAGTTACACATTGTAAAAAATATACAGTTTATTTGTACTCGCTATATAACAGGCTAGAAATGATCGGCACAGTCTTACATTTAGTTAAATGCTCAAGATAAAGCCAGCCAATAGTTTTTTCTAACGGATGGCCTAATCCTCAAATATAATCTTTAGCAATTGCCAATTCAGTATTCAGAATTACACTAGGAGCATTTTGGCAAATTATTACAAACTTGTCATGTTACTTTCTTGTTTTGAATTATTTAAATCTGGAGAGAGCATTATTTTATTTTGGTAATTGCTGTCTTGTATATTTAACAAAAAATAGAATGGGGAAACCCTTTAAACTTTGAACTCAACTGGTCCCTTGATTGTATTGTTAATTATGGTTGGTCAAAACTAATTGATTGGTCAAGTGACCCTGGAGGGCGATTGGGCCTCAACAGTAGTCCTCTATCTGTCTCGGTCAAGTGCTGCTCACTTGCTTCCTCCCATGACAACTCTAGATCGACCTAAACTCTGAATCTAGAGTCCTTCACAGTTTTATAACTGGGCACCCTCTATTTCTCTTTCCTTGTGCCATTTTCTTGTTTTGATGGTTTCTGGTATTGGAGTTTGGTTTGTTTTTCTCAATAGATCCTGGTCTGATATTTTCTCAGGCCATCTATTCTCAATAAAGGCATTTGTTGAGGAATACCTCGAGATCATGTTCTGTCGTTTTAGATTGTTTCTATGTCTCAGATCAATGAAGGAGAAGGGATTTTAGATAAGTCTCAAATATTCAAAAATTGTGACTTGATTTTATTTCTAATAATAGATTACAGTCATATAATTTGTCCCATGTCACATGGGACACAAAAACCCTTACTTGTGAGGACGCTGTTGATTTAATTGATAATGAAGGTCAGTTTTACCCTGATGCAAGAATTTGATGAATAATTAGCAGTCACAATGTTCTTTCTTCTTACATTGTCGAATGCAGGAATTGTTTTAATGTAGATTAAATTAAAATTGCTTTCGTTTCAACAAAGTCAGGTTGGACTGTATGTTTCTTTACAGTGATGAGAGATATTTGATTCACATCCTTGTACCATTTCTTTCCTTTAAGAAGTGATTTAGAAATTAATGACCATCAATAAAGTCACATCTGGTATAAATACACAAATGATTCATAAATCAGGCAATTTGTTGTTAGAAAAAATGACAGATCAATTTATCACAATTTTTATCTTATGCAAACATCTTCAACGTGAGAAAGGGAGATGTAATTTCAGAGCCAACCAAGATGAAGTACAAGTCATTTGCATATGTGTTACATGAGAAATAAACAAGTTTGTGCAGAAAATCTGCTAGCTGGGCAACAAGATTTGAAATAAAGCTTTGGTAAGAAAAGAAAATGCTTATCTTTTACATGTGTTAAAAAAAGGGGTTTTTTTTCTGTTATTTTTTAACAGTTTACTGGTATGCTAAACATCAATGAATTTTTTTAAATGAGATATTTAACTATAATTCTAATATGATTTGCATATTTAGAAATATGTTTATTTCATTGGTTGAGATTACTTCTGGTAGAGGTTTTCACCAAAATTTATTTTTTGATAAATGAAGTTGACTTATTTTATTTTGGAATAAATGACGTTGACCGAACTATTTTTACCGTAACCAATGTAAACAATGATTTGTTAAATTTAAAACTTTCCTTGTGTTTGATACAAAAATAAGGTTATAGATTGATATTAAAGTTAATTGTGTTTATTAAAATCAGAAAATGGTTTATGGAATAATCGTACGTAAAAATATTCATACGTTCAGTCAATCCCGCTACCAAATACACAAGAAATATGAATTTGAGAAACATGTTAGATAAATTAATTCCTTAATGCAATTTTAAAGAATTATAAGGATTAAACACCATTTTCACTGGATTTTTCAGTATATCAACAAGACCAACTCACTCACAAACATATCATAAAAGTCCTTTGGACTTTTATTTGTTTGTGAGTGAGTTGGTCTTGTTGATATACCGATAAATCAATTGAAAACGGTGTTTAATCCTATAATACAAGTTGCAATAAGTGCATATGCTGATTTATACAGTATAACCCTGTTTAATGTATAAATGTATAAGCTAGCTCATATATTCCCTGCCCATCTGTCATTTTAGTGTAGGACCACCATTGTTTTTCAACTCTTTACGTAGCTATATTAAATTTGATGATTTTGACTTTTCCTAGACAATTTAATTTTATTTCAAATAAATTGACACTTCTGTCCCATAACAATATGCACCAGGTCAGCATTCTGTCAAAATTTCACCCTATGTTTCATTGCATATAGAACACCATGAAGTTCATACATTTGTATGGTCTAAAATGTACTTTCAATTTCTGTCCAAAAATAGTGCATGTCCTTAACTGACTCTCAACATTTTTATGTTTAATGAAAACCCTCAAGTTTCCTAAAATATTCAGCTTTCCAAAAATACCAGATTTATTAGATTTATTCTGGTTTCATGTACGGTTCAAATTCTGTATGAGGCAACAGTGAACTGGTCTGGTGAATAGTACTTTTTGTACAACCTGGGCCCGGCGCCATAAAAATTTTCTTTGCTGAGAATTTTTTTATTCTCAATTTCATCCAATCAAATCTTTCCTTTTCCCTTGTTGTCATGGTAGTTGAGTAAATTCTCATGCTGAGCAAAATATTTTTACTCAAGTAGGTTTTATGGCGCTGGGGCCTGGTTTTGTACAGGACTGGTTCCTGGTATTTGGTGGTCATGCACCTTTTACTTTATAACCATTTGCTTACATTTTTATGTCCCACAGTCAAAAGTTGGGGCAAATAGATTTGTGGTCATTATGTTCATTGGTTTGTCTCTTTAATCATTCATCTGTCCCACCTTAGGTTTGGGATTTTTATGAAGTTTTTTTTATGAAAATGATTTTTATGAAGTTTTTTTTATGAAAATGATTTCACATCTTCATGAAACTTGATACACAGTTTTCAAAATGATGAGATCTCTTCGCTGGAAAAATTCTGTACCAATTATTTCCAGCTTGAGTGAATTAAGAAACAGGAATGCATGCTTACCAATATGTGCCAAGAGGGACATCTGTATCACCAATCCATTTTCTTGTTTCTGAATTGTTTTGTTTGTTTAATAGATGTTTTTAATGCCAGTAAATTTTCAGCTATATTTTGGCATCAAGTTTTTATGAGTAGTGGAAGCTGGAATACCTGGTAAGAACTCCCTACCTTCAGCAATGAAACTGTTTGTTTGTTTGTTTGAATGGTGTTTTAACGCCACTTTCAGCAATTTTTCAGCTATTTCATTGCGTCCAGTTTTTATTGGGGGAGGAAGCCGGAGTACCCGGAGAGAACCCCCGACCTGCGGTAGGAAAACTGGCAATCCTTGTCAATTAAGATTGGAGTCGAGTACACCCTGCCTGCAGTGAGAATCGAACCCGCAATCTCAGTGTTGACAGACCACGTGATCAATAGTAAATGAACTACCTTGACCACTCGGCCACCGAGGCCCCCCAATGAAACTGACAATCCTTGTTAATTGCATGTAGAGCTCTGGACACCTTGCTTGAAAGTTGGCCATAAACGTGCAATCTCTGTATTTTTTTCGTAAGTAGTGGGTGCTTCTGCTTCTGCAGTGAAAACTGTGGTCCCTTAGTTACATGTCAGATGTCATTATGGTCCCTTAATAAAGTGTCAGATATCATTATGATCCCCTAGTTAATTGTCAGATGTCATTATGGTCCCATAGTTAAGTGCAAGTGTCAGATGTCATTATGGTCCTCTAGTTAAGTTTAAGTGTCAGATGTCATTATGGTCCTCTAGTTAAGTGTCAGATGTCATTATGGTCCCCTAGTTAAGTGTCAGATGTCATTATGGTCCCCTAGTTAAGTGTCAGATGTCATTATGGTCCCCTAGTTAAGTGTCAGATGTCATTATGGTCCCCTAGTTAAGTGTCAGATGTCATTATGGTCCCTTAGTTAAGTGTCAGATGTCATTATGGTCCCCTAGTTAAGTGTCAGATGTCATTATGGTCCCCTAGTTAAGTGTCAGATGTCATTATGGTCCTCTAGTTAAGTGTCAGATGTCATTATGGTCCTCTAGTTAAGTGTCAAATGTCATTATGGTCCCATAGTTAAGTGTCAGATATCATTATGGTCCCCTAGTTAAGTGTCAGATGTCATTATGGTCCCCTAGTTAAGTGTCAGATGTCATTATGGTCCAATAGTTAAGTGTCAGATGTCATTATGGTCCCATAGTTAAGTGTCAGATATCATTATGGTCCCCTAAGTGAAGTGGATTTCATTATGGTCCATAGTTAGGTGTTAAATGTCATTCCTAGTCTGGCCTGTTTTGTTGGCTTTTTTGCAATGAAAATATTCCTCTTCAGCTTTTAAAGTATAAATGTATTACATTATTACACTTTTTTTTCTTAGAAATACGTATAACACAGATGTTTTTTTTTTTAAAAACACAGAAAAATTGCTAAATCACTTTCCTGGTTATCTGCATGATAAAAATTGTATCTTCCTGTCAACACTTCCTATTACAAATTTATCAGGATAAATTATATAACAAAAAAATTATATTTGTTCACCTACAAAGGGGAGTCATGACATATATCCTAGCTTGAGTGCTTGTGACTCACACAATGAATTCTCCCTAGCATGCTTTTAGATACACATTTGCTGTAAGAAAGAGAATTGCCATAAGTGCTGTTTGTTTGTTTGTTTGTTTTAATGGTGTTTAATGCCACAAATTGTCTTAATTTTCATTAAAGCGCTGAAAAGATTCCAAGGTTGTTTTTAGTAACATATATGATACATGTTGCTTTTGGTTTAAGATGCTGCGGTTTCCAATTTTTGCAAAGCAAGAATTTCAAAAGAATGAACTGAGAAATGGTAATACTATACAATTATGGCACTTAATGAAGGTAACAGTCATCAAGTAAGGGTTATTTTGCTGAGATCCATAGGAAAAAAACCCTTTCGAGATAAATAATTATGGATATTACCATAAAGAAGGCAGTAACTGTATTTTTATACTGAACTATACTGAACTATCCTCCCCCAATTAAAACTGGATGCCATGATATAGCTGAATAATTGCTGAAAGTGGCGTCACAACAATATACTGAACTAAGCACAAACAAGAACGTGAATACTTTAATGAGGACTGTGTAGTGATAACTGAGTCACCCTTTCAAATTCGGGGCACCTCTGCATGTTGAACAACAGTGTCATTTTAGTGGGTTCAAGTCTAGGCAATTTACAAATCAAATCCAGATATGTTGGTAATGAATACTCCATTAAACATTTATCTTGGTCTACTCATGCAAAATAACTCAATTCTAAACCAGTACTCTAGCTTAGTGTGTTAAAACAGGCATTTTGTTTATTTGTTAGGCCAATTTCAGCTATATTATTACATCCAGATTTTATTTGGGAAGATAGCCACAGTACTCTAGCTTAGTGTGTTTCAAAGGGATATTTAGTTTGTTTGTTACGGTTATGGTAGTTAGTTATGTACTATTAATCATGGAGACTTCAGTGTCTGAGTGGCTAAGGTTGTTAGTCATGTACTATTAATCATCTGGGCTTCAGTGGCTGAGTGGTTATGGTAGTTAGTCATTTACTATTGATCATGTGCTTATCAACATGGAGATGACAGGTTTGTATATCACTGCTGATCAACACAGAGATGACAGGTTGGGTCTCACTGCGGATAGGGTGTGATTGACTCCTATCTTAATTGACAAGGATTGCCAGTTTTCCCACTGAAGATTAGGGGGTTTTACAGGGTACTCCAGCTTCCTCCCCCCATAAAAAATGGATGTCACAATATAGCTGAAAATTTGCTTAAAAATGGAGTTAAAGCCCATTCGAACAAGCAAACTTAAATAACTTGGCCACACAGAGGCCCGCAATAAGCATTAACTACCGCTATATAATTTTATAATTTCTTCTACTATCCTGTCTTTTAACTGTGAGAATATTTTAACCAGGATAATTTATAAAGGAATAAAAATACAACAACATGTTATTACGTTGTTACAATGTTGTACTGGTATTCATTTCGGTAAATCGATTTAAAGTTCAATCATTAACATATTTTTCTCAGGGTTACATAAATATGGAAAGGGTAATGCATGTTAAATTATTTTTAAAAATTCAAATACATGTTTTTATTAGCACCCTATAGAAGACAAATTGTGGTCATATAAAATGTATAAATTTTGATTTATGATATACCCTGTTTAATGTACAATATTTAATGTTTTCATGAATAATGTTTTTTTAATTATTATTTTTAAAGAGATATAGATAGTTGTTTTTTGACTGTTTACAAAAATTTGCAGATGTAGAAGACCATTATTATTGTTAATTATTATTTTGGCTGTTATATTTGTATTTTCTGTCAAAGAGTTGTACTGAAGAGGTCAGGACACTTGCTAGTGATGACAAGGAGGGTTATTATCTCCCTTGAGTGGCAAATTAAAGTCCTTGCTTGGACAGTTGGTTTGTTGAATGAGGTTTTATTGTCTCGCCTGCGACGAAAGTCGCTGGAGGCGAGATATATGTATGGGAATCCGGCGGCGGCGGGGTAAACACTTGACATCTTGCTTCATATATTTGTAAGCCCAAGCCCTAGGTCCATCAAATTTGGTACAGAGGTATCTTATGATGAGTACTTGCCTGCCAGTCACATGTCACCTGACCTTGACCTCAATTTCACAGTCCAGCGACTACGTTCAAGTTTTTGGGTTACGGCAGTTCCTCTGTAACTACGCATGGTAGGATGACAATATTTTGTGTATAGGTTGCTGATGACTAGTACATGATTGTCTGGTAGGTGTCACCTGACCTTGACCTCAATTTCACAGTCCAGTGACTACGTTAAAGTTTTTGGGTTATGCCAGTTTCTCTGTAACCACGCATGGTAGGATGACAACATTTGGTATATAGGTTGCTGATGACTAGTACATGACTGTCTGGTAGGTGTCACCTGACCATGACCTCAATTTCACGGTCCAGCGACTACGTTAAAGTTTTTGGGTTACGGCAGTTCCTCTGTAACTACGCATGGTAGGATGACAATATTTTGTGTATAGGTTGCTGATGACTAGTACATGACTGTCTGGTAGGTGTCACCTGACCTTGACCTTAATATCACGGTCCAGCAACTACGTTAAAGTTTTTGGGTTACGACAGTTCCTCTGTAACCACGCATGGTAGGATGACAATATTTGGTATATAGGTTGCTGATGACTAGTACATGACTGTCTGGTAGGTGTCACCTGACCATGACCTCAATTTCACGGTCCAGCGACTACGTTAAAGTTTTTGGGTTACGACAGTTCCTCTGTAACCACGCATAGTAGGATGACAATATTTGGTATATAGGTTGCTGATGACTAGTACATGACTGTCTGTAGGTTTCACCTGACCTTGACCTCAATTTCATGGTCCAGTGACTACGTTAAAGTTTTTGGGTTACGGCAGTTCCTCTGTTACCATGCATGGTAGGATGACAATATTTGGTATATAGGTTGCTGATGACTAGTACATGACTGTCTGGTAGGTGTCACCTGACCTTGACCTCAATTTCACGGTCCAGTGACTACGTTAAAGTTTTTGGGTTATGGCAGTTCCTCTGTTACCACGCATGGTAGGATGACAATATTTGGTATATAGGTTGCTGATGACTAGTACATGACTGTCTGGTAGGTGTTACCTGACCTTGACCTCAATTTCACGGTCCAGTGACTACGTTAAAGTTTTTTGGGTTACGGCAGTTCCTCTGTTACCACGCATGGTAGGATGACAATATTTGGTATATAGGTTGCTGATGACTAGTACATGACTGTCTGGTAGGTGCCACCTGACCTTGACCTCAATTTCACGGTCCAGCGACTAGGTAAAAGTTTTGGGTTACTGCTGTTCCCCTGTAACCATGCATGGTAGGATGACAATATTTGGTATATAGGTTGCTGATGAATAGTACATGACTGTCTGTTAGGTGTCACCTAACCTTGACCTCAATTTCACGGTCCAGTGACTACGTTAAAGTTTTTGTATTAGGACAGTTCCTCTGTAACTATATGCATAGTATGGTGACAATATTTGGTATACAGGCCGCTGCTGATATTTAATGCTATTTACGTAATGCTTAACGACGAAATTTATTTTTGTTACTGATGCGGAATGCAGGCGAGACCTTTTTCTGTGTCCACACTTGTGTAACTTTTAGCAATTTTTCAGCTATACCATTGTATTAAGTTTTTATTGGGGGTTGGAGAGGAAGCCTGAGAACCAGATGAAAAATCCTCAACCTTCCATAAGAAAACAAATGTTTCATAAAATCTCTTTGAGTAAAACAGCAATAACATGTATTGTAATAAAAAAAAAGAGAAAAAGACCATTAAATTGGCAAAATACATCATAATTATAATGAACATTTAAGGCACCATTTGCTCAGTGAATAAAAAGAGTTATTTCCCATTAAAATTATGGTTTATGTAAAAAATATTAATTCTGTATTTGTGTGAAAAATTTAAATTTCAGTTACTAAAAATATTTCTACAAACTTATTTCTAATAGACTGATAACATTTTTAAAAGAATGTTACAAAGCTTAAAACAAACCCCCCCCCCCCCAAAAAAAAAAAAAAAAAAAAAAAAAAATAAGCAAACAAGATAATATTCTTAATATGCAAATCAAATGTTACTAGCTCCAAAAAAGGAAGTTATTTATAAACTTTAAATGTATTAAATTGTATTGATTTTTAGCCACTTAATTTTTTTTCTTATAATTCATTTATATCGTATATACTTTCTTTAGTTTTTCCAATTTTTATCTCAACCCCCCCCCCCCCCTCCCCCCCTTGTTGGGGGCCTCGGTGGCAGAGTGGTTAAGGTAGTTTGTTGACTATTGATCACGTGGTATGTCAACACTGAGGTTGCAGGTTTGAGTCTCACTGTGGGAAGGGTGTAATTGATTCCAATCTTAATCGACAAAGATTGCCAGTTTTCATACTGAAGGTTTGGGGTTCTCTCCGGATACATACGGCTTCCTCTCCCAATAAAAACTGGACGACTTGATGTAGCTGAAAAATTGCTGAAAGTGGAGTTAAACATCTATCAAACAAACAACCCCCTTTCCCATCATTAGACACCATATGCAGAGTCTCCAACCATAACTACATGTATTACCAGTATCTGATATTTTCCCATCTTGTCCTCCTGCCTGTGTTTACATGTATATCTATGTTGGAATTGTATGTTCTGGTTCAATTTTTGTGCACAATGTCTACTGTGTATCTATTTTTGAAATATCACAAGTGAGATATAATTTATATTTAATGTTTTATTTATGAATATTCTGCTGATTATTTTTACTTTAAAATAATGCAGATTTATTGATATATTGATATATGTACATGTAGTTATAAAACTCAACATTCTAGGTTACTTTTAAATAAATATTTTATCACATAATATTGGGTAATTACAAGTGTTCAATTAGAAGTTCTATTTTTAAAGATGAATTAGAAAGTTGTCTTTAAATTTGTTACAACTGAGACATTTAAGTTGATGTTCATAAGGAATTAAAAGTTGTGTCAGGAATGTCTTTTTAATCCTAATTATTTATTTTTAGAACATAGTAAAGTGCTTTTCACCAGTCAGGTAGATTGATTATGTATGTCTTTCCAAGAAAGTCACAAACTATATTCTAAGTAAAGAATTATAGGATTATTTCTTTTGAATAAAAACAATGAACAACATTCCAGGCACCAGGGCATGTACTGCTACATCAGTAAAATGCAGTGTTTGTTTGTATGGTTTTTAACATCACTTTTGCAATGGCATGTAACATCAATTTTTTTTAGTTAGTTTCATATTAAATAGATCTGAATTATCTGGATTATTACATAATAGGATTATCATGTATGCTGCTCTGCCACTTTTTTGTAACATACTGTATACTAGAGAAGACTTCATAAGTTTGATTAACTTGTGTCTTATTCTATTTGCATATTTGAGCAAATAAAATATGTTTTAAATAACTGCCTATGGTTTAATTGTATACAAAGCATATAGTTTTCACATAGTTTTTACAGTTCTGTATTGTAGTCTTTTTGTTGGCCGTGTTCCTCCTGCTACGTACTGGATGATAGTGCGTTCTGTGTATTCTGTAAAACCTTGACGATCTCGTGGGATGGGAGTGCTTAACTTTCTTCTTATTCTTGTTGTACTATCCTTCCAGGTGGTTGGTAGTGTGCGGTCCTTCTGTAAGGTAGTGAGTGGTTCCATAAAAAATGTTGTCTTTCTACCTAGTGTTCGGTAACATAGTCTGTAAATGATGCTGTATCTTAGGTAGTATAGTGATGTCTTGCATGAGTAGTAAGTTTGTAGTTGCTCTACAATCTTTCTTGTGTCGTCGTTCCATTCTGGTATCCTCAGTTTGACCAGTTCTTCTTAGAATAAAGTGGGTATTGGTGTCACTTCTTTCCTGGCTCGATCTTTCATAGTCTGGATGATCTTTGCGACTTCTATCTTTGCTTGGTTAGCAGGGTGGTTGTGTGCTGGACCAAACTTAACTATGTGGCCTTCATGTGTATTAACTGTTGCTCTGCATGTAGGTACAATGCATCTCCAATATACTCGGTCGTTGTGGTTATTCTTAACACGGTAAAGATAGCCATGTTTGCAATACTTGCTGTAATAACCCAAATCCAGTGATTGCATATTTTTATGAATCATAGTTTTGTGAGAACTGTTCATTTACTAATTTGTAGAAGCTTGGAAGAGCTGCTTTGGTCTAATAAGAAGACAAAGCTTATGTGCTTCATCGAAAAGCTTTGGCACTGAATACTCTTCATCTTATTAGTATAATATGAAACAGTTAAGCTTGTGTACTAATGATCATTACTTAGGCAACTAGAACTTGTTAAAATTGGAATTGTTTTTAATTATTATCCTTTAAAACTAAATCTGTTCTTTCTTAAAATATAAAAAACCAGCATTTTGTTATATAAAATACTAATGAATTCTATTGTATATGCCACACTTTAATTATTTTAATGGTATAAAATACAGGTGAAAAATTATACTATTTTCCAGAAATGAACTATAATTGCTAAAACAACAAAACACCTTATGTTTATATATATCCCTAATTAAAAGTGGGCAAACCAGGATGACACCTGTTCACATAATGGTTTACTTAGAAAATATACATCAATGAAATAATAATTTCTTCTTGATTAATTAAATCATGTAATACTCAGTGTTAAACTTAAATGATCTCAACCACTGGAAATTTGTTCTAAGTTTGTAAGAAAATGATAATCTCTCTTTCTTCATGAATAGATCTGAGTGAGTGACTACTTCTTAATCTATTCATGAAGAAATGTATGGGATTATTATTTTCTTACATATACTTTAAGTCTGTAATTACTGTCAATCATTTTATTGTGTTGAATTGAGATTCTACAATTAGTCCCTAGAAGAGATGACAAGGTGAAGTAGCAATACAAGACCAGTTACCTCCCATGATCTAGCATGTACCTGATTCTCCCTTTGGTCATAGAAACATCGAATACTTTGCTAAAGTCCAGGCAATTTCGATGATTTACCCAACATAACTGAAAAGGACCATAAAAGACCTCCAAGACTAAACCTCTACACTTACATCACATATACATCTCCACCATTTGCTGGGGCCTAGGGGCCCGAGTGGTTAAGTCGTTAGTCATCTACTGTTGATCACATGCCTGTCAACACTGAGGTTGCGGGTAGGAACCTCACTGTGGGCAGGGCATGCTTGACTCTGAAAATTTCTGAGAGTGGCATTAAAAAACCATTAAAAGAAACATGCAAGCAAAACATTTTCTTGGCTTCGCTTTTAGTTACCCATAACCATATCAGACTTAATTAAGACTTAAGGCAACATTAGTCATAATTCTGAGAATTTCAGATTTCAGGTGTCAAAAAACAAAATTTTACTTGTGTCAATCTGATGAAAAAAGGTCATTCAAGAGCACAGCTCTGCTATTTGTGGAAAACACATGTATGGTATTGTCCTTACATCTAAGTATTGGTTATTTATTTCCATGGAAACTTTTATAAGCCACCAAACTATTTTACATGTTAATACACCAATTGTGGATTAAAATATACAGGTAATCAACAATTCAGCTAAAAATAATATATTTTATTTGGTGAAGGCTTTAAATAAATTTATTAAAATATTACACTCTGTGATGAAAGTGTTGAGACTTTACAAAAGTTATGTCACAGACTTTGTGCAAGTGGAAATGCAAAAAAATACATAGAAACATTCATCATCATTATACCCTGTTGGTTTTTTGTGAACACAAATTATTTATGTCTTTTTTAATTGGACATGCATGCATCTTGCACATGATTTCATTGTTCAATTTTTAATGTTCAGTTGTATAAATTGACAAACTCTCTTTTATAAACATACACATGCACAAACACACGCATATACTGTTTATTTTAAGCAGCTTGTATATATATATATATTGCTCATATTTATAAAGCTTATTTACTGCATTTTTATTAAAATTGATACCAGAAAAAAATACTTTGATGTAACTACCCTGAAGTGTTAAAACGAGAAAGATGGTTATTGCAGGACTGGTTTAAACTGGAAAAGTTTAGTTTCAGTTCTTATGATAGACTGATCTTCTGCTATTTTAAGTATCCATGGATTTGAATATTTACATTTAACTTCAAGCTAATTCATGTAATTAGATGTCGTGTATAAATTAATATTCAGAAATATGTATTAATTGCTATAAATGTATAATTTACATAAAATTCTTTATTTTTTCATAACCCAGTGGTTTAAGGAATTGAATGCTTTTAAATGTACATTATTTCTACCTCACCTGATGCATTCTAATGTTTACAGACCTTATATTTATACATTTAATTAATTTTACCTTGAGAATATTTTAAAATCTAAAAATTTCCGAACCATGTTAGAAGTTTTATACGACGTGAAATAAGATGACATACTTTTACAACTCTAATAACAATACCACAAATGCATTATAAATTTTATTGATATATTAGCCTGGTAAAATGTTTGACGTTCGCTGATCAAACTGG
The DNA here is from genome assembly GCA_944474755.1 of Limnoperna fortunei. Lineage (NCBI taxonomy): Eukaryota > Metazoa > Mollusca > Bivalvia > Mytilida > Modiolidae > Limnoperna > Limnoperna fortunei. The sequence goes on along the minus strand of OX104115.1, from coordinate 55,744,563 downwards.
GAACTTTGGGCGTGCCCCTAGGTAGTGAACGATCCTTTACAAGTTTGTGGACTGTTTATCGGAAAAAGATGCGTCGTAGTTGTATCATATTGGGTGAAAACTGAGCCTTGCGTTAAGTCATGCGGAACATTCATAATATACGTGACATTTTTTCTATGATTTTGACAGATTATATATACCTTGGTATTTACATCAAGATGGGGTACAGTGTTATTACTGCGATACTTCGTGAAATGTAACAGCACTTTGTGAAGATTTTTTTACCTGTGTGAAATTAAATTTATTTTCTAGCTTTGCTTTTTGTGGATTTTAAAGATTGTAAACATTGACAATTTTTCCCAGGATTGTTAGTTGTACCTGAGGGCTTTATATCATTGTGTAGAAATAGAATAACGATAGAAAGGTAGGAATTTTTGTGTCTAGTATCATTGAATCTTTGTTTACCTTTTGTTTCATAGGTGTTAAGAACATTCTTTGCATAAATTACCAAAAAACTTCCTGAAAATTATACAGGTATTATAAACATGCAAACTGTAAAATAAAAAAAATGCTGCTTATGCAGAAAAATGTGATTTATCATTGTTGTGTATCAGAGTGTTTATGCATCTATTTTTAATTTTTTAAAGAACTTGGCCCCCTTTTTTAATCCAACACATAACATGTTGTAAAAAATTGCTAATAAAATTTAAATTATAAATGAATTGCTAATGAGCCCCTTACCTAAATGCACAATAAGTCTGTATAATGCAATATGAGAATATAGCTTAAAACTGAAACTAAAAGATTCTTGCAAACTGATTACTTACCTGTTTGCAAGGTAGCTGTTTCAGAGTCATTTTCTTTATTAGCCTTTTTTGAGACATTGCATTTATTCTGGAGATGTTTCTTTGTAGAAATTATTGCAATTGTTTGCAATGCAATCAAGTATTTAAACTCTGCAGTTCTGTTGAAGTTTATTGATGCTGAACACTAATTGTTTAGAAAGAATGTATACTGTGCAAAAACTAAGAAGCAATTATTTTGTGCAATAACCAAGAAGCAATTAATTAAAAAGTGCAATAACTTAGAAGCAATTATAATGTCCAATAATTAAGAGCTAATGAATATTGTGCAGTACCTGCAAGGTTTTATTTATCTAAAGATTTGGATTCACCAACCTGACCAGTTCGTTCCTTTTTACTGTTACTCTCGTGGAAACTGCGTTTGGAGGTTTGAGTTTTATTGTGGGCATGGTGTACTCTACTCCAATCTTAATTGACATGGATTGCCTGTTTCATACTGCAGGGCATCTTCGCAAGCAAAATGTTACAATCCTGTCCCACCTTTCCAGATCATAAGATCATAACACTTGGCTAGCAAAGATGACTGCAGGGGGTTTCTCCTGGTGCACCAGCTTCCTCCCCCAATAAAAAATTGATGTAATGGTACCAGTATAGCTAACAAATTTCAGATAGTGGCTTTAAACAGCATTCAAATGAACAAACACACCCTAAAATACCTAATATGGAGTGTTTGTGTTTTGATTACCTCTAAATGTGTAATCCTAACACTCTGGAAGTTTGTGGGTTTATAATTAATGATTGGTTAACGCTTGCGGTTTACTGAAGTCACAATAAATTACGTGAATTTAGGTTGGTCTTTACAGGATCACTTTTCATATGAAATATGGTATATAATATTCCCCTGTCTAAAATTAAAAATTGACTTTGCTGTATCTTGTTTCAAGTGCTTTGTCCATGTTAAGAAAATAAAAACTATCTATAAAATTTTTCAATTAAACACTTAAATCTGTTAAAGTTAATAGATGTGTAAAGTACTCACCTTTTTGCTTTACCTGATTAGCCAGGTGAGTATATACAGGTTACATTTAAATTAATTGAATCACTTTTTTGACAACATTTGATTTGATCGGTATAATACATAGATCATCTTAAACACAGCAAATTACGGTACTAATGAAAATTAGGAAGAAATGGGTAGTTTGATAACTTGTTAAAGTAACCATTCGCATTCAAAAATTCACGACTGATCACATCTCAATTAACGTCACATGATACTAAAGCGACTTGCTTCATTGACTGAAATAAATACATGCTGGAGAAGTTACGAGCTTTTTTGTTTCCACCCGTAGATTAGTCTGCGTTAAAGTTTAAAGTTTGACGTCTTCTTTTGGTGTTATCGATTTCCATTATCAAGTTTAAAAGTGCTTTTCACACAAAAAGGTCACATGATTCAAAATGCATGTTTTGTGCAGGCATGATTTCACCTCTCTGTTCCAGATTTAAATCTCAAGGTAACTCACAAAACAACGTGGGTACCGATAAAGCTATTTGTAAAGTACCCTAAAACATTCCTCTAGTTCGTTGAAAATTGTTGAATCCTATTGAGAAAAGCACATAACATCTATGGAGGATTTAAATTGTTTGCATGTCAGAGAATAATTTAAATTTAAATATTTGTTTAAATGATCATCCTTAAAATAATTGTCATATTGTTAATTTGTGGATGATCTCTCATGTGGCATAGGTGGATGTCATTTAAAAATGGATATGTGAAAAGGGTTTTAATAAATTCTTGAATGAGTTTACATATTTGTGGATTAGTATTACCGACTTCGACAACATCAGAGGTAAATTTGATTCTATAGATTTTTTCTAAAATTATGTTTGTTGTTCGTTTGTTTTTAAAAATAACAATAGGTGCATTGAGAGATCTAAATAATGCATGCTTATTTCTTTTTTTGTTTGCAAAATATTGAATTGTGGTTTTAATTACCTATGGCTACATCTAAGGTAAATTTACATTTAAATATTTTATAAATTTTGTATATTTTTTGTTGTTTGCAAAAATAGCCACAGTTGCAATGTATATTTTGTATATATTCCATAGTGCTTTATATTTGTAATTTTTAAATTACTTATGTCAAAAGCATACCTGACACTTAGGTATTTTTTATATTTCATTAACCTTGTATAAGGTCTTAACAATTTTGCATGATTATGCAAACAATGGCATTATTTTCAGCCCATGGGAATCATATGGATTCATTTTATGAGCCTCTCTTTCAGATAACAGAGCAGTTATGTGAAAACAAATTTGTTATGAAATGGTTTCACCTCCGCTTGAATTTTTGTCATTTTTGTCATGTTTATAAAGTAAGTTTATGCAGGGATATTGCAAACGAGACTGTCATACATTTCAGTCTATTCAATTCATTTAAACTGATGGCCTACTTCAATAGCGATTTCAAATTTAGATTTATTTAAATTTTGTGAATAATAATTTAAGAAAAATTATTCATACTTTTGATCCTATATGCGGTCATCATTCAAATATTTTTATTTACAAACAAATCGTTCTACGCTCAAAGTTAAAATTAAAGTAAAGTTGTAAATAAAGTTTTGCGATTTACACTCAACCTTCGTACAGGTAAAATTATAAATTGTCACAATTTTATTGTCATACCTGGACGGGATTTCCAATTTAACATTGGGTTAGTGGGAAGATTTTTGAGTCATTGTAAAATAGGTTGAATATAGGGGTCGTTAGTGATTCGTTATCTTCCTAGATATTGTTAATGGTTGTTTAAAGATACCACAATCATTGAAGTATCGTTAGACTGATACTGATCATTCTCGTGCTATTTTATGTAAAGTTAATTTATTGCAGGTGATATAAATCTGCACTAAATTATTTTAGTATATGTTAGATTTGTTTGTTTGTTATTTAGAAGTTTTATGCAAATTTCAGAATTTTTTCAACTATATCATAGCCCTCTGAAAGAAAGATGGAGTACCCACCATCTAATTAAAATAAATCTTTCAATTGCTTCCCCCTTTTTGTTATTGTGTCACAGCTACAATAAAACAGGGGGGAGCAAGTGAAACATTTTATTGGCCGGATTTCACAGAGTGAAAATCTGGGTTATAATATGGTGAATGTGGGGCGGGCGGGTGGGCAGGTATAAAATTTTCGTAACAGTTTTCTCACCAATTACTAATCACATTCTCTTGAAATTTGGTATGCAGCATCAGCATGGCCTCCCATAACATGGGATTCGATTTCAGGTCTGTCGCTCACATACTTCCTGTTTAACAAAATCCAGCCATTTCTGTCTTTGAGCGATTTTTTTAAATTAGATTGGGAGTACCCATTGAAAAGTTTCATAGGGAATCGAGCACAGTCTGCACAAAAGTATACAGTAAGCAAATAACAAAAAGTCAATTTGATCAGATTTTGCAAATGTAATTATAAATCTACCCAGAGTTCCGCAGGGGTGAAAAAATGACCGGTTTTGGGGTTTCGATTCAAGCGCTCTCTTGTTGTTGCTTTATAAAATGTAGTTGATAGGGTCGCGAATGATAAATGTTGCTATTCAATTTCAAGTTTACTTCAAGTAAACAGAACGTAACCACAGGATCGGAACATAATAAAAGAAAGGCCACTGATGATGATGATGATTATCGTGAATCTAAAGATAAAAAGTATGATCGTGAAAAACGAGTCTGAACTTTCAAACCATCTTAAGACTAAAATCTACTAACTCTGAACCAATACTTTATTACATGCAATAAATAAAACATCTTGATAACAAACTGTTTTAATTACAGACGAAATTGCTAATACAACAATGTCAAATATCAATAATATTTTAAATTAATAGAATTAGTTCATTGGCATTCCACACACCTAAAAATAATATGCATACATTGTATTGCTATATACCAGTTACAAAATATCTTGGTATCAATTGGGCTTTGAATGAAAACAGCTGGGCTTGGGCATTTAAAATCTTTAAAAGCCCTGGGCTTGACCTTAAGGAGAAAATTTTTCCACTCCTGAGTTCTCAAACTATGTTTGTTTGTTTGTTTGAATAGTGTTTAATGCCATTTTCAGCAATTTTTTAGCTATAGCATGGCGTCCAGTTTTTATTGGGGAGGAAGCCGGAGTACAGGAAAACTGGCAATCCTTGTCAATTAAGATTGGAGTCAAGTACACCCTGCATACAGTGAGAATTGAACCCAGCTCAAAATATGCAATAGACAGGCAAATTTTACGTTTCACATCATTGCCAGCAAAACATTGAAAATATTACATTAAGTACAACACTATAGTGATGCTTACGTTAGTCTATAGAGCCATTCACTTAAAAATTTGTTAAGAACCTTGTATACCAAACAAAGTACTATGAAGTGTGAGTACTAGTAGAAATATACATCAAACTGTTAGGATAACTAGAAGTAACTATAAGCTTAGAGATAATGACTCAGGATGAACTAGGACTTGTAGGTATGTTATGACTATTTATAGGTTTCCCCTGAAGTGGCTCTATTACAGGGTAAGCTTTATATTTATCAGTGTGGCATCAACCCATCCAGCTTATAAACTCTTTATATTTTAATCCTCTACTCTGAAACCACTGTGCCAGTTCGAACTTTTTAAACTAAACTTGGAATTGATGATCCATGGAAGGCCTTGAAAAACCACCCACAATGACCTCTATTGATAAAAATAGAAAATCCTTTAACTCTTCACAACCACATAAATGTTTTGCCAAATTAAACATGCTTATATTTGTTTGTAGTCTGGTAAAAGAGTACTGTTACATATATTTAGGTTTTCTGAGAAATGAATACTAATTAATTTACTTATTATGCCAAATATGCAAATTAGGCCTATGTTGACAGATATATAATAAATAATGTTCTCTTCTGAATCCACTGGTTCAACAAAAATTAGTATGCATTGGTCCAAGGACCATTGAGATGTGTGAAATCAGTAGATCCTGACATCTAGGACTCATACCTGCCTATTTGGACCAAGGTTTTCCTATATTTTAATAAGGGTTCGGGTGGACGAGTGGTTATGGTAGTTCATCTACTATTAATCATGTGCATGGTCTGTCAACACTGAGATTGTGGGTTTGAGTCTTACTGTGGGCAGGTTGTGCTAGACTCCAATCTTAATTGACAAGGATTGAGAGTTTTCCTACTGAAGGTTGGAGGATTTCTCTGGGTACTATGGATTCTTGCCAAACAAAATTTGGACACCATGAAATAGCTGAAAAATTTCTGAAATTGGCATAAACAACTTGCAAACAAACTATACTTTACTAATTCAACATAAATAAAATTATAATAATACAGAAAATCTATTCAAGAATTGTAGTAGGATCTGAAGTCATTCAGTCTGATGCTTACTGGGTAATGGGATGTAGGTTTTTATCTATGAGGTAAAAAATGACTTGATGGAACAATTTTAGTTTATTATCTTTGAATAATTCTCAACATCTATCTTTCATTTCAATGTTACAAATAATTGTCATGATTAACACATATGCTATTTTGGCTAAAAGTTCAATTATTATAAGTCATCAATCTTTGATTTTACTGTCCCAAATATCTGGCTTAACAGTTTATTGGCAGACAATTTAATTACATACATCAATCTGTGGTTTCAACATTACAAATAATGTTTTGTTTGTTTGTTTGTTTGAATGTTGTTTAAAGCCATTTTCAGCAATTTTTTAGTTATATCAGTTTTTATTGGTAGAGAAAGCCTTAGTACCCAGAGAAAACCTCTGACCTCCGGTACAAATAATGTATCTGACCTAACACATATGCAGTGTTGGCAGAAAGTTCAAATACAGGTTGACTAAGTAAATATGTTAAAATCAATACATATACCCTGTAAGTTTACTTAACAATAAAAAAGTACTTGTTAATGTGTACTTAGATAACAGGGAAAATTATAGATAGCATTATACTAGTCTCAGTCATTGTCTAATTAGAGTACGAACTTACTTCAAAGGTATTTAAATCAGTGAACAACAATTTACATCCATAAAATATTTTGACAGTAGAATTTTAAATATGTATATCTGATTGTCAAAACAAGATAAATCATTATGTGAGGGAATACAATTACATTGGGATGACAAAGGAAAAAAGATTCATATTGAGGCTTGTAATTTTCACATAGATGTGGGGGTATCAATATTCTTTTAACTACTAGTATTTAGTACTACATGTATATTTCAGGAGCCATATAAAATGTTATTACATAATAGTTATTTTGGCATGTTTTTTCCGTCTCGATCAATATTATTCTACCCTGGTCTTTAAAACCTCATATTGATCTTGCTGAATGGCAGACTAATGTTAATGTTAGTTTTTATTTCCGAGATCAAATTTATCCATCCAGCATCTTGTGGTGATATTTTGTAACAAGATTGAGGGAATAAACCATCAGTTATCTGTTTATTGCTGTTTTGTAACATTGTGACATTGAAAAGATCTAGATAGCCCTTAAAGTATATGGCAAAATGAATGGTATAGTACAAGATATGCTTTAATGTATATGGCAAATGGAATTATCCAATTTTTCTGAAAATTTTGTCGTTGGGGGGGAAGGGTTGCAATTTTATTGTAGAAATTAAAAATGGGGGAGGGGGGGGGGGAGGGCATGAGAATCTAGGATTATTTGTTTGGTACATATTACATACTGAATATTCATATAGTAAGCCATTGAAAAACATACAAATGGTAAATACTTGACATTCTCAATGGATATATCAATGGATATATACTTCATATCATATCATCCTAAACTAAATGCCTAATAAGTATTTCAATACTTGATGTTCCTGAAATGTGAATGTCATAGTAATCCATAACACCTATTCCATAGCTGGAGGCAAACTGATAAAAAAAAATCTACCGGGGTATATATAATCTGGCATACTGTAATTGAAGAGTTCACTACATGTTTGAGACACAAAATAAAACAGACATTGTATGAAGATTTTCTTGCATTTTATACATGTATCTTGTTATTCTTTAAACACATATCTTTTTTTAATAAAATTATAGTCCTCTCAATTTTTTTTTCATTTTGAATCCAGTACAAAAGTACTTTTTTGTATTAACAGTAAAATTTTTAATCATTTTTTCAAGTAAAAAAAATCCTTTGGATTATTATGCCATATTAACATTTACAAAACCAATTAAACCTACAAAAATGTTTTACTTTAGAATTTGACTTTTTTTCTAACAATTAATGAGTTTAATTCTCAATAAATTGTTTATTGGTACTAAGTACTTCCTTTTATTACCACTTACAACTCTGTTAGTGTTAGAAAATGATTATATAGTCTACTATTGAAGCTTAATCAAGGTCTAGTACTATGATTATCACCTTCAAATAGTTTAGGAAAGTGTTGATTTTAAATTATCCCCAAGAAAATAATTATAAGTCATCCTATAATTTGTCATTGACCACATGTTGATATTAATTCCCATGGGGCTTGTCTGAATAGTCGAATTATTACTTAAACATAACCTAATGATCGTAGCCTCTAGATATAAAACGTTGACATGTTTGTAACATAAGTGAATTTTGATATGTACATGTCACCTAATATGGTAAATAAATATTATTATTTAATATAACTGATTGGATGATTTTTTGGAAAGGGTCAGCTCATTATTTACATATGGACATATCTTACTAATTACAAGGTGTGGGTCAGCTGGTTATTCAAACATGGACATATCCTTCTAATTACAAAGGTGTTTTTAGTAAGTTGAATGACAATGAAACTGATATCAACTTTAAAGTTAAATTTAAGAAACACAGATTTTGCGTTCATATCTATTTTGTTAAAATTTTATGGTGAAATTCGTCTCAAATAAAAAAGAAAAAAGAAAAAATTAGAGGAAAATGAAAATACATTTTAGTAACTCTGTTTAAAATCTTGGTAATTTGAACCAGTCAAAACTGGATACCTGTCAATTGTAAACCAAAAAATGTCAGACCCAAAGGCATTGAAAGTGTGTAAATTCAGATGGATATTGAAGCATATCAATGCTGAATTTGAAATTTAAATTAAATATATAAAAGGGAGATAACTAAAAAAGAATTTTAGAATTTATAGGCATTCAATATATGAAATAACTGAAATAGACACCACTTTCTTCATGGATTGATTACTTCAGCCATAGAATTTCTTTTAGACCACAAAAATCTAAATTGCCTTAGTAACTAGTACTATGTTTGTTGGGTCATTTATTTGGAGTCCAACAGCCATGTTTCTTCATTTTTTTATAATCCCCACCCCCAGTGAGGGTACAAAATATGTATCAATTTTCATTTCCAGCAAGAAAATATATGTATCTTTTGGCTCATCTGATGGCATGAGTTGATTTTTCATTTAAGTACTTGATGTGAAATGATCGACTCAAAAATCCTCAAATGCAATTTTTTATCAGTTTTGGGAAAATTTAATATAAAGACCTCAGATGATGTACTCATGATATTTTGCACAAATCAATATTTCTAATTATATTTGTTTACAAAAAATTCATGCATTCTTTTGGAGTGGCAATTTTAAGATATGTAATTTATATCACCCTATTCAGTAGTCCTTTGATTTCTTTAATAAAGCTTAGATGTATATCATAATGATGACTTAGTTCTTTGATGTAACTTTACAGAGTAACTTTTTATTACATACACTGTATACTATGTTTGATTGAGGGCCTCTATGGCTGAGTAGTTAATGCATTATTCATCCTTTTATTGATCACTCACAAGTAAAAACAAAGGGTTGCCATGTTGAGCCTTAACTCTGGGCAGGGTGTGGTCATTACAGGGTTGCCATGTTGAGCCTTAACTCTGGGCAGGGTGTGGTCATTACAGGGTTGCCATGTTGAGCCTTAACTCGGGGCAGGATGTGGTCAAATCCAACCTTATTTACTGTGGACTGGGTGTGCTTGCACTCAACTTAAATTAACAAGGATAGCGAGTTGTCTTGCTGAAAATCAGGTTTTCCCACGGTACTCTGGCTTCTCCTCTCCCCTCTAAAAACAATGAATGTCATTGTAAATGTATGGCTGCAAAATTGCTTAAATCCCATTTAAACTAGCAAAAAATCCTGATCTATATAAATAACAACAGGTACCCTGATAAAAACCAACCAAAGTTAAGACCTTCATGTTCTAGTTTGGCAAGCCCCAAACGCATTAGATTAAAAAGTTATTGGTATTGTAAAAAGCACAACCATACCTGAATTCCTGCACCTATGCACTATAGTGCATTTAAAAGATAAGATTCAGATGCTGTCAAAGATGCACTTAGTGAAATGGTGTTTTAACGGTAAAAGTACAGAACATCCAGAAATTAGATTTTTGTTTTGGTTAAGAGTTAAAGGAAAATATGCTCAAATAGTATTTTTTCTGAAAATTATCGGAACTGCAATCTTTACTATCAGAATAATTGGTATGGAGCAGTACCAACAATATCGGTTCCTATGCTTTGATATGACCTGTCTTTAAAAACACATGCCACAGAAATTAACAGTAAACTTTTTGTAATTTGCTGTAGAACTCTACTGATACCAGTCTATCAGGGTCAATGTCCTGGTTATAACTGTAATATTGTATGCTGTAAGGTAATCAACAATTAATCAAGCTGTAAAGCCATTTAAATGTACTTTATACTGTGAAGCAAACAGCGTATCAAAGTACACATATTTTTCTCTATTTCATTTCATTAGATCAGTAATAACCATCATACCTTTGCTTCAGGTTCAAAATGTACTGTATGATCAAATCATCATGCCCAATGTTTTCTTTTATAAAAGTACATAGTACTAAAAATTGACACTAAGTATATAATGTAAAGCTGTACTATATGGTGAGGCACTATTTTACGATCAATAAGAAAAAAATACTATTGTAGAGGGTCAACTTGGACATAACTATGGTCTAAACGATGGAAGGTAGGCTTAACTTGGACATTCTTTTGGAAGACTTGATCAACCCTTAAGTGACAATACTTAGTAAATACCAGGCCCTTAATTTGAGTCTTTGACATTTATCCATCACAAGTTTTCATCGATTATTCTGGCTTTATCTCTCATTAAAAACTGGACACCATGATATAGCTGAAAGATTGCTGAATTTGCATAAAACTACATTCATACAAACAAACAGTACATGGTTCTTAACTTTGCCATTAGGGATTAAACACTCAAACACATGCCCCCTATAAACTTGTATCTTAATCACATCAGTGTTTTATTTAACATGTCTTATATCCTAGTCAATAACTCCAGGTCTTTGCCATACTGAACTTTTCAATGTTTGGATATTTCATATTTCATCTGGTCAGTGACCCCTTTTTAATGTAAATTGCTAGTTATCCTGAGGTAAGGTAGGGTATTCACCCTTTCTTTATGTAGTCTGATACCGGTAGTTTTGACTTTCTATTAAAAAATAGGACACCTCAATAAAAAAATATTGAAAAAACTTTTTAAGACAACAGGTAGGATTGTTATGGTGAAATTTACATGATTTTTATCTTGTTTTAGTTATCGATTTTGTTGATAAACAATAGATTACATGTTTTTTTTAAAGTTGTAGGAAGGATTTGGGATGGTTAAAGGGATGAACATCCAAAATAGCTGTTTTTGCTTTGTTTTTGCATTTTTGTGTCATTTAGTTGACCATCAAGGCTGCAAGTGGATTTTCATATGAACATCTAGCTTTATGTTTCTTTTAGCAAAGTTATTTTTTCTTGTGTTCATAAGATGTTAAATGCTGTTTAAATGTTAACATTCATAGTCAAGACTGGTTTTTGTTGACTTTATTTTCAATTGAAAATTTAATTTGAAAATGTTCCAACAAATCACACCATTACAAAATGTGTAACAAAAGTATATTTGATTAAGCTCCTGATTAAATTGCTGAAAGTGGCGTTAAACACCATCAAACAAACAAACAAACAAAACCTGACAAGGATAGACAGTTTCCTGGTTGGAGCTTCTTACCTGATAAACTCTGGCTTCCTCATCCAATAATTTCAGACAGAAAACAAGATCAGGCAGGTCCAGTTTAGCATATCAGATGGGTACCAGGCAGGTGTGGCTTAGCCTATCAGATGGGTACCAGGCAGGTCTGTTTTAGCCCATCAGATGGGTACCAGGCAGGTCTGTTTTAGCCTATCAGATGGGTATCAGGCAGGTCTGTTTTAGCCTATCAGATGGGTACCAGGCAGGTCTGTTTTAGCCCATCAGATGGGTACCAGGCAGGTCTGTTTTAGCCTATCAGATGGGTATCGGGCAGGTCTGTTTTCGCCTATCAGATGGGTACCAGGCAGGTCTGTTTTAGCCCATCAGATGGGTATCAGGCAGGTCTGTTTTAGCCCATCAGATGGGTATCAGGCAGGTCTGTTTTAGCCCATCAGATGGGTATCAGGCAGGTCTGTTTTAGCCCATCAGATGGGTATCAGGCAGGTCTGGTTTAGCCCATCAGATGGGTATCAGGCAGGTCTGTTTTAGCCCATCAGATGGGTATCAGGCAGGTCTGTTTTAGCCCATCAGATGGGTACTTTCTGTTTGGAGTTTAATGCTGAAAATTTGTAGCAAACTTCACACCAGTTAAAAAACAGGTAGTGCTTTTAATATAAACTGGGGCTTCAACTCCATCAATGCTCAGCTTAACAAAAGAACACTCAAAAACACTATTAATGTAGATGTAAGTGTAATAATATATGTGTCATATCTTTTCTTGAACATGTTCCCATTTATTTTTATAAAAGTATTTTCACCTCTCCTGGTGTGAATGACTTGAGTTTTGAAAATGCTTCTTTATAATAGATGTTTATTAACTACCTAACAAGGTATTTGCTGACAAGTCCTACTGTGCTTAGCATAGGCATAAGTGATTTTGTCATTTCTTCAGAACACATACCAGCATTGCCCAATATTTACTCCAATTGCTTGTCTTAGGCAAGACAGGATTAAAGCTGTCGGTCTTTTGGAACACCAAGCCAGCATTATGTTTGTTTGTTTGTTTGAATGATGTTTTAACGCTACTTTCAGCAATTTTTCAGCTATTTCATGGCGTCCAGTTTTTATTGCGGGAGGAAGCCGGAGTAGCCAGCATTATGCATTATAAAGTAAATTATATAGCCTAAATCTAACTACATGTACCACAGTTGTCTTTGGGATAAGCAAGCTAATTACAGGAGTAAATATCTCTGTCTTTCAAAGCCATCAGTATGGAAACAATATTTTGCAACTGTGCTTTAGGATAGGTAAGCATAGCTTTCAAGAGTAAATCTGCCAATTCTTCAGAACACAAATCCAGCAATATGTAAATATTATTTAGTCCAAATCAGTTTGAATACAGGATCAATACAGGAGTAATCTGCCCTTTTTCAAAACATCACACCAAAAACAGCATAAAGGAACCCCTAGTGAATAAATTATTCAAAAAGTGAATTTAAACATTAATATGTATTCTTTTAATGACCCAGCTGACCAAGTGTTTATAAACAAATATAACAGCCTCAATTTGGTAATGCATAGTCCTGTAGTGTGTTTGTTTAATCACACTACTCCCAAATTTCCTGTTGACAATGTGAACATTTTGGTTCATAATTTTATATTGATCCTTTTACTTATGTCAATATATATAGATAATATATTGGTTGTCTTTATCTGTTGGTGATAACATTTGATGTATAGTTATAGGTCAAAAGTGGAGGGTTTAGAGGGAGGGTGATAATATTTGAGATATGGTAATAGGTCAATAGTGATGGGTTTAGAGGGAGGGTGATAACATTCGATATATAGTAAAAGGTCAATAGTGAAGGGTATAGAGGGAGGCTGATAACACTTGATATATAGTAATAGGTCAATAGTGAAGGGTTTAGAGGGAGGTTGATAATATTTGATATATAGTAATAGGTCAATAGTGGAGGGTTTAGAAGTAGGGTGATAACATTTGATATATAGTAATAAGGTCATTAGTGAAGGGTTTAGAGGGAGGGTGATAACATTTGATATATAGTAATGGGTCAATAGCGAAGGGTTTGGAGGGAGAGTTTAGTTTGAATATGAAAGTTCCAAGGGAGGGGTGTGTTATGGCTCCAAATTGATCTGAAAAGATAGAGAACAAAAGGGTGATTAAGAGTCGGGAAAAGAGGAAGAATCTGATGTATATCCAACGTCAAACGAATAGTTGTTCAAAATGAGCCTAGTTTTTATTTAAATAAATATTTATGAGTACATATATGAAATTCAAGAACGAAAATTGTCAATGGTTTAAATACAGAAACATCATTCAGACAAGGAAGGAATGTCTCAAGTCTCTCATTTTGGTATAAAAGAATAAAGTGAAAATAGTCATTTCCTAATATACTTCCTGCTTAAAGCTTAAAGCTTTAGTAAATACAGTATTCAATGTAGATTTCACAGAAGCAGGAAATTAATTATGCAACAAACGAGATTTGTTTTAAACCCTAAAACAATAGAATATTAGGAAAGTTATGAGTTCTGTGAATATAAATGTAGATTATTCACCTAACATGACCAGTAAACCACACATAGAATTTAGTTGGTGGTTGTATGGGATACTTTTTGTCATACATGGATTTACTGCAGGTCTGTAAGTTTTCTTTGTAAATTATTGCTCAAAGAATTTGATGGTGACAAATCTGGCAATCTGGTTTCTTAGTTTATTTCCAGTGTTTTACTAAAATTAAAAAAAAATTGTAACAATTTTTGAAAATGTTTGGTTTATTTATTATTTCGAGTTATCTCCCATCTTTAAAAAATTACAGATGCAGTATGAAACTATGTTGCCCCTATATAGCATAAGGAACTATGTAATATTGTAAGTGAATACCTTGGGGGAGAAGGGGGGGAATTGCTCGAGTTGATCCATATATTTTGCACATAAGGAAAGGGGGGGGGGGGGCATTCCTTAGGCCCAACCAAATATATTTTATGAAAGATTTGCCACTTTGTGGCCATGCTATTTCATGGAATTTATACTGGTTAAGAAGCCTCTTCTCTCCAAAATTTGTATTTCTGTATTTTACGTTCGGATAGTCTTATTTTTTATGTTAACATAATCGCTGCAGTGTACACCCCGTTTTCGTTAATGATATTATAAATTTATTACTAAAACAATTACACACTGGGCAATAAGCATAATCAATCCTTTGTCAATCAACCAAAACTACTGTTGACTTTCAAGTCTTAATTCTAATATGGCGTCCTTCAAACGCGTTGACAACACATAAGGGTCCTAATAAGCATAGAGCATGGTGTGACATCACAATTAAAATTCCGACGTCATATACCACGGTGTAGAATGGTAACTGACTTATCACGTTTTTTTCTGTTTAATGGACTAATCGGGTTAAGCAAATGATTATTGTTCAATTTTAACTGCTAGAGCTTTGTTGAATGTATTTTTAACTAAAAACAGGACATCTCTAAACATAAAAAGTTATTGTTTATATCAATTTGAGGATGAATGGTAGAGATTCATGTTTGCATTTCTCGATTTTTCTATTTGTTTTTTACTTTGTGAAATAACCATGAGGTACATCGACGTAACATTTTCTAGGAGTTATCATAGATCAATTGAGGTATTCCGTGAGTATGGCTTTTAATAAAACTTACCTTTTCTTGTTATCATTTGAACTCATTTTTCTGAGTTACTTCATGTTTATTGGCACGAACAGTCATTTGCTTAACCCGATTAGTCCGTTAAACAGAAAAAAACGTGATAAGTCCGTTACCATTCTACACCGTGTATACACTCAAACTGAAAAATTTCAAACTGGAACAATGCAATTTTGTTAAGATTTCTCAATAAGTTTTGCTCAAGACGTATGTATATTCAATAAATATATGTTTATGTCAATAATATTTGCTTTAACATACTGTTTGAAGAAATAACACATTAGTTTTAAAAATATATATCACCATGGTAAGGGTCCTCTTACAGCTGCTTCGAAATTTTACAACATTTGTTAGACATATTAGAATTGAAATAGATTATTGCAAGTGGGCTCTACACGAATTAGAACATGGTCCGAATTTATATTTGTCTTCATTTTATACCTTGCTATCGCTCATTGTAAAATATTGACAAATATAAGGTCCGACCATGTTCTAATTTGCATAGAGCCCGCTCACAATAATCTATTTCTTTAACAAAAAGAGCCACAATTGTTACCTTTTCTGATCATTTTTTGATTTTTTTAGTTATTAAATCCTGTCAGACTGTCAACTGCCTCCCAATTTGTTATGCATTGTTGTGGCATGTTTGACACATATGTCTCTGTAAAAAGAAAGAAAAAACTATAAAACATGTGTTGACATGCTAAAATAGAGGCAGGTATACATGTTGCATTATTCATGTGAATTGCTTATTAAATTTCATACAAAAATTGATTTCTTTTGTTCTCATGTCAGAAATGTATATTTGTTTTTATTGACATATACAAAACACTTAGTTTTTGACATAGTTAAATATTTATTTTTTCAAAGTTTCTTGATTTCTTTTTTTTTCTTTTTTTTACTTTTTGTTATGTAAAGATAATTGCATTGTTAAGTGGGGGGCTGGATTTTTAGTTCGGATAGACATTAACTCTTATTCACGGTCACACAATTTTTGGGGGGGGGGGGTGAGACCAGAGTTAAAATTTAATACCAGCCCCTTTTTCCATAATAAGAAAAAGACTTGTCATTCCTACACAAAAGCAGACTTATGCTGTCTTGATGGTAGAAAAATAAAATGGAAGATCTGCAGATTTTATAACAGATAATTAAGTAAGTTTATTTGTTGAACATTCTTACAAGGATTCCAATTGAAATGATCTTTGATGTATTGTAAACTACAATGAGATTTTGAATCAAACACATAGATTTTCTTCTTTGTTTTTGTAAGTTTAAGTGATGTAGGTTGTTAGCTATCTATTTCTAATCAATTGACTGTTAACAGAATGTACTTCCAGTCTTACTGCAAGCAGGGTCCGCTCGACTCCAATCTTAATTTACAAGGATTGCCTGTTTTCCTAATACACGTCAGGGGTTTTCTCTTTGTAATTTGGCTTCCTCCCCTAATAGAAACGACCACATGATATAACTGAAAAATTGCTGAAAGTGGCATGAAACACCATCAAAACTAATCATTTGTATACATGTATATCAACACTGAGGTTGCAAGTTTGACTTTGCCATGAATCGGTGGTAAAGTGGTTAAGGTAATTAGTCATCTACTATATATCACATGTCTGTCATCACTGATGTTGATGTGTGGTTTGAGCTTTACTGCAGGCAGGGTGTGCTCAAGTCCAGTTTTCCTGCCAAAGGTCAGGGATTTTTACAGGCCACTCCAGCTTCCTTGAGCTCCACAAAAAAGCTGGAGGCCATGAAATAGCTGAAGATTTGCTGAAAGTGGCATTAAACCAAATTTGCATCACAGTATTAAAAATAGAAAAAAGTTCACTATATATGACTTGATGAAACCCCTGACTGATTTTCTTTGCCCTGTCACGAAAAAGACATTTAAATATAAGAAAAAATTATTTTTAAGACTGAATGAATAATTATGGACCAATGGGATTGCACCCTTAATTTATTAAAATAGTTTGAACTTGAGCTTTTTTGCAAGGTGACACTATAATCGTGATAAAATAAAACCAAATAAAGTCAAAACTTATTCCGGAGTATTTATGGCACATGATGTCATGTGATCTATGTTTTATGGGTGAGAAATTGGATACAAAGGACTATTGACAAATATTGTAAATCCAGTCATTTAATAAGGGAAAAACCCAAACCATGTAATCACAGGTGTGTTTAAATTTATTCTACATTAGGACCTGCAATCAAATGAGATAATCATCGAGTCACATCCTGGTGAAACTAGCAAAGAAAGTTATTTGGATAAATTAAATTTTCTGAACTATTTACCCAGGCTGTTTTTCCTGCATCCTTTTATCCTTGTAGCAAAATTGATATTTTACATTAAAGGGTCACGGGGTCAAGCTTAGGGTGGTAATAATATACCTTATTGTATATTTCACAGGGACTGTTTTTTAACTTAATTATCGTGTCTCAGTCTGTATCCTGTTTACTTCTTAAATAAAGAGACTTTGTTTATTTTTAATTTCAAATAATTTGTTAATTTTATTTTTAAATATGTTTAAGATTTTTTATCATAATGCTTGTGATCACATTTCAAACAGATAGGTAAGCACGAATGTCATTGACCATAGTAATGTGGACAACCAAAGGACACTTGGAGGTTGACGAAGACTTTTGCAAAAAGGGATTCTGCTACATTTAAGAGTTTTTAAACGAAGAACCACCAGAATTTGGATTTTAAAAAATCCCCAGCCCCCTTCAGATATGGGTCTGATATGGATTGGTGTTATAGTCAATCTAATGCAAAAATGTTATATACGAAATGTTTGCATTTATCTTTATTTATTTATTTATTTTTTGCCAACAAACAAATAGCTTAACGATAAGAAAAAAATAGAAAAATAAACCATGATTTGTAAAATTGCACAAATAGTATAAAGTAAAAAGTATAGAAACAAATATTAACAAAGATATTCAAAACAAACAGATTCTACAAGCAGACATTATGCCTTTATTTATTATAGTAGATGTGTGGACTATGTAAATATTTAAGGTCTTTATGTATATTGCTGTTTATGTATCTTTCATGTAATGTCACAAGAGATTGACAAATGGACAAAAAGGACCTTAGATTGGACAGGCTTACACATATGTAGACATATTTTTGCACTTGTTAATGTGAGGGGGGAAAGTTAATACCAATATTATGACTGTAAATGAAGAAGATTATATTTTCACCTGTCAGGTAAAAATGAGGCACTTTGAAGAAATGACTTAAACAGGTAGTATTCTTTGTACATTTATATACATCAAAATGACTAGAAATATTTTTAAGGTGAAAAGAGTGAAAAACCTGTCATACTGGAAAAGGTTATTAATTCAACATAATTATATGTTATGTAAATATCTGGTTAAAACCTGATTTTTAATTTGTAAACAATATCCCTGTTTTGAGCCTCAGGTAAAAGATTCAGGTGTACCAGAGGTCAAATGTCACATTGATGTGTCTTAAAATGATCAATTTGATTAGAAAATTGCCTATTGATTGTACAATTTTCTTATGGTCTGTGTTTGGGGTGGTCATATAAACAGACAGTTCATGAATTTTGCATTGGATTACTCAGATAGTCATGCGAGAATCTATTTATAGAATTATGATTAATCAACTTCATGATTATTTGTTTTGAATAAGCAAAGGGGTGTGTGCAAGTGATTGAAAAAGGAGATTAAATATGTATAATTTGGAGATTGTTTGTTTGCACAAGAATCTATTTTTATCCAGGATCTATTTCTTTATGTGACAGTTGTTAATTTCATTGTTAATGGTGTAAAAAATATAAAAAAAATTAGAAAAACTTGGAAGGATTTTAGGATAGTTTATTGCAATTCTGTGATAAAAACACCATATTTTTACGACATTTGTGGATTTGTTTTACAAAAATAGCAGGTAAGGTCATTAACTTTTTCACATTATCGAAATATGCTAGTTATTAATATGGTATCATAATAAATATTATATACATAATCAATACGATTAAACTAAATAACAATATAAATGAGATGGTATGTCTACGATAGTTATCTGATGCATGTGACCATCTGTTACAGACAATGTTCTCAAATTATGTCATAAACATATCTGGACTAAATAAACTGATTTGCACACTCATTCTGTTTTGGGGTTTTTTTGACAATTTTTTCCCTTAGACAAAGGTATTATATGGATCATTAAAAATTTTCTAGTTTTCAGAATTGTCCAAAGAGGTCTTCCAATTAGGAGAACTAAAATTTTTGTTAAAAAATAATAATAATAATGTGCAATGCTGACTAATATTAGACATAAATTATTTAAAAAGTGTCATATAACACAGTGTGCATATTATATATGTGTATGACCAACAAAACCCTCGAGCTAAAGTTTACATGTACCAATTTAATTGACATAACACATGTGGGTGCATTTAAAGCAGTTATTTGTCAGAAGAGATTCAAAAGTCTTGCAATGGAAATGGTAGGAGTATAGAAAAAGGACAATTTTACTTATTAATTTGTTGTGGACATAGTACAAGTTTTGATTGGACTTTTGGGAGCTTTCTGTATGATTTTATGGTTGCAATATCAACAATTGAAAACATGTTAAGACTTTAACGAGGGTTCTACTTTTTTGATTTATCAGACTTAAATACTAATTGTAATGTTAGCACCATATATGGTAATAATTTCAGCTTTATCATATAAAGAAAGCAGAATTCTTGCATTATGAATGAAAGACTGAGAAGCTTTCATATTAGTTCAAAAATTTAAATGCACAGTTACATGTATATGTGATATAGCATTAGAAATGTTGTCCCAGTCATAACTAAGACTATAACTATGACTATTTCATAGGTGGATTGGATTTTCTGGTGGATAATTGAAATGCATTATATATTTTATTACCCAGGCAGTGGGTAAGTCTGACATGTTTTGAACCATCCATTCATGAAACTGAGGGAAAAAAACAGGAAAGACATGATTAACAAGTTTTTCATGTTCATTAGAGCTATATAATATAAACCAATTTCATTTGGTAATGAGGTTAATGTTTTTTGCTTCACAGATGATGGTTGATGTACTACCGACAGAGGTAGAAGACTTTCGTCTGTCTTCCCCGTTCTTGTCATCCGACTCCGAGAGTGAGGATGAGTCAAATGGTTCATTTCGTTACAACCTCGACAGTGACACGGATATGTCTCCTGAATCTCTGGTATGTTTAAAACTGCATGTGTATGTGGCATTCTTAAAAAGTTAATCAGGATTCAGTGCCTCACTGTTTAGCCATGTTCCTGGCATTATAGACCTCTTGTTGTTGATTTTGAAAAATAAATTTATGCATGTAACCTCTTCAAAGGGCAACACTGTCTGTATCCTACGCTCCAAACTTTTTCTATGGCAGTAAAATTATCCAAAAGTTCATCATATTTCGCAAATTGATTTATTCTTTGTAAACTTGTATGTTGTTATAGTGAATAAAGATCAAATGCAGCTGAATTTGTTTGTTTGAATGGATTTGTAATATCATGGCGTCCAGTTTTTATTGGAAGATGGAGCTGAAGTACTTGGTGAAAACGCGACCTTTAGCTTTCAAAGAAAAACTGCAATATTGAAGTCCAGCACACCCTCCCTACAACCTCATTGTTTACAGGCACATGATCAATAGTAGATTACTAACTACCTTAATCACGCAGCCACTGAGGCCCACATAACAGGTGTACTATCTGTTTTCTATACTCCAGGGAAACTAATATTTTGAGCAAGCTGTCTTCTTCTGATACAACATGAAAGTATGCAAAAAATACAAAAAGACTTCAAGTGTACAAAAAAAATGTGCACACATTAACAATTGTTACCTTTTGATTGGTTATGATTCTGGTTAATTTTTTTCAAATGATGTATAACTATAGCTTGACACTAGTTGTATGGTATGGGAAAAAAGCTCTTAGAAACACAACTTTTTTCGAGATGGCCCATGAATTCTGAAAATGATTAGTCAATTAATATTTGTTTTTTGTTTTTGTTTTTTTCTGGGGGTGTGGTGGGGGGCATAAGATAAACAGATAGATGTACTCTCAAAACATCTCTTAGATGTGCTTTACCAGTAAACACTTTGGTTGTCAGTTCAGTTCCGACTTGGGGAGGATGTGCTAGACATCAGTTGAATAAGATTGCCAGTTTTCCTGTCAATTGGATTTTCAACTGGAACTCTGGCTAAAAACCTGGATGTAGTGATGTAGCCCAGAAATTCTTGAAAGTGGTGTAAAACTCCGTTGAAATAAATAAATATGAATCTTTTCTTGTTTTTAATCCCAAACCTTTCTGGTGCTGTTAATTGTTAAACATGTAACACTGCAAGGCCACAACATAGAGAAATAGTCTTGTGATCATTCTGAAAATCATTATACCTGTCATACTATCATTATAATTAACATTGCTTGGTTTGACAATTGCTCGTTTATTTGTGCTTGTTATAAGCTAGCCTGGTATCAGGGAGAGTCTGCACTTTTCATGACAGAACATCAATCTAATTAAAATTAAATCTTTCACTAGCTCCCCCTTTTTGTTATTGTTGCTACGAAGATCTAACAACATCACAGCAACAATAACAACAAGGGGGAGCTAATGAAAGCTTGAATTTTAGTTAGATTGGACAAAACAATAAGCAGTTTTTGACAATTACGAAAATTGGTCGTAATTTTATAGACGTATGAATTCTCTTTCCAACTGGTGATCCTATTTATCTTTGGGTTTCTTATTTGGTGTTCTGGCTTCTTTACCAAATAAAACCTTAAATATACTGTCTACAAACAGCTACTGTATCGGAATACTTATATTAAAGTTTGACATATTGACCTTCCTGTGGCATCATTCTTTCAACACATTTGATCTATCATTTCTTCTTGATGGGAAACGATAAAGTGTTAAAACAATTATCTTTCAACAATGTGGTAATTATCTTCAGGATATAAACTGTGTAATCTCACAGTCATGAATGTCTCTTTAAGAAAGCAAAAGTTTATCTTTCATCGATGTTTTATCATAATTATAATCATGTCTTGTAGATATGTAGTCTAGGGGAGATAAATCAACTTTTGAGGGTTATTTTTTTTAGAAAGAAGATTTTTAAAAGAATTTAAAATTGTAAAACTTCAGCAAACTTGGTTATAATATAAAATGTAAAATAAAAAATTGTCTTTCTGAAAGAAAAAAGATGAAAAGTAAAAAAAAATCAGGTACACAAAACCTTTGTCACTAAGAATGCAACAATTAGATCAAATAAATACATGGAAGGACCAATATATGTTTACTGTTCTGTATTAATAAGGAAGAAATAAAACAAATACAAGCTTCATAATTTAATCAAAATAAAAATTAAAAAAACTAAAACAAATAACAGACAAAAACAAAACATAAACAAGTTAATTGGAACTTATGGCTGAGCTTAACCACTAAAAGACATGTATAATGTGTCTTATAAAAAAAAGCAAAAACATTTGCATGATACAGAACCAACATAAGATACACTTAGCTTATTTACACAGTACAAAAATACAAATGAAACAAACAGTCAAATACAAATGGATAAAGAAAACAACTCAAAGAAAAAAGTTAAAAAGAGAAGTGACACAAAAACAGAGAAACCCAGCGGGAAATATATAATATTTTCTACAGTGTGTGGAGACTGAAATCCAGTCTAAATAAAATGAAATCTTTCACTTGCTCTCCCCTTTTTTGTTATTTCAATCTAATTAAAATAGTGACAATAACAAAAAAGGGGGAGCAAATTAAAGATTTAATTTTAGATTGAACTGAAATCTAACAAAAAATTGAACAAGATTTCTTGGTTTTATGAAAATAACCAGGAATGGACATACATGTTACTTTTCATGCTCTTTTTCTTACGACAAATTTTAGATAAAACTAAGATTTCTACAATAGAATTTTATAGAAATTGTAATCTGCAGAGTCTTAGTTCCCTGTTGTGTTTAAGCCCTAGCTTTGAAATTTGGCACTTGTATTATTTTTTTTATAATGCCTTAGTATCTCCATACTTTTTTACTTTGAAATGAGTTGTTTCTCTCTATTGTTAGCTTGTTCATTCCTTCATTAGACCAGTGTTTATCATAACTTAATTATTATATTAAAAGCTTTTGTATTTGGAGTTTATTTTGCTGTTTGACTTTTTTAGACTGGTCCTTCGGTTATCGTTGTACCGGAACCAGAAATATTATCAGATCTCAGCATCAATAAACTTCATGCTTTCACGGATGATGACTGTAACCTTGACCTTGATGAAGAGAACAGCAAATGTGCAAAGTTTTATGAAGAATGGCGGGTCGATTGTCAGGTTAATGAAAGAGTATTCACAGATTCTGATTCCTCGAGCAGTGAAGATGAAGCTATATACATCAGACCAACAAAACGCAGAAAAAGAGTTCAATGGCGTAAAAATGTGTTCCGTAAGTTGTTTCTTTTATTATTTTTAAAAATTATTCAGAAAGAGTATTATAATTTTATCTTGAAATTGCGAAGAAAAATTATCACCAATGCATGCTAGCCATTGCTGTAGGTGGTATTAAACCAAATTCAAACAAAAAAATAAAACATTCTTCTCAGCAATATATCGTTGTCAAGATATACTCCCTCTTGTTATAGGAGATGGAAATTGTAATGATGATCACATGATTTCCTAAAAATTAAGGGCACTTTTAGTGGAAAGTAACAACATTTGAAACAAAATCGCACAGCTTAAGAAAGACGATACAAAACGGCCCACACTTAACATACATGCAATATTATGTAAGTGGGTTGAGTTTTATGCCTTTCACACAATGTTAAAATATTTTGCATTTAGGAAAGTGCCCTAAATAAAAGAATGTTATACCATAAATCATGTGTAAGGATACATCTAAATACCCATCATGAAAACGGGGAATTAAATTCATGCTTTTTTATTCTGCAAAAATATAATATTTGCTTGCATTTCTATAATCAAAATGGATCTATCCAGCTTACCATATAACTTGGCTAGGCAAAATAGTTCATTAAAACCCCCAGAATCAATCAATTGGTAAAGGAATATAATTGATCTTATCTATTATAATCTAAAGTTTTCAAATTTCTTATCTTGGAAAGGTTACTATCTGTAATGGTATACTAGTAGCACAAAATAAAATCATGTCAACCCCAGGGACATGAACCCATGATCTCTGTACAACCATCCAGCCCACTTAGTGAGCTAAATAAGTACTCTGATGGGTAATTCAATTCGACTGCCTGCTAGATCACAGATAGCCATTAGGCCTCCTGATAATACTTTCCTAGTTACAAAAATTATTATACTTTTGACGATTTACATTAAAGGGTGTCATCTTAACCTGTGGGTTTGTTATTGGTCACCAGCGTAGCTCTAGAACATGAAATAACACCATGTCATTACTCTGGAGATCGAACCTTATCAGCTTTCACCAGCCAGCCTACTAAAGTACTCTAATACCTCAGTATAGATTTTGACTGGCTAAATACCTACTACTAGCCTAAGAATCCTCTGCTGTCGAATGCTTTTTAGACTTTGAAAAAACCTTGGATGACAGAGGATCCTCAGACTAACCTACTACCTGCTGGAATGTAGATAGACCTCCTGTTACCTATCACATGATCATGATGTGAACAGACCGCCAACGGTTGATTTTGAATAATAAGTTTGGGATGGTACATGTGTAGAAATTCTAATTCTAATATATTTTATGAACACTAAACATTAATATGAAAAAATGATGTGGTTCAACAAAAGAAACACAGTTTATCTTAAAAATGTAGATGAAATCTGCATTTTGCCAGAAAAGGCAAATAGGCCAAAAAAGGATACCATGCCCTTTTTTATTGTCATTAGATATATAATATATAGTAACTAGCGTTACCAAAAATAAAAGTGTAAATATATGAAGACAAGACTGTTGATTTGGGGGAGTTTTTAATGTCCTACATCGTCAAACTATGCCCTTGGTCGGACGGACACAAAAAACTCCTTTCTTTCATGATATTTATAGTAATTTGCAGAAATGTTGTAAAAATAGTAATGTAGAAAAGAGTCACTTTGTGGAACAATACATCGTTAAAGATCACCAACATTATTGGACTGTGTGACAACAGGAGATCATTAATATCCCACTGCAAGTAATTAGTCCTTCAAAATGAAAAGTGTCTATAGTATGTTTTAATTCCTGAGGTTAATGGGTTAGATTTGGGAAAAAAATTATATACTGGTCAGAGAGTAGTTTTCGCCATTTAAAAGACAGAAGCGATTCTCGCTATTTTGGTGACTGTGTTGTTGTTGTTTTGTTTTTTTTTTTTGCATTAAAATCGATGGCAAAGGCTTCAATCGATAGACTTCATTATCTTCCTTCCAAAAACAAAGTTATGTTTATCTCTTTTAAAAAAGAAAAATTTTCACATACACTGTCAAAGATCGGGTGTCGATCAATACATAATTTGTGGGTTTAAATTAAGGCATTTATTAAAACCCTCTATCACAGATGATGTTTTAGTTTAAAATTATCAGACATGAGGGCATCATATCAGGGCTGTCAAGTTTTGATGAGCTGCTCGCGTGAGATTTGCCTAAAAATTGAAAGATCAAAGGAAAAAATAAAAACATCAAAGAAATTTGCTGCCAAATTGTGGACAAGATGCGTGAGTCTCACGCGAGTTGCGTGACACTTGACAGGTCTGTCATATTTTCCTACACATAATTCGCCGATTGCGAATTAAGTGGTGTTACCTCCCTTATTCATTTGGGATATCTAAAGCCATTGCTATTTAAATTATCATATTATGTTTTGCATTTTTTTTTTATTAGAAAAGTCGCAGTCGGATAACAAGATTGTAATTTGTAAATAATTAATATTGAGGTTGAATTTAGGCCTATACTATTTTTACATTTTATAAACGTGTTTAATATCATTTTCATAATTTCAGCGCTACTGCATACTTTTATCTTTTCTTGGATTACTCCGCTTTAGCAATACACAAAATTTATTAATGACTTATTCAAGTGAAACGTACTTGTTTTGATTGTATTATTCATTTATTTTTAATATAATAGAAGTGTATATACTTAGTTTAAAATTTGAAATATAAATTAATTAATAAACATGTCTTTGTTGTGGAACTTTATTGTATCGAATTTCATTTCCGGCTTCTGCACGTAAACACGCGGAGGCCTGTTTGTTCATTTATGGAATGGAAGGAATAGATAAGAAGAGAAATCTCGGTCTTGAACTGCTGTTACAAGCAGGTAAAAGTGTTAAGAAAAGTCAGATTAAGAAAAATATTTCCATTTAATTTAATGCTGACCAGATCTGTCTTCTGGCGACTTTGGCATTTACTTTTGTGATACTTATAACCCATAGACACCAGGAAGTGACTTTCAGAAATCATTTCCTGTTCGACTACTGTTTTAATATGATCTTTTCTGATGATCCCTATTTATGATAAATTCTACTTGAAACGTATAATTCCCACTCTATTTAATAAGGACATAGTATGTCATTAAGGCTGATAATTACTAGATTACAAGTCAGTTGTTGACAAATATACGGTCCCACACAGGTGGCCACGTGCGTGTGTGACAACAAAAAAAGTCAAAATAAATAAACAAAGGGTAAACCATTTCCTGTACAAACATTAAACGAATATTTTTTAACAATATTTTTTGTTTTTAGTCTTGATTTTACTTAATGTTGACTTAAATGTAGGTTTATTAAAAATGCCCTTGGGCTGTTATGAATGAATTGATCAGCTGTTCTACATTTTGTCTGCTTAACCCTATCTCTTAGTATATGTTACATTTAAAATTTCAGGAATATTACAATTTATTTTTATTCAAATTTTAATTTACCTTTTCAGTTGTGTTATGTCACCAACTTCAATGAAATTTACTTCACATAATTCATTTAAAAGGGGGCCTCAGTGGCCGAGTGGTCAAGGAAGTTCGTCTACTATTGATCACGTGGTCTGTCAACACTGAGATTGCGGGTTCGATTCTAACTACAGGCAGGTTGTACTAGACTCCAATATTATTTGACAAGGATTGCCAGTTTCCTACCGCAGGTTGGGGGTTTTCTCCGGGTACTCCGGCTTCCTCCCCCAATAAAAACTGGACGCCATGATGTAGCTGAATAATTGCTGAAAGTGGCGTTAAACACCATTCAAACAAACAAAAATTTAATTAAAATACATTTTTTTGTTTAAATGAAGAATATTTTTAGATTGATTATCAGCTGTTAGTCTGAGAATCCTCTGCCGTCAAATACTTTTTAAAACTTGGATTGGAGCATGGGAGGTCGGAGGGCTCTAAATTGGCAAAACCGCGGATTTTGCAACATAGGTTGAAGTTGGCACTTTTTATCAATGTTAATAACAATTTTCTTGTGGTTCATCTCTCTTACATCCTATTCTCCCATCAAAGTCATAAAAATAATTTTTACAGCATAGGATTCTCAGACCTGCTGATACCTTTGAGAAATGCCTTGAATAGGAAGGAAGATTTTTTGGGGTTTGTTTATAAACAGGTAGTTAATATGCCAATATTCTATTTTTCAATTATTAAAGGATTGACAACAACACTTCGTAGGAAATCCTCTATATTTTATTTTTCAGTACAAAAAAAGCAACATTTTCATAGTAGTACACAAATGACATTCTTTGTTGTACACATATTATTTAATAAACTTTTCTTGACATTAGGCCAAAATAAATTAATAGTGTGTTTCCTATTTCTCTCTTGAAAAAAGTAGGTTGGGTAGGTAGGGAAAAAAATTTATTTTGTTAAAACATTTTATTTTGTTTTCAAAATGTTGTGGTGTTGAAACATTCAAATTCAAAGTTTAATATTATTACGGGAAGGGACCAATTATCACAGATATTAAAAAATGGCAAATAAAAGTTTTGTATTTGTATGGGTTTTTCATAAAATATGATTTTTTGGGCTTTATATTAGAGGGAGGGACCAGTCACAGACACATTAAAGAATTTGAAAGATGACATGGTGCTGTGGCAGATTCATTTATAAATATTAAATACGAAGGAATCATACACCAAGTCTAATTTTGAGAAAAAGGTGTTGCAACATTCACTGATATTACACAATATAAAATGTCTTGTATGGATTTAATAAGATTTGATTTTTGGGGGCTTTAATATATAAATTTTAATATTGAGGGGGGGGGGGTTGGAGGTAGTCACAGAAACATTAAAGAATGTAAAAGAAGACATGGTGCTGGGGCCGATTCATTTATAATGTGAACATGAATCATACACCAAGTCATCCTTAATTGGGGAAGAGCTTTATCTTCATTTATTTTCAAACAAACACCTTTTTTTCTTTTTTTTCTACAAACTGTCACCCTCCGGCCATCATCAACTCAAAGTCGCCACGTGCGGGATCGGGTGGCTAAAAGAATAGACCGTAGTCGCGCTAGCTTGTCGTAAAAGGCGACTTAATAGCGCCCAGTACCCTGACCGGCGTGTCAGGTCGGTTTGCCTAAAGACCGACTGGGATGTGTGCCCCAGGTGGTTGAATGGAGTACCCCTGGCAAGCTGGGGTTGTCAGGCCATAATACGGAAAACCTGACCGCAAACCATATTAGTGCACCGTGTTGGGAAAAATGCCACGTTCCTCGCACGTTAAAGAACGCTGCTGTAGTATTCACTATGAGTAGGGATTTCGATCCCGCTACAGGAGGCTAAATTGCCAGACCCTATCCATCCTCCCATTTGCCAGTGGCAATCTAAAATCCGTTACCCCTATTTTTCCTTGTGTCCCATCCCATTTTCATTCATCATCATTTCATGTTCATTTTATCATCCATTTCATGTTCATCGCCTGAATATAGCTGAAATATTGCTGCTCGGGCGTTAAACACCATTAATCAATCAATCAATCAACTCAAAGGCAACGATTGCCGTTTTTGTGGCGTTGTGACTGTCACCACATTGTTGTACGGTTTTCATCAAAGCCCGTTGCTCCCCAAACTCCAGTTTTCCTTTACAGTTTAAGTCAATACATTTTTCATGAAACGTGTTTGCAAGTTCTTATTCTGTTAATGTTCTCTCAACTTTAAAGACTCGGATTTTTGGTCTATTTGTCGTGGGGCTATAAATGTCAACTTTATACTGCTTTTCATCAAACCCGTCGGCGGAAGAGGTATCATGATGTTCTTAAAAACGCTCATCATGTCTAAGTGATCGAGAAGCGATATCATGAATACTTTCAGGTTCATGTACGTGGTCGCATTTTGCAATCCGAATTGCAATAACACTACTTGGCTGTCGGCACGCCATGCTTTAAAATCTCTGTTTTAAAGACGCTTGAATCACTTCCGTTTTCCGTTGGTTACAAACGTTTTTAAGACGAAGGATAAAAAAATTTAAAATCGTACACGGAAATGAACGGGAAAAAAATCCGGATTTTTAAAAGTTGATAAAATGTTTTAGGGTCGGCGTCCAAACGGGAGGTAGGGTCGGGAAACCGGAAACGCACAATTAATTTATTTTGGCCTTATTGAAAAAATGTATCTATGTACATGTACAGAAATAACAAGTAACATCATTTCTGTTGAACAAAAGTGTCATTAAAAATAATGTCAGATTATTTATACGGGTTTAAAAATAAAATATGTAATTTCTAATGTACATGTATGATACAAAGAGAGTGTTCAAGTCAAAACACTTATTCTTCAATTTTTTTCCATTTCTTCAGTTTTGCAAACGTTAAACCTCTGCAAAATTATAAGTGGCATTGACAAAAAAGGAGTGACCAATGGTCACCAGATAATGGAAAAGGACCAAAAAAGACAACCCCTACATTTTGGGATTAAATTGTATCATACATACCCATTACTAGTAGCTTTGCATTGCCTTATAAGTTATGCCTAGACATAATGTAAGCAGTCTGTGAAGCATGAAATTTGGGTGACTATAGAATCACATTTCTTGGAATGTAGATGCATCAGGGTAATCTGCAATATAAAATTATTAGAAATTGATGGCATAGTGTTATTTGATTCCATGGACAAAAACCAATTTATTAATACATGTATACCAAAAGGTCCATTCATTTTAATTCTTCTCAAGATGTTCATTGCTTTGCTGTCAAGTTCTTTCAGTTTCCTTGTCTCATATTTATTTATAAAGAAGAACTCTTTAGTCTTATTATTTTTTATTTCATAAGCCAAAAAAAAAACTGCAGAAAAATGAGATTTGTTTCTCAAATTAAACAAAAACCAATGTCGTAACATTTCCAAGTTTCTTCAACAGTAAACTTTTTTGTTTCTGTACATGTTTCTTTTTTATCTTCACTGTTGTTGTCAGTCAAGGTTCCACTTAGTAATTCTATAGTAGTCAGTGTAGTTTGCAAAAGTACATTTTGCCAATTTAATCAGGTTACAGACATGAGCAATCTTAGTAACATTTTGGTCATGTTAGCACCACATTGTCGATTTCCCAGTGAGGACATACTTTTTTTTTTTGTCTACACTACATTTCTTTAAAGTGTGGTTTTTCAGGATGAGCAATAACATAGCACCAGATAAAGCACCAAAGTTTTAAATACAAAAAATAGATAAAGTAAAAAAAATATGGTCACAACATCATTGTATATTGTGTTCCTACAGGCCATGTTGGGTTAAAGTGGCCAAAGAATATTACATGTACCTTAAACACCTCTCCCCAAAAAATAAAACCACTGTCTTTGTTCATCAGACTTGCACTGGCTCAAAGATGTACTTAAACCAAACTTATCACCCTGAACATATCTGAAATATTGCTTGCTGGACGTAAAACAACAATCAATCTTCGTGGGACACCTACATTTGTAGTATCAGAAATGCCTTATTGTCATTAATGCATGTAGTTATTGCTGTTTATGATTTTGCATATGAATATGGTGAAAAAAAGGAAAGATAAGTTTTTTTTAAAAATGTTATTGCTGTCTTCCTATGATTCTTTATCCCCACTTATTTAAACTGCATATATATAAACCAATATAAAGATTTCAATTAAAAGAAACCTGTGCATAACAACACTTAATGAAAAATGCAACTTTTCGCTATTTGATCCCTACTTTTCCCAGGGTGAGCCAATAAGAGTACATCAGAATGGTTATGTCTGTGCCAGACAAATACACTTGGGCTGTTGTTCCATGCAGACTGATAATATTTAAATGTTTAGCTGAATTCGACAATCCTTAAAAAGAATGCATGATTATAATAAGAGTCTTGTTCGTGCTGTTTGTTAGACCAGAAATGCCATATTTTTTTGTACAATTAATGGTATATGTATTAACCATGCAACGGCATATGCCTATAATTTGCACCTTTTTTCTAACCTGTTATGGAATTAATTCAGTTGATACAGATGCTGCTATTGATCTCTATTGATTTTCTGGCATCATCTGGGCATGCTCATTTAGATTACTTCCTTGTTACTTCTGATTGGTTAATTCTATGGCTGTAACAACCAATCAATGAAATTAATTTTGCAGCTTTTTTTCTTGAATAGTTCTTAATTGATTTGAAGGGAGATAATAAACATAGTTTTTGGAGTTTTCGCAGTAGTTTGTTTTGGGATGAAACACTGACTATTCTTAATATTTTGATTTTGATTGGGATTTTTCAAGATCTGGTAAGATGCTTTCATTTTATTTTATTAATTTCTCAAAAAAAAATAAAACACTAAAAGCAGAGTTCTCAAAGCCAAAGAAGCATTAGAAGAAAAGCACTCAGCATCATTGAACCATGTTTATTTAATACAGCATGTGTACAGCTTCTAAAACTCAATTCAAGTGTAAAAAAATTATTCATAATGAATTCCACTTTCACTATATTTAACTAGGCAAGCTTAGAATTTGCTGCAAATGCTGACAATATTATTTTGAAATCTTATGTATTTACAAACTTTGTACAAGATCATTTGCACATGATTAAACTTGCATGTTGTACTTTCAGAAATCATAATTGGGTATACTTGTAAATAAGGTATAGAAGAAATGCAAAGATTTTACACTGTTTGGTTGTTTGGTTTATCAACCTTGTATACATAAATATCTCCATATTAAAGTATGACCACCATGCCTGACGGAGGAGTTTTGATTTTTTATGATCAGGCAGTTGCAACTTCCAAAGTTGTCTGGCACACAAATGTTTTGTCTGAATAAGTATTAGGCAAAAAATTGGCAGATAAGTTTGTTTATGTTTTCAATTAATTATCAGACAAATAAAGATTTAATTTTTTTTTAACTTGAATGAAGTCCCTCATGTTAGCAAAATGATACTTATATTCCTCTAGTAAAATTGTCATTATTTGCAAGGACTGCACATGGCTCACGCTGAGTCAGAATTATAGGGAGAAGTCACTTCTCTTTTGGGTGGCTGACAGGGAGAAGTGAGGATAGAACAGGAGGAAGTGGGTGGACAAAAGGGAGAAGTTGCATTCTATGTCACGAAAGCATCTTGTTTTCTTTGTAATTTTATCCATTATATGTTTTTTAGCAGTTTAATTTATTGAGTATAAAGTATCAAAGATTTGATTAACTATTCAGTATACCTATTTCACACATCTTTATAAATACATGTATTAAACATAACAATAAAACAAGAATAAACTGTCACAAAACTTCATTAAAATAAATGTTTCTTTGTCATTGGTACTCAAATTAATTGAATTATAATGAAGAACTAACAGAACTAGAAGTAGAAAATTACATCATTGTGACACATAATATATTATGTAAAATGGTAAAATTCACTATTAAATGTATTTAAAAATATTTAACTTAAATTTTTTTAAAGTAACTGCCAAAATTCTCTTTTACTACATTTCTGTCATTGCAATACTCATTTCATACCTATCATCGTAGTACATTTGCAATATCCGGTACCAAATTCATATCCGCTCCGGAAAATTTAATGTTTTTCTCTGAACTACTGGTTTTTGGTCGTATTTTTTAAACCTACGCTTTATATACTTAATAAAAGTTAATTGGGTACCAGTTGACTTTGTGGCGCGATAACAAATATATAATAAACATGACCCTTTATAAAAAATATGACGATTCTTACCAAAATGGGAATAAAATTTTAAAGGTGACATTAGGCGATTCTTCAAAATGATAGAGCGACTTCACTTCGCTTTCAAAAATGATCAAGGGGGAAGTGTAACCATGACAAAGCGACTTCTTCGCCTGAGTGGCCCTCCAACCCGAGCCCTGCTGCAATTCTAATTTTAAAAACATGGAACTCACATATTGTGTGAAGTTGTAGTGCTTTAGAAATAAGTGAAGGAAAAACTTGGAGCAATATGAAAAAAATTGTGTGTGCAATAAATTTTCCCAAACTTTTAAATTGATACTTACCAAAAGAACCAGGTGTCTACACCTCACATATAGGTACATTATGTTGGACATCACACCAGGTTCCATTAAAAGGAACATTTACAGTGTAATAATGATGACCAAAAATGTAATCAGAAGTTTTGAATTGATGAAATTTTAATGAAATTAAGAATAAGAAAATTCAAGGTGTGATAATTATACACTGTACGATAAATATACACTGTACGATAAATATACACTGTACAATAATTAAACACTGTACGATAAATATACAGTGTACAAAGCAATAATATTAAATCGTCACAGTCATGTGACAGAACATGTAGTACATTTAAAAAAAATAAATAAGAATAGCACTTAAGCTGAAAAAAGACCACGGGGGTAGCTGCCTATATGTGAATGTGGCGGAATCCACATGCAATTGTCAACAACAAACATTGCAATCAATAAACTATTCTTTTTCAGTACTAAATAAAGCACCTTAGAACTCTCCAAAATGCTCCAAAGAGCTCCATTGTTTTCAAAATGTCTAGCTACACCCCTGAAGGTAAAAGGATAAATTTAATAAATAGTTCATGATACTTCAGATAATATGGTAGCATACAGACAGGTTGATGGCCCCAAAAATTAAATGAACTTCAGCTGCGCTTTGGGTAATATTAATTTTTGGAGGCTACCACCAAGCAATCCATGCACTGCCATATGACCCTTAGTGTGATGAACTATTTGTTAAACAGTTTTTATATCACCTTGACTATGGCAACTAATCTTAGCACACATCAAGTATGGTTGCCTGTAGTCAAAGAGATGTGAACACCATTCACAAGCATGTTATGTACTTAATTTATTAAAAATAGCTCACTTTGGAAGCAATTTCTTCACAATTTTCTGAAATGGTTTTGGAAAACATTTTCCTCAGAGAGAAGATCCAAAACAGAATAGAAGTTCTAGTATTATTTATTTGTTTTAAATAGGATCTACTTCTATCTCTAGCATAAATATTGTGTTTAAAGAAAATGTTGGCAAAAAATGCAGCCAATATATATTTTTCATGGCTAAAATATTTTAAGAAAAATATACAGTAAAATTTTAATATAGTACTGTAGTATAGCTGGAAAACATCTAAGAAAATGTTTGAAAGGGAAATAACTCCTGTCTTTACAAAACAGTCAACATTTTCCATTTTAAAAACTCATTTATGTGATTGTATTTTGCCATGGAATTTTACAAATAATTAATTTTAAACAGTTTTACATTCATCAACTTTTATGTTTGTTGTGGTATTGTCTTAGGATTGGACAAATGAACTTTCACACATGAATCATGAGAAAGTTTTTTTGTCTTATGAAATTTTTAAAGATAAATAAACCCAAAGAACCCACCAATAACAATTACATGTATTGATAAACAATGAGGGCGGTGGTTGTAATTGTGTGACAGATATTTGACCAATTACTCAGTAAGAGCTGATCTTTGATCCTTGTGCCATTGTTGAGTTTTCTCTTGGGACTAAAGACTGAATAATTGAACTTCAATTTTAAGTCCACTTTACATAAAACTGATGTCTTTTTTAGTTCCTTCAAATTGTATAGTTTTGTTGTTGTTGTTTTTATTTTATTTGTTTGTTTGTTGAAATCTTAAGTTTTCCAATCTAAATTGGTACATGTATACGTAAGTATTAACAATGTGGTGGTTTATTTCAATAAACATTTTCTATGATATTTTAATACAGTTATTAAAATTTTTTGTTATTGTGGAAAAAATGTGTGCAAAATTTTATCAATACTAGTCATCCTTCAGAAAGCTACAGAAATTAAGAAGGAAAATCACTTTTTTATAAAATGCATACTGTATACATGTTACATATTTTATTGTATTAATTCCTTTGTGTTGGATTAATTTGAAATAAAGAGTTTTATGCACATACAATAGTTAATCTGATTTAAAAGTAATAAATGAAAATTGTTCAATTGTACATGGATCTGCTGGTCCATATAAACAATAGATTTGGAACAGATTTTCTCTCTAATACAAGCATGTGGTAACGTTTAACATGCAAAAATGTTTTTGTTTTACAAAAGGTGATTTAAATGTCTACCTGTGCAAGTGGGCACATCATCCGGGCGAGGGGGGGGGGGGGGGCAAAACAGTACAGTGTAGCTAGTCTTATAATTTACCTACTGACCCGATAAGTTTGGTTATTAATGGCAGTGCAGTGTTATTGAATTTATCTGCAATTTACTTACTGACTAGCCCGAGAATCCTCTGCCATCTGATGAATTTTTAGACTTTGATGGGAGAGTGGGATGGGAAACTCCCATCAAATTCTTTAAAAAACGTTGGATGTCAGAGGATTCTGGAACTACCTACTGACTAGATAAATGAAGTAATAAATGCCAGTATGTTGTGACAAGGACTTAAATTTCCATAATTTTACTATTGAGATCGGAGAAATATGATAATCCAAGAGTACTAATCTAAGATTGTTTCTCTAAATTTAAAATTTTTACGTTCATGACTTGAAAGCACAGTAAATAGAAGGTATTTTATTGATCACGGCATCAGTTCTTATTATATATTATTACTTTAAATCAAAAAGCCTTATGAGAACAGCATTTTCACTAGTGAAGAGGACTATTTTTTCCACACCGGTCAATCGGTTTGAATATAATGCAAAAATTTGAGAAATCATGGTAAATAAAGTTTACTACCCCATATGCCCGGTTCATCTGATCAAAACTCCTCAGATCCAAACAATATAAAATTCCAAATGATTAAGATGTTGTAGAGTTTTTATCATCTAAAGTCAATTCCAAATATTATACCAAATCTGGCTACAGATAGTTTTGAAATCAATAGTGTTCTAGCAAAACTTAGGGGTCATCCATAATTGTCAAGTTTGGTTTGCAAAGAGCACACTTTTTGAAAACGACCTCCCTCCCTCAAAAAGAGTATGTCAACATTTTTTGCAAGTCTGCACATCCACATTACTGGAAGTTTAAAGAACATACTGAAAAAATGTTGAAATTGAAAACCCCTCCCCCCTATAGTGCTCTTTGCAAACTCGTGAAAAATGTTGACAATTATAGATGACCTCTTACTTACATTGATAACTTTTTTTTTTATTTCTTAGTGCAACAATAATTATAAGAAAGTTGATTTATTACTAATAATTACATACTTTTTAAGTAGTAAGATAATATGGTGAACTGTTGATGTAACTAATACTTGAATGCGCAAATGTATCTTTAAAACAAGAAAGGGTTGTCTCCCTTTTGATGTAAGTTCAGAATATTCTTAGGTAATTTGAAGGAAAAAAAGTTCAAATGATAATAATATAGTATTAATAAAGGGTATTATTTTTATAATTGTCCCATTATATAACCAAGGTTTGTTATATAAGCCAGATAGTTCAATGGCCTTGGCTATGCCTTGGGCAATTAGTTTCTCCAGGCAATTATTACAGAAAAATGCCAGCATATAATACAGGCATTATGAAAACACCCATTTGTTGATACTTTATAAACTATGCAAATAACTTCTTTTTATCCTAGAGTGTTTTTAATAATGAATTTAATTAAAATTATTTAATTTAATAATATATGTATTTATTAAAAAATTTTCTATAATGTTTTCAATGTTAAATATGGGTCATCTAGATTTTTTTCATAATGACCCTGCATGGACAATTATAATGCACTTGCATAATTAGTTTGTTATATCCCCATAAACTTGTTTTGGGAGTTATATAGGAATCACTATGTCTGACTGTCTATTGGTCTGTCCACATCCCTTGTAAGTGCAACTCCTCCTAAACCGCTTGATGAAATTTAATGAAACTTAGCATAAAGGAAGTACATTATATGTAGATGTGCATGATGAATTTTTATTGACCTTGATTATCATTAATGGAGATAATTGGACTTGAAAGCAAAGCAGGGGGTATCGCTTTGTGAGCGTGCTCACAGTCCACACATGTTAATAATAGTAGATAGCTAAATTCTCAGACATCCGTAACTTATGAAAATGTGAATTAAGTTGCACTAATAAATAAATATTGTTTATTATAGAGAGCATACATAAGCTGGCAATTCATTTTGTTCATCATTGAGTTCTTTGAAATGTTTTGAAAAAAAAAATTTTTGGTATTGTTACATTTTTTGAAGAAACATAAAAATCTTGTTTGTTTCTTCCAATTGGGACTTTTTTATAATACCGATAATAATAGCATTTTGATAACTACACTGAAAACTAAAATAACATAGAATTTAGTTTTATTGAATTGTTAAATACCTTTGATTTAATTTTCTTAGAGTTATAAGAGTGTGCAAAAATATTTGAAGGTAAAAACTTTTTTTTCAACATTATTTAAAGCTATTCCATTGTGTCCAGATTTTATTGTAAGGCTGTCCTGTATTGTATCTTTAGTCTCAATAAAAAATGCAGTCAAAGGGAGGTAATCTAAATTACTAGTAGTTATGTAATTTAAAATAAGAGTTGTCTTCCTTGCAATATGGAAAACATGCATGCAACAGAAAATATAATCTAGTAACTAAAGGATGTGAAAAGATGATACTTTCAGGTTTATTTAGTCTATCCAAGTTTTTAGTCTCCCAAAGATTTGGTGAGCAGTTAAAATAAATTAGTCAACATTTTTTTTCAATTACAGTTTTACTATTAAATTGCAGTTTTAAATTAGGTTACTTCCCTTTGTTTATCAAAATTGATTCATAGTCTCCATATTTTTAGTTAATGATTAAAACATAAATATTTTTATTAAAATACAATAAGAAAAATAAACATGATTATTATTTTGTTTTTTCATTGCATACCTTTGAGAATTGTTTGTTGCCGAAGTGAAATTTGATATCAGGTGAACAACAATTTTTATGTTTGTGATCTGAAGCCAAGGACAGAAATTAATCTAAATGTCAGAAGTCTATTTCAACTAGCAACATCATTAACTTGAATTTAACAAATATTATTCTGTTTGAAGTCTTTTTTTATTGAAACTGAATTCTGCAGATTATTGATTATCCGTTGTAGACAAGGATTTAATGCAGTTGAATTTTTAAGTGAGCGGAAGTTTTGTTAATCTGATTTTGTTACATATTAGAATTGAAGTAATCAATTTCGAAACAGAAAATGTACATCACCGAAATCTAATATCTGAAATCAACAACTTGCAAAGATGACATTGTATAATGTGTATTGTTTGTTTTATCTGTGCAAAGTATAGAAAAGAACAGTTACTGAGGTTGTTAAGAAAATCTGTTAAAAAGTGCATTTGTTTAATTATTATATTTAGTATGCATATACATGTAAAATAACCCCACGAAAAATAACCTTATATTTAATAAGTCTTTAATACAGATATTAGTAATTAAAACTCGTCCATGAAGGATTTTGAAATATTAATTTTTCCACCAGATGTACATAATAATGTGTGATGTTTATGTCATTTATTCAAGAAACAGCTTGAAATGTCTATATTTATAGCAAGTAAATTTCACCCTGTTTTTATTGAAAGTATGAATTGTTGACTTGAACAAAATGGAAATAAAGTACAGCAGACAACAATAATTTTTGCTTTTATTGATTTTAGAAGTCGGTCATCCAGTTCTCGTATCACGGTAGATAGGTGTGTTGAAGTGTTGTCAACTACTTACATTTATGATAATAAATAATAATATTGTTTAAGATTTGAAGAGGACAGTTAAATAAATTAGTTTATTGGTGGCATGGCAACAAAACAAGTATAGGTATTTTAGAGACCATTATATTTTAGAGTCAGGCATTGGAGCAATACAGAAATGTTAAAAATGTTGTATTGGTACTAGTACATGTATCTCATTGGTACAAGTATGTGTCCTGCAGCAGTCAGTTGGAACTTTACAAAACAATATATAATAACATACATGTAGATAACAAGGTTACTTGACCCAGTTGGCAGTTCGCTCTGGTTTTATTTGGTCTTACAGAGCTCCATAAACAGTCAAATGCTTAAAAGAGAGTTTTAACACCTCAGAAAAATTAGATGATTCATAGTATAGATAGATTAGTTATAAAGGGGGATTGGGGTTGGACAAGGGGCAGTTGACTTCATAATATTAGTTTTTCGCTAAATGCAGGTAATCCCTCAAACAAGTTTGACTTTAAGTAAAATGAATTAAGACTTTTTTGTAATTTATAAAGAGTATGCTACATACAACTGAAATTGAATCCTTCTAATGGCATCCATTAAACAAAACATGACAGGCTTGTTCTTGTTAGAGTTTTTTTCCAGTTTACGGTAACTGATTTATGTCAGCGAATTATTGTCTTTAAGAAACTTAAAATTATATCTTCGTGGTTTGATCAATAACCATTCTTATTTTATTTGATATATTATACTTTTGCAGGTTGCCATGGCAACCAGACTTAATCAATAACAATTATTATTTAAAGGGCTTCTAATTTCAGAAGAGTAATTTTTGTCTTATTATATTTAATTTCTTTATGGTATCAGCTTCTGTCAACATAGTATTATGAAAATATCATATTTTTGTTTTTTGATGTTCTGGCATGAAGAATGTAGAAGTGCTAGCCAGAAGTCAAATATTAGGTCTGAATGTACTGTTTTTGACCAAGGTTTGTAGTAGTTATGGGTTGAGACTGGGTGTCAGCTGATTGATAGATTGATGATGGGTTTTTTAAATGTATAAACAGTACAAGTAGATTGGCAGAAAGATGTAATGTTTGTTTGTAAGGAAACCTAGAAAGAGGTGTTTTTGGGGGGAGGGGGAGGGGGGCTGGACTAGGTAGTGAATCTACTACTAGTAAATGTTTTTGCTTTTTAGTTGTCATTTTTAGTATACCAACTGGTACATGTATTCTGAAAATATTATGTTGCATACACCAGAGAATTTTGTATTTTTTTTTTTACCATTACAGAGGCACCAGTTGCCAAGTAGTCGAGGTAGTTTGTCTACTACATGTATTGATCACAAGGTCTGTCAACACAGAGGTTGAGGGTTTGATTCTGACTGTGCTCGACTCCAATCTTAATTGACAAGGATTCCCACTTTTCCTACATAAGGTCCAGGGTTTTTTCTCCACTTACTCCAGCTTCCTCTCTGAATAAAAACTGGATGCCATGATAAAGCTGAAAAATGGCAATAAACACAATTCAAGCAAACAAAAAATCTGTATGACATGTAGGGTAGTTTAGCTGAGAGTATTCAGTAATATTTTGACTTCAAACAGATTTTTTTCTTTACATTGAGAAGTTAAATGTCAGAACTAAATCCATCATTACCAGGTAGGTTAATTTGTTATTGAATGGTGCTCCTGTATGACCCAAATGTTTTTTGATGTGTACAGATCAACAACCTGTGAAAAGTGTCAAAATGGGGGTTTCTGTTTACCAGTATGATTTTGTCTTTTCACAATATTTTTATTCATTTGTTTGTTTGCTGACTGAAGGAGATTGAATTTCTCTGGCTGAATTTAAGAGCGGTTATTAACATTGCAAATTGAGACCAACGTGTGCCCTATAAATAGCTTACCCTAATGTAATATTTATTCAGCATATTAGTGTCGATTTCATGACACTCATTTTTGAAAATGATATAATGATGAATTTTACGATCCTATTTTGGTCTTACAATAGTGTATATCCCAAGGTTGTTTGATTTATGGCCTGTTGATTGGTTGACTGATTGATTGATTGATTTTTGATTAAAATCTTGAATCAGATGTGCACTTTGCCAAATAATGGTTTAAAAAAAATAATAACAGCTTTCCAAGATGTTGAGAAGAAGTTATGTGGTGCTTAAAGAGATACAAATATTTGAACATCTTTTATAGTAAGGTGTCATTTCTAAGTTTCTAAGTACAACAAATATAGAATTAAATAAAAAAGATTTATATATTTTTATCTCCAATAAAAAAATGAAAACACATGACATGATTTAATCAATGAATATATTTTTTATGTGTGTGTTCATAGACAAAAAAGGCATGGAACTAAAAATAGCATTCTTAGAAATCAGTCAAGCATTTTGTTTGTTGGTACGTGATGTGGAGACACCAGGTACATCTTGGTGTAATGTTAGTCCATTAAAAATTATTTTTTTCTGTTGATTGAATATAACCTCCAGTTACATGTACATACAAGTTTAATGGCGATACCCTGTCTTGAGAGAGTAGTTGTCTTGACTGCGTAGTTGAGAACATTTAAGATATGGTTATTACTTGTAGTGAAAAAAGATCACTTTGAATCTGACATTCTATGTATAACAACATGTACTACTTTTTTACCACCCCCCCCCCCTTTCCCCAATAAACTGAACACCATGATATAGTGGAAAAATTTCTAAAATTTGCATCAACCTTCATTAAAAAAAACAAAGCTAATTATGTGTCACGCTTTTCTGCAGTATAAGGTTGAGATGTTCATACTGCCAGTGGTAAAACATCTGTTAGACCATGCCATTCAGAAGACAAACAGTTTCATGGAACTGAAAAAGATTGTTCTTCATTTTTTTATCCACTTGTTCGAAAAGTATGCAACTGTAAAAACTGTATGTACATGTGTCTCCCATATTTTGTATTTGAATGAGGTTTAAACATTAGCAAATTTTCAGCTATAGCGTGGCATTTTTGTTCCATGGAGCTGTAGTACCCAGTGAAATCCCCAGGCCTTTTGTAGAAACACTGACAATCCTTGTCAATTAAGACTGAAGCCAAGTGCAACCTCAGTATTGACAGACACATGATCAATAGCAGATGACCATAAAAAATTCTAGCAATTTGAAAATGTTGAGAACTAAAACAGGAAAATAAAACTACTTGTACTAGTAATCATGGCCTATACTGGTAGGTTCTAAGTGGGAATAGAGCAGAACTTTCCTGTTTGTTTTAAAAAAAAAGATTTTTCTCTATTGTAACTTTAAATGAATATCACGACAGGAAATTGCCAAGTTATGAATAATAATAATTTTCACTATATTATATCCTGTTCTTATGTTAGTATGTAACATACATCTGAGTATTCCAGCACTTGCAAAATTGTTTTGCACTTGGATTATACAACCGAAACTGCATATATATGAGACAGTTTCCTGATTGTTATCGAAAACTGCTGAAAACCCGTGTAAGAACAATGAAAACAATGTGTGTCTAACAGAGGGAGTACACCAATTTATGTCCTGTATCGCACCCCAAGTTTTTACCAGTTAGATCCCGTTTTACTTCCTGTAGTGTACATAATATTTGACCACCTGAAATCATCGTTCCATTTAAAGTTTAAATCTCAGTTTGCAATTGAATAGGTTTACTTAAGTTGTGAAAAACTTTTTTAATTGAAATTGCCCGAAGAAAATTAAGAAATACTTGTACTGTTAAACCCCGTTGAACATGTATGTGGCAGTTAGAAATAGTCTGTTATTAATGACCTAAAAGACAATCAGTCATACGTAACAAATACACTTTCATTTTTACAAACAAACAAACAAAACTACAAAAGGGAAATAAATGAAGGCCTTTAAGGACGTTTTCTTATACAGGGGTGGTTGCTAGGGAGGGTTTCACTGTATATTAATAGTGTTCAAAGTGGACTCTTGCTTGCATAAATACAACCGCAAGCATTGAGGTTACCATGGTAACCAACACAGCAAAAACAATTATGCTTGAATCGGTTTCATTTTCAATTTAGGATGGGAATAGATACCCTGAGTTGTTTTTGTAACATTTGAAACCTAACTATTATCAAATAATGGCACTTTGTTTATAAATTTTCTATACAGTAACATACAATGCTCTAGGCATAGTTATTACGTCTTATTTTTCACTGATATAGTCAGTTATAATTCTCCCAGTCGGCATTTACAGATTGTGTCGCCTGTGAAACATTTAATATCTTGAAAATGCAGTAATTTATATT
The DNA here is from genome assembly GCA_944474755.1 of Limnoperna fortunei. Lineage (NCBI taxonomy): Eukaryota > Metazoa > Mollusca > Bivalvia > Mytilida > Modiolidae > Limnoperna > Limnoperna fortunei. The sequence continues at coordinate 55,700,757 of OX104115.1, read as the reverse complement.
CATGTTCGAAAAAAAAATTCTTTATAGAGACACAATTGCCAAGTTATCGTATTGTTTGTCATTTCAAAATGGCCGTAAATGTAAGGTTTGAAAAAAAATTGACAGTGCCCTGGTTATTAACAACAACGCCTACTTATTTTGCTAATAAAATGATTTGTCATGTTGTGGTGTATGGTTGTCAGGGTTTTAAGGAGACACCTGCCGAGTTTCTTTTGTGTCGGCAGGTAATCTTCAGGACAATAAATGCGGAAACAAGTTATAAAGAGGCTTCATATTTCCTGCTCCACCCGACCGTAAAGGTGTTTATTTTGTCCTGACATAAAGTAAAGCTTTTGTTAAGACATTCTTTAGGATTACTAAATTGTTTTCACTTTTCTATTCCTGTTTATCATACAAAAGTAGAGTGGGGTTTTTCAATGTACTGTGAAAAGATATATAATAGTTTAAAATGCTACAAGGGTAGAAAAATAGACTTCTAGTTAGTTGTAAAAATTGCTTTAAAATTCAGTGCATTAATTCAGAAGCAGCCATTTTTCCTCTGGTACCAACGTTTTTGGTAAAAGTAGTTCCAAAAATCTGGCGAAAAGACCGATTACATTAACACTGAAGTACTTATGAGCATTTATTGATATGTGTTATGGTTCTTTGTTTATTTTTTGTTTTGTTGTCCCAAACAATACTCGTGAACATTCCCTTCATTTCCTGCAAGGTTTCTTAGGAAACATTTTTGAGAAATATTGAAATATCTTGAGAATAATGAAGAAAAGTGAATTGGTCCTTACAATTCTGCTTAGTAAAAATGAGCCCCAGCTTGTCTTTCGGTTAATTTGTTATATATTAGAACCATTCTTGGTCCTCTGTGGTCGATTTTTCTCCATGTAGAAGTTTGTTTCCTCCTTCTTATAGAATCCTTAATATGGCATTAATCAACAGCCAATGAACCTAGAAGAAATTATTTGATGCAAAAGGTTTCATAAGATGCACTGATGCAGAAAGTATGTTTGGTCACAGTAATGCTGCTTCACATCAGCCAAGACCCTAAACAAGTTGTTACACCCACATGTCTCTAGGGCCATGTGACAATTATAACATTATCTTATGTGTGGTAATACATAACTACAACACTATTTATTACCCTTGTCACATATTTACCTGGTAAAAACACACCTGAGCTCCTATGCTGAAAGATCGCCATAAATTTTTCGTACTGATAAATTGCCGGAGCTATTGTCGGTATCTTATGATCACCATAAATTATCTTAAAGTGTCATGATCCATGACAACTTATTTCCCTTCCTTCCTTAGGGTGTTTCCTTGATCTGATGTACTTGTACATACAAAAATAACATAATTATGTCCGTGTTCATTCTGGCCTTGAAGTTTTTTAGTATTTTCACTAAGTACAAGCACTAAGTTTTGTACTGGTAATGGTATCCATTGGTATTCAACTCTGAAAGGTCATAATTAGATACATATATATGTTTCACATTTGTGTGATCATAAAATTCATTTGACATGCAGAATTCTTAATTGTCTAGCTTATCAATGAATTTAAATCTCAGAAACAATATCATTTTTTAACAAATTTGTAACAGAAAATATGCATTTTTTTAACCTTTTTCCAAAGCATTTTTTGGGAAGCAAAACTTTTTGACTGAGTGCTCTTCTTAGTACATGGAGCGTATATGAAAATGGAATTTGCGTTTTCAATAAGAGTCGGCAAGCTTATTTTGTGTGGTTAAACAATTTACATGTTTGTTTTTTACAATCATGTATTGGGGGCCTCGGTGGCCTAGGGGTCAAAGTACATGTAGTTCATTTACTGTTAATCACGTGGTCTGTCAACACTGAGATTGTTGGTACGATTCTCACTGCAGGCAAAGTGTACTCGACTCAAATCTTAATTGACAAGAAAAGGATTGACAGTTTTCCTACCCCGGGTCGGGAGTTTTCTCTGGTATTCTGGCTTCCTCCACAATAAAAACTGGACGCCATGATATAGCTGAACAATTGCTAATAGTGGCGTTAAACACCATCAAACAAACAAAACAATCATGTATTGCAGTACAGAAAATTAAAATAACATTAAGAACCATAGAACAACACCCCCCCCCCCCCCCCACCCCCAAAGAAAACTGGATGCTATGTGGCAAACATTGCTCAAAATTGCATAAAACCATAGCAAAACAATTGTTTCTTCTGTAGTTAAAGGGTTACAATCCAGACTCCTCGTTACTAAAACTAGTGTTAAGTATTGCCAAGTATTATTGCTCTGCCTATATAAATAGCTATACATGTATAGGGTCAAGTAAAGTACCTATTAGCATGTTTAATCTTCGTATTTGAGTGTTGTTTTAATACACTTACTAATACCAAAAATATTTTGGACATTCTTTGGGCTTGAGTTATTGTTTCCCAGTAAGTTCACATTGTACATTACGGAAATCCTGTATCCAGAGACTTAAGTGCGTTTTTTGGCTTTTAATGACAACCACTTTACCGCTATATACAGTTGTGACCCTTCAATGTATATTTAAAAGACTTCTCCCAACAAGATGACAGTGGAGCACTCCCTAACTTTACGTGCAACTGTCTTACCGTGAATCATTAAAAGCCAGTGTTCCAGGTACTTTATATAAAGATATATTTTTCTTGAATTGAAAGTTTACAGTGACGTAAGAACATGTCGTAATCGTGATAAAGGTTGTTTACAAAGGAAAATGTTTCCGGTTTTTTGGTTGTAGAAACATTTATTCAGCCAAAGATATTAATATGTCCCGAATAATGACAGGTTAGGTAATGGTTCGTAATAAAAGAAATATTGCTTCGAGCTACTGTCTTTTTTGTTAAAATTGAGCTATACAGGTTGTCACAGAAGTTACATTGTTGTTATGAGTTTTGATATCTTGTTTATAATAAATGTATTTGTCAATTTATGTTGTATTACACCTACAACTGACAATTATATTTTTATTTTATGAAATCTACAGTAGATACATAAAATTGGTCCAGATTATCAGATAAGAAGATAGGGTCCAAGTTATCAATAATGAATAATGTTATTGAAATATATGCAAACATCTTGGAAATGTACATTTTGGAAATGGATTATATGTTAATTTCTTGTTTCATATTGAGAAAAAAAAATTGAAACTGAACATATGGTGATCTTTCTACACCTGTTTCCTTATGAAATGATGACAACAGAATAGATTGATTCACTTCACACTTACCAATTAAAAATTGATCTTAATATTCCAGTTATGTTTTATTGTAATCCACTGCCAACACATGAAAGAAAAGATCATATATACACAAATTACCATTATACTTCACTTAAATTAAGTATGCTATTTTTTTGTTTTTATGTTTGTGAGGGTTGTTTTTTGACTTGATCAAGTTGCTGTAAGATGTTCAAGTAGATCAGCTTAAATTTGAATGGCTGATTTACCTCAAACATCATTTAGAAATAGAATGAATTGATTCCAATAGGGCAAGGGGTACTCTGTTTTGTTTCTGGAATAGGAATTAAATTTGCAGGGAGCTTTTGCCCAAATTTTGGTTTCCTTCTCCTTATAGAGCTCAAAATGATAGTAGCGTTCCAGGGAGGGTAAGTGTGGAATAAATTCCTTTTACGACCTTTGATTTTCTGTCTAAATACACAGTAACTTTCATAATTCACACAATGTGTATTGCACAAGGTTATGCTCTGTTATTTTCCAACCTAAACAGATAAAAACCAGAGTAAACATACCTAATTGGACTCATCCGCGAGTTCTCTTTGGTACATAAAAGTAAAGTTGTTTGTACAGGACAATTATCCAGATCTGTCCTTGTAAACAGGAAGAAGTTTTTGTTTTCAATAACAAACAAGTTATGATTGATTTTATGCCTTAATTTCAATACCATACCATTTAATTATTTCAGTTTTATGAGGGCATTGATTTGTCAGCATATGTCTTGCTATTCTATTGAAAGCAAACATGTTTATAGTAGCAGTACAATAGCCCCATAAGCGTTTACTAGGGTCAACAGAATGTAGGACAGGGCATTCTGAATTCAGTGGAAATATTGGTACCTGTATAATTGATTTCCACTCTCTTGTGTAAATATGATTCAGGTCAGTTTTAATACAGAATAAATACTAATCTCTGTAGTAGATACAAAATACAATAGTCTGTAAATACTATTTCACAAAGGAAAAATAGCACTAACATTTTTTTGTGGGGAAGAAGGGGAATATTACAAAATTACTTGTACATTAAGACAGTTTTTTTTCTGTTCATTGGAAATTTTCAGATCCTCCATCATCAATTATATTCTTGTTAAATAGATGTTGGAATGACTATAAATTGTGTTTCTTCCTTCTTTCATATTTGATCATTCTGATACAGAATAAATGCATACATGGGGAATAAATTTGGTTTAAATAATTTAATTTAACCCCCCTCTCAGGCCGACCCCCACCCCCAAACCCCCTACACTTTTCCTAAATTCTGTTTAAGTAATTGAATCTTTAACCCAATATAGGTGCAATTTATTTCTACATTTTCTACCTCTTTGGTTAAGTACATTCTAATACAAATATAGGCGTGGATCTGTTTATTTCATAAGTAAGTTTTATTGTTCAAAAGTAATGACATGTTTTATGGCTCAAGGTATAATTTTTTTACCTTATCCTGTTTCCTTATTTTTCATTGAAGTGTAACTGTATTTTTACCTGTATTTACCTGTAATACTGAATAATACCTTTTCTCTTCATTAACAAAGGTATGTTTTATTATCTAATTCTTCAGATATATTGAAAACCAAAATTTCTAATCTTAATCCCCCTTGAGCTGTTTTTGTCACCTTATCATTGTATTTCATTTCCTACTTGTGTACAAGGTAAAAACTTGTTATCCAAATCGGCAAACATTCATTTCCTCCAGGTTGACCTAGAAAAATAGGTCATGTGACAACGTAAGCTAGTTACTTCCTATGCATGCTTGTGTATAAACGACTTCCTACCACAGTGGATGTGAGTTTAGTGTTGAGAGATTGAAGACAATTTATAACTGCAGGTTTCTTGATTTGTGGATGGAAAAACATTGTTAAATGGATTGTAATATTTATAGAAATTATTGACATTTTGATGCTTAGGAATTTTTTTCAATTGATTGATCAATTCATGTGTATGTTTATAAATCGTGTGTACACACCAGTTGAAAGGACTACATATTTTTGTCACACTAGTATTTCTAACACAGATTTGATTTCTAAGATGTATTGTTTTACAAGATGGACTATCAGAAAGACTTAAATTTATTTTTAAGAAAAGAAAAAAAATAAGTGAGTCAATGTTTTTTAGGACATAAAAAATAATTGATATATTCTGAACAGTTTTAAATTGTACAAGAATGATGGACTACAGTATACCTGTTAATTATTCTCCTATGGAATATGAAATGAGCCCTGTTTTGGATCTGTCTATGAAAAAACATAGACGAGAGTCTGTGATGTCGGACAGTTCATATGAACAAGGATTTGATGCTGGGGACTCGAAAAAAGAAACAAGTGGGGCAAAAACATACAAAAAGAATCTCCTCAAAAGATATCGTAAGTTTCTTATACAATTTTGAATTTTATATATTTGTTTTTTGTTTGTTGGATTATTTTTTAATTGAAAAGTTAAAAATTCAAAAATATTTATATCAGTAAGCTCATCAGAAACTGTTCCAGTTCTTTTAAATTGTGGTTTTGGGTTTGGGTTGGGTTCGAGGGAGGGGTGTGGGGTTAAGATTTGTGTTAACTTATCCAGAAATTGACATTTTTCTAGATGAAACATTTTTACATATTGAAATTTTTCTAATACTTGATATGTGAAGGAATTAATTTGTGTATTGAACAGTGATCATTTAATGCACAATCTTCTTCATATAAAGAAAATATCAAAATACATTTCCTAGAAAATTAGTAGTGTTTATGACAGATTTTTGCACCTGTTTCAACTGCACTTTTCAAAAATCATTTTCTGTGATGAGATGGAGTTTAATGTTCGACCGTTTGACGTCATGTCAGTTGTCAATTTAAATTTATATATTTATCATTTTCTACCTTTTCGTTCTTTTTATTGACTTAGGGTTCATCCTTTATTAATATGACATACAATTTTAATAATCATGTTTTTATCAAAGATAATGTAGGTGTAGATATATTTGAATTTAGTTAATTTTTATTCTGATCTTTTAGCATTTGCAAGTGACTGCTTCAAATTTTACCAGAAGTTATTTATAACCTTTGGCTGACCAGATTTTGTGAAATATTTCAATTAGTGCTCTCAATTTAGAAACAGTTTTAAGGAAAATGAAATGTGGCAGATGGTTCTTGCCTGATTTTAATCTCCTCAATAAAGACAGCTAAAACCTGGAAATTTGAAATTGATCTTGAGTTGATATGTACATGAAATCTACACCTATGTTCATAGTTACTGTTTAGATATCTACAAAGGTTTTTTTTATTATCAAGGTTACAGTTTTGGATTATAGCAGATTAACTACATTTGTAAATGTTTGCATTGCTAAAAATAAACCTTCATGTATCAGTTTGAGAAAAAAAATTGTTTAGCGCAAAATTTATGTGAATTTTCATTGTGTTTGTTTGTAAAATTTAAGTTTAACTGAACTGGACACAGACTTAATAATATAAATTGTCTTCCCATAAAAGCTGTAGGATTTAAATTTGTAGAGACTTAAAAAGATAAGTATCTGATCAGAGAGAAGGCAGATGTTTTTGGACAAAGCTTGAGGCTAAGCCTAATTGTTGTGGCTAAATGTGACTGACATATTCTTTTGAACTGTGAACATCTGCAATGTGGTCTTTCATACCTTTAGGACTGCAGTAGACAGCTATCATAGGAACAAGCTTTTAAAGTTGTTTTATTACATGCGACCATTTTAGTGTAATTTGGGCAAAAATATGTTTTTCATGTATTTCTATTCTTAGCTGGCACATGGTTAATAAAATAATTTGAAAAAAAATCATTTGATGAAGTAACCTGTCTTCTTTTATTCTTGAGAGGAATCTTTCCTTTTCTTTTATCACAAATAAACACTTATGATTGTTGCACTCTATATGCTTTCATCTTTAAATTGTGACATGTCACCTAATTTTTAACAACCTTAAATTAGACTTGCATTTTTTCTTTGTTTTGTTTATTATTTATTTTTTATGAAGATGTCATTTCATGGCTCCAAGGTACATTCATATATACATTTGTATTTGGTTATCAGTGACAAGTCGGTTAGGGGGCATTGTAAGACATCACCCTCCTTTAGCCATGTAACACAATACCACTGATGTATTTATCTTTTGTTTTTTTTTAATTGATCCTGAATACATTCAACATAGTTGTAATTCATTGCACCTATTTCCAAGTCATGCCTTCAAGACATAAATGGTGATTGCATGTCCTACCATAGCTGGATTATATAATGACTTGCAATGTACAAGATTATTAGCCTTTAATTGCAGAAGGCCTGAGCTGAAGAAAATCCCCTTTTTAGCTCACCTGACCCAAAGGGTCATGTGAGCTATTGTTATCACTTTGCGTCCGTCGGCGTCGTCGTCGTCGTCGGCGTCGTCGTCGTCGTCGTCGTCGTCGGCGTCTGTAAACTTTTTACATTTTAATCTTCTTCTCTGAAACCACTTGGCCAATTGAAACCAAACTTGGCCATAATGTTCATTGGATGGACCTTTACAAAGTTTGTGTTTTTTATTTTGATTGGTAAACCAATATGGCCGCCACCTCAAGACTTAGTTTAACATAGGACCCTATGGGAAAAAAGTTAAAAAGGGCTTCTTCTCTGAAACCGTTTAACCAATCAAAACAAAACTTACTAGCAATATTGTTTAGATGGTCCTCTATAAAGTTTGTGTTTTAGATGGGAATTGGAAATTCAAAATGGCCGCCACTGCAGGACTTAGTTTAACATAGAACCCTATGGGAAAAAGTTTTAAAAGGCTTCTTCTCTGAAACCGGTTAATCAATGGAAACAAAAACTTACTAGCAATATTGTTTGGATGGTCCTCTATAAAGTTAGTGTTTTTTATGGCAATTGGAAATTCAAAATGGCTGCCACGGCAGGACTTAATTTAACATAGGACCCTATGGGAAAAAGTTTGAAAGGCTTCTTTTCTGAAACCGGCCAACCAATGGAAACAAAACTTACTAGCAATATTGTTTGGATGGTCCTCTATAAAGTTAATGTTTTTTATCCCAATCTGATATTCAAAATGGCCGCCACCGCAGGACTTAGTTTAACATTGGACCCTATGGGAAAAATGTTAAAAAGGGCTTCTTCTCTGAAACCGGTTAACCAATCAAAACAAAACTTACTAGCAATATTGTTTGGATGGTCCTCTATAAAGTTTGTGTTTTTTATGGCAATTGGAAATTCAAAATGGCTGCCACCGCAGGACTTAATTTAACATAGGACCCTATGGGAAAAAGTTTGAAAGGCTTCTTTTCTGAAACCGGCCAACCAATGGAAACAAAACTTACTAGCAATATTGTTTGTATGGTCCTCTATAAAGTTAATGTTTTTTATCCCAATCTGATATTCAAAATGGCCGCCACCGCAGGACTTAGTTTAACATTGGACCCTATGGGAAAAAGGTTAATATGGGCTTCTTCTCTGCAACCGGTTAACCAATCAAAACAAAAATTACTAGCAATATTGTTTGGGTGGTCCTTTATAAAGTTTATGATTTTTATGCCAACTGGAAATTCAAAATGGCTGCTACCGCAGGACTTAGTTTAACATAGGACCCTATGGGAAAAAGTTTTTAAAGGCTTCTTCTCTGAAACCGGTTAATCAATGGAAACAAAAACTTACTAGCAATATTGTTTGGATGGTCCTCTATAAAGTTTATGTTTTTTATGGCAATTGGAAATTCAAAATGGCCGCTACCGCAGGACTTTGTTTAACATACGACCCTATGGGAAAAAGTTTTTAAAGGCTTCTTCTCCGAAACCGGTTAATCAATGGAAACAAAAACTTACTAGCAATATTGTTTGGATGGTCCTTTATAAAGTTTATGTTTTTTATGGCAATTGGAAATTCAAAATGGCCACCTCCCCCGCAGGACTTAGTTTAACATAGGACCCTATGGGCAAATAAAAAAAATCTCTATACAACTGGTTAACCAATGAAACAAAGCTTTCTAGTAATATTGTTTGGATGGTCCTATTTAAAGTTTATTGAAAATTACAGGACTTACTTTAACATCAGGGAAATGCCATCTTCATTGCCTATAAAATCAGGTGAGCGATACAGGCTCTTAAGAGCCTCTGGTTATTTTCGTTTCCTATCAGTTCTTTTTAATGTAGCTGTTTTATACAGAATTCACGAGTTACATTATCCTTATTTTGTCCAAGTCTTATAAAATTGTGTAGTTGAATGTCATACACACTTTTTCAAAGTCGGATAATGTAGATAAGAAATGAAAATTACATAATCAAAATCTTTTTTGTCTGAAAATATTTCTTGGGAAATATCTGGTTTGACTGTTATTTGCACTTTCATAAGATTATCATGAATTGTTTCAGAAAAGTTTGATCAGTTGTAGTCTGGTGATTAAAAAAACACAAACCCAGAGGGGTGAAAAAAAGACATTTGTTGGATCCAAAATTTGAAGAATTATTTTTAAAAATTGTCAGTGACAAATTCCCCCCCCCCCCTCCCCTTTTAATAAAAACCTAATGCTGCTACAAAATTGAAAAGTGACAAAAGTGGTGTTAAACATTATTTATACAATAAACAAGCAAAGGAAAATAGGTTAGCCTTTTAGATAAGAGGTGTGAAGGAATTGTTAGCTAGTCTCCATTGTGGAGTATATGTAGTCCAATTTGCTGCTAATTGACACTATCTTAGTGGGATTATGACAAGTTTGTTACAATTTTATTTGTTTTCTGGTAAGGTATTTGACATCAAGGCTGTTTACATCTGTAGCAATTAACCCTGCCCTGCAGAAAGATAATAATAGACTTCAACCTGAATAATAATAAAAATGATAATAAGGAAAGACTTCCATTTGAACCCCCAACTAAAAATGCATTATTTCGAACGTAAATAAAAGAATTCTGCACTGGGTGGCAGCCAATGGTGAACCCCACAGTGGATGCATTGCCAATGGGGCAAGTGCGAGCCGTGTGAACTCCATGTATCTTGTGATATTCTATTGCATTGCGTTTTTTTATTGGGGGGGTTCAATTGGAAGTCCTACCGATAATAATGGTGAAAACTACTTCAGCACTATAGTTGTAAGGGCACTGATTGTTCTCAATACACATCCTTGTAATGATTAAAAATTAAAAAATCTAACAGTACATACTTTGAATGAGAGCATTGTGGAATGGTCAAAGAAATCAATTAGAAATTAGACCCTTTGTATGTCAAGTATCATTGTGTGTGAAAACAAGGAGAAAACATCAGATTAATACATTGGGAGTAAGCTTTTTTATTTAAGGAATACTTCAAGTTTCTGAACAGGTTATACGATATAATAGGGTTTGGGTCTGTTTAGGCTAATAAACCGTGAAGCGGTTTATGAATGGTGTAAACAGACCCAAACCATATTATTTCGTATAACCTGTTCAAAAATTTGAAATATTCCTGATAATTTAATTATAACTGTAAATCTTATCCATTTTAATAGTAAAAACATTGATGACGTCATGGAATTTTTTACGCGTAAGAATAGGTCAATGGTCACGCAAGTTATTTCTTATAATATAGGTTGCTCGATTTGAATTGACCAATCAGATTTCAGCTTACAAAGCAAATTTTTTGGAGATTACTACATACTACTACTAGTACTTAGTGTGCACAGAGGTCGTGGCCATTTTGGTGCACAAAGGGTAAAAATGCAAACATGAACAGCTAGCCAATTAGTTCTTTATTCCAAAAGGTGCTTCCTATTAATAAGCTCATTAGCCCAAATGTTGGTATATAAATAAGATTTAATTATATACAACTGGTCATCCTGAGGAACAACAACATTGTTTACATTCTCATTAAGTGTTTGTTTTAATATATACTGTACTACTACGCTTTTATGACTTGCTGCCAAAGTGCTCATCAATTGTGTTTTTGGTCAGAGTTGTCTGTACCTTAATGCACTAATTTCTATGGTGGTCATTATATAATAACTGCAGTTGTAACAGGCTAAGGTAACGGTGTGTTTTAATTAACATGGGGGAATTTGTTTATAGTGTGCTCCATACAGATGAACAGTTTACTGACGATTGTAAATGTTGGTTGTACTAACAATGTACTCCGGATTCCTCCTACAATACAAACCGGACACCATGATATATCTGACAAGTTGGTAAAAGTGGCGTACAACACAATTAAAACAAACAAGATTCTTTTAGTAATGTTTTTTTAAGAAACATTTTCGTTTTATGAGCAAAAAGTGTCTCAAACAAACAAAAATCTTTAATTATTTAAAGAAACCTTTTTCGTTTCTAAACAGTTTTTTTTTTTAATTTACACTTATAAGTCATAAATAAAATCTGTGTTTTTAAAAATAAATTACGTTAAAACAGGAGGAAAATGTATTAAAAAGATATGACAGTTCCTGGAATAACTGTGTTTTAGGCACGAATATCTTGTATACCTGCATTTCCCCAAGGCAAACATTGTGACCTTTTGGTAGAATGTGAGTTGACAAGATGGATGAACGTGGATGTGATCCATTTAGTTTAACAATGTTAATTTGTAGTTCCTGATTATTGTAGCTATTATGTTATGACGATGGTGTAACAATAGCTGTGTGATTTATGGAACATTCACTGTTTTAAGAACTTGTTACATTGTGTTGAGTCGATTATGCAGTGAAAAATACATGTAGAAGTGATGAATGTCTGGCAGTAAATCGGTCTGTTACACGGATGATGTTATTTGTCTTCAGTGATAAATGTGACTATAATTAGGTGCTGAATACTGAAGGACAAAAAAAGCAGTAGATATATTTTTTTCTGGTAGAAGTAAAAGATAAGAGAGAGACCCCTGTAGTTCTTATTAGACTGGGCACACAAAATTTATATGGTTAAGTTTACATGTAAATAGACTGTATGTACAAATGAAATAAAAACAGATTAGATCTGAAGTTATTGTAGATCTCTTAGATTGGGCTGTTGTGAGTACTTGCATGTATACAGTGAAAATTAAGGAAAATCTGAAGGAAATAGATATTTCATAAAAACTGGAAATTCGGTTGATATTGCAGTATTTTTCTGCTCTAGTTAAGTTGAAAGTGTTTAATGGTCAACCAAGATTGTCTGGGCTCAATAAAAGTTGTTAGAATTAAAAGACATTGTAAATAGTTCATTTCTTGATCAATTTTTTTAAGATATTGATCACAGTGACATTTTACTAGTTCATGATTGTATATCTGTTGTACAGTGAAGGTAGAAGGTGTTCTTATTTCTCAATCAGTAACAGTGATCTGGCCATTCTCTTTCTGCACAACTATACTTGCCTGTAAGTGATAAATTCATTCACACTCCTTTTAACAAATAATTCAGATTTGATACAGGTTTTAGTAAAACCGGAAGCAAATTCTGCATTATAAAATATTTTTTTAAAGAAACATTCTGTTGACCCAAAAAATGACAGTTCTGCAGGAAAGGTTCTAAGAATTCAAGAACTTGTAATAAATTTCTCAAAAAGAGTTGTAGAACCATATAAAAAATGGTTAATTTCTCTGAAATGTTTTAATGGAATAAGAACTTGTCAATTTCTCTGATACATTTTTTTAAGTTCACAAGAACTGTTAACTTCTCTGGAAATGTTCTACGAACATCTAAAATATGGATGTTGATGAAATTGTGTTTGGTAACTTTCAGTTCAGTTCTTGAAGATTAATTATACAGATAGCTTTATAAGATTCAAAGTTATTTATTACATGTAAATAATTACCTGTACAAAAAGAAAATTCTATATATTGCTGGCATAGAAATATTGTTCTATATTTTTCTTCCCAAAAAATTAAATAAACTAATCATAAATAATAAACTAACAGGACAAAGTTTTGTTAGTACTTGTGAAAATTTGTTAATAAGGAAGGACTTGTTTAAAGTACAACAAACTCTGACATACATGCTTATCATTTTATATGTATTTGTCACCGAAAAGCAGTTATATGAAATGTTTTTATTTTCATATTGCATGTGTAATTTTTTTTGTTAAGTAATCTGATACTTTGCAAGCAATCTATGACCAAAAAACTTATTATCCCTATACGAGCCTGAAGCTTGATGAAACCAGAAATGATTCATGCAGTGTCCTCTTCTCTTTCACGTGGAGTCGTCAGTTTAAAGTATTCATCACAAGACAAACTCTATCCTATAAATAACAACACGAATGACCAACTGCGGAAGTTTGTCATGTTGTTTGTCTTCTACTCGTGTTAATGATATCATTTTTTTGTCGTCTTTGGTGAAATTTCAGGTAATTTAAATACTTTACCATACAGTCGGTTAATAACCTATGTAAGAATCGAGGACAACAAGAATAATGAAATCAAAACAAGAAATAGTTCTTTAGCGGCTGTCACATTTCCGACAAGGTTTTTAATGTCCGATTGTATAGCTGATAGTTTTCAGTTCTAATCCATGTTCATGCAAGGTTTTATTTTAAGATCATGTTTAAGATTTGTTTAAATGCTTCCTTTGAAGTAAACAGGAAATTTGCCAAATCTTTATAAAAGTAGCTTATATATTTCCTGATTTGATAATACAACAAAAACTTCAGGTCAATGGTTCAAAACACAACACTTCAGGCATTTGTTATGTGACCCTTTGTTTTTGTTTAAGAATTTTTACATGGGAAGACATTCGAAGTCTTTTGTAAGAAGATCTATTTTTACTAAATATATTTGCACTCTATTTTTCTGTGACCTTCCATGAAGAATTAATAAATATTTGAGATTGTTGAATGGCTGCCATTTTAAAGACTTGAAAAGACAATGGAGTTATTGAACAACAGTTGGCAATCTGTTGTAACTATTTATAGCAATATTAAAAACATTATGTCAGGTTGTTCACCCTTTTTTGTCCTAATACGCGTTTACACAAACATACATGTACATGTATGGTGTTACCTTGAAATCGATCTGCAGAAACTACTGAGAAACCATATCAACTATTTGGTGCACCATTTTGATCCCTAAGCCTGATCCCTTGTTTATAGGTTTATAACACTATAGTATATAATATTTCAAAGGTGACCTAGTTTATAAACCCATTAGGCAACTCTCATGAACTTTGGAAGCATTTAATGACATCCATAGTACAATTTTTGTTCTCTTGTTATAGTTGATGCCTGCGAACAGCAAACAAAAGTCAAAGAAGAACCCAAAGAGAGATCTTATAATGGGCATCGGGTGGCAGCTGAGGCATTACTGTGTATGGACTCCCCGCTGGAAGATAACAAAACATTTCTCCAAGACATTCTCCGACAAAATCAAAACAAAACAAGTAAGGCCACACTTAAAAATATTTCAGTTTGGACTTACCCTACCCATTGTTTTCAGGTTGGGTAGGTAGGTAGGTAAACTTTTTTTTTTTTTTTTTCGCTGTATTTCAACCTGACAGACGAAGACAGAGTGAATCTGTCCATGATTTTGCAGAATTTACAAACCGGAAATATGTCGATAATTGTAAAGATGGAACAATGACGGAAACGACAACGGGAAAATTCCGGAAAAAAAACTTTCGTTTTTTGGGCTAATAAAAAACTTCCGGGTCGGCGGGTTTTTTCCCGGTCGCTCGCGTTAGTGCAAACAAACATATTTTTAATTATGGCCTAAGGTCCTTTTCTACGAAACAGAGACTTTTCCCAAGGAAGTTTCGGGAGACGCAGCATGCAAAATTTTATTTTAATCTTTTAAATTGAATGGTTATAATTTACAATGTAACAAGATATTGGGAATTAGATGAAATTAATAGCTGAAAATACTGTTTAGCAAAACGAAAAGGAAATCTTAATACAATATGGCTTGATTACACTTGCAATAAATTCTGAAAGAAAAAATAAAGTTGTTATAAACATGAAAACTGAAACCGTTTAAAAATTTGTAGTTTTGTGTTGTTGAAATAATGTGATTGTTCAAACCGTTTTCATAGTCTGTTATATAAATAGACTATTATTACAAAATAGTCTTTGGTTGAGCATTTTTTATGACAATATTTAACAAAAAATGTTTTATTTCTTAACTACGCATTCTAGTTGATTTCTTTATATTTATTTCCATATTGGTTTTAGTATTTAAATTTCCGTAGGATAAGCATTTCTCAAGTTCCGACAATTTAAATTTTTGTCTCCATGCCAAGAATATTAAAGGTTAATAGGATTTTGCTATTGATGTTTTTGTTCCGTTTTTGGTTGGGATCAGAATACATAATAGTCAGAACGAACTAGTCTCCTTTGAATTACATGAATTGCGGGAAGATTATCTTACATACATAAGGTTTTTAAAAAAACAGCTTATTAAATCTTTATTTAAAAACCGGTAGCATATCTAGATAATTTTTTGCCGCATGACTTCACTTGAATCATTTACAGGATAAGGAAATGAAATATACAAAGAGCTTTTTCATGTCATTGAAATAAGACACTTTTGAAGTTTAAGGTGAATATTTCTTATGGAACACATTAATATAAACGTGATGTAGTTACAAGGAAGTTGCCGGGATAATTCCTGTCCTCAATTCCAAGTAGAGTTTTGACATTTTGTTCGTCATAAGATTAACCTGTCTTTATTGTGTCCCTTCGTGATTTACACAATGTATGCATGGTAAACCGAAGTAAAATATTTAAACAGATAAGGCCTTGGAAAATTGTCAAAACTTCCAAAAATCATGGTGACAATGTTTTTAGCCATGCTTGTCATCAATAAAATTTGTTGTCATGCTTTAGACACTATTTGAATAAATAAAAATAGGTTCTTCACATTGCCCCTAGTTTCAAAAGATGTGCATGAAAATTTTAAATGCATACAGATTTAGATTAAGCAAGAAATCATCAAGAAATGTGAGAAGGTAGGTAACGAAATCAGAGGCAGATTTAGGATTAACCATAATTGGCAAAGGGGGTGTGCCGGACTCATTTTTTTTACACTTTTGAACACAGGGGCATATAGACAAATTTTATTGATGCTGTTACCTTCCCCCCTACCCTTTTTGGATCTGCCACTGTTCCAGACAAATTGTGCACCTCCCTTTAGTCTCATATTCCACATGTACTTTTTTTTATTTCAGCATCCCTACCTCCCAGTCCATCTGACAGCGGTGTTTCTTCAGACATCGATAGTAATTGTGACGACAAGTCTCGGATACCTCCAGGTATAGTAATTTTACAGAAGGCCTTAGTTACTGTTCTCCATTTGATTTAGGTCTATCATGTTACAGAGAAACAGGGTTAAGGATATTTAACTAGATTTCAAATAAGAGGTTAAAAATGTGTGTTCACATTAACCAGTAACAAACCTCCTGATTTTAAGTAAATTTGAATACTTTTGATAATCTTGGACAGAACTAGTAGCTCTGTTTGTTCTGGGTTGCTAGGAGTAGATATTTGTCACCAATTTAAAGACGATACTTGAGTTTTCTCAATAGACAGTAAATTTATCATATTATACGTGGAAATAAAATCCATGTTTGGCAAACACTCAACAAGCCAACACGAATTAAAAATAGCCCTTTTATGACGGTAGAAAGTCAGAAATGCGATACATCCTTTTAATAGAATATAAACGGCAAATTTGTTTGCCGATTTTTTTCTTTACAGTTCAGCAATGTGATATATGTTTTATACAATTTTTTTTTAAATTTATGCATAACAAGCGAATAGGGAACTTTTATTTATTGAAAGTTTATCAATTCTTGTTTGTTTGTTTTTTCTACAGTATATTTACATCGACCCCCTTCATCGCCTGGTTCATACCTTTCACCATATGGTAGACCGCCTCCTGCACATCAGCCGTTACCAGCACACTTTACGTCTGCCACACATATAGCAATGAGACCAGGTAATTCAAATTGTCTATATATTTAACTATTTTTTCCTGGATAGCAGACAAAGGCAGTAAGACTCAGCTAACAGTATCTCCAATTATAGTGCTTACCTCCCCTTAACGGCCAATCTTGTGAGAAGACTCGATATTCTGTGAGGGTATTGTCACACTTCATAGTTTTTATAAGAAAAAAATCTCCTTTAGACTTGACACTTATTAATTTCTGAAGAAAGTATTAGAATTTCAGAATATTTAAGTTGTCTTCTTTTTTTAAAGGTAACTACCTTTTTTTTTAACATTTGCCATTAGTTATATTTGGAAAATGTTCTTTTGAAGTTTATTGAAAAAAGACAGCTTGAAATATGTTACCAAATTTGTCATTATATCTAGATGATATTTAAAATAATATATACTGCAATGATCTAATTTTAAATTCAAAAATAGACAATCCATACAAAAAAGTTATAAATTATGAATAATTATTCAAAGTACATTTATATAAACACATTAGAATTTGATTGTAATTTGTAAATATAGGATGTTACTGCTAATAAACGTTTTCTATTTACTACCAAAATAAAGTATGACATGTTTTTTCAAGAACAATTATTATTTAAATACAGAATGAAATAAACAATTGTTGGAATTGACGCCATTATGAATACACATTTATGCATTGGGTGGTTTTCAAATAGGTGTAAAGTAACTCTAATAAAAGATTCCTTGTACATGACATAAAGAGTCACTTTTTCCGTTTTTTTTAATTTTCTTTTACATGGGTTTCTTCAAATACAATTTAATTTCAGGCTTTTCTACCTGAAAAAAAAAACGCTTTCTTGTATCCTGTTTTAAAGTAGTTTCAGGTGTTCTGCCATTAGGGTCATGTTTATGACAACTTTTCTGGGGAGCAACAATGCAATGTTTCTACTGTTCAGAAACAAGCAAGTACATAAAGCTTGTCTGACCTTGGACGAAATTTACAAATAGGTCAAATGTAATGTTTGTGGTGACAAAATTGTAGGCTAGAATAAGATGTTTGTCTTCCTGTTTAATTAAGATTTTTTATGAGATTTTGTTGTAATGACTTATAAAAGTACATTTATAAACAAACCTCTTTTGAGGTATCGAATGTTTGATAAATTTGATAAAATTCTTTATAATTTTTGCCCTCCCTCAATTATTTAAGTTTATTAATATTTTAAAGGAATTTACTTACTGAAAAAGTAAAATTTTGCTTCATTACAGAAAAAAAAGTTCAATATCGTTCATATTTCAACATTGTTTTATTTGGGACTATTTATATTTTATAACCACAGAAATAGAATGAAATTACAACACAGAATGATATCAGGATATTTGTGCTGGGGAGGATCCTATTGCAGTTTTATTTTAGAAAGTATTAAAAATCATGTTTATTGTGTTCAAAGCTGGTTAACCAAATGAGAGGAAGAGTACTGTTTCTATATTGGACTAGTATATACTGTTACAGTAACTTAAATTTACATCCTAAGGCCATTTGGAAAAGGTCCAAGTCCTAATTTTTACAGGTATAGAGATATTTCTTTTGTTAGGTATTGTTGATCAGATAAAATTTAAATGTACTAAATCCTGTTTAAATATTTGAATTAGGTCGAAACAAATATCCCTGGTAGTGTATATATTTCCTGTCTAAAACCCTTTTCCTGGCGGTATGTTTTTATCTCCTTTTACCTGGATGTTCAACTATTGATCCTGGAAGTAGGTCAGATATGTTGTCAATTATCAATTATCCAAAGGTAGACAGTGGAAAATCTTGGTTGTTTTGTAACACTATTCAGTTATCTTAAACTGATGTTTCATAAGTTTTGACCTCTTAAGATTAGATCTTTTTTTTTGGGTACTATTTAAAAAAAATGTTTTTATTACACACCCCAGAAGTTTGTCTTCAATCAATGAAAACTGACTGTCCTTGTATATAGACATGTCATAGGTCAGTTATAAATGACCTTTGTAGATAAGTACTAGAAAATTTTCCACAGACCTCAGCTGTAAACTAGCTCCTTCAGGGTGGATGCTAAATATATGAGTAAATTTACTCTACCCTTGGGATACAGTCAAACATACCTTTTTTATACCCCCGCTCGACAGAGTCGGGGGTATATAGTGGTCCTCATGTCCGTCCGTCCATCCGTCCGTCCGTCCGTCCGTCCGTCCGTCCGTCTGTCCGTTCGTCCGTCCACATTTGGTTTCCGGATGATAATTCAAAAAGTTTACATCCGATTTGAATGAAACTTTGGGATATTGTTATATATCAGGTTGGTAAGAAGCCTATCGATTTTGGGGGAAATCCGTCAAATTTCAAGGTCACAGTCCACGAAAAACGTTAGAAATTTTAACAAAAAAGTTGTTTCCGGACAATAACTCAAAAAGTTTACATCCGATTTGAATGAAACTTTGGGATATTGTCATATATCAGGTTGGTAAGAAGCCTATCGATTTTGGGGGAAATCCGTCAAATTTCAAGGTCACAGTCCACGAAAAACGTTAAAAATTTTAACATAAAAGTTGTTTCCGGACAATAACTCAAAAAGTTTGCATCCGATTTGAATGAAACTTTGGGGATATTGTTATATATCAGGTTGGTAAGAAGCCTATCGATTTTGGGGGAAATCAGTCAAATTTCAAGGTCACAGTCCACGAAAAACGTTAGAAATTTTAACAAAAAAGTTGTTTCCGGACAATAACTCAAAAAGTTTACATCTGATTTGAATGAAACTTTGGGATATTGTCATATATCAGGTTGGTAAGAAGCCTATTGATTTTGGGGGAAATCCGTCAAATTTCAAGGTCACAGTCCACGAAAAACGTTAGAAATTTTAACATAAAAGTTGTTTCCGGACAATAACTCAAAAAGTTTGCATCCGATTTGAATGAAACTTTGGGATATTGTTATATATCAGGTTGGTAAAAAGCCTTTTGATTTTGGGGGAAATCCATCAAATTTCAATGTCGCAGTCCACGAAAAAAGTTAGAAATTTTCACAAAAGCGGGGGTATCAGCGATCGCTAGATCGACTTTGTCTAGTTTAATGCTCCTTTCATATTTGAAAAGTTGAAATGAAATATTGTTAATTTTTTTTTAAACAATAACATCTTTTGGTTTGAAATTTTATTAATGGCATCAGGTAACTGTTTTTTATGTTATACCTGAAGTGTAAGATAAAACTGAACATGGATTTCGGAACAAATATTTGATTTTATGTCCCCAAGCATTTGTCTGTGTGAAGAATTCTTGATTAGATTAATACAGGAAATGTCAAAGGAGGTCATCAATGTAGGAAACTGAAACTTCTATAAAACAGGTTGTTCATACTTTAGACAAGGTTTTAAGACTTGTCAACGGGAAGTCACATGGCTGAGTTAAATAATTGAATCATGATAGTTTCCTGTACCATGAAGACAGTTCCGTACTTTATTTCTAGACAATCTGTCCCGTCGTTTCCGAGTAATCTTGAAATAACATCGAATATTACAATCATAGAGTCTGATAATTATCTTGAAAATTTTTTAAATGCATCCTTATATGTACTTATGTAGAGTGTTTTACTGTAATTGCACAGTTTTTCTTTTTTAATGCAATGTGGATCTCCCGTAAGTTATCTCCCTTAAAAATAATGTACAGCCGTTGTTACTGGATTTTTTTTTCAATTTTAACAGTAAGGAAACCTTGGTATGTAATTTCTGTTGACTTACTCAATAAAGTTAAATCTTTCAGGAAATTGATTATGATGGTGATGTGTGTGTGTGTTTCAATTCTTGAAAATGATAAGTTGGTTAAATATCTTTGAAGGTTGCATTAATGTTATGTCCATTGTTGAGCAGTGTTAACATATTCACACCCCCACCTGGCACCTGGACTGTAGAATACCAAGCTTTAATGATTAAGGCAGCTAAAGAAAATACTATGTCCCCACCCCCTAATCAGAAGTGCACATTTTGTTTATTCCTACCAAACGAAAACAAATTCGTCCATGTTACACTTGTTGTGTTCAAAGTTTGAACTTGTAGCCTACTACCCCCATATAAATATTAAAAGAACATTTCTTGTATGTGTACTTTAATCTTTTATAATAAACAAAAATTTTTGTTGCATAAATTAAAAAAAAAAATTATAGAAGCAGAACAGTCTTTAAGGTATAAATAAATTTGAACTGAATAAAAAAATATAAAATAAAAAAATGTAGAAACTGGATAAAGAAATTAATTTGTTAAAGTAATTAAGTTTTTAAAATAAATATGCTGGGCAGAACACTGTATAAAAACAGGTAATACATGTAGTAACAATATGGACTTAAAAACGCAAAGACCTAAACTGTTAATAAAAATGCCACATAAACCAGTGTCTGGTTTTAATTGAGCTGATATTAGGTTTTAAAGTGCATCTTGGGATAATGAGGATAATTACCTTGGAAGTTTGTGACAAAAACAGGAAGTTAAGGATCTGACTGATTGTAGACAATATTGATTTTCCCGTAAGAAATTGAAGCTTGTACACTATTTAATGCAGTATACGCAGGATATGATATTTGCAACAAGAGAAGTGATGGCGCGACTTTGAATAGGGAGATATCTGTAGGCGGACTTTTCTTTCTAACTGCTCAGAATTCCCTGTGACCTGATTGTATTCAGATTTAAAGATTGTGTAATTTTATTTTTTTTTCAACATGGCTTTAGGATTTGAATGTCAAGCTTGTTTATTGGGAAAGTTGATTTTATAATCTTCCGTTGTCTGACAGTTAGTTCAATTAGAATAAATCCTCCAGATAGGTTAAAATAGTTCACATCGGAGAATTCAGTTGTTGTAATCTGAATTCTTGAAATTAAAAATTATTATTGTTGTAACTATGTCTGTAGATATCTTGTCCCCATTATTAATATTGATAATCTTTGAAATTTTCCCTGAACTTAATTTATTGATAGTTCATTTAATTTTTGCAGAAGAATCCCGATTTTCAAACAGTCTGTTACCGTCACCTTTACCACATCAAGGAATGGAGGGCTTCAGCTGGGAATCCAGTTACCACCCATCATGTCACTCGCCGTCAACGAATACCCCTCCTATGTCACCCATTAGATGTAAAGATAAAAAAGGTATTACAAAGAACTTTTCATCCGACATAAACATAGCCATACATTAGAAACATTTAGTATTTAAAAAAAAATAGCAATTATGTGGGAGAAAAATGTCCATGAATATTAAATTTTGATAAACATGTCAACAACTTCTAAAAATAGACTAATTAATAGCAGTTGTACTGACTAACATTGTTTGTGGTTATTCTAATCAATATAGCCACAAGCTTCTTGTGGTAGTAACTGGTAAGAAAATGTTCCAATAAAATTCCTGTCCTAGTTTTGTTATGTTTCTCAAACAGGTACCAGTTTCTATTGACACCTGTCTTTTTTGCAATGTTAATTTCATAAACAAGGTGTTTATTTATTTTGATAAGGTATAAATAGTGAAAAAAGTCAATCAATTTTGTAAAATGTTTGATTAATTTCAAGGTTTATGGAAAAATTATTCATGCATACTTTGATAATATTGTCTTATCATTTACATAATATTCACAAGATATAATAAACTTGTCAATTTCTTAACATCACTTATGACATCTAACTATTTAATTAGCAAGATCCCACAATGCATACAGTTGTCTTATTTTTAAATGAACTCATTCTTTTAATTTATTCTCCCCAGAATGTATGTAAATAGGTATTAAAAGATGTACTTTAAGGCTAAATATAAAGTTTGGTTGAGACCTCTTAAATGAATGACTTGCTGTATTTTTGTTTGTTTTTTTACAATATTGGTAAAATGTAGTGACAGGTACCAAATGGAAATTACACATTATTTTGTACGTCTCTAGACATTTTTAGGAACGGCAACAGTACTACAATAATTACATAGATGACATATTTAAGTCACTAAGTTCAAAATCTTAGAACAAAACAAAGTATTTTCTTGTTTTCTTGACTATTGATTTATCAAATACCACATACAGCAGGCAAGTACTGCTCTCGTCAACATTGCATATACATACACATGAACAAGGAAAGAGTGTAATGTTTAAATATTTGTAGCTTGCCCAATTTCAATGTTTTCCATCCAGAACCCTATCTCAATATGGCCAATAAAGTGAAACTTGTTCATTGTCATCTTGAGTACAGTCTGTCAATCTCTACTTGGCTATGTTTGTTAGTTTAAAGTATTTTGGTGACAGATGTTACCCGTGTTCAATATGGCGACTCAATCTTGTCCATTCACGAAAAGATTGCTCTGATCGATTGGGTGTTTTAAACTTTTCTAGTAAAATACTGACAACATGTTACAGTTGTATAATTTAGCTTTCATCAAGAAGGAAATGAAAACATCGTTAGATTGTTGAATAATTTACGCCTGATTTGCGTTTAAGTAATATAGAATTGGTTTAATAACATCTATAAAAAGGCTTATCTCAGATCTGTTTCAAATTTTATTAGAAATCGTCAAAGTACATCGCTTGCTGTTGTACTGCTAGCTTAAACTGAATAGAATCTTTTTTGGTGCAGGTGAACGTATCTCCATACCCTGTTGTGCAAGAATCCACAAAGTTTTATTGACTTGCATTCGTTTCACTTCATGTGTACCTGTTTTCCTGATGTCGAGAAAAGGTTTAGAGGATATATTATTTTGTGGTTTTGTTTTTGTTCATTATTTTTTTCCAGTGCAACTGGAGAATTGTATTTTGTTTAGTTATTAAGGTTAGGTTTTTCTGTCCCTATTAAATGGGGGCAATTGATGATGTCGTGTGATGAGTGTGTTGTTTATAACAATTGTCTTCTTATTTACCGTAATAAAACAATTTATGTTGTCAAATTTCCTTGTTTTGCAACAACAACAACAAAAAATTGAAAAACAAAACAAATAATTTCCTTGCTTGTATTAACAGAAGTCACTGAGTGAGAATTTAACCAGAATTAACTGGAATAGCTGGTTAACTTTGGTTAACTTGTACGTTAACCACTACTATATTATTAAACCTGTAATATAAATAATTTTTTTGTGATGTCTTATCAGTTTCTCAAACCTCATACTTACCTCTGTCCAGGTAAATCATACACCTTAACTTACAGGATCTTTAAAACTTTGATGTGTTGTATATTTTTACATAAATCATATGATATTATTAGTGCGGTGACCCCATGTATGTCATATGTAGGCGTGTGTTTGATCTGGATAGTGTTGTCATGCTATGTCACTTTTATTATCTATATTTTTGTCCTTTTATATGACCTGTTGAATTGAAAATCACTTTTAAGCTTTCGTAGAAAATTTTTATAGAAACTTCATATTTTTAAAAGGCGTTGTTGGTGTTTATTTTTTTCCTCAAAAATTAATAAATGATGTGTATTTGATCATTTATTGTGGTTTTGTGAACACATTGTGACCCAAGCAACAGTCAGCTTGTAGAAAATCAATCTAATTAATATTTAATCTTTCACTTGTTCACCCCTGTTTTCCTTTTTTCAAGGGCTACAATCTAAAAAGGAGAATTAGTTGAAGATTAAATTTCAATTAGATTGGTAGAAAATTAAGGTTTGGATCTAAAATTGAGCTAGTAGCAAAGAAAGATCTAATGTGCTGTAGAAAGTCTTGCTTTGAAAAGTGACTTTTTTGTGCCCCACTCTTTTTAATTTACATAAATCCATGTTTTTAGACTTAGTGGCCTCAAAATTGTTAGCACTAATCAGAACCTCTTTTTTTTATCAGTAGATAACTCATGTTCTGCTGTTTAAACTGGGTTTTCAGCAAATACCCACACCGTTGCCTGCTAAGGAACTGTTGATGCACAACCCTTTTTTCCCTGAATGAATTACTTGAAACTGAATAGAGAGTGTGGTTTTTCACATGTCCTTTATTAGGATTTTTAGTATCTTCATTATTTTGTCTTGGTATCTACAGAGTACACCTGTATAATCCACAAGGCACTGTACACATGTATATAGACATTGCATTGAACAGCTGTAACCTTTAACCTATGTTAAAGTTACAGCCACTCAGTCACTTTTTATCATACAACTCATTCACTACAACTTTAACGTTTTTTATTTTTAGGTAGAAAACCGAAGAATTTATTAGATTGTCCTATTAACCAACCTAAACGAAAAAGAGAAAGTAAGTTAATTAAGCCTAGAAATTCTGTTTTTAGTGACATATGTGTTTTTTGACAAATGCAAATTCACTTGGGAATTTTAAAAGCTTTAGACGACTTCCATAGAAAGAGATCGGTGTATTTTATCAGAGTATGTATGTCCGTGTATACTTTAAAGAAGCAATCAATATGGCTTCCGTTACAAATATAGAGTGATTTTAATTGCAGTTGTTTTTAAAATAAAAATATTAAACAGTTTAAGTGTACAGAACATATTAATACCGAAATGGATTGATCGAATTGATAAGATTTTAAAGGGGAGGCAATTCCGATGTAAATTTGTTACTGATACTGAAACTAAGGTTGTTCATGTGACCCTTTGTATCTATTACATGTACAAGGGATAATGTAATATTTACATGGACAGCATTTTTTATTTTACAAGTGATAAAAAATTTGTTAATCTTGATTCAATAAAATTTAACAATGAAGAAAAAGACAAATTTTAAACGAAATTAAAGTAGCACTTGATGATGTTTTTAGTAGACCTGGTTTTATTTATGAATTTCTGTGTAGGCTAAAAATGATAGAATTTCATGCAGGCTTCCTTCGGTTGTTGTATTGACATTATAAGTTTGGTTCCAACGTGTCGCAAACTGCTATCATGCAGGAGAGATGAAGTTACAAAGTCAATTTTTACAACATTTTCTGTGAATGACATGACAAATTCCAAGATTTATTTATGGCTAATTTTTTAAATGGTGACATGTTTCTTCACAAACTTTTCAAGCTTAGAAAATCTAGTTAAAATTAGCAGTTTTAGTGTTGGATTTAAAAGTTTGTTAAGGTTGAATTTTTGTACGTGCAACAGAAATAAAATATTTTTTGCCCCCGTGACAAATTGTTGGGGGGCATTAAGTTTTACTTGTGTCTGTATGTCAGTAGGAATTTCCATCAAGCTTTTCTGTCAGAGCTTCTGCTATTACTTGGCGTCCGTGGTCTGTCTTCAATCGGTCATAAACTAGTTTAAATTTGTATGAGGGGTGTTGAATAGCCACTGTTACAAAAACTAGGTTCCTGTAGTGCCCCCCACCCACTCTTTTTTTAAAGGCAGAATAGATGTTGATAGGGTCTGTCAAAACTGAATTCATAATAAATGTTCTTAAGTTTTACAGTGTTATTTTTTACCTGTTCTGTGCTATAAACATAAACGTCTTTGATTTCTTTATTGTGATCATGTCTTCAGATGGTAAAAAGTTTTATATAGAGGTGAAAATGTTTCATGCAATTTTCGGTATACTAATATGTATCTATAAATAGGACATGACTATAAATAGAATGTCATGGTATTTGTTCTGTATCTGTTAATAGGCTGTTTATTTTTGTTTTAAAGGTAGTACAACATATCTATGGGAATTTTTGCTCCAGTTGCTACAAAACCACGAGACCTGTCCAAGGTACATCAAGTGGACCAATCGAGAAAAAGGAATATTTAAATTGGTTGATTCTAAGGCTGTATCGAAACTATGGGGCCTGCATAAAAACAAACCAGATATGAACTACGAAACGATGGGAAGAGCTTTAAGGTACATTACAGTGCTGTCAGTTCTGTGATATTCAATTGTCAAGTAAGGCTCGAACTCACAACCTCAGAGTTAATAAAAACACTGATCAATTGTTCTATGTATAATATTTGCTGTTGTATTGCAATTATAATTAGATGTACAGGCTTGAGTTGAACTTTTATTATAAACATGTATCATAAAATATACTGATCAATATAATCTGTCAGTTACATATAATGATCAATAAAGTAATCATTTGTTTTTTTGTATCTACAGGTATTACTATGCCAGAGGAATATTAAATAAAGTTGACGGACAGAGACTGGTTTACCAATTTGCAGAAGTTCCCAAACAAATTATAGAGATTGACTGTAGTAATAACGTTTGAAACTCCTGCTTTTGATATCCTCGAAATGTGCCATAATGTAGTGTCCCTGCTCACTGCACGCCACCCGTCCAGGGACACCTTGACATCTTGTTTATGTGATAATCTTCAGATGGAACAGTGTGGCGGAAAAAGGGACTCTGTATTTACGAGTGTTACTATATTATTACTCACAATGGAGCCAAGCTTACCTAAGCAGGACTCCAGAAGAACAGTGCTCAGATTAGCATTAGTCGACAGAGGTGGTGCCACTGGTAACCTTTCACTTCAACTTCTCGAGTGTTTTTAGACGATGCAGTGCCAGTTTGTTTTCGGCATGAACCCCTTACAGTGCCGTGGGTGCCTTCACACCAGAGAAACAATCGTCACATACTTGACTTTTGTGATCACCGAAATGTGCTTTATAAGTTACCCGTGCTCACAGACTATTGAATGACAGAAATGTACATTTTGTTGAGTTTTGTTATTAAATTTTCATTAATGATGTGACATATATTTTAATGTTGAATGTAGTACTCATTATCAGGCTTACTGCTTATATAGCAGCCATGTTGAAATTGATCATTATGTAAATGATTTCGACAACCTGTATGTTTGTTTGTTTTTGTCCACAAAATAAGAAATCCTGCTTTCAATTTTTATTGACCAGTGTTGGCTTTGTTTTTCTGTTTTTTATCTTAAAAACTTTTTTTTAGATCTTTGAACATTCCTGCAGCTCAAATAAATAATAGCATTTTGGTGGTTTTGAAAAAAAAATCTCAAACTATATTAATTGTATTTTGAGAACATTTTTCCAAATTTTAAAATTTAAAAGCAAAAACTAAAGCCATTTGAAGTTTGAAAAAAAATTGTAGGTTGAAAGTGTCATTTCAGAAATTTTCCATATATTGTGAAAAGAATAGTCTAATTACATTGGGAAGTACCTTCCTCTTTAGAAATGATATAAACTGCCATTAAGATTGGGTATGTTGGGTTTTGTTATGGGATATTTCTGGTTTATGATTGTTTGTTAAGTATCAATTGGTATCGTTTGATGCATATTCTACAGGGGTATTTTTAATGTATAATGAAGGTTTGCAACCTTTTTTTAATGGATACATGTTTTTATTCAACGAAGTAATAGATTGAAATTTTATTATTTTGTACAAAGATTTAAGACCCTTTTTTTAAGAGAGTTTCGTTTTTGTTTTGATAGGATTAAGTTACACTAGACTTGGGTGAGTTTCTAACGTCCTACACCGACAACCTTATGCCCTTGGTCTGACAGGATTATGTTACCACGTTAACAACCATTTTAATTTTTTTTTACTCTTATGAATATAGATTTTGTGGGTTAAAACTTTTTAAATTTTTAAAGAAGCAAGAAATATTTCAGGTTTTATCATTGTTATCTTATTTGCAGAAGAAAGTAAGATATGTATACTCTTGAGAAAATGAAGCCCATTTAAGTGGACATGTTCGTCCGTCATTTACAGCTAAAACCTGTTGTTTTTGTTTTTTAACACAAATTTTCAATCCATTCCAATTTTATTGAGTGCTGTTAAAATGTCCTGACTTTGCTGTGAACATGGCAATATTATTTATTACATCACCATTAAGGATTAATTTTTAATTTACTAGTTTCTGAACAGTTTCCATTTTGTTTTTAAAAACAGTTTAAGATCCCAATTAGATGTTTGATTTGTCACTTCAGCGTTATATCACGATTTTACTGTCCGTTTCATATTTCTTATCAAACCTATTGGCAGAAATATTATTACAACAAATATTGCCATATTTACTCTCAAGTTCGACCTTGACCATTCCTATACATTCCTTACCGGGGACATTTCCTACGCGTTTATCCCAGTGGGTTTTTTTAAAAACATAATTTTGTTATTTTATACAAAAAAAAAGTTTTTATGTGTGGGTGCATGTGAGTACAAAATAATATATTTTATGAATATTGTGAATGCCAATATTGTATGTTTCATTACTCTTAATGTATGTTTCAGCGAATCGTATATTTCAATGCAAGTTATATAGAAATTTACACAGATGATAATTGTGTGTGTATTGGTGTTTAAACAAAAACATTTTCATGGTTTAATTCATGCATACTCTGTAAATGTACATGGTGGGAATCCATCTTTTTTTCATTATTACTTCAAAACCAAAGAGGAATTTTCAAGTTCTATATGACAAATGTTCTGCACCATTTGGCAACAAGTAAACATCTCATGAATTTCTTACAAATAATTCATTTCAAATTCAACAACATTTTAATTATTTAATATAAATACATTTCATGTGAGAAACTTAGGTGGGTAAGAATCATAAATAATCATTAAGTTTGTTTGTACTTGTATCATCAATATTACCTACATGATCTTAGTTTTTTAACCAATTTTTTTTCTAACTGTTAAGTTTGGCAGATGTAAAAAAAAATTAAATGAGTTTTTACTTGAATAATTTATTAATATGCTTACCTCTAAAATGACAATAAATTACTGAATGCCATTATATTAAAAACTGTCATCATGAAGATAGAATTTTAAGCTGGGAAAGTGGCCTTGGAAGAATTTTAAAATGTTATATTTTAGGTTTTTTTTAAGTTTTTTTTTTTTGTTTTACAGAATTTAAAAATTATTTCATTTTACCTTATATTTAAAACATAAATTTGTCACATCTGAAAAAAACTTTTAAAATGAAAGTGTTTTTAAAAATACGTAAGAATACTTGATGAGATGGTTTTACGCATTTTCTTTCTCGGCCTTGCAGTGCATATATGTTGTAACAAACAAGAGACAGACGGTATTGATTTTACTTCAATGTTTTTTCACCTTGGAATGCAAGATTTTAACATAATCATTCATTATTAATGCTAATTCACATGTTTATCAAGGGGCGTGTCATAATTTTCGTTACAGGTAAAGTCTCTCACATTTTTTTTTTTATTTGTGTATATTTTTAATCAAGACAATTCTGGTTTTACTGGATTGTGTACAATTTAAGCAGGATATATTTGGTGATAACATAATACATGGGAAGACTTGCCATATATTTTAAGAACATTTTTCATGCTGAATATTTTTTTAGGAGCAGTTGTTATTAATACTGGTATTTATTGAAAAGCATTTTCTTGCACATTTTATTACGAAATTTTGCATGCTGTAAAATTTTCTTTACACTTGAAAACGGATTCTGTGAAAATTATTAATATGAAGTATTTGTACTAATCTAGGTTTAACATTATGGCAGTACAAGGCAACAATATTTGTATTGGGACATGTAGATTCTCATTTAAGCCACACCCCTTTTTGATATTGTGCCTTATTAGGTTCAGTTTCCATATAAACATAATCATATTACACAGAATTATTCCTTAAAAAAGCATTTCAAGCTTTAAGAAAATTTCTTTACAATAAATGAATTTACTTCTGCTCAAATTTCTGTTTGTTTCTTTTGGTTCTTTCAGATCTGATTAACACAAATTTAACTTGCATACTGCATTGTCAATGTAAAATAATATGACAAATTTCCTAATCAAGAAGTAATTAATTTCATGTTTGAAATATAAAACAAAAAATGCACATTTTTTATATTGATGAAAAAATCAATTTCTATTTTACACAGGTGCTTCCATAACACCTCCTATAACATTGTTTTCCGTGATATTTTTTGTCTCTTGCCTATAGTTTGCGCCAGGTAAATAATCTTAGTAAAATATTTATAAGGGGCATTACTAGTATATAAATAGAGGATTAACCCTGGGTCCTGGTAGTCAGATTTTTCGTACTAAGTTAGTAAAATTTGTAGAAGATTTAACAAAGTAGTATTGTTCGTTGAAGATTTAACAAAGTATTATTTGTTGAGGATTTTACACTTAGTACGGTTTGTTGAACATTTGACTATAAGTAATAGGGCATCTTTGATCTCATCATAAATAATTGTTAGAAAGAAGTATTTTCAGAAGTTAGTCATAATAGGGTTCTGCTGAGGAAACAGCAGTGACACATTGATTATTAGGTGACCTAGTTATCAGACACCTTCTCATTTCCTGTTTATTTAGTTGATAGGATTTCTTGTTTGTCTGTTTCAATGGGATTATATGTCAATTTCTGTTATTTATAAAGTTGTTAGGATAATTTGTTTTTTACCAATTTGACCCAGGTTCATATAACTCAGATGTTAGGAGAATATTATATCTTGTTTGGGTGTGTGTGTGTGTGACAGATTGGTCCTGTTGTTAAAGATTATATATATAATATTGTGCAGTTTGAATGAATTGTATGATAAAACATGTGATAAAAATGAATCTTAAAAATAATAATAAAAAATTATCAAAAGTTGGGATTCATTTTTTTTTAGGAATGCTGATTCTGTGTAATGATTTGGTATCTGCTTATACAAATATGCCTAGTTAGCAAATTAATCAAACCGAGGCTTCTGCTATCATGACTGCTATATAGAAGAGGTTACTGTTATGTTATTTATTTTCCCGCCGACTGTCGGTTTTACATTGCCTACTCCGCTTTCCTCCCACCAATGACAACTGGACACAATGATCTAGCTGAACTGGACATAATGATCTAGCTGAACTGGACATAATGATCTAGCTGAACTGGACATAATGATCTAGCTGAACTGGACATAATGATCTAGTTGAACTGGACATAATGATCTAGCTGAACTGGACACAATGATCTAGCTGAACTGGACATAATGATCTATCTGAACAATTGTTTCAACCCATTTCAACAAGCAATATTTTATTCCTTCATCATACTTAATATGGCGTAATCACAAAATAATCAAATGAGCCAATATTTCAGCCATTCACTGGTTAGCAAAACCCTTCTTGGTCGTAAACTTATTATATATACTGTATCTTGTATGTTGACCACAGTTGGCCAGAATTCCGGCAAGGTTCTACTGCAGTAGTCAACAAGTTTGGACTAGGTTCAATTGCTTTGTTTTTGTTTGAATGGTGTTTTAACGCCAATTTCAGCAATTTTTCAGCTATTTCATGGCGTCCAGTTTTATTGGGGGAGGAAGCCGGAGAACCTCCGACATGCGGTAAGAAAACAGACAATCCTTGTCAATTAAGATTGGAGTCGAGTACACCCTGCCTGCAGTGAGAATCGAACCCACAATCTCATTGTTGACAGACCACGTGATCAATAGTAAACGAACTACCTTGACCACTCGGCCAAGGTTCAGTTGCAAGATTATGCCAGAATTTTGGCTATGATCTACTGAAGAACAGTAATCTAGAATTTTGGCTAGGGTCTACTGCAGTACAGTTGGTCAGAATTTGACTTGGTTGTACTGCAGTAATCCGCCAGAATGTTGGACTCGGATTTCATGCAGTACAGTCGGCTGAAAATTTGACTAGGTTTTACTGCAGTACAGTCCGCCAGAATTTTGGCTACTGAAGCACAAGCACCAACTTCCCATAAAACAGCATATTTCTTGCATAGCAAAAGCAACATATGTTATCGTCTTTTTAAATACTGTCAAACTTAAAAATACTTTAAAAATATTTTTTTAATGGTTTATATTCTATTCTGGTTTTTTACTGTTGTTCATAACTTGGTTGTCCAAGTTTTGTAGAACCTAGTAGTCGAAGTTTACATGCAACCCTTTAATAGAACCAGTTGAAAATACTAGGCAGATCCAGCCAAATTTTTTCGAAAATAAGCGTGCTGTACAGAAGTCATTACTGTCTATTAGTACAAGGGAGATAAACAGAAAACCTGAGCTGTGCTGACCAATAATTGGCTTCCACTTGAATAAGCCAGTTAATAGCCAGTTTACTTCTTTAGGTAATAGAGAGCAACTATTTGATGAATATTATATTATTATATTTGAGCGATTAAATGAATTGGTATTTAACGTCCAATAAACAGTATTTTGCGGGATTTGAACAAGTTAACAACCACTAAATCAGGAAATGCTGACTGCTCCCTTCTTTTATAGTTGATCTTTTGTAGTTGATACAATTGTGCCTACTCTTTTTCGACATCTACAGTACGGGTAGGGGCCTCGGTGGCCAAGTGGTCATCTACTATTTATCACTCGCCTGTCAACGCGAGGTTGTCAATAGTCGGCTAAAAAGCTATACAGAGCTTATGTTGTCCATTTGTGTTTATGTTGCAGATTCGAGTCTAAATGGGACAGTGTGTGTTCGACTTCAATCTGAATTGACCAGGATTGTCAGATTTCCTGTCGAAGGTTGCGGGAATGGGGGTTCGCAGGGAACACCGACATCATATTTGGTGTTTTATATACCTCAATAATTCTCATTTGATTTGCATATTTAGAAAAAGACGTTTATTTGATTCGTTGAGATTACTTCTGGTAGTTGTTCATTACTGAATGACTTTAGTGTAACCAGTGTAAACTAAGATGGTGGCATTCAATAAATAGGACGAAAAAAATGCTGAAAATGATTGATTGATTGGATATTTGCTTTAAGTCCAGCGAGCAGTATTTCAGCTATATTCAGGACGAGAGCAAGTTAACAAACAATCAACGGAAACAGGGGTTGGGATGGGACATAGGGAACACAATTTTGACTGTCACTGGAAAAGTATGGATTTTTGGGTACGGTGGATAATTTAGACTTTTGTAGCGGCTATAATGATCTACAATGAACTCTTTTAAATCTACAAAAAGAGTACCGTCTCGTTCTATATTTTCGTGGACACATAAGTTCGTGGACTTCCGAACGGTGAAAATATTCGGAACGCGCTACAGCGTATTACGTCATCACTTACATTTTACGATAGTTGGAGAAAACCCCTACTACGCTAACCTGTGAGATGAATTTTGTTGTTTCTAGCAAGGTAAGATTTAAATCTTTATTCTGAGTCTTCCAAAATGGCGGATTTTTCTTATCACCTTTTCGATGCATTTTTGATCATCCAAAAATAGTTTTTAGTTAAAGTTATTATAACAAATCCAAGTGTCGTCTGCCCGCTTCATTTCATGATGTTTATAGTCACGTGACTTTCTAGAGAAATCCTTGTCAAATAAAAAAATCTACGGAACGCAATAACTGCCATAATCTTATATTTTGTAAACATGTTTTTAATATGGAATTAACTAAATAAATAATAAATAATCGTTTAAAAATTATGTAAAACACAATTTAACATTATTTTATCCTGATATATTGCAGATTCAACTGAAACGACAGAAATACAAATCCTATTCACCAACAAAGCTAACAAATGCTTACCTTGATGTTGCTGAAAAGAAAATGAGTGTTGCGAAAGCTGCACGGAAGTACAGCATTCCAGAGCAGACACTGAGAGATCGAGTATTAGGGCATATTTCCATTGACACAGTGAAGTCAGGTCCTCCACCAGTGTTTGATTGTGAACAAGAGGCAAGGCTTGTAAAGCATATTAAAGACATGGGTGCTGTTGGATATGCTTATACTAGAGCAGAGGTTGTGGATCTTGGCACAGAATATGCAGTTCATTTAGAAATAAAAACCAAAGAAGACAAACCTTTATCCTTGAGGTGGTTCTACAGTTTTATGGGAAGATGGCCAGAATTAAAGGTTTGGAGACCAAAAACTATTTCAGAACTGAGAGCAAAGGCAACATCCAGGGAGTCAATTGACAGGTATTTTGATGAACTTGGCCGTATCATGGAAAAATATCACCTTAAAGACAGACCTGAAAGTATTTATAATGTCGATGAGAAAGGGCTAACAAGTAATTATAAAGCACCAAATGTAGTTGCTTCATCAGAATACCAGCCATCAACTATTACATCAGAGAAGTCGAAAACAACCACTGTAATTGGATGTGGGAATGCTTTGGGTCAGCAAATACCTCCTTACTTCATTTTTGCTGGTCAGAGAATGAGACTGGAACTTCTTGAAGGGGCAACACCTGGTTCTGATGGAACAGTAAGTGAATCTGGTTGGTCTAATTCTCAAATTTTCCAAACTTATCTTAAAACTCATTTCATCAAGTATGTCACTGGAATGCAGAACCAATATATTATGCTGTTATATGATGGTCACAGGACTCACATTACACCTGATATTATTGATTGGGCTATTGAGCATAAAATCATACTGTATGTATTGCCACCACATACCAGCCACAATTTACAACCTATGGATGTAGGTTGTTTTGGGCCATTTTCTAAAATATATAGTGCCGAATGTCACAAGTTCCAAAGAACGCAATCAGCAGTCATCAACAGGTACAACCTTTGTTCAATTGCTTGCAAGTCTTACAGTTCTGCTCTATCTCCACTGAACCTACAGTCTGCATTTCGTAAATCTGGTGTTTACCCTCTAGATCGTAATGCTATTGACCAATCTTTATTTGCAATCTCTGACAACATTTTAAGGCAAGATCAAGAAAATGAATCCGGAAATGATGCTCAGGATGTAGTTACAGATATTGATATTCCTGTCGCTTATGGAGCACAAACCACAGAACCTAACAACTCAGTTGGACACAAATCATCTGTTGTAACCCCTCTCATCTCAGACATAGCTATTAATGAATCTTCTGCAAATCAGGAAACATTTTTTAATTGCAAAAATAACTCAGCACCCAAGAAAAACCAACCAAAGAAGGAAAGACGCTCAATCTATAAAGTAGTTGCAGGAAAAGCTATCACAGAACCAGAAACCAGACAGGAAATAATAAATTACATGGAACAATCTAAATCGAATAAAAAATCTAGTCTCAGTGCAAACAAATCTTCTACAAAGCGAAAGGCAACAGCTACTTCAACCTCTAATTCCAGTAAGAAACAGAATCCAGAGAAACAAACCGAATCACAACAACCAGGATGTTCAGGACTGCAGAAAATTGTTGTATCAGATAATGATGATGATGATGACTTTGATGAACAAGACAGTGATGATACTTTGTGCTGTGTGTGTAATTTGTGGGAGCCTAAAGAACTTCATAACAGTGTTTCATTGATTCTTACTAGTTGGGCAAAATGTGAATTCGTGGATTGTCAACATTGGACACATTTAAAGTACTGTTGCGATGTAAGAGTTCTAAGAAGATCTGATAGATTCTACTGCCCATGTCATGGTTTACCATGCAAGCAAAATAATCTCGAAGAATAATTTATTTACAAACTGTTGCCGTTTTTTTTACATTATTATTGAAGTTGTAGTTAATGTTTTACAGATCTTTCGAGTTAAATCTTTTTTGCCATGAATCATGTGAATTCAAAATTAGTTTGCTAAACATTCTTAATGAAAATCTGTGAATTGGAGGATTTAAGGACGTATATTCTGATAACTATTCAGGTAAGTTCTTCTTTAATTAGTTAAAATTTGTGTACTTAAAACAGTGAAATTAATTTTTTTGTTTTGGAAATATTAATGAGAAATTTCATAATCTTCAAAACATCAAAAATGCTCAAAATGTATATGAAATCTTGAATAATATAATTGATTCCCTTTGGTAATTTTATGGTACCAGTTAGGCTTCCATACCTTTGTTCAAATCAGTAGTTATTTTTAGAACTAACTGAAAACACGAAAATATGTGACGTCTTGCGCTAGTTGTGGTGATGCATGTGTACAAATTAAAAAGGTCATGCCATGTAAACAAAGAGAACGTTAAGAAAAAATTATCTTTTATTATGTAGATGAAGATTTATAGAATAGAAATAAAAATAGAAATAAGTTTTCAGATATCTAGATTTAATACAACAAATGTGACAATTCTTATGTCCACGAACATATGTGACACTGCCGTATTTATCGTGCTAGGAGTTTGGGACTCTCCAAACACGTTACCCTCTAGGCTATGCTTTCCGTATTATGACAACCACCCAACGAGAGAGTTTCCCATATCCGCCACCCGGGGACGCGCCAGGCTGCTATGTAGGTCGAGCACTGAGATGCTGAAAGTGTTTAAACTTATTTAACAAATAAACACTACCACTATATTCTTCGAGAGGACATGCCTACGCGACGCGCTCAGGAAATTCATTTGGTTTACCAATGCAAAACTGTAACAGGAAAACGATAAATGAACAACTTTCACTAAAACAGAACAAACACCGGAAATGTACTTACAACTAGAAAGTAATTGTATAGTTGTTCATAGTTAAACAATCGGATGAAATGACTAAATTATTATGCAAAACCTAATCTCAATCAAATATTTAACAACGATTTAATATAAACAATCAAGTTTCACTTATTCTAAACGGAAAGCGGTTTTGTAATTCTAACCATAAAGGAAGATTTCCTTCAATTGTACGAGTTTATTTGAATCATTAAAATAAATATAAATAACCCAAATATGAATTTAAGTTTTTGACATTTATTTCAATACGGCTGCGATATTTAACATGGCCAGTGTAAAGAAAAGTTACTGGCCCAGACCTTTTTATTTCACATTCAGCTATATTGATAGTGTCATTTCCTTTAACGTATGTATATTCAGTAAATTTTGGAATTTAATCAAACCTGACAAGCTTTAAAGTAAAAACATAATACACTTAGGTCGACCTCTTACTGAAATAGACTCGCGGAAATCTACAAACTAGACTCTATGTCAAACGTGATGTCAACTTCAACTTCCGTTCATCAAAAGCAACTGCCAGCAGCTCTGGCGTAAAATATATATATGTATGTATATAACTTATACGTTATGCAATAGGTCCTGTAATCAGTATTCTAAATAGCAGACGGGTCACTATTGATGACTAATAAACTACTCAAACAAGTGCTTTTTGCACCTAGTTTTATTTTGTCCATTTCAAAAGTTCTATGGCCGTTACCATGACTTAATTTATTGCTATGGGAATTCCATTTCTCAAATACGATCAGACATTTTCGCAGTCAGCCTTTCTTATTCCTGGATTTGACTTTTTCGGAGACATGACAAAGAGTAACTTGACGGGTGTCATATTAGAGACAGGCACCGCTTGCTCGTCCTGAGGAAGTACCTGAATGCACTCATGGTTTATACCGGAATCAGGTTAATCACTTTCTGTTTTTTGATTTTGTTTCGTGTTGAAAATGTCTGATTCTGGATTTGTAATCGTCTCTTTACTTTCAGCTGTTGTTATTTGGGGTTTCCTGGTTATTTCATTAAACTGCTATCTGTGGCCCTTTATATGTCACAAGATATACTCTTCACCAAACAAGAAAAAGAAAGGGAGTTTATGATTGCAATATAAATTCAAAACTAAAACATAGAAAAATTGAGTGCATACAGATTGACGAACATCAACGAATTTCTGCATAACATACAATGAGCAATCCGGACGGGAACAACTAGATATCAGTAAGATGGTACCCATCTCTGTAAGCCCCGTTGACCTTGAGGTCAAGGTCATAGATCATAAACCATGGTATGCGACATATCGCCTTGATCCTATCTACCCACATGCCAAATATCAAAAGCCTACCTCAAAAGGTAAAAAAGGTACAGCCCGGACACGATTAGTTTCGGAGGGACGGACAGACTGATGACTATAGGGCGTCGGCCACAAAGTGGCGGGGCCCTAATTAAGGTAATAAGCAATAAATCTGTAAAAGGGGTGGGACATCGGGCACACAATGTTTACTCCGACTAGGTAGCCGTAAGTCGAGGGCAATTACAAACATTAAAATACTTAGCTGCAATTATGAAGCCAGTAAATACTAAAGGGGCGTAGCTAGACTATTTACAGTGTGGATGCACATAATTCACAACAGGGGGGGGGGGAGAGCAGAAATTTCGGAAATACATTTTGAAGAGTTATAAGTGCTTTATTTAGCACCTAAATTGGACAGGTGATTGTCTGCAAGGAAAGATTGCAATTTGTGTTTGGTCAAAATCATGTGAATTCAGCCGCGTACTCGCATATAGGCAGCTGTGCCCCTGCAGTGTAGCCAGACATGAAGTTTCAACAAAGACGATTTATTAAGTTATCAAACATTAAATTTTTTATTGTAGGGATCTAAAATGTTGGGATTTTCCAAATTGCAATGGTTTAGCTTCGTACCAGACTCCTTTCTGTTCAATAAACAAAACTTTCTTTGTCGTATATACCTTGTTTAATACAGACTGATTGTAAAGATTTGTTAAAACTGTTGTACATGTACAAAGATTTGTGTTCACAGCTTACTTTCTAGCAGTATAGGGGACCTCGGTGGCAAAGTAGTTAACGTAGTTTGTCTACTTTTGATCACGCGGTCTGTCAACACTGAGATGGATGGCTCGAGTCACACGAACTGCGAACAGGACTGCCAGTTTTCCTACCGAAGGTCAGGGTTTTCTCCGGGAACTCCGGCTTCCTCTCCCAATAAAACTTGACGCCATGATATACCTGTAAAATTAAACAAAGTGGCGTTAAACAAAATTCAAACAACTAAACTGACAAACAAACAAATTAGCATTATACAGTTTTAAGGAGAACACGTTTTCTTGTAACTTATGACGGTTAACATACATACATGTAATCAGCTTGTAGCATTAATTGCATTTGTAGTACTATAAAAGTCACTTAGTCTTACAATAAATACTGCAGCAATTTTGCTAGATCAATTTCCCGTTAATATACTGTAAATACAAATACAAGTTTACTCAATGAAACATGTTGAAAATTATTCCGCTATATAAACAATATTATTTCCACGATCCGCACAAGCACGTTCGCAAGCTGACATCAAAATGCTGGAAGTCAAACACCTAAATAAATAGCAGTAGAGATACAAAGGTTATATTGTTTGTTTGTTTATTTAATGTTTAACGCCACTTTCAGCAATTTTTCAGGTATATCGTGGCGTGCAGTTTTTATTGGGGGAGGAAGTCAGAGTACCAAGAGAAAACCCCCGAGCTTCGGTAGGAAAACTGGCAATCATTGTCAATTACGATATAAGGCAAGCGGACCTAGCTGTGAGACTCGAACACACAATTTCAGTGTTGACAGACCACGTGATTAATAGCAGACGATTGACCAAACCACTCGGCCACCGAGACCCCAATAGAACGATCTATGGCTTGAATTATGATTGTAGGATACCACCGACCTGAAATAAATTAGAGCGAAATTATATGCAAAAACCACGGAAAACAAAGAAATAACACACATGTTAAAAACCAACTGAAAAGCACACTACCGCGAAATCCTACCAAAACTGAGCGAAACTTAATTGCCCTGGAACGTTACTAAGGACATTAAATCGCAGTTTACAAATTCGGCATTTACAATAGCCACGCGGGGTGGGGGGGAGGGGGTAACTTGGTATATATAGGGTAATACGGATGTGCGGCCCGAATGGGTCACTTTTTTGCTCTCATATGCATAGGTAGCTTTTTTCATTGAAAAATATATCATTGGGTAGTTGTAAATTATCTAAATATATATCCATGCTTCAATTCTCATCTTATGCATGTTAAGCCTATGTAAACCACAGTGATTTTACAAACAAAGTGTTCCATTAACATCAATTTATCATTTTGGTAGTGAATGTACTATTTTGTCAATGGGGATGTGCAGTAATAAAATATATGAATAGATCTGATTTAATCATTCAATATATGATTAGATCCTGTTTTATAATGTCCGAAAATATATGAATAGGGTGGGTTTTCAAATGTCCGTCCGCAGACCTGTACCTAAAAGTATCCTTAGTTACACCCCCCTCCCCCCCCCCCCCGATACAATAGCCAGTAAAGATCATCGTTGAAGCGGACCCAACCAATGCGTGGCGAAGGGTCCCTTCTAAGCACTTAGGTATCCACGATCTCTTATTTAAGTAAAATTATTTCATAGCTGTGAAGTTCGATATATAAAACTACATATTATGTATATTCAAACGAAGAAGGAATATGACAAACACCTTAACCATCAGCCTCTCGCACATGTACACACAGAACCCTCATTTGTAAGGATGATACACCGTTTAATATGTTACGACTGTTATTCAATCTTCGAGATTAGAAAAGTATCTTTCCTGCTATAACTTAACTGGCACAAATATTTCAGAGTATTTAAAGCATTTGTTTCATAATAGTACTCCATGCCCCATTAAAAGTGGAGGTTGAAGTTTATACTAAAATATGTTTCAGTGTTACCGTATTTATTTGTTGTACTTTTATACACTGTTATGACAGACTTGACACTTGTTGTAATGTTATACCTCCGATATTAGAGAAGTGGAAAGGAAGACCGGGGCGGGGGAGTTCTGTTCAGGAAAGGGGAAGAGGGGAATTGGCACGATTCAAAATATCAACTGATTAGAAATTGCACCAATTAAATACCGAGTCTATACACGAATCACTTTTACAAGACCAGCATCAAGAGTCAAGAAGGCTTAATTTAGGGTCACCTAAATAGATAGCCCCCTCGTATTCTACACAAACCCATCCTCACAAGTCAGGGTTTCTGTGTCCTCATGTGTCCACGAAACCCTGACAACTTAGCTAGGAAATTTCCATCTACAAGTCACTATTTTGATTGGCTACATCATACCTGAATGTAGCCAATCAGAAGCTCGCTTTCATTCACGACTTAGTTAGGGGATATCCATAGACCATGTGAAAATTAATGTATTTTGTACAGTAGTGTAAATAGTTTGTTATTGCCGCGTTATTTATTTGTTACGTTACGTTTTCTTCCCACTCAAGAATGAGTAAGAATTACTACTGCCAAACACTTGCATCTTTCCAGCAAATTTCATTAGTTGATATTTTGAAGGTTTGACGTCATATGAAAATCTTCTAGCCCGGGAATTTCCTAGCTAAGTTTGTCAGGGTTTCGTGGACACATAAGGACACCTGACATGTGAGGATGATACAAACCATCTGTTAACATAATTACTTATAAAATTATTTTTACTATGATGTAGATCAAATTTATGTACACAACGCTAATTGACTTGCATTATTTTATAATGCCGTTAACTTTTTATTAACTTACTTAACGTGTAAAAATCTGTTATACATAAAGCTTCAATTTTCAATAAAAAAGGATATTCTGAGAAAGTCGACAGAAGTTTACGGAAACTTGTATAGCTGAATTGTGTACCAAAGAGTTGGAACTCCATCGAATCATCTTGAATTATATGCGGAATACTGTTAATAAATGCATATCATTTTGTTATAGCTGTTTTAATTGAATAGACTGTCCGTTTGAATATACAATAAATGACTTATATATGTCGATAACAGGATTTATCAGCAAGAAAAAATTTAATATTCACAGATCCGCTAGGCCAGGTGAATATACATTTTTGAGGGCTGAGAAATCCTCATAGCGACCGTATATCAAAGTCAGTAATTGTTTTATTACATGAATAAAATCACCATCTTCCTTCATCAGAAAAACAGAGAACGCTAACATTTTGTAATTGTTGTATATGTTCTGTTAATACTGTATTTTAATATTGATTTGCTGATAATTCTGAAATTCCAGTTTCATTACATTTCAAATATTGAAAAGATTATAAATAAATCAATAATTTTATTCTTACATTTTTAAGTTTATTTTATAATTACAGATCATTCAATGACCACTAAAATTGAATTTATAGTTATGAGTACTGTGCAGCGGAATCGTGCAGCAGACAAAAATTTCCATATTCTTATGTAATTTTAGAACTGTTGCGATTTATCGTGACCCGAAAGTTGATTTTAGACTAACCAAAGACCAACCAGACCTCACAATAGTGACAATTATGTGGGGATACTAAGTAAATTACTAGTTCGTGAAGTGCTCGATTGAATTGATTGATTGAATTGATTGATTGATTGATTGATTGATTGATTGATTGATTGATTGATTGATTGATTGATTGATTGATTGATTGATTGATTGATTGATTGATTGATTGATTGATTGATTGATTGATTGATATAGGGATATCTGTTCAAATACATGTATGTGCACATCACTAATTTTCTACCGTTCGATAACGTTTAAAATATAGTCATGTAGTGTTCCTAAAATTATCTACATGCCGAATATTAAGCCAAATACCTCTACTATGATTGATTTTTTCTTCCATTTATCCTTTTCAGTGAATTAAAACTAGAGTGTTGTTCACAAACTAGTGACGTTTAATTCAACTGAAGAAAAGTCTATAAGTTATTTTCTTCCCTAAAGGTGATGATAAGCAACACAACAACGATTTCTATGTTGCTTAGTCACCAAGCT
Source organism: Limnoperna fortunei (assembly GCA_944474755.1). NCBI lineage: Eukaryota > Metazoa > Mollusca > Bivalvia > Mytilida > Modiolidae > Limnoperna > Limnoperna fortunei. Next base: position 55,657,439 of record OX104115.1, on the reverse strand, counting down.
GATAGAAAGACATTAAATTGAATTCGCAGCATAGCAACAAAGCCTTTATTAAACTTGTGAATTAATTTAATTATTTAACTTTATTTTACAAATTCGCCAAATTCGCGCGCAAAAAATCGGTGAGTGCAAGCTGAAAAAACTCAATATAGATTCTTCTAAGATCCCTACCGGTTAATTATAATATTTGTCCGCCAAAACATTTAAAGATTTAAACAAGTTACTAACATTAGTAGAATAATATCGTATTGAAGTATTCTTTTCTGTAATGATCCAATATAAAAGGAAAATACCGAGAACGTATTTTCTGACTGCGAGAAATTAGACGAGACAAACATCATCGTGTAGTTTATCAATAGTTGATCAAACATGCTTATAACATCCTCACAAGTCAGGTTGAACAAGTAAACGTGGACACATGTGGACACAGATATCCTGACTTATGAGAATGTTCTTACTTATAAAAATGTTAAAGTAATAAAACCATATATTAAAGATGAGTTGTTAAAGTTTTATATGAACATGTATGCTGACAAAATTTAAAAGATCAAAATAAATTCTTTCTATATAATTTTTTGAAAAACAACTTAGGAAAAGAAATTTTATTTGTCCGATTCTAACTATGAAATTCGCAAATTTATATCAAAATTTCGAATAGACGACCACAGTCTTGAAATAGAACGTGGAAGATATAAAAAAAGTCCCCCGTCTTTGCTCCTTCTATAATCTAAATGAAGTGGACGATGAGGTTCACTTCTTTTTAAAATGTGGTCACAATAAACTGTTTCGATCTAATCTCTTATATGACTTCAATATCTCTAATGTTAATCCATATCTCTATTCGCTTAAAACAATTTTAAACCCTGAAAATTTTCATCAAATTCAGCGTCTAGGCTCTTTCATTAAACAGTCTCTGGAACTGAGGACAGAGGTGTCGTAGACTTTAATATTTTGTCGATTTGTCTGATTGCAATTTAGTTGTTTGTTACTTCTCTGTTTTATGTCACTGATCAATGTAGTATTGATTTATATGACAATAAAGATAATAATTATAATTGTTTTAAAAGTTTTAAGCGCATATAATTTTTTGCAAAAGAAATGGACGAACTAGTTCAGTACGATTAATGCATCCGAAAAGTCCAGACTGTTATGGTTTTGTTTTTATGGTATATCATTTCATTCACATTGAGGGAAAAAGTTTGAATCCATTTCATCATTTTCTAACAACATGTGTTAGCCATAGCAGGTAAAAACAACAGAACAAGATTCGTTGTACGGTGAAGCCTGACAAAGTCAGTAATTGTTTTATTACATGAAACACAATCACCATCTACCTCCATCAGAAAAGCAAAGAGTGCTAACATTTTGCAGGAACCTATAAATCAATTAGTTATACTAGTCCCAGCATTTTGTAATTGCTGTAATGCTGGTTACCCTTAGCTGGACAACATAGACGGATACTCACTCCTAACATAGGAAAATAAACCAGTTTTTTTAAGTTCTCAGTTATTTTCATCTTATTGCACTAGATATAGTTTTATTTACCTGTCATTAGTGTAACCTTTTTGCACCAATAAAGGAATTGCCCTAGTAATTGGACCTAGACTAATAGAATTAAAGCCAACAGATTTTAATGTGCAAAAGAGCTTACATATTTAAAACAACTTGTAATAAACAGTTATTGTTTTGTACATTGTTTTGCGTTTAAAGTCCTACGAAAATAAAGCTATGATAAGAATTCGAATTTGTTTTCGAGTTTAATCTTTCATGGTACAAAACTACACGTAATACAGCCATTTCTTTTTATAATAATTACTTTTAAAACAATAATTGTCTTAAACAATAGACAAATGGTTGAAAACTTGTGTCTCATCCATTTGTCTATTGTTTATGACAATAAAATATGTTTAAAGTAAACAATGATTGGGCACGTTTGATCAACTGTTTGATACATTACACTTTGCTGTTTGTCTCGTTTAATTTCTCGTGGTCGGAAAATAAGTTATCTGTATTTTCCTTTACATTGGATCATTACAGAAACCTTTCCTCCCAATTCGATCGCGTGAACACAATGTCGAAAATGGAAAGTTTATTTAAAAGTCGTTAATAAGTCGAATTGTATCATGTTACAGACCTTCGATCCTATTTTGTGTCCAAATAAAATAATGCCCAAAAATTAAAAATATAAGTTCATCTATCGTTTATTTATGTTAAAGATCACAAAAAGACTTTTCTAAAACGTACAATTTTTATACAACCCAAGATTGATTGCATGGTTGATTGGATGTCTGCTTTACGTCCAGAGAGCAGTATTTCAGCTATATTCAGGACGAGAACAAGTTAACAAACAAAAAATCAACGGGAAAGGAGCGGGATAGTGCACAGGGAATACAATTTTGACTGCCACTGGAAAAGTATGAAGTATTGGGTAAGGACGAAAATTTAGCCTTTTGTAGTGGCTTCAATGAGCCTACTCTTTTTCGAAATCTACAAAAGGGGTCTTTATCTTGCAAGGAGCGTGGCACTTTACAAACACGTTAACCACTACGGTCCGCGGCCAGGCTGTCCATTTTATGACCCGACAAACCTCCCCCCAATAAATAAATAAATAAATAAATAAATAAATAAATAAATAAATAAATAAATAAATAAATAAATAAATAAATAAATAAATAAATAAATAAATAAATAAATAAATAAATAAATAAATAAATAAATAAATAAATAAATAAATAAATAAATAAATAAATAAATTTAATAAAAAATCGGTAGTATGCATTTTTCTCCCAAGCCAAAAATTATGGCTGGTCTGAAAGTGGAGGTTCGCGACCGAGAGGAATAAATTAAATAGGGCGACCCCGTTTTTTGTGACTTCCAATGTTTATTCCAACAGAATTGAAACAAGCACTTTAGTTACATATCATAATACCACATAACGTCATAATAACAATTTTCAAGGCTTCTGTAATTTATGAATCATGAACTGCGAACAAAAGACTCATGTAATTCATATTAGATTTAGAAGAAAGTAGTACGAAGTTGTTAGTCCCTAATTTTTAAAGTTGTTAAGTTGTTATTCAGATTTGAAATTATTGCTTTGAAAGGCCACTCTGTGTAACCTATACAAAGAATGACTTGATGTTACCTCCCAGGATAATTTCCAACACAATAAGCCATATGTCACGTGACTTGTACAATAAGATGCAAGTAAATATGTTTTCAAATACTCTTACACTGTATGTTTGACCTGCAATAGCGAAGATCGTCAGTTAATATTAGTCATATATAAATCAAATTTTGTGGGAATTTTGAACAAGCGCACAGTTTTAGATAAAAGCAATGACATATGAAAATAGCAACAGGATGACTTTAGAGGTGTTAGGTAATTAGTAACAGAACTGGTTACAGATCTAAGGTCGACTATATTGAATTTCTCGTTTGCTTCAGACAAATATAATTACCTATAGACTTATATAACGAGAAAAAGAAAAAAATCCTGATTGATTGGATGTTTGTTTAATGTCAAGCGAGCAAGCTTTATTCAGCAAGTTCAATGCTACTAGAAAAGTATACAGCAGCCGCAAGCAGTGAGAATCGAACCCGCAATCTCAGTGTTGACAGACCACGTGATCAATAGTAGACGAACTACCTTGACCACTCGGCCACCGAGGCCTCCCCCCCCCCCCCCCAAAAAAAAAAAAATAAAATAAAAGAATAACAATAATTCAATAGTCTTATAGGAGTATACATAATTTACAATGTTCTTTGCAACTATATAATTATATTGTTAAGTCAATGTTGAAAAATGAAAGAGGAAAAGAACCATACATGGTCAGGTGTCCTTTATATGCAGATTCACAACTGTGTCAATGTTTTGGAGACATTTTGACAGAAAAGAAAGTCATGGAAAAGAAGTTTATTTCTTTGGTAGTTTAACGCCACGTTCAGCAATTATTTTAGCTATATCGTGGCGTCCTTTTAGTATTGGACGAGGAAGCTTGGGTACCCAGTAAAACCTCAGAACTTCGGTAGGAAACATGGCAATTCTTGTCATTTAAGATTGGAATCAAGCACACCCTGCCGCAGTAAGATTCGACTCTGCAACCTCGTGTTGACAGGCACGTGATCATTATATATTACTAACTACCATAACCACCCGGCCACCAAACTGAAAAAAGAGGTAAATAAAGCTTTCTGGCTAAAATGGAGATAGTTTTGGGGTTTTTTTTCTTTAAAATTATCAATGAATGCAGTAAACCACTAGTTTTTATGGAAGCCCGTACGTGCCATGGAAAAAATAATTTATAACTTGTGCGCTCGAGTTACAAACTTGAGCGCACGAGTTTCAAATCTTGTGCGCACGAGTTACTAACTTGTGCGCCCAAGATTTAAAACTCGTGCGCTCAAGTTGATAACTCGTGCGCACAGGTTTGAAACTCGTGCGCACAAGTTATAAATTATTTTTTCCTTGGCACGTACGGGCTTCCATAAGTTTTACACTGTGTAAATATACTTCTCAATTTTGTCATTCTGCAGATATTATTGCTTCATTACATTACACTTCAGTTGTAATTATTTGATTAATTTCAAGTGTTTTGCATTTTGGTTACATTTCAATAGCACGAAATATTATACCATTCCTTGTCAAATCGCTTATTTGTTTGTATCTTGTTTTTAATGTTTGTTGATAGTTGTGTTTGTTAGATTTTGCTCTTTTAATTACGCTGTTACGTAAACAATCCAGTCTTTTGATTTTCATTTGTATTTTGTAACAAAATTCGCCGATAAGTATCGATTTCAACTGTAGCCGATGTGGGGCCTCTGTGGCCGAGTGGTTAAGGTAGTTCGTCTACTATTGATCACGTAATCTGTCAACACTGCGGGTTCGATTCTCACTGCAGGGTGAAGTCGACTCCAGTCTTAATCCAGTTTTCCTACAGAAGGTCGGGGGTATTCTCCGGGTACTCCGGCTTCCTCCACCAATAAAAACTAGACGCCATGATATAGCTGAAAGTTTTGTTCAACAATATTTAAACAACTGTACTGCATTAATTTGCAGTAATGGTTATGTTTTCCTAAGGTCATACATATCAAAGGCATTGTGAAGTGCAAAGTTTATGACCTAATTTCATCTAATGAAAATGATTAGGTGAAGGTGAGTCGTAATGATATCACATTGGTTATTGATTAACCTAGATACTTAAATCACCATATGACAAGGATATATGCATGGTAATGGTTATAAGACACGTACTGACCTATCACAAGGTCAATATTTTTGTAATTAAACAATAATAAGGCACCTATGAAACAAAGAATGCTCATAAAATGTACTCATAATTAACCAATCTGTTGCTGACAAAGATCAGAGAATAACTAATGCTTCATAACAATGATTATTGCTACGTTTGGCATTATTTCCTGTTATCATTTATTTGACACGGCCCCGCCTTTCGGCCGGGTTCATTAAGTGAAACAAATTTTGTTTACCATAAATATTATTCAAATCATAATTAAATTGTCATCTGCTTCGTTTTCCAGATTTTGTATGATTTTAGCATAGATAATAGCTTAAGGCTATCTTGTATTAATTTCTTTTAGGTTAGTGTAACAGTTTAGAAGGAGTTTGGATAAGATGCCATCAGGCTCCGATCTTTTTTAATTCAAAAAGTGAAAACAATATTGTTTTCATTTCAAATATGTTCATTATATGCGCCAAAAATAATTTAATATCGGTATCTTTTAAAACAGTTATGTATAGATGTTTTCTTATAATTTCTTCAAATGGAGTGAAAGGATTTACAGATAGGTGAAATCTCTTCTCTCAGTTTAAATTTTTTTAACAAGTCTTGTCCAAACTAAAATGTTTTAAGAATAAGTTACCACAGACTTTGATCCAAGACTTCTGAGATTTTTGGATTCTCATCAGTATTGCTACGCAGAATCAACTAATCTTTTGATAATTTATAAAATCGTAAGATACAAGAACAAATAAGGAGACATAGAAGGAAGTAGAACGAATAATAATACCCTCGCGTTTTTTCCTTCCTTTGCACAAATCACAGATCTAACTTCGGATTATAACGGCAGTATAATTTGGCCTAAGGCAGATGTTGCTAGTTGTAAATTGAGAAAAGAGTCGAATGGATCATTAGCAGTATATATTAAATTAAATAGAAAAAATGACAATGATTATTCCCGTAATTTTGATCATTGTTTGTTATTGGGTCTGTGTAACGTAATCTGTGGTAGAAGCTGTAGCCTTGTATTGCTTGCACTTCTTCCTTAAAAGACCATTCATCCCGGAAATATGTGTTACAGATTGAATCACTAAATTTCAGTTTTATATTTAATTTCCTACAGATACTCCGCATAAGATGATAAACCGAAACCTTTTTCTAAGAATAAATACAGACAGATTACATAATATTTCCTGGTGTAAAGGAGGAAGCTTCTAAAAATTTTCCAACGTGAGGTTGACCTATATTGAAACAACTGTTTTTCATAGATCCATATTTGTTGTTGACTAGATTTGTTTTTATCAGGGGCGTTGTTTTTTGAAAATTGAGAGTTTCTGAAAGCCTTATTTTGTTTCAAGCTTCCCGGTTTCAAGCTTAAACGCTTTTTGACAAAACATAACATGTTTGATAAAGAAATGTGTTTTATATGTATTTTCCATGTATTAGAATTCCCTGATTACCATATACAAATATACACATTCTTTCATCGAATACTGATATATCAAATGGTCTTAAAATATTTTGAAAACATAAAAACTTCAATATTGCAAACAATATGTCCTTTCGATTAGAATACATAAAGTTAATAAATACCACGTGTGTCAGGCTTACACTCGTAGAATCTACTTCAGTGGCAGGTTATACCGGTAAGGTGAAAAAAATGAGTAAAAATATTTTTTGGTCATACGTATTAACTGACATCACTTAAATAAAATCGCACTAATGATTAGCAATGTAACATGATTATTAATATATTCTTACGTTTTGCGCTTTTATATGGGGATAAAGCGAGGAAAATGTTTATTCAATTTGGGCCATTTCTGAAATGTGTTTCGATAAGCCACATGCCGAAGTTATGTTTGGAAACTGATTCATGTGCAAAGTAGGTATGTGAAGTACAACAAATAACAAAACACAAGCTCCAAAGAGCTCTTGACCGACATATAATGTTCCTCAGAATGGAGTCGGACAATGATTACAACAGCGCAAAATATCATTTCGCAACGAAAACAACACGGAAGATAGTATTTTTCTAACTTAAGTTCTTCTCTTAGCTTGCTTTAACTATATGCACTAATGATTTATAATTATCAAAACTATATCTAAGTTATGTACACGTCTAAAGTAATTGTTACAACCAGAGATTACTTATATCTTACCGGAGGAAATATTTTTTAACATTTCCTTTGATATTTAAACAACACATTGTACATTTAAGTTGAACGACATTGCTGCGACCTTTTATCAAACAAAACTTGTATGTTATTGAAAATCATCACAGGTCTATGCTATTTATTAGTTGGTTGTGTATAGTACACGCATCTAATTCTTGAAAATAGTACTAATACTGATAAGATGATCTTTTATGCACTTTCGGATTCTAAAGTGCAGAGTTATCAACTAATTTCCTGCAAAGATGACACAGTTTATCATGACAGGAATTTAATACCGGTACCAGTTACAACAATAAATATCAAGAGGCCACTTAGTCGTTTAAGGAAGAACAATTAATACTGAAAGAATGACTTTGCAGAAAATTCTGTAGTTTTTGTGAATATATTTCCAGGTTAGATGCTGAGATGATTGTATCAAACTTTCCAAGGAAGATTAAATGATAACTGATGTTATATTTGTATTTCTTTGGGTTTTTTTTTGTTTTCAGTGTTTGTTATTTTGTTTTTTATGGCCTATTTGAAAGAAGATAAAAATGTAGCAAATACATATTTGATGTAATGAGGTGGTTTAGGAATAATTTGGTCCTTTGCATAAAGGCACTGTGCATACAGGACACATCTTCTATTTTCAAAATCTCTTTGCTTTCATTTGTGGTGTTTTGGATATTTCTATGCATTTTTACAGGAAGATTTACGTCAGACTGGTATAAAGTGAAGAAAAAAGTAGAATATGCCTTGTAATTTCATACAGAAATCTGGTAAAATATAGTATTTTCCTGGCCAAAAATGACAATTACTACAAAAGTGTTTTGGCGTTAAAAAGGCGTTTTGTAGCCTAAAAGTTTCGTAAAATTTAGGACCGAAATAGTGACGACAAAAGTTGAAGACAAAGATGGTTAAACTGTTTAATGTGTTATAAAACCAAACTTCACATGGGCTTGTGTTATTCATATAATCTGTGAATCTTGCAAGAGTGAAATAATGTGTTAAAAATTCTTTATTATTGTTTTTAGTATTGTCTATATACAAGTTTATCATGGAAGTAACGATACAAAGAAAAAATAAAATCATCCCTTAAATGTTGGAAGAGAAATGTTCTATGTTGAACAACTTAGAAATTCCATCGAGAAGGATTTTTTTTGCAGTATCAAAAATTCTTAAATGCTTACAACATAGTTTATTTATGTAATAGTTACTTGTGTGTAGGGCTGTACAGCCATACACACAAGCTACTATTACTTTTATTTCATTGAAAACATTAGAAAACAAACAAGTTCAATAGTATACAAGACAAAATGAACTTTGTTTACCTGTAATTGTTAGCATTTGTGCTAAATAATATGTTCTGTTGATATTTTACATGTTTTACATTTTGTTTAGTAATTAGCAATCTATTTACATTTGTTTGTGGCACATGAAAATTGAAAATTCAAATAATCTTTTTTTGATCGGGCTGTATCACCGTTACAGCCAGGGCTGTATCAAACTTAGGGCTGTAACAGTAGATTGGATACAGCCCGTTTGCTGATACAGCCCTGCTGAGTCTTTTATTCTTAAACACATTAACTGTAGCTTAAAATACAGACTGCAAATTATCCATTGGAATGGTTTGTTACATTATTGATATGAAATAAAGTGATTTATTAATGCTTGTAAATAATTATGTTGTTGACTGTATTATAGAGTGAAAGGTGTTTTTGTTTGTACAAAACTTTAAGTGGTTGCTTTGTAAACTATGTGCTTTAATCAGTATGAGAATGACAGAGGCTCTACAGTGTGTATGTTAAACTACTAATAGTAGTCGATTTTCGAGTTCAGTTTTCGAATATTTGTAAAAATTTAACTTCCTCTAATTACGGACAAGCAAGTGGTTTTTCGGTATTTAAGGAATTCGAGGTTGGAGTTTGGAGACGTAAACAATCCTGGGTAGCACGTGCGTTATCTTTAAGTGTCGGCTGCAAAACTAAATATTCTGATCGCATCTATTATAGCACCATATCATATCTAATTCCGAGATTGCTTGCTTCCAATTGATTGTTTTTGTCAACTTTTTTTTCAATAAAAAATTTAAACTTTATACTCAAACTAGATCTAGAAAATGAGGTCAAATTAAAATTGGGCTATATGAAATAAGATTAACATAATTTTTGATTGGCCGTGGTGCTCAAGTAGTTAGGCAGCTGACAATTTACTCATGATTATCAACACAGAGATAGGCAGATTTACGGCAGTATGAAGAGACTAATAGTCAATAATATTTATATTCAATATTCTCCGTAATATCTTAGTGGTATTATAAATTGTAAGTATTTTTCGAACATGTCAGAAGGTTTTGCCATAAATTACAAACATAATATGACGTTAAACATGTCGATTGCGATGTATTTAGTACCATAACATATTTGATTCATTAAAAGGACAGTATAACTGGTCTGTTTTTTCTATACATTCTAAAGCATTTGCTTGACTGGTATACAAACCGTACTTACTTCTCGTGCAACCCTCGGTAAAGTTGATGCGGTAATGGCTTGTGCTAAGATAATAACATTATCTCTTATTGTGTTAATTAAAATACAAGTTTATTGCAAGTCAGCACGAGTTTATATTTAACTATGATATGCATCAACACCTCTGTTGACAAACCCAATTATAATAAAAGATTTGTTACTTCCGCTTAGTAGTAATTATCTTAGAACTGCTCTTATGCATCTTTTACAGTAAATTGTTAAAGTCCTACAAAGAAAAACAGAATTGATTTTTAGTTGGTAATTTTGATTATAAAAAAAGATGTAGATACATTTTCGGTCACAATAAAAGTCACCAAAGGTAAGGTGCTTTACAATACCATCTAGATGCTTTTGAAATTCATCTAGAATGGAGAAAACCATCTAGATGAAACCATCTCAATTTTGACATGAATCGCCACTGATAGATAACTACAGTTAATTCAAAGGTGGAAGGATCGTGAACATATTACGGTTACAAAAGTGTACTACACGAAAAACACAAATAAAAAATATCTGTGTAAATCCGTGCATCAGCATAGAAAAATGATGCATGGGGAGATGGAATGACGAATACTTTGTGTTACCTTGATCTGTAACCTATTTTGAGACGCTCCCACTTTTACATGCAATTTCTAATGCAGTGAATGTAAAAATACTACATTGTTTACAAAATTACCAAAATTTTATCTTGCAAGATCTGAGAAAAATTTTACCACTTTTTATAAAACTTAATTTATGCAGGAGCTTACAGCTAAAAAATTGTACACTATTTACCAAATCAGAACACAACGAAGTATTCAGTACTATACTTAATGTAGGGTACACAATCTGGTAACTTGTTACTGGTACACATTTACTACTGTTATGCCTAAACTGCACGTTCGTCCACAGATGGCGGATAAGGATGACATTCTTTGTTGCTTGGTCTTTAACAACACCTTTGAAACTAAATATGTAATGAAATGTGGCGGATAGGCAATATTGTTGGTTTGGCGCACAACGACACAATTTCTGTTTCAAATTCTCTTCTTTTTTTTTCATTTATTGTGGTAGGATGCTTCTATAAATTAGCAATTGTCATTGTATTTTTAGACCACCATGTGATGTTTCAAATGTTATGGTATAAAATCTACATATTTAGTTAGCTAATCAAACAAGGGTTTGTTGTATCTAGGTTTAAGTAATCTATTCAGATGATCTATTGTAAACATCGGTATGGAAAATCAATCTCTCAAATACGATGGATCAAAGGTAGTTTTCTTATTCCTGGATTTGACTTTTCAATGACATGACAATTATTAATTCGACGGGGTGTATAATAAGAGGCAGGCACTGCTTACTCTTCCGGAGCACCTGAGTGCACCCATCGTTTTCTTTGGGTTAGAGTTAATCACTTTTTTTGTTTTTGTTTCGTATAGTATAAATTTCTCTATATTCGGATTAGCAATATTCCTTTGACTTTCGACTCTTGTTCGGGCGGTTTTATTGATATTTTTTTTTAATTTTAATCGAACTGTATGTTATAATAAAATCATAGGCTAGGGTATGATTCCGTTCTTTCTCAAGGTTTAATTGTGAAAACTGGCTTGATCAACTAAAACTGAATAGTTTATTCACATAAACTTGATTTTCCATTCGCTTACGTCAATAATTTGTCTTGATGATACAGTAATTAAAATATATTAAGAAAACCCTATTTCAATAAACAATCACTTTTCTCACAATATATATGTCATTTGCAAACGCGGTTTCCACTCTTCTATGAAATGGTATAAACCCGAAAATACGAGTTTTTTAAACATGGCTTCGTAAATTCTGTTTTTTTTTTTGCAGGAGGATTTATGACAGTAGACTTCATAAATAACAACTCACAAATAATATGACGTTAAAAACCGAACGCTACGTGTAGCCACAGTTTCTTTAAATTTAGGACCTAAACGGTGACGACAAAAGCTGAAGACAAAACATAGTTATAATGTTTGAATGCTTTATAACAAAACAAACTTCAAATGGGGCTTTATTATTCATATAAGCAGTGAATCGTCCAGGAGGGAAATAATGTGTTAAACTTTTTTTATTATTTTGAGTAGTAAATCTATATCAAAGTTAAAACACAAAAGTAAAGACTTAAAAATCTTTAAGAAAAATAGCAAAGAAACCGACCAAACATCAAGGGTCAAAAGTCAAGGGACAGTTACAAATCCGGATATAGACAAACGCAACACAAAATCCATAAACACAAAATGTGGAAAGACAAATAAACATCAACATTGATTTAACAGTATCAAAAAATAGTTTGGGGAATTATTTTCTATTGTTATATAATTATGTCTTTGGCCGCATTGTAGAGTGAAATGTGTTTTTGGTCTATATGGAACTTTAAATAGTTGTATTTCGAACTATGTATTTACATTAATTTTCGAATGGTGACAGAGACTCTTAAGCAGTATGTTAACAGAGCAAATTGAAAATATAAAAATAAAGAAACTTTTCGTTACATTTAATATAATTTTATTTTAAAAATCATTACAAAAGACAAATTTAAATAGGTATTTCCTCTTGATTGAAAACGCCGCGCTCAGACGTCAGGTAATACACAATGTTTGTGTTCTATTCATTGGTTTCAATTAATGAATGTGTTTTTCATCTGTACTCCCAGATTTTCAGTCTCTTGTCTAATTAATAGATTACTCTGGTAATACTAAGTAGTCTAAATAGAAACATCGATGTTTCTGTCTTGATACTCTTAAACATTCCTTATTTGATTTATATTTTATATGCCAGTCCTATTACCAATGGGTTTGCATCATCTTTAAACTCATTCCTTCAAAATGGTGATAACTTCGCACATGCTTAAATTCAAAATCCGTCGTCGAACAATATTAAATGGTTGTGAATATGAACTTCTGTAAAGGTCAAATTATAATCGTTGAAGATGACATGACAATTGCGTATACGGGACGGAGGGAGCCAAGATAGCTTATATGTTATTCCTAGATATATTGTAGTGTAAGCGATTTATTTATCACTCTTTAACATTGGATTCCATAAAACAGACAGTATGACCGGTTTGCTTCTGCAAATATATTCTAAATTACTCGGTCTTTAACCGCATTATTTAATACGTATCGTTGCTCTATCGAACAAAGTACGAAATGTCCATTCAGGTTTTTGCTAAGTTCATAACATTAACGTTAGGATACTGTCTTATTATGTTAATAAAGATAGCTTTATTGCCAGTCAACACGAGTTTTATAATTTATTATGATGTACCTTAACACCACTATTGACAAACTCAATTAAAAGATATGTTACTTGCACAGAATAGTAGATCTAATTATTTTCTTCTTGCATATATATATATCTCTTACAGTAAAGAGAGCGTATTGTCTTGCTATATCTTCAATAGCAGAGAAACCGGATTTTCGTGTCTCGTGGAGCTAAAAGAGGAACAATATTTTTGGTTTGCCGTATCTTTGACTTTGAACGGTTATCAAAGTGTACGAAAAAAAACAATTGAACAGTTTTACTTTTTAAATCAGTGCATTGACATACAAAAAATATAGCACGAGAAATAGAATGACAGAAACCATGTGATACTTTGATTTGTGAGCAATTTCTGTAATCTGTCGTTTCACGGAAGTCTTTAAAGAAATTTTATTTTTTTATGTTGGTATAGCTGCATTAAAATTATAAGTTAAATTGGCTAAACTAAGATTTATAAATCGAACAGCAAATGTTTTTGAGAAAAAGTGGCACGTTGATAACGAAAAAAATATAAGAAAGCAATTAAACCACTAAAAAGGTTTTGAGGTGACTAGTGTTGACAACCTTTTTGTACAGTTTTAAACCCTTATTATATGCGAGACGTAGAAAATAATTTTTCTATACTGCTACAGTTACATTTGATACTTTTATTATAGTTTTTTCTCGAAAACATCCTGTGCTAAGTTTGATTTCTGCATTCCAGTAGGTCTTGCGGACTTGTTCATCTATAAATATGAAGCGGATTTTAAATAAGGCTTTTAAAAATGACAAGGACGAAAGGTTAGTCAACATCTTAAATTTCACATTAATTCGGTGATAACGGTTTGTTGATCGAAGCTTCACATTTGGGACAAAGACAACAAGATCTGCCTCATACCTCGACCTACATCTAGAAACTGACAATTAATGTTGGTTGAGAAGCAAAATATACGACACAAAGATAATACAAATGATCGACCATTTCCGTGTGCAGCATTCAAGCAGCATTTACATATGGATTTAAATCTCCCAATTTATCAGGTAGTCCAGAACCTGCATTTCATATCCTGATTCTCTTGATAAAGAGTGTCTGCCGACACAACAGTACTTAGCCAGGAGCTCACAGTGGCAAGACTTTAGTCATCAGTTAAAACACTTTACGATCGCCTATATGACTTAGCTGACCGTTACAGAATGTCTGTGTCACAAATGATCGCTGATTTGTTCCGTATGTCGTGAACTCTTTCCCTTCTTCTTGATGGATTATGACTTCCTCTGGATATGACTGATTACTGGATTTCAAAATAATTGATATGACGGGTGCCACGTATTGAGCAGGAGTTGCTTACTCTTCCTGAGTATCTGGACGCATCCATAGTTTTGATGACTTTCGTGCGACTCTGTTCTTGGTTTTCTTGTTGTCCCCTCGTTTGTCCTTGACTTATGGTTTCCTTAATTATTCTCACCCTTGTTTTCTGAAATCACCATTTAATACAATCAAAATGTATATTTTATTATGGTAGTAAAGAAACTTTAAATCTGTGCTTAGACTTTAGTTTGTATCTAACGAGAAATCCACAACTTATATGTATAGTCAAGTCAAGTATGTGAATAGTTATTGCCGTTCTGCGCTTACACCATTGCATCAGTATGACGGAGTTAAGCAAAGGGGTTATTAAATTTGTACAACACCAACCTTTGATTGACATACACACAAAAACCGTTTTAATAGAGAATAGATAAGAGGCAGGCACAATGATTGCGGTAACCATGAGTATATTGTAGGTCCTTTGATCTTAAAACCATTGCTGTGAAGTGTGTTTTCTTGTTGTCTTATGATGTTAATTAAAAATTATGTTAATTAGTGTCATTAACTTATCTTTTTTAGCAATGTGACGGTGACCTAAGCAGTTTAAAATATTTAGATTTGCTCTTAATTCGTACTCTTTATTATACTGTATGTCAATTTCATTTAATTGTAATGCATTCTGATTTATTTGCGAGAATCTGGTATTTTGTTGTATCACCTGCTGCAACTTTGGCAGACATTGTCATTTTGTATTATCATTGAGTCTGGAAAATATTGGTAATAAATATTCAGGTAACCAGAACCTTTTAATACAGATTTAACCATTTTCTGTACAATTCTTTGTTTTCTCAATGTAAAACAGTCCTTTCACAATTTTCTTTATGTTGTTTCAGCTTTACATTTATTAAACAAGGTCTTTAAACCGACGAATTGAATTGTAGCTTCTCTAAAAGAATTGTAAAACAAGACATGCAACTTCGATCTCGCCTCGTCAAACAACGTTTTCTGCGGAGGAGGATACAATACAATGAATCGCCATCTTAGAAACGTGCAATTATACAGAATTATGCATGAACTTTTATATATTTGCCTCGGTATTTATCACAGTAACAAATCAATGGCGCTTAAACTCAAAAAGATTGGAAGGCCAAAGAATTATGTTTTAGTAACACACAATTCAAAAAAGTTTTACAAAAATACGGCTAAGGCCAAATAAACCTGTGAAAAAAAAACTTAACTAGAAAACTCAAAATTTCATGGCAGGAAATTTAGACAATTACATGTGACTAAATGAATCAATGATATCCAAATGGCTAGATTCTATATAAATTTTAACAATTTTTCAGATTTTTGTTAAGGATGTAAGCTTTATTATATATGTCTTTCGATGTATATCGTAATATTTAATTTATAGTCAAAAATGATATTTTAAGGTGTATTAGGACCAATGTCGGAAAAGGTGAAAAATAATGAATGATATCTGGATACAAAGTTCAGGTACATGTGTAAATGATTGTTCTTAGTCATAATTATATAAATTAAAAAGCCTACAAATAATAGATTTGCTTAGTAATTATTCAGAATCCTGGTTAAAGCCATCAATTTGTTGGAAATTTGAACATTTATTTTTCCCTTCCCCTCAGCTACAATCTCGTCTTAATGTTTTAGTTAAGATATATGGCTGCTTTATTACACGAACTTATTAACAACTTGTTCTTTGGTTTAAAGCATTACAACTTCGGAAATTGCTTTTCGTGACTCACAAAAAATCCTTGCAATCAAATATCTGAAAATATGTCATGGCAGAGATTTTAATGCAAACCAATTAACCAATTTTTAAATAAGCATATTAATATTAAATCGACCCTTGGGAGGTTAAATCGTGTTGCCACGTTACTGGCCGGTAGAACCATTAACGTTCATTAGTACAAAAGCACTACCTACAAGAATTGTGGTCTACCCCACTGGCAGACGAAAGTTGTGGTCTACCACAATGGCAAGAGAGAGTTGTGGTCTACCCCAATATATATATATACCTTACAGTGAAGAGTGCGTATTGTCTTATATCTTCAGCAGACAAACCGGATTGTCGTATCTCGTGGAGCAAAATGGGGAAAAGTATTATTGATATGCACAACATTTGGTTCGGAACGTTTACTGTACGTAAAAGAAATTAACACATTTGAAAAATATTTCTTTGTAAATCAATGCTTTGACATAAAAACTGTGACAAGAGAAATTATACCATCAAAGTTAAGACAGTGTACACCCTTACCATGAAATCTTACAATGTCGATGAATGCAACAAATGTTTTGCAATCAACATATAAATAACTAGAATGAATTAGATAAATTGAAAGTTGGTTTTTTTTGGTATTATAGATACATATATATTTGTATTACAAAAATCCAAGCAAATGACAAACAGCTGAATGTTTTGCTTGTTTGACTGCTGGATTGACTGGTGTTTAATGCCACTTTCAGCAATTTTTTTCAGCTATATCACGCGTCCAGTTTTTATTGGGAAGAAAGCCGGAGTACCCGGATAAAACCCTAGACCGACCATAGGAAAACTGGCAATCCTTGTCGATTATAATTAGTCGAGTACACCCTGACCGCAGTGAGACTCGAATCGACAACATGTTTTTACAGGCACAAAAAATAGGGAGACTCACTATCTAAACCCTCGGCCACAGAAGCCCCACATAGTTGCAGAATGAAATAAGGAATAACTTGCGACGCAAACATGTCAACCATGATTCTTCATTAATGTATGCAAACAAAACGTATTAGACAAAGCATAGCAACCAAAGATAAAAACGACTTTCATATATCTTAGTCAATTGCTGCAAATCAAAACAAGCATATCTCTATATGGGAATGCAACCAAGTAGGAGAAGAACAGATCATGTGACACTGACTGGAGGAGGATAGTATCATACAAAAGGAAAATCTCCGCGCAAAGGATTCTGGGTATCCTACGTTAACCAATATCAATGGTTAATCACTGGGAACCAGTAATGTTCTCTGTGCCAGAGAGTGACAGTGGTAGGCGTGGCCTTTTGCACCACTAGAGATGAGCGGGATAAGTAACACAGTTTACCTATGTACATATTAATATAGACATATCAAGTCAAATATCGATTCTCGTGGACTTTTATTTAAAAAAAATTATTACGGTTATGAAACGCAAATCGATGTCTGATATCTGGAATACGAATTCTTTATCCATCCAGCACTTGAAACATGTCATCATATAAAGGTATTAACAAAACATCGAACATCTAGCAAACTGTCAAAAGGCAAACCAAAATATTCAAATTTTAATAAACCAGCAAACTCCAAAACAATAACCAAACAAGAATCAAGTACAGCAATGTCCCGGACTTGGTGTAGAAATTTGAAAAGACATGGCGGGTTAAATCAAGTTTATGACATGCCAAACCTCCCGCTTCCATTACTGTAGTGTGCGAGTTGGTATACACCACTATTCAGATATATGGTAGTTTGGGTATTATACACCACTATTCAGATATATGGTAGTTTGGGTATTATACACCACTATTCAGATATATGGTAGTTTGGGTATTATACACCACTATTCAGATATATGGTAGTTTGGGTATTATACACCACTATTCAGATATATGGTAGTTTGGGTATTATACACCACTATTCAGATATGGTAGTTTGGGTATTATATACCACTATTCAGATATATGGTAGTTTGGGTATTGTATACCACTATTCAGATATATGGTAGTTTGGGTATTATACACCACTATTCAGATATATGGTAGTTTGGGTATTATATACCACTATTCAGATATATGGTAGTTTGGGTATTATACACCACTATTCAGATATATGGTAGTTTGGGTATTATACACCACTATTCAGATATATGGTAGTTTGGGTATTATACACCACTATTCAGATATATGGTAGTTTGGGTATTATACACCACTATACAGATATAATTGACAAGTAATGGTAAAAAAATAACTGCTATTTAAGAAGAATAAATGCCACATTTACGCGTTTTATCATCGCGACCATATTGCTGATGTTTGTCCTAAAGACAAAACATAATATTATTTCCATAAATTCATAAATGTACATTATATTGTCATTGTTATTTGGTAGAAGCTCATGTTTGTTTGTTTATTTGTTTAAATGTGTTTTTTAGCTGTTTTAGCTATATCATGGCGTCGATTTAAAAGGAAGATGGAGTACCAAGTGAGGACACATGACCTTCGGCAATGACTTATCGTAACATCAAACATAAACTTTACTTGTATTTACTTGCAATGTTTGGCCAAATACCATGTTCTTGCATTTTTCTGCTCGCCCGATTTTGATCGATTATAATTTTGGTTCGGTTGTGCCTTTCTAAATTTGTATTTTATTGATTTTTATTTATTTCTTAAATTTTTTTTAACTCATTTTTGTTTTAACCAAGATTATTGCGCGTTAATTTTTACGTCCAGTTTTTGGATCAGTCTGCTGTACACGGATCAATTTATTTCTCCTTTAATAAATCACACCATACCTAAAAATGAGTAGGATGTGATCTTAATGACATCTTTACTATTAATCGAACATTAAGATCAGGTGCAGAAGAATTTCCTTCCTTTAATAAATACCCATATTAATTAAAGATTAAAATAAAATTGTTATATCATAATGAATTTCTGAAGCATTATAGCAAAGTAGCAAAATGTGCGTACGTTACAATAGCTTATTTTTGTTTTAAATTTTTGCACGAATAAAACGCAGTACATGCTTTCTAAATAGATAAGAAAAAAAACACCCAACGACAAAGAATACAGTTTCAACTACACGTTTACTTTAAAAGGAGTTCGCATGTACTGTGGCAGGCAGGGTGTACTAGACTCCAATCTTAATTGACAAGGATTGCCGGTTTTCCTACCTCAGGTCGGGGGTTCTATCCGGGTACTCCGGCTTCCTCCTCTAATAAAAACTGGACGCCACGATATAGCTGAAAATTGCTAAAAGTGGCGTTAAAACACCATTCAAAGAAACAAACAAACAAACAAACAAACATGTGCTGTGTGTATGTTGTGTTTTGCGTGTAATTTGTTTAATGTCGTATTTGATTTGCACTAGACATACATTCTGTGGATATGTCAACACATTAAAAGTTACTAATAACTATCAGACATCTCCCTCCCATCGAAGACATTTTGGCTCAAAGTTAGCAGACCCTACGATACCTCATTGCCTAGTTCTGGTCGCCGGAGGGACTATGTTGCTTTAATTTCATAACTTGTGTTTACGTTCTGTTTTTCCACAGACCAATATGCCCGGCTAACGACAAGACACGCAAATCCGCTCGTCACACTATTTTACACTTTAAGCTAATAGTCCCTGAATTCCCCGCTTGGTGGACCTAATCTCTTTAGATTAATTTTCATCCATCAAGCGTTAGTTCAGCTTAGGATTGCTTACGTGACATTTTTCATTCGACATGTACTTCAGTTCAATCTCAGTGAATGCTGCGCATGCCTCGCCGTGTATCGACCTACCCTTTTAAATGTCTTTGTGTCGGCTTGTATGCTTTCCTGTGTTGCAGATGCACGCGCTTTACAAATGACAGCGAAGATTTATTGATAATCGATTGTTAGAATGATCATTAACAACGACTTAACATTTTTATGAATATTAATCTAGATAATTATAAGATTCTATGAAAAAAAAAAATAATTAAAAAAAAATCCTTTATGGACATGTTTACCTTAATGGCGCTTTGTTCGTGGATATTGTTCAACGTTATTTTTGTTGGTTTATCTGTTAGCAATCAACAGGATAAAGATAGTATTTAATATATCCTATACATAATATTCTACCATACGTTGTCCCCAAGGTTTCAATTAAAAACAAGATGTATGATTTATTCATTTTAGTTCAGTACATACAAACTAAGAATTCTAACGTTTCAAGGTTTTTGCAGACGAATATACCAACATATTAATAATAAAATATGTGTCTGATATTTGTTTCATTGACCGAATAATACAAATTTGTAGTTTTATCTTGAAACGGATATAAAAAAAAATCAAACGCTGTAACGTCTTTTATATTTACAAAATTTCGGATGATGCCAAAATCAACTAGAAGGCCAAACAACCATAGTTGTTTGTTTTTTGTTTCTGTTAGTTTTGTTGTGTAATGTGTGTTGAATGAAGTTTTTCGCTACTTGCAGTTGCAGCGGAATTTAAGGTATATCATGGCGTCAGTATTGTTTTATTTGCGCGCGTGTTGGGATGGGGTTATGGCGTGGAAAAAGCCGAAAAAGAAGCTAAAATATCCAGTGAAACTTACTATTATTCATTTTGCAAAACACTTTAAGAAAATTCAATTTTGACATATATAAGCATTAATTTCAAAGTTTTGTTCTCGCTCCATAGAGCAGATACATTAGCGTTTTACATAACTTCAAAAATTCTTTGGCGTTATCATGGCGGCAAGTTTTTCAGTGGGAGAGGCAGCGCAGAACACTGTGAAAAAGACAGAACTTTGGCAAGGAAACAAATCCTTGTCAATTAAGAATGGAATCGAGTATAACCTTCCCTCAATAAGGCTCGAACTCTAAAAACTCGTGTTGACAAACACGTGATCAATAAACGATGAATAATTACCAATACCTCACCAGTCGGAATGATTTGGAAGCACATTTTTCGACCTATATAGGGACCGCTTAAGCAGTTAAGACCTTCACTGGTTTAGGGCATAGTCCTGGTAAGGTTCCAGGGTGTGGAAAAATCCCCGGAAACTCCATAGACGTGTTGAGGTAACTCCAATCTGTTTAAACGTTCCTGTTTTTAATCAAAACGATGTGAACGTCCCGGACGGATTTATTCCTCTATTCCTCTATTCCTCGATCTTTTATGACAAGCCCAAACGGTCATTTGTGTTAAATTCTTGCGTCACCAGTGCCGCAGACGTAATTCGTACTTGGTTCTTCTAGTAACATTAGTATTCAAATGTTCAGTGATAACAAGGCTCATAACACCATACACCATTTTAACTTAATATATATTACATTGCTTGCATGTTTCATTATCTATTCTTAAATTCAATAAGATTTAGAAAAAAATACTATGATATAAGATATATGTTTTAACAAAATAGACTCATATTTTTTCTCCTTAAAATGTTGCTTGGCACTATAACAAAACTTCAAGTCATGAGTTCCGATTCCACGTTCGCTCATCATTACGGATGGATCGAACGTGAAATTAGAACCCCTGATTTGGGAGGATGCATATTTAATTTGACTGGGTTTTTTTTACTTTTCCCATTACAGAAAATTTTATCCGGATAAACTCTTTTACCACTATTTTTTCTGAAAAGCTATATAAACGATATATATTTATATCACAAGTTCGAGAAATTGATTTCAGTGCGCGTGTTCTGTGCATCCCTAATAAGTATATTGTTATGTGTTCCTTTGATAGCTTATTTTCCTTTATCTGCCAGCTTTTATTATTATAATTATTATGCCAAACGAATACACCAACTGGGTATAAAATATAAACAAACAGTGTCTTAATTAACAACTAAGTACCAAGGTCTTTAAATACTCCGCGCCTTTAGTTTGTTACGTCATCAAAAGCTCATAATTGATTTATGACATTTCACTTTGACCCTTTCAATTGTTTTTAGGGCTTGCCTCATTCTTGTTTATACTGACCTAGATTCATGTATCTCTTTGGTGTCTTTACATGTTTGTTTTTAGATTTTATGGACAGAAATAATGCTGTAGTGAAGGTATTTCTCTTCATTCATCAAAAAGCAAGAAAATTGTGAAAGCACATAGGCTTTTAAATGTCTGTGTGTCGGAACGTTGCGTTTCTTTAAGATGTCAGTCAATATTCTTGAATTAAGGCAGTATACAAATTGCACTGTCGAGATATAATCAAGCATTTTGCGTAAACGACCTCCTACACTCTGACATTAAATTCAGCGCTCAATTACCACGATGCATATGGCACTGAAGATTCATATAGAACTACTTTTATTTGAAGCTTTTCCTTCGTCATATTTTATTCTTAATAAACAGTCCAAATAATCATTTTCGGCAATGCAAATCGTAAAATACCCAAGAGATGTCGATAAGTGCAAGATCACAGTTAAACTCATTTTGTGACAGTTAAATCTAGGATTTACTTCGGCAACACATCGAAATCAATATTGTTATCGCCGAAGTAAAAAAAAGCTTCTTTTCTTAGTGTTAAATTCTCTTCTGACGACAAAATGAATCAACGATATTGAGGAGTGTTCAGTAAAAGATGAGTCAAGAATATAACGAATAATAGAACCCTCGCTTTGTTTTGGCGAGGGTACGAATTTAGTCCTATTACTCTGGATTCATTTCTATATTGAACTCGTTACCATTACGCCCAAAACTGGGCGTAATTTTTGATTGGATGATATTTTTATTATCTAAAAAATTACTTCCGTTCATATCAAGAAGTGTATAAAAAATTGTGCCAAAGTTTACATTTTGAATATTTTTTATAAAATATAACTTTATCAATTAATTAAACAAATATTATTGTTGTGCACAATCAAGAGTGAATCTGAATGTGACGTCATATTATAAGTATGCATGGTTTTCCTGGTTTAAAAATAGTGCCCCAAAAATAGAATCATTGTTTTGTCTCCACCTATTGGTAGCGAAATTACAACAAGGTGATCCCAGACGCTATTATATATGCGTCTGGGTGATTGAGACTACTGTGCGTTGAGTATTAATTGACATTCGTATCTCTTTTTCATTACGTTTCATACATGAAAAACATTGAGAAACCCGAAACTGAATGGCGTGTTGCATCTTGGGTAATACATATGTAAATTACTGGATTGTTGTTATAGTATGCAAATTAACACGTTTATAATAAAATTAGTTCACATTATCCATATACGGAAAAATTATCAACAAAGCATTTTCCACGTGCATCTACAAAGACGAAAAAAAAGATCGTTTCGTGTTAGTTTCGCAATGTCTAACGCTCTAATAACGTAAAGAAGATTAATATTATGTTTGAATTTTGCATAAATAGACCGAAATAAGAATTTTTTATTTGCTACATTACGAGCAATAGGACTGAATTCTGCCGTTAATCCGACCATCACAAAACTAACTTCGGATTATAACGGCAGTAAAATTCGGCCTAAGTCAAGAACAGACAAAAATGTGGTTAAAACAAAAGAGAGTACAACAACAATACAAAACAAACAAAAAACACAAAACCATAAAATTGAGTACCACGATCCCCACTCAAAACCACCAGTTGCTTCGGAAGGGTAAGCAACAAAAGGTTCAAATCGGGCTAGAGGGGGTCCATTAACAGGTGAACTATTTTTTTATCGTTCACCAAAACAGATAACAGTAAACATAAAATAATGATAACAGATAACAACAATTTACATGAGAAAAAAATCGAAAAAACATATAACAGCAGAATGTTGTCGAAGGGCAATACTTTTAACAGCCAACAGGGTTTTTATTTTCATTTTAACAGTTAACAACAATGTTAACTTTTAAGAAAACAGATAACAGCTAATGGTTGAAAAAGAGTTAACAGTTGCTTTATTTAAAAAAAAACAGTTAACACACCTGTAAAAATGCCCAAAACACATTAACAGAAAAGATCTTGCCCCCCCCCTCCCCCAATTAATCATATCGGGAGTAGTCAAAATCTAGTAGGAAGGAGTTAAAGTGGTAACGACAAACGGAACAGATGTGACACAGATTTTCCGTAACGGTCAACTTAGTCGTGTAATGGTGAACGTAGTTATTTTTTTAAGTGATGAATTCAATGACACGATAATTTTTCAGTTGCCATTTAAAGTCGACGACATATAACACACCAGCAAGGTTGCTCCACAAGTCGTATAATTCGAATTATTTTAATTCTAGTATATTGCTATTTTTTGTCTAACTACTTGTAAAACAGGGATCGGCAATTAGCATTGTGCATAATTATGCATGTTTTGCTATATACTGATCAATGATGAACCAACTAGAATACACGGTACGATAATTAAAAACCTTTTGTTCTCCATGACTGTATTGATTTTAAATAGAAATCAAGGAAAATGATGAATGAATAGGTTATGCTAGTACACATATCATAACAAGTTAAAAACCCGGATGTCAGCACCTGTAGATCTTTTCATCTTTATAGATCGTCATTTTTCTTTTGGTTTCTTCAACATATCTGCTGACATCTCTGAATTGTACTAGCTTCAAGCCT
This sequence comes from Limnoperna fortunei, assembly GCA_944474755.1. Taxonomy (NCBI): domain Eukaryota; kingdom Metazoa; phylum Mollusca; class Bivalvia; order Mytilida; family Modiolidae; genus Limnoperna; species Limnoperna fortunei. Next base: position 55,632,680 of record OX104115.1, on the reverse strand, counting down.
AGTCTAATTGTCCTGGAAATAGGTTTTTTACGTTAGTTGACTGCTAATATAACTTACGGTTTGGTATTAATTACCGGTTAACGCGATAGGATTGGCAGCACTTAAGTTCGTTCACGATTGACATTTCTATATTGAGATATTACCTTGAAGCCTTTTCACTACATAAATAATGACTTATTTTGTCAAAAAGATATATTTTTTAAAAATTATTATGACATGCTATTATCATAATCTAGTTAGAGTAGCGAACGTTACCATCATTTACTGTGAACGTACTTATTTTCGCGGTATTTACAAGACTCTGAAAATAAGTACTCGCTAAAACTAATACATTTACAGTACTCATACAATTATAATCAGTAATCAGTCTAACATCAAAGATGGCTAAGCTGGATTGGAATTTTTGGTCTAGGGTAATAAGTTATCGGCGTAGGACTTTTAACTAGTAGCGAGCATCGCAGATGCGATCTATACGGTTACATGCGTGTGTGTAAAAAAAGTCACCTGATCCATATGAACAAATCCATTTCAGATGGTAGCTGAGCTATCCGAAGAATATATTGTAGACGAACGAAAAAATATATAATATAATAGTAGACAAAAATAATTTTGACATCGATAAAATCAAAGTGTTTATTTTTTAAATTACTGCAAAAATGCCAGACAATTTTTTTCAATCTGAAACGTTGTATTTGAAATTGAGTTTTGTGACGTCACCAACACATGAGATAAGACGTCACGTCATCAATGGACTGTAGAGGCACTGTTAGGGGGCTCTGAAGTAACGACATAAACAATGTGCGATGCTCGCATTTAGGCTGCGCCTACATTCATATTAGAAAATTCATATATGTATCTAACTACGATACGAGTTTTTGTTTGTGATTTAAAGCCATTTTTAGCTATATGATGTTTCCAGATTTTATTGGGAGGGGCGCTGGTGAAAAAGACCAACTTCTGCAGGAAAACTGGCAATCCATGTTAATTAAGGTTGAAGTCGAGCACAAAATGCCAAACAGTAGGGCTAAGTGTAGACAGACCACGTGATCAATAGTGGACGTCTTACTACCTTAACCACAGGGCAACCAAGTCCCGACGCCAGTCTGAAATCGACTTATTTCCATCATGGTATAACATTGGTTCTTGTACTTATTGATAGTACTAGCACATATGTGAATTATAACAGTCCACGCAATATAATTGTATGTACGGTGTCTGTAACAGTTAAAATCCTCTTCTATAGAACTATTTGAAAATGTACAGGAGGATTAGTGACAGGGAGTTATTAGGGCTTTAATAATAAGTACTATTTGTAAGTTACTGTTTACAAGAAGATATTTTACAAGAAAATATTCACAAACGATTCAGCTCTGTTATGTCTTTGCAATTTCAACCTTGTATTGTTTTTTTTTGTTTTGTTTGAGCAGCACGGATGAGTCTTAATTAGACGAAGCGCGCGTATATAATGCGTGGTTATAATTGTTTATAACCAAAAAATAGAAGTACCGAGAAGTATTTTGGAAAAAAAAGTCAAAGTCAGACAATACAAAGGAGACGACAAAAAAAAAAAACCACACACACAACACAAAAAGCAAAAAAACACCGATCGAGTAACACGAGGTCTACTTAATCTGGGGATGAGTCCAGGTGCTCCGGAAGTGTTAGCCACTCCTGCTCCACAGAATGGAATTTTTATGACATTTGATTACCTAGAATACGTTAACAACTGACAGTATACAATAACACTTGGTTGGGTTTTGTCTTTTTTGCTTGCTGGACGTAAAACAACCATCAATCAATCAATCAATCATTTTCCGCATGTCCACGCTGGGAGCAGACATGCGGTGGATCAAACTTATGGCTTATCTACCCTGTCTAGTCTTGGCGCCATCTGCTTTATATTAAACTTCCACCTAAAGCTGTAGTGTATATTGAATCGGAAAATACAATGTCAGTTCCACAAGTGTTATATTCTAGATGTTATAAAAGACAACGTCATGCTTATTTTGACTATATTATACTGTTTTCACGATCTCATTCATTATTTCATTAACTGAATAGTTTTCTCAGTCAAAGCGTTGTATCATTATTACCAGCGTTAACACTTTAATGTCAGTAAGTATTAGTACGGCGATAAACATATTGTATCTTAAACACTTTCCTTGTTCGTAAATTATTTAACGTTTTAGATGTCTACATCTGCATTGTTTTCTTGATTGCAAAATCTATCATTTATATATATTTATTGCAGGCGAAAGACAATCTAGGATTATGGCTAGCTAATAATAATATAGCCGACGATTTTTGTAATTATGATGCGTAAAGATGAATTCAAGATAAATATTTCATAGTAAGCTGTGGCTTAATAGGTTCACAAACATTTATGACAATTGAGGAACTTTAAAATCTGTTCTGTACAATTCCCTATTTTCGGAAAATACAAGAGTTATTTCCCATTTTCAAGAGTTGTCTTTCATAACAGCAGGTATCTAGTATTGAACAGATAGGGAAAAATCCTGTTTTTATTTATTTAAATAATGTCTGTGGACTGACTCTTCCAGTACAACTAAATAAAACTGCAGAATTAGTTTGCACATAATAATAAATTTTACCGGATGCTTAAATATATGTGAATAAAAACATATTGTAGAAAAACTACTTTTTACCCACAGTAGGTACTATAAAGTACCTGCTCTAAAGAACAGATAACTCTCCAAGTGGGAGATAAATCTTGTCTACCGCAAGTAGGGAATATATATCTGTAAAACGATAGCAAGTAAATAAATAAATAAATAAATAAATAAATAAATAAATAAATAAATAAATAGTGTTAGTCGCAATGCTTTGTAATTACCGTAGCTCATTGATGGGCATTCCATAATTATCAAATTCATGGCTGTTTCCCAACGCAAACATATCTACCACCTACAACATATTATCTGAAATATACACAGGCAGGTAAATGTTACTGCTACAGTAACTGACATGCTTTACAAACTAATTATAAATCAGAAATGTAGCAATGAGTGTATTTGTATGGTCTCAGTTACCAGTAAGTGCAATATTGCAATATATTTTCTAAATATCTCAATCTCTTAAAAAAGTAAAAATTATATATTATTATATATTTTAAAGAAAATTGACATTTATAAATATCGTCTAACAATATTGACTAAACCTTCTTGTACTTATACAGACTGTATTAAATAATTTTTCTTCAAATAATAATCACTAAAATCCTTTGCATAAGAATTGAATGCATTCTTTTGAAGTTCCATTGAGGAATAAAAGCGTTAACTGAAGCATTTTTGCAATGAAGCGTAGTAGCATATTTTTAATTTAAAATTTTTTATTTTTGTGTTCACTGAATTTTTTTTGTTGATTTAATTACTCCGCGTTGCTTGTGTATTGTGGCCGTCGTCAAAGAGGTGCGTGCTCATGACTTTCATCAACGGTTAGAACTTAAGTCTTTCATTGACCGGAAGTATTCTTAACCAATTAAAAGCGTTCAAATGTAATTATTCTAATACATTTATATGCATCTTAAATTAATGTCTTTTCAATACCCAAAACTCAGGTGTTTTCTTAAAAGATTATCTAATCTATTTTGATGAGTATTACTTTGAAATATTTAATATATTTACTTCAACATTTTTTGTAAGAACCTTGCGTACTTTATATCAGTGCATAGACAATGTTGGTAGTCAGGATGATCGGACAGAGCGGTGTTTATTACGTAAAGGATATCAAAAGTTGTTAAATTATTCACTATAATCTTGTAAATAAAAAACTAAGCATTTATCATAATGAGGAGTAATAAACCAACTTATTTTCAAACTATAATTTTCAAAAAGTTACATCCACAAATGCGACAACCATAAAAGACAATTTTTAACTTCTTTACATTTGACTGTATTATTATTCTTTTTTTTCTTTTAAGGCTGGTTTTATATTGTTTGTCTGTTTGGATAGGGTTTAACGCTATTTAAGCAATTGTTCAGCTTTGTTTTAGCGTCCATTTTGTATTTAGGTCGGGAGGTACCGGTGAAAACTTTGACAGCAATCCATGTTTGAGTCGAGCACACCTTGTTCGCAGTGAGTCTCAGACGCGAAACCTCAAAAATTGACACGCTAGTTCTCAAAGGTAGTTCTCTATGTCACTGAGTTCTTCGTATCCCTAAATTAAACCGTTTTTAGAAGAAATGCTACATTTTTTAATAGGTATATACTAAAGTTCAGCAATGGAGTTTTTTTTAATTATACTAGTCCCATCCTCGTATTCCGAGCATCTCGTGAAAAATCCGTATCGGACTTTCGCGTACACTTTACTTCAAGTACGACTGCATCAATTCATGCATTGCCAAAGGATGAGCCTGAACGGTTTATTGACGTTGCAGACACATAGGAATTTAGACATTAGACATTACATTCCCATTAGTCGTATTCCCATTAATAGATCAAGGATATCCTAAAGTAAAATCGCCTGAATATAGCTGAAATATTGCTGCTCGGGCGTTAAACACCATTAATCAATCAATCAATCAATCCTAAAGTAAAGCGTACAATTCGAATCGTTACCTTGTATTCGTGCAATATTTTTTTTTACTTGAACAACAAATGTTTTTTGACACATTTTAATACAAGACTGATAATTTGTTTATCTTTTTTCATTTAACTCTAAATATCTTTTCCTTGAAATGTAATTTTGTTTGCCGGTTTGAAAAATCAGTCTCGTTTTAAGATATCCGGCTCGCATGAGACAATAATTGTCTAATTAAAATATACAGTTGTAAGGTATAATACCGATAAATATGTTCTTAAGCTTTGGTTAAATAGATTTTATCAGTCAAACAGTAAAAGTCGTGCTAAGAGAACGAAATTTTCATATGATGAATTGCTTCTCGTCAGCTGTGAGTGGTTATTTTAAATCATTGGTTAATACAGGTGATCAATTTTGGAACTCGGCTACGCATCGGTGTACATTGCTTAGTTCGATGCACTACATTTTCGAAACAAAACATTCATGTAATAATGCTGTATCAGCTTTACTGAAAAATGTATTTTCAAGATTTTATTGATACACACTGGTGGCAGTATACACAGCAACAAGAGGGCAACATGACAATAACATGTAAAACATGGCAAAACAAAACAACAATGTTACAACGCTCGATTACAGTCGCTAGTTATATTTATAATTTATATGGTTCTCCGAAGGACAGTTGGAGGCGGATTAGTTTCTACAGTTGTAAAAACATGCCAATAAATATAGAACACTTAAACGATCAAAGTAACACCCACGAAATGTTTGACGTTCTCGTATAATGTTATATATATTAGACACACGTGTGAAAAATGGCTACTTTGTGGAGGTTGATCCCTCAAGGATATAATACAATAATATTTGTTCTTCGTTATTGGTAACATTGACATTGGCATAATTATAGGAGAAATTACAAGGAAATTATGGTTAATTCGATTGGACGATGATATGACACGCTTTACAAAAACTATTAACTCTTTTGGCAAAAAAAAACAATACTCGAAGCAAGAAATGTTGAATGTTTTGTTTTACAATTTTATATATCACTGCCAGGCGAAATTAAATACAACCCTTTTACCAATTAGCATAAATGGGCCAAATATTAACATTGATATTAATAACAGTTGTAGGTTATACGCAGAGGTTAAAGAAGTTAACTACTTTTGATCATCGGCATGTAAACACTGATGTCAAGTCATGCTTAACTGCGAGCAAGTTGTGCTCGACTCTAACCTGAATAAAAAGGATTGCCAATGTTCGTGCTGAGGGTTGATTTTACATGGTACAACAGCTTTCTCCTCGAAAGACATCGAACGACATAGCACAGCAGAAAAAATTGCTGAAAATTACGTTAAACTCCAATATCACATTGTATCAATCAATCAATCAATCAATCAATCAATCAATCAATCAATCAATCAATCAATCAATCAATCAATCAATCAATCAATCAATCAATCAATCAATCAATCAATCAATCAATCAATCAATCAATCAATCAATCAATCAATCAATCAATCAATCCATCCATCCATCCATCCATCCATCCATCCATCCATCCATCAATCAATCAATCAATCAATCAATCTATCTATCTATCTATCTATCTATTAACAAAACATAGAGAAGTACGTGTTTATAATCAAGTCAATGAAAGTAGCTAACTATTGCGAGTTTTAACGTTATGGTAGTTAAAATGAGACACAGCAAAACAGAACTGGTTGGAGTACGTATTTGCAGTTTTCAATTTAACCGATTTTATTTTTTCAATACATGTACATGTATATATTTTAAGTGAACGCATAATATTTAAATAAGCAATTTTTAATATATATTTTTTAAATAAAATTACACTCCGGGAATTGTCAAATTTTGTTATTACATGTACTGATAAAATCTATTCAATTAATATTTTCACTTGTGCCATCTCATCAGTACTTTTATGACACTTCGACGATCGAAGCACAATCGGGATTTATAAACATTTATATATGTTTAAAAAAACTAAACAATATTTTTGTTCAACATCAAATTAATTAAATGAGAAAACATTTTGATATATTAAATAACAGCGAAAAACTTTTTAAATATAAATCGTCTAATGTTTAAAAAATAACCCAATTGTATTCTTAACCTGAGAATTGTCGGTGTAAAAATTTGCGAAGCAGCAAATTCAATTTCTGTTGATACAATTATCCGTGGAAAAATTGGAGCTGGCATTGGTCTCAAATGATGCGTGGAGATGGCCCGTAGATATAAGTGATTTAAAATAAGAAAACTAGCAATTGACGGTTATGTCGTAAAAACAAAAAATGTACATCGGGTACATACTTGTATCCAAAAATGTAGCTCACAGTTTATTTTGGCAAGATATTGTACCCTGTGTAAATTTAGGTTATCCCATATCGAAATCTTGTTGACAGTGAACGTGTTTTTTACGTGACGATCGCGACGTAACAGATTCATAAAAAAGTTCTAAATGGAGATCGCTCATGCTGAATTGGTCTTATTCTTACAATTTCTGACCAAAGCAAATGGCGAGTTACATTTTTTATACAAGTATATACCTGACGTACATTTCTGTATACAATTTGTACATTTTTGTAGTACGCTATACGACAAAAACCAATTCAGCGCCACTATAAGTCATCAAAATTAATATAGATATATAGATTTTGGACGATGTCTTGACTGAAGAATGCACGAGGAATATTACAGCATGATGATGCTGTAAGAGAAGGTTCATGTTTGTTAACTTTATTGCGCTTGAGATCATTTTTCTCGTTTGTTATTTTTACAATGCTACAGGACACAACAAAATCATATATAATTTGTGAACCTGTGAATGCTATTATTTTAGCCCCTCCCCCAGGCCCCCATCCCGATCTGTCTATCGCTGACATTTTAGTAATTTGTTTCTTAATTTACTTGCTTTATGCTCAAAGCGGAACAAAGGCGACTGTGAAGATTACGTATACACAGGTTGATGTACACTGCTTGCTAGAAAATCATAAAGCAAGGTTTTAATGTGAGCTGTAATATATTTTCTTGTATGTTACACATATTATACGTTTACATTTATACATATAACCTTGAAATTTAATTGATTTTTTTCAGAATGTTTTGACTGTTGTCTCCTTACCATCAGGGGGCTTCGATAACATTCAACTATTGATCACGTGGCCTGACAAATACAAAGATTGCGGGTTCGAGTCTCGCTGGGCAGGATGTACTCGACTTCTATCTAAATTGACGGGGATTGCCAGTTTTCCTACTTTAGGTCGGGGATTTTTCTCGGCACTCTGGCTTCCTTCCCCAGTTAAAACTAGACGCCATGATATAGCTGAAAAATTGCAGAAAATGGCGTTAAACATAATTCAAACAAACAAACAAAACATTCCCATTATTTAAAAAAAATTATTCATTTGTACTTGGTAAGATTCCAATTTGTCACCTAGCCCAGGGACGCTATATACTACTGAGACATGTCACTGACCACTGAACACCAGAACACTCACGCCAATCTGGAACTTCAGTCGATAATTTATGCATTAAAAAAGAAGAATAAGAACCTGAATTGCCCATCAGTGTGCCGAAACAGCTGTACAATCAATATTTAAAATTAATTACAATGATTTTAGTTACTGCAATAAAATAGAACTGAAATATTAACACACCGATCAACCGACTTATATCATTTTGGTGAGAAGATGTATGACACGATGAAAAAAGATATAAACAAGTTAGAAGCGATAAAAACGTAGTTAAGTTTTTCAATTTTTTTTTGGTTTTAAATTTACTGTAGCGAATAAAATATATTAAAACACGATTTAGCATAGATTTGGCAATAGATATATTCAGTTCTTTAAGCTCTTGCTTTTATTTTTGTCCAACTTACGTTATAAAATAAACGAAAAAATGCAGATATAGTTATTAAAATGCAAAAATGACCTTTTATGATATAATTTTATTTAAAATCGGCCGTTTAATTATAAAGAATATTCCTTTGACTTTCGCTTGATGCCAACAATGTATCTTTAACATAATGCATTAACAATATTAATTTGATTTCAATTGCACTGTCAGAGAAATTACGATACGATGTAAATCAGTTCAATGATATGATTTAAACAAGAAATATGACTTTGTATAATCTATTAAATTCTGCTAACCGATTGAATAAGTATGCACTTTAAGAGTTAGTAACGTAATAATATATGTAATTTTTTATTTTCTTGTCAATATCAAGCATGAAGAGGAGGATGGGGAAAATTAATTTTGATTACTGTGCATAAAATATGAAATGAACAAATTGCGACAACCAATAACATTTGCAGAAAAGCTTTCAAACTATCTTTGTATTTGTATGGAACTCTTATTTTTATTATCTATACCAAACGAAGATAAATGGGAGACATATTGTTTTTGTCTGGTAATTTACATCATCTTCTTTTTTCTTTTCTTCTCCTTTAAGACTGATATTTTCAGCAAAATTTATTTGACACTGCAAATCGCATACTAATACACGTTTAGGATATGTAAGATAGCTTTATCTAGTGTTAAATAACACTTTTAATTTTTATGAGGTTTATATTGGGTTTTTGGTAAAAGAGGCAAAAGAAGGTTGACATATTGTTGTGTGTTCGTCCGTGCAGCCATTACAAATCTTGTCCGGGATATAACTTTTTTAGGTAGGCTTTTTGATATTTGGCATGTGGGAAGATTATAACTTATCGATGTTTCGCATGCCATGGGTGTTGATATTTAATTTAAAATTTGACCCCCAAGGTCACATCATTGCCTTTTGAGTGACTGCTTCGTGTCCGGGATATTTAACTTCGAAATTTGACCCCCCACCCAGGATAACATGAATGCCTTTTTAGTCATTGCTTCGCGCCCGGCATAACTTTTAAAATTTATCAGCTGTATGATGTCTTTAATGGGAGTGGAAGCCTCAGTACCCAGAGAAGACCCCGACCTTCGCTGAAATAGGCTAAGCTTTTCATATATGCCATGTGGGTAGATAATTACTAGACAATGGGTCTCCTTTCATCGTTGTAGACCTTAGACTTTGACCTTTGACAAGTCGCATTTTGTTTTGATTGACAAATAAGTACCAGGGTTTTAAATCGTATAGATCATATGGGTATGAACCATAATATCCAACCAGTACGATAAACGAAACACGAGAAACGTTTGACGAAATTGTTCAATACTTATAAGCTGCAAGCAGAAAGTAGAGCATCCTCTCAAGTCAGGGTTTCTGTGTCCACAAAACCCTGACAAACTTAGCTAGGAAATTCTAGGGCATGAGGATTTTCGTATGACGTCAATCCTTTGAAAATATCAACTAATGAAATTGCTTGAAAGAAGCCAGTGTTTGGAAGTAGTCATTCTTTCTCATTCTTCAGTGTGAAGAAAACGTAACGGAGCTAGTAAATAACGTGGTAATAACATACTATTAACACTACTGTACAAAATAACTGATTTTCACATGGTCTATGCAACACATCCGTTTATTTACAATCGACATCAGGATATCCCCTTACCAAGTCAGGAATGAAAGCAAGATTTTGATTGGCTACATTAGGGTATGATGTAGCCAATCAAAACAGTGACTTCTAGCCCGGGAATTTCCTACCTAAGTTTGTCAGGGTTTCGTGGACACATGTGAAGATGAAAGTAGAGGGTCGACAGTGAGATTTGTGCAGAACTTATACTGCCTATTAGTACGAATCGCCAAATATCGAACCGTTCCAATTTCCAGAAGGGGTTAAATGTTAACCTAAAATCATTGTAATGCATATCGGCCAACAAGAAGTAGGGTTCTGTCGGATAACAGCCTATAACGTACTATTCGTTTGCACAAATCCCCATATCAATCATCAAACTATTTTGATTGAAGAAAACCCAAAAGAGTGACAAAATAAATGTTGACGTTCGTACTTTCTGCAAAACTGAATTTTTATGTCACCGTCTAAAGGCGAGGGTGGCCTTCGCATTTGGGGCGTTGACATAAAAAATAAAGACAATATTATATGACATCGTTAAAGGCAGGGTGTTTTGATTTGTGTTTGTTTGATTGTTTATCATTATTTATTATTCATTTATTAGAATTAACAATGAAAGAATAACGGGTAATTAAACCATAAATATAAATAATTGTAATAAAACAGTGTACATTTGTGTAAGTATTCTCTAACCAGTTTGGTAGATTCTTTTCTGTGTATCTTTAGGTGTCTACAGGGGTAATACGCGATGAAAATTGTGTATAATTCGGTCAATGAAGGTAAATCTCGCGGTCTGTTTGAATGATATAATATTGTCCTTAGTAACTACATGTCTTACACGTTTTCGTTTTCTGTTTTTATGTAAAAGATTACTGTGGAATTCTCAAAATATTTGCAACCGATAATGTTAAAAATTATTAGACATAGACAGTATTCGTGTTACAGTTATATATGATGTATTAATTCTTGAGATTTAACTCTCATTTGTACGCTGATTAACCTTAAATTCTCGCTCTTCGTCTTTATAATGAATTGAAGCTGGACTAGTATATAGGTTCCTGATTGTAGGCAGCACATTTGATAATGTTCATACCTTATAATTTGTAAAAAAAAGTTTGACATCAATATAATGACCTACCAAGTAGATGGATCCGTTATATACTATTTAATGTCGACATAGTAGGAAATATTTGTACAAGTAGGAAATATTTGTACAAAATCTTGTTCGTTATATGTTATTTATTGATAGGTGAGAACTCATATATAGAGCGTTATCGACATATAACACTGATTTCCGCTTAAGCCCTGCTCCGGGATTGTCTAAATAAGAGCATTTACTCTATGTTTAATTCCTCAATGACTATGGTTTTAAGATGAATTACAAAGCTGCTCCGCTGCTTGTTACCTTTTTTCATGTCTAGTGATTTGTGTCAAGAATGTATACATAATAGTCCTATTGTATTAACAATTGTAGACTTTTTGTATAATATTCAATGAAATACAGACATTAGTTGTAAAATGTTATTGAAATGCCCCATGTGGAAGTATAAAACTAATCACTGAAGAAATACGTCGCTGTTTTCAATCGTGTCAAGGAACTTTTATTCATCGTGTCATTATAAAAAGATGAGCTGATTTTTTCCGTATCATTTTTTCAGAAAATGCGTAAAGAAAAATGATTCAAACTCCAAATAAATTGCAATTGAAAGAATAATTTTGGGGTCCGAAAAAACGTTGGATATATGTCCTTTTGAACAAAAACACTTGATACAGAAATATATTGTGAAGAAGCGTAAATTATGCATTTATTTGTTCAAATTTGTGATGCCAGTACCTTTGGAACCTATTTTCAGATAACAAATGAAAACATTAGTTAAAACGATTGAATATATTAATGGACAAATATATGCCAAATAATTTTTTCCTACACTATATTTGATACAGTGAGTTTTAAACGTAGCGATTTGGAAAAAGTCATCTGTATACGTATAGGTCTTAACTTGTTTATATCTTTTTTCATCGTGTCATACTTCTTCTCACCAAAATGATATAAGTCGGTTGATCGGTGTGATTAAGTAAGTAATTAAATTTAATCGTGGGAGGCTCGCATTAGTGTAGTATTTTGTTAACATCGAATAGTGTTCGGTACAGAATGATCAGATCACCGGAACAATCCTCCGAAATTTATGCGAAAAACCACCTAAAATCTACTTTTAAGTATTCCACTGCACAAGGTTTATATGTGAATTTAAAAAAAGAAAGGTGCAAGAGGGGGTATGGACACGGATTTGAACGGTTACAATAAATTTCAGCCGTTTGTACAGAAATATCTGACTATTTCAGGGATTTTACTAGAAGTGAAATTTCCCATTAGTATATCGCCTCCCGGGCTAGTCTAACACAATTTCCCTATGAATGTTTAGTTTTATTAAAATTTTTATTACTTATTTTTAAATTCCATGCCTGATCCGTACAATATAGAATTTCCAATATCATGGTATATCCTACCTTTCATAAGTATCTGCGTTCTGGATTGGATGATTAACGGGACGAAGTGACACCGGTTAGTTAATTTTGATTGAGTGATTGGATGTTGGCTTTACGTTTAGCGAGCAGTTTTTCAGCTATAGTTTTCAGACGAGAACAAGTTAACAAACAACGAATCAACTAAAAAAGGACCTGGACATAGAGAAAATATTTAACTGCCACTTGAAAAGTATGGAGTATGAATAGGGGCTACTATGAGCCTACTTATTTTCTAATTCTACAAAAAGGATCTTTATCGTGCAAGGAGCGAGGCATTCTCTAAACACGTCACCCAATACGGTCCGCGGCCAAGCTTTCCGTATTATAACTTGACAACCCCAAAAGAGAAAAAGAGAGGGTTTCCCTTATCCGCCAGCTGGCAACGCGCTGGGCTGCTCTAAGGGTCGAGCACTGGGAACCCTCCCATTATGGTACCAGTAGTTGAATTTGTACATGGTCAATAGATTTTGCTAGCATTATGATGTTTTACGACAGTCCTTAGGAAATATTCGTTACGCAGGCAGGTGCTGACCAGACAAAATACACAGTTAATAAATCTTATATGGGAACTCGCGCATGCACTCGCTCCATACAAAATTTGCTAGCCGGTAATCTTGGCAAAAAGGACTACTTATTTAAATAAATTGTAAATCCGTCATATACGTCTACAAATTAAACCCAACACTGTTATAATTAGATTTTTACACTGACAAATTTTTGCTTTCCCTCAGCGGGATTCGAACTCGCACCGTTGTGACACTGTGGCACCAAATCGCCTGCACTATTGTCCAGCGGTCTAGACCCCTCGGCCAAATCCGCAATATAAAAATATAGCTTCATTAACCGGGGTGAATCGTAGACATAGACATAGTACATGTGTACTAGCGTGTGACGATGGAATTTTTTGTCAGCTTATCGGCCTCTTCATGACAATTGCAGTTGTAATGACAAATTAGACGAAGTAACATGCTAAAATAGCCATGAAATCTGTTGTGTGATAGTTATAAACACATGAATATGTAAAAATATGTAATAATATGTAAGAAGACACATGCAGGTAACAATTTATTTCCCATCAAAATTACTTAATGTGACGCCTTTACGTCGTTCGAAATTTCTTTATTATTGCTTCAGAAATATACATGGTGAATGAGGTTTGAGATAAAATCGAGATTTATTCCACCTCTAAGTTTTGTTGCCAAATTGTTTCATATACTACAAATTTGTTCTACTAAAACATGCACTGCCCTTTTGTAAATAGAAGAATAAATAACGTCATAACCGTGTTGAACCAATTAAAAAAAATCATACACTGAAACTTCGTGACGTATTTCAAATAAATGTGTATCATGTCATATTTAACATGTTTAATTTTTTACTACAAATCTTATATTTCTAAAGTAAAAGAAAAAACAATTTTGCATGTTTTAACAAATAGATACACTATAAACCAAATGCAATGAAATCGTTAGCATCGTTTAATGACAAATTAAAATGAATTAAGTTAAATATGGGTAAATTTAAAAGTTCAATTCTAAAAACCGTAAATAATTAATAAATAAAATTAAGTTAAATAATATATTTAAAATTTATTTTCGCAAATCGTTTGTAGAGAGAATACATTAATAAAATAAGACGTAAACGATGCATTTGTAAGATTATAAGGCAAATATTTTAAATACAGTAAAATAAATTAGAACTGATTAATTATTATTGTTACATTTTCGTAATTATCTATACGATGATTTGTCTTTACATAAACCAGAAGTTGTTTATTTAATACATTTCTTTTTTTAAATTAAAGATTAGACACAGAGAAATGTTGGGAGAAATTGAGAAAATATGTTTTATAATGTTGTTAATTGCCAAGAAATTCTTCTATATAATTTATGTCACGATGACTTAAAAAGTAATAATTTTCATGGTTTTATTGGCAGCTAAACAATAGATGACCTCCCTTTTCGACAAAAATCATCGCACATGCTTATATGTTAAAAGTTCAATCAAGAACACACGAAAACGGTCCGTATTTGAACAATATGGACATAAATTTTCAGAAAACTTTCTACAAGTAAAGAATCCTCAAAACTTGTTCTATATAGTAATCTCAAAACAACATTATAAAATAAGAATGTTTAAAAATTGAAAGACACTTTAATAATCGTTAATTACTAATTAAATTTAGGCTGAGTGACCATAATTTTAAATATAGAACTTAGAAGCTATAAAAAAATTCCAAGAATTCAAAAACATTGTAAATTTTGTAAAATTCTTGATGATGAGTTTCATTTTTTTTCTTTGAATGGAAAATTAGTAACAATATCAAATCAACTTTCGTTATTTTATGGAAACAAAATTTTCTCATTTTAACACTTTAGATCCCTTTAAAAAAAATTAAATAGTACTTAACCCAATCAAAGAAATTCTGCCCAGTATCTGCAACTTTTAAAGCGATCATTAAAGCGCGAGGTTCATTTTGACCAGACTATAAAACCTTTATCAACTCATTCGTGTATATTTTTCTAAAATATGTTTTGTATATTTATGGATATTTTGCTGCGTATGTATTGCTATACCCAGTAGGTTTCATATGCAATAAAATGTATATACTATATATAAGACAATTTTTCATAATCATCTATTATAAAACTTGTATACTCCTTCAAGAGGAAAACTATGAATCTTACTTATTTATCCATAGTACACACAACATTAAATGTTGAATTTTAATTTAAACAAAATGAAAACCTAAACTTTATTATCCTATTTTATCTTGAATGATACCCATCTATATGTAGAAAGTTCTTTTCTGTGATGTCTTTGAAGTCAGCGTTAAAGTATGTTTTCTTTTTTGCTCTTTTCAGCGGCCGAACATTATTTCCGCGATTTTTAAAAATGCCTGAGTATTCTTTTCCGCGACGAAGTACTTCATCTTTTCCGCGAATTCATTGTATTTTCTCGCCGATGTATAGTTTACTTTTACACCAGTCAGCCTCTTTTTAACCATGGGTAGAATCCTAATTCCCTTAGTCGGACCAAAAACAGCTTACATAAAAGATCAAGGATTATTATTTGTTGATAGAAGGTGTACTTTAAAATCATATTGTGTAGAAAAATGCCATTTATTGTAGATAGAAAAATTATATATATTCACAATTGATTATTTCATTATAAATATTTAATTTTTATGTTGATAAATGTACATTTACTACATGTATGTGTGTTATGTATTGGTTTATGCAATTTTGTAAACTTTGTGATATACTTGACTGCTTTATCGAATAAAATAATTTGAATTTGAATTAAAAGTATTTTAATGCAACTGCACATTTTCACACCTGTCAGTGAATATACAATTAATCAATCAGTAAATAAATAAATAAATAAATAAATAAATAAATAAATAAATAAATAAATAAATAAATAAATAAATAAATAAATAAATAAATAAATAAATAAATAAACAAACAAATAAAAAACATAAATAAAAAATAAATAAATAATATTACTAAACCATTAAACTATTATGGAAATAGGAAGGTTACGGGATGTGTGACACTTTAATTATTGGAATGCTGTCTGTTCGTTTCCAACTTCGTGATAATCCAAATACATTACTATACTGCAAAGTCGTTTCGGAAAGTGTTGTGAAGTAATCATTTGGTATCAAGTGTTTGTACAACACCTAACAAATAATTTAAAGCTTTTAACATCTGCCATTTTGCACACCTTTTATTATTGATTAAGTACTATGAAGTATTGCACACAAGATAACACTACAAACTTACGCAACAGGCGATATAAGTACATGTTATATATCACCCGTTTACTCCAGTCTTACCAATAAAATAGTTATTGTCGCATTTATGACATCATCAGTGACGAACAACTATGAACTCTTGTGGTCTGTCGCATATTTTCTTCTCAACAATATCGGGTTACCATTAGAAAAATTAGTGAATATTGTAATCAACAGACAACGTGTTACTTCTGCGGAAATTTTTAAACGGAAAAATATATTAAAACAATATTTTTTATTTACGCCAGTATTGACTGTAGTACACATAGAACAATATAAATTTAAGACAAAGACTGACTGTGTGTTTGCATCTTTTTATCGCTTTGATTCCCTTGTCATTTATTTTGTTTTATTTATATTTTTTGATTGTCTTGTGTTTTTATTTACGTGTTGTAATGGTGTTTGAAAATTAGGGTTGTTTGTGTTGCTATTGTGCAGATGATGTTGTTGGTTTCGTTCCGTACGATTCGTTGCTGCACGTTATGTGTTGCGAGGGTATTACAATATCTGGGCTAATAATTTACTTAACCTGGTCCCCTGTTGCAATATTTTTCATTTACGCAAGCTTCACTTTCAAATATAATCGGAAGTCAGCTTACGGTATTGAGAATATATAGTGAGGACCCCAGACTAATAATTTACTGTGGCTGTTTCTAATCAAGATACGTGTACGCTTGTATTGTTCGTGTGTTGTGTTGCTTAGTTGCTTGTATGTTTTGTTTTATCTGTATTCATACACATTACCACTTCAACCAGTCCAAATATTTATGTGACTGTTCCATTCCACTGGTATATGTCCTAGTATTTGTGTATTTCGTCATTTGTTTTTCGTTAACTGTTACTGTCCCGGATTTCCTAATTACTTAAATTGTGATGTTTATGATTGGTCGATCTGCAATTCATAAACATGAGATTTTCCTGGAATTGCCATTTGCCAGAAATTTTTAAAGGCACTGTTAAAGAAAGCCTAACAGAATCTCTCGCTCTGCCTAACTACCAAGGTTCAGTTGTATAGAGTTGTCGTTATCCTTACGCTCCACATAAACAAATAGTTCTTAATCGAGTTGGTCTTCCACCGATTTTACTATGTAAATCTGGTCGGGTGACCTAAATTGTGGTTAGGGGTCGAGAGTGGGAAATGCATGCCGACGCAATAATACTAAGTTAGTTACCAAAGCGAAAAACGTGAAAGTAGAGCCTCCAAAAGCGGCAAAAAGATAAGCTGAAAAGACATCTCACTGCCCAAAATTCTACATTAAACAGCAGGATGCTTCCGATAGCGACTGTCATAAAAATTATCAGCTAGTTTACATGGGAAAAAAGGGAAGCTACAGAAACAGAAAAGTAAGGACGACTTCTGATGCTTCCAAAACACTGAAGCTTTGATTGTACTAGAAAGTAAAATGCTGTCTTCCAAATAGCCCATTAAACTCAATGTTGGACATGACGAAGATGTGTCTCGTTCCCGAGATCGTCGAGTGCGATGAAACATACATTATCATAAATATTTAGTTCAACAGTTTAAAAAAGTTGAGCTTTTTAAAGATTCCATAATATATATTATATAATCTCGCATTTCCTACAAGATGAAATTTAAACAATCTTTATGAGTCTTGTGTCCCCCAAAATCGTTTTGTGCTAACAGACATTCATTAACATTAATACTAAATTTAACATTTGAGATTTCATTCAAAGATTCCATAAAATGTATTGTTCAAGTTCTTATAGCATTTCAGACAAGATGGAATTCGAACCGAAAATTTGTGAATTTGAATTGCAATTGGCTACAACGTAAGGATATTTGCAAGACAGTTTTAACCTAACAAGGTTTAATAAAGGTTAACTGTTTTAGTTTAATACAGAAACAAATTAATTTTAAAAAAAAGGATAATAGGCTTATTTTTCATAAGTGTTTAAAAAAGTGTCGAAAATTGGTTATCTTTGCATTATAAAGTTTGCATAGACAAGGTTTGTCGCTCAAAAAATATGAAGAAATATTAAGAACTTATTTATTATAGAAATATTTTGTGAGATAGTTGTTTGTAATAACTCAAGACTACCTTTCTTGTAGTCAGGTTCGAACCCGAAATATCAGCGTTGACATTCCAGTGATCAATCGTAGATGACTAACTATCTTGACAACGACCAATAAAGACTGTTTTCTCTAGAAACCATACGTACTGATTGCGTCATTAACCGTCAACCATTATACATATTACACTTTTCATGTGATCAGTTCTGTGTAACCCATTAAAGAAAAAAAAAAATCCAGACATTTCAAGGACAACGTCTGTGACACTACACTACAACAAGACTATTGATTAGAACGATAATGTTTAAAACCAATAAAGATAAAATATTTATTGACAAAATGTTTTTTGATGTGCGAAATGTACTTATAAGAAACAAACGAATATTTTGTGAAGTTTTATATGGAGTTTTTTAGAATGTACTCCGGTCAACGCATTTACATCTTAATAACTGTGTATTTGTTCCAATGAGATGCTACCTCCTTTTAACAATTTTTCGGGTATATCATGGCGTCCTGTTTTGATTTGGCTAAGAGGGACAGCAAGAAGCACAGCCGTTCATCAGGATAGCAGACAAGGCTCTAGCCCAGCACAGACTTTTTGTATTCAGAGTCGAACCCACAAAATCATTGTTGACACGTCAGTGTGTTTCCAGAAACCTTAAGTATTAATTAAGTCTTTAAAACACAAATAACACCTAAAAATTAATTATTATATAGATATGGATGGAATATGGAATTTTCTTCATTTAATACATTCATTTATTTTACAAGTCATTTTATACATATTTAATAAACTACAGTAAATTTTACGCTTGGGGTCTTTCTGATATTTACCATGACAATTTTACATTATTGAGGCAATGAACAGTGGTATTTAGAAACAAGTGCATAGTTGTTTTATGAATTCTGTTTACTGGAAATACCATTTACAATAACGGAAAAGAAACAAAAGTTAATAAAATAAAAAATAATAAAAAAGAAACGAAATAAAAAAAAAAATAAATAAACGGAAATGGTTGCATTCATTTTGTCAAGTTGTTAGTTATAAAGTACCAAATCCATGAATTTATTGGGAGAAAAATCTACGTGTTGACGTATTGTTTAACCGTATGCGATGAGCATTTTGAAGATGTAAATAACATTTCAGTAATATCTGAATCAAGTACGCCACATACATAATAATTGTCTTATCACAGGCATACAAACTAGTGTGGTTGCTCCCGCCATGAAAATGATAATATATTGCGAGGTATTGCATTCCAATATATGCAGACCCACAGCATATCTCACAGAGACAGTATTTGTATGTGTCTGTGTCACCGATGGTGATGTTTCGCGTATCGTAAACACATGTTTATTGCTAAAATATTTAAAAACACCGTTTAAAATGTCGTATTCCCTGAACTAGGTCGAGGCATATTTTAAAAAACTTTTTACTGATTTCATAAAAAGTAATCCATTTGAGTTCTGTATTTACTCTGTATGATTTGTTTTTGTTTGTTGTTGTTTGTTTGATGGTGTTTAACGCCACTTTCAGCAATTTTTCAGCTATATCATGGCGTCCAGTTTTTATTGGGGGAGGAAGCCGGAGTACCCGGAGAAAACCCCCGACCTGCGGTAGGAAAATTTGTTTTTGTAAATTCTTTCTTTGGCAACGTGATTCCCTATTTTCTACCCCGTCCTTGTATTTTCTGCGTTGGTTAATACTATTGTCCGGATTCAATCCCTGGTAAGACCAAACACCTTTTCTATTTTTGCATTTCGAAACTTTGTTGCACTAGTCATTTGGTTCATTTATTACATCTTCTACACCAGCACTTGTTTCTGTCGTGACCTCGTGTAATAACCACATGTGTTATTTTAGAGAATTAATACCAGACTTTAAGCAATGTAGGTGTTTTTTATTGACACATGCACGTTTTTACTTTATTATTATTATTATTTACTTCCCACTGAAATTCGTGTCTTTGATATACTGCACAATAAAATATATATAAATGAAACAAATGTCTATTGTCACATTTTTGGAATTTTCAATACATGTATATCACCAGTTTTTAAAGCATCAAAGAGAAAGTAGATTTTTCTACTCACTTCCTACGATATTGCATAACTAGAACAGAATGCAAAATGTGTTAAGATAAGCATACTACGATAATCGGTATCGCCAATACTAAAATCAAATATATGGTCTTTTTTAAATGTATACTATAGTAACAACAATTAACTCGTCATTGGTTGAATTTAACTCGTTTCAAAGCCGATTTCATCATTTTTTCAGCTCTATTTAGGCAACCTATTTTATAGGCAAATATTCACGTTACCTATGTCTTTTATCAATATCCTAGATTTCTATTGGTTCAAACCGTTACAGATGACGTAGATTCATTCTGTGTATTATTCAATGAAACCGGTAGCCATTAGGGACACGCGTTTCATCGACAACGACCACAGTAAAAAAAAAAACGCATCAATAAAAGTACATTGTGCACGATTTAAATCAAAACCATGCAATTTTAAATGAAATAAAAAGTAAATGTAAGAATTTAATAGATTTTTTTTACATTTCATTATCGTATGAAAGCGTTGACAGAAACACATTTTCAATACAAATCGAAAGCAAAACAAATTATATAATGGCAAAAGTATATTTATAAATGAATACACGGATAGTCAACATATTTTAAAAAAATCCCCTTAATGTTTCACAGATCACTGATAGTAGGCTTATCATAGAGATTTGGAAAATCATTTGGTAAGCAATATGATTTTGACATTTACTTCGTTTCTTTTAACATTATCTTATACTTCTGATACATATGAAAACAACAGTAAAGACAAATACAATATAAGTGATAAAACAATTCCGTTTAGTATATTAGTCCATTCAGAATGATATTAAATTTTTTCTAAAACAGTTTTCAATACTATTCTATTACCTTAGGAGGCCAAAAAATTAAGATTAACTCTCCTTTAGAAGATTGAATTTAATCAATTATATTATGCTAGCAAACTTATAATTTTTGTTTTAATAAGCATTAAAAAAAATGGTTATTTAAAGCAATACAGTCACTTTGCGAAATATTTCAGCTTTCTTGTTTCTTAGTTTGTAATGATGGAAAACGTAGGAGTACCCTGGCAGGATAATCATCCTTTTACAAAAAGGGCTTAACTTACAGCCTCAATGTTAAATATACTGCAGACCACAAGGCCACTGTGGTTCGGAAATCTTGCAAACTAACATGAATTATGTAGCCTAGACAAGTAATAATTAGACATTTACGAGACACTCTTAGTTTAAACTATTCAACGACACAGTAATACAGACAGTAGCAATTAGTAGTTCTTGTCGTGCTTTAATTGCTGTACGTAGTTTTTATGTGCTACTTAATTATATTAAGTTTTCTTATGACAGATTATAGACTTTTGTAACGATGATCGTGTACAATAAAAGAAGTTTATCTTTAATTGCATCAATTCAAATAGTCACGATCTGTTTGTGCTATCAAGATCTGTAGATCAGTGAAGTGTCCTATTGAGCTCATCTAACTATTCAGCCTCCCAAGATATAAGGCAAAAAAGTTAAGCGGTAACTTGAGAATGGAAATATTAGTGTTTACTTTGTTACGTATTTTGTACTCTTAATGTAACAGTAACTTACAGACCTAGGCCAAGTAAAGCTCCACAAAATGTTTAAAAGCAACATGTTTTCACATAATGTATAGATTGCTACCATATGATAAGTACCATTAACGGTGCATTTGGTCCTATGCTTATACAAACAAGACCAATATAACTGAGACCCTTTCAACATGTATGTACTAGAGATATGAAGTTATGCAAGCAATAATATTGCAATTACACTTGAACCGTCAATATATATACTTGTTTATCCCGAAATCTATTCATGAACTGACGAGGCACATGCGGCTAAAGGCCTGGTATAAATGTATTCGCCATACCATACCAGGTGTATATCTGACGTTGACCATATTCTAGATCTCTATGACAGTATTACTGTGATACATTTTTTCAAAGGAAATATATCTACTATGATACTTTTTCACAACGTCTCTACGAGCTATCGAACTTTAAAAATAGAAAAATAGAAAAACAAAACACTGAAGCAGGTAAAGCTTAATGAGGATCAGTATCCTTAGAGTTTGCTTGTTCGTCTTTTATAAATTGGAAGTATAGTTGCATGTCTAATTTTTTTCAAAAGCAACACGATGCATTTGCTGCAAATATCGTGCCTGGTTACGACAATTTTATTTCTTAACACAACGGAAACTTGATAACAGGTATTGCTAATAGCAGTAAAGATTCTATGAGTCGTGTCTTTCTTTATATATAGTCTTACTAAATGGCAGGCAAGCAGTCCGAGATATAATCAGAACTCAAACACATTAACACAATTCAAAGACTTTTGATAGTATTAGAAGTATATATAGAGGGTTCAACTACGAAGCCGCAGACGTTAGGCCATAGCTTTGTAATTCGAAGTTCCAATTAAACGGTTACATCTTCATCTCTCTTCTAACTCAGTTGGTGACTAAATGTTATGTAGCACAGTACGTATTAGAACAGACGCAAGGAGCAACCCGTTTCAGTTGTTTTGAAAAGGTAAACAATTATCAATCAATTCCACTTGCAGTTTGAAGAGAAAAAGAAGGAAGTATATTCCTTTATTTACAATTATATTCAGGTAGGTATACATGCATATATACTTTGTTAATTGAACTTTTAACTGAAAACCGTTTTGGTACCTTCTGTATACTCGGCAATATCTATAACAGATGTGTTTGATATAATTCCTCAATTACCAGGCCATCGTTCCTATTGTGAATATATTAAACGTTGACGAGGAAGTAGGCAAAACTTATTATTTATATATTAAAGTAAGTGTATATGTAACAAATAAGAGAGTCTTCAGTAACTACTTAATTATTATGATATTTCGCTTATTTTATTCGAAAGTTGACTGCCATTATTATGTCAATTAGAGGTAAATCATCCGTAATAAAAACATTTTTCTTACCATTATACTCAAGGCATACTAATACTGAGAAGTAAAAACCATTGATGCACTCAGATGCTCCAGACGAGTAAGCAGTTCGGGGCAGTTCAAGTCTCACTGTACACGACTTTAATCGTAATTGACACATATTGCCAGTCTTCCTCCACAATAAAAACTGGACGCCATGATATACCTGAAAAATTACTGAAAGTGTCGCTAATCAATATTCGAACAAACAATTATTCCTTAAATGCCGAAAATGTATCAACTCAGCATATGCTTTACATTCAGATTGTAGCAAAAAAAGGGTATTCTAGTGTTAAAAGGGTAATTAAATACTCGTAGAAATCGTGTACAAACGAATAAAATATAATATAATGTTAATGTGTCTTCATGTTGAAAGAGAAATAACTCTCTAACATTTTAGGTGTGATTATTACTTTTATTACTTTAGGTGTGATTATCACTTTCGTTGCTAAGGATGGATAAAAGAGAAAATATTTCGAAGTCCACTTACCATAAATGAACAGAATTCTGCTACAAGAATGTAAATCAGTTCGACTGTAAAAATGCTTGGGTGGTATCAAAGTTTCTTGTTCTATTTATGTAATGAATTTCTGTGCATTTCAAAACATGGCAGGATGAACAAATAGTCCCAATTTTCTCTTTTGTTTCTGCTTTTGTCTATAACGGGTATTGCCCAAAAGTTTGCTGTTTTGAAAGGTATTGCAGAACAAGAATAATTTTTTTCCAGTCAACGTCTTAACAGTGGAAGCACTTCCTAAAGTGTGTAATGTGGTACAATTTGACCACAAGATTGAAATGAAAATAGAAAATCATTCTTAAACTTTAAGGTAATATTCCGGCATAAAGTTCGTGGTCACCTATTTTTTTAATTTGTACTTTAATACTATATGTGTAATGCCTCATATATGAAATTTGAAGTGAAAGAAAGATTTTTTTAATAATAAAATTTGATGTCTCGTCCGTTCGGTTACTTTAGCAAAGCCCATCCAATTTGATAATTACCTCTATATTAGTAATTGCATCGCCTGGTTTCCATTAAGATGTTTGACCCACTGTCTAAGCAATGCAAATGTTTAGCGCGTACTTAAAATACAGTACTGTTATTAATGAAATGATGGACACGTAATAGACAAGTTAAAATAATCATAAGTGGTACTTTTAGATACCTATATTTGCTTTAAGCTTTAGTATAGAATGAAGATCGTGAAATTAGTTCTTTAGTAGCTGTACCATTATAAACTCTATCATATGAGATAGACAGTATTCCAGAAGTATGAACATGAATAACTTTTCTCATTATGATTTTTTATGTAAACACTTGCACTGAGAACGTCACCAGAAAACTACAATGAATTGTATCAAAATTCAGATTGAAATGTTTTAACAAAGTCTTTACAAATGTTTTATAAACAGACATAAAGTTTTCAAAAATGAATTTATTGCTAAATAAAAACGTTTTGAAGCAAGTTTCTAAAATTTTTCTTACAAATCTACTGTAATGCGTGTGCAGTTTTCATTGTATTATATAATATAGCAGTTGTCTAAAATTATGTTATCAATATCTTATGTAATGTGTCCGAGATGCAAGTTTGTATTATGTAATCCTTATAGTAATTATCTTTGTTTTATTGTAATACTGGGTAGATTGGTCAGCCCCCTGCTATTGTTCATTGCATAATCAGTCAGTTATTTGGATAATGATTGGCCAGTTAATTTACTGTTAATTAAGATTAAGTAACAGCTTGTGTGTTTGTATGCGATCATTCTGCCAATTACAATCAAAGTGTAAGGTTCATGTTTGGATTTTACTTAATTTTCAATCTTGTATGAAAAGTTTAAGAAAAACCCACCCTCTTACCACCCTTGAAATTTCTTATATATATTTATGTATACTTTCTTGGTAGTTTATCGCTTAACCTTTCATTACTAGACATTTAGGTTTTGGGTTTTAGTGCGGATCTACCAGGGAAAACTGACATTCATTTTCGTTTTTCACACAGCGCTCGGGTGGGGAGGACCATTATTGCCACTCCTTCGCGAGATCGACTTAAGTATATATATACGTTGCATTTGCTTATTATCAATTCTCATTATAAATTTAGGGGGCCTCGGTGGCCGAGTGGTCAAGGTAGTTCGTCTACTATTGATCACGTGGTCTGTCAACACTGAGATTGCGGGTTCGATTCTCACTGCAGGCAGGGTGTACTCGACTACAATCTTAATTGACAAGGATTGCCAGTTTTCCTACCGCAGGTGGGGTTTTTCTCCGGGTATTCCGGCTTCCTCCCCCAATAAAAACTGGACGCCATGATATAGCTGAAAAATTGCTGAAATTGGCGTTAAACACCATCAAACAAACAAACAAACATCATTATAAATTTAGATAAGGTCGCCTATTATAATCTTCTTTGCTCATTGTGTTGTTGTTGTTTTGTTTTTTTCCCTTATTATTGTAATATTGCGAACATGATCGCTGGTTGAATGGGAATTGTGAATATGCAAAATGGCTTCCGCTATTTTTCATATTTCAATAGAGGTCAACATGGCGTGCTAAAATAGTTGATATATACATCCTATCCCTTAATATATATTATGGGGAGACCTCGAGTGAGGCATCACTTGCAGGGATTTGGTGGAATATTTTTAACCCCCACCTTTGCTTATTTCACTTTGGTCATTTATTTCATAACAAATTATTCTTCTCAACTTGAGTCTTTATTACTACCAGCCTCCCTTTAAACCCGGTTTAGGAACCTTGGCTGACAAAATATATTTTACATACTTATTCACACTGTAATCTCCTTAACTTGTGCAGACTTTAACAGTGTATTTTACTTTGTAATCAATTAGATGGCAGTGTAATTAATTGTGCATTGACAAATTTTGTAAATATCTACTTCCTCCTAAGTTTCAGTTTCTGAATTGTCATTTGCATTTTGTATACTTTGTATGTATAAATAAACGCGCGGATCAGAAGTAAATAAATAATTAGTTGTTTTCTTGATAGTTATATTTCGAAAATTCCTTATTCGTTGGAAACTAATACGCTTAAAATGGTCTGGAATATGAAAATCGTAAAATAAATGTGAAAGATGATTCCTTACAAGCTTGCAGATTCCATACGAACAGTGATACAAATGTAACGAAAAGTAATAAACACTTTTGAGTATATTTTGGATTTAGATTTTAATATTTTAATATTTAATTCAAAATAATTTTTCATCGCCAGATTGCAGATAGAAATCCCCCTCGATTTTGGTTGTCATTAAAGGGAAACTTCGCGAAAAAATGAAAATTTGATATGTTATTCTTCAAATAAAAAGAAATATAATTGCCTTTTGATGTTTTATTGTAGTCTTTACCGTTACGCTTCTAGAGTGGATTAAAGGTGGTAAAATTTTGTGTATGGGGGCCGCCATATTGACAGTATTTTATCACATGACTGCGTTTGTGACGTGATAAATGTAATTATCCAGTAAATATGATAAATAATCCAGTTTAAAATATGTTTTTCTGCCTTAGCTCTGTGAAGAATATATAAACTGTGGCGATGACTAATGACCGGCTGACAACATAAGATTACCAAATACGTCTTAATGTTTTATTGCTCTTTGTTTTAATAAAAATATTTTTGGACGCAAATTTTAACCTGTCTTTATTTAACTCAGATATAATTTACCTAAATAATAATTGCAATAAAAGATATATTTATATGATTATTTTTATATAAAAAATAAAATTCCGTGGATAATTTTGCACGTCTTGAAACGGCAGTGAAACGTGAAAATGTTACAGGTAAATCATTACTCGTTTATGAAAGGTAATTAACAGAATTCGCAGGTAAACAAACAGGATGTTTATTGCAATTATTAGATCATTTGACGCCGACTTTGAAGTATGAATATTCGGACTTTTTCAAAAGCTAACCAGAATAAAGGTTAATCATGTTATTCGAAATTTGAATACACCGAAGTGTCAGAACACAGGATGTATATAAGATTTCGAATACCTTATAAAGATGCCAAGGCTGAGGAAACGTAAAACTTACACGTTAACTCAAATATACACAACATGTAAAAGTTTGGAAACTGTGTTACGCACACGCACAATAAATGTTACCAGTAATAATAATTATAATAATAACAATAATAATAATTATAAATGTACTAAACGTGAAGTGAAATTTTGATGCACGAAAACCAGAGTATTTAAAAATATGTCATTTAACGATCGTTATTTCTTAAATAGTCAACTTCGCAAATATTTTGTATAAAAAAGTTTCGTTCAATAAGTTGCTTAATCTGATTAAGTTGAAAATAATAATACGAATAATTTTCAATTTAATTAATATTTATGGACTTGTTTTCCTATCAAAACTGTGACTTTCTTTCCGTTTACCGTTGTTGCTGCTGTGGAAATAGTCTTAGGTCGAAGTCTTTAAATTAGTTAACTACTTGTTACACTTGTTTCTTGCTTATATATAGATCAGGAATACGAAACGTAATCTTTCCACAACCTTGTCTTATAATACAACCTTCTGTTATTGACCGTTTCGCGTTATTATCATACGACGACTTTTAAGGTACTTGGATGTCTAGTATCGCCATCTAGTGACGAGATGGTGACAAGATGGCGGACCTCCATAAGTGCATTTTTTACACGGTACATTCTATGCAGAAACTTAACCACTGAAAATATAATAAAACATCAAGATGCAAATGTGTTTCTTTTTAGTTGAAGAATAACATATCAAATTTTCATTTTTTCGCGAAGTTTCCCTTTAATAATATTCAGAGCGTATATGTGGCATGTGCGGCACGCTATATTTACGTTTCGCAACTCTCGTGCACTCTTTCTGATAAATAGACAAAGAAAATACATTCAACAAGCATAATTATTGCCGTATTTAAATGTTTTTTGATGTCTTAAATATGGAAAGACTTCCATTTGAACCCCCCAATAAAAATACAATATTTCCAACGTAAATAAAAGAATTTGGCACTGGGTTGCAGCCACTGGTGAACCCCACAGTGGACACAGTCATGCATTGCCAATTGGGCAAGTGAGAGCCGATTGAACTCCATGTATCTTGTGATAGTCTAATGCATTGCGTTTTTTATTGGGGGGGGGGGGGAGTTCAATTGGAAGTCTTACCTTAAATATTTTATACATTTTGATGCTATTATATTTATCTCTGTTATTATACTAACGATTTAAATAAAGATGATAAATATCCAAAGAGGAGCAACTCCACCTCGCAAGTGCCTTAATAAATAAGGAATGTGTTAGAAGAAAGTTTTGTGTCTGGTGTCAAAAATAGAGGAGGATGCGATTACAAAAACAGCACCATCATGTATGTTATATACTAAAAATGAAATTGAATGAAATATTACCTTGTCGAGAAAAATGCGAAAACAATTCTTGAACAATATCAGGTGCACAACTTCATGTGCAATCGTTTTGTGAAGTTTCAGAGATCTAGGTTGAAAACTGTAGGAGAAATTGATAACACAAAATATGTATCGTCTTCTGCAAATGTTCCGAACATAACTTAGTTCCTAAGTCTGGAAAATGAGAAAAAAATCTTCTTACAATTCCAATTTAGAGGTACACAGTTTCAATTCATGTACAATATTTCTT
Source organism: Limnoperna fortunei (assembly GCA_944474755.1). Lineage (NCBI taxonomy): Eukaryota > Metazoa > Mollusca > Bivalvia > Mytilida > Modiolidae > Limnoperna > Limnoperna fortunei. The sequence continues at coordinate 55,603,586 of OX104115.1, read as the reverse complement.
TGAAGTTTCAGAGAAATAGGTTCAAAACTGAAGGTCGATTTGATTACACTAAATAGGTACCTTCTTCTGCACATGTTCTGAAAAATTACTCCTATCCCATGTCTGGAAAATTAGGAAAAAAATCTTTTAACAATTTCATGATTGCATGTGCACAACTTCGATTCATGTGCAATCTTTCGCTTTAGTTTCCGAGATCTTGGTTGATAACTCTAGGAGGAGTAGGTTAACACGAAATAGGTGCTGCGAAGTTTTAAAAATCTGGGTTGAAAACTGTAGGAGGAGTTGATTAACACAAAATATTTGCAGTCTTCTGCAAATTTCTGAAAAATAACTAAGTATCCAAGTCTTGAAAAAATGAAAAAAATCCTCGAACAATTCCATAATTATGAGGTGCACAAAATTACCATTGATGTGCAGTCTTTCTGTTATGGTTCAGAGATCTGGCTAAAACTGTAGGAGTTGATTACACAAAATAGGTACTGTCTGCTGCAAATGTTCCAATAATGTTCAGAAAACATTGAGGAGGATTTGATTACACAATGTAGATACCTTATTTTTCCCGCCCGTTTTCACCATACAATATCCCGGGTTGCACGAATGGCAGCCAATAAAATAACTGATGAATTAAAACACGAAACAACAAGAAAAACATTATTTTTATCGCATTAATCAATCATTTACAAAGTAGAAAACATACAGTTCTGATCGCTAAAACTTGTGAAACAAACACGATATGATTACAATGTAGATGATAAACCCGTCTTGCTTAAAACAGTATCAACAAAACAAGCTATAGAACAAAAAAGAAGACTTTTGGCATTGGTCTCTGTTATGTCATACACATAATAAGACACAACATGAAACCACTGACAATACATGTAACACTGAAACAATGGTTTTATGTTATGTCTTATTATGAACTGAAGATTTTAACGTGCCTTCTACGACGATACTAACATTGTGTCGACAAAACGGATTACATAATAAATAAATTAGACCTAGGTTTGTTATAATATAATTATTTTATCCGTCTTTTTACGGCAAATGGGTATAATGCTTAGTTTTAAATATATTTTTGTATTTGTTTGAATGGGATTTAATGCCATTTTGAAAATTGTTTCTCAGCTATAATCTGGCGCCCAGGTTTTATTAGGGAAAAAACCGGAATATCCGGTAGCAAAACTGACAATTCTTTTGTAATATGATGAGGATCGATTACGCCATTTCCGCACTTTGACTTCAAACCGCAACCTCTATGTGGACACAAACACGGTTGTTAGTAGATGACTGACTACCTTAACCACTCTTCAATTCATGCCCTTTTTACGACATTGGTAACATAGATTATGTACTTCTTAAACAAAATGCAGTATCTTAACATCCAACTTGTTTGGAAGATTACTTCAGAAGGCTTAAATGTAACTGCCAAATGATTGTCATGTTTATAATATGCTGTCTTGTGCATTAGTTTTATAAACGAGGAATACGCAAAACATGAAAAATATCATCTTATCTTATCACACATAAACGTATAGAAGCTCAAAATCAACAAAGGAAAGACTAATCAATATAAAACAATGATCACAATTGAAATCGTTTTGGAAATAACTAATAGTATACTATAAGTATTATTATTTAATACTTGTAATGTAAGTACACATGTCTATGGATAGTGTCAATTTTCAATTCTAAAATATGTAATTTATGTCAAGAAAATATTTACAATTCTACAAAATATACAACAATAAAGTATGTGCGACAAACCTTATATAGTTTGTGTTATGTGCAACACAACATACTCTATTAACTATTTCAAACTCTATGAGTGTTTTGTTATTTACAGTCATTATAATACATGTGTATTACTACACAAGCAGATAAAGAAAAACACAGCGTGGTTAAGGCAATATATTAAACTGATGTTGACGATCGCATTGCAATCTACTAACGATACTCATTCCCATGGATACAACGTTTTGATTGGTCAATTGTTTTAGGTTGGGAGAAAATGACAACATCCAGTGAACATTGTTCTTATATTAAAATTATGGAATTGATTTTCATTCTCTAAGGTCAGATTGATTAAAAAACAATTGAACGTTTTCTGTTTATTAAAATTATTGAAATTTTGTCAACTAGTTGAGCTTTATTTACGATGAAATAATCAGCTTCCGGTACATTCAACGTGAAAAAGAATCTTGCATCACCGTTAAAACGTGATAGTTCAAAATTGACAACCAGCTATAATTACCAGCAGTGATATGAAGCCGGGCCCAAAAAGATGAACACTAAGGTATGTCTAAGAAAATACTTTAGTTGTGTTAACATCAGTATAGTGATTATATACAATTGTCATCGAAAAAATGCTCAGGAATGATCGATACCTTGTCTTATACTGACAATGTGACCTCAGACACTGAGAGAATGTCAGGTGTTGCCCCCACTTTAAGTAAAAATTTTAATAATAGGTTGCAACTAGTGTATAGGCAACAACTGTTTAACTATGTCAATTGTTAGACTTGATTACACTTTCCGTTTACCCCCCCCCCCCCCCCCCAAACCACACACATACACAGTCAGTTAAAACTTGAAACTGAAAATGTTAAACATCTTAAACCAAATCTTAAAATTGCTATTAGATCTTTTGAATAATTCTGCATAGTTTACACATAGACATAATGTCCCCGATTAACATAATTTTACAGTCTTGACCTTAAAGATTAAACAGAACAAAAATGTGCTGCCCAAACAGAATATATTCCTATATCTATTTTTATCTATGAAATGTATAATTGAACTGAAATAAGACAGACATTAATAATCAAACACTGGTTTAGATAGAAAGAGTTATAAAATTCATTGGTTATGTTGAGAGGTCCATTTCAGAAACACAAATTCACAAGATTAAGAAAATTAACATTTATGAGAAAAAATATGTATTTTCTGTATGCATACACACTTATCTACATTTAAGCATTAACTACAAAAAATATTTTCTCCATCCAGTGATAACAAAACCATTTTGCACATTGTATAATTCATTTACCGGATTATATTAAATATATGACGTCACAGCGGGTGCATATCTCCATGATAATTTTTGTCCACCCTCTTATAGAAAATATTTTCAAAAGTCAGTATTCTCGCACAATTTATGTATACATAACTATAATTAGATCAAGATTTGAGCCATGCACAGACCTCTTATGTTTTTAATCTAAAGTATATATGCAACAAAAACACCTCACCAAAATCATGAAATAAATTTTGTACTTGACAATTTTGTATATTAATAAGTGTGTAGATGGATCATGAAACTATAAATTTTACTCATATAGTATTAGCATAACCATTTATCAATTTTATTTATTATATTGTCCATAAGTACATTAATATGTTCATATATTTTATAGAGAATAAAATGTGCCAAATTGCTTTTCAGATGCTCTATCATCCCAAGATACATGTAACAATCAATATCAGCTGTAGCAGTATAGGGATGCTGGCCAGGGGCTCATATTGGTCAAGGGGTAATACAGCATGTACTGTGGATTTTGGTATGTTTTATACTCTTTATCATAACAGTAGTGTATGGTAATACTGTGCAATGCATATGGATTGTTTGTTTTAGGTAAATGTTTGTTTGTTTGATGGTGTTTAACGCCACTTTCAGCAATTTTTTAGCTATATCATGGCATCCAGTTTTTATTGGGGGAGGAAGCGGGAGTACCCAACCCCCCGACCTGCGGTAGGAAAACTGGCAATGAATCCTTGTCAATTAAGATTGGAGTCGAGTACATCCTGCCTGCAGTGAGAATTGAACCCGCAATCTCAGTGTTGACAGACCAGGTGATCAATAGCAGATGAACTACCTTGACCACTCGGCCACCGAGGCCCCTTGTTTTAGGTAAAGCTATCCTTGATTAATACATGTATTATTAGAAAATTTTATATGCAGTTTTCCAGTCTTTGAAACAAATGTAATTTATAATTTTGTGAATATACTACATTGTACAATCTAATTAAAATCTTTGCCATTGTCGCAGTGACAATAGCAAGAAGGGGGAGCCAAGTTAAAATATAATTTTAGTTAGATTGGAATATACTAGTAACGTATGACACTTGTGATATTGTTATTTGTGTGGCTTCTATTTGCATACTAGTACTAGTATGCATATGGCAATGAGAATACAACTATTTAGTGTGAACAATATGTATTTATAAAAGTTGTTATATCAGTAAGTACTAACATACATGTACATAATGACAGTACCTTACAATGATACATGAATAACAGCAAACATACACTAAATGATAGGAAAACTACTGGACTAGCTACCAATTATACAAATTCATCTTCAGTGATGAAATTTTATTCGAAGTTACAAGCAGTTATTAATATTGTAATATTCTATTTGATTAATTATTTTTATTAAGTCTGTTTTGTTTATTTTAAGGTTAAACAATTTAGAAGAGAGGAAACAGTTCTACATGTTCTAGGGAACCAGATTTTCTCCAATGTCAATATGGATTTAAAAAAATGTTTGCTCAGACAGTGATACTTGGAATTTGCTTATGTAGAAAATCCTAGTTACTTTATTTTACTGAACCTGTGTTGCATGAAAATTAATAATAGACAATTGGATATCAAATTAACCAATTCCATAGTGGACTTTGCCAAAAAAAGATAAAATTAATATTTCATGTCATGAGATGGAAAAAAGATGCATCCAACATATAAGTATTTAGACATGCTAGATGTAAACTGACTTAGTTTGAAATAATGTATGACAATTATAGTGCATTTATTTTTTTTTAATTAAAAGAAATCTGAATATTTTATTTTTAGTCAAATTGCCTCTTCTTCATCGGTCTCCATTGTCAGGAGACAAACTTTCATACAAGCCATATGCATAAACATGATAAATTTACAATGAAATTTAATTACAAAAATAGGGTTTAAAGTTATTTTTAAATGGTAATAATTATCACATTAACAGTAGTTATTCCATTCAACAGTGAAGAGAGCACTGTCTCAAAAAATGAAGAAAATGCAATAAATTAAAAAAAATTGCATTGGTTGCCCTGTTGGGTCACAGTTGTACTTTTTTTACTCTCAGTAAAGACTTTAATTAGCAATACTAGTACATTGGTTTGATATATAGCTGCAGTATTTCTCGGTCGAAAAATAAAGCTAAATGGCGACTTCAAATATGGGACAGAAACTAGTACCTTAAATTATAGCAAAAGTTATATGGTGGAGTATTTTGAAATGCACAAAAAATATTATACTTCACAAATAAATAAAAGGTTTTCATCGACAACATGCATATCATAGTTAATAGAAAAAAATGCATTGTCCCTAATGTGGTTTATCTATGGCAGTAAAATAAATATTGGGCACTTGACTCAATCTGGAAATATGTACAGTTCATGATCAACGAGGTAGCTTAAGCCGGTGTTCATTTAAATTGGAACAGTTCATTCGTAATCTAGCCAGGAATAGTTCACCTTGTCTTGAGCCAGCAAAATAAAATTATAATGTGTTTTATAGTAAATTGGTTTGTATTTATATTTTTTCCGTTTGCAGTTTTTGTCTCGCAGTATGAAAGTCACTGCAGGCTAGACATATGGGTTTGCAGCAGTGGCGGCATTAACTCTTGACATTTAGCTTTATATCTTTGTAAGCTAAAGCCCTAGGCCATCAAATTTGGTCCAGTTGTAACAAATTATACTAATTCCCAGTCAGTCACCTGCCCTCGATCTCAATTTTTTCGGTCCAGTGATTATGTTACATTTGTAAATAAGCAGGCAACATTCAGGATAAAATGTCATCCAGCAGTTCAGCTTTGGTCATGTTAAATTATTTCAAGAATTCTATGCCGTCCAACGCAATAAATGCTTATAATATAATAGTTATAAATAAGGCGCAAAATTATTTTCTTAATTGGTGATGGAGTTCCATTTGGGATTTCTTTTTTAGACAGAGTTTATTAACACTTGTAAGTGGACATTTATTTTTCAAAAATTAGCAAAGACCATATAATAATACTGATATAACATAGCCATAAATGAGGGGGGTGGGGAGATTGTGAAGCAGTTGAATCCCCCGGGCCCCCCCCCCCCATTTTCCCTTACCCTTTCCAGCTCAAACCCACCGAAACCCGAAGAAAATTGCTGTATGGTTTATTAAAACACAACTGTTTGTTGCCTTCGTACGAAGCAAACGTGAAAATGCATGTAAGTCAGCAACATTTGAACAACACTCAACGAGTTAACGGCGTTAACTGATGGGAAGATATATATGATTGTATATATATCGTAGTTCTGCTTTTAATTGCGCATATTCTTGCCTTTTTTGTATATCCCCGGACCATTACACGTTTGAAGTTCTTTTATTTACAAGAAATAAAGATTTATTTTTTATTTAAAACTTTACGTCGAACGACGTCATATGGAGTCTGGTTGCCAGTTTTGGTACCAGTTTTATATCTTGTTCACTGGTGCACTTGTCTACCTGCAATACAAATGTAAACATGCATTTCTCGTTAATAAAAGTTTGTCAACGCAGTACCTAATCAAGGACGCACATCATCAATGTTGATTTAATTATTTTCTCCGTATTTGGCTGGTATAGAAATTGTCTGGGGGTTAAAAATTCGTTTATATATTACTTTATATTAATCGACTGAATATCGATTGAAAATGGCTTATTGTTTCCATAGACAAGAATCGAGATGTAATAAAATTTCACGCGTTTGTTACATATTTTACCCCCAAAGCTTTTTGAGTACTACTAAGTTATAAGAGTCTAAAAATACAAAAAATAATGCACTAAAGTGTTAATTAGGTACTGCGATAACGATTGATAAAAAGGTAATGGACCGTTGTAGGTTTTTGGTTGTCACGTGATAAATTGTAAGTCATGTGATTTTACTTCCATTCGAAATAGCGATAAAATATTAGTTGAATTGAACGCGTGTTATTTGGATAGAAGAACTACAATAATTTTAATTTGTAATTGGAAAAACTTTAAGACGTCTAATTCAATGCTTTATTATTAAAATATTGCCTTAACTATGCTGCGAAGATTTTAGGTGAGAACGTTATGTGCAATGTATTTCCTTCGTTAAACCACTAATAACACACATAGTATATGTCTTATGGTTCGTATCCAGCTGCTGCAGTATTTTTGTATATTCCTATTTGCTTTCTACATCTATATAAATTTTACTTTAGCTTTCATCCTTATTGATCACGTACGGTATACTTTAAGGTAAATCTTTGTCCAGAAATCTTGTCTATCGTCACCCTATCAACGTCAACTTTAAAACCATTATAATATCGACTCCTATATTTTATAGCGCGTGTTTTTTTCTGGAATTTATAACCAGAATTGTGGAATCAACAATACTATAGTCAAAATACAGAGAGTAGCTGACAAGGAAGAGGCATCAGAACGTTTACTTGGTTCTCTAGGTACCACTTTGATAGGTTCATGAGGAGTACGATATGGCGGATTCACATCCATAGTTGATGTAATATTGGAATCATTTTGTGGTTTCTGCTCTGGAGGATTTACAGCCGGTTCACAAACTTTTGATTTTTTCTCTGCAAAATAGTAAGGCCTAAAATTCCATCAGGTCAGATAACAATGACAATAGCCACGTGAAAAGTGTAAATTTACATATATCTTTTACAGAAATGTCAGAGAACATATCTACTTAAATAATTGTATAGGTACTTTTGAATAAACTTTATCTGCGCCGTCTTTTGAGGCATCATTTATATTCCCAAAAATTTTATAATTGAAAACTAAACTCGAAAACCAAACTTATTCCAAACATCACGATTGCTCTCCGTAAAATATTGATTGATTGATTGGATGTCTGCTTTACGTACAGCGAGCAGTATTTCAGCTTTATGCAGGACGGAAACAAGTTAACAAACAATACATCAATTGAAAAAGGGGTGGGATGGGACACAGGGAACAAAATTTTGACTGCCACTAAAAAGGACGGAGTATTGGGTATGGTTGGATAATTTAGCCTTTTGTAGCGGCTACAATGAACCTACTCTTTTTCGAAATCTACAAAAGTGATCTTTATCGTGCAAGGAGCGTGGCACTCTTCAAACACGTTACCCACTATGGTCCGCGGCCAAGGTTTCCGTATTATGACCTGACAAACCCCAACGAGAGGGTCTCCCCTATCCGCAACCCGAGGATGCGCTGGGCTGCTCTGTGGGTCGAGCACTGGGAACCGTCCCAGTATGGTCCCAGCTCCATAAAATAAGTAAGTTTAATATTTAGCAATATCTTAAGTGATGTTTGGATGCAGTTTGGTTAAACCACCAAAATAAATGTAAAATCAGTTATATAAAAGTGTTAATGGAAGAGAAAAGATTGAATAAAACAACACGTTGTTGAACACGACTTCCAGACGAGGCCTTACATATGCTAGATATGTCCAATATAGTTCGTATAAAAAAAACGACTTTTTACTAATAAAAAGGGAAAAATTTATATTTAGTTAAAGGTTTGTTGGTAATATCTTCAGTCAGGTAACATATTTCACAATTTCTACCTTCTAAATACAATAAATTAAAAAGAAACATCTCTCTCATTAACTTTTATCAGTAAAAGACAAGGATGTTCACAGAAATATTTTCATGAATTGTAGACCACGTATAGTTAAAACTGTTAAATATAATTGGTTTTTTTAGATTTATTACAAAACGCACACTCTAGTTTAACTACATTTAGCTCAGCAGAAAAATCAATTTAATATTTAACTTTTTGCGACATCGACCCTTTAAATATAGAATGTTTGTATCTTTTAATGTGTGCAGAAATTCGTACACCAATCCTACATGAAAATAAAAACACAATACTGAACATCAAGGAAGCTGTCAAAAAAGACAATCCACAAATCAGTTCAAGAAACTGGCAAACTTTAGAACTAACAACCAAAAATATAGCAAATACAGCTATGGTCCTGACTTTGTACAGGCATTTCAAAAGAAATGGTTTAAACCAGCTATTAATTAAAATGCCAAACCTTCTGCTTCCATTACAGAAGTATTTGAGTTGGTTTGTTGATGAAAATAAATGGGTATCAAATACCACTAGTCAGTAATATGTGTATCCAATAATCATCGCAGCACAATCACTTTGTACACAATTCAAAAATTGAAAAAAAAGATCGGCATTTGCAAACGAGATATAATTTTTTTTCAACTGGAAATTGTATGTATAGCAAAACTTATTAAAGGCGTGGACGGGTTGTTTTTTCCTGTAACCTTGGTTTATAAATCTATCCTAAGAAATTGGTGTGTTTACAAAATCAGTATACTGGCTGCAAGCTCTTGCATACCTAATCAATTGAGAAATATAGACACCTTACGTAAAAGAAGCTGGAATATTGCTGCATAAGAAAGAAGAATTTATAATTTTAAAATCAAATCGTCTCGTTTGTCGTAAATTCTAGTGGCTAGATGATCGTTACAGTCATATTCGAAGTGCAAGTCTAAAAATGATGTAGATGAAACTGTTTCTGTGGTTTCTTTAAAGATATATTAACGAAAGCCTTTCAGCAAATTGATGGTTGTTAATTGAAAGAACATCCTAAATATTCGATAGTAAGACTGACAATTTTGGTCAATTATATTTCATTCTAGCACACCCTGCCCGCAGTGAGACTTGAATACGCAACCATAGTGATCAATAGTGGATAACTATCTAAGCCACTCGGCACCAAGGCTCCTTGTATAATTTAACACTTTTAACAACATGTTTTCTTTTTAACTGATCATATTCTTGGATTCAGTTGCCATTGTGCATTGCGGTTTTGCGTGTCAATAACACAATGTTATTTGCTTTTGTTAGTGTATTAAATGTTACCTTCAGTATTGTTGAAAATTCTGCGTGAAAGAAACAGACAAGACCAAATGATAAACAGCATTACTTGTTTATAAACCTGATCGTTTTTGGAAACAGTTTTTTTTCTCATTTATCTCTTGCTTTTTAAAGATTGAATTTGGTGGTAGTGTTGCTACAATGCAACAGTCATGTCGCTTCAAAGCAATACGACAACCGAATGCAATAATCTGTTGAAGTGTATTCATCTTTATATGATGATTATTTCTTATTAGCTTGTCTTACCGAATAACATATGGAAAAATGTATCTTCATTTTTTCTTATATGTTTTTGTACATTCTGAAATGAAGAACACTGCAAATTTGGCATCTTATAAATTCGTGTCATTGGCCACGAAAAATCATCACTCATAAACGTTGTCATCACCTACAAAAGAAATAATTCAACATCGTGTTTGATTAGCAAACATATTATATATATTTTTATTACATACAGCATTAAATTCGTAATAAATATACAATGAAACCACAAGTATTCAAAAACATGTTAGTATATCTCATACACATCATATGAAACTACATATAATGAATATTCTAATATGAAGTGCCTGAGTCCACGCCAATGTTAAAACGAGTATACAATCTTAATCAACGTCATAAAAGACCAACACTCTTTATAGCGACGTCTTTGTAAAAATCTTTTACATATTTTAACGACTAACGACGCCATAATGAACCTTGTGTCCTAATTGACCGACAAATCCTTCAACGCAGAGGTAACGTTGTTGATAAATATTAATATTAAAATATTAAAATTTAAATCAAATAATTCATTGGGTACACGAATTTATACTGATTTTTTCACGAGGTGGCTCTTTATGAACACATTTTACGCTCAGGGTACAATATTTGGCATACAGTTAGAACCCGTGGTATATTCATGTCACAATGAATTATTTCTTAATTCTTATATGTCGTGCTAGAATGCTTCGAGTCCAAAACAGTGTTAAAACCATTGTATACATGTACTCATAATCAACGTCATATAAATAACGCTCGGGATAAATTATTTGGTATTCGAACCCGTGGTAAAATCAATATATATTCGTGTCCCAATAAATTATTTTTTTATTCTTAGTCTGATTAAAGTCTATAATTATGCATTATACTATTCGCAATCACAGCAACAACAAAGCTATTAAGATAGTGCATTTATTACTGTTCAACATTAAATGCATTTAAATATTTACCACTTAACAAGTTTTAAATATATGAAATATATAGCCTACTTTGGTTAAAAACAAACATACCCAGCACACGAATTCGTTGCTTCCATCCATAGCTTTTGTTAGTATCATTTTAGATGGCATTTTGTCTGACAATTCAAATTCGTCTTCAAGAAAGGCAATGCACTGATATTCTAAAGAAAGTTAAAAGTCGTGTAAACAACGTTTAATTATGGTTAGGAACAAATACATAAAATAAATTGGCTTTATAAATGCTACTTCCAAAAATGTAGTTTTCTAGTTTTAACATCTCGCTTTATAAAAAGTAGTAATACTTGAATCTTACTGTTAGAGTCTAATTTGGGAAGTAAACTACTGGTAACTTACAACTTGTGAATTCGTATTATTGGAATACTAATTGTTCTTTATAAACAATGAAGAAAAGATGGGCGTAATCTTAAGCCTTTGAAGGTTTTATTGGACCGTTTATAACGGGACGTATTATGTTATACAAATGTCCTTCTGTCTGTCCCACTTCCCGTCCGTCATTCACATGTCGCACTGTATCTTGAGCATGCTTTCTGAGATTTTCTTCAAACTGTAGACAGATGTTTATTTTGTTAGTTTCATTGTCTGCAAATGTTTTTTAAAACAAAGTTTTGATGTTGCGCTATGGGGTTATATAAAAGTATTCGTCCATGAAAATACGCTTAGCTCTTGTCCTAATCTTAATGCGTTTCTGGTGTTGTCATATTCATTGGTTTATATTTAATGATTTCAAACATATAGAGTTGTATCACACTTACACATTTCTGTATTAAAGAAAACTGAATGTGGAGCGTATAGTAGTACATAGTCAAACTGCAAAAAACTTTATTTATTAACTGTGCCACTGGAAGGAGTCTTTTTTCTGTAGTCAAAATTAAACGTTAAAGAATTGAAAAACCTTCTTATTTTAAATTTTTACATCCTAAAATTTCTCTTTGCCCTAACATAACACTAAAACTACTCACGACTTTCTGCTTTCATCCCATAGCAGTTGTTTGCTGTTATAGTGATGTGTGTACTATATGTACATGAAAATGGATTCCAGTCTGAAAAGCTACCAGAGCATTTGTGGCCTTCTATTGTAGCATTGAATGGCACGACTCCAGAAAGACCACAAGGTGATTCCCATAATATACCATCTCCTAATAGGCAAAAAAGTATATATGGTAAGGAATACATAAATTTAGTATACAGTAAGTCAGAAGATAAACGGGAGTAACTAAGAGACAAAATCCAAATAGTAAAGTAAAAAAAACGAAAGAAAAATCCAGGTAGTTATTACTTACGTATCAAATTTTTCTTCCAAGAACTTCTAAAAAGGTCACTTATTGGATCTAAATATGTATCTTTCTTAAAATTGCACATTTCTGCGTGGTTTTTATCTTCTCTGTAACTGCGACCTGTAACATGTATAGTAATAATAAATAAAAATATTACTAAATTGTATTAAAAAATTTACTTTAATTCGGAAATCCAAAAATTAGGGAACACCACACATTTCTTATTACTCTATATAATTTTACGTACAACGACAAATTACTGACACATGGGAAACAACTCTAAGGCAAAATCATATTTATAGTGACGCAGAGTTAAAAATGAGTTATTCTCTATTACCAATTTTAAAATAAACTAAATATAACTAACCTAGTCGAAATTGAAGAATATTGTTATGAGACCTCTTCAATTCAATACAGGTATAACGTGTTGAGCTAAAAATAAGTACAAATAATCAAGAAATTATTTAGTATCTGAACAATATATTGTTCACTTAATTAAACCTGATGAAAAGGGTTGGACTTACTGCCGTTGCAAAAATATTTTACTAATATATTTGTATTATTAAAACTTGATAGAAACGGAACACAGCTTTTATTTGAAAGATTTTGCTACTTTAAGGAAGCAGAAGTTAAATTAAATATATTTATAAATCAGCATAATTAAACAAGTCAACGAAATATCTCAACCTACCATCCGTTATTGAAATTTGACACAAGTTTATACAGAAAATCATCAGGCGCCCTTTCTTGGCAAACAAAATATCCGAGGTTTGAGAAATATACATGGGTCTGGTTAATTGCAATTTTTTCTTCTATGTTGTTTTCAAGCAGTAGCCAATTTCCTCGCACCAGCTCACTAAAAGGACATTTCATAGACCAAACTTGTTCCGATTTATCACCTATAAGTCAAAGAAAATGTTTAAAAAATGTTAAAAAACTAATAAAAAGCTATTCTTTGTGTTTACAATGTTGTATAAATATTACAAAATTATATTACTTTGAAGCTCTATTTAACGAAACCTGGACAAGATATTGTAACTATCTGCAGCTGAGTGAATGCATTTGTTTTAATTTATATTGTGGCGATCTTGAAGTAATACTTACAGTTCAACAATGTCAACAGATTGTAATTAAAAGAAAAATATAATTTTATAATAAAAAGACGTTTTACCACAAAGTCCACAGGTTCTTCTGCAGTGAGGTCGATATGTGCTGTCAGTTTTTTCGCACATTCCTTTTAAAGCATGGTTTTGACAAACTTCTACATTTTCATCCTCACATTCATCATATACTAAAATTAACAAATGATAATAAAATGGCAAAACGTATACACAATATTTATATCGAATACATAAACCAATCGAACGATTTTAACGAAATATATGCATAATATTAATATTTTTGTATTTCGTTATTAAAATTTAGATAAAACAAAATTACTGTCATAAATTTCTTAAAAATTCCATTGAGAGCAATAGCTACAAATAATTATAACCCACAGATGACATCTGACACAAACCTGTTCTTTTCAGATGTAACTCATAGTAGTCTATGCCAGTAGGAGGCTGTCCATCCTCGGCTACTGGACAGATAGGACTGAAGTATAGCAAAGCCACAAATTCTTTACCGGTTCGCACAGGGAACCTCTTCGAAAAAGAATCAGAAGCCATTAATAAAACTCTATGTGTATAAGAAAGTTAAGCAATTATTACTTCACATATGATGAAAAAACACCGTAATTAGTGCATTAGAAAGTATTTAACAGTGAAACCTCTCAGTGAATTCTTTTGAGTCTGCCTAGCGCTTAAAAGTATTATCGTAAAATTGGTGCGTCTTTTATTTATTCATCAGTTATCTATGATAATACAAATCATTTTCTATTTAATATTTAATTTTCATGTAACGTTATGCATATAGACATATGCATAAACAATGAATACACAATTAACTTACCATACAGAAATGAGGATCGTGTTCCTCGCCGGAGGCGATCATAAAAGAATAGTTGCCATGAGTCCATCCTCCCCAACAATGCAGTCGTTTCCCTTCAAACAATTAAATTTATTTAATCAGTAATCAAACTATTATGATATTTTTATTTATTTATACGATAGGCAATGTATGTATGTTTGTTTTGTTAATTTTTTTTCTACCAAATAGAACACTCAGCTACTTAATGGCGTCCAGTGTTTTAAAGTCTTTAAAGTAAAGGGAAACCTAATTACTAGATAAGAACCGCCAAACTAAAAATGGAAACCCAGTAATCCTTTAAAATAAAGTTTGAAGTCCGGCACCAATTTAATTGACATGTTAGAACGTACAACTTCAGTGTTGACATGACGGTGGTTAATAGCATATACAACTTCCTGTACATTACGGGGCCAGTGAAAACAGTGCACCTATCTGTAGCACAAAACCATAAAGAAAAGCATACATTCATTATTCATTATTAGTAAATTGAAAATTGTCCGGCTTAAATGCCTTGCTGCCTGAACGCATCAAAAAGTCTGAACATACAAGTTTCTTTCATAAAAAATACACTACACAATATTCCTAATTTCGATATTCTCGCTGTCACGCCACGCGTGATGAGTATAATGAAATTCAAGCGAGAACGTAAACTATCAGGTTAAACTGGAAGACACGTGTTGCATTTATATAGGGTGAAAATCATCTAGTGCTTTTTAGCCAACTGAAAAGTGTGTGCATGTAAAGTTTAAGGAGTTAGGATACGAGATACCACCCTATCCCTTTTCAGTCAATGTTACGCAATGAAAGTTAGACATTTGCCTTTTAAATTAGTTTAGGAGCAAACTAATATAAGCTGTAGACACGGCAAAACTCTCCATGTTCACAATGAAAATAGCTTATGAAAAATCAAATAAAATAGCTTTAATCATTAGCTCAAGCACAACTTGATAAAGTCTGACTTTATTCAGTTTCCGCTTTTTTGGGACTCTAATTTTTATGTTATATGTTTGCAGAGGAAAAGATCTTGTGCACATTAGCAGTACATATCTTAGAGATGTTATTCTCTTCAGTAGCTAAAAAGTAAAAGGACAAAAAATGTATTGGCTAACAGCCATGGAGATTATTTAAATTAGATATAATGTTTAAAGTTCGTCAAATTTTATGCACACATAAATGTGAAGCTAAAATTGTTTCACTTAAAGATATTTTTTATTATTTAAATCCCGTACTAGTATTTACTTCTATACGTTATTTTTGTCTAGCATAAAAACCTCACCATATATACAATTTGTGTTTGTGGGTGCCTAACCGACAAAATACCTCAATGTGTGTATCCGAGTGACGCCTAACGCATTTTTCTTAATTTACATTCTTCCAAATACTTACATTCGCCGTGAGATAAAAATGGATTGCAATTACTGCCCTTGGGTGCAAAAAAATCCATCCCGTCTCCTTTAAGGCATTCTATTTCTAACTTTGATCGTCTCCAGTCATTTTCACAAACATCCTGATACATAGAAAGCATTACTTTGGTTTATTTGTTCTTTTAATATCTGCTCCATGGTAATATTACAAAGTAAAATTAGAAATAAATTGTTTCATGCTTTAGCTCATGCTAACTAATTATAAGTTTAACAAACGTAGTTTTAAACACCTTTTGCATCTTTATCTTATTTATTAAATATCAGTTATAAATTTGGAATCACACTCAAAACACGTTTGGATAAAAAAGTTCAAAACATTAAAAACATATAAATTTTAAATGCAGCCGTTTCCATTTTTCTTAATCTTCAATAAGTCCAGCATTATGGCAGAGAATCGGAACAAAAAATGGCGTGTTCTTAAAATTTATTTTATTATTTAAACCTTGGCCTGTTTTTAACTCATATTATTCCTATAAAAAATGTGTTCGAGAAAGCGTAATCCCCCTGACTGATTGCCATCAGTATGGACTAACTTTTAAAAGTATATTTAACAATACAACCCAGATGCCAAACTAGAATTATTCGATGTATCACACAGTTCTAACCTGGTTGGTCAACCTGCTAACTGTTCTAAAAGTAAACCCTCCAGCCACAGGACAAGCCGAAGCATCTGGTTTCCAGCTAGCTAGAAAAACAATAAATTCAATAGCTAGAAAGTTCCCTCTTAGAATACTTACTTGTTTGAAATAGTTTGCTTTTTATTAATTTGATGTCAGTTTCAAAAGACGATCTAAATTTTTGAAACAGCAAATATATAAAGCAAAAAACATCTTATGTCTACTTGGTTGATAATGGGTCAATATTGTGAGCGGGTACTTTGACTTTCATTTCCAACAAAATGTGTGCCAAGCACATGCTAAAACCTGCTTAATATTAAGTAAAACAGTATACAAGTTTTACATCAATATTATGTATTCCAAAAATATAGAAAAACATTTTTTAAACCGAACAAATCTTAATCAATATTTTTATACGTGTTGCGTTACAAGAATAAATAAGTATGAACAATTTCTGCTTGAAATATAACATGCATCAAAGTTGCATGTAATAGCTGTTTATTCTGTACATACCTATCCATGGCCAGTCGTCAATATACATTTCTCTGTCTGCGCATAAATCAGGAGTATTTTGACTCCTCATGGGACCTGTAAAAAACGAAAGAAAATCATCAAAGTCAAATAGAAATGATTTCATATGTCTTTCGAGTACAATATATCTTTTTGGTCGAGGTATAATTGACTTATTTTATAGCTGAAGTATGTGAAAAGGTCTAATACGAGATTCATGGAACTTTCATGTATGTCCGATTGTTATTGATATTTAGAATAACAAGTCAGATCTGGGCATCAGACAGCAACACTAACATCTCTATGGAAAAGTGTTTCGTGAGCGTCTATGCACAACTAAGGATTATATCGGTATGATTGTAAGTGAAAATCCCTTGCTATAACTATGTTTAATAAACGAGAATATATTTTAATATTAGTATTGCTGATTTGATCCTAAAATCATAAATGATACAAATGTAAAATACTTAGATTGAAATGAATCATTTTAACCCTTCAAATCCTTATTTTACAACATGATACTTCAATATAACCAATTATCCACAATTAAAAGAAATAAGATGCTATTTACATCTATGAAAACTTTAATTATTTCACACCAGTTTAGATATGTCAGTAAACTTTTTCTCCAGAGCTACTTAATTATGGAAAGTTATCTGTGATAATTAACCACAACTCTATAGTTTTCTATAGTTGTTGATTTAACATAAAATGATACAAAAAGGGAAATAAATACAAACTAAAAGGAAACAGTTATCATTTAAAATAACTTTATTTCGTAATGTTATTTACAAAATTATACTTTTTATAATTAAGTAAAATTATTGTTTTAATTGCAATTATTACACCGGTTATGATCTCGAAAAATCTATTAATAAAATTAACGTCTAACCCTTAACAGCGAATTTAAACAGCAGTTCAATTAGAAAATAAACATTAATAAACATTAATTGCTCATAGAAACATTTGCTCGCGTTTGATTAGCATCTGCGATGAAATGTAATTGAATAAAGTGTTATTTACAGCTATTTTAGAAATAACGATCCGAAGTTATCGGATGACACTATTTACAACGCAAATAAATCCATGTTACTGTCGTTTTAACCAGCATTTAAATCACTGGTATCATATTACCCCAATGTATAAAAGTAAACTACATATAATTAAGGTCTTTCCCACTACAGTGGAAAGACCTTATTGTATTTCGTCTGATTATTATTATTATTATTCTTTTAATCTTCCAACGCCAAAAGGAAAAAAGTGTCTTGACGTATCGCTTTGAAACTTGGCACAATTAACCAACACTACTTGGGCTCGATCTGAGTCACCCTGCGAAACCGATCTATTTTTAGTAATGGAGTTATCTGCCCCAAACCCAAAACCCTTGTGTTCAGATAAACTCACAAACCATGACAGATATCCAAAATCTAAAGTGGGGAAAATGTTGTCTGCTTATGGCCATGATTTGTCATGCAAAAAAAATTCTTCGATCCACTTCCTGTTTACGCGATTTTGACGCGAAATTTGTCGAAAATGTCAAAGTTGTCGGATTTACACAAAACTTGGTTTCCAAGTAGATATGAGGGTCCTAATTACATATATTGGTTCAAAAAAAAATTTCGGTCCACCATTTTCAAAATGGCCGCCATTGAAATTTTGTTTTCAATATAACTCAAAAACCATAAAAAATTGAAGCAGACAATATATCAGAAAAATGTTCCTCTCATCGAGATCGACATTTGATATATATAGTCGAAAACTGTGCAACAAACCGTTTTCGAGGTTATGGCCCTTGACAGGTTTTGGCTAAATTTTGTTTTCAATATAACTCAAAAACCACAAAAAATTGAAGCAGACAATATATCAGAAAAATGTTCCTCTCATCGAGATCTACATTTGATATATAGTGTCAAAAACTGTGCAACAAACCGTTTTCGAGGTTATGGCCCTTGACACGTTTCGGCTAAATTTTGTTTTCAATATAACTCAAAAACCAAAAAAAAATTGAAGCAGACAATATATCAAGAAAATGTTCCTCTCATTGAGATCTACATTTGATATATAGTGTCGAAAACTGTGCGACACACCGTTTTCGAGGTTATGGCCCTTGACACGTTTCGGCTAAATTTTGTTTTCAATATAACTCAAAAACCATAAAAAATTGAATCAGACAATATATCGGAAAAATGTTCCTCTCATTGAGATCTACATTTGATTTAAAGGATTGAAAACTGTGCGACAAACCGTTTTCGAGTTATGGCCCTTGACACGTTTCGGCTAATAAGTTTTTGGCTAATAACTTTTAAACCTTCAGAGATAATATAGTGAACATATGGTGTTTTATGACCGTCATAACAAGCCCTTCAGTTTAAGACCAAAGTCAAATGGTTACGGACAGCCATTTTCAAAATGGCCGACACCGTAAACAGTTTTTATAAAATGACACTTGAACCGTACAAAATTGAAGCAGACAATACAAGGGAAAAATGTTCGTCACATCGAAATGTACAAAAAATGTTTCATATATGACAGCGTAAAACTTGATGTTTTTTGAGTTATTGCCCTTGATTCATATTTTGAAAATGGATTTTGCTTTATAACATTTTAAACGTTACAGATGATGAATGAAACATATGGTTCATTTGAAAGACAATTAAAATTCCTACAATTTGATCCCAAGAAGTACATATTCGGTTGAGTGGTTTCAAAATGGTGGCCAAAAACATATCGTAAACTGCGTTATTTGTCAATAACTTTTAAATCGTTACAGATTATATAGTAAACATATAAGTTTTTTGTGACCGATATGTCAAGCCCTTCGATTTAAAGTCATTATCAACCATATACCAAGACATAACACTACCAAAATGCCGGGAAAGACCTCACATTTGTTCTTTGAACAAATGTATTGACATTTAATTATACATAACTATTAGAGTTCTGAAAGTTCTTACAGGTAGGCTGTAAAATCTTAATCTGTTCTGAGACAGTTGTTTTTATTAAACTATTAAGGGCTTCAATCGGCGATTGGTTAAAGTAGTTAGTCAATTACTATGGATCATCGACGTGTCATAACCTGGTCTCCTGGTGCAATATTTTTCATTGACGCAAACTTCACTTCACAATATAACACCAGGTCAGGACCTCCGATATAAGCATTTTCATTGGTTGTCATAATATGACGCCATTTAATATCACATACATATGACAATCTTTTTTAAAATCTAAGAATACCTTTTCTTTATAAATTTTTGTATTAATTACATTTAAACATTACGTTTAAACCATGAAATCATAATGTAAACTCAGCTGAGAAATGTAAACATTGGACGTCTTAGAGAAAATGACGTCATAATACGTTCGGTCTACTTGAACTTATCTATAATACTAAATGATATTAGTCTAGAGAATACCCGAACGTCAAATTTCAACGCTGTCACCGTTGAAATCCAATGCTCCTGACCTGAGGTTATATCCGAAGGCCGTTTAGGCTCATGAGGATATCATCGTCAGGGTACCAGAATACGACGTGTCAATACTGCGTTTGCGGGTCCAGTCTTGACGTAAGGCAGGATGTAATCGATTCCAGCCTCCATTGACAAGGAGTATACTAGTTTTCTTGCAAAAGGTTGAAGGTTTTAAATGCATCTTTTTAGTAATCTGTGTTATGTTGTTCTAAGAACAGTACGTGGAGTTAAAAAAATATCATCTAAAAATTTATATGAAAGCGGTGAAATTGCACATAAAACCGTTGATAAATTGAAAAAGTCATGCTTTTACATTTTCCCGCTAAAGCTCTACCTTTAGGATTTGGACAGAGGCGCAGGAGTTCGCCCTATTTCTGTTTAATCCAGGTATATTTACATCACATTTTAATTTTTGCATCCCTGTTGACCCGTATACTGCACCAACTAAACAAAGTTCAATTTGACGTTCCTTTTATTACATGTTCATCTGGTCCCTCGTCAAATAATAGAAATCAATTACAAGTTAAACATAACTATTTCAGTTCGTATTAAATCTTTACCATGCATTATAACTCAATGTAACTATCTCTTCCTATTCTTTATTGCTACTCATATGTTTTAATTGCATTCTCTAGAGGATATCCCATGTTTTCACATCAATAATAAGTCAACAAGACGATAAAACACACTACTAATCAGGCAGGAGATTTTATTGATACCGTAATACAGAGAAACATACAATAAAATAGAATATCTCTGTTACAGCAGTACGGGACTAGATTTATTGATATTACGTGACACTGAATCTACCGTTTATATACGTTAAACGACTCAAACTAAACGTTCTAAAACTACTACTAAACTTTCTTGAACATAAGATACAATTTAATTAAATTTAGCAAAAGAAATAAATAATTAAAACGAATTTTTTTTTCAGAGTCAGCATGCAATAAGGACAGAAGTGAAAAATCTGATAAACTGTATTCCATACTTAGTCAGGAATCTTAAATATAAAATACAATACAACAGTATTGTAAAACGGCGAACTTAGCTAAATCATTAATGGTCTCTACCATATTGTGTCAACAAAATTTGCTAATGAGTCTGAATGAACGAAACTTAAAACCGCCGTGAAAGAAGTTACTGATATGCTTTAACAATAGATGTTGACAATTTTGAATAATATTGATATAAGAACAAAAATCACAATCACTATTACATTTTATCATTTACAGTTGATTTTGATAGTCACCAATTGCATGCAACAATTTCCATACACTCATTTCATCTACCATTCATACAACCATATTAGAGAATCATGTTTTCATTTTAGGTGTGGATTATATTATACAAATGTGATAGGTCGAATGTTTGTTAGTTGTAAGTGGGCTTCACGTCATTAGGAAATTTTTAGCTATATCACGACGTCTAGTGAGGAAGCCAGAGTGCCCGGTGAAAAACCCAACTTTCGGTAGGAAAACTTGTCAATAAAGGTTGTGAAGGATTTCATTTGCTGCAATATTCACTCTCCGGCACAGACACCAATGGTTGATATCAGGACTGTTTTCATCGCCACGCCCTGATATCAGCAAGAGAGCGTTAGACAAATGACTGTTATCTTCGTTACACACTGACATCAGCCAGCGATCGTTAGACCAATGTCTGTTATCCTCGTCACACCCTGATATCAGCCACAGAGACCGTTGTCGATATCAGGACTGTTATCATTACCACACTCTGGTATCATTCACAGAGCGTTAGACCAATTGTTGATAACGGGTAAGAGATGACAACATACTTGCACGGGCACGATTGACAGATTAAGGAAAGTAGTTTTCATTAGCTGTTATTAATACGAGCTTTTAATTTAGATATGTGAATTTGTAAGACTAAATTTAAGATTTATGTTCTTCCAACTCGTTATATAAATAGTTCGTAAATTTATTTAGATGATATATATACATGTATATGACATAACACGTTCACTTATGGATGCACAAGGACAAACAATCATTGGGACAAACAATACCAATGAACAATTCTAAATAATAATTAGGTAATACACACATACACTATAAAAACAAATATTTTGATCACAGTTATAGCACTTTAAACTATTTTCTCTGTCTCTACAAACTTATACTATGACCCATAAGTCATTGGAATTTTCCATAAGAAATGTGAATCGTCCATACATACTCTTTTCTTATTAAAATAATCAAGATTCCCTGTCGATTCAATTAACCCTCCTTACAACTTTACACCATCTTTATGTATATTTAAATACACTGTCGGATAATTAGGTCTTAATCAGGATTTAAAGAAACACTTGTTCATCAGAAAGGCACCATTGCTGTATAAATTAATCATAACAGCCGTGTTCAGAACGCCAAATGAAAGATTAGTTTATGCTTCACTAGATGGAGTATGTGACTAAAACAAAAAAATATGTATGAAGTTTTTATTTGAGTTGAGAATTTCACATGGAATTTAAAGAAACTGTTAATCAATGGCTTACTCGAATTTCTTACTAAAAATGTAATCCTGAAAATATAGCTTAAACTAACGAAGGTTATTTTGTTTTTCCAAAAGAAGTTTTAAGCTTGTGCGATGTATTCGGTGTCAAGGTTTTGTTTAAACGATAAATATTGAAAAAATGTTAAATGATATTTTGTTTGTTTGTTTGAATGATATATAACGCCACTTTCAGCAATTTTTTAGCTATATCATGGCGTCAAGTTTTTATTGGGGGAGGAAGCCGGAGTACCTGGAAAGAACCGCCGACCTTCGGTAGGGAAATTGGCAATCCTTGTCAATTAAGATTGGAGTCGGGTACACCCTGATCGCAGTGAGACTCGAACCCGCCACCTCAGTGTTGACAGACCACCTGATCAATACTAGACGAACTACCTTAACCACTCGGCCACCGAGGCCAGCTAATTGATATTTTGAGAACGATACATCACAACTTTTTAGAGTAAGACTTATCGCTATGTATTTTTGTTATTTTGCCAAAAGACTGTCTGAAAATAACACCGGAACCAAGTTTTTTTAATATACAATACATTATTCTTTTAAACTATCCACTCAAAAGTGTGTAATTACGAAATCTGTAACAGTTTATGCTATGCTATTGCGCACAATGTAGTTACCCAAAATACATAAATGGCAAATTATATAGCGGATTTGGCCGAGGGGTCTAGACCGCTGGACATAGTGCAGGCGAATTGGTGCCACAGTGTCACAACGGTGTGAGTTCGAATCATAATTGATATTAACCCTGTATTTCTGGTGTTTCAGAAATCCGCTGGATAGATATATTATATATATATATATATAGGTCTAAGGAAATAAATTATTTAACTATATTTCAGATATTTGAACAACTGATTTAGTGCCGTCCATAACAACAAAACTGATCAAACAAAATATCTGATAACCATATTTGAAGTATCAAAAAGATCGTAACCTGACACAGAAACATCTGTGAGATATGTCATACAAATCTATTTTTAGGATTGTTTAGGTGGCGATTTATATATGTCTTGCAAAGACACTCCTAATTAAGGAAAATTGTAGTTAGTTGAGGGATCAGCTGTAACTTAACCCAATAGACAATAAAAATGATCTCACTTATATTAATTACATGTTTATTGCCTTCGAGTGCATGTTATATGTATATTACTCGAGTCAACACGAAAAAAATACTAGTAGGCAAGTACACTGTAAAACTTAGAACAGAAATATAACATGAAGTCATGATTTGAAAGCTCCAATTGTCCTATTTTTTATATATCATTGTCAAAGGATTTCATTTGCTGCAATATTCACTCTCCGGCACAGACACCAATGGTTGATATCAGGACTGTTTTCATCGCCACGCCCTGATATCAGCAAGAGAGCGTTAGACAAATGACTGTTATCTTCGTTACACACTGACATCAGCCAGCGATCGTTAGACCAATGTCTGTTATCCTCGTCACACCCTGATATCAGCCACAGAGACCGTTGTCGATATCAGGACTGTTATCATTACCACACTCTGGTATCATTCACAGAGCGTTAGACCAATTGTTGATAACGGGTAAGAGATGACAACATTTCCGTTTTTGAAAATCTTTCTATCATATCATGAAGAAATAAGGCCAGTACAATGTAAAACTTAGAACAATAGAAATATAACATGAAGCCATAATTTGAAAGCTCCAATTGTCCTAATTTTGATATATCATTGTCAAAGGATTTCGTTCCGTAACAGTTGAATATTACTTTCTCTTCAAGGTTTCAAAAGCATTTACAATCAATATTTGACGGAAGACTCGAGAAAATGTATATGACAATACAAATGGAATGCTTTGAGACAAAAATTCCACAATGTGTACATAGTTAAATGAAAATATCTAGCACAAAATTATAAATATATACTACCAACATAGCACCAAAGATGGTATTTGTCTAATGGTAAGTAAGTCCATATGAATTATTAAACTAACAAAATATTATAACCTAGAAATACGTAATATATATTGAGGTATTCACTGCAATGTTCACTCTCCAGCACGGAGAACATACATGTAACTGGTTCCCAGAGATAACCTCTGCCACACTAGTCTCGATCACCAAGACGCATATATAATAGCGTCTGGGATCACCTTGTTGTAATTTCACTACCAATAGGTGGAGACAAACAATGATTCTATTTTTAGGGCACTATTTTTAAACCAGGAAAACCATGCAAAACATGTCTATGACGTCACAGTAAGATTCACTCTTGATTGTGCATAACAATAATATTTGTTTAATTAATTGATAAAGTAATATTTTATAAAAATATACAAATGTAAACTTTGGTACAATTTTTTATACACTTCTTGATATGAACGGAAGTAATTTTTAGACAATAAAAATATCATCCAAGCAAAAATTACGCCCAGTTTTGGGCGTAATGATAACAAGTTCAATATAGAGTTGAATGTAATTAAGCGTCTGGATGATCGAGACTACTGCCACACGTCATCCTCCATTTACTGCGGGATTACATTTGTCGTCTGCCCGTGACGTTTGTAAACAAAGAACGATGTTTTGTAAAATAATACACGAGATCTTATTTATTTTTATATAGTCTATTTATACACTTTTGATAGTTTTACATTGAAACTATTGCGTATGTACTCAAAGCTTATCCGCCATTAGAGATGTCTCTCACAATTTCAACCAATGGTATGGTAGAGGAGATTGTGGTTGACGTAGGATACCCAGAATCATTTGCGTGGAGATTGTGCAATATTGTGCTCTTTTGAAATAAAAAAGCACTCTTCTGTCACTTCCGTAATTGTAGCGACATTGTCTGGTTCATTCTTGGAACGTGAGTAAAGAAAATCAGAACTAGGCACGTTCCACTTTTTGAGCAAAAATATTCTTCTTTTTTGAATTCTGTTCAAGATATTTGTGACATTTATTCTACATATTTATTCAATTAGCTCTTTTCCTTTCACTCGTATTCTACGCAGACAAAATATCTTTGTAGGTCTATACAAAAACATAATTGTTTAGAATTTGATCTGACTGATCGCTTTTTAGTTGCGGAGACCAAATCCAATTTGTCTTTTTTCTATAAAGCTAATCTAATACTCTTCGTGTATCGCTTACTTTTTTATATTAAGAAACAGTCTGTAAGACCACATTAAAACTTTTGGTCGTGAGTTGACATTTTTTCTGAACATGGTTACTTACGACATCGTGTTATGATTCAAGTTTAAAAGTGAACATGGTTACTTACGACAACGCGTTATGATTCAAGTTTAAAAGGTCTTTACATATACCTAAATAAGAAACATATTGGTGTTTTGTCTTTTGATAAATTGTCATTGGAAACATTCATACGATTAGCAAACAACAAACTTTGAAATGCTTATTATAGATTATGTGTGTCATCTTATATATCATGACTGTTAGCACACCCTGTTGTCAGCCAGAGAGAGTTAGACCAATGGTTGATATCAAGACTGTTATCATGGCCACACCTTGGTATCAGCCAGAGAGTTAGACCAATGGTTAATATAAGGACTGTTATCGCCACGCCCTGTTATCAACCAGAGAGCATAAGACCAATAGTTAATATAAGGACTGTTATCATTGCCACTACCTTGCATCAGCCAAAGAGAGAGTGAGGCTAATGGTTGATACCAGGACTGTTATCATAGTCACACCCAGTTATTAGATATCGAGCTGAAGAACAATGGTTGATATCAGGACTGTTATCATGACTCCACCCTGGTATCAGCCATCGAGCGTTAGACCAATAGTTGATATCAGGACTGTTATCATCGCCACACCCTGGTATCAGCCAAAGAGCGTTAGAACAAAGGCTGATACCAGGACTGTAAAACAATGGTTGATACCGGGACTGTTATCTTCGCCACACCCAGGTATCAGCCATCGAGCGTTAGACCAATAGTTGATATCATGACTGTTATCATTGCCACACCCCGGTATCAGCCAAAGAGCGTTAAACCAAAGGCTGATACCAGGACTGATATCATCGCCACACCCTGGTATCAGCCAGAGTGTAAAACAATGGTTGATACCAGGACTGTTATCATCGCCACACCGTGATATCCTCCAGAGAGCGTTAGACCAATTGTTGATATCAGGACTTATATCATCGCCACACCCTGGTATCAGCCGGAGAGCGTTGGATCAATAGCTAATACCAAGACTGATATCATCGCCACACCTTGGTATCAGCAAGAGTGTAAAACAATGGTTGATACCAGGACTGTTATCATCGCCACACCGTGATATCCTCCAGAGAGCGTTAGACCAATGGTTGATATCAGGACTGTTATCATCGTCACATCCTGGTATCAACCAGACAGCGTTAGACCAATGGTGGATATCAGGACTGTTATCATCGTCACATCCTGGTATCAACCAGACAGCGTTAGACCAATGGTGGATATCAGGACTGTTATCATCGTCACATCCTGGTATCAATCAGACAGCGTTAGACCAGTGATTATTATAAGGGACTGTTATCATCTCCACACCCCAGTATCAGCCAGAAAGCGTTAGACCAATAGAGGATATCAGGACTGTTGTCATGGCCACTTCCTGTGTCATTTGAAATACATACACATTTTTTAGACATATATACGTTCTTTTCCGCTATAATCGTGACGCTGACATCATTTTTTTGCATGGCATCAAGCCACTTTGAATGTTATTCGCCTAATGACAAATGACAGATGTCCACTCTTGCTCTATTACATATGCTTAAATTAACATGTAAGAAATAAACATGTGACAAAGAAAATGCGCGAAAATCGACTGTTGAGAAATACACTTTAATGTGGACTTCTATGAACGCTAATGGATGATTGCGTAAGGTTTGATTTTGTTAAATAAAAAGGTCGGATAACTGTTTCATGCTCATAAGTACGAAGATTGTTTTAAATAAATGTCGTTTTAATAAAAAGTCATAGAAAAAAAATAAGTCTCTTTCAGAGAAGGAGAATGGGATGAAAGGTTAAAAACTGCGATCGCCGAACAGCCATATAAAGTATTAATATGAGTTGCACATTTTATTCATAATTATGCAAGTTTAATAAACATCGATGTTATATTGATTGGTTGCAATGGTTGCAGAACATCCAGCTAGCATTATTCAAGAGAACAAGTTAACAAACAATAAAAAGATGGACTATAAGACCATAACATTTTGACTCCCCGTGGAACAGCCCAGGACATTATACAAGGGTAAAAACATTAGCCTTTTGCAGCGGCTACAACGTGTCTACTATCTTTAGTGTGCATAGATCATAGCTCTACAAACCGCTCCGGGGTTGGGGGTGTCAGCGGCCGGCCAGGTCTTCCGAATTATGCACTAGCAAACCCCTTCCAACTGTTGGACCTTTATCCGCCACCTAAAGACGCACTAGGCAGATATGTTGGTCGATCACTAGTGAACCTCCTAGTTCGTTTACCTTTAATGTTAATAGATCATCAACATTAAGTCAATTTAGATCAGCATTATTATTGTACAGAAAGACCACGTTATAATAAGAAAATGAATTAAGTTAACAGGTCAATCAACATTATAACAAAAATAATAAAATAAAACACGGTTGAGAAGACTAGTATGTGGACAACATGACTGACACAGATAAAACAATTATAGAAATATAATTCCAGGTTAGTTAAATTTTGATATCTGTGTCTAGAAGAAATTAATAATCTTTCAAGTTAGAATTTTTTTTTACACTTGAGTAAAACAGCAGGCACTTATAGATTGCTGAAGTGTTTTGAATTTGCATCCCGATCAGTAATTATGGGCTTTAGTTCACAAGAGACAGAATTATTTGGACATAAATAAATACGTATCAATTTGAGTTATTATTAAATATAGTTTGAAATACCTACTAACCCATATATATAGGAACACGACTGTCATATTTATCTAGAGCATAAAAGTTAACTCCGCTGGTAATCAACTACAACGTGCTAGTTTCTCATTGTTGCTTTGACTGTAACAAGTGTCGCCTATAGTTAGTCTGTGATGTCCCTTTTACTAAAACGTCCATGTTTTAGTTATTGCATTACATTGTGTATTGTTTTCGACAGATTTCGAGACAAACTTTTTTCCCTTACCTTGTGTTACTTGGACTACGTTGTGGCTCCTGAGCGTAAAACTCATGCACACATATGCAACACTATATCAAAAACAAAACAATATAATTAGCCGAAGGTTTTATTACAACAAACTGAGGTGTCTGTGAGCTAGATTATCATAACGTACCATTAGCAAAATTCGTTTTT
Source organism: Limnoperna fortunei (assembly GCA_944474755.1). NCBI lineage: Eukaryota > Metazoa > Mollusca > Bivalvia > Mytilida > Modiolidae > Limnoperna > Limnoperna fortunei. The sequence continues at coordinate 55,574,349 of OX104115.1, read as the reverse complement.
TGAACATAACGATGTCATAAAAGATCCTTCTAATCAAATTGCTATCAGGACATGTCGTCGGTACAACTGAAAACTATAAACATAATATTTTACGAGGTGTACTAATTTTTGCCTTTAAATCCGTGAAACTATATTATACCGTAATGTACCAATTCAAACCAAGAAAACATGTACACCGCATGATCTCTGCAAGTTAATACCCGCAAAAATAACTACTTTTAAAATATTTTAAGATGCCATGACATCAGGTCAATAATAAATGATCAAATTGTTACATACGTTGACTTGCTGCAAAAATAACAAAACTCATGATTTTACCAAAATTTATCTTGTATTTGATGTTTGGTTCATGAGGGGTATCAGTTGTTTTAGGCAATGCTTGAAGTGGTATTTTTAAATTAAATTTGCCATGAATACTAAATAATACACAAAAATATTCTCACATATGTATCGTCTGATTAAATTGGAATTAACAGTTGTAACAGCTTCTTAATATATCATAACAAATAAATTCCTATAAATGCACTGTTAATTCATTTCCTGGTCTGCTTAAGAAAATACTTGATCCCGAGTTTGCAATCCAGTACAGTTTTACACATATCTCTATAACTGCATGATTAAGTGGAGAAATGGTTGACTGGGTGATCCCGGTTCAATTAGTTCGTGCTAAATTACATCAATAAATTTAATTTCCTGGGGTATTCATTTCAGAATTATTCTTTAATATATTGTTCAAGTTCTTAAAATTATGATTTGCTTTTATCCACAGGATGCCAAAATACTAAGAGAACAAATCACGAAAATGCATTTACGGGAGTAGTGAGATGTTGGTGTACAAATCTGATTTGGTTCGCAAAGTGTCAAGGGATTTGTTTGCGATTGAATCATAAGGTTGTTGCGTACTCTGAAAAATAATCTATTAAATTTATATATAAAAGAAACATATAATACTGTTAATTTAGTAATCATGTTAAAATTGTGTCACCCAAGTTAATGTTTGTTTGTCTGATGATGTTCAACGAAACTTTCGCAATTTTTCAGCTATATCATGGCGTCCAGTTTTTACTGGGGGAGGAAGCCGGAGTACACGGAGAAAACCCCCGACCTGCGGTAGGAAAACTGGAGATCCTGGTCAATTAAGATTAGAGTCGAGTACATCCTGCCTGCAGTGAGAATCGAGCCCGCAATCTCAGTGTTGACAAACCACATGATCAATAGTAGACGAACTGCCTTAAACACTCGACCACCGAGGCCCCGTCACCCAAGTTAAATAGACATGCGCTGATGCATGTTGATATGAAGTCTCAGATTGAGTTACTGTAAACATAGCAATAGATTAGTCGCATTCTTATGGGAGGAAAAAAAGCTATTTTACACCCTGGCAACAACATGAATTTTCCGCATACAGTTTCAGTTAGTTTAAAATGTAATTACTACAACTATTTTCCAATGCTTTCTGTTAATACCAAGTTGAATATAAAAATAAAATATATCAATCTCGAAACAGAGGCTATATATCCTACATCATAATTCACCTCTGCCACATTTAGTCTTTACCCTCCATATTTATTTATTTGTTAGCCTCTATAAAATAGGATTAAATAAATCAATTGTTTTCATATTTAAAAAAAAAAGTATTTTATTTTTACTCAATACACTAATAAAGGTTTGTTTGTTTGTTTGATGGCGTTTAACGCCACTTTCAGCAATTTTCAGTTATATCATGGCGTCCATTTTTTATTGGGGGAGGAAGCCTGAGGTACCCGAAGAAAACCCCCGACCTGCAGTAGGAAAACTGGCAATCCTTGTCAATTTAAACTGGAGCTAGTCGAGTACACCCTGCCTGAAGTGAGAATAGAACCCGCAATCTCAGTGTTGACAGACCACGTGATCAATAGTAGACCAACTACCTTGACCATACTGATAAAGGTTAACTAAAGTATAAACACAGATAATCGTTTTCATGTTTATGTCGAGATTATCTAAGTTGATCGTCTGCAATTTCAGATCTTTCCAACTAATTTACTTTTCAAATTTAAATTTCTCTTAACTATGGTTCAAAATAAGTGTGCAGCGTGCACGATTAATTTTCTATTTAGTGTGCGGATTTTATAGGGAGAGTTCAAGCCGGTGTGCACGATTTGTTAGCGAGTTACGGAGTATGGAAATGATCGAGCGGATATTTAACCTCGGATCCTATCTGGTGACAGTTTATACAGTTGATACAGCATATAAAATACAAAACAAAATAATAAAACTCGTGCACTTCCGCGTAAGAAACATGTAGAACATGTGAAACAATGGCAGTACAATATAACCTCGTGCAATATTTTTCATTGATGCAAGCTTCACTTCAAAATATAATGTTATATCCAAATGCCACTTAGGCTAATGAGGATAATCATCGTCGGGGTACCAGAATACAGTACCATATAGCTTTCAGTATTTGTTTCACCTAATTAAAATTATTCTATTTGAACATTGTTTACCTCCGTCCGTCATCTGAAAACTGCGCAATTCTGTATTTATTGTGCATTTCCCTAACAAGGCATGTCCTGTTATGTATTTCTTTTCTAGTGCTACAATCTTCCTGCATAACGGTTTTCCATGGATCTGTCAACATCCGGGATTTCCTGTCACATTTTATTTTGTCCTCCTTATGTATTATCCACATATAGGAATCCTTAACATACACTTCTCGTTGCTCGCGCATTTTGGGGTTATCCCTAATATTAATCCACCACGACCGTGTCACCCAGGGTTGAAGTTTGCCATCTTTTCTTCCGCTTTGCAAAAACTCTGGAAAACGACATATCTCCGATGTAACACATTCTGAAAACATAAGATGTCACACTAATTTAATAAAGAAAAAAATTCTAATTAAAAACATACATATTTTGGTTTGAAGAAGCGTCGTTTTTTAAATAAACAGCACTGTACTGCTTTACAGTCTGTGATTATAATGGTCAAGCTCAAGCTAGTAATCACCTGCGTGTTAACACTTTGATTGCGAGTTCAAGTTTAACTTGTTCGGTACTTGCTATTTTACTTTAAGCATGATGTATTCGACGTACTTCATCCTAATTGCATGGATTGCCAGCTTTCCTATACAAACCCGGGGTTTCATTAGGTAATTCATTGTGCCCCATCCCCAATAAAAAATAATCGCCATCTTAGGGCTGAAAAAATTGCTCCGTGGCACAATGTCCAATTTAACAAATTACTCAAAACCTCGGCCTTGATTTAATCCAGCTTTGTGCTTTATGACATTGTTCTTTCTTGTCGTATTTTGTTCCGATTTTTTCAGAATTATATATTGGATATGTTTTTTTTATCCCTCGAAAACTATTGACGTGCACTTCCAGACTAAACCGCGTTTTGTAATTAAGACATAAAATTTAAAAAGACAGCAATAATAAGAATTAGAATAACAACAGGAATTACAGAATTGTTTTATTATTCCGTCTTGTACATTTTCATTACTAAAATCTATTAGAAAAAAATCAGTCACAATAACCTGTCCATATTAAGCCTCTGTTGATTACATGCCACAAATATTCCTTGACCTTTTCTACGGGACCTCAGTCATTTTTTTTTCTAAATTCTGCTTTTATAACAAATAATGATATTCGGACAAACCACTAGACTTTTCTCGCGTCAACCGCACACGACAAAGCCTTAAGGGTTTCGAACTTACCAAATCAACTTCACCTAGGTTACACTTCCGTTCTAATTTAGCTCAAAATTTACAGTGGAAAATCGCCCTATCAAAATGAAAAAAAAATATCTCAAGGAAATAATTGTCCAGTTAATTCAAAATTGACCTTATTTGATCTATAAAAGGAGCATAAGCTCGACCGAACGCGGTACCTAAGCAGTTTTGATTTATCACGCAAAAAAACCAACACGCGGTGACTTGTAGTATAGTTTATCATATGGGGGGCGTTACGTGTAGTTTTAATATAACATTCAATTATTTTGACTAAATTTTGAAATAGTAATTAAATAGTGGCATATGTGTCTTTCACACTAAGGTTAAGGGTTTGATTCACACTGCAGGCAGGGTGCTCTAATTTTCATTCACAAGGAGGTTAAGGGTTTTCGACGAGAACTCAAGGCCAGGCTTATCCCGAATAAAACCGAATTCCCTACAAAATGGAAGCAAATACGTGTACAAATACTTCCATATTTAACATTATCTGTTTAAAACACACAAAAATGTTTTATTCAAAACAAAAGGCTTGTTCATATAATCATTTTTGGTATATGCATAACCTCATTAAAAATGGCGATAATAGCTCACAGGGCGACATTTGTATCTTTCCAAAAACAGACTAAGCTAGCGTGAATACGCGAAATTGAAAATTGATTTTGAAATCTGACCTATGTCCACACTACAGAACTCGATAAAAAATGAGCTTCAATTTCCATATGTTTGACATTTGTCGTCTATGGCTAAATTTTCACTTGGTTAACGATAAATAAGCACAACAAAAACCCATATAAAACTCCTTCGACGATTTCCACGATTTTTTTAAACCAATCTTATACAACAAAGCAAATTCTTAGTCGAACAGTTGCGTGACTAATTCTGATTAGTTTGATAACGTATGCGTGTAGAATCATAATCTTTAGATTCCTTTTGCCCAAATTATATTGAAAAAAATACATTTCCTTGCTCTTTCACGTACAGGCACTTGTTGTGTTTAAGTTCTCAATATGCTTCATTGCTCGACATAAAGACGTCCTTAACTGTTGTTATTTGAACATATTTTTTCTTTCTGGAATGAAATAATTTGTAAAGTATCGCAGATGAAATGAGCTTGTTTAGTCTTATTTGATTAGACCTAATGAGATCTTAGTAATTCGATTGAGAATACAAACGTTGACGTTTCTAATATAATTTGTAGCCAGTATCTGTCCAAGAACGAGCAATTGGAGTAAAACGTGCTTAATGGGTGAGATACATTGTTTATAATGAATGTTGACGTTCATACAAAACGAATTAAAATTCTTGTGATTTATGGATAACTTATGATATAACTTTTTATACAAGAAAAACGTTTCTTGTCGCTGGAAATGTGAGATATATATAAATATAGTGTATTCTGTAATATAAAAACATAACGCTTTTAAATGACAGTTTGTCAATTAAAATTCGTCTAATGTTAACTGGTCCTGTTATAAGTCTTTCTGTGAAAGCTTGGAAAATTAAATGAATGACGTAGCTATTGCAATGACTGCACAAGAACGTCTTTTCTGTGTTTTATTGTATCGTAAATTATGCATAGAAGAGTAATTGATGAAAAACAAAGTAGACATATGCCAATTTGATCTGATTTTATGGAACATTCTTTGTCTTCCATATCATTTAATGATTATCGAGAAAAATCATATGCTTAAATGACTAGTTTGAAGAAAAACAGATGTAAATTATTGTTTTGACCTCTATGCCTTTGTTTAAACAGTATATATTGTATAGTGGCAGCATTGATCAGGGTCAAGAGTAACTATTTAGGGAAAAAAAATCACGCGCTCTGCCGGAATCGTCCGCAAAACATGTAATGTTATACTTAATATGGTATAAAACCTGTCAAATTTTTTATGTATACAAGCGCTTAGGTGACAGAGTAACTGTTAAGGAAAAACTCACTTACTTTACTGGAATCGTCTGCAACAGATGCCATGTAGCACTAAACATGATATCAAAATTGTATTATCAACTTGTCAATGTCTTAAAGTATTTAAGGGCTTTTATAAAGTAAAAAGTCACGTGCTTACCGGAATCGTTTGCAACAGATGACATATACTGTAACATTGTATACAAATGGAATTATCCACATGTCAATTTTTTTCATGTATGCAAAGGGCTTAGGTGACGACTAATATTTTAAGAAAAACGTCACGTGCTTTCTGGAATTGTCTGTAACAGATGACATGTAACACAAAATTTGGGATATATTTTTTTATTCACCTGCCAAATTCTTTATACACGAAATAAACGGTCAAGTTAGTCATCTACTAATGACCACAGTAGTGTCAATACTAGAGTTAGAGTCTGACTTTTTGGAAAGTGTGCTCGACTCCAACCTTCACTGACAGGGATTGCCAGTTTTTCTGCTGAAGATCAGTGTTCACATCGGTATTCCAGCGTCTTACCTCCTAATGAGAACTGTGTTGCAATGACATAGTTGACACAAAGAAGGCACACAGAAAAATAGAGAACAGGTTTAACAAGTCACTGTGAGCTAAATGCGTCCTGATGATACCCTCGCCCTATAACTTCAGAGAGGACTGAACATGAATCCCACATTATGGCATCATTGTGCATTACTTTTTACAAAATTTAAGTGTTGTATCATTGATCATTTCTGAGCAAAAAGAAATTTTGACGAAAAACTGGGTACGGAAAAAGCAAAAGGAAGGACACGCACAGACAGAAAACAGTATATTTCTATCCCCTATTGAGAGCGGGGGAATAAAAATGTTTGCATTCGTTTAAAGATATAAATAGAAATTTTTTAAAGCGGAAAAAAATAAATCTGAAAACAGCAGTCATGAATTGCGTATATGGACATTTTAAGAGATGGTCGAGATTTCATCTAAACAAGAAAAAATAGGAAATAAAATTGTTCCAAGCGGGCTCGATCGATAGCGAGGTATACAATGAAGACAAAAATAAGGTATCAACATGTTCTAATGCAATAATCTATTTCAATATATCTTTAATTTCAAAGCTGCTGTAATAGGACACTTTCAATGGCCATATTGGTTTTTGCTTGTTTTTATTGAATATAAATTCATCTTAGGCATACAAATTAATAAAAATCTCAACAAAAATGTAATGAATTTCAGTAGAGCATGTCATAACGTCGGAATTCTTACTGTTATGTCACTTCCTGCTCTGTGCTTATTAAAAACATAACGCAAGTGTACGAAAGACGCCATTTTGAATGAAACAATATGTGATATAACATTTTAAAATGAAGTCAAAAATCGAAAAGTTCTGCATTCCCTATGAATGGGAAATTCAGGGCTTTTACAACTGGCAAAAGAAAATGAAGATATGTCAGAGTTAAACATCACGTCATACCGTATATAACATAAAGATCAATTATATGAATAATAATATATTAGTTAAATGTTCCCTAATATCTATTTCATCTTTTTGTAAGCGTCTCAAAAGATTCCAAGAAAAGCTCAATCCGAGTTGTGATTATCCAGCTGAAAAGCTTAGAAGCATTAGAAAATGATAAAATACTTTAGTATGACGTTAGAATACTATGTGGTATCCAAGAAAAAGCATTGGTCATATTAAATATCTCACATGGGATGGAAAGTCTGGCCTAAAATCAAATTGCTTCCCGTAATAACAAGAAGATATATTGCTTAATATTCATTGACTATGATTTGCGTGTTACGAGGTATCTAATTCGCCACAATTTTCTTATGATTCTGAAAATAATAATCCAATTTAAAATGATCCATGGAGATCACAAATAGCACCTCTTAGGCTTAATCTGTAAAGATTGTTATGTGAATGAGTATATTCCGTCAGAAGAAGTTTGCATAACAACGCGAGAAGACAGCGCGAAGTGATACATAAGAAGTGGCAGCTTACATGAACTCTAACCCCCGTGAGAACTATTAGACGTAATTCAGTTTAGTAAATAAATAATTTTATTACCTTAAAATCATAACCGATAATTGTTTTATGATTCATTGTGGCAACTAACGTATCATAAATATTACGTGAAGCTTATTTAGTTTATATTGGCCAGACTTATGTTCATTATTGTATAAACTAGACAAAAGAAAACGATTGGCTATAAAATAGACTATAATATACTTTATAGGCCCTCTGTTAAAGATTCTTGGTGCATTCGTGAACAAATGCAGTTACCAAGGTTTACACCAGTGCATAACTATACAAAATGTCGTGATTGGAAATGCACTCCCATTTTATTAGCAGGAATCAAATTATTTTCCTTAAAATCTTATTAACCATGTTTTACTTTTCGTTCCCACTTGTAACGTTTTCATAGTCCCTTAACAGCGCCAGTCCGTATCAGTACTAGAAATTGATGTAGCTGCTAACAGTAATAGCTTAATAAACTATAGGCGAGCAAAGTTTCAGCTAGATTTAAACTACTTCAGGAAGATTCGGTATTCAAAGCTGTAACACCTCATAAATTGCAATATGTTCGACTTGTTTTTCTGATTAAATATGTTTTGTATTTTATAATGACCCTGTTAGCACCTAGTAATTTTTTTAATTTCAAGATATTCACAGTCAATTTATTATCTAAAGCCTTTAGAGAAATGGCTTGTGCCGATTTCTAATCGTTATTTAACCCCATTCAAACTGATAATCAAGCACATAATGAACATCCGTTCTATTATGTTGATATTAAAATGGACATTTGAGATTACTAAAGTCATTACAACAGATACTGTCGTTATAAAACCATAATTATATAAAAAAAACCCACCCAATTCATATTCTTAGTTTCAAATGTTTTAAATTCGAAGTTCAGTGTTCTCTGCAAAAAACCTGTTGTTTTGTCAAAAAACCCTAACAAACAACCGTTGTAATTGTGTTAAATTCTGGTAATTAATAAAATAAGATATCTTTGCATATAGTTCTTCGGCACGTTTCGTGACCTGTCGTCTATTTTTATATTAGCTAAAACAATATCTGTACATTGACATAAGATAATGAGCCTAAGGAGCAGGTACTAAATCGAGGCCAAGTCGAGTATAACTCGCATTGCAACAATAAAATACGTTTTTATTTAACAAAGCAGTAAATAGGAATTTACGCATATTTCTGTGTTAAAATTTAGGTCTATAATCAAAGGATAAAATGACATCTTAAAAAATTCCGTATCGTGAACCAATTTACAAGAAATAAATAGAGACGATATGCTAGCAAAAAGAATATCAATAGAGGGTATCGGACACAGTATATTTAGCTACTTAATATGCAAAAGGCAGGTTAATTCAAAAAATGTTTATTTCACATTCCGTTATATTTTAAAATATATACGTCACTTTTAGACGTTTAGTATAAAAGATGATTAAACAAAACTATCTTCTTAAAATCACAAACCTTTCTAATATAATTACGCTACTTATCTCAAGTACTGTTACTAAATGTCAATTGATTTAGTCTGTCCAAAGACATCCATGCATGGTTAACCATTGGTATTAAATAAGTCTTTGGACGATTGCAGTTGACATTTGTGTATATAGCGGGTTAAGTCCGTCTTAGCCCTTTTAAAACTAAGTTATTAATAATACCAATAACCTTTTGTGTATTAGTACAAAAATAAACACGGAAGTCAGTCAATGAATGCACTAAGTATGGTTTCATGAAGAATATCGTTGATTGATTGTTTTTATTTATTTTTACATAAAATTAAACAAATTTACAGTTCTGCGAAATAAACAATGACTGATTAATAGATCTACAGAACACCAAATTACCAAATAGGACGAAAAACAAATAACAAAGGCAAAAAAGGGCATTCTAGAAATCTTAAACGAGAGGCCCATTTACTTTTGTACTGTTTTTACATAAAATTAAACAAATTTACAGTTCTGCGAAATAAACAATGACTGATTAATAGATCTACAGAACACCAAATTACCAAATAGGACGAAAAACAAATAACAAAGGCAAAAAAGGGCATTCTAGAAATCTTAAACGAGAGGCCCATTTATTTTTGTACTGTTTTTATAAACAGTAAGGAAAAATCCCGAGACAGCCTCATTTTCTTACCCTGGTACCATACTGAAAGTGTTTCCTAGTAGACGACCCACCGAGCCGCCCAGAGTGTCACTAGGCTGCGGTTGGGAGGATCTATTGTTTTTGGCGCTGGTTGTTAGGTTGTTAGTTGTAAGCCTGACTGCGTGTTTGGAGAATGCCACGCTCCGTACAGCATAAAGGCCCTTTAGTAGATTATGGAAAAGAGAAGGTTCATTGCAGCCGCTAGAATAAGCTAAATTCTCCATTCCTACCTAATTCTTCATACTTTTCTAGTGGCAGTCAAAATTTTATTTCCGTTGGTAGATCCCTATTATTTGTAGGCTTCTTTTTCTAAATATAGCAGAGTAATTGCTCATTGGAAGTTAAACAAACAATCAGCAATCACCTGTTTTGTAGAAGGTAGGAATATTAAAAAAATTACATATAGTTTTCATTATGCAACAGAAACAATTTACGTTAGACGCGGACTGCATAGAGGACACACGAACAATAATTTTTATTAAATGCATTTTGTACTCTAGAGGGTTGATAGCATATAAGCATAAAATAAACATAAAAATGAAGAGTACAATATATAAACATAAAATAAATAAGTAAAGAATACATTCTCCTCAGTTCTTTTGAATGTAGCTAAAATACTGCTTGCTGGACGTAAAGCAAACTTTCAAACAATCAATTTCAACCAAACGCGTGAACAGTTATTAAATAAATGAAACACGGTCTCAAATCTATAATTGTAAATCGGCGCCACCTATATCCGCATTCGATTGATACATAAATGTAACTAGGAATCAATTAAAAATTTTTTAAAGGAGATATTCTTATCAGACCACAGTTTTAAAATAGAACTAGGACACAAAACTGATCAAGAATCCAAAATTGTTCTGAAAATCAAACAGATGATGAAGTCCACTTCTTACTATGGTATCTAGCTACAATAATGTAGCTTCTTTTTCATCTTGGCGGAGCTACAGAGAGGTCCCATTACTCGTCAGGGAGCAAAAACACCCTTGTGATTAATACATATTTTGCGCTATTAAATGCTGTCTTGGTTTAATAAATATTTTTTCCTATCTTCACCAATTAGCTGACATTTCTACAATGTCTAATAAATTAATTTTCGTAATCATGACATTGTTGACAATACTGAAATTGCGAATTGTGGAATTTCGGAATCGTATCGGTAAAGATGGTTTCCGAATTTATTCACTTTACCGCACTTCCGAATTCAAATTTTGTCAACAATTACGAATAAAGAGTTAAAATTAATGAATAAATGGTTATAGAAACACCAGTTAAGCGGCAGTGACATAAAAAAGTATGTAGCAAACCAGGGAAACAGTTTAATAGCATAAACTTCCCGGGTGTGAATCACTCACGGGCTGCTCCATTACGAGTAATGGCTCCTCTTTGTAGCTCTGTCAAGATAAAAAAGGAGCTACATTAGTGTAGCCATATAGTTTCCAAAAACAATGTTCAAAGGATAAATATTTAAAAGAAATTATAATAGAATAAAATGACAGCCTTATAAATTTAACTGATTTGGAAAAAATGCTTTATTTGAAATCGAACAAATTATCGCCAGGCCCAGGTCTGGGTTCATTTTTAAGAAATTGAATGGAACTGAAGACATGAGACGCTTGACTCTGTTGTTATTTCATATATGTACCTTATTATTTGTGTCACAAACATATGTTTGTTTATATGACAAAAAGGTTATGAAATATTATGAAATCGTATATATTCAGTATTATATTATATTTCAGGAAATAAATATTGCATACTATAGGTTTGATAATAAAGCTATGAGGTGCAAATCTGTAAATTAACAATTACTGACTTTTATATAGGCCGTCATCGGGATTTCTCATCCAGAGAAAATATAATATTCACCAAACCGATAGTCTTAGTGAATATACATCTTTGAGGGTTGAGAATACCGAATAAAACCAACAATTTTTGTAGCAAATTTATTAAAGGCAGACGCGTCCATTGTTGTTGACAAGATTTTTTTTGTTACAAACGCAAAGATGAATCAGATTAAAAAAACAACAAATTAATATTGTATTGCGCTTGACCGCCCGCTTGTGCAGCCGAAAAAAACGTATTTTGATGCAATTTGAGTACTGTTGCGATTAAACATGAGCCGAACATAGTTTTATACCAAAAACCCCCCGCAATTTTCTATTCTAATACTACTAATAAATAATGGGCTGAAATAAACTTTGCAAAGTATGCAAATCCGACAAAAAAAGAAATTTTTCAGCTATTGCTTATATATGTGACCCGCAATAGTCAAAAAGCCAACGGATTATCTGTACTGTTTGTATGAAGAATTATCATTGATTGCAGGCGTAGGCAAGCCCGACTCGCGCTTAGGAAATGCTGACCTTTGCATATAAAACTGGTATCTTTTACAAAAGTGGTGTAATATTTATTGTTATTTAGTCAGAAGTTCAACACATATTGTGTATTTTGGTTTGATGATTTGTATACATGTCATTTGTATTGTATTTACTTGACCTTTAAGGGTGTTTTTTTGCAAATAAAGATTATTAGTAATCTGACTTCATCAAGGGCAACTCAAATTATATTTGAAAACAAATTACAATTGGTCCTGTTTAAAGGGAAGAGGGTATACTTTGCTTACGTGAAGACAAAGAAGATTTTTGAAAGTTTAATTGATGAGAGTGTTTTTAAATAAAGATTTATAGAACTATATAAAGCCACAACTTGAATAGAAATTCAAGTTTTTGCACAATGCATCATTTCTCTGGAAAGAAATAAACTTTGTATAAACTAGCCAAAGCAGGCTTAGTTTAAAAACAATTTATCTTGCTGCAAGAGATATAGACTGATGCAAGGCTGACTCTGCTTACGCTTTAACAGATAAAAATTAAGGTATCATACTTACAAAAGCAAACAATTAACAACAATTAAATAAAGGTTATGAAATAAAATTATGAGTACTTTGGTTGTTACGTCCCTTGCTTAATCAATTAGGCTTAATTAATTAAATTTGATGTACAATAAAGATATTGTATGTGATACGTACTCATGTTTTCCTTGAAGTCCGCGTTTAAAGTATGTAGTTTTTAGGGTGTTTTTAAGAAAAAAACAAACAAAACTTGCCAAAATCTTACACAAAATCGCTTTTTAACTAAATTCTAAAACTTGTTAATTTCCGACAATAAAACATCATTTATGACCAGGCGCAACCAAAAAATAATTCTTCTAATATGAAAAATGTAATTATATTATTTGGAAAAAAACTTACCTAGTATATTATAAACAATAAAAAGTCGCAACAGAGCTATCGTTGTCATCTTCTCTCTTCCTTTTTATCCACAGTATATAATGTTGTAATCCTCATGGTAATGTGTGAACTATAACATATTAGTTCTCTTATAAAGATACATGCATTTCCAATATATGCTTTCACAGAAACAAAATCAAATCGGTTCAGATTTGTAGTCGGTAACTGAAGTCAGGTGGCATAACAAATGTCTACTTGCTGACTTTATACGTCACAATGTACACTTAAGTTCCGAAATATGAAGATGAATCATTGCACAACGTCACGGTACTCATTACGTTTCAATGTCAAAAGTTCTGTATTTATTATTTTAAAATCTGCGTGTCTGTAATGTATCGATTCTTGCTCAAGAACTTCTGAAAAAACAATACCTGTAAAAATGACAAAAATTATTTTTTCGTTGATTTTTGATGTTCAATCATCCATTCGCTACTAGCCTGATGATATTATTTAAAACTCTTGGGCAAATATGCTTTTGTCAGTACGTAAACATATTGACCACGGAAGAGCAACGCATGATGGCCTTAATTAAGCTTTAAGTATTGGTAAAATGTGTAATAATTGTTAATTACAATGGCGAATAAAAGCTTAGGATCCGTTTGTTTCAAATAATATTTATAGAATATTTTAAAATAATCTGAAAGCCAACTTGAAAAAATCACGGAATTGATTTCCTCGTATCATTGTGTTCATATGATATAACAAGAATTAATCCATAGTAAAATGCATTGTAATTCAAACTTCAGAAATTATTGATGCTCAATCTTCCTGAAAGGGCTGAAATAATACTTAACTGTCATTGTACTCCCGTTTTAAGGAGAACAATGCATATTTCTATATTTGAACGATTTGTTCAGAAAATGAAATCGGATTTGTTCTTAAAATATTTTTATGAAGTATTTTGCACTGAAAATAAAAATGTGCTGTATCACTGTGTATCGTGTTCTATTGTACAACAAATTTGTTGTCTTAATGTTTACACGCACTCCTTTTTAAGATATATGCTTTATATAGTGTATTAGGTGTTTGAAGAGTACCACGTTTCTTGCACGAGAAAGACCCATTTTGTAGAAAAAAGTATGTTAAATGTAGCCGCCAGTAGCAGAAGACTACATTTTGCACCCCTACCTTTTACTCAAAACTTTTCTAGTGTTAAAATTGTTTTCCCGTCCCGATTTATTATACCGTTTTCCACTAATCTAATGGTTGTTAACTTGCTGTCGTCCTAAATATAGACGAAATTTTGTTCGATAGACAATAAGCAAGCTTTCAGTCAATAGTAGCCGGGTTTACACTGTGTAACAAAACATAAAGAAACGTCGTCAAAAGTCTTTACAGGAAATATAGTTATCAGGTTGCGGGTTTGACTATTGCTGAGGGTAGGGAGTGCTCGAGAACAATATTAATCCAAACTTTTCTAATGGCTGTTAAATTTTTTTCCCCGTCCTGATTTGTCATACCGTTTTCCACTAATCTATTGGTTGTTAACTTGCTCTCGTCCTGAATATAGATGAAAGTTTGTTCGATAGACAATAAGCAAGCATTCAGTCAATAGTAGCCGGGTTTACACTGTGTAACAAAACATAAAGAAACGTCGTCAAAAGTCTTTACAGGAAACATAGTTATTAGGTTTCGGGTTCGGCTGTTGCTGATGGTAGGGAGTGCTCGAAAACAATATAAATTGATTCCATTAATTGTTTGGATGAATTAAAGAAGAGCTTTAATTGATAAGGAATGTAAGTTTTCCTACCGAAGATCGTGGTTTTCTCGGTGTACTCCGACTTTCTCTACCACAAAAAGTTGGACGCCCGATAAAGTTTTAAAATTGCTGAAAGTAGCTTTAAATATCATTAAAACCAAAAATCAATATTACTTAAGTTCAAAAACTTGTAAATTTAAGGTCCGTTTTGTTTTAGAAATAAGTATTTGAAAATTGTATTACTATGTCTGTTTGATAGAAAACGATTTTAAAAAATATATAGACTGCTTATTTAATTTGTTTCTCGACGTCCCGTAGTTTTGTTTTTTCATTTAAAGATATCAAGCTGAGTAAAAAAAGATGATTTAAACACAGTGTATACAGTAAATCATTTTGGATATAAAAATGTGAGCAGCAAAATTTAACATTGCAGGATTTTAGACTGGATATGAATATGAAGCACAATGGTGGCACATACATGCATTTCAGTGCCGTCCGAATAGTGTACCAATAGTGATGTATTGATTTCAATAATTTAAAAAATAAATTGATATTTTACGCTATATATCTAGTTTCACAGGCGTAGCACCAATAAAAATAGTTGTAATGTCGGACCAGTAGGGACCAAGTGTCTCCTCCCACACCAGGGTGCCTGGGGTAAAAGCTCCTGGGTAAATGGTGCTTAATCCTGAATTGTTATACCAGGACTCGATTATTTATCCGTTATCTCGGTTTACTAATCCGAGATTCGTAAGTCAGTTATCGAGAATTCTCTAGTTAGAGGAACAAATTTGTGACGCTAACTTTTTCTAGCTGTTATCGTTTAAAGATTTGTATATAAAATCTCTAAATACAACAATTTTGAAGTTTCAGGGACATTAAATCCTATAAAATTCAAAATTAAAAAAATTTCCAGGTAATAAATTTGGTTTGGTCTATGAAAGAATCATCATATGCGCTCTGACGAAAGGTTGAAATCCCAGAATGACACATTAATACAGAAAATATAATTTATACCAGAGGCTCGACCGGGAGCCTGAATCGCTCACCTGACACCCAATGCATAATTAGAAGAAAAATTCTAATGCAGTTCATGATGTAACGTCAATTCTGATTGGATAACGTGAATAATTTCATGGCATCAATTCCACGATTGATGCCGTAAGATTTTAACGCAAGTGCAGACGTTATTTCCGGCAAATAAAAAGTCCAATTTTAATCAATTAATTTAGTTTTTTACTGCCGTAGCATTAGAATGGAGATAACTCTATTGTATTTGAAGATTTGCCGGCATCAATTGGTGATTTGATAGTCGGAAATATCCGTTTACTGTCTCCGCTTACGCGTCGCCGATAAACTCAATTTCCGACCATCAAATCACCAATTGATGCCGGCAAATCTTCAAATACAATACAGTTATCTCCTAATTACCTATTTTAAAAAGACCACTTGTAAAATTTTTCGTCGTTATCATTCAAATCGGCATAACTTTAGTTTCTTATGTTTATATTGCATGGAGAAACTTGAAAATTTGACAGGGAAATGACGACTATCTTGAAAATGGCCGCTAAGAAAACAATTTCGTCATCACCATTCAACTCGGCATACAATGGTTCCTGTTTAAACTAATTTTGGAGCAACTTTAAAATTGGCGGGAAAATTGTGGCCATCTTGAATATGGTTGCTCGACAAAATTTTCATTATTGATATTCAATTCGTTATATCATGTTTCCTATGTAAACCAATTTCCTTGAAATCGGAGCAACTTGCAAATTTGGCCGGAAAATGGACAATAGGAAAAAAATTTTCGTCTTTGGCAATCAACTGGGCATATCAATTTCATCTTGAAAAAACATCTCTTTTTTCACTTCATAGCCATAGTAAATTAACAATTAAGCAAAATATGCATTTGACCTTTATGTTCTATTTTTAGTTAGAGATTAGTTAACATAGATAACGTTTTAGTAATCCGAGATCTCGGATTAATATTTTGGGTTTTTTTTGCATGTCCTTTTATGGCTTCCGTATGGACATACATCATATCTATTCAATAAAATAATTATTTTGCTTGTTATTTTTTTTTAAGCGATTATAATCAGGACGAAAACAAGTTAACGAAAAATATATCAGTAGTGGATAGACACTGACAGAGAATGGGAGTGGGTTTAGAGACATGCAGTAGAATTCAGTCTTTCGTAGTGCTACCCCTTTTTATAAATATATGAAAAGGGGTCTTAATTGTGCAAGGAGCGTTGCACTCTGCACAAATTTGTCCGCAGTTAGACTTTCTGTATTTTAACCTGACAACCCCATAAACAACCACCTCCTCCAACAAGAGGCAATACATATTCATCGCCAGGAGACACAACGCGCATATGGATCGACGAATGAGAACCCAGTATACATAGTGGAAGCCTCGATTACATTATAAATATGATATACCTTTCACGGATTCTTGATCACAAATACAAATTCTCTCTGAACGTGAGAAATTAGTTTGTAAATATTGAAATTCAATAAATATGGCAAATCTTTTTGTAACCATTCCATGTCGGGTCTTGCTTTGATAAACAAAAAGGGAATATTTGCACTAGACATACACTCATTGAATGTATCTAAAGTCTAAAGAATGTCTAATATATAAATAACAATCCTTTTTTTAATTACGACTACATTGAAAAGAAGCAATTGTTGATATAAAATGGAGACATACAAGTGACAGTGGTCTACTGTTCTTGATAGGACATGAATAAAGATGAATTATAACACAATTAAAATATTTATTTGTTGTACAGAAAAAGAATTAATTGAAACTTCTAAAACAATTATTAGTGATTTCCATTTTGGTCGTTTATATAACGTGTAGTTTAATTTATTTGAGCTTACTAGATTATTGGTGATTGCTAAATCACCTTAATGGATGACGCCTAGTCTGGTGTACATTGAAAAGGATTAAAAACCTGACGGAGCTTTGTGTTTTAAAATTGTAATCAAACCGTGGCTTTTCTTTCACAATCCCTTTACTCTAATGAATTATAACAGCATGACTTAAAATCAGAAATTTTGTAATATTTCTACCAATTTAACTTAAAAGTGTAATATTGTTATAAATTAATTAATGTTTTCTGATTTGACAAATTATATGATTACACTTAAAGAAACGTCTCAGTTTATTTTTCTTTGCATGAATTCACACAGAACAGCATGTTAAATAAATTTATATAAATGTTCTTATATTTGTACAGGAAGTGTGTTCAGGATCGGGTGTTGATAAAGGACGGAAACGGAAAACAGAACGGAAAGACAGAAGGGGAAACGGAAAAGATTTTTGCATGCTGGTCCTTTTTTCTTAATAAAAAAAAACTCGAAACACATATGCACATTTTTTATACAAAGGTTTGATTGAACTTACATCAAAAATTGTAAATTTTTTGAAAACGATACCAAAATTTAGAGATTTATGGATCATTATGCTGTAAAAGTTGTGTTATAATTGTAGGTGTGTATGTTGTTTGATGAACATTCCTATTAAGGTCCTTTACCCAAAGTGTAAATTTGGAGTCGATATGAAATTTAAATGCCGGCATTAATAAAGGTTTAAGGGAAAACCATATAGGTCAAAATGCCCGTATAATAGAACTTGACTAGCTTTATAATGACCTAGATAAGATATTTAACTTGGTCAAATTGTACTGTATTTTAGCCTCTATGATCACAGTTGCTTGAAGATAAAGGTAGGAGGGCTTCGGAGACAAGTTAAGGTTACTAGTTATCTACTATTTATAACGGGTCATCCAGCGCTGAGGTTGCGGGTTCGAGCCTTACTGTAGCCAGGGTGTGTTAACTTAAACCTTAACTGACAAGTTTAATGCCTATGATCGGGGTTTTACTCCGGATATTCCAACTTCCTCTCCAATGTGGAAAGATTGCCCAATTAAAACAAATTGAAGATATGGAGACAAATACACTTATATCAATATTTGTGTACGCTCTTTTACTCTTAATTTAATGTCATTATAAGTAAAAATGCATCCTGCCTTCACACTCACATATGCCTTAGGAGTCCCTTTTAAACAAAAGACTGAACGGATTAATAGTAACATACACAAATATTTTATCGGTTTTCCGTCGTCTTTCTGTTCCATTTACCGTTTCCGCCATTTAGCAATACTTGTTCAGCATCATGCTGTTGACGTCATTAAAGTGGAAGAGCAAGCAATGTATTTTAAGTTTTTTATAACCCTTCCTGCAGCTTTTCGAATCTCAAATTGTTAGTATTCTACAATATTTGACTGAAATTTTTAAGGCTGTTTACATGCTGCATTTGCAGTTTATTGCGAGCGTATGATAAAGTTGTATGCCATAAATCGACTGAGCATGCCTGAAACTCTGACTAGGGTTTTTTTTTAAATAAGATTAGCACATACGCGTTCACATAATGTTTCGCATGGATTATTTATTTTTATATATTCAATGTTTAGAATAACGTATAATTTCAAGTGTGTCCCTATTGTAACATTCATTGAAAAGACTTAATATTGGACCTGCTGAAAAAATTAGCTAATAATTATGCGATCAAGTTTTACAACATCATAGTATGAAGTTATATCTAATAATTTGAGAAACTATCGTATAATCAGGATATTTTTTCAGCGGTTCGCAGTTAGATGTTTACATAGATTTAGAAAATTAAGAAAATAAGTTCCATGATTAAATTTATGTTTTCAAACACCAGCTTCTAGGTCTTTACTGTATAAAGAAACACAGATGTTATCAGGAAATAAAAAAAGCAGAAATCCCCATTTTGAAAGATAAGACTACGGTATGAATCAACACGAATGATTAATTGATGACATTCTGAAATATACGTTTCAACTTTAAACACACGAGAAAAACACCGACAAGTCCAAAAAAAAACAAAAACAAACAAACAAACAACAAAAATAGAAGAAATTGAAAAACAACACAACATAAAAATATTTTAAGTTTATGTGTGAACTTTATGTACTACTTTATTTTACTCCGCTTTGCAATAAAAGTTGCTGATATATATGCCACTAGACAAAACAGAAAGCTAAAGGTAAGAAACAATCTTCGTTTGGTAGCAAAATCAATATTACTTTAACAGTAATTTAACGTGTTCTTTTATTATTTATGAGACTTTTTCCGTACGTTCTTTACCGAGAACATCTTGTTACGTAAGCGTCAAATCACGTATTAGTTAAACGCACAGGAGATATCATTTCTAAATTATCTAAACAAATTGTGATAATTTCATCAAATTGTCAAGTTGAATCCAATCAGAATAGTAAGAGAGTCAGTCACTGATCTAGACTGCATACATTGTACATTTCTTATATAATACATGTAGTTGAAAATGTATGTTTTGCCAGTAGGTTTTGTCTACTTAATAAAAGGTAAGAAAAAAGCATGGGAATTATCTATGGAAAACAGTTTTAGTTACCTACCTACATTTAACATTGTATAATTTGACAGAAACTTGAATATAAATATCTAAAAGAAGTTAATTAGAAATAACTTCATACATACTTGTTTCATATTGTATTTAATTAATGAGAAAAGTAGCACAGTAGCTTCAGGAAATTTAACTTCCTATAAAACAACCAGACCAGCATGTAAAACGATTTAACGCTACTATTCTCGATTGAGTGTTTTTAAAATAAAAATATATAATTTGGTATATAAGTACTGTAATAGACCAATATAGAAAAATGCCAACAGGAACAAAGAAACCAGGAAACATGGCAGACATGTATTTTTAGTTTACGACGATTGTCAATAAGATGCTACACCCATGTTGTAGAGAGCAAACAGAATTATAGAGGATATATATCAATTCATTGTTCATTTCAGTTTTCAAACCAGCACATGTTATAAATGTAACTGTGATAATTTGCAAGACAATTGTTGTTACATATGCTAAAATATTTGAAAAATAAAGTAATAATAAAGGATCCCTTACACAGCAGTTTATATTTCCTAACGTAATTTTCCCCGAAGATATCCCAGGCGACGTACCGACACAGTTCACTTTTAAAACCTTTTTATATCGTCCTCAATCCGAAATTTGAAGCGTTGGATAAGAAACGGTACGAAAAGACATACATTTTAGAAAAGCTAAATAATTAGTTTGTTCAAATTTTCTACTCATCAACTGCAATTTTCTACAGAATTCGTTAGCGTAATCAAATAATACGTCATTTCAGAGCGTATCATGGGATTGAATAATTAAATTGTAGAAATTTTCATTCTTCTCCAGTTTCAGCAATTTCTAGGAAAAAAGATAAGAACTAATCTTTTACAATGCACCGAACAGTAAGTTTCAATTATTGAGTATATAGATGAGTTTTCTAAAGCTGTTATACGATCGCACTTTAATAATTGAATATAATAGTGGTACATGGTTAACCAGAGAAGCAATGATGGCTAGAGTGTTGCTCAAATTTTTGTTACGCGGCACTCATTTTTTTAATTCGGAGTAACATGTGTATACACATGTAGTATTCATTGTTTTTGATTGGTTGACCTTGATCGTTTATTTTTCGATGAACGCGTCTATTGTGTGCAATTAAAGAGTGTATTTATTTAAAGTAAATAAATGATTGAGAATTAAAAAAAACGACCGATAGATTCTTCCAAAAATAATAATGTTAAATACTTTTACAATCATTTAATGGCGACGTTTAGTAGAAAATTTAAGTAGTACTGCGCGGCTATAAGTCGTAGGTTGGAGTTACATATTTAAAAACTGTGAAATAATTGATTACACAATTCATAAGCTATACCAGAAAATCCAATCCGAGATTATCAGGACATATAAATTTTTAAACGGGTTCTCCATATAACAGAATATTATAGAAATTATATTCATTGTCAATACAAAGATTAATGTTCTTACTATTTCTACTATACTCTTACTTACTCGTGTAATCGCTAGTCACTTGTTGGGGCCTCGGTTACTGAGTCGATTTGGTAGCAATCTCCTCACGATCACCGGTGTGTCAAAAACTGGGCTTTTGAGTTCATGTCTGACTTCGAGCAATATGTACTGGACTCCAAACTCCAAACAAAGATTGCTAGTTTTCCTGTGTACGGTCTTGGGTTTTGACCGGGTTCTCCGGTTTCTCACCAGTGAAAACTAGACATAAGCTGAAAAATTGCTGATTGTGACTTAGAACTTCGTTTAAAAAAACTAAAAACAAACGTTACCTTGTTTTATATCTAAGAACTTGTTTATTGTCTTTTTACTAATTTTTGTCCTCAATACCAGTAATTTGATAAAGCTTTGAACAATAAGATTAACCGAACTTAGTATTAAATTGGTATTAATTAGTGTTCAATCATTCAATAAATTAAATAAATTTTATATTCAATTTTAGTCAATATGCAGCTGGTTTGAATGTTACGTCGTGTATACGAAATAAAGCAAGTTAACTATCGATTTACGTAAAATTGTTTTAACGATTAAAAAGAAATGCACCTATACAACTTATATTGAGTCATTAAAATACTATAATTACTTTTTTGGGTAGATATAATAAAGAAATTTTAATTTCAATAGTCACTTAGGTTAGATTAATTACAACAGCATAATATATCCAATAAAAGTAAAATTAATTTTAGCATTCTTACCTTTACGTGTGCGATCTATTCACAGAGAAAAACAACCGGCTTTTTAATTGCTTATACATTTTGAAATTCGTATCTGAATCAACATTGACAGATATTTATATATAAAATTATCTTCACAAAATCTTGCAGTCTTTACAAATAATTATTGATATTTAGTTACTTTGCTTTGATTAGACATACCATAAATTGGCGCTTTTTCGCGATACTATTGGTTGCAGACGTTTTCATGATTTCCGGTCATTCAGCTTAAATCACAACAGAGCTTATGTGTTAATAAAAGAAAATAAAATGTATCGATCGATAAGAATAAGATATTTTACGAGCTCCCTCGAGACAACAAAATACTCCCTCTTATCCATGATGTAACGTAACCATTATTTCGTATAAACTTTCATGACGGACAGAATTTTCATCCGAATTAAGTATCAATTATTAAAGTAGATTGTTTGGAGAAAACGTGCTTAAACAATGAAAGACCATAAAACTTTGATATCAGCAGATATATGTGGAATAATTAAAACACTACGTATTAGAGTATGAAGTGCCATTGTTTTCGTTATGCGTTACATGGACAATTTTACTTGTTATAAAATAGGTTATCGCATGTGGATTTATTTGTTTCAAAATTTTATTCAGCATAAAACGATGAATTTCAATAGGAACGCAATCATTTAAAACAACATCAAAAATTTGAAAAACATGTAACATGCATTTGTTCATCACATGGCAATTTTTTTATTTCGTGTCGAAAAGAGAATGCTGAATGGCATATAAATTAAAGTTTTTTAAAACATTTGAAATTCCCAACTCGTCTGTTCGATAAAGCTAAATAACACCAAACATTACTTTAATTCCAAGATTTACCGACATATCAAGGAATCCTTGCAGCATATATATGCATTAGTCTATAATGACTGCATTATCTAATATATTTGTAATATTCCTTAGTTAATGTCCTATTCCAGTTTGAGATGACCATGAGTTCATTAGTGTATCTGAAACATGCATGAAAAGATCACCGGATCTTTTCCCAAAACGCATATTAGAAATATTATTCTTTTTACCTTTTACACTCGTATCCATTATGCAGACATATCATATGCAATTTCTGTTGTTAAAATTTGTCTTGTTAGCTGTTCATGGTCAGTGAACATTTTTCAATAAGTTGCCCTAATAAATGATGGGACACATCTCTTTTTATGTTATACAAATACAATACAAAATTTACAGCCATCGTCAACGTAACACGCATAAATACTGTATGCCACTCACAAAACATGCATTCACAGAAGATTTACCCGAGTAAACGGTTTAGGTCCGTTTTGCAAATTAATATCTCGTCGCTTATCGTACATGATCTAATCAGTTTGTGCTTTTGTTTTACGCAAACACCATTTTTGTCAAATCTAACCATTTTATTGTTTTTTGGATTTTGACTGTTAGACAGAACCCAACCTCGCAAAACCCGAAAATTATTGATGTATTAGACAAGAACGTTTATGAGCAGCATAACGGAGTTCGAAGGGGTGTCAAGATACACAAATAACTTTGCTGTGCTCTAATAGAGTTGTGATTAAAGAGAATTATGGTCTATAATTTTTGCACATTCAAAATAAAGCTCAAAGATGACGCGTTTCAAGAACAAAAGACGATATCGTGAGTAAAAAAGAATGCAACAATTAAAACACGATATGTACAAACACCAGAACAAACTAGAGATGATCCGGAAGGATAGGCAATTTAGCTACACTCAATGTCTTTTTACTTTATCTGTTTTGACCTCCATGGCATATAGAATGCAAAACAAAAACACTCGTTGACCTATAGCATTGTGTCTTTTTGATACCTTGCTGCCCTGTGTATAGCTGAAATATTACTAGCTTAAGTAATTAAGCTTAAAGCATAAATGAAGGTAATAACAAAAACCGAACACCGAGGAAACTGTAAAACAAACAATCCACAAATCAAAAGTCCGTGAAACCGGCAAACCCCACAACCAACAACCAAAAATATAGTATATACAGCAATGGTCCTTACTGGGTACAAGTCAAATTTTCCATTTAAATGTTTAATTGAAAGTCTGCTATTAGAAACAATTCTACCATAAGCTCTGTAAGGATATTAACCCTTTAAGAATCAAGCAATCCATATACAGTCTACAAAATGTCCCCTAATTTTTTATGATAAATCCGCCTAATCCTTAACGAAAAAAAGAAGTCATAGTCAGTGCCACTCCTTTCGATTGTTAAGTTAAGTAACGAAATAACCTTGTAAACCGTTCTAAAATTCCAATTATTGTTTTATCATTACATCTGGAACTATCTGAAGAAGTTCACTTAATTTAAAATTGCACCCAGGTGTCACATTGACGCAACTTCTGTTAATGTACCATATTTAATACCGCGTATGCTTTAACATATTATGTAACCTATATTTGTCCGATAATTTAATTTCTTCAAGCTTGATAATAAGATTTAAAAGTTGCATAATTGCTTCGACTATGTATTGTTTCCTCACACATTCTCAATGGAATATTTCGTATTTTTCCGACTATATTTGTTTGTTTATTGTACCAAGCTGACAAATGCAATAGATCACAATTTATTGGCTTCTGTAGGACTAAACACACATGCAATTGTTTGGGCCTATTTGTTTATTATGACATATAGTCAATTAAAACAAATTCCACAAATGCATATAGAACGTTGGTGGTCTGAAAATACCATACCACTTCAGAATATATCACAAAATTAGGAAACTGTTACACATCCAACTCTTTTCAAAGCTCACGACGCATCCCTATCTTCAGGGATGGAATCAGAGAGAATTTGAACTTTTTCCACTAGATCATATTACTCCTAATCCATAATATTTCATCAAATATTTAATTTTCTTTTTTTCAAAACACCTCTTTTCCAATAAGCCCAAAAATAACAAAAGTAGCACGAACACAAGAAAAAAGGCAAAGGAAAAATTAAAAGAAATATCCTATGTTATGATGAACTAGATTTGTGGACAACGAGTTGCAAAGTTGTCGTACATGTAAGCTAACGGTGTTTACTTGTCTCTCTTTTGTAATTAACCTCTCACAGATTTTTAGGATAAGTAACATGACAGGTGTCATTAGTGAAACAGGATATGCCCACCAGTCAGGAACACTGATATCATCCCTTTGTTTAGAGGGGTCCAGGTTAACTATTTTATATTTTGAGTGTTTGTTGCCTGTTGTTGTGTTCGTGAGTATTCTGTTAGCCATGGCTTGGTAATTCTGTACTTGTATTTTGTCCGTTGACTTACGCCTCATTATTTCCTTATTTTAACATGTAATACTTAACTAGTAACTGCAATTAATATTTTTTTTACCGTTCAGATCATACGATATTTTTCATAATCCAATACCTCTCAGATATTTATTCATATCGAAATCTAATAATGTTATTCTTTGAATGGCTTGTTTTGTTACACTTGTGCTTGAATCTATCCCTTATTTGATATACTTACCGAAACACCAAATATCCCCCTTGTTCATAGAGGTCCGGATTTGAATTTTTCTTAGACATGACAATGAGTAAATCGACGTGTGTCTAATTAGAGTCATGCACTGCTTATTCGTCCGGAGCACCTGAGTGCACCCATGTCCCTTGACTTTTGGCTCTTGTTGTTCGGTTGGTTTTCTGTACTATTTCTTTCTTACTTAGCCATGTCATTTTAAATTTACATTAATTGTTGTGTGTAATTTAAAAAAGTAAAGTAATTTAAAACATGATTGTTGTAATTGTAGCTACCGACTTTAAAAAAAATAATTACTCGTTTGTTTTATTATTTTCTATAATTCGATGTTTGTTTCGTGAATGTAGCATATATTTCATGTTATCCACTGTTATTGCTTGGTATCTGAGTATTAATTGTCTATTTAATGCTGGAAATAGAATGTTGGTTTTTTTAAAGGATTTTGGATTGATTGTCCAAAAGTCCATACAGTTGATATTTCTCATTTTAAATGAAACTGTGTAATTTCAGGGCAAAGCATAAAAACTGTCAATGATTTACATCTTTAAGTTGATCAATAAATAATGTATACGTGTTTTATATAAAGCTTTTGTACGTCCATAGTATCATGCACTGTCTTTGACTTGAACAAACAGCAAAAGTAATGTCAGTCTAACAGGTAAAGATACCGTATTAAACATTTTATATATGTTATACTTTACAAAAATATGTAAAAGTCATTCATTTTTCATATTTGACAAAATTCAAATTTTTACCCTGTTTAAAACGTTTCTAAAATATTACTGAGGGCTATAATGTTAACAAGTTTGCTGTTATTCTTTTATCCCTTTGACAATTATTGTTTTATTTCCGGTATACTGTTGTGATCAAAAATATTTTACACTTTTATTCCTTTTTTTTCTATTTTGCTCTAATTAGAAGTCGGCAATGCTTACTCGCCCGGAACACTTGAGTGCACCGATGTTTCTTTTATTTGTTAAGATTAATCACTTTTGGTATGGTTGGTTTTTTTCTTTTCCTTGTCATGATTTATTGTCTCCTTTTAGATTTTGCAGTTGTCATTTAGTTTTATTTTCTTGTTGAACAAAAGAATTTTTTATCTTAGTTTTTATTGTTTTTTTACTTATCCGCGTTCAACAACATTTCGTTTGCTATATTCACCACACCATACGCACTATTATTCAGTTGTATGTCAAGGATAATGTGGTTAAAATTTCCAACTCCTAATTACATAGACTACATGATATAATTTGTAAAAAACCTTAAACTAAATAATGTCAATTTGACATAAGTATTATGCAGCTAAAAGTATAAGAAGTACGAATTTCGTTGTTAAAGACATACGTTTAACATAGTGTTTTGGGGGCCTCGGTGGCCGAGTGGTCAAGGTAGTTCGTCTACTATTGATCACGTGGTCTGTCAACACTGTGATTGCGGGTTCGAAAAATTGCTGAAAGTGGCGTTAAACACTATCAAACAAACAAAAACATACTATATTGAAAATGTTGTCTTTGCCTATATGCGGGTTTTATATTTCTGCTGAAACCTTTCTGATATGAATGCTTTATTATTTCATGTGTTACATTGTATTTTTCCTTTTTGAAAGTGGACTGTTTGGCACATGCAGAAGTTATTTCCTATTGTTTGTGTTGCAAACAGTTGCAAATAAAGTCATGACCACAGTATTGTCTATAACAAAATCTATAAAATTTCAATCAAATGGAATATGAAAAAATTCTACTACGATCTTTTAAAATATTTTAGACATATCAGTTTCAAAAGGACAGATTTGGCATTTGCTGACACAAAAATCCCCTGTTACCAATCAAAACAAAAAACCACAAAAATAGAACAAACTAAGGATTGAGAAGTTTACTGTCTTCTATAGGGATGCACCTGGTTGTGTAAAATAAAAAAAAATAAACAGCATGACACAGTAATTAGCCGTGTTAAAGATTCATATACATGAGGGTAGGTATTGTTAAATGGTTTCCATGGCTAAACCCACGAGCTACTCGGTGCGTCTTGGCCGCGTCTAAGGAGACCTTCTTCTTTTGGTATGTTTAAGTAATAATTAAGAATGCCTTACTATGGGACTATAGTGGGTAACGTATCTGCAAAGTGCAATGTTCTTGGCACAATAAACTCCTCTTTATAATAAGTCACGATAAGCGCAGCAAGGACAGCAATGGTACAGGCATTTCAAAAGAAATGGTGGGGTAAACCAGGTTTTATGGCGTGCCAAATCTATAAGCAACTAAATTTTATATAGCACTTTATTTTTAGTAACGGTCAGTAGATGACCGACAGACCATATCGAACATGCATTTCTTTATCAATGGCAAACGAAATTCCCGCTGATTAACGTAATATTCCTTTTTCAAGTTAATAATACTTTTGATAAAGCTAAAAATATGTTTTGCGTATTTTTGTGATCTTATTGCAAATTCAGTTATTGTCACAAAAAGGTCAGCATACCACTAACTTAATACAGTTGTCCAATTCTTCACGTAGTTTGAAGTCAAAATTTGCAACTGTCTCAATTTAACAGAGGAATATAAAAAAAAATTCATTGTCGCATTGTTTCATAAAGATTCTTAATTTTACTTGTATTGGGTCAACCGAAATCATCTCGGGTTGCCTATAGTATTTGTCGTGTTTGATTACTGCGCCAGACAAGTGTTTCGTTTATTGAAGGCTGATTAGGAGCGCTCACATATAACACATTTAACTAGACAAGTATCGAGATAAGGTCGGTAGAACGTATACATTAATGGGATATCATGTATAAACATATGCTATTGGTAAAATATAAACACAGCCTACCCTATAGTATTGAACGCCGTGCTCAGGGGATTTATATTCTTATGACATAATATAGGCTAGAATATTTTTAACCAATTTGTTATCCTATTCTGCTACACCACTTCAAGGATTATACACCTTGATTCCTACATGAAGATGAATGACTCTACATTCCCAATTAGAAGTGCAGTCGTGTTTTTTTATATCTTCAGGTTACTCTCTTTTGGTTTTTGATTTGTTTTTTCTACACGCAGTGTTTTTTTTGTCTCGTTTTAGATTTCGCAGTTTTCTCTTAGTTTTTTTTTAAATTCTTGTTGCACAGTAGGCTTTCTACCATATATTTTTTAATTGTTTTCTATTATCTGGTTTCAACAACATTTCGTTTGCTTCACCCACCAGTTCATTCTAAGATGAATCAGTTGTATGTCAAGGATAATGTGGTTAAAATTTCCAATTTATAATAAAATAAAGTAGACTACAGGATATAATCTGTATGAACCTAAACAAAATTATGACTATAGGACATGAGTAATATGCACCTAATACATATCGAGTTCTAATTTTGTTGACAAGTGACCCGTTTTACATATTTTTCTGTGAAGTGTTATCTACCTACATGCGGGTTTTCAATATATCTTTGAACACATGCAAGCCTGTTAATTCAATTTAGTACATTGTGCGTTCCTACTAATTGTAAAGTTAACCTGGCACGTGCAGAAGTTATTTACCGTTGTTGCATTCAGTTGCAAATAAAACATTTGTACGTATTACTAATTTGCATGCAGTTTCAAATAAAAAATGTTAATTTCCATTTAAATAATGTATTTCAGTTGCTAGAGTTATTTCCACAGTATTCGCTTCCACATATGCCCGCAAATATGATATGTAGTTTTAGGTTACGGCAAAACCTTTTTTTTATACTACAGAAAGACAACGGCAAATTATGTTACAGCGAAGAACAGGTTTATAGTATGCTAGATATTCTGATCGACAACATATTTGTAGCTTTTGTAGCTTTTGGAGGATGTGTTTTTCAGCGGACAATCGGAATTCCAATGGGTACAAACTGCCCCACTCCTTGTCAATTTGTTCTTGTATTCTTATGAAACTGAATTTCTTCGACGTCTTATTAAAGACAAGAAGATAGCAGAAGCTAGGTCCTTTAATTTTCCATTTTAGATATACACCTGAAAAAAGTTAAGCACCCCAGAATATTTTTCTTTTTCCTTTATTGTAAATAAAATTTAATTTTGATGATTTAGTCAGTATTATTTCTTTAATTAATTTATACTATTTGCTTCCTTCATCACGTCCAAAGTGCACTATTTTTTCGTGCAACATATCGGTATTTAAACCGAATTTTTAATTGCCAAATCATTTGAAGTAAGCATTGCAATAAGGGAGATGTCAGAAGCACAGAGATGGCAAATCATCGGTATGCATTCCACTGGTATGTCTTACAAGTCAATAGGACGTCAGCTTGAATATCATTATACATTCATTAGTCGTTTGGTCATCATCGTTCCAGGGTTGTAAGGGCATATCTGGAGAACGAAGCTGTGGCCACTCTTCCGTGGCCTGCAAGAAGTCCAGATCTCAACCGAATTGAACATATATGGGATCAATTGGGTAGGCAATTACAAGCTTTGGAACCTCTTCCACAGACCTTGCAACATTTAGAAGCTCAATTACATCGGAAATCGCGACAGATAACGCTTCAGCAATTAGACGCCTTACTGGCAGTATGCGACGCCAGTAAGGCAGCCATTCATACTGACGATAGGGAGGCACTCTTCTCTTAGGTGTTGTAAGGTTATAATACAGTAGCCTGTCTGCAGACTATAGGCGTATAGTTTGTGACGTCAAAATCTTCAATGGTTCGTTTTTACAAAAAAATTAATTAACTTTTTAAATAAATATACTATTTGAGCGCTTGCACAGTCGAAATGGATTATAAAAGAAGGTTTTATTTTACACTCTTTTTGGCTCAGTCGGAATGTGATTTGCAACGGATTGTTTGCCATTTTATTATATTCACTGTTTTCAGTGTTTTTGTTGCTTGATTTAATCATTGCTTTACGTCCAGAAAGCAGTATGTTAGCTTTATGCGGGAGGAGAACACACCAAATCAATTGTAAAAATGAGATAAAAATAAGCATGAAAAGTTTACTATAATTCGAGTTAGGTAATGCAGGAGAAGTTAGTGTACATTTATAAGATATCTTATTGTTGTAAATTATGTATCTAATATCATGTGATTGAAATATAAAAACCGCCCTTCCATATACATTTGTTCCGAGAGAAAATATCGGCGTTATGGTTATATATCGGATATCTTAGAGTACCATTAAGTAATATACATTTATACTTTTCGCATGAGGTATAATGGACTATAATTATGATTCATCGTGCCAACCATTTCCCCAAAAGACAACACCGCTTTCTAGATGAAGATTAGAAGGACGATTTTAAAATCTTTGGCTCTTTAGTGTTTACACAAAGTCCCTAAAATGTGATTACATCGTTATAATAGTAAGATCATGTCCGGATTGATTTCACTATAGATAAACATCTTGATGTTATGGCCACTATTTGTCTGCATTCAAAGACGAATGGCTAAACTAATATGTCGGATTTAATAAGCAAAGTCATCATCTTGCAATGAATCTATGTTTGCCGTTGTTCATTTCTATTGATAACATGATAAATGGACAGCAATGATTCCTAAATTATTTGTATGAATTTAATAAGGCACCGCTAAGATAGAAAACAATGGGCTAGTTTTGTTCTGTTTGTATTTCCGATTGAAATCGACAATCCTAATCTGATATCTGTCCTTCCTAAACAAAAGAGCCTTTTGATTCCCACTTAATGAAATAGCTTCTTTTGTATCGTTTGAACAAATTCAATATGTTTTTATAGAAAATCTTTGATTATTTGTCAATGCGAATGCACAGTGCATATTGGAAAATGAACTATGAACGTATCGAGTGCTATGAAAGCGATACTTAATGCTGTTTTATAAAATGTTGTTCAATATGTTTTGACGTCATTATGGTTCACTAATCATTAAGTTTATTAATAATCATCGTTCATAAATGTGGCTATTCTAGAAAATGATAAATAAATTTACTAATTAAAATATGCCTGAAAAGAATCACAGCAATTCATTGATCCATAAATATTGAGGACGTTTCTTTTCTGCAAATCAACGAATAAGTAACACAGGTAACACTAAAGCTAGCAGTAACAAAAATATATATCAAGCTTAAATAATAAAGTTGAACGAATGTTGAAAGAGTACTTTTGCTTTTCACCTTCAAAATTGTATACAACGTTTAAAATACAAAGCCTTATTTTCAGAGAGTTTTTGTTACTTAATTTTTTCCAGAAAGTCGTTTGTGATATACTATCTTGCGTTTACAAGTCCATATTATCGACATTATTTTGGTTAAAAGATGATTTTACTTTAAGTACAACATATGTCGCTAATTTTGTTATTTCATATAAGAAAACAACTTGTACCGTTAATGACCAGAGGTTGAAGAGTTTGATAATGATGATTTTTTCTGTTGTTCATGGAATAAATGATGTTTTAAGCAATGTCCTCTTATTGATAACCAAACACTCATTAGAGGACAAACATGAGAATAGAATAGAATAGAATAGAATAGAATAGAATAGAATAGAATAGAATAGAATAGAATAGAAAGAGAAGAGAAAGTAAGCTTCAGACCGCGTGCAGTAGCGGTAAGAGGAACGATGAAATGATTAAAAGGAACTATCTTTCTTACGGTCTATTTTATTATTAACTGTTTAGTCAACACACACCGTTCTTGTTAAGTTAGCAAATATATAACAAACAATTTGCATTGTAATGTGATTTGAATTATGCAACTTGGATGTTTACGCACCAAATTGTATACTGCCAGTGCTCCAGCAATGGACTGAAACAATTTTATTTCACACATATTGAATTCAACCATACTGTTATCAAAAAGGACATGCTAATAAGATTATGGTTTTATACGTCCTTATTATATTGTTTATGCAAAGAACAATGCACTGAAATGAGAAAACAATTAGAATAGCAATAAAAAATACTTATTTTATTAAATTTTGTTGAAAACGTTTTAAACCTTAATTTTTAAAACTTTTTCTTCAATAATATGTATTAAAAGTTGCTTAATCGTTAACTGACAAACTAACGTAAGGAATTTTGTTTATTTTGATTTCATTATAACAAAAACCACATGTTACCACCCAATATAATCACAATAATAATTCCGTATACCCCTTTATATGTGCTAGCAACAATTTGCTAATTACTCATTTATTTCACACGTGCATTAGTATTTAAAAGTCAGTGAGGTGATAATATAACTTTCTATCTTTTCATGTGAAATTAAATTCAGGGGGACTAGTTAATTCCTTTTAATTATTTTTTCAAGAAACTGACAAATCAAAGCAGTAACAAAGGTACAATAAAAACTATTTATAGATATACAATAAAGTATGTGAACTATAGCCTGCTTTAAGTGTTTTGTCTAAAACACTTTTGGATTTTTCTTAATCTTTGTTTCCTTTTATTGCTAAAGTCATTTTTATTCTAACATTATTTTCACTTGTTTGAAAACTTCTAACAATAAATTATGTAAAGTACTAAATGAAAATCTCCTTATGATGTCAGCTTTGGTTATCTCGTGCTTCATATCAGTATTGATTTCAAGTACATCGTATTGTTTAATTGAGCAATTATTATATATGTACTGTTTTAGCTATCCAATATCATTAATTTTTTGGTAATCAATTAATTCGGCCCACGTGTATGTGTGTACTTTCATTGTATTATTGTCAATTATGATCATATATTCCAAATCAGTTAAATGTTTTACAATCCTCTGACCATGCTGCTCCATTTGCAAATAAATATATATGCTTTCTGAATTTAGACAATATCCTCCTTTTAATCAAATTCATGTGATTGTTGCCATTGCTTGTATATTTTAGTAAATGCTTTGTACTTTGTGTTGCTTTACATATCACATGTTAACATGTAAAAAATCATTTTAATTATGTACTATAATTTTTTATGCATGCCAGTGCTTATATGGTAATCAGCTGATTTTACATATTACATATAATGTGCAAAGCAGTTTTACTACTTTTAATTCTATATCCTTTTTAGTTGTGCTTATACGTAAACCAGCTGATTTTATGTAATTTTATACTGTGAATGTATCTTGTAACTTGTGCTTAGTCCACATATCTTAACCTGCTTATTTTATGTCATAGTGCATATAACCACTAACTTGCTTGTTTTATTCTGCTGATTGTATCTTAATTGCTGTTTGTATTGTTGTAATGTCTTATAATGTATTTATTCGGTCAAAAGCTCTGTAGAGCTTATGTTATTTGTTAGTAATGTCATGCCGAATTCAAATAAAGTTTTCTTATCTTATCTTATCTTATCTTATCTTACCATGCACGTAATTGTCGTTCGTACTTTTATTTTAAAAGTTTCGTGCCAAATGTTTCTTCCTAAGTTACGCACTCACAACCTTTTTGTACAAAAATGTAATTTTGGTTACGAATTGGAAATGATATGAACTCGTTATTGTACAAAACGTTTATATTTGTATAAAACGGTATAAGCGTTAACTTTCAAGGCTCTTTTCATAATGTTAATATAGCAATATGAAAACTTCATTTTCTAAGAAAGATTAAATGTTAATCCCTGTTTTGACCCCGCATTAAAAAACTCTATAATTTTGTTGCTTTTGTTACCACATATAACAACTTCATTTTATGTGTTTTATGCATAAACTCTTATAATAACAAAAAGTGATTTGTTTTGACAATTTACTCTGGTACAAAATTTTTTTAATATATTTTCTTAAATTAATAAATGACAATTGTTTTACTCTCTTATACCTACTTATCACACTTGAACTAGAATTTAAAGGATCACATTGTGAAGTGCAACTTTGTATCACAAACATCAAGAATCGATGTTTTATAGTCAATAATAAAAAGAGGATATATGTATTAAAGGATTGTAATAAGTAAATCAAGTCTGCATCAAAAGTACG
This sequence comes from Limnoperna fortunei, assembly GCA_944474755.1. Taxonomy (NCBI): domain Eukaryota; kingdom Metazoa; phylum Mollusca; class Bivalvia; order Mytilida; family Modiolidae; genus Limnoperna; species Limnoperna fortunei. Next base: position 55,539,502 of record OX104115.1, on the reverse strand, counting down.
GATAAACACTAAGTGAACTATACTTTAATAATATGTCTACACATGATGGAGAATAAACAAATAATTAAAAATGCTCTATAAAAATAAATGAAACACTTGTTCTATAATCTAAATTCACAACTTTAACATAAGATTAACATTTGTATGTCTTGTTTTGTTTGTTTGCTTGTTTGAATATAGTTTAATGCCACTATCAGCAATTTTTCAGCTATATCATGGCGTCCAGTTTTTATTGGAGAGGAAACCTGAGTAGCCGGAGAAAACCACCGACCTGCGATAGGAAAACTGGCAATCCTTGTCAATTAAGATTAAAGTCGAGAACACCCTGCCAGCAGTGAGACTCGAACCCCCAACCTCAGTGTTGAAAGACCACGTGATCAATAGTAGACGAACTACCTCAAACACTCGGCCACCGAGGCCCCCAATAAACATTTGCATTTATTTTTAAGAAATGTTAAATTTTCACTGTTTATTTTTCTAAATAATTGTGAGGACAATTCAAAGAATATATATCATATCTGATTAGGAATGTAGAGTTTATGTTCCTGGGGCAGTCTTATGAAACCTATCTCCTAATATACTAATACTGCGGAAAATAAGTGCATAGCATTTCTGTACAAGTCATATATGGTTTAATGCTTTACACTCAATCTGTACATATTAGGACGAAATTTTTAAGTTAAGGTCTTCCTGTTATCAGACATGATATTTATTGATTTATTTAAAATTTTAAAGTTTAAAAGAATTTTTGTGTTAAATGTCATGCACAAAATTCAATAAACTTTTTGTTATTCACTATGATTATCAATACAATGCACTGCTGTCAGATAAGAGAGATAGCTTTTTAAATAAAATGTCATTAAAAGATAGCAGGGTTATTCGCCAGACGCGCGTTTCGTCTAACCAAGGCTCATTAGTGGCGCTCAAACCCAAAAACCCCACAACATTTGAAATCCAAATAATGAGGTGTTGTTGAAATTTTATCACCAAAATTTGAAAAAAAATCGTCAAAGGCCATCTTGAATTGCGAATAGAAGCAACCTTAGAATTTAAAGTATTTTCGAAATTTCATGGGAGCAAATTTAGATAATGACTATTAATAAACTGCAGTAGAATTTACTGTAATACTAGAAAAAAACTATCTCACTCGACAAAGAAAAAATGTAAAAAAAAATTCAGCAATGCTATGAACTGATTATTGTAAATTTAAGTTATTAGAGCTTAATAAGAGTTAATACTCTGGGCTCATTTATTCTTTTACTTTAGACCCTGCATTTAAAGAACAAAATTTCATTTCCTTTTATAATTATTGTTCAAGTCGCCTTGGCCTTTGTTATCAAATATACTTTCTTAATGTTATGTATTTTATGTATAACCCCTTGGTAACAAAAAAGGCTAGATGTACGAATTATAATCAACTCCTATATCTTCGTCAAATGGGAAATTACAATTCTGTTACACTCTTATACCTACGTCAACACACTTAAACTGGTTTCTTAAGGATCATCATGTGTTGTACAACTCTGTTTCATACACATGTGATAATTAACAATCTGCAACCAAGAAAATATGTACAAACAATTCTGCAATGGTAAATTGAAGTTCAATGAGTTTAATTATACAATAGTTGCTTATATAGAGGGCATTGTCATGATATCTTGACTGCACAAGGGACAGTGGTATTGCCTGAAACATTGATAATGCCCAAGCCAAAGGCGAGCGCATCATCGATTTTAAAGGCAATACCACTGTCCCGAGTGATGTCAAGTATCATGACAATGCCAATATAAGCAACTATAATTTATTTTATTGAAGAATTAAGAAACCATGTGTTTAAGACTGCATTATGTATTTGTAGCGGCTTGCTGTATGATTTAAATGTTTGGCCTCATAATATATCATTGTTTGGCATTTTTAGGCAATACACAGTTAGTTTTCTAAACTTTATGACATTTTTTTCTCATTTGGATTGTACATGTACATATATTTTTTTTTTATAAATTAAAAATAAACAGTTTTATGTGGCTTGTTACTGGAGAGGGCATTACCACGACGTGATAACGCCTGTGGGCATTATCACGGCGTGATAATGCCCTCACGTCAAATTACTGCAAATTAATTAATACCAGCTGACCAGCTGTTTTATCCAATTAAAACAAACATAATTTTACTGATATGAAATAATAAAAGTTATTACTCGGGGCTTATTTCGTATCTAGCGATAAGGAAACTTTGTGGTTAACGAGTATAAATGCTTCTTCGCATTTAAACAAAAGTTATCATTTGCTTTTCATAATTTATGTTTAAGTCGCCTTTCCCGTAGTTATCAAATATACTTAACTAATATTATGCATTATATGTATAGCCTCTAATAATAACAAAAGTTTGATCAATTATTATCAATTATGGTACAAAAAACTTATGTGTATATATCTCTTTCACTTAAAAAATGACAATTGCGTTAGCCTCATACCCTCTTATACCTACTTGAACTAGAATATAAAAGACCATCTTGTGCAGTACAACCTTGTATCACATGCATGTGACAATTAAATATCCGTGTTTATGTCATCATTAACGGTTTTAATTTATTTTATTAGGAAGCCGGAGCAAATAAACTATGCTTTATAAGTACACAAAACACTTTTTGCTATAAAGCGAAATTTATTTGATAATAATATGTCTATAAATGTTAGAGAGTAAACAAAAAGTTTGAAAAAGTTCTACAAAAATGAATGAAATACTTGTATAATAATGCACAACTTTACCATTGTTGTATACCTGTTTATCATACTAATGACATTGGCATTTATTTATAGCAAACTTCCCTTTTCGCTGTTTATTATTCAGAACAACTGTGTCGACAGTTAAAACGAATATACAATGCACACTGTCTGAAAAGATACATAGATTTTTTACTTCCGGAAATGACTCGTCAAACTATCTACTATTATAATACTTCTATACCCGGTAATTAATTGGGCGGAGTGAATATCCAAAATATGATCACGAGTGCCGCATAACGCATCTGATTAAACGAGTGTGCGGAACTTGTTCCGCGCACGAGTTTAATACAATACAATACAATACAAAAGCTTTATTTTAATTCGGCACATACAAAACAGTACAACACAAGCTCTGATGAGCTTTTTACCAAATACAGACAAACATAACATACATGCATGCATTACAAATTAAAATGACGTTACAGTACAATAAAATAAATAACATCAAAAAGCACTAGCACATGCATAAAGCAACATACAGTTAAAAAAAGTAAGATCAAAAGCACTAGCCTAAGCAACAGCAACATACAGTTGAAGCATTGCATAACAGCACCTAAAACTGAAGACAACTAAAAATAACTAAGCAGTTTTAAAAACTGAAGACAACTAAATATAACTAAGCAATTTTAAAAACTGAAGACAACTAAAAATAACTAAGCAATTTTAAAAACTGAAGACAACTAAAAATAACTAAGCAGTTTAAAGCTAAGACTGAAGACAACTAAAAATAACTAAGCAGTTTAAAGCAGAAGATAAAAAACAATTACTTGCAAGCAGAACAGTGACATTCAGATCCATTCCAGGACTGAATGAGGCTTTTAAACTGATAAAAACTGCCCTCAGCCCTGAAATGGTCTGGAAGGCTGTTCCACATTACAGCTGCAGCAAATTTAAAACTTTTCTTACCATAAGTTGATGTTTTTACTCGTGGTACATCCAAAATATTGTTATATCTGAAAGAATATTTAGATTCTTTAACATTTAAAAGATTTTGTAGACAAACAGGTGCAATTTTGTTTACAATTTTATATGTTTCTAGAGCCATAGTTCGTTGGCGTCTTATATGTAAGGAAGGCATCAAGGCTTTTTCTAATAACATTTCGTATGTGCTGGAGTAGTCATCATATACAAAACGGAGTGCTCGTTCCTGCACTTTTTCAATTTTTTTTAGAATTTTTCTCTGTGCAGAAGAGCCAAGCCAAAGGGCAAAAGTTAAAATTACTGAGGACAAAAGTATGAAATATAGTTAGTTTACTAAGTCTATCCAAACAATGTCCCAAACGCTTTAAAATATTTAATTGCTGTGATGCCTTCCTGCAGATGTTGCCAATATGTACATCAAAGTTTAGCTGATAATCAATATCTATATCTAGTAATTTTACAGTAGATTCACACGAGATATTCGAGCCTTGAATGTCTATACAGGGATATTTAGAAAAAGTTTTTTTACCAATTTCTAAAAATTGAAATTTATCAGGATTTGCCTGCATTTTGTTTATCTTAAACCATTTAATAAGTTCTATTGAATCACTTTGTAAGGCACTTATTAAATTATCATAATTCGGGTTACAAAAAGACAAAGTGTTGTCGTCTGCATAATTGTACAAGGTACCAGATTTCACAACTGAAAAAATATCATTAATAAACACATTGAACAATAGAGGTCCAAGTATTGAGCCTTGTGGGACTCCTTTCTGGATGTCAGCCCAGCTGCTGAGGATGCTGTTCAGTTTAATTTGCTGTTTCCGGTTTGTTAAATATCATTTTAGGAGGGAGACCGAATTTGGTAAAACACCATATGCTGACAATTTGTCAAGCAAAATATCATGGGGGAGGCAGTCAAAGGCCTTAGATAGAACCATGAGAACTGCTGCAACATATTGATTATTGTCCACAGCAGTACGCCAATCTTCAATCAACCTCAGCAAGGTGGTCTGACATCCATGTCCCTTTCGAAATGCACACAAATATGGGTTAAAAATAGTATCAAAATAATCTGAAAGTTGGATTTCCATTACTTTTTCAAAAATCTTAGAAAATATTGGTAATACACTTACTGGTCTAAAATTTGACTTTTCTAGTGGATTATTTTTCTTAAATAATGGAGTAACCTGGGCTTGTTTGAGTCGGTCTGGAAAAATACTACATTCTACAGATAAATGAATTAGTGTTGTTAACTGTGGTACAATAACCTCTTTACAATTTTTTACAATTTTAGCTGGGATACCGTCAAATCCTGTAGCCTTCTTAATATTAATATTGTTTACAATTTTTACAACATTTTTTTCTGTAACCTTTTGAAATACAAAACTTTTTTCAGGCTTTAATTCCATTGTTTTCTTAATATTTACAATACTTGGATGACTTTCTGGATTATACAATATACCTTTTCCAATATCATTTGCTACAGTTGAAAAAAAATTGTTAAAACATTCATTGACTTCTTTGCTGTTATTTATAATTTTGCTATTTTCACACAACACAATTTTCTGCTCACCTTTGTCAGTTTTTTTAGAGAAAAAAGGTTTCATAGTTGACCAAAAATTGTTGTTTTTACAACCACCAGTACAACGTTCAAGAAAATAGTTTTTCATGGATTTTTTCTTCAGTTTTGTTACCAAGTTTCTTTGTCTACGATATCTGTCCCATGTTTTATCATTTTTGTACTTTGTATACTGGGAGTACAGCATGTGTTTTTATTAATGGCTGATCTTAAATCACTGTTCATACATGGGAGGGGTTTTTTCCTTGGTTTGCGAGATTTGATAGGTGCATGTTTGTCTAAGACACTAATAAACTCTGTTTCATAGTTTTCATACATATTATTTATTTGTTGTTCTTCATTTGAGCATGTTTCCAGTGTTGGTTTATGTATGTTAATTTTTGATATGTCTTCATTAAAATTTGTGATTTCAAAGTTTTTGTAGCTGGGGTATCTTATGTACTCTGTTTAGGTCTGTTAACATGACCTTTTAATGTGACCGAGATAAGATTGTGACAGTCACTTATACCTGTTGGTGAATTCAGCACATTAAAACAAATTTTTTTCTGATTTGTCAGTATTACATCAACTAAGGATGGTTTACAACCTTTCATAAAACAAGTTGGTTTACTTACTATTTGTGATAAGTTGAAGACATCACACAAATCGTTAAGAGTTGTACACTTTTTACCATCAAGCATATCAAAATTCAGATCTCCTAGGACAAGAATATTTTCATAATTAATAAAACATTTATCTACTGATTTCATAAACATATTTGAAAAATCACTGTCATTTATAGATGGAGGTTTATATAGCCCTATAACGAGCCATTTTCTGTCATTTATATAAACTTCAATTGATAACATTTCTAAATTTTTACACTCCATATCTGTTTTTCTACTAAAGGGAAAGTCAGAGTTCATCAGTGCCATAATACCACCTCCTCGACTGTTTCGGTCTCTTCTGAGAAGTTTATACCCATCAACTGTAAACAAGTTGTCGTTAAAAGTATGGTCTAGTTTTGTTTCTGATATGAATAATATATCAACAATTTTATTGTCTAAAAGCTCCCTCATTTCAATAAATTTGTGTCTTACACTGTTGATATTAATATGTGCTGCCATAAAGTTCCGTGGATTAGATTTCCTAGCTTCTTGAAGTGACTCAAAAACTGAATTTGTATTACTCTCTTGGGTTGCATGTGATATGTTGAGTTTGTCATGTATACTATTTTCAAAGAATGAGTCAGTAAAATTGGGTAAAATGCACCCTTTACAATACCAGTAATCTTCCGAATGTGATAGATGTAAATACTCATGAGATTGTAATTCAGTACATTTAAGATGATACCAGAATTCACATTCATCGCACATGATTCCTTTCTGATTGGATTTAACTGGTTTTTTACAATCCCCGCGGGGGTATTTTACAGGCCCTGGATTCATTTCGATATCCCCACTAATTATGAGGATTATTAACTGTCTGTAATAAAGGTGAGACAATTCTAGTGCTTTCATAGGAAAAGGAGGTCTCGAGTATTTTATGTGATACAAAATCATAGTGTAAGTCCCAATGTCTAGGTCACTGCCAAGTATTATGTTGTACGAATCCGGGTCGTTTCGCCCCGAATCCCGTTCGCCTCTGGGTCGTTTCGCCCCGAATTCCCGTTCGCCCTGGATCGTTTCGCCCGTAATTGTATAATATATATAATGATAGATAATTGTCTATTACGTGCTTGTGTTATGGTTTCTTTAATATTTTACTTTTTTTGTTGCAGAGCATGTTTTTACTCTTTCCATCTTTGACATCATGGATCGAAATTATTATGGATGTACAGAAAAAAATAAGAAATTGTAAATATATTTATTTTATTAAGTCAGTTCAACACATCTGTACTGCTCTACAGTTATACCCGTCTGGCATTACGGTGCTGCCAACGATCACTTGTGTGCTGCTTTGGTCGTACAGGATCATTGCAAGAAAACAAATAGACATCGTGAAGGTTGAGTATGAAATGATTGCCACTGGTGTGGCTCATATTTATATATTCAGGTGAGTTTTACAGCTTATGTTTTGGCTAATCAAACATTTTACAAATTACTTTGAACTTTTAATTAACTGACACGTAGGCACAAGCTGTAAAGCTCCAGATCAAATGTGTTTCTTAATTTGATTGAAATTTTATTTAATCATAACATAATTAATTTCTTTCAATCATCACATTAAAAAATGATAATTGGTATTGACAGTTATTACCATATTAATTGAATTATTTTGATGAAGTAATTAACAAATGAAATTATAATTGTTATATTTTTTATGCACAAAGTTCGAACATAATTTTGCGAAAATACGCTTTATTAATTAAAGTTCATCAGCTCCAACACACAAAATACCCTTTTTTGTTTAAAGATACACATTGTTTTTATTTAGAGGAGCGAAAAGACCCAGGACGAAACGGTGCGAAACGACCCGAGCGAATCGACTCAGGGCGAACAGGTAGTCGGGGCGAAACGACCCGACACCATGTTGTACGATTTAGTTAAAACCATATTTACATCAGTTTGGTTCGGTAAAAATTTAAAATTATGATCAAACCTTGGTGTTTCGACATCATCCTGTAGTTGTTGACGATGAACGTTTGTAAGCAATAATAGACAAATACGAAAAAGTTGGTACAGCATGCTTGTTGAGTGTTTTGTTTATACCGGATACGGAGATACTGAAGGATAGTAGTGGCGAGTATCTGTTTATACCGGAAACGGAGAAAGCGAATGAATGAAATGGTAGTGGCGAGAAGTTTTTTCTTCACAAATTTACAATTTAATCTGATGCTTAATGCGGCACGAGTGATCATATTTTGGATATTCACGATGCCCAATTGATTATCCTATTTATTATATAGATCAAAATTATTTTCTTAAAATGTTAATGCTTAATCCTAAATTTTATGAACGGCGGATGAAAATCTGTAAGGTATAAAATTTTGGCGGGAAAAAACCCGAGCGTGAAAATAAACGATAATTTTCACATGTGATTTACCGTGATTTCTGTCACTCGGAAAATTCGATATTTCATCTCTATCTATATAATAAGTTACTTAAGAAACGATTAAATGCTTTAAAACAATTGTAGACTACATATACACATATAGGAAGTCCTGAAATGCAGGTATAACTAATAATCAGCCAATTGCTACATTATAAAGATAAAACCAAGAAAGTGTTGGGGAATATTTACGTTAAAATTAAAAGTCGTGATAGAAAGTGACTCAGTTTTCTTATTCACCATGGTAATGAGTACACAATGCACTATTTAGTACTGTCAGAAAGGGTAGATAGCTTATTAATTGAATCTGGCTGCAATCAGAAGAAAAGATATCTCTTATGTTCACAGAATTCTGCCATTGTCAGTTGTACGTCTTCGCAATATCAACCAACTTTAAACTTTTTTTATTTTATTTTGTACCATGAATTGCTTGTTCTATAATCATGACTCGCTCCATTTGACAAATAACAATCATGCTTATGTCCTTTACCGAAGAATGTTTACGAGCTAGTTAAGAGTTAAAGATTGGTTTGTTTGTTCGAATGATTTTAACGCCACTTTCAGACTTTTTCAGCTAAATCATTAAGATAGAAGGTTTTATAAGAACAACTATTCAACATTTTTTCTCAAGGTCATGCAAACAAGCAAATATGCGTTATGAACAATGGTCTACATGTGAAAAGATTTCAACACCTTGTTGTCTTTTAAAAAAAGAAGGCTTGTCATAATTTCTGTCATACGTCACTGAAGTTATGTTCATAAACTGAATCGATGGTTTTTATTACATGTTTATATGACATTGCAGATGTTCAACAATTTATAATGGGTGTCACATCAGGACCGGATTAAAGACCACAATTTGTTTTCGCCTATTTGTTTATTAAAAAATACTGCCAATTTATCCAATTCATGTATTTCATGAATAAAATATGTTTAAATCAAATCAAACATTGAAAAAAACATTAAAATTATAATATCCTCGTTTGCTGAGAGAAACAACCCTTAACAAAGATGCCTTGTTTTTATTGACGTTGCTAAAGCAATTACCTGCGTAACGTTCAGTATAAACAAATGGATATGCCTCTGGCAATTGGTGAACAAACTATTGGAAATGCAATTTATTGATTTAAAAAAAATAATGTCCTATTCTATATCGTTAAAAAATTGAAAACATATATTTAAAATAAAGCGGCACGTGTTTTTTTAATGCTAAAACACTGTTAAAATGAAGATAACACTGGTTACACAACATTAAAACAAGTGTTAGAATCATAGCCAAATCAAAAGATACTACAACATGTCTTTTACAACGATAAATCAAATGAAATTGTACCTAATTAATTGCATTAGTAATATTTAAACTACAGGATATTTCATTGTTCGAAAAAGCAACTAATGGACAGATGTGTATAATTTAGAATTGTTTGATTTGTAGAAATTTGTTCTTAAGAGTTTGACAAATTGCAGAGGCCAATAGTTCATATACCTTTCGCAACTGTATATCTGCTAGGGACACATTTATCATTCTAAGTAAATTTGTTTGTAGCAGTTAGCAGTAAGACTGAAGTCGGTCAAAATCAAAATGGTATTTGTATGTGCTCGAATCATGACCTCCACACAATAGACCAAAGATTCTAAAACATCCAATCAATTTGGCGCTACATTAATTTCACATTCGAATCAAAATCTCTGTCGCCTTTTTGTAAACGAATGACGACTGACTTTTTAAATACTTTAAATCAAACAAAACACTGTTTTAACCAAGACGTCCTTTATTCAAAATAAATCTTACCTTAATTAAGAATAACTAATTATAATGATCTCGATGTCATATAATATTCACGGGGAGGGGGATGGGGGGGGGGGGGGTAACTAGGGATACATTAAGGTACAGGTCTGCGGACGTAGATTTGAAAACACACCCTATTCATTTCATATACTGAATTATTTAAATCGCACCTATTTATATTTTATTATTGCACATCCCCATTGACAAAATAGTCCATTCACTACAAAAATGATCAAGTGATGTTAATGGAACACTTTTTTGTAAATTGACCGTGGTTTACATGGGCTTAAGATGAGAATTGAGACATGGATATATTTAGATAATTTATAACTACCCATTAATATATTTTTCAATGAAAAAAAGCTACCTTTTCATAGTTTTTGGAGAGCTAAAAAGGTAACCCTTTCGGGTCCGCACATCCGTATTACCGCATCTATACCAAGTAACCACCCCACCTTTCCGTGATAATATTTGTGTCTGGGTTGTTCGTACTGTATAAATAATATGTGAACTTGCTATGCGCAATGCACCTCGTTAACTTTATACTTCTCAGGGGCGGATACAGGATTTTCGAAAGGGGGGCGTAAAAAGTGGATATCGGAAAAGGAAGGCCACGAACAAGGTTTTTATAGTGTTCAGTAACCTTTATTTGGTACAGTATATACAACATAGATATCATAATAAACGAACTAGTACCGTTAATACATTAATTTATGGCAAGGACGAGCGGGGATTACATTTTTGCCTTTGGCGCTGGTTGTTACCCTCCCTGTTCTCTTCCTACATGACGTTTTGAACCGGAAAACAAATTTAGCCTTCTTGACATTTCAAAGGGAAGATAAACTGTCTTTTTCCTTATTAACAACTTCCATGAACGAATTTGTAATCAATTAGATCCAAATAATACACTTACAATGCCCTATATATGTTATCCTTTCGGAATACCTAATCTTACTTAAACTTTGTTTTTGTCGTGTATGTTAACTTTCTTTGCATTTATGTTGGGAAGTTTTTTTATCTTGAATACTGATAATAAGTTTGTTTTAATGGCGTTTATAATTAATATAGATCTATAACCAGTTTATATATCCGTCCCTCCATCCACCATCCGTCCTCCATTAATCTATTTATATATCTTGCATGTTTGGTGACTTGGTAACCATCCTCCTCCAACACTCTGTCCTCTGGCTTTTTCAATGTGTCGCACAATTTTAAGGTTATTCAGTCTGAAATGTCATTTTCTGTGTGTATTTTCTTCTACCTCCGCGAACATGCATGTGACTGACTTAGCAAGCCCGGATGATCGTGTGACATGTCCATTCCATTTCAGTTTCGTTACTGTGGTCAGTATGTCTTCATAAGGTCCAAATGCTAAGCATTCTCAATCAATACCTAAACATTTTAAGCTTTAGTTAGCAAGAAATTGTGGTATTTAGTTTCAGCGAATGAAATGTTAAGAAAATAATATTAAACATTGCTCTTTAAAAGAACTCTACCAATTTTTTGTTCTTTTGCTATGGCGACAAGTCTTGTCAACTTTTGTACTAGTATTTAGGTGTCAACTATTGAAATGGCCGGTAAAACAACCAAAACTCGCAGTAATTAAAATTAAAACTTTCACTTGATCACGCTTTTTGTTATTGTCGCTGCGTGGAACTCCCACGACGGACATAAGAAAAAAGGAAGAGTAAGTGAAAGATTTAATTTTAATTTGATTGAGTAGCACACATTTTTTGTCAATACTTTTAACTTTTAAACTTGGCTTTGAACTGTTTTATTCGTTTTTTTTGTGGGGGTGGGGGTGGGGGTGGAGGATTGTTTTGTTGAAGCTTTATTTTGAAAAAAAGTTAAAGTATGGTGTGTGTAGGGGGAAATGTTGGTATCTCTATCAACAAAGAAGATCTAATTTACCATTCGAGTATTGTTGAGACTATATCCGCTTCATGCAATGAACCGTGTCTTGTAATCTGTAGTTATCCGTTAGGGAAGGTTATTGATCGGAACTTACAACGAATGGTTTCGCGCTCTGCTAGCTATTATATCAACAAGATATAGCAGTCATGTCATTGGACAAAATGCTATGCAAATTTTTGATTCGCTTAATTTCAATATACAGAACTCATTTCTGATTAATCAAACAAGAATCATAACAAACACAGAAAAACACTTTGTTCTTTATCCATCCCTTATACGGACTTATAAATAATATCACGTGATTATTTTACAGGCTTGTCAGTGACGTAAAATCCCATTTCCAAGATTTGGATAGATATCCCTCATGTCCGTTTGTTCTTAATCGAATGACCGTTCTTGGAAGCAGTAGTTTGACATCATATCTTAAACGTATTATTGTTACACGAATATTTTTGAAACAGGGACTGTGTACTTGTCAATAATCAGTAATTCATAACCACAGTTAACATCTTTGTTAGGAATTTTAATGGCATGCAGCCAACAAAAAACTAGTAATACTTCGTGATATTACGCCATTTTTTAATATTAAAAGTAGTTCAACATACATATTTAAAACCATGATGAAGATATCCAACTTTACACTCTTTAATGTTTTCTAATCCCTATAATTACAAATTCCTATTGTCCTCCTGCGATTAATTATAGGTAGTTCTAAAACTTACAAGCGGCTGAGGAAATGTTTTACTAAATTAAATATTTATCGTTGTTTTTCTTGCGAACGACATGAAAGTATATTACACTCAGAGTTACAGGAGAAATTAATAAAACAATTGTTCGATATAATCAGAGCAAACTCCAGTAAAACACGTAGGCTTATTATCTCCACGAGAGCATATTTCTCGGCTGATGAGTTAGTTAATGAAAGCCAAGTGGTCAGTCGTACGTGACATATGTCTTGTGTCTGTTTTGTACTTTGATACATTTGTACAGTTCGCGGTAAAATTGGTCGAAATTGTTTTATACCCCACACCCCCGCTGAAAGTGTGAGAGCCATATAGGAATGGTCGTGTCCTTCCGTCCTTGCGTTACACTGACTTTTATCAGCTATTGCTCATACGCAGCTAGATGAAATTTGATAAAACTTTCATAGAATCTTTGTATCATATTGTTTTTGTGACCTGATGTCTAACATTTTGATCGGAATGATATTTAGGTTTTTCCATAACATGGACTTCACCATTCTGTGACATAGGGAAGCGGAGTGTATCAAATAGATAGAATTGTTCACAGCGTGTCTTGTTAAATTTGAAATCATGTTATATATTTTTGTATTTTTTCTGCTGATGATATGAAAGGAATCGTAGCTGTGAGACATGTCAAATCATTCGATGAAAATTAAGCAGATAATTAGACAATTCCTGAAAAATCAGCTAGAAAAAAGATTACAAGATTATACGTATTGACCAGAATTCTAAAATTTTGAATAAACGGAATATCTATTATAAATTGAAGAAACGTAATATTTATTTCCTGCTTATTTTCAACATTAATTTAGTGACAGAATTCTCTTACACTTCTGATTTCATATTGCATGTATTTCTTGGAGCTAAGTAGAGGGCCTCGTTTGCTGGTCCATGACGTCACATAACAAAAAAGGGGAGCAAGTTACGTTGCATAGTGTCTAGTCCGTACTTTAAACTTTTAAACTTGGTCATGCACTTTTTTATACGTTTTGTTTGGGGGGAGGAGTGGTGGAGGGTTGTTTTGTTGTTGTTTTATTTTGAAACAACGTCGGAGGGGGGTGTATGTAGGGGCGGAGTGTCGGTATTACTTTCTCTGTCAACAAGAAGATGTCATTTACAGTTCAAGTATTAGGACAAATTACAAGACTATTTCAGCTTCAATGGACCGTGTCTTGTAATCTGTAGTTGAATCCGTTAAGGAAGGTTATTGACCTGAACTTACCACGAAGGATTTCGCTATTTTCTAGCTATTACGTCGTGTGATTAATTTAAAGGCTGGTCACTGACGTAAAAAAACATGATTAGGGATAGATATCCCGCGTCAGGATGCTCTTAACAATTGTCCTTTCTTGCTATCCGTGAAAGCAATAATTTTACACCATATCATATCCGTATTATTGCAGGGGCGCAGCTGCCGATACGCGAGTACGCTTCTGAATCCACATGATTTTGACAACACTAAAAAAAATGCAATCTACCCCAGCATTCAATAAACTGTCCATTTGCAGTAATAAATAAAGCACCTTAGAACTCTGTAAAATGCACCAAATTGCACCATTGTTTTTCAAAGCAATTGGAATGAAAAATGCTGGAATGATTAACCGCCAAATAGCAGCCAATTTTGGGGTGAACAACTCTGTTATTAGCAGGCTTGTTGCGAGGCATAGACAGACAGGCTCAATCGAGGACCGCCCAAGACCTGAAAGACCCCGTAAAACAACCCCTAAAGAGGACCGCTTCCTTGCTTGTCAAGCCAGATTGCACCCCTTTTCAACAGCAGGGCAGTTATGAGGAATATGGCCTTCTGGTGGTCCAATCAGTGACAGAACAGTTATTCGGAGGCTTCACAGATCTCGTTTACGTGCTCGCAGGCCTTTGAAACGACCAGAACTGACAAGATGGCACTGCCAAGCACGAATGGAGTGGGCAAGACATCATCGTCACTGGAATCTAAGAAGCTGGAGACGTATGCATTGGTCAGATGAGAGCCGCTTTCTGTTGAAGCCTTTTGACGGTCGGATACGTGTTTGGCGGCAAAATAATACAGCTTTGGATAGAAACCATATTGTAGGAACACATGCATTCGGTGTTGGCGGCGTTACTATATGGAGATGCTTTTCACGTGACTGCAAGCTCACTTTAGAGATTCTCAACGATACATTGATTGGTCTGAAATACCGCGAGGACATCTTGGATGATCATGTTGGGCCACATTTTGACAACCACGCTCTTGCAGACAAGCCAATGTTTCAAGACGACAACGCTCGACCCCATCGAGCCCGTGTTGTGAGGGACTTTATTGAAACAGAACCGATTGACACACTTCCATGGCCAGCCATGTCACCGGACATGAATCCGATTGATCATGTGTGGGACTTTATCGGGCGAAAAGTCAATCAACGGAACCCAAGATGCCAAAATGTTCGAGAATTAGAAGTTGTGGAAGAATGAGATTTCCAAAGTACAGACTTAGGCGTTTGCATTGGTTGCTAGAATCAGCGGCTTGTTGAACATTTACACCGGTCACCCTTAACATATTCCCAAAGTTTCATATTGATTGGACAATGCATCTCGGAGAATCTGTGCGGAAAAGATTGAGCGGAAAGAAAACAGAAAATGGAAAAGGAAAGAATACAATAATAACTATAGCGTGGAGGTTATACCCGATATTGATGGAAAATACGCCAAACGACAGTCCATTTGTTACTCTTTCACCTCAGGACTTGTTGAATGACTGTAATTTTGTAAACAATGAAAAATTTTGTGTCAAAATAAACTTAAAATCACCTATTGTTTTGTTGTTTTGGGGCCTATTTTTGTGATCATTATTAGAACACTAGAATTTAATTTTACAATTTGAGGATTTAAATAAAGAATCTTACAGGTTCAAATTTCCTAATGATATATACATTTGCATACAAATTAAACATTTTCTCATTTGTTTATGTTATTGAAAAAAGATTAGATCCGGAAAAGTAGGTGATGCTCAACTTATGGCGGACTGTATAGTTGCAAATTCTTATTGTCCTCGTGCGATTAATTATGAAGTTATAAACTAAGAAGCGGCTGAGAAAATGTTTTACTAAATTAAAAATATGTATCATTTTTTTTCTTCCTGACGACATAAAAGGATGTTACGCTGAGAGTTAAAGGAATAACTAGTAATGACTGTGCTGGGATGCCCACACAGAATGTCTCCTAAACGAACCTCCATGGCCACTATAATCTTCAGCAAGTTGAAAACCTCCAAAAACAAATTTTTGCCAAGATAACGCTATTTCCTATTTAATGAGCCCCGTTTCATGGAAACAAGAGTCATTTTGAAAATTCCAAAAATTGATTGCAATTCAGGTCACCCTTAACATGTTCCCAAAGTTAAGTTTCATATTGATTGGACAATGCATCTCAGAGAATCTGGTCGGGAAAGATTGAGCGGAAAGAAAAAAGAAAATGGAAAAGAAAGAATAATAAATACTATTAAAACAAATGTCTCCCAAACGAACCCCCCCCTTAGCCACTAAAATCTTGAGCATGTTTAAAGCCCCCCCCCTTCCGCCCCCCTTAAAGAAAAATAAAATAAATAATAAATTATATAGTGTCCCTTGTTTCAATGGATAAGGCAGTCATTTTGAAAATTGCCAAAATGGATCGCAAAACTTCAGGTCACTCTTAACATGTTTCAAAAGTTTCATTGATTGGACATTGCATCTCAGAGAAACTGTGCGGACAAGTTTGGATGGAAAAAAGATAAAAGAAAAAAGAAAAACAAGAACGAAGAAAGAAGAAGAATACTAAAAAGAAACCGAACAAAAACTAGAAACCGGACAAAAACAATACGTCTCCCAAAACTTCGTTTGGAAAACATAATTAATAAAACAATAGCTAGAAAATCAGGGCAAACTCCCGGAAAACACGTAGGCTTATGTCCATGATCGCCTGCTGAGTAAGTGTACAAGTGATCAGTCGTATCTGACGCTGCGAACGTGACCTTTGTCTTGTCTGTTTTGAACTTTTGGATAGTTGTAGCGTTTATACAGTCCGCTGTAAAATTGGTCAATGTTTTTATACCCAACCTTCCCAGTCATGATGGAGCGAAATTGGAATGGAAACACCTGCTTGGTAGGATGTTGTACCCCGCTCAAAGTAAAGCGGAGATGAAATGACGGAAATGTCATTTTGTCCGTCCTTTCGTTACACTATCTCGTATCCTTTATTTGTCCTACGCATTTTGGATGGAATTTGATGAAACTTACACATAATCTTTGCTACATATTTCCATTGTGCACTTAATATCGTACATTTTGATCAAAATAATATTTAGAGTTTCCCTAATACAAAACATGGACATTCTGTGACAAAGGGGAAGCGGATGTTATCAGTTAGAGAGCATTGCGCACAGCTTGTCTCGTTTAATATGAAATTATGCATTTTATTATTTGTTTTATTCTACTGTCAACATGAAAGGGATGGTAGCTGTGAGACCTGTAAAATGATTTGAGAAAAAATAATCACATAATTAGGCATTTGCCAAAGAAGTCAGGCATTTCCTGACTTCACGCGTAATTCTCGACTAGAATTCTGAAATTTTGAATTAACGGAATATCAAGTATAAATGTGTAGAAAGTGATATAAGTTTCCCGCTCATTTTCGGCATTAATTTATTGACAGAATTTCCCGCTTATTTTTAGCATTACTGTATTTACAGAATGGACGGGTAGTTAGTTACTAATGATCACTGATGTGTCAACACTGAGGCTGTAACGCCGAGCTGAAGTGAAAAAGATTTACTGGATGACAACATAAATGGGAAATGCCAGTTTCATTACTAAAGGTCGGGGATCAGTGGCGGATCTAGGGTGGGGTAGTGGCGTACGCCCCCCCCCCTTTAAAAAAAGGAAAGGAAAAAAAAGAGAACAGGGAGGGTAACAACCAGCGCCGAAGGCAAAAATGTAATCCCCACTCGTCATCGCCATAAATTAATGCATTAACTGTACTAATTCGTTTATTATGATATCTCTGTTGTATATACTGTACCAAATAAAGGTTACTGAACACTATAAAAACCTTCTTTTCCGATATCCCCTTTTTACGCCCTCCCTTTCGAAAATCTTGTATCCGCCCCTGGGGATTCTCACGGGTAGTAGTGGGCAAGGTGTACTCGATCCCAACTATATAATTTACAACGAATGCCAGTTTTCCCAAAGGAACGTCGGTTAGTCTCACGGGTACTCTGCCTTTTCCTTTAATTCAAATTGAACGCAAAGATATAGGTAAAAAATGCTTAAGTGTCGTAAAAGCCGATTAAAGAAGTGGTCATTAAAACATAAAAATATAATACAGAAAGCAAGAGAGAGAGAGAGAGAGAGAGAGAGAGAGAGAGAGAGAGAGAGAGAGAGAGAGAGAGAGAGAGAGAGAGAGAGAGAGAGAGAGAGAGAGAGAGAATTAAAATAACAAAATATGAGTTATTGTCTTGTATTGATTTCAGTTTTCGGATCTATACAACTCGCAATTGTCGCTAGCGGATATAATAATATATAAATATGTTATAATGTTTAGCTCGTTTATTCTACAGTTATTTTGCATTTAAAAATGACTCAAAATAGCAAGGTGCTTATAAGTTGTATCAATTAATTCCATACCGGTACCAGGGACAGTCTATACTAAGACTGTATAGAAAGTAGGTTCTAAGTAAGGTAAAACAAAGTATTATGTCTGGGAATAAACATTTACAATTCGGCAATTTACATTGATAGAAGAGGAAAAAAGATTATTGCATGATAAACTCTGAGCTCTTACCTTTTTCATTTCTTACTTAATTTCCCACTTTTATAGTTTATAAAAGCTTAAGACTATAATATATAAAAAAGAAACAATGAACAGATGTTGTTTTGTATACATTTTATTTATCAAATTAATTGGTAAACCCCCCGAACTGCAGTGGGAAAACTGGCAATCCTTGTCAATTAAATTGGAGTCTAGTATACGTACCTGCCCGCAGTGAGACTCGAACCCGCAATCTCAGTGTTGACAGACCACCTGATCAATAGTTGACGAACTACCTTAACCACTCGTTGTTAGAGCGTAATGAAACACAATCACCAAAAGCTTCCTAAAACGTCTTACACACCTTGGGCATTTTGAAAAAGAAAAATTCCGACTAACTAGTTTAAAGTGAGTTAAGTGCTAAAATAAAAAATTATCACATTAGATGTCTATCAATTTTGGGGGAAATTTTATTAGTTTGAACTTATAATGTTAAAAGCATTTATGATCTTTTAAAACCAATGAGACGCTTTTATTTTTTTCACTCTAATTTTGGTTAAGCTAACCTGAGTTTCTTGCATGTTGTTATTTTGTAGGTTTTATATGATATGTCAGTTTAGTTTAAGTCAGGTACTAGCACTCCTGCTAAACTAAAGTAAAGAACTTAGACGGTAATCCGGTAATTATCAACTTCCTAATTCCAGTAGCGCCATGATGTGTTTTAAAAGTATAGATAAATACCGACGCGCTACAAGACCATGTCTGTTCGAGAAGATAAAAGTATAACTTTCTTGTTCAGCGAGTCGGGGTCGTCGGGTTGGGGAATACCAAATTACTGTATATTATCTATATGTCCTTGTCTGATTTAGTGTTTTTACAAATCTGCCTATAATCGAGTACCCAGCTGAATTCACATGATTTTAACAAAAGAAATGCAATATATCCCTGCAATCTATAAGCAGTTCATTTTCAGTACTAAATAAAGTACCTTAGAACTCTCCAAAATGTACCAAATTACAACCATTGTTTTTTAAAATGTTGCGGACCCTCCGTCTAGTTATTTTGTGAATCCTGAATGTAACTGGTCTAGCTACGCTCCTGGCGGGTATTTAACCCATTTACGGGGCATACGCAGCAAATCTCAATAGCCGTAGAATGTCTCGGCCCCTGCCGAATGGTTTACGCTATCGGTTTACTGAGGTAGATTGTAGTAAATGCAAAATCTACAAGTTCTTAATATTGTTTCTCATGGTTAATACAGATAACAGCTCGCGAGAAACCTTTCACTGAGAAAATAACAAATGTACATTTAAACCGGCCAACAATACACAAAAACTGCAAGCAGTATGAATAGAAAACATTAATTTATTAGTTGCAAACTTCAATAAGTCTGAAAAGACTTCCTTGTAAGTAATATCTACATTTACATACATACGCGATGATAATTCTCAATAAATTCGTCAGTTTCATCAAAATATGCATATAATTGTCATCAATTTAGGTATTAAATTCTAGGAAATCGTAAATTGCCACATGGATGAGTTGTTAAGAATGACATGTTCGTCAGTTCCCGTTGTCCAGTCTTTCCGTGTAATCAAACTAGATTAGACGGGATGATCACAGATGAAATTTTGAGACGATTGCAGCATTATGAGGAGATATAAAACGTCAAATTATTGGAGAAACATAAATTGCATTACTGTAAAATAAATATTTCGTAAAATTGTGTCCATTTTTATGACGTTGGGAAATTACTAATTATTCAGTACAGTGAACATGGTCTTGTTCACAAAACGATAAAGATAAATTGTACTACTGAAATTTGGTTTCATATGGGAATTAATCCATTTCAATATTATCTGACGGATCAGTGTCAGTATCTAATACATTGGTATGTTAATGAAGTCACAGCATTATCAGCTGGTTTTAATTTTATGGTATGCTTCGAAAAAAAAAAATAAAATAAATATTGGTGGTTAAGGTAGTTCGTTTACTATTGATCACGCGGTCTGTCAACACTTGAGATTGCCGGTTCAAGTCTCACTGCGGACATGGTGTTCTTTAATCCTGATTGACAAGGATTGCCAATTTTCCTGCCTAACGGAAGAAGTTTTTCCGGCTAATCCGGTTCACCCCCCCCCCCTAAAACTTAACGCCATGATATAACTTTAAAATAGTTGAAAGTGGCGTTAGATACCATCAAAACAAACATTTATTAATTTTAAAACTACCCACAAAAATCCTGTTTGTGACTGAAAATATAATTGATGATATTTACTTCGTTTGTTTACATTGAAGTTGTCAGGTCAGGTACTTTAAAACTACAATTGATCACAAAAAAAATTATTTTCAGTCTTTGCCTTTAGCAAATGCATGTCACCTGATTTTTTTTATATAGATAGCGTTGACTACAATGAAAGATGTTGAGATATGATATCTAAAACAAACTCCGCTATTTTTATATCATTTATGTTTATCTTTGATTTGTAAAAATGTCGTCAAGTACTTTAAAACTACAATTTATCACCAAATAAAAATTTATTTGCAGTCTTTTCCTTTATCAAATGCATGTCAACTGATTTTTTTTATCTAGATAGCGTTGACTGCTATGAAGACGTTGAGATATGATATCTAAAACAAACTCCGCTATTTTTGATATCATTGATGTTAACCTTTGATTACATGTGACAATGTCGTTTGTAATGTTATATATAAAAAAGGTATAAAATATAGTATACAATGACATGACAAAAAAACTATGGTTATCCCGCACCTATAACAATTGTATTCGGATTTAAAAAAATATTCCCCGTGTCAAATACTGAGAATACAAATGCCGTTTTCTCCAAATGTTAAGGTTTGGACTGAATAATGTTGTCTATATTTATCTCTATTTTTAAGTGGAAACAAGTGTGGATTGTGAGCACGCTCACAAAGGGATACATCCGCTTCGCTTTCAAGTCCAATTATCTCCCCTTAATGATATCCGAGGTCAATACTTTATGCACATCTACATATAATGTAATTCCTTTATGCTAAAGTTTCATTAAATTTCAGGTTTAGGAGTTGTTGCGCTTACAAGGGATGTGGACATACGGACAGACAGACAGGGTGATTCCTATATACCCCCAAACAAGTTTGCGGGGTATAATTATGCGCCCTGTTTATTATTTTTTTTCCACTTAGTGTCGCCTGTAGAACGCAGTCTCGGTGTTTTTGCGAAATATTCAGGTGAAAAGATTATTTGTGTGATCCACGTTAGACACGTGCATCATTTGCTAACTTAGGGCCTACTGGATTATATGGAAAGTGTTTGAAAATCGAACAGTTTACACTTATTAAAAACCACAGAACAGTGACAAAATCCAGACAAAGAATAACAATAAAGACACCAGACATAAAAAAATTAACCAAACAATAACAATATAGTATGGTATCAATGAATTATTATTCTGATAACAACAAATACGGTAATTCGTACAGTGAAGCGGCATATAAATGTGCACTAGTGTATGGCTGTTCCACGTACCTCCCGCGTGTCATGATGTAGAGGTGAGAAACATATGTTGAATGATGCAAATCTCAGAGTTCGGAATTAAAATAACAACTTTATTAACAATAAGTATCGTTGTAATAATTTTTAAATAAAATTTAACCGACTGCAACCACAATTAACTTACGCATGTGCGAACTGAATATATTGGAATTTTCACATGGCTTTGTCTACATAACGAAATCAGGACATCATATTCACTACTTGCAATAAACAAGATTTATCTCCCATTTGCAGAGTTATCTGTTCTTCCTGTTCTTCACAGTAGGTATTATATAGTACCTGCTGTAGATAAAAAGTAGTTTTTCTGCAATATTTTTGGGGGGCCTCGGTTGCCGAGTGGTCTAGGTAGTTCGTCTACTATTGATCACGTGGTCTGTCAACACTGAGATTGCGGCTTCGATTCTCGATGCAGGCAGGGTGTACTCGACCCCAATCTTAATTGACAAGAATTGCCAGTTTTCCTACCGCAGGTCGGGGGTTTTCTCCGGGTACTCCGGCTTCCTCCCCCAATAAAAACTGGACGCCATGATATAGCTGAAAAATTGCTGAATGGCGTTAAACACCACCAAACAAACAAACAAACAGCAATATTTTTTAATTCACATATAGAAAGCGTCTGGTAAAATTTATTATGATATGCCAACTCAGGCAGTGTTGTTTAGTTGTACTGGAACACTCAGTCCACAGTAAGTATTTGGGAAAAAAAATCATGATTTTTCCCAATCTGTTCAATACCCAATACCTGCTGTTAAGAAAGACAACTCTTGAATATGGGAAGTAACTCTGTATACAAAAAATAGGGAATTAGAATTGTCGAGTTATACATGTAGTGATGTCCGTGAAAAAGATAAAGTTTATCCCAATATTGGGACAAACTATCTATGGTAGCTATTAATATGTCGAATCGCATTGCGAGACGTAAAATTATACAACAGTTGTATTTTTAACTTATATGACCATCTAATTAAAAGAATATATATATATAGATGACCAGATGGTTTTATGTCATGCGTGTCAAATGTGAAATAGAGTGTTGTCTTTTCGTGCATTCAAGAACCGGCCTAACTATTAATTGGCAGTTTTTGACGGCTTTCTTCTTGTCAAATGATGAACTTGCTATTTCAGTTACTGTCTTATTCGAGGAATAAACATTTCAATCATTACTTGTAAAAAATCTTTTATATTATATAGATAATTAATTTGTGGTCAAGGCCGTCGAAAGTTAATTGTATAACACTATGTGTATACATATACTTGTTTATCACAGGTAAAAGTAACCAGCAAGAAAGTAATTGAAATACCAGGTAAATCGGTCTATTCCTCGAATGCGAGAATCTCATCTTCACTGGGATACAGATGCACAATGAAAATGAAGAAACAGAAGAGACGGAAAAAATTCTCGAAAATTTCATGGTCGAACAGCTCAAACTTAATAGAATTCCTGAATACGAACGCGCCCATCGATTCGGAAAGGGATATATTGAAAAAAATTCTGATGGATCTGTTAAATTTGCAACCAGACCAATTGTCTGTAGATTCCGAAATTTTAAGGAACGTGAGTTTGTTAGAAAGGCTGCACGAGAGCTGAGAGGAACTAGGTTTGGGATAAGCGAACAATTCCCTAAAGAAATTAATGACAAACGAAAAAGTTTATGGCCTTACTTCCAAGAGGCTCGAAGGCAAAAGAAAAAAGTAGTTTTTAAGAGAGATCGCCTTTTTATAGATGGTGTTGAATTCTTTCCACCAGAGAAGCCCGCTATCAACAATACTACTACGTCATGTCAACAAACGAGACGAAACTACGAAGAAGAAGGTGCTCGCCCGAAAACCACGCCAATAAGTAACAACAGCAGACGCCATCAAAGATACAAATAGGACAACTGTGGAGGTAAAGAAACCGTTGGAAGTGAATCGTCAAACGATACCTGTGACTTTCACCCGTCAAATTCGACTTTAGTTTTAGATAAACCTGAAAAATGCGTTAAGCTATTATCATTAAACGTATGTGGTTTAAAAAATCGATTACTTTACCCTGAATTTAAATCCCTATTATGTGATTATGATATTGTCTGTCTCACAGAAACAAAGTTAGATAATTGCGACACTATTAATTGCGACGAATTTCTTTTTAGTTTTAAAAATAGACATACAATTTCAAACCATAAATCTGGTGGTATTACTTTGGGTTATCGAAAGTATTTAGATAAATATATTAAACCAATTGATACTGAATCAAAATTTGTTCACTGGTTTACTATTGACAAACAAGTGTTTGATTTACCAGAAAACGTCTTTATAGGTATTGTTTACATACCACCGGTAAATACGAGCTACACATCTGAAGATGCTTTTACTGAAATCGAAGTGGAATATCAAAAATTTTCGCAAAAATCCGATTATATTGTTTTGGTTGGAGATTTTAACAGTCGCACAGCTAACTTGCCCGATTTCTATGATAATGATCTAGATGATTTTATTGTTGACAATCTTACTGATTTTACTGATGTGTATATGTTAGATGATCTTAATATACCTAGATTAAGAAACAATCCAGACAAATTTGTTAATTGTTATGGCAGAAAGTTTCTTGAATTTTGCAAAAACAACAAAGTATTTATTTTAAACGGTAGAGTTGGTCATGATGTTATTGGTAGACCGACCAGTAGAAATAATAGTGTTATAGATTATATTGTTTGTACTTCACACTTTTTACAATATATTAATAATTTCAAAGTTCTTGAATTTTCCAGCCTTTATTCAGATGTACATTCACCCTTAGACCTATCTATAAATAAGGCAATAAATTCGTGTAAAATAAACTCTACAGAGTTACCTTACCTAACTGAAAATAAAATTGGAAAATGGAAAACTGAAAAAGTGACCGATTTCAAAAATAACATAAATGTTGACAAGGTAAAACAGGTTTTTAATGATTTATGTGCATATAGTAATTTAGAAAAGGTTACACAATATGATATGAATGCTGTAGTGACAAATATTAATGATATATTAATTAATTCCGCCAAAACAACATTTGGTACACGCATGCCTAGCAGAAATAATTTGAATAGTTCTAGATTTCATAAAAATAAACAATGGTATAATTTTGATTGCAAAAAGGCGAAGAAAGAAATGAGAAAAGCACAGAGAATGTATAAACATTATGGGTCATATTTATTTAAAGAACGATTACGACGCTGTGAATACTATTATAAAAATGTAATGGACACAAATATTAAGAAATATAATAGAGAAGTAAGTGACAATATGAAAAAATTAAAATCACAAAACCCTAAAGAATTTTGGAAATTATTTAATAGTGGAAATTATCGAGAAAAAAGTAATATTTCTGTTGATACTCTTTTTGGTTATTTTAAAGAATTAAATAAAAACAAGTACGATGACGAGTATGTCATTGTTAATGATTTGAACTCAGATCTGGTAGATGAGACACTTAACAGTGTTATTACTCACGATGAAATTTACAAAGCCATAAAAAATACAAAGAATAACAAATCGCCCGGGGAAGATAAAATAGTCAATGAATATGTTGTCAATTCTGTTGACAGTATGATTGAGATATATGTAAAGTTGTTTAATCTTGTATTTGATACGGGTATCCTGCCCGAAGCCTGGCTCACTGGTAATATAATACCGATATTCAAAAACAAAGGTTGTAAATTAGAACCAAAAAACTACAGGCCTATTACTTTATTATCATGCCTTGGAAAGGTTTTTACATCTATACTTAATGACAGACTGGGAAAATTTGTTGACAAGTTAAATATTTTATACGAAAATCAAGCAGGCTTTCGAAGAGGATACTCTACCAATGATCATATTTTCTCACTGTATGCACTATTTGAACTGCTTTGTGTCAAAAGAAAAAAAATGCTTTGTGTTTTTGTAGACTTCGAAAAAGCGTTTGATTATGTACACAGAAACTCCCTTTTGTATAAACTTGTTTTGAATCAAATAAATGGTAAGTTTCTTAGAATTGCTGAAAATTTGTACAAAGACGTAAAATCCCGAGTAGTACATAATAATCAAGCATCTGAAATGTTTGCAAGCGAAATCGGAGTTCGTCAAGGAGAAAATCTTTCTCCTCTATTATTTTCTTTATACCTAAACGATCTTCAAGAATTTTTAAAAAATACTAATGTTAGGGGTTTACATTCAATCGCATCCGACATCGAAACTGAACTGGATATATACTTTAAATTATTTATCCTAATGTATGCTGACGATACGGTTCTACTTGCTGAATCCAGTGCAGATCTACAGTTACTTTTAAATAGTTTTTCTAAATATTGTGATAAGTGGAAACTTAAAATTAATGTAAACAAAACAAAAGTAATGATTTTTTCTTTGTTATTCACCTCGCCCGCTGGGCTCGGTGAATAACAGTTTTTTCAAAAGTCAATAACTCCACACATTTACCTCATCAAAAGACAGTAATTGTATAATATTCAATTCTTACTATCAAGGTAATACTTGCATATTTATTAAATTTATAACTTAATCCTTATGTAAACACCTTGTACTTGTATAAACATCTATTGAAATTATTTAAGTATCATTCGAGGAATATTCATAATTCAAAATCTTGGCATTCAAGGAAGACAGTTATATATCCTCCGGGTTTGACATATGGCAACAAATTGAATTTACATGTACTAAGACATAAAACATTCTATTTGTGTGATAATCATCTGAAACAATAAACAGACAAGGTGAAAATGGCCGTATTTCTATTTACAATGATTCAGCAATCTGATGAAAATTGAATTGGCACTTGCGCCCACCTTTGGCGATATGTTGCGACCGCGAAAAAAGGTGGCGATGTGAAAGATCTCATTGGATTGATGATTCCGAAATAAATGTTTTAATGTTTTTAAGGTATCCGACCCACAATTAAAGTTACCGTTTAATTTTGTTTGTCGTCCAAGAAATACAGCTTTATTAAATCAATTTATTGCTAATTAATTATAAAAATAAAATTTATTCTATAACTTGAGTCAATGTTCACAATTTTCAGGAAAAAAATTTAGTTACTCAAATAGTATTTCCGATGTCTTCCGAACATTACAGAGGTATGCTCAATTGAAAAACAATGGACATCCGGGACACCAAATATGATCATGTGGTCAATTATGGTCCGGAAACCTTAATTCAGCCTGCAGCGTCATAAGGAACATATAAATCAATGTCCAAGGTTTCATATAACCTAGTTTAGAATTTGTGTTTGTAAGTCAAATTCGCCCAAGTTTAATTTGAAGATAAAGTCGGACGCACGGTGTAAAAGTTTGTGCTCGACAGATGTATTATCGCATTAATGCCCATTCGAACGTCTTGAACGAAAGCGAATTTTATAAATAAATAAATAAATAAATAAATAAATAAATAAATAAATAAATAAATAAATAAATAAATAAATAAATAAATAAATAAATAAATAAATAAATAAATAAATAAATAAATAAATAAATAAATAAATAAATAAATAAATAAATAAATAAATAAATAAAT
The DNA here is from genome assembly GCA_944474755.1 of Limnoperna fortunei. Taxonomy (NCBI): domain Eukaryota; kingdom Metazoa; phylum Mollusca; class Bivalvia; order Mytilida; family Modiolidae; genus Limnoperna; species Limnoperna fortunei. The sequence goes on along the minus strand of OX104115.1, from coordinate 55,511,889 downwards.
AAATAAATAAATAAATAAATAAATAAATAAATAAATAAATAAATAAATAAATAAATAAATAAATAAATAAATAAATAAATAAATAAATAAATAAATAAATAAATAAATAAATAAATAAATAAATAAATAAATAAATAAATAAATGAATGAATGAATGAATGAATGAATGAATGAATGAATGAATGAATGAATGAATGAATGAATGAATGAATGAATGAATGAATGAATGAATGAATGAATGAAGGAACGAACGAACGAACGAACGAACGAACAACTCAATAAATAAATAGACGGATAATATAACTTTTCAAAAGAAGTGTGGGCAGTGTGTCTGTAGAATATATTGGCATAAATTAAAAATTTTTTCTGTAATGGTAATGGCTCGTTTTGGACTTTGGAAATAAGTCTATTCGAATAGACCTTTTAAAGGTTAAGTTAATTTTTTTTACTTTATTAGACAAATAATGATGTCGTAATAACTTTAGATTTTTTTCGTAATTCTTGTTTCCATTTAGGTACAAAAAGTATTGAGATGACTAACTTCTTGTATCCTTGTTTAATATAAAATGTAGGTTTTCCCAATACACACCTGTCTATTATTATAATATTATATGCAGAACGTGATGAGTTTCAGGATTACTACAACATTTAAAAGTAATACAAATTTATGGAGGAAAATACATTCTTATTCTTTTGTTATTTTTATTATCGACATTTTAATTTATCTACAATAAAAACGAATATCCTGTTCCAAGGTTTAAGTATACACATACATTTATATATTGGACTTTTCCTGTGTGAAACATTTTCTAGAGAATTGTCTAATTAGGTATTGTGCTGGAGCGGTCAGTCGAGGTCGCTATACACCTAAAGAGGTCAGTAAAGAAAGCTTTCTGCGGCCGAAGTTCATGTACCGACTAGTTAGGGACGAAAGGTTCGAACTGATAGAAATGATGACTTTAAAACGCTGATTTGTTAATGCAAATAGGTCATGGTGGTATGGTTGTAGAGATGGTAAGTCTACTCCCGATCACGTGCCTAGAACACGGGGGTTGCAGGTTCGAGTCGCAGCGTGAGCAGGGTGTTCTTGACTACTATATTATTAACAAGGATTGCCAGTGTTCCTACCGGAGGTCGTGGGTTTTCTAAGTGTACGCAAATTCCCCACCCCCCCCCCCCCCCCAAAAAAAAAAAAAAAAACAAAACAAAAAAAAAAAAACAAACAAACAAACAAACAAACAAACAAACAAACAAACAAAAACAAAAACAAAAACAAACAAAACAAAACATAAAAATAAATAAATAAAAAATGAAATAAACCGATGATATAACTGAAAAAAATGCTGAAAGTGGCGTTAAACACCATCAAACAAACAAAGAAGCAAGAGTAGTTCATGGTTCAACGTATACCTGAGATGTGTTAATTGTTTAATTTCCTTAGAAGCAAATAACATAACCACTTCTTGTGAAACACCAATTGAATTCTGTTAAAAGTGTCATGAAGTTTATATTATAATTTATGTTTACATTCTTAATTTTTTAGGCTTGTCGGTTTCCTACCAAATGTTGGGGATTTTCACTTGGTACTACGGTTTATTTCTTCCTCCAATAGTTCATGGAGGCTGTGGTTTATCATTGTTTTACCACGGGAGACCATTTATATGTCGTATTATTTTATCCCGAGCGATAGCGAGGGATAAAATAACGACATAAATGGTCATCCCGTGGTATACCAATGATAAATCACAGCCTCAGTGAATTATTTCTATTCTAATAAGACAATTAGAGTACATTTATAATATTTTCGTATCTATAGAAAACATCATTTCCGCCATAAACTGGCTGTTCCGACAATGTAACACACAATATATTGCAACGGATAATTATAGCGCGTGTCGCTATTTATAAGATTTATACTTCATATGCAATAGCTTTCCGGTGGGAGTTACAGTTTTGTAATTGGAACAGCCATTTAAAACACGCCCTTCTCAGCGCGTGTTGCTCATAGATAAATTTTTTTTTTACCACAGTTGTGGTCTCAAAGCCTTTATAGCACGTCATATTAGAATAATATTTAACTTATATTTCATTAAATTTTAAAGTAACTCGGTCGAGATGTTTTATTAATAAGCACTGCTTGACTATCTTTTGAACAGAATGAGAACAGGCAAAAAATAAAATAAGATAATAATAATAATAATAATAATAATAATAATAATAATAATAATAATAATAATAATAATAATAATAATAATAATAATAATAATAATAATAATAATAATAATAAAATAATAATAATAGAATAACTGTTTCCGCAAATCTAATTAACCTTTCAAATGACATCGTTTTATGTTTACCTAAAGTGGGTTCATGCAAACAAATGGCGTGATGCATTACATAATAAATAAAACATGCTGCTTCGAAAAAAATAAATATTTGACATGAATGAAATCCTGGATACAATTTTAATTTAATTTTAATTTAGTCACGCCCACGGTTGATATCCCGGATGTCAATATCTTGACATCCACTCAAAAATAAAACTTAACGTCATTTTAAAATAAATTCCCCCAAGGTACATAAAAGGTCTGCGTAATTTCTCGGAAATCTGATTGGTAATCGTATATAAACAACAACAAACTACAACTGATTTCAGACCACAGACAGATTAATGTCTCAACATACGGAAATCTTTATATTCTTGTGACGCTTCATTTAATTGTAAGTTTGTATTATTTATATTATTAATTATAAATACTATTGACAGGATCAAATTTTTTTTTTACAAAACTGCAGCTCGCAAAGAGATGAAGCATTGTTTTTATTAACGAAAATTGGGCCCTGATAATTAAATGAACTTTTAAGAGTAAGTAAAACAGAAAAATCGTTCGTGTTATATCAATTTATTAATTTTCTAAATATTATTTTTTTGGAGTTATAAGTGTGATTAATTTGAAAAATTGATATCTATTTACAAAATGAACTGGGTTGCACAGTTTTGAACAAAAAACATTAACTTTAATGCGTTTTTCAAACATTGTTTTAAAATGTTTTCGATTATTCCTCTTTTTGTCGGATGTTTTCGGTTATTCGAGCTACCTGTACACATGATCATTTAGTAACATTAAGAATTCAGTTGACATGTATTCATCGGTTACAACATTCCAGCAGCTCCGGCGGCGTATTGTGTGAACATTTTACAACGCTTTATGCTAGATCTTGCGATCTGTATTCCGATTTTCTATACCAGTCTATATATATATCTATATTCTCTAAACACCAATACAACGGTACAGAGAAAGAAAGAAAGAAAAAAGAAAATTAAGTTAAACTACAATACAATTTTCTTCACAAGAATTATTCAAACGTTACATGCAGGAAACAAAAACCTAATAGTTTATATGTACACATTCAAATAATAATTACAGTTCCTAAATATACAGTAAATTCCATTGCAGTTAATGCGTTAACTTCTACGTTCCGGGCTTGATTTGTTGTGCATTTTTTGAATTAACATTTCTTAGGATCCTTGTCAATAACAATTTTTTGCCTAACTTTTAGTTTTACAACACAAATTCTTTAAAACTGATCAAAACTGTCAGTGTTTTTATCTACTGTGAATAACGCTCTGCATGGCTCTTACAGATACATGTACTTTACACTTATTTGTATAATACAGAAATATATATCCCACCATCAATCTCATGGTATGCCCATGTTTAACATGCTTTTAACATTTCCTGTACAGACAATTACAACTTGATCATAACTTCCGAAATACATGTACTAGAAACTTAAATGTAGACATTTTAAAAGTTAAATTTCCAGAAAAGCACACAGTATTATAACATATTTATCAATGCAATTGTGATTCTAGCTTATTCGCATAAATTGATATTTTATGCATTTGAGCGACACTCAAAGTATAGCCAGTTACTTTCCAAAGATCTTCAATTTATTCTTTGTGTTCCGACCATTTTTTACCTAAGGAAAAACCAGTATAAAATGATTATAAGAATGTATACTATAATGTATACTATAATCGTACGTATCTACTGTTACTGTACATTTCAGAAAAAAAAGATGCCCGGTGAACAATTGACGTGCGTATGGCAAGCAGTCTGGGTTTTGGATGTCAACAAAAAATCTGCAACGGGTGCCCCATTGGAGGTAGTAAAGAAGGTGACATCCATGTTGAGAAGCCTACAATCTGTACATTACTCCGACCACGTATTTAACGAAACATTTTCTAGACCTACAATTGAGTTAAAAGAGTATAAAGACTATGTACAAAAGAGTCTGCGTGAAAAGGGAGTTTCTTACGGTTTTCTTGGAGACAATATCGAGGACATATGTTGGGATATAGTTAAACCTTCGTATAAAACGTCGGTCTCGGAGGCTGAGTTGAAAAAACTGTGGAAAATATGCAATCGTTTGATAAACGAAGAAACGTACCCAGCGAAAATGTGCAAAGAAGAGGCATGCTGGTTGACCAACAAAATACTTGGAAGCATTGGAAACATTATTAAATCAACTGATGAAATGTTCAAGACGGAAACTTTGTCCTTTGGAGAATTTATCCAGATCCTTGATGATATGGTCTTCAAGGAAACAACTAAAGACAAATTAAAGGTTTGCATAGAGGACTTGTATTCCTGGCTTGTGGCCGAAATACTCAAAAAGGACAAAGTGTACATGCGATGTAAAAAGCAGTCCAACTGGACTACGTGGGGAAAACGATGTTGTGTCCTTACTCCGCGAGGTGTGAGCATTTACTCCGGAGATCTCAGCAAATTAGACACGTCAACTAGTGTAAAAAGGATAGAATTAATCATAACAAAAAATACAAAGGTAGAGAGCCTTCCTAGGTATAATGGAATTATCCATCATTTAAATGGTAGGTTTAGCATAGCGAATCACCCAGTTATGGAGTTGGAAATAGCAGTAGACGACGACTCAGAAAAAAGATCATGGCTGACTGCTGTGGAAGATGCCATATCTTGCTGCAAGGAAAACACAACTCCTGTACAGAAATTACTACACGAACGCTACACAAAGCGACTACAGAAGTCACACAATAATATTGTCAAAAGCGATTCACTCGAGAAATTAGAAAGTTCTCTTGACGAATCTCATAAACGAGTTTCGCAAGCAGTTTTCAACAAAATAGACCAGCGACCAGAACCAACAGTTCAAGTTCAGATTATTGACACTGCGGGCAAAATTATCTCCAAACAACCAAAGAAACAGTCAGGTGGAAAAAATAATGACACGAATGGCAAACAACAACCAAAAGCAAAGGTAAATATTTCAGAAGTAAACCGACAGAAACTCAAAGCAGTGTTTGTGAAAATAGATGAGAATGGAAACGGACTTCTAGATAAAGCTGAATTTACCAAATTCATCCATGGACTTGGTCTCAATATGTCTGATAAAGAATTAAATTTAGTATTTAATACAGTAGACACGAGTAAAAAGGGACAAGTAACTTTTGACCAATTCGAAACGTACTTTTCTAAGTATGTGTTGAATGAAACGTCTACAGAAGAATGTGTAAATGCATTAAGAAAGGCGTTCTTAGATGCTGATAGAGATGGCTCAGGTACTTTGAATTTCCGAGAGTTTACAGAATATGTCTGGGAGAAAAAGCGTTCGATAAGGATGTCGAAAATTATGTCAGCGTTTAGCAACAAAGGTGCAGACGACGAGATAACGTTCAGTGATTTTCAGCAAATGATTCAAGGCGGGAACACAGATGTATTAACGACTATTCTAGAAGACGAAGCAGACGATACCAGTGTTGACGACTCGTCGCTCAATAAGTTTCAAAACCAACTTAAGCAAGCTTATAGCGATACCGATGCTGAAGAACTTGCTGGATATATTCGCGAACGATGGAAGAAATTTGCAACGTTTCGAAGACAAGGCAAAGGTGGGACTATAGTAATGAAAGGTGGCCATGGAATGGTGGCGGACTTTGTACCGGGCGAGTACAGTCTGATAGATTTAACATGCTTCAGCGATCTACCACCCCTTGTTCCAAAGTATACAGCCGTCAAAGGAGTTACATGGGTTGCAAGCACCATCCCAGGAAAATCCGGCAAGATTTTATTTCCATCGGATTTTGACGGAAAGGTGGTCACGGATGTAGCCACTACTGAACTCGTGCGATATTACGGATGCAGTTTTGCTGATGCAAATCAAGAAAAGGTTTCATTACTCTACAGACACGGAATACAAGATTTCACGTACGAAAATGGATATCTCGAAAAGTACGTTACTGCAACAAATGGAGGTGCAGGTATAGAACGCCACGAGTTTTCACACTTAGACTGTCCGTTAACGTCCGATTCGGGGACATTTGTTTTGGCCAAATTTACAGACGACGGAGAATTTCACATTACGGGTTTCAAGATTCCAGTTCGGCATACTCTGTACATTCCGGGTGGGTGTATACATTCAAATGACTATCTTAAAGGGACCTGGAGGACGATGTTATCCGATGAAACCGATATTGATCACGTGCATCTAACTAAAAAGAATGATTCCCACGGCGATGAAATATATGACAACAACGTCACAAAATTTCAGTTTATGTTTGTGTAAAAATTATGCAAATTTTTACGCAATTAAAACATATTTTAGTCCGGAAAAAGGAGTCAACGTTGACAGTCATAATATTTTTGTAATGTTACAATGGCCTTTTGCCAAAATAAACCACAAACTATTGTTATTTTAACGTGCAAAATAATTTGTGAACATTGTTCTGATTACTGACCATTAGTGACGAAACCTATTATTGTGCTTTTAAATAATTTTTCTTGGAATTTAAAAAAAAAAAAAAATTTAGATATAAATGTTAATGACAAATTTAATCATAGTTGTGTAATTTTCGAAAATGCACGTCGAATATAATTTTAGATTTTATTTCTGTGTTAACCATTACTATTAGTTTGTGACAATAGATTTAATGAATTTTTAAATAAGTTAGGTATATTTCATGCTACCGATGGAAGCACGTTAAGAATTTAAAATGCCTTCGGGCACATGAATGAAGAAATAACACTCGGGACACCCTTGGACATCATTTTAAGTTAATAGTTACATGTACTATAAATCAGATATTTTGAAACAGAACAAAGACAATCACAAAAAATATTTCCCACACATCCTTTGGCTCTGTCAACCATGCTCAGTTTGTTTAGATCTATCAAAATACGAACAGTTTAAAGATAATGTCATACATTTTTACAAATAAAATTTACTAGTGGTTTCGAAAGGTAGATATTAAGCAACTGGATAAACGACGATGAATTTATGGGCATTTAGATTTCTCTTTTGGCCAACCGAAAATTATATTCTGGACATCTTATACTAATAGAGTTTTGGTTTTGTTTTGTTTGTTTAAATGGTGTTTAACGCCACATTTAACAATTTTCAGCTTTTGTCATGGCGTCCAGTTTTTATTGATGGAGACGGAGTCGAAGCACACCCTGCCCGCAGTGAGACTTGAACACACAAACTCAGTGTTGGCATAAAAAAGTATATACTCTCTGGCAAAGAGAACATAACTTGTTCCCAGATACAACTTCTGCCAGACGTCATCCCGTTTACTGCGGGACAATATTTGTCGTCTGCTCATGATATCTCTCATATGGTTGGGTAGAGGTGAAAGTGGTTGACGTAGGATACTCATCCTTTGCTTGGCGATTGAAAAAAGTATCTCTATCAAAGAAAAAAAGGTCATCTCTATCACTTGTTGAGCAATATTCGACTCCTTATAAGTGCTATTATCGGGTCATTCATACCAAAAATATAAATATTTCTTGCTTGTTTCACTGTAGTTTTTCGTCACTTTCATCAATATTTCAGCTATATGATAGCACTATTTTATTAGTTAGAATGTCGGGTTACCCAGTAAAAACTGGATGCAATCAAGCGTACCCGACCCCGCCAGACTCGAACTCACAACGTCAGGGTTGACACGTCGGTGATAACTTACTATTTTGTTTTAACCACATTGGCCAACAAACCATAAAAAAAGTAGCAACATTATTGTAGCTAGGCCACAGAGGCCCGAAGAATATAAATAAACCTTATATTTGAAAGTAAAAAGATTTTTTTCAAATTAACGTGGTTTTTCTTTTAGACAGGAAAACATTACTATCACTAAGGAATCAGTTACTCCCACCACCCCCGCCCCATCTGTCCCACAACAACAAAAATTACTGCTTTAATAAAAGTTCCTAAGTAATGCAAAAATGTTAGAAAATTACACATTTTATTTATTTAATGTCTTTTCAAAACCAGAAACAATAATAATAACAAATTATTATAAGTTAATATGACTTACCATGTATTAGCAAAAAAATCGAAGAATGTGTCCATGCTGGGACCAGTATAACTAACTTGATTTATATGTTCCTGGTCCATGGGACACAGATGCCCCCGCTAAATGAAGTCCCAAACAGGAAGTAGTTGTCCGACAGGTCTGAAAGTCGCTTAGGACGAACAACTTTTGATACTGAAACACCCTGCCAAATTTCAAATTGTTCTCATGTACGGTTTCTGAGAAAAACTTGACGTAAATTCGTACGTACGGACGTACGTACGGGTGGACAAACAGACGGACGGTCATGAGTAAAACTTAATGCCCCCCGACATATCGTCGCGGGGGCATAACAATTTATTTTGTGTGTATATATCTTTTAATATAAAATATAAAATGATTGCCAAAAGGTTTTTATGGGAAATGAGTTGATAGCTACTAGTAAGAAGACGATAAATAAATAGTCAGAATGACTGACAAGTGCTCTGTAAGAGGTTTCTTTTCTTTTTTCACCGATTGCTTTTAAGTTTTGCCAAAGGACATGCGACCTGTAATTTACTAATTTAACTATCACAATAAAAAGTCTATTAATATTTATTCACACCTATTATTCAACCTTTTGTCTGGTCATGAGTTACATTTCTCAGGTAATCAAAATAGATCATTTTTTGTCAGTGGAGTGGCCCTGTGGCAAGAAATAAAAACATTATAACTTGAGGTACGTTTTACATGGTGTGGAAACTAAATAAATCTAGTTTTCTTTTGTTTTTGCTTGAAAGTTGTTTAACGCCACTTTCACACTTTCAGCATTTTTTGCAGCTATAACATTGGGGGCGGGGGGGGGGGGGAAGCCAGAGTACCCGGAGTAAACCCCAGACCTTCGGTGGGAAAGCTGACAATCCTTGTGAAAGAAGATTAAAGTCAGTTTCAGTTGTGTTGGTATTAAAATTTTTTTAATTATGTTGTCTATTATGTGACTGATTCTTTTTTGCTAGATTTTCCGGTGTCATTTCCTACTTAAGATTATATATTACAAGTAGGTTGTAATTGCGCTGAATAAAAACCAAGTTAAATAACTGAAAAGATAAAATGTTTGATCAAAGATTTTACGGTACAATTTTTTTTAATATAAAACGTAACACCATCACATTGTTTTGAGGTTCTTGTGGTAATTTAACCTTGCATCTCACATCACCTTTCAGATACATTCCTCTAATATGCAATTGTATATATTTTTAACACATACATGTATTTTATACATTAATTTCCCTATCTAAAGGAAGATGTGCAAATTTGTTCGCATAAGAAAATTACATTTCGCCAAGGGGTTGCTTGATTTTCGATGGTGAACAAGTATTCACGTTTCCGTGTAGAAATGATGGTAATAAGAAAATACCGAACATGGAAGAAACTGTCAAAAATGACAATCGACAAATCAAAGTCCGAAAAACCGGCCAACTCCAGAGGCAACAACTAAAAATACAGCAACTACAGCAATGGTCCTGAATTGGTGTAGGAGTGGTGGGTTAAACCAGGTTTTATGGCATGCCAAACCTCCCGAAATGGAAATGAATGTTTTATGCCTTTTTCGAATAAGAATTGTGTTACTTTACTAAACAAAGTTTTATATTGTGTTTGTGAAATTGAACATATGGTAAATTGGTTCGGTACGTCTAAACACCACACAACACTCCTTAGTGCACTAAGGACCCAAAATGTGCACTAAGGACATGATGCATTTGTTTTAGATTGATAAAAGACCTGTTAATAAACTATTATTATTATAAATAACATAAATCGAAAGTTTTGTAAAGATATTTTTATCGGTTTTTGAGTTATTAAGGATTTTGTAAAATCCTTTGATGTACCGCTGGGAGATCCCGATGTGATCCGTCAAATCGAGCGTGAAAATTCAGTAAGCATAGAATAAACAATAATTAATACAGACATCAAGGAAATTAGTAATTAAGCAATTATATTTGAATCAAAAATATATATTTATTTTATTTATTTGTTCAACACTTTTACAATAAATGGTTATAACACATAAAATTTAATGAATACAACAATAGAAACAATTCTACACCCATTCATCATATTGGTAAATAAATATAAAAATGCACCAAGATGTAGTTTTGAAAATAATGTTTGAATTATATTGATATATAAATATCAATAAATGATTTTTTAAATCAGAATATAAAAGGTTTGTTGGAATCTTTGAAGTAATTTTTGACATGGGAAAGTTAAATAGCAATAATGGTTTAGTGCCAATTTGCCAAATTGGCAAATTGGACGCGGCAATCTGGGAATTGGTAATTTGGGATTCACCAAACTGGAATGCACCCCTTATCATACGTTTCTGTCTCATATAAAGGCAAGACTTTCAGACACCGTCAGATGCTTAGATATTCGCATCGGAAGTGACGACGAATCCGGGTTAACCAAAGCCATTGACGACGTTTTCCCAGATGTTCAAAGACTCCTTTGTACAAAGCAAATTAAGGACAACATTTCCAACCATTTAAAGAACAAGATTGGAGTAACCGATAAAGTCCGTTCCCATGTGTTATCAGCCATCTTTGGACTAAATGGTCTTTTCGAATCGTGCGACACAGCAGAATTTAGTATCCGAGCCGATGAATTATACACAAACTTTCCATTTTTCCAAAACTACTTTGATACTAGACTTAAAGACCGACTTCAAGAATACGTAGTAGAACCAAAAGTCCAGCTTCAACACGACCGCCTTTGGACGAACAACAACTGCGAATCCATCAATCATGTATTCAAAAAGGCTGTAGACTGGACACCATTGCCGATTCCAGAACTTACAACTAAGCTTATGAACATTGTTAAAGTTCAACACGTATATTTAAAGCGGGCTATTTACGGTACCGGTAACTACGAACTTTATGGCAGGTACAAGAGACATAGCGTTTCCCAGCAGTGTTGGGCTTCTAAAACCCTCGAGCAGCAGGAGCGTCTCTTCCAAAAACTCATAAATGATCATGTTCCCCTATGTACAGAAGTCAAATCAACATGTTCCAAATTTACAGTGCCTAAATCGCAGAAATTAGCCAGAAAACCCCATCAAAAGAAACGACCAAGAACTGTTAGGACACAACCCAGTTATCAGTAAAACTGTTCGTAACAATGACATTAAGAGGATAATCTGAAATCATTTACTTGGTATTATCCATTATTCAATCTGGAATTAATTATGATTGTTATTTATTTCTTTTAAAAAAACATTTGAGGGTGTGTGCATGCATGTTTGTAATAAATTTTTTTATTGTTTGTTATTTATGATATGATTTTAACAATTAAATTATCTATCTACAAAAGTGTTTTATTTATATTCTTAACTAAAGCAACACAATTTAGTGCCCCAATGACCCAATTATACTTTAACAAACTCAATGATCCATGACCTTGTTTATTGACTAAAATTTGTTTATTGATTTATGGTAGACGATCTAGTGCGGTACATCAGAGGAATTTTACAAAATCCTTTATAACTTAAAAACCGATAATAATATTTTTTTACAAAACTTTCGATTTATGTTAATTATAATAATCAGAAACCATTAACAGGCCTTTTATTAATCTAAAACAAATGCATCATGTCCTTAGTGCACATTTTGGGTCCTTAGTGCACTAAGGAGTCCTGTGTGGCGTTTAGACGCACCCCTATAATAGAAACTAAATTAACTACTGAAACAGAAAAATGTCAACAATATACCCACTACCATTGAAACTGACCAATTTACCTACGGCAACGGTAATTCACTAATTTGCATGCAATAGAAACACCAATTTACCTACTGCAACAGAAACTCACCAATTTACCGACTACAAACTGTTGGGGTGCGTCTAAACTGTTTGCAAATAGGTAAATTGGTGTTTCTATTGCATGCAAATTAGTAAATTGGTCAGTTTCAATGGTAGTGGGTATATTGTTGACATTTTTCTGTTTCAGTAGTTAATTTAGTTTCTATTATAGTGGGTAAATTGGTGAAATATCTGTTGCAGTACGTAAATTGATGACGGTTTCTGTTTCAGTAGGTCAATTGGTTCTAGTTTATTTGTTGCAGTAGGTAAATTGGCCACAATTTCTGTTGTAATATGTAAATTGGTGACCGTTTCTGTTTAAGTGGGTAAATTAGTGAGTTTCTGTTGCAGTGGGTAAATTGATGACATTTTCTATTTCAGTTTATAAATTGAATGCTATAATTAGGATGAGAACAATTTCTTATCCACTTTGTAAATAAATGTCAAAATTTAATGTATTAACATGAAAATACACACTGGAACAACTAGGTTCAAAATCCTTAGAATTCAATGACCTAAACTCATGATTTGCTTTACAAGTGTCCCTATAGTGAGCCTCACAGCATTACCCTTTATTGCACAAATGGTGTGCCCTCTCTGGATAAAGAGTAGTCACATCATAATACAGAAAGACTGACTATGGACAATTGTTTAGGGTTTAACGACAATTCAGCAATTTTTTAAAGCTATATCATGGCATCCAGTTTTTATTGGGGGAGGAAGATTTGGTACCCAGGGAAAATCCATGACCATTGGCAGGTAAACTGGCAATCCTTTTTATTAAAGGTTGGAGTTGAACACACCCTTATCACAGTAAGGCTCGAACCAGCAACCCCATTGTTGACAGGCCATGTGATCAATGGTAGATCACTAACTACCTTAACCGCTTGGCCAACAAGCCCCAATTATCAGTTTTGTAGATTATGAACAACCTGATTTTATAGGAAATGAAGATGGCATTTCCCTGATGTTAAAGTTAGTCCTGTAATTTTCAATAAACTTTAATTAGGACCATCCAAAACAATATTACTAGAAAGCTTTGTTTCATTGGTTAACCGGTTGTATAGAGAAGATTTTTTTTATTTGCCCATAGGGTCCAATGTTAAACTAAGTCCTGCGGCGGTGGTGGCCATTTTGAATTTCCAATTGCCACAAAAAACATAAACTTTATAAAGGACCATCCAAACAATATTGCTAGTAAGTTTTTGTTTCAATTGATTAACCGGTTTCAGAGAAGAAGCCTTTAAAAACTTTTTTCCATAGGGTCCTATGTTAAACTAAGTCCTGCGGTAGCGGCCATTTTGAATTTCCAATTTCCATAAAAAACATAAACTTTATAGAGGACCATCTAAACAATATTGCTAGTAAGTTTTTGTTTCCATTGATTAACCGGTTTCAGAGAAGAAGCCTTTTAAAACTTTTTCCCATAGGGTTCTATGTTAAACTAAGTCTTGAGGTGGCGGCCATATTGGTTTACCAATCAAAATAAAAAACACAAACTTTGTAAAGGTCCATCCAATGAACATTATGGCCAAGTTTGGTTTCAATTGGCCAAGTGGTTTCAGAGAAGAAGATTAAAATGTAAAAAGTTTACAGACGCCGCTGCCGCCGCCAACGACGCCGACGGACGCAAAGTGATAACAATAGCTCACATGACCCTTTGGGTCAGGTGAGCTAAAAAAGGGCATATTGTTGATGCTTTAAAATTCTGTCCCTACTTAGAACGATTTGGAATAATCGTACCTTCCTTTCATGGCAACAAATCACAAAACCAAAAAAGGATAATAATGGCCGCAAAATTTGTGTTTTCCAACCCAACATTCTTTTTTTCAGTTTTGATCCTGAATATAGCTGAAATATTAAGCAACTAATTTATCCTCCATGCCCCCTGTACTCCCCACTTAGAAAAGTGGAGAAAATCCGTTCAATAAAGACAACCTTCTAATAAATCTCTATGGATCACCCACAATAAAACAGAAACATGTTATTCTAACAAAAACAGCAATGATATAAGTTTAAAGCACAGACACCTCGTCTTTCCAAATTGATCATACGGGTCCAAGAAATCATTTGGTAACATCAATTCAAAGTGACGAGAATAACACCAACATTTATTAAATGCATTCTATGTCAAAGTTTACATTGTCTAGAAGACCTAGGAAAAGGTATAGTGTCCCGAATGTTCGAAATACCAAGTATGTACTGTAACAGTCTATCAAATCCTAGACCAAATCCTCCGTGAGGGACTGAACCAAACCGCCGCAAATCTAAATACCTGTAAAAAGTGAAAACACAAAATAACATGAACTGATTTTATATTGTACAATGTAGACAATCATACATCAAAAATTAAAACTACAAAAGAGTGAGTGATAGTGTCTAAATTTTTTTAAGAAAAAATGTCTCTCCAATGTCGAAGTTTTGCTAGGGGAAAATGTCTCTCCAATGTCAAAGTTTTGCTAGGGGAAAATGTCTCTCCAATGTCGAAGTTTTGCTAGGGGAAGGTGTCTCTCCAATGTTGAAGTTTTGCTATGGGAAGGTGTCTCTCCAATGTTGAAGTTTTGCTAGGGGAAGGTGTCTCTCCAATGTCGAAGTTTTGCTAGGGGAAGGTGTCTCTCCAATGTCGAAGTTTTGATAGGGAAAGTGTACGTCTCTCCAATATTGAAGTTTTGCTAGGGGAAGGTGTCTCTCCAATGTCGAAGTTTTGATAGGGGAAGGTGTCTCTCCAATGTCGAAGTTTTGATAGGGGAAAGTGTCTCTCCAATGTTGAAGTTTTGCTATGGGAAACACTTAATATCATTCTGAACACAATGTATGATATTAGGTGCACAATGACACTATGTGACAAAGTATCTGTTAAAGTTTAAATAAATTCCATTGAAACAGTATAGGTGGAGTTAAAGATAAGATATGGGTACCCACAAGTAAATATGAGTACAGACAACCCTATCACAACTTCCCTTCTGTACCAAGTGGGGTATAATACCTGCCTTCAAAGAGTTATTAACAGTGCATCTAATGCACTCTTTATCTGAATGCACTCTACATAAAAGTACAGGTAAAAATAAATCTTTACTGACCATTGAAATACTACTCAGTGTTACCTGGTTTCAAAACATTTATTTATTATTTTAAAACCTATATGTATAAATAATAAAAATCTGTCTTATTTACGGTACTTTGCAAACTAAGTCAGTCATAAACGAATACCTTAAAATGTTTGTCACTGCCAATTTATTTAATTTTTAAGCCTTCGAAGATTTACCACTGGTGTATCACAAAAACTCAAACAGGGGAGCTTGTGAAAATATTTAATTTTAAATACATGGGTTCATTTGTAAAATTTGATAAAAATATAATAAGTTCCCAAGTCTGAAAAAATAGCAAACAAAATCCTTAAACAATTCAATTTCAGCAGGTGCACAAAATTAATATGTATGCAATCTTTCTTTGTTGAAGTTCGTGAATCTGGTTTGAAAATATACTGTACCCTATACCTCCACCCTCATTATGTCAAGTTACCTGCCCATCTTCGTCATACTTTAACCTGGGTTTGCACTTCATGCTGTGGGCCAAAATTTGGCTCATAAGACGTGAACAACATTAATATTAGAATAACACAAATCTTTGTAGTTACAGGTTTTCCATGACATAATTTGTTACAAAAAGATTGACCCAACTCAAAATTACTTTGTACCTGAGGTCATCATATTAGACTTGATAAACTTAACAAGATCTATAAAATACTATTGTTGCCTTAACTTTGCTCCCACAAAACTGATAAAGGGAACAATGTTAGATACTTAAAGAAAATTACATAACATTAGTAATACATGTACCAGGAACACATAATAATGTTATAAATAGCCTATTTTTAAATAGTGATCTGACCTACATTCTGACAATTAAATATATTTATGGTATCCCGACCACAATTGACCATATGACCATAGCTGGTGTCCAGAATGTCCATTGATTTTTAATGGAGCAGACCTCAGTAATGTTCGGCAAACCTCAGAAATACTGTACATGTATAATTATCAACTTTTTTTACTCCAAACTAAATTTGTTGTTTACATTGACTCAAAGTAAAACAATATATTTTGTATCATTAGCAATCAATTGATTTTACAGCTGTATTTCTTGGTCAAAACACAAAATTAAAAGGTAATTTCAATTATGGGTCTAATACCTTAAGCCAACATGGCAATTTAACCTGGCCACATGATAAGTAATTAATGTACATTTCACTAATTTCTTTCTGGTTACCAAGAAGTATGACGGAATGTAAATTCTGCAAATATATTTCAATTTTATTTCACAGAGAAAAATAAACTTTTCCATGTAAAGAGGAAGTTTACTCTTTCACAGAAATATATTATCTAAGAGTGGGTTAATTTTATGGATATATTTCTTTTAAATCCATACAAACAAACAAATTTAGATTCTATGTACTTAAAAAGTAATACGACCTGGTATTGTTGTTGTTATCTTTAAATCAGATTACTAATGAGAAGATATTTAAAAACTGTTCCAGGTAACACAGGTGTTTTGTAATTCTGGGACAAAATTAGAAAAACAAACGTAATTAAAAATACTGATTAAAAAGACAACTACTATTTGTACGCAGAACTAGGTTATTATACGGGTGATAAGACACTGCCTGGTTTTAGTTACCTCAATTAGAATTTGACCGTGGCATGTTGAAATATATTTTTCCTAGAAATGACTTCTTTGTTACAGAAGACATCATTTAAAATTGAACAAATATTTAATAAAGGTACACAAATAATTACAAAAACTGGTAAATAAATTGAGATTTAAAAAAATTAATTAAATTCTTAAAGAATTTCCAACAAAATTTTGGTTTCTTTATTCAAGCCTTGCTGTTTTATCTTAAGCTAAACTTGTCTGATAGTTAAAGAGGACATTTGTAAAACTGAAATATTTTTCAAGAAGCATCATGCTGGATCCATAAAAAGCTTGTAGCACAAATGTTCACAAAGCAAAACTTTGTTTGCCATCAAAACTATTTTTTGTATTCATACATAGTTTAAGGACAAATTATAACTTAACATATAAAGAAATTTGAAAAAAAAACAAAAAAAAAACCCCCAAACAATTGGGGTTCTTTTTTTTTCCTCGTTGGGAGGCTTCTTGTATTGAACCTGTATCATGTCAATGGGAAGGAAGTCTTGTATATCTGTATTGACCAATGCCAAAATGGTATTTTAAACTTACTCAACTGGTTAATAAAAATTGTCATTAAGTGGTTGTTTTCAAATGTATTGGACTCTTGGGCCCAATACAGCTCCCTTTGAACACAGGTCCAATATGAACTATATCACTATAGTACAAATTACTTTGTAAATTCTCTGACGTAAAATGCAAAAAAAGATATAAACAGTACATATTGCTTACCAATTTAGACTTTCTGTCAGACCATCAAGCTGTAATCTTTCTTTAAGGATGTCGTATCTTTCCTCTCTCATTGTCCCACCTACTAATTCTCCAACCTCAGGTACATGTAAATCAACCGAGGAGACCTGTTAAAATTCTTAATAATTATAAACAAGAAAATGTCTCCAGGCAACAATGATGGCTTGCTTGGCACACATTGGTAAACACACCCCATTTCTAAGTCTACTTAAGTGTGAAATAATTGGCACAGTCCAACAGAACTTTACTAGTGAAGAGATCTCATGTGGTAACTGTGTATTCATGAAGATGTGAAGTCATGTTCATCAAAATAAGGTTCAAAGCAAAGGTAAATCAGAGGTAAGACAGACGGACAGACAGAAAATCTCCATGTCCCCCAACTTTTGTAAAAATATGAAAAGTAAAGAACAAGTTAGAACAGTATCATAAACTGCTACAATTAGTCATAAATTTTAATGTTGTAAATAAGGAACAATAATTAAAATTTGAAATAATTTACAGACAAGGACATGAAAACAACAGCACTGTCAATTGCAACTATCAATCAGAAATTTTACTGTTGTAAATTAGGAACAAATCAAAATTTTAAATTTATGGGTTTTTACCCCAATTTCATCTATATCATAGCATCCAGTTTTATTGGGGGAGGAAGCTGGAGTACTTGGCAAAACCCCCGACCTGCAGCAGGAAAATTGGCAATGTAAATGAAAGTTGGAGTTGAGCACACTTATTAGTTGTAAGGCTTGGCCTGACATCCTCTGTGTTGACAGGTCACATGATCAATAGTAGATGACTAACATAAATTAAATTTATGTGGAGACAAGCATTGAGAACAACTGTATTGAAATCTGCAATAATCAATTATAAATTTACTGTTGTAAATGAGAAACAAAATTCCAAAATTTCCTTATAAATTTTACTGTTTTATGCATATTGTTACAGAAACTTAAA
This sequence comes from Limnoperna fortunei, assembly GCA_944474755.1. Classification (NCBI taxonomy): domain Eukaryota; kingdom Metazoa; phylum Mollusca; class Bivalvia; order Mytilida; family Modiolidae; genus Limnoperna; species Limnoperna fortunei. The sequence goes on along the minus strand of OX104115.1, from coordinate 55,493,336 downwards.
CAAAAATGATTTTAAAACAACAAACCAAAGATGTCAACCAATATCTATAAATTTTGAGAACAAGTATTGAAATCCAGACCTTTTAACAACTGACAAGAAATATTTAAATACCTGGAAAGGCATAATATATTACAAAACAAAATTTAAAATCTTTAAATGGGGATTTACCCCAATTCAGATAAATCTTTACATTTATACTTAGAAATACATGTAATATTTAAATATAACTGGAACATGTTCAAGCAATCTTAGGGCCACATAACAAAAAAATACAAGTTTAAGGTTTATCAACTGACTTATTTTATCACAAAGACCATTGTATTTAATCATGCTGACCAAAAAAATTCAGCAAAAATCAGTTAACACTGTATCTGTCTGGATCTCAGGTTAACATGGAGAACAAAATTGCAGTTAAAACGAGGCCTGATTTATAATGTCCATAAAACAAAAATTATTTGTACAACACATTTTGGAAGTTAAATTGGCAATAAATGAGAAAATTTTTAATTGTACCTCTCCTTACATAATTCTTACAACATCACACCTATTTGGCATTGTATTTTCAGTTTTATTTTTAATTTCAGCCAATAAGAAATGTTGATTCCTCGTGGTGGCCATGTTCAAAATAGCATACATTGAAGGAAACTATGTAAAGGACATATCATATTTTAATGTGCAATCAAACTGTCAATTTGCCTTTGTAGTTTTAGAGGAAACAAATTTTGAAAAGCTAGACAACCAGAAATAAGGATTCAGAAGCAAAAATTAGGAAACCTTAATTACCAAACTCATTAAGGCTAATAAGGAAGACATGGTAAATTTTAGCCAATCAGAAACAAGGATTATCTATGATGGCCAAGATTTTTTGTCTGATCAAAATTATGGTTAACAAACAAGAAATCTTGGTAAGGAACTCACAAACATCATATGTACCACAATCTATACAAAACAATTTGGAATGTACTTGCAGGAGAAAATTTTCTGAATTTCAGCCAATCAGATACAAGGATTTCCATTGGTGGCCATGTTTTTGCCCATTAAGTCTAATAAGATATCTTTGTAGAGCGACTCACATGAATCATTGTTATAGTAAAAAAAAAAACATTTGGAAAAAAACGTAAAATGTCACCATTTCAGACACAATGATTGCGAATGGTAGCAATGTTTCTTGTCCAATCAAGACCAAATGAGGAACCTTTATTTCGGACCTGACATACATCATTTGCACCAAGTTACAAAACATTTGGACCCGTACTTAAAATGCATGGTTTTGACTTAACTTCACAAAGAAGACCACAAGTTAATTTTCGTTTCTATGTAAATTTTAACATCTGCTTACATTTTTTTTGAGTTTCCACCAGGCACCAAAACAACAAAACTTGCTAAGGACATTAAAAGGGAAATACTATCTTCAGCAATTTATAAATGTTTGTTTGTTTAAATGGTGTTTAGTGCCACTTTAGGAATTTTTCAGCTATATCATGGTGTCCAGTTTTTATTGGGAGAGGAAGCCTGAGTACCTGGAGAAAACCTCTGATTATCGGTAGGAAAACTGGCAATCCTTGTTCATTAAGATTGGAGTCAAGCATACCCTGCCCACAGTAAGACCCGAAGCCTGCAATCTCAGTGTTGAAAAACACATAATAAAAAGTAGATGAACTACCTTAACTACTGTGCCACCGAAGCCATGGTGGCCATGTTTGTTAACAAATCAGTATTAAAGTAAAAACAACCCAAAAGGACCTATTGAGGAACATTTCTACAAGTGTCATGAAATACTGTTCAGTAGTTCTCAAGGAAATGAAAATGTGAAAAGTTTAAGCATGGCAGATAACATATGCAATTGATGGCAAAAGCTAAAAATAACATAAAATAAAACAGAATACACAAAAAACAACTGTCATATAAGACACATATTTATATACATTAGATAGCCACAGATTTCTCTGTCCCTTCATAGCTTTTCACACCTTTTCAGTGTCATTCAAGGTTAACTGCCAATTGGTTTTGTTTGTTTGAATGGTGTCTAACACCACTTTCAGCCATTTTTCAGCTAAAAAATGGTGTCCAGTTTTTATTTGGGGTGGAAGCCAGAGTACCCATAAAAAAACCCCTGACCTGCAATAGGAAAACTGGCAATCCTTGTCAATTAAGATTTGAGTCTAGTACATCCTTCTCACAGTGAGACTCAAATCTGCAACCTCAGTGTTGACAGACCACGTAATCAATGGTAGATGAATTACTACCTTAACCACTCGGCAACCGAGGCCAAACTGCTCACAAGTCGATTCCTTTTCAGTAAATGATTTATTGTTGGGTAACATAGCCTAAATATAGCTAAATACTTCCTGCTTGATGTAAAACAACTATGATGCAAGGAATATTTTTTTCGCTGCAAAAGCAGGATACCCTACGACACTAAAATACAGTATTTTTATTCTGTAAAAGGAAGAATTTCTCATTTGATGTTGCTTGTTTGAATGCTGCTTTATGTTACTTTTGCAATTTTACAGCTATAACATTAGATCCAGTTTTATACTGGAAGAAAACCAGGGTACACAGTGAAAACCCCCAACTTTCCAGTAGTTGCACTAGGTTTTATGTTTTTGTCTAACAAATGCAAGGATATTGAATTTTTGCATGCATTTACATAAAATCTTGCAGTAAAAGATTTAAGGGTAATTGTAAATTTCATATCATGAGCAACATAATAACCTTGTTTTGACATAGGTTCCACGATACATGAATACATTTCCTAATTCAATTTTTTTTTATAAAAACAAAACATTGTAGTGGTTCATCTGACATGTGAAATGATCCTAAACCTGGATTTGTGAGAAAGATATGATATTAATCCAGATGTGTGGCTTTTCCTGCCTTTAATTTAGGGTGGAATTTTGGAACTTTTCTCAATAAGAAAAGCATTCGTTTTTCAAAAAAACAGCAAAAAAATTCTCAATCAATGCAATTTTTTCAAGATCAGAAATCTGGAATTTTTTAATTACCATGTGTTTGGTGTTTTGGTCTCGAATGCACTTTAATTCTATAAAGGTACTGCAAAATTGGAATATAAAATTAGAGATAAATTAACAAACTGACGAAACCATAACCATAACCGTAACCATAACCATAACCATAACGGTGGATTTACACTTCTTCCATGGTGCCTTAGATGCATTTTCACAACGGATCTAAAATTTTTGCATGAAGATTAAAAAAATGTGTAAAAATTGCAATAACTGGAGTGTACACTACCTCGGCCACCATTTGGGAAAACTCAGGATCCTTGTCAAATAATATAAGGTTGCAGTCGAGTTTTCCCTTCCTGAAGTCAGACTCAAAGTTACAATCTTTGTGTTGAACACTGCTGATAGATAGTAGATGATTAACTTCCTTAATCACTCTGCCCTCTCCACTTCCTTAATCACTCTGCCCTCTCCACTTCCTTAATCACTCTGCCCTCTCCACTTCCTTAATCACTCTGCCCTCTCCACTTCCTTAATCACTCTGCCCTCTCCACTTCCTTAATCACTCTGCCCTCTCCACTTCCTTAATCACTCCGCCCTCTCCACTTCCTTAATCACTCTGCCCTCTCCACTTCCTTAATCACTCCGCCCTCTCCACTTCCTTAATCACTCTGCCCTCTCCACTTCCTTAATCACTCTGCCCTCTCCACTTCCTTAATCACTCTGCCCTCTCCACTTCCTTAATCACTCTGCCCTCTCCACTTCCTTAATCACTCTGCCCTCTCCACTTCCCTAATCACTCTGCCCTCTCCACTTCCTTAATCACTCTGCCCTCTCCACTTCCTTAATCACTCTGCCCTCTCCACTTCCTTAATCACTCTGCCCTCTCCACTTCCTTAATCACTCCCCCCTCTCCACTTCCTTAATCACTCTGCCCTCTACACTTCCTTAATCACTCTGCCCTCTCCACTTCCTTAATCACTCCGCCCTCTCCACTTCCTTAATCACTCTGCCCTCTCCACTTCCTTAATCACTCTGCCCTCTCCACTTCCTTAATCACTCTGCCCTCTCCACTTCCTTAATCACTCCCCCCTCTCCACTTCCTTAATCACTCTGCCCTCTACACTTCCTTAATCACTCTGCCCTCTCCACTTCCTTAATCACTCCGCCCTCTCCACTTCCTTAATCACTCTGCCCTCTCCTATTACATGTAGTATGTCCGAATAAACGTATAACAGAAAATGTGGATATTGTTTTGTGTGAAAGAATTAGGTTATAAACTTATAATAGTGCATCTTCAACTGTTCATACAAAAATGTATTTTTTGGTGGTTTTTTATAGGGTGGAAATGGGGGGGGTTGTTGCATCTTGTATTGATCATGCAAAATTGTGGGTTTTTTTTAGGATGGCGGTAGGGGATGGCAGCAAAACACTTATTCTTGCTTTGTAAATCATTTTAAGTTTCCTATTGGAATAAAAATCAAAGTGCAGACTGTACCGAAGGAAAGGTTGAAAGAATGAAATGTTGCAAGTATGAAATATGATTCCGGCCTCATGTTTGACAGGCAATAAAACAAAACAATGTAAAATAAATCAGGTAAATTTAGAAACAAATTAGATATAAATTTAAAAGACTAGAAAAAACTTTGCAATCTTCATAACTGATAGCCCCAGCGCCCCTATGTCTTGAATGACAATGTCCAGGGCTTTGCTGTTGGAAATTCCAAAAATCGTTTTGCTCAAACTGTAACTATCAGGTGCACAGTTCCACCATATGACAAAGGGTTCTGCAAAAGTTTCATCAAATCCCACTCACTGGTGCAAGTAGTTGTGGATAAGAGATAGGTATCCCCTACATCAGAAATTGGCAAGTCAATTTTTGCTATGGAAAATCCTATATGTCATTCCAATCAAAATATAAAATATCAGGTGTACAATAGCACTATGTGACAAAGAGTCCATCAAAATTGCATCAAAATCCTTTCAGTGCAATGATACAATTGAAGAGGTTTCTATCATAACTTTTATAAATATATTAATAAATAAGACAAAATTGCTGCTGCCCATTTCAGACATAAAAATCGCATCCGTTATATGGTTGGAATATAACTTGCATCACTTGTTTGAATCTTACTGCTGCCAGGGTGTGCTCAACTTCAATCTTGATTGACAATTATTAAAAGACTCCTACAATCTGGCTTCTTCCTACAATCTGGCTTTCTCCTACAGTCTGGCTTTCTCCTCCAATAAAAACAGGACGCCCAAATATAGTTTAAAAAATTGCTGAAAGTGGTATTAAACAATTACAACACAGGGATCTGTGCAAATCGATTTACATGTGCTTTCGAATGATACTGGGTCGATTTTGTTATATCGAGTCCCACACACTATAACAAGATCGACCCAGTATTATTCAAAAGCGCAATATGTAAATTAATTTTTATAAATCCCCCGGATTCAAACAAACAAAAAATTGTAAGACTGTATGAGGCAACATATATCTTTATAATCAGAATGCATGTCAACTGATCATTGTTTCCAAGAACAATAATACAGTGGAACATCCTGCCTCAAAAAGTAATTGAATCAGACACAGTCGACATCTTTAGAGAACAGCTTACACCAGCTGTTCTCTCCACACTTATGTTATTTCAAAATAGCTCTTATTTCCTATGTACAAAGTTTTAATCACTTAATGCACCTTATTTTCACTAAATTATCCAAATATTTATCAAACTTTAAAAATATTTGTTTATTTATTATCTTATTTTTTTGTCACGCATGCGCAACAGTATGTAATCTTTAGTATCCTTAAGTTTTACTGTAAACACAAAGAAAAAGAAGAACTAGTTTGTTTTAAATTTAAACAGTGTGTTAATAGCTTATACTAGAAGACACAATCCCATGGAGTGCTTTTCTGCTTGCATTTTTTAAAGTTAATATTCAATATGCGATATTGTAACTTTTTATTACAAAAATCCAATAAAAAAATTTCCACTGTACATATTTCATACTATGCTTGTTGTTTACATGTACTTGACTTTTGCTACGACTTTTTCAACAAGTGACTTAGGATGTTTACAAAAGATTGCCAGCTTTCGTGACGTTCAATGGTATTCGCGCCTAAACCGCAAACGACATTACCCCAAGGTTTTCAAATGGACAATAATCGATTGCTCCAAGTTACACCCGTTCTAATTTTGGTCAAATTTTACCTTGGAAAATCGCTCTTTCAAATTTAAAAACAGCATTTCAAAATGCTGAACAAATGTTAAAAAATAATTGCTGATTTTGGATCTACATAAGGAACATGAGATCGACCATACGCGCTAGAAGGTTTTATTTGACACTCAAAAAACTTCTGCTAAAACACACTGACTTGATCCCATCTTCCTTTGTTTTAAGGAACACATAAAATGAAGAAAAATATATTGTTTTGACTTTCATTTAATTAGACACTTAAAGCATAAAAATGCAACATCGTCTGAAACGACGGCAATTTCGTGAGGTAAACATACACGGAAAATTGGTACGATTTTTGGCTTGTTACAATGGGTGGTGACCCATTTCCACTTGTGTAATGAGAAATATTAATGGTTCAGCAAAAATAACCAATTATAAAAATTAATAAAAAGGACCAGAAACAAATTGTGTCAGCTTTTACTGCGGAATATTGTAGCGACATGGTGAGTGCAATTGATCACCGATGTCAAATAATCCATTTACTATTCTTGTGTCACAAACACCAAAATATCTTTTTCAATATATTTTTATTAGTTAGAAATTGTTATATTTAATTTAACTACTTGTATTTTATTTACAAAACTTCTACATGCCATTCTCCCAACCTTAAAAATTTTAATAGATGGCACCCCTCTGCAAATCTGTACATCAACAAACCACACACTTTTGTGTTGATTTTCATTTAATTAAACACGAAAAAAATAGAATGCAAAACCGTATGAAACGACGACCACACGATCACACAAAATAATCATTAAATCACTTCAATCATAATAACGTCGTCAAATATTATAAGACTGGTGCCACTGTCAGTACTACATTTGTGGGTTCAGTGAACAGCTATCGCAAGGATTGCCAAAGATAGCGTTGATTTCCAAAACCAAAAAGTGTAACGAGTCTGTCACTCATGAACATGGAATATTAGCTTAAATCGTAATATTAGTTATCAGTTATACTGTAAATGAGACATAATACGAAAGGACATGTATAGTAAATTTGTTCAAGATATGTGGTGCACCGATTCATGTAATTGATGGATTCCTCCAATGTGACCTATATTTTACGAGCGTAAGGTTTTATTACACGCCGGTCGCATTAGTTTCTATGTATTTGAGCATTAGCAAGGGGAAAGTTTGCTACGCAAACCTTCCCAAAAAACCTTGTAAATGATCATTATGACCTAGTTTCATTTCAATTGACCAGGTGGTTTCAGAGCAGAAGATTAAAATGTGACCGTTTACCAATGACAGTGACACCTTGGCCATGGCTGCCAATGACAAACACCAAGTGACGACAAAGAAATAGCGTACGTGACTCTTAGGGTCAGATATGCTGCAAAAAATGAGGTATGATTTAAACAAACTCTTTTGGTTATTAAAACAAAACCAGACCTAACAAAACTTGATGGCAATTTCAAAAAATATTTGAAAAAAACTAGTAAAATCATTAGCGAAACCTACAGTTTTTCCATCATCATTAGCTCTGGCATAGAAGGGTTTTATACAGGCAGGGAAATCTGTCACAAACACCGGGATGTTGTTGTTATACTGGACTATGTATCTCTCATGTTCCTTCTTAAAATCATCTCCCCACTGTAAAGACAAGATGTGAATTTGTACTTTTTTACACTGTATGTCAAGAATATTTGTTTAATACTTTAAACTGTAAACATTTTTTGTTTGTTTGCCATTTTTAAATAAATAAATTTTGCGAGAATACTGACTTTTAATTGGCTGGAAATATTTTCTATCAGAGGATGAAAAAAAAGATTGACATGGAGACACGCACCCTTTGAGGTCATATATTACTCTGTTGGATACTAACAGTTGATTTCTTTTTAAAAAAAAGTCCAGTTACAAAAACAAAATTGTTGAGTTTATTCTATTGTTTGAATTTATTTTTAAGTATTAACTACAAAAAATATTTTCTCCATCGAGAGATAACAAAATTTCAGTTGTGCATATTTAATATAATCCGCAACGTGGATTATACAAACGTGCACAACGGAAATTTTGTCATCCCTCAATGGAGAAAATATTTTTTTGTAGTTAATCCTTAATGAACCATACTATCTTAAGATACATCTAGTAAACTACAACTCATAAACAACTTTATGATGAATATGTCAAACCAATTAGCGTTTTTATAAACAACATACCAAAAATTCAATATAAGGGAGATAAATCTAACTTTCTTAATAAATTTTTATTTAAAACAAATATCACAGTATGGAAATGTGACACTACAGATTACAGTAACAAATGATTTTATTGGTTATTAATTAAAAATACTGATTGAAGCCAGTCAAATAATTTGCCGGAGGGGACAGACGATGGTGATTTTTTGCAACTATGCAAAAATAATAAAAGCTGAAGTAACACAAATGTTATAAAGTGTGAGTTGTCTCCCTTATTCCATGTTTCAATTAATTATTTTTGAAAATTTTATGAAGGATACTAAATAGTATTACAACTATGCCTCTTCTGTTCCTTACGTCAACATAATATCATAATATCAATATGGAATATCTGTCTGTTGGAGTATCTGCTATTCTACATTAGCCATTTAATAAAATAAAATGGTGGTGGAGGGGGGGGGGGTGTGTGTTCTATAAAGGCAATCTATAAAACACTGTATAGAAGGTTGGAGTCCTTGAAAACAATGGTAAAATAAATAGTACTGTACTGGTAGTGGGTGCTGAAGAAAACTGTTACTTCCAACCAAGGCCCTGGAAATTTTCCCGAGTCATGTCGGACATTTTACCGGTCATCATATAAAAAATATTGTGTTTGCTGAAGCTGGGATGTGTATGTGCTTTTCCTTAAAGTCCAGAATAAAGAATAAAGGTCTTTTTACCGTGGTAGATATTAGTTGTTTTGTATGGGTTCCTATGATATATGCACCGTGCAAGAAAGGAACTATATGTAGGAAAACATTCTGCTTCCTAAAATTTCTTTATTATAAGATGATATGTTGTCTATTCAACAAAGTAATAGCATGAACATTCGTGAGACATTTACATTAACCGGATGTAGGAAGTTGTTTCAAAATTACAACAAGTGCGGAACAGAATTGAATTTTATACGATACTCTCCGATGGACCACGTTTTTTGCAAGTTATTATTTATTGAATTAAATATTTATTTTTGTTTTCATCATTTCAATAGAATTTAATTTGAATTGATTTTCCCAAGATTTATGTACGTCAAGTATATTGGCGCATGCGTGATATACAATTTTGACCATGCGTGTTTTTCCATCAAGTTCATATTTTCTAAGCAATATAACGTACAACCACTTCGTTCCTATTGTTTCAAAATACTGTTGCCATAACATATTCTACAAAATGGATGAAACAGATCTGTACTCATAATTAGGTTATCACCTGTTGTGTTAACCATTACGTAATTAACACTGTCCAAGTTAAATATCACTTTTTTGGATGTCCGATTTGACTAAACCTTAGTCGGACATTTTAATGTAAATGTCGGACATGTCCGGCAAATATGACCGTTTCCAGACCCTTGCTTCCAACCACCCTCAATTTTCACTGTGTTAATTTCGAAAACTAATAAATATAAACAACAATATTCACTTCTGTACAATATTTTTCACGTACTTTTATTTTCTCATTAAACTTCTTGTTTTTCTTTTCCAGTATCTTCACTGCGTCTGTATAAGTCATTCTGTAAAATAGGGCTTTTTTGTTTAAAATATAATAAATATAATACAAATTTCTTATAAACGTATTCAGAACTATAATAATGTGTATGGTATGAAGAATAAATATATTATTACTATAGCAATTAATATCTGTGATGATCAAAATCAGCTATTATAATTAAAGTAAAAAAAGAGGGGGTGACAGAAATCCTCATGAATTTAAAAACTGTCTTTTTAACAGAACCAGCTTTAAAAATCTTATTTATTGTCAAATGTACATTATGTTCTTTAAGGGAGGATTAGCTGCTGAACTGTATGTCTTACAGTCCTTAAGCTATTTTATCATTTGGCAGACAAAGAGCTAAGGCTCCACAGCGAAGGGAAGAAATAACAATTTTATGGGAGTGTTTCAGTCAAAATAGTGCAACTTTACCTTGTAAATTTATTGTCTAAAGATGGCTGCACTACTTTCTGAAAAAGAAACCATACCAGTAAATTTATAGTAATAAGAGAAAAAAAGAAAAATTAAAATAACTTCCTTTGGAATTTTTCAAATGTATTTCTGAATTAGAAAAAGGCAAAGATCTCTTCTCCATCCTGAGCCTCTGCCAAAAGATTGGACTAACAGATATCTTTTCTGGCAGTGTTGAGAATTTCTTGAATCAGCTTGCCACATGTGATTTGATACTTTTCTCACCAGTTCTAGATTTTGTTTGCATTTCTTCAGTTTATTTGTATATATGCAACTGTGATGTCAATGAGGTCATAATATTAACATGTATCTTACCTAGTGAGACAGAGAAATCTCACCTTCAAGGAATCAACAGACATATCTATACAATTGGCCAGAAAAATTGTACGATCCTACCTTATAGTCTTTGTCTGCTACATATTTATACTGGAATTCTACGATCCTACCTTATAGTCTTTGTCTGCTACATATTTATACTGGAATTCTTTGATCATACCTTAGAATCTTTGTCTGCTACATATTTATACTGGAATTCTACGATCCTACCTTAGAGTCTTTGTCTGCTACATATTTTTACTGGAATTCTACGATCCTATGTTAGAATCTTTGTCTGCTACATATTTATACTGGAATTCTACGATCCTACCTTATAGTCTTTGTCTGCTACATATTTATACTAGAATTCTACGATCTTACCTTATAGTCATTGTCTGCTACCTATTTATACTGGAATTCTATGATCCTACCTTAGAGTCTTTGTCTGCTACATATTTATACTGGAATTCCATGATCCTACCTTATAGTCTTTGTCTGCTACATATTTTTACTGGAATTCTACGATCCTACCTTATAGTCTTTGTCTGCTACATATTTATACTGGAATTCTATGATTTTACCTTAAGAGTCTTTGTCTGCTACATATTTATACTGGAATTCTACGATCCTACCTTAGAGTCTTTATCTGCTACATATTTATACTGGAATTCCACGATCCTTCCTTATAGTCTTTGTCTGCTACATATTTATACTGGAATTCTACGATCCTACCTTATGGTCTTTGTCTGCTACATATTTATTCTGGAATTCTACGATCATACCTTATAGTCTTTGTCGCTAGCTACATATTTATACTGGAATTCCACGATCCTACCTTAGAGTCTTTGTCTGCTACATATTTATACTGAAATTCTACGATCCTACCTTAGAGTCTTTGTCTGCTACATATTTATACTGGAATTCTACGATCCTACCTTAGAGTCTTTGTCTGCTACATATTTATACTGGAATTCTACGATACTACAAGTACCTTATAATCTTTGTCTGCTACATATTTATACTGGAATTCTAAATCATCTCCACATTTGTTCTCTAATTCTTTAAACGTAAACTTGACTAAGCCTTCTATAATCTACAACAACAAGTCAAAAAAAGCATTTTTACCTGAGTATTTGTATAGCTAAATCTCCTATGATTGTAATATGTTTAGTCTTCTGAAGGATCAAGGTGCCTATTTTGATTTGTTTTGTGAAAAAAAAACCACATATATGAATCAAATCTGCTTTAAAATAAACACATTTGACCCAGTGACAAGAGCTAAGTAGTAGTCTCTATAGAGCCAACATGAGTCTCTGGTGGCTGAGTGGTTAAGGAAGTTCGTCTACTGATGATCACGTGGTCTGTCAACACTGAGGTTGCGGGTTCGAGTCTCACTGCGGGCAGGGTGTACTCAACTCCAATCTTAATTGACAAGGACTGCCAGTTTTCCTACCGAAGGTCTGGGGTTCTCTCCAGGTACTCCGGCTTCCTCCCCCAATAAAAACTGGACGCAATGAGATAGCTGAAAAATTGCTGAAAGTGGCGTTAAACATCATTAAACAAACAAAACAAAAACAAGTATCTGGAGACAAGGATATCAGATGTAGTCTTCTGAGGCTATTTAAACTTTATCTATAGCCATATAAGAAACTAAACTTAAACCATTATGGGTGCAAGTTTCCAAACCAAAATGGTGATATTGACAATTGTTAAAAAAATAACAGGCAATCTGAACTTCGCTTATAATGATGATTAAAACAATGTTGATTACTACAAACTTTGGTTTTATGTTTCTGAAGAAGCTTGATGGTCTAAAATTCTCCTTTTTGTCAGACTGGGTTTATTTATTTTTTAGACTATTAATAGTCATTTTAAATAAGATTTTCTCAGTAAAGAGGATGGTAAACATGGTCGTTAGTCACCTAAAACAGGGATTCATTACACAAAAGTTAAATTAATTGGAAAATGCTGGGGAGGAATAAATAAGATGGGGTGGGATAACACAGGAAGTCATTATATGGAGGAGGTCAACGAAATAAGTTTGACTGTAATTTACCAATCGGAAGTAAACTTATCCAAAAATGTATTCTAGTCTTCTGTCATTTTCAAGTATTTATTGTTTGTTTGTTTTTTGAATGTTGTTTAACAACACTTTCAGCAATTTTTCAGCTATATCATGGTGTCCAGTTTTTGTTGGGGGAGGAAGCAGGAGTACACAGAAAAAACCCCCCGACCTGCGGTAGGAAAACTGGCAATCCTTGTCAATTAAGATTGGAGTCGAATGTACCCTGTCTGCAGTGAGGCTTGAACAAACAATTTCAGCGTTGACAGATCACGTGATCAATAGCAGACGTGCTACCTTAACCACTCGGCCACAGAGGCCCCGAAAAGTATTTATTAAGATTGTTTGTATAAATGAGGTTTTACACCACTATCAACAATTTTTAGCTACTTCGTGGTATCCAGTGGGAGGACACCATAATATCAGATGAGACTCCCACATCCTCGACAAGAAAAATGACATCCATGTCAAAGTTTGGAATCATGCACACCTTGCCCAAAGTTTGGATTGAACTCTTTACTATAATTGTTGACACACCACTGATCACTAGTAGATGGCTATCTGGACCACATGTCCATCAAGGCCTAGATTATATATTTAATAAAGTTTACCATAAATTAACATTATTAAGCTTAAGTTCAGTAAATGTATTAGTCTTTTGCCATTAACAAGGGTGCCTCAATGGCAGCGTGGTTAAGGTAGTTCTTCTACTATTGATCACGTCTGTCAACACTGAGGTTACGTGTCCGAGTCTCACTGTGTTTAAGTTGTGCTCAACTTCAATCTCAATTGATCGTCCTGAATATATATGTAGCTGAAATACTGCTCGCTGGATGTAAAACAAGCATCCAACCAATCCTTCCTATATCCTTCAGGGAGCAAGTAAATGACACACCAACCTCCCCAATATAGCCTAGGTCCTCCTATATCTAATTTTAGATTCACGGTAAATATATGATGTGGTCATTTAATGTAAGCCACGTCTGCCACCACCATACAAACTTAAGCACGTGATTCTATTATTACACTTACTTCAAGTATATCCTCCAAAGAATGAGTAAATGCCACCTCTGCCTCCACCATATAAAACTCTGACAGATGAGTTCTGTCTCTAGAATGGTCAGCTCGGAATGTTGGACCAAAGTTATAACATCTGGATACTGACCTTAAAAATGTATGAGTAGAACCAATAGTTTACATATCTACATGTTGAAATATATTGTAAAAGTATGTTTATTATATTCTCAAATATAGTAGGAGCTTCTATGAGCAATTAATTTGGGTAGTTAGTCATCACCTGTTTGTCAATATATGTATATGTATGACGTTAATTATAACTTGGATAGTAATTTAATTATACAACACCAATCAATTTTACCTGTGAAAACATACTTTAATTAGGAGAAATCTGTTAAGTTTGATGAGTTTTTGCTCGACAAGGAACGTTTCCGGTCAACTTTTCCATACTTTGTTGTTAATCAAATTTAAAAAGTTATATATCAATTTGTAGCTGATTCTAAGGCAAACATGAGGCCCAATTCAAATTTTGACCGGGTTGTAAGGTCTTTGAGAAATTATAGTTTAAAGATGAAAGTTTTACTTGTATACCAGGCAGGCTTCCGGCAAACTTTTCTATGCTTTCCTTTCACTTATATTTTATTGACTATATATCATTTTGAAGCTAAATAAATAACCTTTATCAAACACTAACAGTTATTTGACTGGGGTGAAGCATTTTGGAGAAATCTGGGTTCCAATCTGAAAATTTGATGTAGGCACACTTGCAAAAATTCAATTCCTGTCAACTTTTAGCTACCGTAAAAAGTGTCGTATTGTCCGCAGTTTTTTTCTTTTAATCTAAGTCGGAAAGGAATGGTGCGGATTATACGTAAATACAAACTCGGTAGAGCTTTTTTTCGACCCATTGATTGTTGTCACTGGCGGTCGCCATTTTGTTGTTGTGTTAGATGCGGTATTTTCGTACTATTCTAACGTGATTCTTTTATAAACTTTCATTATGTATACTTTGTAATGATATTAATTTTACTTAAATTATTTTTATTTATGATTTTAATTATATATGACGAATAAAAATTGAAACGGATACGAAAATAGAGGATGTTTAAACCAGCTATGCGTAAAATGCAAATGGCGTCGTTATGTAACGTTACAGTGCGTTGCAGAAGATCGATGTTTTGGTTGCAATCTTTGAGGGATTGAAATAAAACGTGTTATCTTTTTTCTTTTCTTTGTTTACGTTGATAAATGAAAGTTGACAAATCAGTTTGGTTTCGAAATGTGTGAGTATTCGTTTAACAATGATCAACATAGACGATATGACAATGCACTATTTTTAATTTTATTTATTACAATCGTAAGAAATAAATAAAACGATAAACATTAATGATATTTTAGAAGAGAATAAATTACATATTACAGTAAAAACTTGTTAAAAAGCGCGCCCAAGTCGGACTCTGATGTCTTCATCATGACGCGTTTTGTAAAATCTTGTACGTGCGGATTGTACATGCATATAAGAATTTTTCCGCAATTTTCTGGTCCAAGAAAGGGGTGCGGACAATACGTAAATGCGGACTATACGCAACGTTTTACGGTACTTTATTAATAATTAATTGCATTACACTATATACAGTTGAATCCGCTTAATTGCAAAGCCTATTTGTCAGAGAAAATTTTGCAATAAACCGGCTTTTGCGATAAGCCGAAAACGTTGAACTCTCGGTAAAAACCGGAAGTAAGAATCAGCTGACTTAATTTGTTGTGTATTTCGAACAGACACCTGTTGCCCACTGATTTTAGTGTTCATTTTTCAAGAAAATGTGTTATTTGTCATTTGTATCTTTAATATTGAATGATTGAGAAATAAAGATGTCAAAATAATCATATATGTGTTTATATTTTTATTGTTTACCTTGTGGATATTAAATTACACAAACCTTGTGTGTGTGTAAAAGGGCATATAAAAACGACTAGTATAATATGTTGCAGTGCGTGTTTTGTGGGAATGTAGAAACTCAATTACGCATGGCTGCAAATATGGATTAACAGGAAAAAATATTTATTAAATTCTTTTGATCTAATCATCTGATTGTAATCATTAATTTACTTAATCCATGAGTGTTCAATGTTTGTCTAAAAATAGAACATGTATGTGTAGATCAAACATGATGATTTATGTAAAACAATATGGCGTCTGATGTTTACATTTTGTAAATAAAGAACATTACATGAATAAAGGTACACATTGCATGTAATTCAACATTTTGTGCAAATATATTGATGAAAGATAAAGAATAAACACTAATTTCATATAATATTTTTATTCTTTAAAACAATACAAAGGTAAAAGCATCCAGTTCCAACGATGTAATTGATGTAACTGTCTTCGTATTGACATCGTTATTCGGAGATGATCAATCGCAACAACATGTGAAACTTTCAAATTTAATTGCAATATTTGCAAATAAACAGCCATTTTTAACATTTTGCAAAAGGTTTGCTTTGCAATTAGGCCAATTTTGCTATTAAATGCTTTGCAATTAAAAGGTCACTTTTACATTGGTTCAATGGCAAATGGTTTGGTATTTGGAAAAAGTTTGCCATAAACCAAATTTTGCTATTAACCAGTTTGCGATAAAGTGGATTTGTCTGTATCTTCATAACGATCTTTTAAATACCTTCCCAGAGGCATTTTATATTTTTATTCCATGTTAACCTGTTAAAAAGTTTGCCTGGTATCAGTTACCTATCCTGTGATAATTTTGCCTGGTATGAGTAACCTACCCTGTAATAATTTTGCATGGTATGAGTTACCTACCCTGTGATAATTTCCAAGTGTAGTTGTCCTGACACAGTTAAGTAAACAGGTTTTCTGAAATATGTCCTAGGTGTATTGGCATCTTCTTCTTCTGACAAGTCTTCAATTACATCTTTGTTATAAGGCTGAAAGAAAACCACAAACATATACAAAGTATATTGGATTATTTTTCCTGTTAAATAATAGGTAAATGAAATTGTATTATAGCAATTCCAAATAGCCATTATAGTTTTCAGGGATGTCATTAGAAGGCAGCAACCGGTGAAATCGCCGCCTATTTATCTCCTTTGTCGCTGGCCACTTTGAAATCAAAAGTACGTGAAATCTTCATAAATTTCCATTTGAAGTACATATATGTATTTTCCCAATACTTCAATGCATTCTCCTTAAATTTTAAAATCGAGATGATTGTTCTAACTTCAGACAGTAGATTTTCCAGTATCTAAATATAGACGATTTTTTTTTATCCGCCAATCGAAATTAGAATTTGCAAAGTGGGAAAAAATCGTTATTGAAGAAATTTAGTTTTTCGTCTTTAAAAATGCTTTTGTTGATCGACCTTCCGTGGATAATTCATGGTGCATAATTTTAATAAAATCGTGCCAATTTGCATACTGAACAACCATTCCGTGGTAAGAATCCTATAAACGCCTTCCCAAGATGCAACACACCTTTTTTGGGGTTCTCAATGTTTCTGTATGTAGTAAACGGAGACAGGAAAAACTGCAATAATTATCTTCAGTCAGGTATCAATAAAAATCGATCCTATGAAACCGATAAAAAAAGGTGACTGTCGAAAGATATCAAGATTGACTATGGCTGATTACTGTATTTGTGCAACTACTTTCTTACATCAAAGTGCCCGTAGTGATTTGCGACTACAATTTCGTTAAAAAAATCCAGGATACGATTATTCGTTTTAGATTTCTTACTAATTACTGCATAAATTTCAATGGATTTACGTACAATACATAACCCCTCAGAATGCACAGGATTGCAGGAAATTGCGTCTTTGATTTCAACACTGCCGGTTGCTACTCCTAGTTCTCCGTTTATTCTAAAAGATAATGACATCCCTGGTTTTTTGTTAGTGACACATTAAGTTTATTTTATGCATTTCTAAATGCGCTATGAAATTTTGAAGTTAATTTATAATATATCTGATGTAAAGAATCCAGAAGAATCCAGAAGAACTATGTCCTTGTTTTGATGATGCTAGGTGCATCACATGCCATTTTTACCTCATGTGTAGCAACATTAGAAAAATAAGAAAAATAAGCTGCAGTAAAGCTAGAGGTAAAATATTACTAGTATTAAGACTTGTTGATTGACCTTGTTTGAAAATGTGTCGCATTTTACATACAAATTTGTTAAAAATGGTAGCATTTGAAATGATATACAGGAATGTATGTTAATAACCCCAAAATATCACCTTTAGGATCAGGAAAAAATGTATTTACAGAGATTGATCAAGTGTAGGATATTCCACATTCCCTTCAGTTAGTGTTGTAAGTTATGTACCTCCACAGTGAAGACTTCCCCACCTCCTTCACAGTCATTGGTTGTTATGATTGGTGTATGGATGAAGAGAAATTGATTGTCCTGTAAATAGAGCATAAAAATGTACGTATATCAATATACTGGAAAACTATTAACTTAATAAATTTGGTCAATCAAAGTTGTGTTCAAAGATAACCCAAATTCTTGCAGGTCTTTTCAAAAGAAAACATAACTCCCTCCTCAAATAAATACAGGACATCCTGATGTAGCTTAAGATTGCTGAATGAGGTGCCACATTATAAAACAATACTCATTCTGTCATAACAATATGTGTTCCTATTCGTAACTGAATACAAATCAGCCACATTGTCACAAATTTTGTCAATTTTTTTGTGTGTGTTCTATTGAAACATCAAAATTTTACACTTTTCTCTGTAACTTAACAAGAAATAACCCGCAAAAAAAGTTTAGAATTGGAGAATGATGGACCACAAACTACTTACATGGAAATGTTACTAAATTTGTAGTATACATGTAACATATGCTTCGTCTTTGAGATGACCTAAATATATAAGACCATGGACTGTTGGAAACTATCTTATTACATATATTCCCTACTTGCGGTCAACAAGATTTATCTCCCATTTGCAGAGTTATCTGTTCTTTAGAGCAGGTACTTTATAGTACCTTCTGTGGGTAAAAAGTAGTTTTTCTACAATATTTTTTTATTCACATATAGCAAAGCATCCGGTAAAATTTATTATGATATTCAAACTAATTCTGCAGGTTTTTTAGTTGTATTGGAAGAGTCAGTCCACAGACATTATTTAAAAAAAAAATAAAAACTTGATTTTTCCCTATCTGTTCAATACTAGATACCTGCTATTATGAAAGACAACTCTTGCAAATGGGAAGTAACTCTTGTATTCCGAAAATAGGGAATTGGATAGATGAAAAAATTACTTTTATAAAGATTTTGCTATGTCACGGATGTACAATACAAGCAGTAGTACGTGTAAGCCTCTTGTGTGAACTGACAGAAGTTATGTTATATCGATTGGGAAATACATGGAACATGCTTTTGTCTACTATACATGCATCACTAATGTCCTATTACATGTATATAATATATACCTGTATTTTGAATTGGTTGCAAAATTTGATTGGATATTGTTTACATAGTATAAGCTGGTTTGTATGCAAAATATCAAGGCTTACAATGACATCTTGTTTTTAGTGGTCTTGCTATATAGATTATCTCTCTGTTATAACTTCACTACCGGTAAATCAAAATTGTATTTCAATAAGTTTAAACCTAACAGGTTACAAAGTATAACCTGTTCAAATATCGAAAACATTTCTTCAGTGCATGTATTGTATACATGACACTTCCAAAAAACAAACGCACATGTTTTGATTGGTCTAACTAACTGTTTCTGCATTTTTGTTAAAAGTTCTTTTAATTTCTCACCTTTCTACTTACTGCCTACTCGAAATCACATCCTTAGACTCTAATCCTAATAGAGACATGTTGAATTACCTGAAAATACTTGTGAATGGCATTTGAAGCTGCATTCCTTAATCTCAGTAGACTTTTAAAGGAATTGGTCCTAGGTCGTAAATGTGGTATATCTCTGATGAAATCAGTTGTAGGATTTATTCTGTGTTTCAAAGGAAATTCCTGGAAATAGAATTTCATGACCTCTATTAATCTATGGACAAAAATAGCAAAGCGATTATTAAATGGAGTTTAAGGAACAAAGTTCTATAGAAAGTGGTTTGGGGGGTGGGGTACGAAAAAGAGCCTTCATAGTCACCATTTCTTTATGTCTGTTTATATCCTTAATATAACACTCAGTCAGAGGATGCCACAATTAACTAGAAATTACTAGCAAATATCAAATGAAATGTTATTCAAGATACTAATGTGAAACTATTGAGACATGCATTTCATTTAATTAGGATTCATCTGTGCACATAACACTGCATAATGCTCAAACAAGCTAAAAAATCTGTGAGCAATTCTCACTAATTTATACCCCGCGCTTCCCTTATATCAATGACAAAGTCCATGTTTTTCTATGGGAAACCCCAAACACCATTCCAATCAAAATGATAAATATCAGGTGCACAATGGCACTATATGACAGATTCTTTTTAAGCTTCATTTAATTCCATTCAGTAGTGTAGTAGGAGGAGTTGCACATAAGAGAAAGTGTAACGGACGGACAGACAGACGCACATCCCATCACTCAAGAAATCAGAAAATCAAATAATTAAAAAAAAAGTTATACCAAATCCATCTACACCTATTAAATAAATAATTATAGATTATTTACATTTTTTGAACGAGATGCGTTTTCTAGTCCATATCTCATCCAAGGGCGACAGCCCTGAGATGAGATGACGAGAAAATGCATTGAGTTTCATAAAAAGTAAATAATCTGTTTATCGCTGTTTTGTAACATTGTGACGTCACAGTGTTTACCTAACGACATCTTGACAGCCAGCTAGTAGAGTGAGATGGAATAATATCGCACACAAAGATCAAAGAAAAATACTGCAAAATAGTGATAATTACTTCAGTTTAAAATCAATTTATCATCACTGAATTTTAATGATAAATTTCTATTCACAAAATGGATAAATATAAAAATTATTTAAAATTTTTAATCTGAAAAACCTTTTACTAAATAAATGGGAAGCTAAATAACGTCTTACTATAAATAAATGGGAAGCTTAAAAACCTGTTACCATAAAATGGGAATTATAATATGACGTCATAACGTCAAACAATATATTACCTGATATATCCCCACTTCACACATGTGTAATGGGACGAAATGTCACAAGAGGTTTTACACAGTTACAATATTAACAGCTGAATTTAAAAGTTCTGATAAAAATTAGAGTCAACTAGATATCAGTGAAATGGTACCCATCTCTTTGGGCCCCCCGACCTTGAGGTCAAGGTCAAAGGTCATCTACCATAGTATGGGACACATCGCTTTGATATTATCTACCCCCATACCAAATATCAAAAGCCTACCTCAAAAGATACAAAAGTTATAGCTCGGACACGATTAGCTTCGGACAAATGGACGCATGGACGGACGGACAGACAGACTGATCACTATATCAATACAGGGCGTCCGCCTCAAAGTGGCGTGGCCCTAATAAACAATACATATCAAGGGCACATTACGGTAAAATAAAGTGTATTTTCTCCACCATACATTGCAAACTTGAAAGGATTTTTTTATCAAGAAAATGGCGGCTAGCAAATTACGGCCTATAGGGTATAAAGTTGTACTCATTTACACATGGGCTAGGCCTTAATATTCATATTTTCTACCTTGCTATCCCTCGGTTAAAAAAATAATCAAACATAAAGGCCCAGTCCATGTGTAAATAGTACATCATACCCCTAATGAATTATTTCTTAAATAACAAACCTCAGCATCACATTTCCCACACAAAGTAATTTTCTCTGTGATGAGTTCAAACTGCTGTCCTTGACCTTTACTTTCTACTAACTTCCCTTCAACTGATACACTGCTTCCAAATGTTAAGTCACTGAAATATTACCGAATTAATTTATACAATGCAGTATAACCACTTCATGACTAATTAAGGTTTATGAACCATAATTGAAGTAACAGATTAATTTTAATCTTCAACCCAAAAATGCAGCTGTATTAAATCAATTGATTGCTAACCAATGATACAAAATATATTGTTTTACTTTGAGTCTGTGGAAATAAAATATGTAGTTTTAAGTAGAACAAATAGTTATTCATATAGTATTTCCCATGTTTGTTGATTACTTCCGATTAAACCTCAGTATCTTCTCATCTACATTACAAACTTGTTTCTGTAATTTTTTTTTTGAATAACTGTTTAAAAGTTCAATTCTATGCAGCTTTTTATGGTAGTTAATGTTTACAAATGTAGTATAAAATGAAATACTATAGTACATGAACCATCATTTCCTATTAGTATTTAAATTAACCTCGATTCAAACCCACCATTGATTCATTTGCAATCTAACCCACCATTGATTCATTTGCAATCTAATCTATCATTGATTCATTTGCAATCTAATCCACCATTGATTCATTTGCAATCTAACCCACCATTGATTCATTTGCAATCTAACCCACCATTGATTCATTTGTAATCTAACCTATCATTGATGCATTTGCAATCTAATCCACCATTAATTCTTTTGCAATCTAATCCACCTTTGATTCATTTGCAATCTAATCCACCATTGATTCATTTGTAATCTAACCCACCTTTGATTCATTTGCAATCTAACCCACCATTGATTCATTTGTAATCTAACCTATCATTGATTCATTTGCAATCTAATACACCATTGACACATTTGCAATCTAACCCACCATTGATTCATTTGCTATCTAACCCACCATTGATTCTTTTGCCATTCTAACCCACCATTGATAAATTTGCCATTCTAACCCACCATTGATTCATTTGCTATCTAACCCACCATTGATTCATTTGCCATTCTAACCCACCATTGATTCATTTGCCATTCTAACCCACCATTGATTCATTTGCAATCTAACCCACAATTGATTCATTTGCCATTCTAACCCACCATTGATTCATTTGCCATTCTAACCCACCATTGATTCATTTGCCATTCTAACCCACCATTGATTCATTTGCAATCTAACCCACCATTGATTCATTTGCAATCTAACCCACCATTGATTCATTTGCCATTCTAACCCACCATTGATTCATTTGCCATTCTAACCCACCATTGATTCATTTGCTATCTAACCCACCATTGATTCATTTGCCATTCTAACCCACCATTGATTCATTTGCTATCTAACCCACCATTGATTCATTTGCTATCTAACCCACCATTGATTCATTTGCCATTCTAACCCACCATTGATTCATTTGCTATCTAACCCACCATTGATTCATTTGCTATCTAACCCACCTTTGATTCATTTGCCATTCTAACCCACCATTGATTCATTTGCCATTCTAACCCACCATTGATTCATTTGCAATCTAACCCACCATTGATTCATTTGCCATCCTAACCCACCATTGATTCATTTGCCATTCTAACCCACCATTGATTCATTTGCCATTCTAACCCACCATTGATTCATTTGCCATTCTAACCCACCATTGATTCATTTGCCATTCTAACCCACCATTGATTCATTTGCCATTCTAACCCACCATTGATTCATTTGCTATCTAACCCACCATTGATTCATTTGCCATTCTAACCCACCATTGATTCATTTGCTATCTAACCCACCATTGATTCATTTGCTATCTAACCCACCATTGATTCATTTGCCATTCTAACCCACCATTGATTCATTTGCTATCTAACCCACCATTGATTCATTTGCTATCTAACCCACCTTTGATTCATTTGCCATTCTAACCCACCATTGATTCATTTGCTATCTAACCCACCATTGATTCATTTGCAATCTAACCCACCATTGATTCATTTGCCATCCTAACCCACCATTGATTCATTTGCCATTCTAACCCACCATTGATTCATTTGCCATTCTAACCCACCATTGATTCATTTGCCATTCTAACCCACCATTGATTCATTTGCCATTCTTACCCACCATTGATTCATTTGCCATTCTAACCCACCATTGATTCATTTGCTATCTAACCCACCATTGATTCATTTGCTATCTAACCCACCATTGATTCATTTGCCATTCTAACCCACCATTGATTCATTTGCCATTCTAACCCACCATTGATTCATTTGCCATTCTAACCCACCATTGATTCATTTGCCATTCTAACCCACAATTGATTCATTTGCCATTTTAACCCGCCATTGATTCATTTGCCATTCTAACCCACCATTGATTCATTTGCCATTCTAACCCACCATTGATTCATTTTCCATTCTAACCCACCATTGATTCATTTGCCATTCTAACCCACCATTGATTCATTTGCCATCCTAACCCACCATTTATTCATTTGCCATTCTAACCCACCATTGATTCATTTGCCACTCTAACCCACCATTGATTCATTTGCAATCTTACCCACCATTGATTCATTTGCCATTCTAACCCACCAATGATTCATTTGCCATTCTAACCCACCATTGATTCATTTGCCATTCTAACCCACCATTGATTCATTTGCCATTCTAATCCACCATTGATTCATTTGCCATTCTAAGCCACCATTGATTCATTTGCCACATTATATATAACCCACAATCTATTGGATAACTATCTAAACCACAATAGATTCAATTACCACATGTATATTTCTATCTCACACAGGCTTAGGGGTAATGTTGATGAAAACCCGACCTTCTATTGGAAAACCGTCAATTAAAATTAGAGTTAAGTAAGCCTGCCCTCAGTGAGACTTGAACCTGCAACGTCAGTGTTAGCAACCTTAATCACTTAACCACTTGGTCATTGATTGATCTGCTATCTAAACCACCATGGAATCATTTGCATATCTTCTGACTTTCACTGCAAATTAATGACTTGACTGAAATTACCTTATGTCTGAGTAAAACCAATAATTTGTAGACTTACACATTATTTAGTTCCGGAGGTACAACAACTTGTAGAGTAGACAAAGTTGACCCATCACTCAATTTTAGAAATGTCACATTCTTGTGGTGTTGAAATGCATTAATCCACCCCTAAAAAGCATCAGAATAAATATACTGTCATAAAATATAGTCATATATAATTCTGTTGACTAAAAGGAAAGCTGGCATTTTTTAAGGGGGGGGGGGGTCGGGCCTTGGTTGGCTAGTGGTTAAGGTAGGGCAAATGAATTGGAGAAGCAAATAACCTAGTGATACTTGTCTCATGCAGAAATTCCTGTGTTAATATAACATTCAAAGAACTAGACAACAATGTAACAATTCCCATAAAATTTTCAGTCAATAAGTAAGAGTTATCTTTCTTTTCACACATGGACACAAGTAAGGTCATCAGGAATCACATGCATACAGTATTTTATGTCATCAGTTGTTGGCTTCCAATTTCTTACAATTGTAAACAAATGGCCCTTAAAAGGAAAGAACTGACAATGGCCTCTTAATTATTTGCGTATTGGGGAAACTATTAACATTTTTTGCTCTGATTCGGGCACCAAGTTTCGTTGAGAATTGAGAGACCGCTCAAAACTAGTGAAATAATTTCAGTTATATCACATTAAATTTTCGGGGTATAACCCATTTTTTCGCAAATTTAGAAACCCTGAAGGGTACTCAAGGAAACTCACAAACACCCATAAAATAGTCCAGAAATGGGCTTTGCACAATCAGCTGAAAAATAACCAATACATTTAAAAAATTCTATAAAAAAATTTATTTATCAATTCTGTATGAAACTGCTTTTTAAATGCATCTCTAATTTCTAAATTCCATTGAATAATAAATCCACAGTCCATGCTACAGCTCTGCGCAGCCAAATATCAAAATAAGAACTAATTTCCTCTCCCTCAGTTAAAGGTCATTTACAGAGATGTTGTCAACTGTCATCAGAGGAGAAAATTGCTATCGTAAAATTATTTGAAGCTGGTATAAATCAACTATAAATTCTAAAATCTGCAGGAAGTCTCTCAAACATTTGTTTACAATTTTTTAAGCATTTTATATGTACAACATGATTCCATGGAAAATGCCCATAGTAGTGGAAGGCCAGTTTCTTTGAGCAACTAAGATACCAACAGACTGGTAAAGTCTGTTAAAGCAAATAGAAAAGCAACTTTGACTGGAAAAAATAAATAATTTTAATAAATATAGATTAGAAAAAGTATGTGAAAATAATTCGATGGAAATCATTTGAAAACAAAGAACGTGTTGCTAAGAAGAAGATATAAATCAGAAAAGTCAACAAGAAAAAACATTTGAAGTGGCGTAAACAACACATACAAAAAAACTGTGGAACGATTTTGGAAGTCTGTAATCTTCAGCAATAAATGTATGATGGTGATCGACTGTGACAATAAAGTGTTAAAGAGTGGTATCCCTTGAATTAGTCCTTCTCGAATGACTAAGCTTTAATATGAGGCTGTACATTTCCAGTTTTACATGATTTAACTTCCCTTTTAACTCGGGTTAAAAAAAACTACGGCTTTCATCGCTAAAAGAATATGATATTGAAATAAAGATTTTCAATGTTTTTGTATTGTTTGTCTATGCCAATTAAATTTTCATCTAATTAACCTTATGGCAGGATACTATAGCCATAGGCCACAGGTGAATTTGAACATGGATGTCACTGAAAAAAGCTTGTTTAGTCAAGCTATAAAACAGCTGGGGTTCTACCTCAGACATAAGGTAAATGGGGGAATAAACATCTGTTAGCCATTAGGCATTAATTAATGGTCTTGTTTACACAGCAGGGGGTTTTAATAAAATCCCCACACGGATATTCACCTGAAGCGTGAAAATTTATACTAGTAGAAGAGAATTGTACATATCAAAAGTTTTCAACAGGACAAACCGTGGCTGTAGCCAGTTTTTTAGTACCGGAAGTGGACACTAGGTGGAGTTTTTTTAAATTAGAGTGGTCTTTTTTTTGGGGGGGGGGATTATCCTTTGGCTTTGTCCTTGGATTAGAATCCGGGTCCGTTCGCCCTAAAACACGTTCGCCCTAGTACTTGTTCGCCCTATTACTTGTTCGCCCTAGGTTCGTTCGCCCTAATACCTGTTCGCCCTGAGTCCGTTCGCCCATGATATATATTTATTTAGGATGTTTTATGTAATAATGATAAATTAAATGCAAAAGATATTTGAATTACTGTTATTTTTATTAAGTAATGAATAATTTTAAGTTGTATTTGTTGTCTGTCAACACATAGTATTATTGTTAAATGTTTTTTTGTGTTGTTGATTTTATAGTATTGTTTAATTGTTTTGTATTTTCTCAACAGGCTTACACCGAATGCAGATGAGAGAAATAAGAGACACAATAATATTTAGAAGCTTTAATATATAAAATAACAACAGTTATAATATGGTTGCACTAATAATAGCACTACACTTATACAATGCACTATTTGATTTTATATACACAACAAATATTTGAGAGTTCATATTAAATTATTCATGTGAATAACGTAAGTTCAATCGTCTTGAAGTTCCAGTTGGTCTTTGGGAATGTCTGCAGGTCTGTATAAGTTGGAAATCGTCTTCAAAAAGTGGGTAGTTGTTATCTCTGAAGTCATGTAGCTGTCCCAGGCGGTCTGTATCTTGGTCTCCAGTGTTGTGTAACGTCTGTTGGTGTCTCTGTCTAGGTCTTCGGATCTTACACTGATGTCTACTATCTGGGCCTCCTTGTTCAGTGTTGGCACTAGAACATAAAATGGTACACCCCCGTGTTTTGCTGCGGTGTTGAGGCGGTTATGCCATCCTACAAAAGAAAAATGATAATGTAGAAACAAATAAAATACAATTGGTATAAGAAATTAATGAACATTTACTATTAATGTGCTTGTAGTATTACTGTAATTAAAAGGATAACAAAGACACACATAAAATACAATTTGTATAATATAAAAATTATGAACATTTACTATTAATGTACATGTAGTATCAGGAACAATTATATTACCTTCTACGTCATTGTTCGTTCTCACTTTGCGTCTGAATATGCTCCAGTCGGCAATACCAATGACTGAATTCCTGAACCACTGTCTGTCGATGTACTCTACCAGCTGTTGTAGTTCTGGGGTGATAAATGATATAAATATGACATGAATATAAATATGCAAGTTACCTCAAAATTTAAATCTGTTGGTTCAGCTGGTCGTGTTGCTGACCTGTGTTTGTTGGCAGTTCTTTTCAAATGCTTCTGCTTTGGTGCAAGAAATCGCTGTTCTTCGGGAATGTCGGATGTCAGGACATCGGTGACGATCTCCATGGCATGTGCTTGCGGTTGATCTGCAATGCGTTGCTTCACCTAAAAAAGAAGACGTATTATTTTAATTGTTGTTATTTTTCTTAGAAGAAGACATATTATTATTATTATTATTATTATTATTGTTGTTGATTTGTTTCTTTTGCATCATTGAACTACAAATGATTATTTTTAAAAATGATATACTATTTCAAAAATTGATAATTACACAATTTCATTGATATTAGCAAAATTCACATTGTTCAAACCTTGGCGGCAACCTCTTTGTACAAGGGAAGCTTTGGATCTGAAGCATGGTTATGATTCTGCACACCTGGTACAAACTGGTCACCCTTTTGGCTGACTGTAGCATGGCACCGTATCTTCGCCGATCTTACACTACATGTTTTATAGTTTATATTGTACTTACGTGTCCATGGGTTCTTCTTCATCTTCTACATTACGGTGACTGATGTCAAAGGTCAGGTCCAATGGCTCAGTGTTTTGCGGTGCTGGAGGATCTGCTGCGGGAATATGTTCTGGTGGTACCTGGTCTTCTGGGGCTGGTTCTGGCCAGTATCTTTCTTCGCATGGTCGGCATATAAAATGCAACTGACCACCATGCTTGGCTGCTTGGTAATCTGCTAACGATACACCTGTACCACATAGTCGGTGTTGCCATCTTTCGCAGACGTCGCATGAAACTGCATGCTGACGAGGTCGGACTTCAGAATTGCACGATATACACAGGTTGTTATCCATGTTGGATGAGGAACATACATTTTTTCTGGTAGCTTATATACTACTCAAAGTACTCGGCATCCAAGCTAAATTTGTTTTATAAATTATTTTTAACAAATTAATTATTACACAATATTAATTTCTTTTATAAATTTCTCAGTCCAAGCTAATTATTTAAATTTTTTATTAATGTTCATAAATTAGTTTAAACACTAGCTTTTATAACTTTCTCCGTCCAAGCTAATTACTTTTTAATTATTTTCATCATTAAAATCATTTTATTAACGATCAAAGAAACAAATTATTACTGTCATTTTCTAATTAATTGAAACCATTTTCAATCTTCAAACATATTAACGATCAAAGAAACAAATTATTACTGTGATTTTCTAATTAATTGAAGTCATTTTCAATCATCAAACATAACTTCATTTATAACATATGTTATTATAATGTAGGGCGAACGGACCCATATCTAGGGCGAATGGACTCTGGGCGAACGGACCTAGGGCGAATATGTACTTAGGGCGAACGGACCCGATACCCTTGGATTATGACTTATGTTATTGGAAAGTTCAATTACCTTTGCAGTTACTAGTTTTGGTGTGTCAATTGCGTTTGTATTTAAGATGTCTTTAATTGTATGCGAAATAGATCTATACTGTACAAAGGTGACTGCGTAAGATGACCTAATCGACCGTTTGAGCACCCCTAGAACTACGCTGGTAAAATTCGACATATTGTTATGGGCGCTGACATATTGTTGTTCCGCGGCAAATAATTTTGAAAAGCAACCTTATCAGAATAAAAACAATCAAACATAATTCTGAGCAACATAATTATAATATAATTTAAAATTTATGCATAACTCGTGTTTTAAAAATATACAATTTAAAACAATCAAAATTTGATATTTGCTACAAGACCGGGCTCTTGTCATGTGAGTTTCATCAAAAGGTCAAGGTTGCCTCGAAATATAAACTGCAAGGAAAAGCAAACTAAGTCTTAACAGTTGACAACCCATTAAATATGGGATGCTGCTTTAGCAGTGAGGATGACAAGGATACACTGGTAATATATATTACCGAAATATACAAAATCGCAACCGTTATAAATGTTTACTCCACGCTTTTTAAGTTTTTAGTCTCCTTCCTCTCCTGACTATCTACTGTCAGTTGCTGATTTTGCCGGTCCATTTAAAGACCATTTCGCGATTAGGTCCCCTACCTCACAGTGGCCTAAAAAATATGTGGCTGTTTGTACTTGTTACTTTTTTTAACTTGATTATTTACACAGAAGTAGTTGTTGTGCCAGTACCATTTAGTCAAAGGCCCTTCTGTGGCCGAGTGGTTAAGGTAGTTCGTCTACTATTGATCACTTGGTCTGTTAACACTGAGATTACTGGTGTACTGGGCTCAATCTTAATTGACAAGGATTGCAAGTTTTCCTACCGCAGGGGTTCTCTCCGCGTACTCCAGCTTCTTCCCCTAATAAAAACTGGATGCCATGATATAGCTGAAAAATTGCTGAAAGTGGCGTTAAAACACCATCAAAGAAACAAACAAACCATTTAGTCCAAGAATAAGCTGCCGTTCAATAGTTTTTTAGACTTTGCTGCAAGTGTGAGATATCGGGGAGATCCCTCTAAGCAAAACAGCAGATTTTGCAACACTGGTAAGATTTGACTCATTTCACAAGTTCTTTATGTTATGCAAATTTTTGTGGGGCTGAACACTTATTTAGATATATTTCTCCATAAAAATGATCATCTTAACTTATTCTAATTT
The DNA here is from genome assembly GCA_944474755.1 of Limnoperna fortunei. Taxonomy (NCBI): domain Eukaryota; kingdom Metazoa; phylum Mollusca; class Bivalvia; order Mytilida; family Modiolidae; genus Limnoperna; species Limnoperna fortunei. The sequence continues at coordinate 55,462,829 of OX104115.1, read as the reverse complement.
TGTTTCAACCACTTCCCCATTTTTCTTACATTTCACTTTGCTATTAAACATAATCATGTTATACATGGGCATGATGGGGACCTCCGTGGCCAAGTAGTGAAGCTAATTAAGTCTGCTATTGATCACGTGCCTGTAAACAGTGAGGTTGCCAGTTTGTCTTGCTGAGGGCCAGGTGTACTAGACCTGATTGACACGGATTGCCAGTTTTCTTATCAAAGGGCAAGGGTTTTCTCAGACAGAGTACTTTGGATTCCACCCCATTCAAAACTGGACGCCATAACAGCAGAAAAAATGCTGAAAGTGGCATTAAAACCATTGTAAACAATGAGGTTGCCAGTTTGTCTTGCTGAGGGCCGGGTGTACTAGACCTGATTGACACGGATTGCCAGTTTTCTTATCAAAGGGCAGGGGTTTTCTCAGAGTACTTTGGCTTCCACCCCATTCCAAACTGGACATAGCAGAAAAATTGCTGAAAGTGGCATTAAAACGATTGAAACAAACAAACATTTGATATGCCACAAGGAATCCTGGTAGCTAAAATTAGTGTGGATTAATGCAATGATTTGGATGAGATAACCTTACATGTATGTTTCTTTTGAATTAATCAGCTGCCATAATGCTTTTCATTTCTTCAGTCTTAATTAAGAAATCTCAGAAATTAATGTTTAACTTTTAAAAATGAAAGTAAAATGTAGTAAAGTAGGGGTATTGATGGAAATGAGAGTAGAAATGGACTGAATTAGTTTGATTGAAGGGCAGATAATTATTTTCAATTAGAAAATATCTAAATAAGCAATTTACATATAGTTTTAACTTCACATAAGGCATTGGGTGGTAGAGGATTCTCAAACTAATTACCATTTTGTAGCTAGTACACTGAAGATGCATCACAGTAATGCCTTGGGCTTGGCTATCTTATTTTTTGTGATCGGCTCTTTGGTATAGTGGCACATCAGGGTTTTTGGAATTAATATCGCTAATTTTTCAGCTGAACATGCTGTATTTAATCCACATATGTTTAACAAAAATCTTATGGTAAACTTCACTGATCAACTTTAATTTGAATGATTATTTCTTTTCTGGGATCTAATTTTAAAATAGGCTCACATATGACAGGATAATTTTGTAATTTTGTCTCAACAGAAAACACAAAAACATCATTGTATACATGTAGTGTTTTGGATTATTAATATTTTTTTGTACATTTTCAGACAACAGAACCAGATGAAACTACACGGCTCATTAACCCTGTAACAAATCATTCTCCTAGAATTATGTATGTATATAATCTGATAATTTGAGTTCAGTTTCAAGGAAGGTTTAAGCACAAAATTATGCAATTATCATGATAATGCCATATTTTTTATCACTGTAATCATGGTAATATTTTGTATCAGAAGAAGTTGAAAATGATTTCAGAGAGCCAAATAGACACTAACAAAATAGTTTACATGTAAAATTTTGACAGACAGGACTACAAAAGTGTCTAAGTGTTTCATAGTGGAGCAGCTGAGAGTTTAATAAGGTATTAACCACTTTTCAGTCAGTGTTTACACTTAGTTTTTCAAGGCACAGAACATGATAGCCTGTAGGTATAAAATTTGGTAGGTCCACCTGGATTTTTTCACACCCATAGTTATGCAGTACTTATGAAGATGAAAACCAACTTCAAAAACTAGATGTAAACTAATTATTCGTCTTTATATAAAATGGCAGTTAAACATGATAAACATGACAGTGTGACAAAAAACAATGATCTCTATACCCAAATGGCAATTAAATTGAAGGGCAACATAAGACAGATGTTTAAAATAACAAGGTGATATCAACTTTACTTTTTATGCCCCCGCGATGACATGTTTACTCATGTCCGTCCATTCGTATGAATTTCCATCAAGCTTTTCTCAGAAACTGTACATGAGAATAATTTGAAATTTGACATGGTGGTTCATATCACAAGTTGTATGTCCTAAGCGACTTTTAGACCTGTCGGACAACTACTTCCTGTTTGGGACTTCATTAATGTACGTACGTACGTCCGTCTGTCCCTATGAATTTCCGTCAAGCTTTTCTCAGAAATTGTACATGAGAACAATTTATCACAAGTTGTATGTCTATGTGACTTTCAGACCTGTTGGACAACTACTTCCTGTTTGGGACTTCATTTAGCGGGGGCATCTGTGTCCCATGGACACATTCTTCAATTTTTTAGATAAACAAGGAAAAGTTTGACTACGATAAGGCGACCTCATTACAGATTTCTGTAATTTCATTTGTTTTCAGTCTATTGCAAAAATTATAAGACTGCTTCAAAATTGAGAGAAACATAATATAATTCATACATCTAAACCATATTAATGTAACAGTGAGACTTGTTACACATCTGAGGGCCTTAGCTGATATATTTACATGCCAATCCCATGCTCAGTTGACCAGGCATCAGACTACTACTTAAATTCAAACGATAGACTGCCGCTAATATTTACTGTAATTTAAACATAGTTCGTTTCTCAGCTTCTTATATAATTCATTTATCTTTCTACAGTAGCCAGTGAATAAATGTGAACACTTTATTCATGTTATTTGGTATCTTGTCATTTATGACATGAACAACTTGTCATCTTAAGCTAATAAAGCTGATAAAAATGACATTCCATTTGATTATTTTATTTCCATCGATAAAATGATTTTTTCTTACTTGCATCAATTATGCTTGTATCATTACATGTACATAATTACAGGTAATTTACAAAGTACATGCAAAGTCATTTTTTTTTATTTTGTTTAATCAGTTACAAATTATTTTGCGTATATAAACATGTACATTCTATCAGCCATTAACAGAACTATATACAAATAATGAAAAGAATCAATCTGGCACTACATGTAATATTAATGACCAGTCTAAGATGAAAGTGAATGCATGTTCATGTACCTCAACCAAATTAGAAGCAGCCATTATGACCAGTTGGAGTCAGGATTCTGGCTTGTCACAGTTACTTCACAGTTAATTATATAAAATGTTTTCAAAGAGGATAAAGCAGATACTATAGTACTTATAGTTATTAGAGCCACACCACTATGTGGTGCCAACCCTATACATGTATATATAGTGATCAGTCTGTCAGTGCGTGTGTCTGTCCTTTCATCCAACCCATAACTTTTTTGTCTTGTAAGATAGGCTTTTAAAATTGGGTATGTGGGTATATAACATTAAGGCGAGGTGTCACATACCGTGGTTGTTGGCCTTTTACCTCAAGGTCAGCGGGGTCCACAGAGATGGGTACCATTTCACTTATATCTTGTTAACTTTTTTGAAACGAGATGCATTTTCGCCAGAAATTAATGAAAAACAAACAATATCAAGGGCAAATAGTAGGGCATGGCTTGAAACAGTCACAAATAACATTATAGTATATTTTTGAAGATTTTGAAAAATTGTCGAAAAAAATTACATACTATATGAAACTGGAAAAGCAGATTTTGTGTGTGTCAATCCAACTATTAAATAAAAACTATAAAAAAAATATAAGGACAGTATAATAATGTTTTTGTATTTTGTACAGTTGCTGTTGTTGTTGTTATAGAAGCAAAAAAGATGAACTACAACCGTATACTCCTGAATCTCCCCGACCCCAAATTCAATCATGCATTCCAATTGTAAGGTATTGGTACTTTTAAACATTACACCCTGGAATGAGATATATAACAATGCAGGATGCAGAAGAACAGTTCGCTCTTCGAGTCTTTTCCTGTAATTTGCTTTGTAACTTCTCTGGTGTCTCTTTAGTTTCTGATTGCTCCTTTTATTGTATTCCTCCTTGGCCTGTGTTACTAATGCAAGGATATCATAAAATGAAAAGGAACTTTATAAAGTAGCAGGTTCTTACAGATATTTAATTTTTCTGATGCTTGGCCACTAATGGTTATCAGAAATCCTTCTTATGCTTTCATGTACAGTACTGCATAATTTTCCTGTTACTGGATCAATGCATATGGAGCTTACAACACTACTATGTTGAAATAATGAACAAAAATGTCTTGCTTAAATCTTAAAATTCAAGTTTAATACTAGTTTGCGTCATTGATTAATGAATTGTTACTAATTGTTGATGGTTTTTCTTGTTTTACATTTATCTTTTCCAAACCAAATCAGTTAAAATAAATTTCACAGAAAACACACTAATCTAGTTACTAGTACCTTATTAGCTCACCTGACCCGAAGGGTCAGGTAAGCTATTGCCATCACTTGGCGTCCGTTGTCGTCCGTCGTCGTCGTCGTCGTTAACTTTTCTTCAAAAATCTTCTCCTCCAAAAGCACTGAAGGGATTGCTTTGAAACTTTGCACACATCATCAGTAAAATGTCCTCTACCAAGTTTGCCCAAATCATGGCCTCAGACCAACCAACATGGCCACCATGGCTAAAAATAGAACAGGGGGTCAAAATACAGTTTTTTGCTTATAGTTCAAAAAGTATAACAGATACAGGAAAACCGAACAGACTTTCCTTCTTCAGCATCTAAAGCTCTACAATGCACTCCATTGGGTCAAAGTTGTATGGTGACTCCTTGTGGGAGTTATTGCCCTTAAATTGTCAAAATTGATGATTTTTGCCATTTTTGCCTCAAAATCTTGAAAATTATTAGAACTAGAGAAAAAGTTAGCATTGCTTAATTGTTTTGCTCTATGAGGGCTACAAAAATGACTTAAGTGTCAAGATTGTCTGATTAACTGTTTAAGAGTTATTCCCCTTGAACTGTTTTTTTTAATCGGTTTTAATTGATTTTTTAAAATCTTCTCCTCTGAAACAACTGAAAGTACTGCTTTGAAACTTTGTACACATCATCCGTCAAATGTCCTGAACCAAGTTTGTACCAACCATGGCTGCAAATTAACCAACATGGCCACCATGGCTAAAAATAGGACGGAAGGGGGGGGGGGTAAAATACAGTTTTTAGCTTATATTTAAAAAAGTGTAACAGATACAGGAAAACCGAAGAGACATGCCTTCATCTGCATCAAAAGCTCTACGAGACACTCCATTGGGTTGAAGTTGTATGATGACTCCTTATAGGAGTTATTGCCCTTTAATTGTCCAAATTGATTATTTTTGACATTTTTGCCTCAAAATCTTAAAAATTATTAGAACTAGAGAAAAAGTTAGCATTGCTTAATTGTTCTGCTCTATGAGGGCTACAAAAATGACTTCAGGGTCAAGATTGTCTGATGAACCGTTTAGGAATTATTCTCCTTGAACATTTTTTTAATCAATTTTACTTTATTTTAAAAAATCTTCTCCTCTTTAACCAATGAAAGGACTGCTTTGAAACATTGCACACATCATCTTTAGGACGTCCTCTACCAAAATTTTGCAAATCATGACACCTGAGTACCTACATAGCTACGTTGGCTTAAAATAGAAAAAATGAAAAATGGGGGGGGGGGTGGTGGGAGTCGAGAGAGTTTTCGACTGATAGTTAAAAAAGTATAACAGGTACAGCAAATTTGAAGTGAATCTCCCTTCTCCCTCTAAGCATCAAAAGCTCCTCCTTATAGGAGTTATTTCCCTTAAAAGGTCAAAATTAATGATTTTTGCAGAAGTGTTGGGCAATTCCTTATAGCAACGAAAAGCTGGATAAAAAGGGTTGTTTGGTTTCAGGTTCAGGTGAGCGATACAGGCTCCTGGGAGCTTCTAGTTTAAGGTATTCAGACCACAGTTGACCACGTGATAATATTTGGTGTCCCGAATGTCTATTGTTTTTCAATGGAGCAGATCTAGACCTCGGTACTGTTCGGCAAACATCGGATATACTATTTTAGTAATTAACTTTTTTGCTCAAACTGTTAACATCGACTCAAAGTAAAACAATATATGTAATTTGTATCATTAATTTAATATACCTTGATGTAATAAAACTGTATTTCTCTGTTGAAAAAGAAAATTAAATGGTAACTTCAATTATGGTAGGGATACCTTAAATACATGTGCTTTGTACCTTACATGTGTATATACATGTATTGTATATGCTTGTGTATTATATATGAATGACTGCATGTATTCTCCTATTTTTGGGATATATATTTTAATTTTTAAGATATTTAAAGATATAAAAATTAAACAGTTTTACATATAATATCATTTTTTAATATATATTTCTGTATATACATGTATTAGTATGTATTAATTTGTTTGTGTACTATTGTATCAACCAAAGCATGGGTTAACAGATTAAAGATACATGTACATGTATTATGTATTCCATCTATTTATAAAGGATCTTGGTATATTATATTACAATGTAGGTGTAGTATGTATTATTTTTAATAATGGATTAAAATGAAAACTTTTTCAGACAACACACAGGGAGATGGAATATCTATGTATAAATTTCAATTTATCTATGGCTGTCTTATACATGAGTTTTCTTAAATCATTTTGTATTTCACACTGTCAAAGTACTTGGTTTGTATATAGTATTATATACTTGTACTTTGCGATGGGGTGTTTATAGTGGTGATTGAAGAAATTGTTTTGACAGCAGTAGATTTGACTAATATAAGTAACTCTACACACAATATCATATTACATGTGCATGTAAATTACTTGCCATGTGTATAAATAGTTATTTTTGGGCCTCAGTGGTAGAGTGAATACTAGTATGTTACACATATTAAGGCATCTACTATTGATGAGGTCGGGGTTCTCTCCAGGTACTACGGCTTCCTCCCCAATAAAAACTGGACACCAGGATATACCTGAAAAATTGCTGAAAGTGGCATTAGACACAAAAACAAACAAATCTACTATTGAAGGTTTGCACGAGTTCTTTACTGAAGGTCCTCGTGATCAGTTCTCACCAGGAAGACTGGTTTTAACCCCTCAAAAAAAAAAACTGGAAGCCATAATATGTGTCAAAAATTTCTCAAATACATGTAGTATTAAATACATTGTAAATAAATAAATACATACTGTAGTTAATTGGTAAATATGATTGTTAAGCATAATGATCATTTTGTTTTCATTTCTTAGTCACATGACAGTGTCATTTTATCTTGTCATTTGTTAAATTGTTAAAATTGTCATCTATTAAAAGAGCTTTATTTAAGAAATAGATTATTGCGAGCAGGCTCTATGCAAATTTGACCTTGGTCAGACCTTATATTTGTCATTGAAGACAAATATAAGGTCCGACCATGTTCTAATTCGCATAGACATGATAGAGCACAATTGCAATAATCTATTTCTATTCTAATATGTCTAACTAATGTTTCAAAATTTCGAAGCAGCTGTAAGAGGACGCTTTCAGAGGCAATATTGTTGTTTGAAAGTAATAAGATATCTCCCCAAAAAGTATGTTAAAGCAAAAATATGATGACATAAACATATATTTATTGAATATACTTACCTTTTTTATAAGCAAAAAATATTGAGAAATCTTTACAAAATTCCATTGTTCCAGTTTGAAAATTTCGAGGTTGAGGGTATATGACATTGGAATTCTAATTTTGACATCATACAGTGCTCTCTGCTTATTAGAACCCTAATGTGTTCTCAACGCGTATGAAGGACGTCATATTAGAATTGGTCACAATATTCGTTTTATCAGTGTAAAAAAGACATATTCTGGACAAGATTTTCTATTCTAACTTAAAAATACTAGTATTTGGTTTGACATGGTATACTGTATTAAAATGATATTCCATGTTTCAGTGACGGTGGAACAAACAGTGGCCACGTGGAAACTAGACATCACAATGAACAATCTGCATTAGACAAAATACTACAGAGAACTGCAAGGTTAATATTTAAACTTACTACATTGTGTGATTGAAGCACCACAGGCATGAAATACAGACACAGGTGTCATATGGTAATTGGCCCTCTCTTTAAAAAAAGATACTAGGTTCCATTTATCTTTCTCAAGATTAATGTATTCCATTATGTGAAAAATACTCTATGATGGGTCCATCAAGGGTATTTTTAGATTGAACTGCCATTTCATTCTTGGAAATATTAAGGAGAGAGGTGAGATACAAATAAAAACCATGCACATAGTTTAATAGAATGTAATGGATTGTGAGTGGTCTAAAGATTTTAGCAGGTATGTAGCTAACTTTATTGCTTTGTTAGGTTGTTAAAAATTGTCAATTGATGAACATTGACACTCCCAACTACCTTATATTATTTATGTGTTTCCCTCAAGTCAAATGTACCAACTTTGCAAAGACCTAGGGTAAGATGTCCTTGATTCTGACCTTAATTAACAAAGATTGGTAGTTTCCCTGTCAAATGTTGGGTTTTCTCATAAGCTTCCTCCCAGTAAACATACTGGATACCATGGCATAGCTGTAAAATTGTTAAACATGACATAAAATATTAGAAAAATATAACATAGTCATACAGTTATTTAATGGGCAGTTACGCTATACACCAAAATATTTATATGTGATGAACAGTGTCCATAATTGATGAAAGTCATCAGCATATATTTTGATTCAGCTTTGAATATTAGTTCATGACCTTTATTTGTCCAATCAGAAAAAAAGATGAAAGGTTAGCAGGCAATAGAACAGAGGGCATAGACGTCAGTCATTATGATGCTAGCATATATTTGGGTGGTGTTAAGGTTAAAACTTATAAATACATGTATCTTTACTTTACTTTAAGATACAAATGTAACTGTTAATAAGTACTTGTGGGGCCTCCGTGGCTGAGTGGTTAAGGAAGTTCGTCTACTAATGGTCATGTAGTCTGTCAACACCGAGATTGCAGGTTCAATTCTCACTGCCAGTTGGGTGTACTCGACTCCAATCTTAATTGACAAGGATTGCCAAGTTTCCTACCGCAGGTCAGGGGTTTTATCTAGGTACTCCAGCTTCCTCCCCCCAATAAAAACTGGACACCATGATATAGCTGAAAAATTGATGAAAGTGGCATTTAAACACCATTCAAACAAAAAAACCAAACATATTAGTACTCGAGGATGATTACATGTATATGTTTTTTTAAAACCCAGAAGTAGGAGTTGTAATATCTTTACCAAATTTAAATGCAGGTCAGATTTCTAATATAGTCGGTCATTCAATTTTGAAAGTGTTTTTCCTGGTGATGACCTTGTCCAAAGCTGTTATTGTATAATAATTGTTTTATACAATTTTACTTTACAGAAATGTGATAGATGTGTCAGTTGAAAGTAATTTGGTTGAACAAACAGAATACCAGGAGAGAGCCAGACAGTACAGGTAATATATATTAAAGTGCTTTAGAACATAATTGTAACTTACTAGCCTCCTACAGAGTAAAAACTTCCTGCTTCAGCAAAAGTTCTATAAATAGGCTCACAGGACAACTGCATTTATCAATAAAGACAGATTTCAAATTAGAGCTTAAAATCTAATTAAATTGTTATCATAATAAATAGGAAATAGTGATGAAGGGATAATGGTAAGTTTATATCAAATGACATGCAAACAAATTTAGTTCCATTCACTACACTACTGTTCTTAAATGGCTTTTAAAAAAACACTTATTCCACAACCCTTGCATCTTATCTCTTTCATTGTTTTTTTCAGTAACCGAATAAACATGGTTGTTGGAAGTAGTCGATTACGGCAGAAAACAAACCTACCCAATTCTTTGATAGCACCACAATCTGTTTTGGCGGGTAAACCTATTTCTTTGAATGATGTTCAGTTGGTAAGTTTATGTCTTGTAAGAAATGTGTTGTCATTGGATACAGTTGGTTGCTATAGACTTCAATGGTTAAATCTTTTGAGTAAAAAACACCACGCAGCAGTAGTTTCATTTGGTAAATTTGTTGTTTTTGTCTTACATTGTGTCTTGTTGAAGTTCCATGTATACTATTTCCATGTAAGTTCTTTTAAAATTAGTTTTTTATTAAGATCTATTCCAGAAAAAAAATATACCCCAGAAAGCAGAATGCCTTCGATAAAATAATGTGTAGGTGGGGAGTAAAATTGCATATAAAAATTTGTTGGTGGGGTGTCAAAAAATAAAATAATACTTTGATGTAGAAAAATTGTAGGTGGAGGGGGGGTGTGTTAAATTTAAATTTAAATTTATTGGTGGTACCCCTTAATTTCAATTGCTTTCTGCCCCCACTGGAAATTTTTTCTTGAATAGACCTAAAGAAAGTGAACCCCCCCCCCCCAAGACAAAAAGAATTGAATAACAAGCACCAGAGCACTGGATGGCAGCATTATACAGTTTTGTGTGTTTAGTTTGCTTTGACAAAAAAATCCAACACTCGAACAGGCTCTAATTGTTAGACGTGAAAAAAATCATGAAAAACTTGTATATTTGCATTACTTCATGAAATCACCTAGAGTGAAAAATGAATAGAAATACAAGAATTTTTTGTCATATATTTTACAGATATATGTCATTATTATATGTATGACTTTTTTGTTTGACTTACAGATAACAAATGCTGCTGAGAAAGCTGCCAAATGCATTAAAGAGATCAAAGTCCAACATAAAGAAAATTTAGTTGTGCCATTTGGTGTTCCTTGATATAAAGACATTCAATTTAGGGCTGTTGTTTTATTAAATATGAGTCCCATCTGATGGAAACTTATCATAAGCATTTTGTAGACACAATATAGATATAGTGGATTGGAAATATATTAAACATATTTTTTCCCTTAATTTGGAAGAATTTCTGTATTGAAATTTCATGCAGGATGGGTTGCATTTTTAATCCAAAACAATTTTTTCTGTTAAAAACTTCAAAATAAAAATTGTGTTTCTGTACATGTTAAATACAGCAAAATTGGATTCCTTACATAGGATAGGATATATTATGCATCTATGACATTTTGTATTGTGTCTCTTTTTATAATAAAACATTCCATTCCCATTAATACATCAAAAGTTTCTTTGGTCTTGATGTAGAAAGAACACAACATCATATAAAAAAAAATCTGTTGTGTATCAAGTGACAATGATCATTTGTTTCATAAATACTGGAAAATCATATAATCGATTTTTTGTAGAAATTTGTTTCTTCAACTAGCACAACAGATGTTTTTGTTAATCCTGTTGCAGTGACTGTTATTTTCATGGATAATTTGCTGTTTTAATTATAAGATTTGAATTAATATGCAATGGTATGTTGTCATGTATTAATTTTATAATAAAGTAAGGGAAATAACTCCTATTTGTTACACTGTCTCATTCAGTAACTATTGCACATATTGTCCATGTAGCTAGCATTTGTTTGATTTCCATAAGATTGGACTCGCAATAATGTACAATTGTACATATTAAAATTATGTATTTATGTATATATTGTATGTGTGATACATGTGTGTTTGTATGGGAAAATAACCAAAGAATGTAATCTGAAAATTGCTTTGATTTGGCTATTTGTTAGAAGAGAATAAATACAGTTCCAATTGAAAAAAATAGACGGCTGGGCCTTTTACAGAAGAAAATTGATGATAGAGTTTTCCAAAAAGTAAATAGTTTTGGTAAAAATTATTTGCTTGTTTAGATCGAAAAGATTGAACAATTTATTATTTATTCATGCTTTCAATCAGTTGTTTAAAAATAAAAAAATTGCTTTGATGCAAGTGTAAATTTCACAATAATTTATTTTCTTAACAAATTTACAGACCCATTGTTACGAATGAAGGAGGAATTATTTAGTTATAATTTGAGTGAGAAGGATACCTCATTTTATCATTGAGAACTTTTCGTTTCTTAACTCTGAGTTTATTTTTGTATTTCGAAGTTCTGTTTTGATAATTTGGGTATGTTAATGCAGTGTGTGCTTTGTTTACTTTTCTTTTGTGTGTAATCCTGTTACGGCTATTCCAGTAAAGTTTTCTATAGGGTGTTAGAAGCCATTTGTGGAAGGTTTCTGCCATCTAAAGAATATTCTACTTGTATGTGGGTGTAAAAAACCCAACTCAAATACACAAGTACCCTCAATGACCCCCAGGTATATATTTTCAGAACAGCTCTAAGATGATTAGGATTGTTTCTAAATTTAATTACAAATATTATATTATGATCATTTAAATTTAAGAAAATAGAACTATATAGTAGGATTCAGCATGCATGCATTTTACAAATTATTTTTTATCTTCAATTTCATTTTATAACTTTGAATATAGTTTGCAATAAGTAGAGTTTTTATAAACAAACTGGCTTTCAGTACTCAAGGCAACACACAATTCAACTATAAATGAAGAGAGATTTGTTGACGAGTCGGTTTTTAAATTATCTTAAGTACTGCTCACTTATTTATTTTCGCCAGTACTTATTTTCATGGATCATAGGATGATGTCCAATTCCTGTTTACATACATTCATGGTTTTAAACTTAGTCCCATAAAAATAGAAGAATGTGTTCACTTTTGCGTGTACTAAGATTCCTATCTTATTAGTGAACTTAGAAAGTAAGTAGGTTTACAGTAAGTATAATAGATTAAGTTTCTGAAACCCTTCTAGAGTTGATACATTTTTAACATGATATACAATTCAACAAACATTGCTGCTACATGTTCTATAGTGCAGAGGTTTACAATGTCATTTTTATATATATTCTCTAACATTTCATAGAAAATGTCTTTGAACCTTAGCTGATGCCAAATTTAATTAAAAATTTAGTCCTGAAAGTGCAGATACTTGTAGTAAACATAGTGTATTTATTGGAGTTAATTGGTGCATACATGTACATTGTGCTTGAAATATGTGCAATTTTCATTATATGATACATGCATTAAAGATTATTCAAATGTCTGTTGTTAGTATGATTTATATTGGTGTTGCATTGTTCAGATTAATCAAATTGATTGGATGTTTGCATAACGTCCAGCAAGCAATATTTCAGCTACATATTTAGGGCAAGACCAGTTACAAATCATTAGGAAAAAGATATACTTTAGCCCACCCTTACCAAAGGTTCCAGCGAGCTTTTGCCATCACTTGTCTGTTAAAACCACTGAGCCAATTTTTTTTAAATGGCCACAATCACCTTTAGAGTTTATAGTTTCAAATTTGTAACCAGGGTGTTGATCAACAAACAATGATGGGCACTGTTACTAAAAGTAGAGGGGGCCTCGGTGGCCGAGTGGTCTGTCAACACTGTGATTGCGGGTTCGATTCTCACTGCAGGCACGGTGTACTCGACTCCAATCTTAATTGACAAGGATTGCCAGTTTTCCTACCGCAGGTCGGGGGTTCTCTCCGGGTACTCCGGCTTCCTCCCCCAATAAAAACTGGACGCCATGAAATAGCTGAAAAATTGCTGAAAGTGGCGTTAAAACACCATTCAAACAAACAAAAAAAACCAAAAACTAAAAGTAGAACATAAATGTCAACACACGTTTTTGGTCGATATATCACAAATTATATTAGATATATAGAAAATTGTTACTTCAGACTGATCAGTACAATAAGCTTTGCAATAGTTGCTATTAGTCTGAAGTTGTGTTATGGCTTCCTGTAGGAGTTATTGCCCTTTAATGACAATTTTTGTCTCCCTGCGACCATTGTCGCTGGAGCTGAGACAAATATATTGGAAACAGGCGGTGTCTGCTTCAACACTTGACATTTTGCTTTATATCTTTGTAAGTACACGCCCTAGGTTCATCAAGTTTAATACAATGGTACCTTATGATGAGTACCTGCCAGTCAGTCACCTGACCTTGACCTCAATTTCACGGTCCAGAAACTACGTTTAAGTTTTTGGATTAGGGCAGTTCCTATGTAACCATCCATTTTAGGATGAACATACTTTGTATATAGGTTGCTGATAAATAGAACATGACTGTCTGGTAGGTGGCACCTGACCCTTACCTCAATTTCACAGTCCAACGACTACCATAAAGCTTTGGATAAGGACAGTTCCTCTTTAACCATGCATGGTAGGATGACACAATTGGGTATATAGGTTTCTGATGAATAGTACATGACTGTCTGGTAGGTGTAATATGACCGTGACCTTACTTTCCATGTCCTATGACCACTTTGAAGTTGTTGGGTAGGTCAGTTTCTCTGTAACGATGCATTTTATATTTTAAATGATAACAATTTAATTTAAAGTATTTAATGATGATTTTATACAAAATTATCAATTTTTGCCTTAAAAATGAAAAACGTATAACTTAAATATTTCTAAAAAATTTTCGGATTACTCCTTTATAGGATTTGTTGCCTTTAGCAATTGATGGTGAACTTTGTTGTTTCTTGTTCTGTAACTGGTCCCAGCCTTATCATATGTTCGATCTCTTCTTAATATCTCTTAATGATATATAATTGTTTTCGGGTAAATTGAGCAAAAAGGTAAAAACCATACTCTACAATATAGTTCATGTTGTAAGTGATAAAATGGCTAATTTAATGCTAAAGAAAATATTTCAAATGCAGTTTTTCGTATTTGTTAAATCCTCCTAGCTTTAAAATACATTTTTTTTCCTAATATAAAAAGGAGTAGTAAAGATGAACAAAATTGTATATTAATGCGCTTTTGACCTCGCTAGATAGGATCATCGATTCAATTTTATTTCTTGGATTATTTCACGATTTATAGGGTATGCTTAGTATTTTTTTTAATGCATTCTTATCTTTACAAAATAAAATGTATATATCGGTGTTTCTTTTATTAATTAGTTAGATAATTTGATAATAAAAAGGCATTTTTAGATTTTGTTACGTTATATTACGTAATGTATATGTTAGAAAGACTTGTTCAGTTCAATTTTATCATTATATTTTTTTGTTTGGATTATTTCATGCTTGATAGAGCAAGCTTCATATCTTTTTTGCAGATTTAATAGTTTATTTAAGTCTCACCCCATACATTCATATAAAACATCAATACAAGAAAAGATAAAACATACAAATTAAAATGCATGAGCCATTCTAAAAGGAATTATGAGAGACTATAATATATATAGTACAACATGTACATACATGGCATATAAACTACATTTAAACAAAGGGTATAATTGATAAAAGTATCATAGATTAATGATATAAAAAGCTATTTCTTCTTAGTAAAATACTATGGCAGGTTTTGGCAACTAAACTACATACATTTTCATTATTTAATAAAAATATAAATTTATCATCGTCAGACAATGACATAAAATTTTCATTATGACTAGTAATCTCTAAAAATAGTGACTGTCTTAAATCATCATATAATGGGCATGATAATAAAACATGTTTTTCGTCTTCTATATCATTACAACTAATACATATTCTTTCTTTTAATGCTAACCTCTCATAACGACCAGTTTCAATCTTTAAGGGTGCTACCCCACATCTAAATTTTGCGAAAGCACTACGAAAACGTAAAGGTATATTTTGCAACAAATATTGTTCAGTATAATATGAAAATTTAAATAATTTATATGTTCTTAATTTGTCACCTTGTCCATATTGGTTCATTCTATTACACCAGTCATTTTTATATTTATCGAACATTTTTTCTTCTAATTGACATATAGTATTTTTATCAAGTACATTTACTTCCATATTACAAAATTGTTCCATATTATAAAACTTTAACATTTCCCTAACTTGGTAACTCCAATTTTTAATTCTATAACTGCCTTTTCTAGTAGACCACTTAAAAACTTTATAATTAATTCTATCTACATCCATTTTACTACATCTAGACCAGTGTCTTGCATTCGTATCTTTACATAAAAATGTAGATGATTATAAATTTTACTTTATCGATAATTTTCAATTTTATTTTTTTTGTTATGTCAGAATTTCTAGGGTACTTAAGCCTTGTAGTTTTTATGCAGTTTCTAATCTTCACATTATAGAATGTGAATGTATTTGTTTTTATGGGAATTCATAAAATGATTTGATAAAAATAATGCATTTTAAAATTTTGAAGTATTACGTAATGCATGATCGATAATTTTCAGTATTATTTCTGGATTATTTCATAATTAGGGTAGAAAATGAAACCTTTATGTAGAAATTCATCAATCTTAAACATTAAATTTAATTTCTCTGGGTTTTGATTATTTACGATTTCGAAATCCGAAACTCTCTCGCACGAGATTGGCCGAGAACGAGGCGTGTGTGTGTGTGCGTGGTGGAGGGTGAGGGGTAAGAGATATTTCTGTGATGTAATTGTAAATTGTAAATTAGATGTGCCTTGTTTATTTGCTAATCGCTTATTTATGACACCGAACTTTAATGAAAGGTATAAATGGAAGACCATTTAGACTCATATAATTAGCCACGAAAATGCTAATTTAGATTATGATTTTTATACGAAAATAAGATTTTAAAACAGGCATGTTATTTACAGAAATTTGATTTTCTGAATGAGTGAAAAATGTCATAGACATTGGTAAGGAAAATAAATTTCTTTATGTTAAGGAAAAAAACACAAAAGGTTTGCATTTTTATTTAATTCAAGATTTAAATTTTTTTATGTAGAACTATTTTAAAGAAGCAGTTATATTTAGATACTTATAGAATTTATTAAGCCTACCTCTAAGATCGTATATGAAGTCCTTTCAACAAACAGAAATTAAAAAAAGCTATATGAAATTTTGAAAAATGTATATAAAAATACAATAGGAAAACAATTTTAATTCTAGAAGTTAATAATCTCATAAATTGTTTTGCAAAAACAGAGGCATATAACTACATGTCTCTGGCAAAAATAAGACTCTTCTATATATTTTTTTTATTTTACAGTCTGAAAATATTTTGAATGTTTATGCACATGAACGTTAGTTTGACGTTTGAATACATTTTAATTGCAAATTTTTTGAAAAACAATTTTAATTACTGTAAAATTAAATCAATTGAAATTGTAACTTGTCTGTATTTTTCCTTGATCTTCCGAGGATGCCCGACGGAAGTACGCGATAACTGTCGATCTTACCGCCCCCCTTTTTTCCCACAGAACCACGTGATTATGTGATTTCAAAAAGGTCAATGTATTGTTATTGTTCGGTAAACATTTGTCTTTCCTACTTCCTACACATTGCTTTTTTGATTACAATACTCTTCTCAAAGTTGAGATATTATAATCAAGATGATTATATCTTGCCTTGCACAATCGTCTATATTTGTAACCTTTTACAGCATATGATGAAATTTTAAATAAAACAAGTTGAAAAAAACTATTAAAACCAGGGACAGTCTATACTAACTATATACTATATACTATATAAGTTAGTATAGACTGTCCCTGTTAAAACCAAATCGGATACACCTATAACATATAAATCGAATATCTCTGGATATGGGTGTAACCCATATCATTTCTTGTTTAGAATTGTGTTCCATAAAATAAAATATATAATTATACGACAAATTTACAGTTTAATCATGTGAAAATCTTTTACTTATGAAAATTTCAAATTATACAATTATATAACAAATGTCTTAATACAATTGCACTTCAAAAAACTGCAATGCTCTAAAATATTTACAAACATGTTGGCTCTGTAAAGACCTCTTATGATAGAAAGATTTTTGTTTTTCCGTTTGTAATACAATAACATAATCTAACATTTATATTATTAAGGAACATCATTTGTTTAATCTGTTTTAATACGTTTTAAATATGGATAAACTTTAGAATACAGTTACAGAATATTTTACTTGTCAAATCGGAAATCTTTGTTTTCACAGCATCCAAGATTTAATATGACCATTTTGTACAACATTTTTATTGATTCTTGATCTTTTAATACAATACAAATTTCAGTTATTTAAAATTATTTCCGCGTCTATTAGTCTATTTAAAAGGCTGCATTTATAAATTTAACCGCTGTTAGAGTGCTATGTACATGTAAAATGAAAGGTAATATAATAACCATGAGTATATAGACATTTTTTCGTTCATTAATTGTCTTGTTTAAATTTATATGAAGGAAAACTTATCGGAAAATCAAACCATGACAAGTTTCAGTTTTCTGAAAAAAATATTGTTTATATTAAAACAAGTTTGAAGATTAATACATACACATATATACCGCTATTATTTTAAACTTACGAAAACACTAGATACTACATTACTTCAAAATATGTCACTTAAAGATATAAGAAATATTTTCTTAAACTACTGAACACAATGTTTGACACTATTTCGTTGCTTATACTTTTATTGATCTTGATGCCGACATTTTAAAGCTATATTTAATTCTAGACTTTATTTATTAGTATAACATTTGGTATTTTAACTTTGCACGCTACAGTTATGATGACAAAAATAAGCGCAGAAATCAATGTGCAGTCTAATACTTTAAGTTCAATCGGCGGGTAGTTGTTTAATTAAATAGAGGTTATATCTATCTAAACTTTCAACACTGACATATTATAATCTATATTGTTCTAACAATTTTACTATACAAATTTACCTCGAAAACCACAATACACTTACTTATTTACAAGCATGTGCAGGGACCGCTTGTGATAAAAAAGTTGTCCGTTTTTAAATGGCAAATTTAGTTATGCATAAAGAATACAGTTATATAATTTATCTGTCCAATGAGAACCTTTGTACATAAGCGTCCAATTTTTACTATGAACAGTTCTGTTATTGATTCTTCCGATATAAGTATGCTCTATGCGATGATGTTTGTTTTAATTAAAATTTTTAATGCAATAAAATTGAGTAATCTAATAAGCAATCTTCGATGATTAATGCATATAAACGTATACTTCTATAATTTTGAAATTATGAATACAATATATACTAGAAAAGTAGTTAAAAAGTAATGAAAACAAAAAATCTGTGAAAAAATGAAAATGCAGTCTAATGCTTGAAGTTCAGTGAAATATGAAGTGTATTATGTACATCGAAATTAAGTCTTTTTCAATTTATTATACTTTTGCAGGATATACGGGTCATGGTTACGTTTGACACGGAACGACAAAAAAAACCCAGTTTGGTTCGTTTTTTAGTCTTCGAGATTGGGGACTTTGTGGTGATTTTCATTTTCTTAGCTTCTAACAGATATAAGTGGCATGAATGAAGGGACTACCTAATCTGTACACTTAAAACTGATATTAAATTTTAAAAATTAAGACAAAAAATCTAACGGTCATCCTTTTACTATGTCAAGAATTCGTTAACATCGTTCAGTTAAAGTTCGAGGCGATTTCTATGGAACTAAAATTTAGCCAATCTTTTCCAAAATCCACAAAAAAATCTTTATGAAGCATGGTGCGAAGCACACTCCAAACACATTGCGTTCAATGTACGAGGTATGGCTTTCTGTATTATATCATGTTTGCTCCCAACGCTAGGGTATATTTCGCTACCTATGCACGCGTTGGGTTTGTGTGGTGCGAACATTAGGAATCCTCTCAATATATATTTTACACATGATTAAATGTGCCTGTTGCCCTTGGTATAACGCAAATGCAGATTTAACGAAATTGCTTAGTATTAAAATTGAGCTTTTTATATTTTGAAAATAGATTTAAGTGTAATTAAGATAATTACAAAATACTGAACACCAAGGAAACTGTCAAAAGACAACGCACAAAACAACGGTAAACTTGAGAACAAACAACAAAAAATGAGGCAACTACAGAAATGCTCCTGATTTGGTACAGGCATATTAAAAGAAATGGTGGGTTAAACCAGGTTTTATGGCATGCCAAACCTCCATACCAAGGTTATTGCAAGTCACATTTGAAACAGTTTTCTATTGAATCCTTCTTACTGGTGTTTTAGAGCGTCTGTACCTTGAAGACTCTCACGACACTTGGAATTAAATTTTTAGAATTAAATGTTTATGATTTTATTCTAAATGCAGGTAATAACATAAATGCAGGTAATAACATTATACCGAACACCGAGGAAACTGTCAAAAAGACAATTCACAAATCAAAGTCTAAGAAACTTTAGAACCAACAGGCATTTCAAAGGAAATTGTGGGTTAAACCAGGTTTTATTGCATGCCAAACCTCCCGCTTACATTAATGTATACTGAAGCGAAAATCACGTCACATTTAATATTTCTTAAAATACAAAAATTATTATTTTTAAATTTTGGTAATATATGTTTTAATTGCATCACAAGGTTATCCTAAGTCATATTTAAATTAAATTGCTCAGTGATTTTTCACTATTGTAAAGAACGTCTGTACATTTAGTTCTTGGTCGTAAACATTTTTGAAAAATTTAATGTCCATGACATTTGTGCTTCTGTAAAAATTGTGCTTGATATAAAATGCAAAACAAATTTAATGATTGCAAGGATACGTTTAAGACACAGAAAGTTGTATGCTACTATTGAGTCTACAACAGAGAGAACAAACCATAGGTAGACTGCACGCCGTGCAATCGGCTTTAGATATAGCCAACTACTTATAACTGGGATACCGTACCACTGGACGTCCGATTGTTTACGAAATGAAAGATCACATGTTATTATCCCTTGTCAGAACAGAGGCATTGTCCGTCACCATCTCATGGTTTCGGTTCAACCCAGGTACTGATATTGTTTGAAAGTTAAACACTTGGCCGAGTTATCTTTCATAACTTTGGCCCTAAAAGAGGCAATTGTGTAACAGCTGCCCCATATATCCATCGAGCCTTGAGACCCAGTATCATGCCACGTCATCAAAACATTACTGCTTAATATCGAATGAACGCATACAGCAAGAGCAACAAGGTTTATCTTACAACATAATAATGTCAATGTTATAGAATGGCTGGTTTTTAGTTTATAGATCTGAACCAGATATATTGAGCATTTATGGAACGAAGTTCAAAGACAGTTGAATATAGAGCAACTTAGTCCTACAACTGCAGCAACGGAACTTTATCTATTGTTTCACAGAGTATTGGAACGTATTTCCAATTCATCGAAATTTATAATATCATTTTTAAAATAAACGTATCAGCACGTATTTCCATGGCACTCAATAATCGTCTAATCAACTCCATGCACCGAAGATGTGCAGCTTTGAGTGTTGGTTGTGAACATGAACGTTCTTGACTTAAGTACCATTAAATCATTGATTTGATTTGAAGAAAATACTCGCTTGTGACGATGAAATTTATTCTGAAGGCTATCTATTTTAAAACCCCATCTTCCAAGAAGTTATTTGTTGTTTACGCTTGAACGTTCAACGACTAACCCATATACATGAGTTAGGGTTTCAATGTGATTTTTAAATTTCATCGGAGATATTAACACAGGTTTTACATTTAAGTAATGTTTGATCTTCGTGCATGCATGTTTTAATAGATACTGAAGAATAATGTTTTAAAATAATTTTACATATTAATATCACCTTTATACATGATATTTTAGGTAAAGAATTTTATAGTCTGTGAATACCGACGGAAGCCATTTTCTTATTTGTATTGTTTCTAGATTAGATTGAGCCATGTCAGAAATTAAATTAATTGGAAAAGATTTCAGAGCTTATAAATAAAAACGTGGACTCTAAGATTAAATAAATATCCGAGACACCAAAGAATTCGTTAAATCTTAAACGCCCCGATAGACAAACCAGCTATGATTATTTGGGGGTTAGGACCAGTGCATTTTAAATTATCATGCGAATGCAGGTTTCACGAACTTGCTAAGTATTTAAATTTAAATATACTGAATTTATGTACTAAAGTTATTTGATGTAGAAAAATTTTGGACCGGTGCATTTCCAATTATCATGCGAATACACGTTTCAATGAATTACTAAGTATTTATATTTAAATATAGTAAAAATGAGCGGTTACGGAACGTTGCATTGTTTGTAAAAAGTTATTAAAATACCAAAATTTCCTTAAATATATACATGTATATATTTAATTTTTGCTTATAGTTTTCATGGCAATTGAGATAATAACAAAATACTGAACACACAACACATGGAAATTGTTAAAAGACAGGCTACATACACATCAAAGTCCAAGAAAACACAACCTCTTTGGGTTGGGATAATTTGTGTAGGAATAAAATGCTAATCAATGAGTTTACAGTGTGCATTGACTCGTTTGGTAACAAGCGTGAAATATCTCATGGCGACATATTGCCCTCAGAAAAATATTTTTTTTATTACAACTCTTGTGGTCAGGATAGTTTTAATTGTATTATAATGAGGAGAAATTTATTATTTGTCTGAAGGTAATATTTCGCATAAATAATATATATGTGCTGTCTGCATTGAGGTGTTTTCTAGACTGTAGGATGACGGTGTTTTATCTGTAGCCAAAGTATTCTCAGTTTGTTTATTTAATGGAACAGTTTGCATAATGTTATTTAATGTAAAATGAAATAACTATATCAGATTAGATGACATTAGCTTTCGTTTAATATCCGAATAGAATTTATTATGCTCACACCAAACAGTATTCTTTCTCCTTTAGAAACTAAGTGTATAACTCCCCTGGATAACCATGTAACCGACTATCAAATTGTCAACACACTATTGTGTTTGTCATTGCTAATAATCACAAAATATTAAGACATGTTGAAATTAACAAGCTAAGATTTAAAAAAACCTTACTTATTCACCTATCACTGTCAATCAATCAATCAATCAATCAATCAATCAATCAATCAATCAATCAATCAATCAATCAATCAATCAATCAATCAATCAATCAATCAATCAATCAATCAAGTAATGAGCAGATACCAGGTCTTAGTTCTACGAAGACAAATTATTTTCCTAAAATCCACTTCTAAAGCTGGATTTTTTAATCGGTAACATATTTGGAGTGTATGATGATCTCGTTTCAACAAATAAATAACCTAGAAATGGGTACAAACTGTGCTCACCTTTTGTCCAAATCATGCAGGAAGTCTTTAATGACTGATAAAAGACGGCGCAATTGGAGCATTTTCCTTTGCAAATGGTGTCGTATCATTAAACAATCAGGCTAAGGTGACTTAAGAAGAATCATTAATCTTATGAGGGTGAATTCCTAGAAGGCCTACTGAAGAAGAAAGAAAAGACTGGCACAGACCTTCAATTTAACATTTATAGAAGATGTTTTGTCCCTCAACAATGCTAAATTTGGGGACTATTTATATTCAATTTACCCTAGCGAGCTTGCATTTAAGACACCACCAATACACTAAGGTCAGCCTCTTACTTAGACCTACTTCTAGAAATAGACTCAGGAAAACTACAAACTAGACTCTACGACAAACGTGATGACTTCAACTTTCCAATTGTCAAATTCCCGTTTATCGACAGCAACATTCCAGCAGCTCCAGCGTATGGTGTGTATATTCCCAACTTATACGTTATTCTAGATCCTGCGATCGGTATTCCGATTTTCTAGACCGATCACTGCTGTTGACTGCTAAACTACTCAAACGAGGGTTTGTTGTACCTAGATTGATGTTATCTCTCCAGAAGTTCTATGGTCGTCACCATGACTTAATTGATCGTTATGGAAAATCAGTGTCCCCAAAACGATCTGACATTTCCGTTGAGTCATAGGTAGTGTTTCCTATTCCTGGATATGACTTTTCGCTAGACATGACAGTGAGTAACTCGACGGGTGTCTAATAAGAGACAGGCACTGCTTACTCGTTCGGGAGCACCTGAGTGCATCCATTTTTTTATTGGGTTCCGGTTACTCTCTTTCTGTGTTTTATGTTTTTGGTTTTTGTGTATTGTGTTTGTCTATATCGGATTTGTAACTGTCCCTTGGCTTTTGGCCAATGTTGTTCGGTCGCTTTTCCTTGCTGTTTTCTTATGAGCTAGAGACTAAGCACACAACATATAAATCTATATTGAAATCAACAACGATCGTATGTACGGCAAGAGAAAAGACCTAATTTGGCAATCATAAATTTGCCTTTTCATTATTTGCGTCTTCAGTACCTAATGAGAGTTATGATATCCACCAGTTAGATTCGATCCATGTGCGTATATCATAGTATAAACAATGCAAGTGCGGATTCCACGAATTAATTTAATACTTAAATGTACTTTTTCCGGGATATGAATTCCGGTCTTGATGACGAAAATCATATTATGCAAGTGTACTTCTATAGAATGTAATCTGAAACTGTTATTTTTTCTACGGGTTGAAGTTGGTGTTATTTGATGACAACTATTGACTTTGAAAATGCAAATTTACTGTTAATACATGAAACCCTTACTTCTACGAGATGTGATCTCAAATTCAATTTACCGTGTAGCATCTTCGTCACAGTTTTCTGGCAGCTAAGCTCTTATTGGGAATACAATACTTTATCCTTCGTTATATAATCCCCAACACAACGTAAGAATTATGTAACCGACCCTTAAACTTTATACAAACTATTGTTTTTGTCAATGCCAACCCACATTTTTTAGACTTCGATTTTTCAAAAGAGTGTGCGATGATCGCGGTTTTTTTTTAAACAAATAGTTAACATGTAAATGGTTTCAAACTGGGCTCACCTTCTGTTCAACTAGTGTTCGTATTCATTCGAAGAGGATTTTATTGAAGGTCTTTTCAACAGACTGTTGATATTCCAATGGGTACTAATTGTGTTCATCTCCTTGCGAACTGTTTTGGTACTATTATGAGGCCGAGTTCCTAAACGACCTGCTTAATATACTTCTAGAAATAGAACAAACTAGACTCTATGACAAACGTGATGACTTAAACTTTCCAATTGTCAACTTACCGTTCATCGATAGCAACATTCCAATGTTTCAAATGCGATTGGACATTTACGCTGAGTCATAGATGGTCTTTTCTATTTCTGGATTGTACTGTTTCCTAGACTTGACAATGAGTAACTCGACGGGTGTCTAATTAGTGGCAGGCACTGTTTACTAGTCCAGAACACCTGTGTGCACCCATGGTTTTATTGGGTTCAGGTTACTCACTTTCTGTTGTTGTGTTTTTTGTTTTTGTTAGCGTTGTAAATGTTTTTCTATACCCAGATTTGTAATTGTCCCTTGACTTTAAGCCCTTGTTGTTCGGTCAGTGTTCTCTTTCTTTTTCTATAACGAAAACTAAATTATAAAACTAGAAAAACTAAATTTTGACGTTTATTTTTGCAATAACAAGAAAAATGTCAAACCAATTTTTTCGATCTCTTAAATGTTAAATTGTCATTTTTGTGATGTCACCAATGGTATGCAGAGGCACTGTTAGCTTTGACCAAAGTCATAAACCATATAATGTGCAATGCTTGCATTTATGTTAATATGCACAAGAATTAACAACGTGAATATAAATCAATTGCATTCCATTAGTTGGGGCCTCGATGGCCGAGTGGTTTAGGTAGTTCGTCTAGTAAGTATTTATCACGTGATCTGTCACCACTGAGATTGCGCGTCTCACTGCGGCAGTGCATACTCGACTCCAATCTTAATTGACAAGGATTGCCAGTTTTCCTACCGCAGGTCAGGGATTTTCTCCAAGTACTCCGGCTTCCACCCCCAATAAAATCTGGACGCCATGATATTGGCTGAAAAGTTGCTGAAAATGGCGTTAAACATCATTCAAACAAACGAACAAACATTTCATTAGTATAATACTGGAAATTATGTGGGTGTATTTTTTCAGCCATTTACGGGAGGGATTCCGTCCGGTTTGGAAATATGACGGGAGTGAATTATTTCCTTCGATGATAAATGAATGGAATATATTATATCCGGAAGACAATTTTTCTACACTGAAAAACCTAAACAGAATAAGGAATTAAAGCATAGCAGTTTTAAATTCGTGTGCACAAATTACTCGGAGCTCTATTTATTCAGGAGTGGGACAACAATTGCTAAAGAATATAGGAACATCAATGAATGTTATCAACTATACACTTATTTGTAGACAGAAATGACCGCCATATTTAATTAAAAGTTATCTGATAGTCAATGTTGTAATTTTAGGAGTTCTGATGGCTCTTTACATCGCTAAATCTGATATTTATCGTATTGAAAATTAAATAGAAGAAAAGGTCTTGTTAAAAAAAAACATTTAAACTTTTAAATCTAAAACTTTGGTTTTCGGAATTTTATTTCGCTGCAGGATAATAGACAATAATAACGGTATAAGTTAAGGGCGTGGCCAATTTATAAGCAGACGATAAAGTATAAAAACGACCAGGTTAAATGAGAATAATCAATAATAATTGATGAATTCAATGTATTTTTCGAAAACATGCAATTTTTAGTATAAATATATACAGAGTAAATAACTTTTGGGAGAAATGGAAATTTAAAAAAAGGAAACAGTCCTTTTTGACCGTTATTTTTCAACCAGAAAAGCAATGAAAACCTTAATTTGTTTTACAATACTAGACAAATTCCCTTTCTTTAACTTACATATGATGTCTTATTTTAAAATTAACTAACTTTAAATTTCGACTCAAAAATAATCGAACCATATCGGAAATACAGTTTAACATTTGCTAGATGCTTGGATGTTCCATGAATTATAAAGGGGACTGCGGGGGAGCCTGAAACTACTCTAGCAGAACGACAAAAATTTGAGAGAATATTGCATTTAAAATTTACTCAGTAGATTGGGCAGAAAATACAATATATTCATTTTTTTCTTAATCTGAGATAAACAGAAGACTTAATTTTACAAGTGTACACCATTATATAGTACATCCCGTAAACATTAAGCCTATGATTTAAGGTTGAGTTGTCGGACATGTACTGTTAATATTACTCAAATGATTGTCTTTCCAATTTCAAATGAGAAGACCTTCTTGGTTTCGATCTTTCCCTATGTGCATTTTAAGACCTTGCTTTTTTGGATTATTATAGTCTTTTCTATTTCCAATGGGAAGATCTTACTGTTTTTCTATGGATTAATATCAAAGTTGTTCTGCCACTTTTCAAAATTTTTTGACATGGACTATTCGGAGTCGACGCAGTGGGACCAAAGCTTTTAGTTTTTGCAGAGTATCTCTTCAAACACTGAAAAAGTTGTTTTCGCGTAACCCAATTGATCTGCGGTAAATAAATACGGACTGATACATGTAAGACAATTGTATTGTATATTATCAAAGAAGTTTACGGAGAGTGTTTAGGAATAATTGCCAGTCCAAAATTTTACGACACCGTTAATGGTCAAAACCAAAACTAGTGTCTTCACAAATGGACGCATGATGACTTGACATGGCATTAACTTCAAGGTTGAAAAGTCACCTCCGGTTTCAATAAGTTCAAGAAATAAAAAATAAAAATAAAAATATCAACTTCTGGTTCTGAAAAGTCACTTCCGGTTTTTAAAAAGTCACATCTGGTTGACCAATTACATGTTTTGTTTTCAGGACAATATACTTCTGGTTGACCAGTTACACGTTTTCGTGTCCGATCAATATTAACTGTTAAAAGTTTATTTAATTTCCGGTTGGCATTGCCACCTTATGAATAACGAAAAACTAAATACGAAAGAATTAAAAAGATTAAAACGTATCAAAATCAATACAAAGAACGAAAAACGAAAAAAAAAATATAAAAAATAACACCCAATGTGTAACCAAAAAAAAAAAAAAAAAACAAAAAAAAAAACAAAAAAAAAAAAAAACAAACAAACAAAATATCTTAAAATTAAATGGATAAAGACAAACAAATATGAATAACGTAAACAAATGATTAGTGAATGACAAAATGAATAACAATAAACCAAATGAATAACAAAATGAATATCAAAATCGAAAATCAAAAACCAAAAACAAAAGCGAATGAAAAATGTAAATCGAAAAACGAAATAAATAACGCAAAACGCAAATCAAAACGAATAATAAAAAAAAAAACAAGAACAAAATCGACAAACAATTTTTATAACAAAAATCATAAGGAATAACGAAAAACAAAATGGATAATTAATGACAAAAATAATAATGAAAAAAATGAATAACGAAGTTGATCAAATATTTTAATATCGAAAAATGAAAAAAATCCAAATCTTCTACTTATTCCTCGTACATACGTTTTCCAAACAATCAAAAGTTTGTTTATCTTTTTCCATCTTTATTTTCTCCGACTAAGTGTTGGGTATCATTTCTAAATTCGGATAGTAGAGGTCTAGCAATATACTTCGCAATTTAACTTTTTCCCTTCTGATTTTGTTACTTAAAATACTTTATATTTGATCTTACAGAAACAAAATTTATTATTGAAATTCCTTTTTATCACTTTATAATAAGGCGCTTTAAAGTTTTGTTTTCTTCCAAATATGTCGACAATCTTGTGTTTTCAACTGCTTGCTTTAACATTTGTTTATGACAGATAATAACACTTATGGCCAAAATGTTGTTTTAATGTTTTAATGCCCAGCACATGGACGTTTAAGAATATAAACTAAGTATTTTAAAGCAAATAAATAATTACAGACATAAAAAGAATAGATGTACATTTTAAGCTTAATTCCCACTTATTTTATGTCATCAAGTTAACGGACCACGCCTAAAGTAATTTTTTTCTTAATAAGCAGTGATTGACATATTATTTCTTGGCTTCTCAATCACAACTGAAAAATATATAATGCGTATTTGTTTATCAATTTGTACCCTCTTGACACTAAAGTTGTTTTTTCTTAGAACTAATTGACATTTCCATAAGATTATTCTAACTAGTTTTTTTACTTTATATTTCCATAAAATAACTTGGTCACATATTGAGATTTTTGCCACGTTTCGATTTTCAGTATCAATAAATCGTAAGTGTTTAAGGAGAAACATTGAAAATGAATACTTATTCGTGGTTTTGTGTTGCCATCTATCTCGGATGTACTGAAAGTAAGTCATTGATAATATTATTTTAATTTCGTATTTATTTATTTTTTCATTTCATTTCATTTAACTATTTAAGCGATATTTTATTTTTGCAACATATTGCCTTATAATAAAATGTTTTTATGGAATACTCTACCATTCTCTTCCAAATAAAAACTGTAGGAGGACTTATAAGTAAATAAAACACAATATAGGTTTTGACAACTGAGGTTGAAACGTTATTTTTGAATAGCTTACAAGTATTTAAACAAAATTTCAATTATTATATTCACAAAGAAAATCATTTATTAACACATTCCCGAATTTACATTTACCCTATTAATTAAACTCTTAATGTGGACAAAAAGTTCTCTTTATCATTTGTCAGAAGTTGTTTTTGGTCTAATATATAAAAAGGTACTAGCAGACTTCTTTACATTACTATTTCTGTCTATAGATACAGCATGAATAAATCCTAAATTTTCATCGGATAATGTTAAATTTTGCCAGGCGAAAATTCTTTGATTTTGTATTGCCACTGCACTCATAAATTAAAGACATAAAATATTATGAACACAAAAATACAGATCAGTCTTTAAATACTTAGCTGTCTGGGTTACCGAGTCTGTATGCTGTTGACATTACACATGTTTTTCTCAGATCAAATTTACGTTTTCATTTGATAGTCCGAAAACAGTTAGTTACTAGTATATCAACGCATATGGTTCAGCAAATGCATAATTCATTAAATAAATGGGCCTTGTATTGTAATTTTCAGCAAATGCATAATTCATGAAATAACTGGGACATGTATTGTAACTTTTGCCACGTTTTTCACTTTGCCTAATTTGTTTCTATATAAGCCACAATTCGATTTTCTGTAAAAATAACCGTTCAGTGTTTAAAAAAAAACATTAGAAGGAACGCTCATTTCCTATTGTGTGTTACCATCTATCTTCGAGTTACCGATGGTAAGTAATTTGTAATTATATGTTATAATGTACATTTGTTTATCATATATTTGATTTAATTATCATTTTAAGTAAGATATCATTCTATAGTCATTATATTTCCATATAATTTAATTTGCTTTGTAAGCTGAAATCTGATTAGTCAATTCAAATCGGGCAACTCATATCATAAGAAATAACTTGGGTGACCGATGACCTATTCTAACGCCTTTAAAATTCAAATAGTTCCACGACGTCATCGACGTTTTTACCGCCAAAAGTTATAAGATTTATAGTTAAAATTAAATTATAAGGAATATTTCAAATTTCTGAACAGATTATACGATATAATTTGGTTTGGGTCTGTTTACACCATTCATACAACGCTTCGCGGTTTATTAGGCGTAAACAGACCCAAACCATATTATATCGTATAATCTGTTCAGAAATTTGAAGTATTCCTTAAATAAATAGAGTTTTCTTGCCTAAAGTCGTAGGTTTTAATGTGTATTCCACCTTCAATTCAAAAACTAACTATATGATCAGGTTAAACCATTTAAACAATCAAACGTAATAAAATAAAAACACTGTTTAAGTAGACAAAGACTTATAAGTCTACATTGTAGCGTACATGTAAGACAACTGCAAGTGGGTATTTTACATCATTAGATTCAAAACGCATACAATAAAATAGACTTTAACAAAAATTTCAATAGTCGTAACAACAAAGAAATAATATATTGTTAAATTGCCGAATTAAGAAAATATATATTGCAATTAAGTTTAATCCGTATTATGGATAAAATGACTATTATTATTTTTATCCTTTGTGAGAAGTAGATGTTGTTCAATTAATATCACAACCGTACTAGCAGATAGAACAATTTTATTGCTAATTTTCTTATTATTGTAATTGGCAAAAGTATAACCAAGTGATTGAAATATATATTTAGTGATGATTTGAGCCTACTATTTATTGTTTATGAACATAGTACGATTCTGTTGATAGTTCTATTAATAGAAGAAAGTTTCTATCATTACTGTTGTAGCTCAGAGTTGCAAGTTTCCGTGTGACTGGAGAGGGAAAACATTTCAGACTTATTTCACAAATAATGGTCTGATTGCCCCTGTGTCAAATTTTAATTGGACGTTTACTGCAGATGGTACTTCAAGCATGTTTAGAGAACCTGATACTTCGGTGATAGACTGCTTTGAAATAATTGATGAATTTCTAATCGTTCGGTATGTTATGTAATAACTAGTGATATAGGTACTTTTTCACTCAATATTTGTTCCGCAAATCAGCTAATTAAATAAAATACTATGCTTTGCAATTTCAAGGTCAAATCCGCTATATAAAAATATAGCTTTCAGAATGTCTATGTCTAATATTCACATAGGTCGCTGAAGCTATACTTTTATATAGCGGATTTGGCCGAGTGGTCTAGACCGCTGGACATAATGCAGGCAAATGTGTGCCACAGTCACAATAATGTGAGTTCAAATCCCGCTGAGAGTAGGCAAAAATTTGACAGTATTAAAAATCTAATTCTAACACAGCTGGGATTAATTTGTAGACGTATATAAATATTTAGGTGTTTACCCTGTATTGCTGATGCTTCAGAAATCCGCTGGATAGATTATATTATATGGTTGTCACAATACTTGGACGTTTGTATATAATTTACTTACTGTGACTGTATGACAAGTAACTTTGTCATCCTATGTAATATGTACGAACAATGCTGAATTATATTACCGTCAGATTGTTACGACAATTCCATCATCACACGCTAGTACACATGTACTATGTCTATGTCTATTCACCTTGGTCACTGAAGCTATATTTTTATATAGCGGAATTTTCCGAGTGGTCTAGACCGCTGGACATAATGCAGGCGAATGGGTGCCACAGTGTCAAAACGGTGTGAGTTCGAATCCCGCTGAGAGACAGCAAAAAATTTGACAGTATTAAAAATCAATTTCTAACAGTGTTGGGCTTAATTTGCAGACGTATATAAATATTTGGTGTTAACCCTGTATTTCTGATGCTTCTGAAGTCCGCTGGATAGATATATTATATTGTGGTCACAATACTTGGACGTGTGTATATAATTTACTTAATGTGACTGTATGACAAGTAACTTTGTCATCCTATATACTATATTTAAAAAATGATGAATAAGATTACTATCAGATTAATACCAATTGGTTACGAAAATTCTATCGTCAAACGCTGTTACACATGTACTATGTCTATGTCTACGATTCACCTGGGTCACTGAAGCTATATTTTCGTATAGAGGATTTGGCCGGGTGGTCTAGACCGCTGGATATAATACAGGCGAATAGGTGCTACAGTGTCACAACGGTGCGAGTTCGAATCCCTAAACCTCAATTTATTTTCTCATATATATGTCCTGTTTGACAATTTGACAGACCTATTACGCAAGGACTATACTACATACCCAAAATCATATGTATAAGCTTTAGTTATACTTTATACATAAGAATTTGCTGAATAAGTACTTTTTGTATTAACAAAACTATTTATATGTTTGTCATCTGTACCCATTAATAATAATATGCATGTCGATATATTGTAATCATTCAGAAACAAACCATCTTTTTATACTTTCAGAAGCCAGATTACTGCATCAAGATAAGAATTGTCGACGCAAACACTTTCACAGCTTACTTTAACAGCAAGTTAACTTTACTGTTTTTTCAAACCTCTTTCACTGACAACTTTTGTATGAATGTTTATGATATTTAAACATATTAAATAACTATTTGTAACCTTCAATGATGATCACATCAAAACAAAAATTGATATCGTACTAGTTCTTGACACTAATGGATTTATTTGTCATCTTAACACATGTTCACATGAATATACGTGTATGTGTTGTCTTCGGTGTTATTAACTTGAATATAATTATGCTTAATCTTCTATTTTTATCATTTATATGTGAAATCGTCGCTAAATAAGAGTAAAATCAAATAACTTCCATCTTTCCGTGAATCTGACAAGTTTCAAAATGTTTTGTATGAAATTTGATTGTTTAAAACATAATGAGAAAATTTGATATTATATTTTTATTCCGAAGATATCTTGTAATATTTCAGGTCGATCGCCTTCTAATAATTCGTGTGAAATTTGTGGGAACCTTATTGCTTTTCAGTTCACAAGTAAGTTAATTTGAAATAATTAATAAGTACATGCATTTAGACCTACTTAAAGGCTTTTCGTGAACAACCAATACTGTGTGTTTTGCTAAATTATATAAAAGGCATAATTTATTTCGTATTATAATACCGGATTTAGTCTGAGTTTAGGACATGATTTATAAAACCTTAAAGTTAGAAAAAGCTTCAATGCGTCACACTTTGCAGACGTTAGTTTTATATAATTTAAGAAAAAATATGATATTAATCAATCTTTGGAAAAATGGAAAATGGAAAATAGCAAATAAAACCGACCGACCAACAAGAGCCAATAGCCAATGGGCAGTTACAAACCCAGATATAGACAAACACAACACAAAAACCCAAAAACATAAAACACAGAAAGAGAGTAATCCGAAGCCAATAAAAACCATGGGTGCACTCAGGTGCTCCGGACGAGTAAGCAGTGCCTGCTTCTAATTAGACACCCGTCAAGTTATCTTTAGTTTCCCAAACAGTGAAAGTATAAAATATAATTAAACTCATTCCTAAAATGCAGAACATTGGTAAATTGGGTATTTAATTCAATCATATCTAAACTATACTATGTACATGTACCACAACAATTGCTACAGTATACGTATGCTTCAAGAGATAATAAATATACATTTGATATAATAAATGCAAGTCAAGATTAATATAAGATTACATCAAATTCAAAGACAATTAGGATAATTTGTTCATATGGTTTATATGTAAATATTTATAGAAATTTAAAAAATAAAGACTAATTAAAATAATATAATGCGTTGCATCAAACATATAAGACGAAGAAAATGAGACAAATAATATTTATTACCTCAAAATTTATCTCGCGTGGCTTGATATCTAAGGTAAATTTACATAAACGAATATAAATGCGTCTCGTTGTGAAACCCAAGATCATACACCTAATGCAATATATTATTTATTAAACTTTCGACATTTGGGAAATGCTTGCAGATAAGTTGATGGATGTTTTCTAATTCTTTAAAAATCATTACTTATTTCATTGACTCATTTACAATAAAAAAAACCTACAGTAGACATTCACATGTAGTTGTTTGATCGTGGCTGTCATTTTCACACAATCGCAACAGTCGTAGCAGCATATGTTTAAATTAAACGGTCTTAAGAACTTACAGGCGCGAGGTTAATACTAATTTTATTTAATAAAAAAATACTGATTGAGAGGCTGGTAAAGTGAAATCTTTCCTAGCATCAAAAGCAGTATTTTCTGGTAAATACTCTCTCTAGCATACATTTCTTTAATTCCAATGAATAGTTTCCCCTTTATGATATTAAATAATACAGCAGAGGCTATTTTTTACAATTCTCATTTCAATCCTAAAACAGGACGTCAATATTGTTTATCTTCTGAAGTCCAAGACAAAGTTGTAATAAATATTTTTGACATACAGATACAACTGAATTGAATTTTAACATACTATTGACTTCGTAAAGTCTGTATTTAAAATTTGTGTGTTTATTCTATTTGTGTTTTTTGTACCGACAATCTTTACTGTCAATTGTTAATTTTACTGCGGTTTATTTTTAAACCTACAGTTGTATATGGAAAATATATCACGGCACCGTCAATTGCCCTTATCCAATGAAAATCCAACATTTTTATAAGGTTGAATTATATCAAATAAAAAATGAAGTAGTAATATGCTGCCATAAGAATACCTTGTATTATATAGAATCAAGATGTTATTGATAAAGTGCATTTACGTCTGTATTTTTATAGCTGTTGGAGTTGTCGGTAAGTAGTACTGTATATTTAGGATAGGAGTCGTTTATTCATTCTAGTTATCTCGTCTAGCTCTGAGAGTTGCAAGTACAAAACGTCTATTTTATCAGAATGTTTACGGACCTCTTTACAAATGTCAACGGTATAGGTTTAAATCTCGTTTCAAGTCGGTTACAGTTGTATTTAATCCATATTGAAAACGGTAAAAGTAATCAGAATGTTTTGGAAAATTATATTTTTAAAACAATTTTAAATGACTGTTAAAAACAATAACGAGTCCGGGTATAGACTGAGAATTTAGCAGTAAAATAAGCCTACTCTTAGCGAGCCTTTAATTTAAATGTGTTATCTAATTATAATTAACTGCAGATCGGGTTTTCCCAACCTAAAATTATGACATTTTGTTAGCTTTATAGTATTAAACCGCTGTATAGATAATTGCAAACAGTGAGCACTTGACCTATAAACAATAACACTGACCGCTTAATATACGTTAATTTATTTAATACATTATTTTCTAACACACAGTGTTTACTACTATAAAATCATTTTGGTCGCTTGAATTGACTACACTGTCTTTGATGAAAATTTAACATAATGTCCTTAGTCTGAAACCATTTATTGTTCAACAACAAAATATATATTGTATTTTCTGTTTATAGGTAAATTTATATACCCAGAATTCACACATTTTAAGACTAATAGGCAACTTGTTAAGAATAAAGAAAAGAGAAATAAACTTTTTGCGTTTACTTTTAGCATCGGCTGCACCATTACCAAATTGCTTCCTACCATCTACCTGTAGCGGGTCAGATGCGTGTCCTGATAACAGTAGTTTGGATATTGGGACATGTGATGTGCCAACCACAACTACGACAACTGAATTGCCACCAACCACAGCTACGATAACCACAATGCCAACAACCACAACTACGGCAACTTCACTGCCACCAACTCCGCCCAGGGACTGTCTTAGTCGACATCATTATAGACGTTACCCTTTCCGTCAGCAGTATAGAGATTATGAACGTAAACATTACAGAGGATGGTCCTCTAATCAATCTTAAGTCTGTATAATAAACGGACAGTAAATAAAGAATATGATCGCAAAATGTGTCGATAGTTGCTTTTGTCAAAGACGAATTATTTCTAATTCGTCTGTGATTTTTATCGATTGATATTAAAGCTAGTGTCGTGTATTTGTCAACTACAAAAAAATAACAAATATAACTTCTTAATTCAGGACTGATCGCGAACAACACTTCATCTATGTACACAGGAAAAATTGCAACGTATGTTAAACGTACGGAAAAAAAATCATACGTTTACCATGCGTTTAAACATATGTGTAACGTCTGTTTTTCACCCATGCGTTTTACGTATGTTCTACAGCCATGTGTTTTACGTATGTTCTCAAACATACGTTTTACGTACGTTGGAAACCTGTACTGAAACGTATGGTTTACGTACGTACAAGAAATTCATGCGTTTTACATTCTGAACAATGTTTTCAAATTACTAAAATGCCATTCATGACTAATTAGTATTTGACATAGCTCTTCAGTAAAATTAAAAAGTGATTAGTTTAATAAATTCCAATCCAGCAAGATGTTCTGTGAATTAAATCAATATATCTAAAACTTGATATACATGAAGCATACCAACTTTGATAAATTGTATTGAACACATACAGCAGCAACATTACAATGTTCTATGAACCTAAACCAGAGGGTTTGCATTTATTGTACAATTATTAGACATCACAGTGATGAGTACATGTATTTTTCTAACAAGAATATTAGGTTCTTGCATACGCTTTTCGGAAAGACCGATTGATCTTTCACGAGTGATAGAAATTTTACGTCTTTCGCAAGTGGAGCGAGTGAAAGATCACACGGGCATTTTCAAAAGTACATGAAAGTACTTATTTTTTCCTTAACCGATAACCTACACATCACTATATCCTAAGACTCAACATTTTTTTAGACTGTATTGTCTCTGACATCTAATTAGAACACAGGAAACAAGAACGTCAAACAAAAACCTTGTTATGCTTCCATATCAATGATCTTGTTTCTGGCGTTTTGATTGGATGATGCAGCAAGTACAGATGTGTGCGCTTGAGATCATCTGTACTGTGTCATCTGTACCAGAAATCGGCCATTTATGGAAGAATAAATGTTTTGTAGACTGAAATTAATATGTTGTGTTTTATATGTTTATACCAGCTGAAGTCAACACATTAGACCTTTTGTAATGTTTTCCCTTTTGTTCTCTAATTGTGACAAAGTTGTGATAATACCCAATAGACAACAGAAAAAATTTATTAGCACAAACACATTTGCAATCACTGGTTAAGATGTTATACATTAGACTGCCACAAATACAATATGAGTAAAATAATTAAGACATTTTGAATTAAAATAATGTGACAAAAAAGATCTTAAATATTTCATTCATCTAAGTGACTTACAATTACTAGTATAAGTGCATCATTTTTTGAAAATGTCTAAAAACTATAAGATGCAGTATGAAAAATACTAGTATGCATATTGTATTTTATATAAACAATTTATAGACATTTGAAACAATAAATAATTGAAGTTAAACACCTCATCATTACTACCAGTGTTCTTCAATATACATGAATAGTCCCCTGTTGGCAGAAATGTCTGCTCGTAATATATTCATTGCGTTACAATACAGTGGCAGCATGTGTAACTTAACTGCTAAACTGACAACTCAATATAAAAATATAAAACCATCATCTTTGTAGACATTCATTGACATGACAGTTCATGTAGTACTGACCAATCAGATGAATTTGGCCTCTTAAATCGAGGTAAAACAACTGACATTCATACATCATGCACATAGTTTAAACTAAACAAAACCGTTGACATTTCCAAGTGTCCGTATTTGTCATTACAACAGACATGTTCTTCACATTTGGTAACCACATGATTCGTTGCTTTATTCCGCTTGGTACAATAACATGTTAAAACAATGTGTGTTTGTTTATGTAGAAAAATAGTGAACAAAAAAGATCTTAAATATTTCATTCATCTAAGTGACTTTCAATTACTAGTATAAGTGCATCATTTTTCGAAAATGTCTAAAAAGTATAAGATGCTGTATGAATGATTATATTGTATATTGCATATTGTATTTTTAATAAACAATTTATAGACATTTGAAACAATAAATAATTGAAGTTTAACACCACATCATTACTACCAGTGTTCTTCAATATACATGAATAGTCCCCTGTTGGCAGAAAGACCCTCAAGATGTAGACATGTCGTCAAGGAGGCATATATATGTATTAAAACTTTCTTCAAACAGTAATACTTTTCAGTCACTTTTGGAAACGTGTTATTAGTTTTTTTAAATAAGTAACACGACAAATAACTATTAATCTATAAAGACTTAAAAAGGCAAAGTTTATAAATAGTTTTCATGTTGTTGTTCACCTATATGCCCAAAAACTATTAACCAATGCCAAGTGTTTGCTGCAATTACTATGATCTAAATTGTTTTGAAAAAGTGGACAAAGGGACTTGTGGAGTGCAAACCTAATGACCCCTTTAGTGTTTACAGAGGAATTTCAATATAAAAATTCAAATGATATGCCTATGTATTATACATGTACTTTTCAAGTAATTCATTTTTCACAAAAAAGTTTTCAGACTAGTTGAATTGTAAAAATTAGATCAAGGTCACATGACATTTCCAAGGACCAAAACCCTGGAAGATTTTTTCATAATCTCAACTTGTATAATTTGTCTACAGAATTTTCAATCCATTAACCACAACACCCAAAAACGATCGATACCTGCACCAAAAAGGCAATGTATGCATGAATTTTACTTATAAGTGAAACAGGCGTTTTACATGCGTTCACTGAACGTATGGTTGCCATTACATGGTAAACGCATGAAAAATCATGCGTTCACTGAACGTATGGTTGCCATTACATGGTGAACGCATGAAAAATCATGCGTTAAACGTATGTTTTCAAACGTATAGTAAACGTATGGGTGTTAAATTTCCGTTTACCATACGTTCACTAACATATGGTTAACGTATGTTTTTTCATATGTAAAACATGCGTTGAAAAATTTGCTGTGTACATAGCCTTCCTTAAAACACCCAACACACTATAAAACAATATATTATTCGTTTGAATGTTCGCAAGCAACATTTCAGCTATATTTAGCACGGGGACAAGTGAACAAACAATAAATCAACAGAAAAAGTAGTTTAACATCGGAAAGAAAATTTGGAAAAGTAATTCGCCTACTTTTAGCGCAAGAAGCGAGTAACTCTCCAAATACGCTACGCACTACGGTAGGCCGCCAGGGTTTACGTACTATAATCTGACAAGCACCCAACGATAGTTTCTAACCTTTAACCTATCCATTACTTAGAAATGAGCATGCTGTACAGTACGTATAGCTCAGAAACCATCCCAGTATGATCATATTAAAACGATATAGCAATAGTTTTTGAGCTCTACTAAACATTATTTGTAAATGAACTTTGATTGAAAGAGATTAAAATTGTTCTTATTTTGATATTTGGCTGCGCCGAACTGTACAATGGAGAGTGGATATATTATTCGAACTATATAAATTTTCAAGCAGTGTCTTACAGAATCGGAAGCAAACGTATAAATGAATTCGCTGGTTGTTCATTCATGTAGCTGATTATACAGAATCCATTTATGGACTATTTGATGGGTGTCCGCCCGTTTTAAAGGCTCTCTCGTTACTCAACGAAACTTGGGGCATAATTGAGATCAAAAACTGTTAACAGTTTCCCTTATGGGCAAAATTGAAGAGCCGTTGTCATTGATGTCAATTCTGAATCCCGAACATGTTAATCTAAAGGCATGTGGGACCATTTATGTTAAAACCAATAAAAAATTATAACATGGCAGAAAACAAGACTGAATTACAGTCAAACAAGTTTTGAGTTTGAAATCGATCACTTTAAGTTCGTCATATTTACAAGTTTTATATGATAAATGGTATTGTATATGGTATGACTGATGTTGAAATCCCTCCAACAAAAACATGTTAGTAACATGTTTATATGTATATATTAAAATCAGATCAGTATATAATTGTTGTAATGCATTTGTTACACGAATCTCTTTAATTAGAAGCATACTGTTTAAAGTAGGTTATTACAAGACAGATGTTATGAGTGTTCTTATATTCTATTATATTAGGAAAAAATTCGATTGAATGTAACTTGTATTTGTAATATAACTGAAAAGAAAACGTTACTGAGCCACTGTACATTACAAGTTTTATATGATAAATGGTATTGTATATGGTATGACTGATATTAAGAACTTAACAACATAACATGAAGAAAAAGCACGGTCAGTACTATGAAAACCTAAAACTGAACTGTTACTGATAACCTTTAATGTATAAATATGCGAAAACAAATATTACTTCAGACAAAAGTCGCAACAATATCATGAGAATGTTCTAACATACACAAATTGTAATTGGATTGATTGATTGGATGTCTGCTCTACGTCCAGCGAGCAGTATTTCAGCTATATTCAGGACGGGAACAAGTTAACAAACAATAAATCAACGAAAAATGAGGGGTGGGATGGGTCACAGGGAATACAATTTTGACTGAGGCAAGAAAAATATGGAGTTTTGGGTAGGGACGGAAAATTTCCGTATTATGACCTGACAACCCCGCAAAGAGAGGGTCTCCCCTATCCGCCACCCAGGGACGCGCTGGGCTGCTCTGTGGGTCGAGCACTGGGAACCCTCCCAGTATGGTCCCAGAATTAAAACTGTCATGTATAATCACTGCATTGATGTTAATGATAAACATAGCGAAAGAGTCAAAAAGTCACTGGAATCCCTTCCTTCTTAAGATGAAATTTATCGGTTTATAAGAAATGCTTGATGAATAGACAGCAAAGTATGCTCGTCCCTTTCGACAAATTGAATTAGAACAGCTCCCACGGCATAGTTCAACCCGCCTTTTTGTAGTATAAATTCCTTTGTAAAGTCTAGATTTCTCAAAGCTTTAGCACGGACAATCGCATCCTTCAACTCCTTGAAAAATTTAATTTAATAATGTGTGCAATTAGTAATGTTTGGCTTTTTCTTTTGAATCAAGTCCTAAGCGGCTGTAAAATGGACGAAAAGTCCCTAATGTACCAATAAGTCCTAAAAAGATTTCAGTCCCTTTTTATTTATATATCACGGGAAATCTAACATAGCTTTTACTTTAGTTAGCTCCGGTTTTACCATTCCACTTCCGACGATATGCCCCAGCCAATGTATTTTAGAACATCATAGCTCACACTTAGACGGACTTACAGTAAGATTTGCTTCAAGTAACTTTCCAAATACGGACCTTAAATGTTCGATATGATCCTTGAATGAATCTCTATGGACAATTACATCGTCAAAAATACGCTGCTACGCGTGGTAAATCACCAACAACATGCATCAATCAAACGTGTGAATGTAGACGGCGCAGTTTTTAGACCATACGAAATGACAGTAAACTCAAATTGTCCAAACGGAGTAACAAAACCCGAATTTTCTCGCGACTTTTCATGTAATATGACATGCCAGTAGCCCTTAATAGATATATTCAGCTTAAGTAAGGAAAAATTCTTTGATTCTCAATTAACTTATTATGCGCGTGTTACCTGTTACCTGGTTCAACTTCCGGTAATTAACACATAGTCTTATCGATCCATTGGGATTGTCAATAAGAACGATCAGACTGCTGTACGGCTATTTGAAGTTTTTATGTGTCCATCGAGCAACATCTCATTTAGAAGTTGTTTTAACTGTTTCTCGGCGGGAATACAGAATTCGGTACGGCTCTACAATTGTCGTTTTTATTTTGTGACAGATTATGTTTGTAAGGCCTGGTTTGGAAGTTACAGTATCTTCAAACTGTTCACACATTGTCCACAAAAAATGTCTTTGTGTTTTCGTCAAACTAAGCTCTAGCGAAACATCGCGATACGTTTACATAACAACAGGTATCAACACATCTTCTACTGTGTCTGCGGCACTGCTTTTCTCTACAGAGATGTTCATTAAAACTTTTCTGTTGTAACGTTTTAACATGATAAGTACATGTAACTTATCCCTTTCGACCACCTGCGTTTACTTGGTAATTGACGTCGGACATTTTACGTATAATGCTACACGGTTCCTTCACTTGGCAGTCATTTTTGACGTTTCAGTCGCCATTTGAACCTACCCGTCATCTTCTTCTGTAAACGTGCGTTTACATGCATTTCTGTCATACCACTCTTTCATTTTATATGGCTTCTCGTGCACGTTTTCTTTCATTACATCTTGCATTTCAGCTAATTTTAATATGTTGGTAGGGCCTTATACTGGCCAACCATATAACAAATCAAACGGGGAAAGACCAGTTTCCTCGTCCGGAACCTCTCTATACGCAAACAATTCGTACGGCAACATTCCATCCCAGTCTTTCTCATGACTAAAGCAATGTTTCTTTAAAACCTTTTCAAGTGTACCATTTAACATTTCACATTTTCCATGTGACTGCTGTTGATTTGGACTAGTAGTTATACCCCTATCAACTAAAGCGTTTTATACTGAGACAATAATCTACTAAAAAAATTGACCTTTGGTCACTAAGAATTGTAGAAATAGTATATTCGCAATATAAATAATAAATCTTCTAAATTATCTTTTTTAAGCACAATTATATTCATTAACTA